>CM036587.1:42996516-44385266 GCA_020745705.1 Hemiprocne comata
ACAGGATTTGAGCAGTGTTTCTTTAACTAGTTGTACTATAGTTTGGTTTTGTTAGAAATGTGTAAGAGAACAGAAAGACAATGAAGGAATGTAGGCCAGCAGTGCAATAATTTAATGCAAAACTATGCCACACCATGTACTTGGATGACTAGAGTTGCAATTATCATGAGAAACATGAGGTATTTGGAAAAAATGCTATCCCTAACTGGAGACCCCCGAGTTTGTGGTATTTACCTCCTATACTTTTAGTTTTGTCGCTGTTTGGTAAAATCTGTCCTATTGTTTTAATTAAAAGAGAGTATCAATGACTGATAATTTGAACAGGGCCTGTGCATCTTGAGAAGGTGGATACAAGGGCTTTATTTTTAAAATGATAACTGGTGGTTTACATATTGTGACAGAGAAACATAGAATTTAATCTTCACTGAGCTTATGAATATTTCATTCTGTCGTGATTGCATGTTACTGTATGTAGCTAAATTATTTGTATGTGTGATTGTTTCTGAGATCCCTTTGCTTCCATCGTGTTACTTACTGGAACCTAAAATGCTTTTATTTAAAAATAATTAAAATGTAGAGTCAAGGTTATAATTTACATGAGATAGTTGTACCAGTGCCTTGAGCATTAAAAATCCTTGTCATCAGCAGAAATCCATGCTTGGTAGTTACTTTCTGATGTGCCACACAGTCTGTCTAGTGTTTTAGCAATCGTGAACGTTTAGTAACAAGGGAGGCAAACAAGGTGTGACCGAAGGTGAATGAGTACTAGAGGAGGCCTGATTATCTATGATGTGGCCAATTAATGTGTTATAAAACTCAGTATTGCTCTGTTTCATTTCGTATTTGCCAGCATTTTCTGGACATACAAACAAATTGTCCTAATTGTAGCCATGCCAAAGTACTGTGTTACATTCCTTTTTTTCTTGTAATCCACTATTGGCTTTTCCAGGCTTGCCATTGCCAAGGTGGTTGCAATGACTAGCTTGTATTTTTGGGAAGTGCTGTGATATTTCAAACCTTCCTAAATATATGTATCTTTTCTGGATGTGGTCCCAGGACAACTGGTACTTCTTATTAGTGCAGAAGCATTTCAAATATCTGGTAAAATAGTGGCACCAGAAGTGTGATGAGAAGGGGAAAACTGATTAAAGCGATATTAAAATCCAACACTATTGTGAAAAAAACATTCCAACCACAAAACAAAATCCAAGTATTGCTGGAAACATCATCTAAGAACTTTCTAAATGGATTGAAATAACAGTACCATTGTTTATTTGACTCTTAAACAAATCTCAGAAGCACACTGGTGCATCCTGGAAGTATAAGCACTCCACCTAGAAATTGTGAGTGATGTTAGCACCTGATTTCCTGACACATGCATACTTACAAATATTTAAATATTAAGCTTTACAACATCTCATGATTCTATGGTCAGGACTTGCTTTTTGGGATCGTGTTTCAGTTATAAAAAGTCTTACATTTTATCATTGAGCACCATTTCAACTGGATGAAAAAAGAGTTTTGCTTCCATCTAAATGGAGATGAGTAAAATTTATGATATAACAAAGCTATTTTTTTTGGTCACTGCATCCAAAAGGAACATTACTGAATTAACCAAAGAAAGTATTTTCCTAGTTCTATGGAATTTCAGTAGAAGGTACTACCACAGTGTCAATTGTATGGATATCGGGTTGGGTTTTTTCCGCTGTATGTTCTTTTTTAGTTTGTCTTTGAACTTCCATAAAACTGTGAAACACGTGCATAACTTGAAATACGTCCCACTGTCTTCAGTTGGGATGCTGACATGCTGAAGTGTATGCTTAAATGCTTTGTTGGAGGAAGACTTAGATTACCTCCCATACATCTTCCTGTGTTGAAACCATCTTTGACCAATGTATAAGACCAGAAATTATGAAGGTTGACTTTATAATTTATGAAGTATACAGTAGTTGGTGCTTTAAAGCATAGTTGCTATTTAGGTGGGAGAAAATTAAGCAGAAATAGTAGCATGTGAGATTTAGAAGACAATTGACTCTATAAGGGTATTATTTCTTCTCTTAAAGCGAAACACATCAGAAAATATTTTTCAACACTCCTACAACACTGGCAAAGTGGGTGACTAGAGGAGACAATAACATGCAATCCTGGGCTTTTATTCCTGGCTGGAGGTGCAGCTGAAGCCTGCGGCAGGTTGGGTGGCTGGGCTGTCACACCTCCCTGCCGCTCTGTGATTTTGTGTGAAGGGACTCAGGCCCGTAGATTTTACTGATGATTCTTTCCAGCTTATTTTGGAGTGATAGCATCTTTCCAAGGATTGGCGTAGGGAACACTTTGAGAGTTGAAGGCAGCTCTGCAATTCCTTTGCAGATCAGTGACTATGGGTGACATTTGTCACAGCTGAAACTATGACCAGAATTTTCCCAGGGGTTGTACCCTGACCTTGGACATTCAAAGCCCTCAGCTGCAGCCAGTGTGTTACAGTGTTGTTTTTTTTTTCTGAAATACTGTGTAGCCCCCAAGTCCTCCAAAAGTTGGTCCCGGGTATGAATTTGGTAATGTATCATCACATACCCAAAGAAGAGCACTGTATTTTGTTTTCCACTGAGGAAAACCTCCTTATGTCTGAGCTTTGCATGAATCATTTAGCACAAATGATTTACAAACACAATCAGAGCCTTAACTTTATACCTACATTCTAGATACAAAACCCCCTTGTGAAATAGCTCCAAGGTGAATAACTTTCTCTATATTTACATGGAAATGAACACACCAAAGTTACAGCAAAAGCAAGCCTATCTGGGCAGGGTACATTGTATTCTGGTTCAGAAACAATTTGCCAGTGTTTGATATAAGAGTTCTGAAGTGTTTTGTGGGCTTATTTGTATGTCACTTCCCAGAACTCTCGCCTGTGATACCACTGTGTGAGAGTGGTACCCAGGTGTGAGCTTCTAGAAGGGAAAAGCTGAGTGCTTTGGGGTAGAGGCACTTGGTATTACCTTGGGAATTATGTTCTGTTGTACACGTGATCTGATCTAATCGTCAGTCTCTGAAAGCCTTCCGTTACTGTATTGAAAGGACTACTGCTATCAACAATGCTCATCCTCCACAAGTGGTAGGTCAGGAAGAGTGGAAGACTTCACAGGCTATTTTTTTAATAGTGTGTCTTATGTATTTAGCTTTGTTATGTTTGAAGTGCCAGCTGTTGCTGCGTGTTTACATTTAGAGAAAGCCTAAGAAATGCAGTTTACGCTTGAAGCAGATGGTGGGAAGTTTCTTCTTGGAGGTGGATCAGTCCAGTCTCAGGTCAGATGTGCCTGTCTTACCTTAGGCAGTTCCATTGTGCACAGGAGAGTGGATGTCAACCACTGTCTTTTTTCCATGAGGTTTACGTGTTCTGTTTTCAGAGAACTGGGATCCAGTCCATTAAGCAACTTGAAGTTAAGAACCAAAAGCTGAAACTGAGGTCAGTAATGGATATAAGGAACCAGTCTGGCGTGTATGGGACAAAGAAAGCAGAGATGAACAACACTACCATTTGCTGGTGGTAGCAGTTTCTCCTGATAATCATATAAAATGCAACACCTTGTACTAGCTGTAGTTTCCAAGTACTGAAGGCTTTGTGCCAGGTGTATCATGGGCTGTGGCCCTGCCAAGATGTAATGCAGGCATGAACAGTCAAGGTCAGGCCATTGTCTGCCTGGATGGGACAAAATGTTAACCACCCAGAGATGGCAGAAGTTTTACTTGTGGCTGTTGCTATTCGGAGAGTTTGGTGTCAAACAGAAATTCTTTAAAAGTGTGGACAGAGCTGGGGAATAATTGGTCTTCCTATAACTCATTGCTAAGAGTGTTTTGGAAATCATTCTTCAGACCAGTGAAATCAACTGTCTTTTTCAGGTCCACTTTTAAGCACCTCTTCTTCCTTCTTAAACTGCTCCTTACCATGTGTTATGGTTTGGGAGACCCCGGCACGGTGTCGGACACCTATGAGAGAGAGAAGGTCTTTAGCACCCTGACAGAGTGGCAGGGGTCAGTATTCCCGCCCACTTCCTGTCACAATCTATAAAAGCCAGGGGAGCCAGAAGCCCCTCTCTCCTTCCTCCTACTCCTTTCCCCCTGCCGGGTGTGCTGCTGGTTTCCTTCGCTTCCCACGTGCTCGCTCCAGAATCCAACTACATCGGGTGCTGGGAGGAGCCGTGGGCCTCTCCTGGAGCAGCCCTGCATTTCCCATATCCCTGCCATCATCGAGATCAGTTTTGTATATTTGTATATAAATATTTACCCATTCCCCCCTTCACCCCACGTTTTACCCCTTTTCCTTGTGTTATAGTAAATTTGTTTCTGTTACAATTTCCAAAGTTTAAGTCTCTCTTTCTTATTCCCCTTTCTGTCTGCCCTTGGGAGGGTATAGGGGGGGTAATAGAGAGCAGTTCTGTCCTCTGGTTTGTTTGGGGTTCACCTTTAATATTTAAACCAGAACGCCATGCTGTGGGCTATCATGATATTGGTATTGATCTGTGTAGTTAAGTGTCTTCCTGATGAAATGGTCAGAAAAATCCTCCTTATTCTGTGGTGGCACCCTGTTCTTCCAGAGTTCCCAGAACTCAGTGGCTGGCTGGGTGGTGAATCTGTCCCAAAGCTACAGTCAGGACATGCCAAGTCTCTCAGATTGGGATGTTTGTCCTGCACACTTCCAGGTCACGTCTCCAGGGCAGGCTCTAATTCATGTGGAGGCTTCCAGATGCATCTACCTGGAATGGCTGCCCAGAGCCACAGTGCCTGGTAGATGCCTCTGGAACGGAGGTTTTGGTCCTTTGTATTGCTGCTGTGAGCAGCAAAGCTATTAACCATGCCATTAACCTGTTTCAGTGAGCAGGGCCCAAGGGCCATCTGCTTTGAGAAGAATAAAAAAAAAAATTAGTTCAGATTAAAAAAAATCAGAGGAAATCCACTGTGAACTGAAAGCCTTGCTTTGCAGGCAGGTCTACTGCATTTCCATGCATTTGATGTACTCTGCCTCTCACACTTCTCTTGCCTTCTAGTGAGAGAATCCTTAGATAAACCTAGGATCGTGCCTTTATTACAAAAATAAGCAGATGACAAGAACAGAGAGAAAGAGAGGAACTGTTAGTACCTCAACTGAAGGCAATAATATATTTTGTTAGACAACAGAGAATCCATAAGGATAAGAAATATTGGGAATAAGGCTTCATAATTTCCATAGGTCCAAAATTACTTTTTCTCTCATATTCTACAAATTATTTTTAATGATATGGGAAAGAATCTTACTGTAAGTAGAGTAAATGCACAGCTAAAATTTTTTTATTTTTAGGTGGCATGCTGAGAATCTAGAATGTGGAGAATGAGGTCTAGCACTGGTTTTATGTTAGAGTTGAAGCATCAAGTTGGAGAGGGAGGTTCTGTCTTCTGTCCTTTGCCTATGTCTGGACTGAAACAACATGCTAGTACATATGAATGATTCTTTAAAATCTTACACAGTACTGAGACTTCTGAAAGAAGAATACACTATTTAAAATAGTTTTTCCCTTAAATAAATCACATGAGAAATGTTTTGGCAAAGAGCAAACAGCTGTTTAAAATTTTCAACCAAATGATCAATAAGTGGATGAAGCTTGAAAAGCGGATCACACTCTGGTTCCTGGGGTAAACATAGAAATATTCATTGTAATGCAGAGATTTCATGAAAAGTAATACTATTTAGAGTCATTGCAAAGTGAAATTAAGTGCATATGTAGTTGATTAGGCAACAAGTCCAGGGACATAAACAATGAACATCATGGGTGGGAGCTAAACAACATGCTTGAGTCATCGAAAACACAACCACAAATTTTGAATGCAGAAGACACAGAACTGGCTCTCTGGCTAGAGGCAAATTCGTCTTGGCTGCAGAAGGGTTGCAAGGATTCCTACTCAGAGGAAGATACAGCACTGAAAAGGGCATTGTTATCTCCTCTTGTGCAGTTGGGATGTTGCCTTGACTCAGATGTAGCGGTATGTGTTTGTGCCTATGTGCTGAGACTGGAAAGCAGTCCTATTTAGGACTGCACATGGCAGCCCAGAGCTTGGCCAGTGCATGGCATATCCTTCTCACTTCTATAGAGCTTTTCTTAAAAACCCAGTATTCACAGGAATTCCTGTCCAAGGTTAGAGTGCCAGCTTGTAACGAATCTGAGGCTTCAAACAATGGATAATCAATGAGGCTAGAAAAGAACAATACCCATGTTGTTGCATGCTATTCTCAGTGTTTTCCTAGATGCTCACAGTGTTTTTAGTCCATCTATATCTGCGTTAAAATCTTACTGTGTCATACTGCACCCTTATGGCACAGTAATTCTTACTATACCTAGGTTAAGGTTTACTTAAGTGTGCAGAGCTAAGAGGGAAGTATAGTTGCTGATGTGTGAAGTGGTTCAGTTTTTGTTTGGTTCCATATTTGGTTGTTCCCTGCCTGGCTGTAGCCCTGCTGCTCACACAGTGGCTGGGATTATTTGCTAGGTGAATTTCTGTACTGACTAGCTGCCAGTAGTAATGGTATAAAAGTTGCACAGTCCCAGTAGAGTTATTAGTTTCTAACAACTTGTCTCGGAAAATAAAAAAATACTAAAGAAACAGGGCTGGAGCTGTAGACAGGAAAAATGACAACAGGAACACTGATGATAATTTCTGTGAAAGTAACTCCCAGATCAGGTTCTAAGGTGTTGATAAACATGTAGAAGAAAAAATGACAGATCTGAAAGATACTGCAGATATTAAGTATTCTACAGTAGTCTTTCCTTTCTCACTCCTCATCCTTTCTCCATGGCTCTGGAATTCACCTCTCATCTGTAACAAAAACTTCCGTTTTGTTTCATTTTCCCTTATTGCATTCTGAGTTATAAGGGAAATATGAATTGTTCCAGGAACTATAGTAACCAGTGCATCTTAACTGGGATAAAACAAGACATGATTTGGCTCATAGTATGGACAAGGACAGTCATGTATAAAATTTGTTAGACAGCCCTGATTTACTAGAAAAAGATAAATCCCTCCATGCCTAATGGCTTCTACCATGTGTTTAAATACAGCTGTTATTTTCATTATACATAATATTAAGTGAAGACTGATCTTGTTATAGAAATAAAATAGAAATAGTTTCCTTGACTGAAAAACAAGTGTTGGGTGAGTAAAAACTACAGACTCAAGCCCCAAAGCTTGATTAATGCACTTACTGTTCCCTGGCCTTCAATTACTGAGCACCTTGGCCTGTAGTTTCAGAGTTTATTCTTTATGAAAAGATATTCTACACAAGTTGTTCAAGGTGAACAACAACTGAAAATATTGCAGGGAGATAAAATGAGTATTTCCTCGTTTAGTTCTAGGCCATCTGCAAAGGATTGTTATCATTGACTGGAGAATGAAAATAAAATGGTGTGGAACCTATGCCTGTTCTGTTAGCTTAGAGTCAGTGTTAATTGATTTCTACAAGTGCCTCAAGCACCACTGACAACTCTTTTTTGCTATTAGCTAATGATGGTTGTCTCATGGAGGTTATTACTAAGTATACTAATTTCCAGGAGCCCATAGCAGAAAATCTCTTTTTGCATCCTAACTAATATGCTCAAGGTAAGGCTTTGTGGAAAGGGAGTTAAAGGGCTAGTATCTACCAAAGATAATTGTTGCAGCTGCTATATCTAGTAGTAATTTGATATTGGCTATAGTATAATACCTATGCATTGTGATTTGCTGAGAATTTGGAAGAGTACAGGTAGTTACCATGTGAAGCAGACATAACATGGGAAGAATAGCTACAAGTCCCCAAAGAGAGGCAGATGAACATGCTCATGTGGGGTAGGATATACCTCTGCTCTTAAGGTGAATTAAGAGTGAAAGGGAATGGCACAGAGTTCAGAGAGGGTGTCCTTGCTGGAAAGCTAATTGAAAACAGCAACTTTTGAGTAGGACTGGGAGGAAGGAGTTTGTAAGTTTAGCATTTTGAGATTAAATCACTTTATGAAGTGTGTATTGGGTCCATGTGGAGTTGAGGAAGCAGACAACAGAATCTCGCAGAGTTTGCAAAATGCCTATCTAGGCTTCACAGACATTATACAGTGTCCTGGTTAGCCTTGTTAACTTTACTGAATGTGCTTTGAGGACATCCAGGTTTTCAAAGTATGTGAAAGCCACTTTTAATAATTAATTGGCTCACTCTCTCCCACCTATTTCTTCATATCTGATAAAAGGCAACAAGTCCTTGCCAAAGCCGACAGATACAATAATATTTAGGTTAGTTGGGTTTGAGATAGGACAGGCTAGAAAGTATATCCCCAAAGATCTTAGAAGTGAAACAATCCCTAATTTTTGTCCTCTTTTATTTCTCCCGTGACTCTCATATGATGTGCTCTTAGTCTAAATTTTCCCTGATCTAATGGTGATCTCAGGAAGATCAGTCCAGGTTTAGAGAACGAGAAGTCTGTGTGTCTGTTTCAACTGATGTGTAACTGGAAGCGTGTTTCAACTTTACTGTGTCAGGGAGAGATGCTGAAATTTTCAAGTGATAAACTGATTTCTGCCTTAAGGGGGGCAGCCACCATCCACACTATCGGCTAAGTCCATGCACTCGCTGTGTGACACGGGAAATGGCACACCATTATCAGATGGCTGTTAAGATGGATGCAGGGAAATGGTGCACTCGCTGGCATGTCCTCAAAGACAGACATCCACAGATCTTCTGTAGTCAGTTTCAGTGTGTGCAGTGAAAGTGTGCCTGTTGTGCACTTGTGGGAATTTTTCTTTAAACAGAGAACACTCAACTTTGAAGGAAGCCATAAATATATTTCCAGAAGCCGAGGGGAGGAAACTGGGAGCTTAGTGGGAAGTAAAGCCGGAGGGTTTCAAAAGACCAAGAGAAGCAAGGCAGTAACAAAGGGTCAGACATTCATCCTGAACCTGACTTTATCTGCTCCCATGGTAGGGAGGTGGCTAATGCTGTGGAAGCTTACTGTCACCTGCTATTGTGGTCTTATGCAAAGCACAGTCTTGTTAGACCTTAAAATGGGGACTGAACATGCCACTTCATTAACTTGTCAAGAGGACACACCTATGCAGAAGATAAAGAAATGATGAATCAATTGTAAGAGAAGCCATGTGGAGGCTAGAGAGTCAGAGGTGATCAAGGTCAGCGTGGCTCAGGGAATCTTTACAAGAAGGGTCATACCACAGGGCTGTCATAAGATAGTCAGCTAGATCTACATCAGAACTGGAATCGTCCAGTGCTGGGAAATGTTGCTCCGAGCAGGAACAAGGCTCTGGCTTTTCTGTCTAGTCTGACCTCTGCTGTGCGTGTTCTGCCTGTTGCTAAGACCTACCAACTTCTTCTCTGTAGGCAGTGTTTCATACATGATTTTGCAAGCTGTTGCATTCAGAACAGTTACTAAGGCCTTTCTTACTAGCTAGTAAAGTAATGCAGTCACAATTATACCTAACTACTATTGTTTTAGAGTTAGATCTACATCCTCACAACAGGCTCTTGGATCACACTATCCCACAGACTGTGGCTTTGTTCCTGGTATCTCAAAAGTATCCATAACACCTACGTTATCTGCAAGTACAAGGCAAATCTGTAGAAAGGTGTCACTCTGCACTGCCAGTCTGCATTTCACAAGTGTCTGTGCAAGTTACCTATGATATCCATACATCTTATAGTCCTACATTCACATCTGATGGTAATAAACTGGAAGAGACCAGAGCCATGGAAAGCAGATAACCATGCATAATAGGTGCTTATGGAATATGAACTGTATATTATTATTAAGAACTAGAAGCAGGAAGACACAGTAATAAAATAGTTAACAGGTGCCTAAAATGTTACTCTTTTATTTACTGATACAGTTGACTTGTTTCTCACATAGATAGAACCTTTGCCATTTTTAAGATGCAGGTCAGAGCAGTTGCACCTGTTGACACACAGTTTGGTGGTATCAATGGTCTCATCATGCAGTGTGCTCCTTGCTTTGGCCTGCATCATGGGTTCCTTTCAAATGCTGCAGCAGAGACTGTCATAGCTACCCAGAAGACTGTGAGGATGAGTACAGGACTTCAGCAATCAGGGTCAGGACCTCTGAACGGTGGCACAGAGATCACTGCAGAGAATTTAAAAGGTGAGGTACCAAATGGTAAGTATCAAAATACACTGCATCAGGCTACTCTGTGCACAAACAGAAGTATATGTTTCATGCAGAGTAAAGGCAGAAAATACGAAGTTCTCTTTCCAACCAAGACTTACTGTAATTGTAATGGTGTGTAAAATAATGGGGAAAAAGCATATGTGCTATAGTTAGGCAAGAATTATAAAACTCACATTTAAAAGCCAAAACAGTAGAAAATGCATAAATGCAGTGATGGGACCTAGTGATAAATGTTAGGTGCAAAGTTAAAGATAAGAAGAATGAGGTAGTTTATCCGTCTTTTATGGCAGGGGACCTGCTGTTATGGCAGGCCACCACTTGTTCTGAAGTATTGGCGGCATATTCACTATAGGTAAAATACTGTTTGGGTAGTCTGTCTGTCCAGGCGGTTCTGGCTGCCAGTACAATACTGACCATATTGGGGGACAAAGTGTCACTTCTGATGTGTAGTCCATTACTGTCCCCTTTCCTGATCTCCTTCCAAAGCAGTGTCAACATATGCTGGCAATGCTGCTGTGGATTCTCCTCAGGAGCAGACAGCAGAGACTGCACCCTTGATATGGGTATTACTGTATCTCTCTCACAGCAACTTTAGCACCAGCCCAGATGTGCAAGTGTCAAAAGAACTAATAAGTTAATAACCTTAAAAAAACCTAGAGTTTGGAAAAGTGCTTCTAAAATGCTAACAACATTTTAAAAGCTGAGATCTCTTTTTTCGCTTCATAGTAGGCTAAGGACAAATTCTGTATCCTACTAGCAAAGAAGTTCGCCACTTTTTCACAGACGTTATATTTTACCTTCTTGAAACGATTTATGACCAAGTAAAACTTGTTACGAGTAGAAACTGTGCAGGAGGGAGTGGGGAGGTACAGAATGTTAAAAATAATCTAGGGGAAGGAGGATTAGTAGGCTCACATGAGGTAGTCAGATGTGTGTTCTAAGTGCTCGATCAGTTTAAAGGATTCTTACATTTACACAGCTAGGAGAAGGACATGCTATAGCATGAATGGGCGATTGAAACTCCCTTTTGTGCATTAAGCTCTTCAAGGCTGTAAGAACTGTTTCACCCAGTATAGTTTTAAGAATAATTTTCACGTTTGGAGGAAAAGGAAGGAACATGGACAAGTTGCAGTTTGAAATAAATCTAGGGTTTTAAAGTTTGTTAAAGTAACAATTTTACTGAACATGCATAGTCTAAAACTTTATTGCACACAAAAGAAAGAAACAGCCTTGATGAGGTTTTGTTTGGGATTAAGAATTATCCTGCCTTGGAGCAGGAGAATGCTGTAGATCTTCCACTTGATTCTAGTTTGATTCTGTGCCGGAAAATGTTTTAATGCTTTTAAAAATGAAACTGCATCTATGCAGAGTTTCAAACGCACTCAAACTGCAAAAATTGATATGAATTACCTGACAATTGTATAAAATGAATGCAACTGTAAATAAAATTACTAAATGCAGTCTTACAGTCAGGTGTGCACACTTGCAGGATCAGATCTTGCAGTTTTGAGCTTTTAATGGGGAAGTACCATCTCTCTCTATTTAAACATGGCTGCTACAATGAAACCTGTATACCAATATGTTAATGTAGCACTAAGGATATTTTAACAGTGAAAATTGTCTTTCCTACTATATCAAAAGCAGTCTTAGAGCTCAGTAAAACAAGTGTTATGGGGATGGGGTGTGATATCCTAAAAGGCAGTATCTAACCTGAATCTATTTTTGGTAATAGAGAGTTGATATAACGTACTAGTGTAATAACTGAACAATGGTTTCAAGCACCTTAAGAAGAAAATACATTTAAAATTTGAAACCATCAGCAAACTTGCAGTTTCCTAGGGTGATACATTTAAAGAGGCATTTCATTATAATGCGATACTTCAAATTCCAAGTAGTCTCTTTTCTTCCATGTAGAAGGGATGCTTAACAATGTCTAATGTTTCTATTGATACTAGACTCTTAGCCTGTACAACGCATTCATAAGAGCAGAAAGCTTTGTCCTCTCACTCTTGCAGGAGCATCAGTTTGAAGAGTAACACGTCTGTAATAGATTCAGGTTGCTTTTTTATCAGCAGCTGGTGGTGACACTTTTAATAAAGGGCCAAATTCTCATACCTATGAATACATTTGTCAACAAAATATGAGCATGCAAGACAACAGTTCAGTCACAATTTTGCTTTCATTTTTTCTCTTTTGTGCTAGGGCGTAACTTCCAACTGTCAGCTCTTTCCAGCTGAGTGTCAGCCTTTTTATAATCGCTGCTGCATGTCAACCCCTTTGAAATTACCATATGTCAGCTGTTTACCATATCTACTGAAAGCATGCGTATTGGGTAGTTCCCCTTTGCCCTACCTGTGTTGCTTTTGGTGACAGACAGGTGATTATTTTAGCTTGACAATTCAGCCAGTGGCAGGAATGCCCCAGGTGTATACGATGTGGCTCTGCTGAGTCCGGGAAAGTCAGTCAGTCGCAGAACCAGACAGCGGGAAGAATGGGGCTGGATGGTGGATGTGCTTGGCAGGCTGGCAAGTGAGCAGGCAGACTTAAGGACCTAATCCCTTCCTTCCTTGCCTGCATATTTAGACAACTGGGAGACAATTACACTGTAGATTGTGTGATCTTTGTGGGAATTTGCTCCAGAGAAATACTTGGCTAAGAAGCAGGAGATTCTGTTTGTCCTACTGTCTGCCTGAGTTTTTGACTAATGCCATCATGATAGGATGTTAGCACCCTCAAATATTTAAAAGTATTGCAATAAGCCTATTTTCCTCCTGTCCTCACTGACAAAAAGATGAATGTCAAAGGGCTTACTCATGGCAAACCTTGTGTTAATGGTAATGTGCCAGTGTGTGTCTGGTTTTGAACTGTGTCCTGTGACTGGTTCCTGACTGTGAAGTGGAGCTTTTGCTGGCGTTTTCCTGTGTCTGACATCCAATTTGGACCTTTACTGCAAAGGGAAACAGTAGTAAGCTAGTAACAGAGTGCCAGATAGTAAGAGGATGACAAGTCTTTTCCAGTCTTGTGTGAATGTTATTGAATGAGCAGTCAGTGTGCGAGGGGCCAGTGAGCCAACAAATATGTTCAGCATTCCCACAAAATAGTCTTCAGAATAGTAGGAGGTGTGATTATGGAGGGGAGGCATTGGAAAGCTATAGATAGCAGAGTTAGGCAGGGGAAGTGAGCTGGCAGGAAGGCTCTTTGAAGCTAAATGGGACACTGCACAAGCCTTTCCCACAGCAGCTCTGCACATCCAGCTAGCAAGTCCTGCTGGTGTGGAGCAGCTAAAGGCAGCTGCCAGCATGTTTCCCTGTGGGAAAAGAAGAATGAAGGTTATAGAGAAGTGTCAAGGGGACACACACATGGGGTGAACACAAAGAAATCTTAACAAGGAGCATCTCTCCCAGGACAGCAGCTGTAGCAGTGACCAGGACTGACTGTGTGTATTTCAGCTAAATAGAGTGAAAGTGAGGCCTCTGAGGCTGAATTGTCTGACATTCCTTCCTTTTATATTAGCTGTATTATTTACCAATTTCGAAAACGATTCAGTGGGGATAAAGAGTGTTCTGAGATCATGATGGGTCTAGTCAGCTTTCCAGAGAATACAGCAATTACTGTGTGAATAGAGGGGAATGTGATGGACAGGCTGGGTGGCTGCTCTCTCTAACCTAAGCATTAGTCTTCTTATGTTTATGTGCACACCTCTTCTCTGTGATTAGCCTAGCTGTTCTCAGGGTCCTGGTGGCAGGAACAAGTTAGTAGGCAACATGGAAGGAGGTAGGTGTTCTTCTCTATTTTTCATTTTTAATTTAATAAGGCAAAATGCCCAATAAGTGAAGACTGATTTGGATGAAAATTTGTTGCATGTATAGTAGGTCTTAAAGCAGGAAATTACTTTCCTTCAACTCAGTGGCCTGTATATTTGATTTTTAGAATCATTTGTTTCTTTTTAACTTTCAGTAAGTTTCTAGTGCAAAATAGTGCCTCTAAATTCCTTGTGAAATACTCAAGCACTTTGTAGTCTAGTAGATAAGGACATTGCCTTCTGTTGGAAAGTACTTTTTAGTAAAATCCTTTGGCAGCTTTTCGATAAATTCTTCTTTTTTTCCTCTGTTAAATGTATTATTATGAGTATAACAATGAATGCTATCATTAAGAAATACCATGCATTTAACAGCCATAATTTAAAACTTTTATTCCACAAGCAAAAGTGTGTGTCTGTATGTGTAAAAGCCAGTTTTCATTGTATTGAATGCAGCTAAGTCTTGGAATGAAATACCAAATATCCTTTGTTTAAACTTAACAATGCTTGTATTTGATATTTACAGAATTAATTTTTATAGCAGATTTCATTATACCTCTGTTGTGTTCTAGGTACAATAGGGCAGCTCACTTGCAGCTGAATTAAAATCTGTGGTTTAACAGCAGTTTGACTTGCCTAGGCAATAAACTATCTCCCATAAACGGAGCTGCTATCAAGATAAAACATGTTAATTCTGTAGCAAATCCCTGTGTTGCAGATGTAAAGCGTTCCAGAAGAATCACTCCCTGCTATGCATGGGGGCTTTATGAATTTCAGGATAAAGGAGATTACTATCTCTGAGGGCTCTGCTGAAATATGCCCTTTTCCAAAGCACCATCTGAATTCCTCTTGGAGGTCCTTGTGGATCAGAATCTGGCTATGGCCTAACTATCCTTTTGTTTGCTCTGCTTTAACAGAAGGTATAATTTTAAACTGACTTTAGGAATTTGGTGAAAAAGCCTGTGTGGATACACTTAATTCAGTTAAACCTAGCTAATACAAATTTAATATGCATGGGTAATTTATAGGTATAAGCTAACCTAACAGAGGAAGTTTTTAACTGTTTACCTAAATCAGTTTTTAAACAGAGAAGGAAAAGTTTCATATAATGCAAGGCTGAAAAGATTGGGACTGTTTACCTTGGAGACAACATGAATCGGATGAATCAGAAGTAAGATGAAAAAAGGTTACAGACAATGAAGGCGTAGGCTCTACAGAGGAAGAAATGCTATTCTCCCATCAGGGAAGAACAAGAAGTATTCATTGAAGCTTTAGAAGTGGCAAGGTCAAAAATAAGTTAAAAAAATGCTCTACCATGCAGTGAACTAGTTGCTGATGGAACTTACTGTCACTAGATATCTCTGAGGGCAAGAGTTTAACAGGACTCCAGAGGAACAGTTATATGCAGGGTAGGCTTAGTCTTGCCTTAACTGAAGGGGGGAAGTTTGAGTGAAAGAGAAGGAAAGAGCTCTGCAGCTTGATGGTGCAAGGGCATGCTCACGCTTAGAAAGCTCAGCACAAATGCATACGCTCACCTGTTTATGTAGATAACAGAGGTATTCAGTTGCAATGGTAGGGATTAACAAACAAAAATAATGGTGGAAAAAGTAAATTCCTTTTTGGTTCAAGCTGTTCTGCTATTAATGAGATCAAAAAGATCTTTTTCCCCATGTCTTTTCTATACACAGCTTCTTGTACAATCTTTTGATTGCAGGGTTCTGGCTGGGTAGATCTCCAGTAGCAATTTCTTGTTCCTTTACAGATCACCACAGTTGTATCCATTTCCTTCCAAAAGCTCATCATGTCTGGTTATACCTTAAAAGTTACAACAAACTCTGGTGCAGTCTTGTTAGAAGTTTAAATCACTGTGTATCAGTGTTTCCAAGGAGCAAATGCCACAAATTTGTCTGTAAAGATGACTGTCTCTCCTGTTATGATAATATAAAGTATGTTTGTCTGGTTACCAGAGCAGGAAATAGGACAGACCTGGAAAACTTTCAGTGTTGCTTACTGCTTGGTCCTCGGGAAGGGAAGTGTGTCATAGGACTAGGTGGTTTGTTCATGGTTGTAGCTGCTTATCAGATGAACTGGGCTCCCTTTATAAATAGCCATAGAGAAGCAGCAATGCAGACAGAGCAGGAAACCAAAGACGACCTCGTCTCATCCCGCTGCCTCACTCTGGTGACTCTAGTCTCCTAGACACACAAAGCTAGGTTGTTCTGGGACCCAGCTGCTACCTGGATCTTCTGTGTTGCTGCTGCAGATTGCATGTTGTGGCAGCCCAAGAATGTGAGCAGTATGCTATTTCTTTAGTCGCATGTGCTCAGCTAATGCTGCCAGGGTGTTTGATCTACACACAAGTTCTCTTGCAGTTTGCTGTTTGCTGTTTAAGATGGAATGAGGTCACAAGTTAAGTCTAAGGCCATTTAATCATTCAATTTATCCCTATCATCTATACTTACATCCTGCCATCCTTAGTAATGCCTACAGTATCAGTAGACGGATTTTGCTATAGTGGAAAGACCTGACATGCAAATCTGCCATTAGTCATTATTGTGGCCTGGTTTGCGCTCCAAGTCATCTGACTGTCTGTCATGAACTGTGTGCTCCACAGGGTTACAGGCTGTTGACAATGGCCCAGTCATATTCAAAGGCTGAGAAGAACCCTGTGTGTACAGAGGATGTATTTTATTTTTATGCTTTTTTTTTCAGTATTGTTCTATAGTTCTTCATTAATGTAAGTGAGAGGCATAGGACAAGAGAGAGTCAAGATTATTTTTTTCCTACTACTTTCTTCTCCTCCCCTCTATTTCGTCTAGTCCTTCTTTATGGATCTCTAAGGACACAGCTACATTAGACCTGGCAAACTGGAGGCTGAGTTGATGCGTAGATGGGGGAGGAGAGCTGTTAAAAAGATTTTTCCAAAATATTTAATTGGAAACAATTCAAATTTGATGAGATTTCAGTAAATCAAAGACAGGTACTTGCTGTCACGTCTGGACTCATGGCAGGCTAAAGGGGAACCTCTTACTTTAAGGCATTCCTTGCGCAAAAGCCTGATACCCTTGCACTTCTACGTTTGATGTTGTGGAGCCAAGACTTTGAAAATTATGGCAGCCCTAGCAGTAAATAGTGCTTACTTCTTAGATCCTCAGCAAAAAGCCTAGATATTTCAAAAGCTCAGGTAGCTCTGGAGAGGCAGCTGGACCAAAGGTCTGCCAGCTGGTTTCCCAGGCCACATAGGTGTGACTGTGGAATGATGCTCAGCCCTTCTGGAGCCCCAGCCCTAGGAGGCCCAGCAGCTGCTTGGCAAAAATGAGATGTTCCTCAGGCTTATGTCTTCTGCTAGCACAAGTACCAGTTTTCCTCAGCCCAGAGGAGTGGGGGCGTGGGGGGGAACATGCCTCCAAAAGCAGCAGCCTGCGGACTGACTGACTGTTGAAATGAAAGGAAATAGAAAGGAATTTCTGATGAACATGAATTCCTGTCTTCTGGCTGTCTCCAGAAGGGAGCCTGAGAGCAGCTTTCCAGCTGCACCAGGGAGCAGCTTCTTCTGTTTCTGTTAAAGAGATAAGGCAATGCATTTCTCTTCCCAGCTGGCATTCACTGCAGCTCATGTTTATGGCTCTTCCCAGTGGAAGTAAAGCTCTCCAGAGGACTCCTGGCTAATAGCACGGTCTAATGGAAGAGCCCTTGTGCTGGGTGATGCTGAGGAGGAAGCATGAGCCTTACAGCTTGCATTAAAAAGTCCTATAACTAAAAGCTGTAATGATTCATTTCTTTTGTGGACAGACTGTAGAAGCACGTGTAACAAACAGTGATGAGTGCTAGGATGATAGTAAAACCAATATAAAACAAAACCCTGCCAGTAAAAGGAACACTAAAAAAATGTCAGTGAAGAAATAAAACAAAGGTGATACATGGCTCATTCTACCGCCAGGAAGCTTCTGTCAGTCTTTCTTGCGGCAATATCAATTGTAATTCTGAGTTAAGTAACATTAACACTGAAAAAAACTGTACATAAAACTGTATAAAAGTACAGTTTTTAGAGAGGGTCATAGTTTTAGAGAAGCCCTTTTCTAATGCATACCTATTGCACTTTTTAAAAATATTATATGCATACTAAAATATATTGCAAGTCTGAGTGTATGTCTTGTATTTAGATGTACTGTTATGATGGCTATAAAATAACCTATTTAGAATAATGTGCAATTGGACTCCGTTAATTTTGTGTGCTAGCCTAAAATTTCTGCTGTAGCAAGGTTATTTCTATGGAAATAGAGAAGTTTGGATTTTAAAGTAAATAATTTCCATTCTGTATTCAGTGACTGAACTATATTTCTTTTTGACACTTTTGCAAAATGTGTTACACAGAATTAGTAAAAAAATCACTCACTAGAGCTTTTATATTTAATTTCACACAGCTGTGCTAACTGAAACAGACATCACTATGTTAGAAATACAGTATTTTCTTTGTTTAGAGAGAAGGCTGTTACCTGTGATTTGCTTACTTGTGGTTATTGGTTGTTATTGAGAACAATAGCATTCTGGAGCTGATATTAATAAAGTTGAGATCCATTAATCAGAAAAAAAATACGGAAGAGCAAAATGTGAGTTCCTGTGAAAAATCCCTTTGTAGGTAATAGTATAGCTATGTGTAATTTTTTATCTGCTGAAATATAAAGTAGGTAATTGGAAAATGCCTGCATTTTCCAACTCCCTAGGACACTAACAAGCATACTTCTGATACAAACACTGCATGCAATGGTGTTACCAACTGGGCCTGCTGCTGATGTGATTGTGGTACCATCAAATCGCAGGCCATACCAAATGTGGTTAAGGGCTGTCACAGGAAGTCTAACCCTCATCTGTAAGGGAAAGAGTTCAGGTGAAGGGTCACCTCCAACATCGAAGTGGCCATTTAATCCTTTTATTTCTTCTAATTGGAAATGAGAATAATTTATGAAAGTTTTCCAAAGTAGAGAATCTCTTTAAAATGACATCTTCTGCCTAAGACACTGTGATTGCAGTCAGGTTTATGCCATATGATCATAAAGGGATTCAGAATTTAATGTTGGATATAGTTAACTTGTTTGCAGTACTTGGCAAATAGACCTGAGAAGGTTATTTCTCTGATAGGAGCTTCATCTTATTTGACCCATTGTTATCCAAGGATTTGAGTAAAGTATTAAATTCTCTGGAATTAGGTGCTTGAGTAAAACAGGGCTTGCTTAACAGTTCGTCTGTGCTACCATAGCAATTAATGTCTGTGTAAGTAAACTTTCTATTTTAAAGGTCATTAATTTTCTTTACATGGTACAGCTCAGAAAGCCTGCTACTAAAATAATTGAGAGCTACAGGTATTGATTTATGAGGCAGGATTAAAAAGACTAAAATTCTAAAGCTTAGCTAAGTGATGACTAGGAAAGGATGTGATGTACATCTGCCTCTTGGTGGTTTTGTTCTTCTTGTGTACCTGAGTGAAGTTCTTTGGCTTTTGTTTCAAAAGAGTCAAACTAGATTTTCGAGTCATCCTTTCTGGTCTTAAAACCTATACATAGATAATTAATCTACTTATTTAAAACTTGTTTAGGAGCACAGTTCCTCTTTACATGGAGAAATATTCTACTCAGCAGACAAGCCAACTGGGCCAGTTCTGCTGTAAGACCTTTGGGTGTAAAGGATGTTTAGGTGATGATGCAGCGCTAGTAACACAGTTGTGCCACTACGTTGTTTTCCTGGGTGAAGGTGGAGTCTGCATCAGGCAACTCTTGTTCCACGCAGATGCTGCTTTGCAGTGGTGTCTCACCATTATGTTAGATCACTTTTTTGCTCTGATGTAAAGTGTTCTTAATCCTGGTTTTATGCCAGTTCTGACTCAGATTAATTCAGGTCACCTGTATGGGAGTTACTTTGGTTTTACAGCTGTGTTAGGGGAAGACTGCATTTCATTGACTTTATGAAGACTATGATAATGTGAACAAGGGTTTGTAGGACTGAAGCATTTCTCACTGATGAGATTGATCCAACAGTAATTCCTCTTATGGATCTGTTTTGTATTTGGCTTCTTCAGTTGGCAGCACAATTAGTTCTCTATCATCTGGAAAATGGTTGTGCATCATACATTACCAACATAAGAATCCTTATTATTGTGTATTATTTATCTGTAGCGGTGCCCAGTATTTACTGAGGCTTTCCAAAATGTAAGAAGTTCTTTACTCTGAAGTAATCACAAACTAAATAATCAGTAGCTTACCAAAATTCAGAAACTAGCCATGGTTGCCAACTAGATCCGTAGAGAATATTTGATGGCATGGCTCATAGTACATCAATTAAGAATTGCTGATGAGAATCCAACACAGTAAGTAACAAAATTAATGGAAGAGCAAGCAGTGGAGCTTCTTGCAGTATATCAGTGTTATAAAGCTCCATTCCTAAATTAGGAGAGTGCATATTACCAGACTTTCAACTTGTTACAGATTCAAAACTGAATGTTGCCCATTAAACACTATGGGACAGTGTCATCTTTGTGAAGAAAACACATGATGAACTGTGCAGGAGAAAGCAATATTTTCTTTGGCAAATAAAAAATAGGTATCTGTTTGAACCTGTGCAGAAACTGAAGTGTGAGACAGGCAGAGTGAAACTGGGCAAAAGTAGCTGGAGCTGAGCCTTGGTGAAAGTGGGGTGAGGACTCCAATGCTTGGCTTCTGTGCCCTTGCTTTTGGTTGTCTTGTGAGGCTGAAGCTGCTTCTGTGTGCGTGTGTGTAGACATAATCAATGCAATGAGATTGATGTCCTCAATCTGACACTCCTAAGCAGCAACAATAGTTAACAATTTTGCATCATATTTTTCTAGAAACTGATCAGCACTCCAAATTGTTAAGAGACAAATTCACACAGAAAATGGAGCTGTAGAATTCTGTTGCTTAACCAAAAGCTTGCGGTATACAGGCTTTCCTTTCACTTTTTTAGGCAATGAAGAGTTTAAAGCATCATGCGAGGCACATCTTCTGTTTGATTTTAGTTTTGTGTAAGATATTTCTGTGAGTGAATGTGAGTTGTCTTCCCTTTAAGACTTCTGTTGACTGACAGAAACCATCTGTTTAGATGGTTTTATGCTTGTTTAATTGATAATCAAGACTAAATCCTGGTGTTTAGCAAATCTGACTTGCCTGTTAGTAAACTCTATTCCAACATTAAACACTGAAATACAGAGTACACAGAGAAACAAATTTCTGACCTGTAATAAAACTGACAACTTGTACCTTCTGCTAGTACCTGTAAGTACAACCTCTTTAATTGTGGTCTAATTGAGGCTTTGGTATTAGCAGAGAAAAGGAGACTGTTAGAGCCTGAAGGGACAGTTTATCTTAAAATGCCAAGAAGACTTCCAGGGCTCCCTAGCACACAGAATAAAGTGAGTTATGTTCACCTATCAGGAAGGGAAATTCAGCAGTTCTGCTAGACTTCACGGTTCAAATAATGAATCAGGATTCTAATGATGAGTATGGCTTGGGACTGATGAATGATTTATGAATGGTTTCTGCTTTTTAGCTTCTGGAGGCATCTTCTTTTCAAGCTTTTTCTTATGCTCTGCCCACCATTTTACTGTAAAGAACATTTGCAAGTGCAACAGAATACCTTGATTATTAGAACTGAAAGTTTAGGGAAAAAAACTAAATACTGTAAAAGAAGGAATTTGATCATGAGGGTTACCAGAAATGTGTCTAAGCTTTTTTTTTTTGTATGTCCTCGTGTCTCTAAAGGGCATGAAGAGTGGAAACTTCTTACTGCTCTCTCACATACGCCCTCTGTTCTCATCGTGTTCCCAGCCTGCTCCAGGTCTAACTGATGATAACTGCAGAAATACGTTCTGTTGGAAGAAACTGTCAGTGTCCAGGACTTGCTCTTAGTATATTGGGCTGTAATCAAATTGAGAATCAAAAGCAGGGGAAAGACAAGTTTTCTTTCTGCAGTGGACATACCCCAGGAGATGTGGATTGTGGGGCTTTGGGAATTTGAACACACCAGTGGCTGGTCACAGATGTCTACTGGTGTTGTCCTACTAAAGCAGTAACTTTGAATATTATTTGCTGAGTCCCGTTACTGTTGATAGCTTTTGCAGGGAGCCATTGCTTTTTCTCTACCACAAAAGGCAACTAAAACCATGTAAAAGACTACAAAGTTGTAAGGCTGAAAACATTGTAGGAATGTGAAAGAGGAGGAAGGATGTGGGAAAGCTGGATGGTGGTTGGATAAAGTTGACCCAGAAGATTGCCAAGTAATGAAAATAGGGATCTGTGATCTAGTCCATGGGTAGTATAGGTGTCCTGGCAATGCATCTGTACATAGCAGTAGACATGAAAAAGTCCTTGCAACTGTAAGCAAAATTCAAATTATTCCCTATGTTATTTGTTTGAGGTAAGGGGGTCTACATTGTTCCTTACACCTGCATGCAAGCTACGTGGCAAGTTTCACTGTCTCAGACTGGGAGCTGTGAGAAGTAATCACACAGCTTCTTCTGGTTGGTCTGCTGCAGTCGCTTAGATTTAGATTGCAGCTAAGCTTTATTCTTGCAAGGCTTAATGTTGAAAGACAGGTATTTCCAACTGCTGCAGCATAAGTACCAACATTCCTGTTTGAAATGGATTATGTTTGTGTGTGAAAAAAATTTATTTCTGGCTGTTGTCTGAAGTGTTGCATCTTACGCTCTGTCTTGACTAAAGTGGTACGAGTGTTTCAGGGCTGAAGCATATCTTTGTAAGGATGAGAAACATATCAGTTGCCCATGAAGACACTGCATGTGGCTTAGTTATATGAAAGGAGTTTTTATAAAACACAACTAGGATTTGAACTTGGTGTGGAATAGCTCTGTGCCAAATGGATGATTCTGCCCCCAGAGTGCCTCTGTATTTCAGATTAGGTGGAAAAAGGAGGCCTTAGTGTGGAGTAAGAGGACCTAGGTGAGAGTTAATGTAGAATAGCTATACCTTGCTCCTCCCTCAAGTAGACAAACCCTAGACAAATTTAATCTTAAGCCATCAGGCTAGCAGAGACTCTCTTTCCTTGAATTTCTCTTTATACTACAAACCCTTTGTAAATATTTTCTTTGGTTTTAAATACATAATTTCATAGTCTTTGAAAATTATTATTTTTTCCCATAATGTAAATGAATGGTCTCTTGTAGCTTAAATGGAACCAGTCATGATGCTGGCTTGTTTGCTTGCTTTGCACAGGGAATTTGGTATGAGATCTTTTCCTCATTGTGGTATGTTCCTTTCTTTCTTTAGTATCAGATACATTTTTATATATATTTTATTTTAAATTTAGTGAGCATGGAGCAGAACATGTTCCGCTGAAGCCTTAGTAGGCTTGATGAGCAGTTTTTCTGCTTAATCCTCAAAGCTCTAGTGCCACTTTTCCCCTGCCTTCATGATTTCAGTCCCACTTTGGCCCACAGTGTAACAAAAAAGCTCGCAGGGTGCTGTAAGTTATATTGGCATGTGTGCTCCCTTAAGAGTTAGTGTGCTGCTTCCTCCAAGTCCCAGGGTACACTGACACCCATCTGCCAGGGAACTCCTCATCTGCCTAATGTGGGATTAGATGCTGTATGCAGCACTTGCCTTTTCCTTTTTAATACATTTTCTGAATACTAAATACCCCTTTCTACACCCACATAGCTTACCTCTTTCATGTTGTTTTATAATAAGTATCTGTTATTAGCATAATAACTGCTCAAAGTGACATCTTACATTGTATTGTCAAAGATCCATGTATTAATATTTCCACAGTTCTGATGCTATGATACACTATAGTACTGTAATTTCACCAGAGATTATTATTTTTATGTCAAAGATCTGCCTATTCCATTTACATACCATACAGTGACACCAAAGCTACTGATACTGGGCTGTTACGAAGCTTCTGTGAAGCAACGTGTCAAAAGAAGTAAGTAAAAGAATACCAAACCTCAGAGTGCTTTGATTGCTTCTTGGATTGCTTGAAAAAGCAGAATGAGGAAATGCATGAATGCAGCATTTCCCCATTGCATATTTGTTTATCTTAAAATTGTGTAGGCTTGTCTTATGTCCTTTCTTCTACGCAATGTGAGTTGGCAGTGGCCAGCATGCCAGTCTTAACTCTATTTTATTATTTATCAAAAAAGCTTTTGTATAAAGATTAACTGTGTTTGCTCTCTATTTGCTAATATTTCCCCCCACTGTTCAGTAAGTACCCCAAGCAGTTTGATAAGATGATGGAAAGGTTGTCTGATTTCATTGTTGCTCCTCGAAGAATGTATCCTCTGGCAAAATGTTATCTTGTACTTTGTTACGGTAATAGTCCTCAGTGATTCAAAACAGGTATTCTTTTGTCTCCTACCCTAACAATGCAGGTAGGGGAGACCGGGAGACTGTTTGTTCGCTTTCACCAGCCCGATGCTGTTAACAAAAGCAACACGAGATCAGAAAAGCGGCTGTCTTTGCATCCGGTATCAATAGATCTCCCTCCTCCTCCTGCATGATGATAAGCGGATGGATGGCCTCGAATGAGCAAAATCATCTTGACTCATTCCTTGCTCTGTAGGCTAGAGGCCTCCTTTTCCCTTTCTGCTACAAGGCATGTTTCAGTGTGTGGTTAGAGAAGATAACAGTGGTACTTGCACATATGCACGCATTTGCGAGGTATCCTTCTTGAGGTGCCCCAGTTCTAAGCCAGAGTCTACAAAATAATTTTTAAAATATTTCCTTGAGGTGGTGATTTTGTTTGACAATAGCATACGTACAAGTGGGTGGAACTGCTAACTCTATACTTTCTCTTTACACATAACATTTTGAATCTAGCAAAATTTTTCATCAAGCCAACTCCTTTTTTACTGTGCACTGCTTCTTGAAAACGTCTGACTGCCATCACACTTTTCAATGTATAATGAATGCTGAATCAGTGGGTAATGCGATTTTAGCCCTCTCTGCTTCTCTTGGGATGGCATGGAAGAGGGGTCTGGAAGAGGAGTCTGTTCTGTGTTTTTCTGGGAAACTTGGGAGGAAACATTTTACAGAAACCACTTGTGTGTAACAGATAGACTCAACCTGAAGGAAACCTGCTCCATCTTCAGGTTTTCTAAAGAAAACCAAAGGATTGAATTCACAGATGGGAAGGGGAGAGAAGAAAGAAGGAAACAGTGCTTATTGCATCCCATCACCACAGATCCCAGAGACCTGGTCTGGATTGTGCTTGGCCTCTGCTGAGTTCTTCACTTTGTGCAAAACCATTCTTGCCCCATTTTGGTAACGCTCTCACTACAGAGCTGTAGGTTCTCCTGGGATGCTCCATCATGCCGAAGCTCTTCCATTGTGAAAGCAATAATGCTAATGTTCATAGAGGTAGAAACAGAGTTACAGTGGCTTGGAAGTTTCCTGATTTTGGCTTCCGTGATGGTTCTGTATAAAGTAATACAAGCCCATCTGGAAACAATGAAGAAAAATCTACAGCAGAATAGCTTTCAACCTAAAGAATAGGCCTGTTTCCTCATAACTGAAAGCACTGGGTTAATGTTCCTTATCTACCGAAGAGCAGCAACTTAAAATGAGGACTCTGTCTCTCTATCATAAATACTAGCACTGCATAAACATGTGATTGTCACTGCACAAATAATAACTTTAAAATATTATATTCCAAGGTCTTTCAATATTTGAGGGGTTTGGGTTGTTTTATTGAGCCAAAGTTATTTGACAAATATTACATTAATTTCTCATAGAGCAATATGAAGATCACAGTGAATCTAAAAGCCATGCAGTAAAACCAATGTCCTCCTACCCAAAGCAGACTTTGACCTGGCCCTGATTGCAGGCTTTGCTAAGAGAGAAAAAAAATCAAAATTCTATTTTGGTGCACTGCAGCACCTACACAGTGGAGTCTGCCTTTCCATCCTCTGATCTCGTCAGGCATGGCAGGTTCTTAGTTTAAGGATTACAAGACACGTAGAAATAAAACCCTAAACAAGAGAGAGGAGAGTCGGTACATTCTGTATTTATTGTAATGCATTTATTTGAGCTTGTTCAATTAAATCATTTATGCCTTTAGATATTTTGGCATGTTTTCCATCTGTATGGTGTTAATAATTTCAAAGGGTCAATGAAAAGTACAGTATTTTCTGTAGTTGTTTCCATTCTGACTAATGAGACTTCTTGTTCTATTTAGCTATCCAACAGCATACTGCAAGACAGGAAGAGTTTGTGTTCATGAAGATCTGGAGGGACCTCCCAAACAGGCAGTTTTGCTAATATGCCTATTGGTTCTCTGGTTTCTCTGATGAGATTTTTGTTGTAATGTGCATTTATGATGAAGATTATAACTTCTGTACATCTGCAGTAACTCTAGCAAACTGCCCTGTTGAGACTGCCTTGTTCCACAGAATTAAAATGTAAATGAGCTCATTTATTTCTAATAGAATAGGTGTTGTGCTCCATAATTCTCACAGTACCTGGCTGAACACTTTCTCACACAGACGCAACTCCTGTTGATTGCTGCAGGAAGTTTGCTGGAACATCATGGACTAGGACCTTGCACAGAAGTGTTCTTGTGCTGACTTACCTGCTGGTGCATACTGACTCACCAATTAACTTCAAAGACAAATGAACACCTTCACGTTTTGTTTCTCTGCTCAATAATAAATTCAAAGAGGTAGGCTGGACCAGTGGTAGGTAGGTTGTATTTATTAAGACTACGTTACAGTGTAACACAGCCAATTTACGTTTTGCCTTTAACATTCTAAAGTGGTTGGAAACAGTAGGTTACTCTGTTCCATTGATATAAATCTGAGTGGCTTCAGGGAAAACTACTTCCTTCTCTCTCATCTGTGTAGGTAACCAATTTGTTTATTTGGGATTCTGGACTTGGAATTGATTTTGTTTGTGTGCTTTAAGCTCCCGTGAAACAGTGACAAACATGCTGATGTCTTAGTAACTCTGCAGATCTGGTTATCTGAAGTCATTGCATTATGTGACCTTTCACTTTCCAAATCTTGAATAGTGGTATCTGTTCTGAGGAGGTCTCTAAGAGCAGCTCCGGAAGGAAGTTGAACTGCTCCCAAAGTGAAGTTTTGTAAGAACTAAAGGAAGGGGAAAAATGTCAGTTTGCTTTTTCCTTAAATGTTTATATCTCTCTCTTCATTATACTAGCTAAAACGAGAAGGAGGAAAACAGGCTCTGCAAGCTCTTTCCAACCAGCATTGGGAAACACTGTATTTGGTGTGCTGCTTAACATTGTGACAGAACAAGCTAGAAAGTGATGGAGATCAGCTTTGTTTACTGAAAAATACAGTTTAATGAGAATTTTTTCTTTAATAATGAATAAGGCTCTTCTCCTTAAGTCACAGACTAATAAAGTGGCATTTCCAATAGTACTGCTCCATTGGGTTTCTGATTAGTAGGAGCCCTCAGTTAATGTGAAAGGATACACTGCATCTTCAGATGCTCGACTGCTGTGAAGTACAGAAGCAGTACGTCTCTTTTCAGGCAGTGTTAATCACCTATGCTTTAAAGCCATTTGTGTATGGATTAATGCAGCAAGAGCCAGGGTAGATTTGGATAATGAAAATCCTTAGGCCTAATTATCTATTTGTTAATTCATTCCTTTATTGACTATCAGGGGATTTGATTACACATATGGGCAGTTAGGATCAGGACCTAAACATGCTGGGGGATCATATTTGGGGGTAGAGAGGAGAAACCCTATATAGAGCAGTAAAAAAGAAATGGAGCTAAGTTTTCTTCTTGAAATTGTTACTTGGAAAAAGCGAGTAACCTTGAGAGCTACTTCGGGTGAGTTACTCCTGTCTGCCCCCCTCCCACCCCATCTGGAAGCATCAGAATTGTCACAGCCAGCTCCTAGCTGGCCCTGAGGTGCATCTCTGGAAGGACACTGTTAGCAAGATTTTTGAACATGTTTAAATTGTTTATTCAATAGCTTACTATATCTAATACTTAATATTTTATTAAAGCAAAATTTAGTTGAAGAAAAAATACTGTGGAAGAGAGGCTGCAAAACCCGATCTTTTAAGCTGTTCCTCCAGAATTTTCCCTATCTCATTAGCTCCTCACGATTCTTACGCAAAATTTTAAGAGGGAAAATCCCCAACTTATTAAGTTAGCTCACTGCCTTTCCCCTTGTAGTTTAGATACTTTTTTATATATATAAAAAAATTCAAAATTTTATTCACAGTCTGCTCAGAGTGATCATGTCTCTGCCCTGCTTTAATTAAGGCTGAAGGAAGCCTGAGCAGGACGACTGTCAAAACTTTCCCAAATGCCTGTTCACACCTGCACTTGCTTTTTACTAGGAGGTGTAGGTTGAAAACTGGGAAGGACTGAGATAAAATGGGAAAGCACTGGAGTCTTTCTCTAATAAGGTCCTGTGCCCTTCTCAGCAAAACTGTGCAGACTAAGCCCAGCCCCATCTAATACTGTTTGCTTTGGAATGAGACTGTAGCAGGTTTCTTAGTCTCAGATGCTGGCTCATGGCAGTAGGCAGCACTTCACTGCAACCATAATCCAAGCCCCTTTTTCTCTCTGTTTACTTCTTAATAGTCAGCACATCTTCCATATGAGCCCCACCTTGCAGGTGTTTTCAATTTTGCACAATCCCTTGACTTGACCTGCTCTGTATTCTGAACTTTTTCACTCCTCTGGTAAATATTACTTCTGTTGAATTTAGAGCAAACCAGTTGTCTCAATGCTGTATGTATCTCAGGCTGAAGTCTTGAGTTTGCTACTTTTAAAATGAACCCTCTAAAATGGCCATACTAAAGGTGAATGTGGTTTTCTGGTTTGGGAGTTTAAGGATTTTTTCCTTTTTGTTTTTCTTTCTTTTGTTTTTCTTTTTCTTTTCCTCAGTTCCTTGAGGTGTTGCTGATCTTTAATAACTTGTAGCAACGTAAAACTACCTTTACAACATGGATAATTTGCTGCAATAACCTGAGCTGCTGGCTAATAGATATGAAAGGGGTGCTTTTTAAACCCTGTGGAAATCTTTGGAGTGGTTGTGGCAGCCAGCAGACACAACCCAAACACGAATTCCTGTAATCTCAACAGACAGCAGTACTGAATCACTTTAGTGATCTTGATGTGATGGAGTCTCTTGCCAGTGTAGAGCTGGGTGTTTCGGAGGCAGGGGTTTCTGCAGCCCCACAAACCCTCATGCTGCTGGGCACTGCTGAGAAGCCTGGCATCACATAAGCAGGACCTCTCTGCCCCAAAGGGGCCAGGAGAAGGTGGTAAACCTCAGGTGCTGCTGCTTAGTGCGTCCTTAGCAGAAAGGGAGAGGAAATTGAGAGGCGTGAGACTGCAAGAAGTAATCCTGGCGTCAGGGTCACAACTGACAGTTCAGACACGGAGCCTGATCTTTGTTGACCTGGACTTTTGTAATGATGTGTGAGAGCAAAGTGAGCCTGTTTCATGCCTGTGCTGCTTAAAAATAGTGCAGGATAAAAGACACTGATGAGAAATTCTGTGTGTCTTTCCACTGGCAACATTTCTCTGTCCATTTTACAGGGTGTACATATCTGCAAAGCAGTGGGAAAAAATTTACCTTACTGCACATTATTGTAAATATTTTCTGTCTCTGCCCAGGTCATAGAAGAGATGAGAAGGAGAGAGGGTTTGAAATTTGGAAATGTTTTTTTTTTTTCCCAGAGAGATTAAAAGAGCAATGTTTTGTATTGTTTATATTTAGCCTAAAAAAACTTCTCACAGTCTTATTAGTTATTTTAAAAACCTATCAGAATTTGAGTATTAACCAGTGCAGAACTTGCAGCTACTTTATTGTAGTTTGTCCGACTTAAAGCCACGTTTCAAGGTGATTTCAGTATGAACTTCTGGCTAGTATAAACACAGGTTCAGTCATTAAACTAGTGTGCAGTATCTTAAAGAATTCAGGCTGTACCTCTTTGCATGTCTCTTAATTAATATGTACCCAGCATTTTCATCATCTTCTGTTACTTGTTATATGGAGATGTCAGGCAATGAGCTTCAAGACAGCCACACAATAATAGCTGGATTAATGTTTTTAAGACCTGAAGGTGTGGAAGTCTTGGTAGTTTCTGCATAGTGATTTGGTAGCATTGAATATAATAGTAGACAGATTTTATTTTTGCTAGTCCTGAACTTCCATTTCAAAGGTTGGAATCAGCAATTTACATTTTCTAGTCCTGTCTTCAGTGGACTTTTGCATGCTGAAGGTCCACCCTTAGACGTTGCTGTGGCTGAGCTGGGGTTGCTGGGCACTTCTGAAAAGTAGGCTACTTCCTTATTTAAAAAACAAAAAAATTAGAATAAAGATTTATGTATAATGGTGATTTCAGGAAAATAAATGTAATTTTTCAAATAACCTGTTTATATTCCTCAAACTGCTGTTTATGCTCCTCAAGCTCCAGGACATAACTAGCAGTGGAAGGCAGGCACTCATTGGGTCTCCTTCTGTAGATGGTCAGGTGCTGACTGGCCAGACCCCTCTGCCCTGGCTTTGCAGTAATGCTCCCAGGCATCAGTTTCATGCCCTGTGTGTGTCAGTACCAATCCAAGGAAAACGGTTTGTCCTTGTGGCAGAAAGCATTCTCAAGAGGCTCTTCACTGCATTTTGTTTTGACAGTATCTCTTCTCATGCTGTCGTGTTCTCAAGTCCTTCTCAACTTCAAGACTCTTACGTAAGGAGTGTGGAATTGAAGTAAATGTGGAGGGCCAAACTAGTCCTGGCCTGATTGGTCGCTGAAACACATCCTGGTCTTGCAAGGAAGCCTTGTCTGACAATGGTGTTTTTTGCTTCCCTGGGTGAATAAATGATGCATCTTTCTCAGAAGGGGATACAAAGTTGAGTACATCCACACCACCTTTGTAAACGTACTGTCTGGCAGTCCTGGCTGGGAGCAAGAAAAGGCCCCTGGCATATCATCTCCTTCAGTGAAGTGTCTGGGATACAGAGAAGAAGGAAGAGAGATTATTTTAGAAAGGTACTAGCTATTCTGACCCTCTTGGGGCTGGGTGACTTCCCACTGCACTTTCCTTGCGGCTGTAGTGAAATGCCATAGTCTAGCCCACATGCTTTTGCTTGAAAATCTGAACCTCCAGGCGTGAATAACTTATTGGAATTAATCTTCAACTGTTGTCATCCGGTATTCAAATATTAATGTGGCTGATCAGAGTGAGGCAGTGCAACCATGGTGGTCTTGCAAAATAGCTCATCACACAAGTGACATTTCGTAACATGAGTCAATGTTTGTTCTTCTGTAAAAGGCATTCTAACGTTTTTTCTTCAAACTGCCAAGGCTCAATGGCTTGTGCTGGCCCAACTCCTGTGTGACAGACAGCACATCTGTGCTGAACAGCAAACACCAAGAAGCAGCATCTGAAGGGGGAAGGAGTAGAAACAGAAACACAGGAAGATCGCCCTGAGGGAGACCAAGTTCTGAGATACTACAGGTTTAGGAAGAACTTTCTTTTTGTCAGCCATGCAACCAGTGTGGCACTGGGAAGGAAACAGCACCAGATTCTGAATGAAGTGATCCTTCTAGGAAACAAATGACCTGGTAGTTCTCAGAGTGGCAGGTAAGGCAGGGTCATGTTTCCAGGTATTCCAGATTTACTTTGTGCTTTGAACAGGAAAGTTTAGTGCAAGTTCACAAACTATAGCAGTGATCAAGATTTTTTCCAATCTTTTTACTGAAGAGCAAGTGTCACCATGAATGAAATAATCTTGGACCTGGACTTTTTGTTCCCATACAGATGACTTGTGCTGTAGATTATGTCTTCTCTTCTAACTCACCGCTGGAACTGCATGGGGATCTGGGGCAAATACTTTTGTTTCTTGGAGCTCTGTTTTTCTTATCTTTAATGATGCTTACAGATTTTTTTTTTAGCAAAGTTTTGGTTTTCTTTAAGTAACTGATGGAAAGTTCTATGTAAAAGTTGAAAACACTATGTTGTAAATAAATTCATTAACAAATCCCAGAACAACACTGTCTGTACTCATTCATGGGAAGGAATATCATCCTAAGTCAATGAGGCTGCTCAGATCAGTTTTTACCTTAGTGCACAAGTGATCATCTTCCATGATATTAGGATTAAAAAACTCTTTGAGGGGAAGGAGGCTGTACTGTTAAATATGGCTGTAACTATTTCTCAGACGTGTAAAATACCACTTTTCTCGTCTCCTCCACAGTGCAAGGACTTTATGCAAGGACAGCATGCACATTTCCCAGCAAGTGAAAGACAACAGAATTTCCCAAATGTGAGTTTCTCGAAGAGAGCTTCCTAGCTCTCTTTGAGCATGAGGCATCACAGAGATGGGTCCAGCTGTAGGTACCCAAATCTAATCTTTTAAAATAAACCTACACAAAAGGAACAGGGGATGTAAGAGGCACAAGGGAAGAAGTTACTCTCCCAGCTCACATTTTACATAAAACAAATTAATGAAATTAGTGAAATGTGTACCTCTGTGAGTTGTTGGACAAACTGCAGTGCTTCATGCCCACCACACCAAGCAGGACCACTTGGGCTAGTGGAGTAACTGTTGGCCACTATGCATCTTCCCCACAGGCTGGCATGAAGGATCATCAATCTGCTTTACAATTCACTTTATGGATATTTGACAGAAATCTCAATTTTTGGCTCAGCCACACAAAGTCCCCTGATCACAGGTGGGGTTTTATTCTGATCTGTCTCTGCTTGGATTTTGGTAATTTCTGCCATGGTGGTTCGTTCCCACTGAACCTTAGGCCTGTGCTCATTTCCAAAGATATCTCAGGCAATTAGTACCCCTTTGACACAGTCTCAGCATTTCCTCTGCATCCAAGATCATCAGAGCTGTGGCTCTCCCCCACTTTTCCACACCATACTTACTCCTTGCCATGGTTTTCTTTTCCAAATTTCACTGCCAGACTTGTGAATGATCTCAGTCTCCTTGACCCCCAGATCACATTTCTCATCCATTCCTATTTCAGCTCCTCCAGGCTGGTCATTAGGAGCTTAGGAAGACATTTCCCACCTACATACTTTGTCCCCCTCTATTTCTCCCTAAACTTTGCAAGCCAAACACTTTTGTCCCTACTATGTTTGGTTCTGAAAACTTTCTCTTCCATGTTCCCTGAAACAAATGGGGGCATTGGCTGGGAAAACACTGATGGAGAAGAGGGTATTTGTTTTAGAAGTCTGGATCTGGCATCATTCTGCATACTGGAATTGCAGTTCCAAGGGACGTCCTGCTCAGCTCCAGGCAGGAGCAAACCTGCTGTGTTGGGAGCCTTGAGGGAATGGCTGAAGTTGCCTAAGCAGCTTATCAGCTAAAACAGCTGAAAATCGAATACATCTTTATTGACAGGTTTTGAACTGGAGTTTTTCTCTTCTGTTCAGTTTGAGGACTTGTCTGAATTCTGGTAGGCTTTTGTTTAGACACATTCCTAACACAAAGGACAAATTTTGGATGTGTCCTACTTATTGTCAGATCCAAAGTCAGGGAGGTAGTAGGAAGCCATTCTTGGAAAAGAGCTCCACAGCTTTCCCTGTAACCTCTTTCCCAAAACTGCCTGCAATATTTTGTCTAGAAACCTTTTCCTCTACCCCAAATCAGGCTGCAGCAGATATTCAACACTTTTCCACCCCAGATTCCTACTTGAAGGGGTCAAAGTTTTACAGTCTTATTGGCAACTGAAAATAAAATTTTACATGGGGAAGTATCAAGTAACCTTGGTAACAAGCAGAGCAGTACCCCAAAGGTACACTGAGCTGTCACCCCCCACTTCCCGCCTGTGCCTTTTCTTGCTGCTTTATTTAGCTCAAGGTTTCTTATGACTGAGCCAATTCCTGTTCCCAGCTAAGTCAGTGACAAACTTCCTGCTGGCTTCTGGGCTGGAGAGTTCATTGCTTAATAAAATGGGAGCACACTCAAGGGATCACTCAGAAGGTCACAGAGCCCAGATGGCTGAGGCCACCACAGGATGTGCTGCTGCTGAAAAATACAGAACAGAGTTGGGTGTGCTTTTCTGTTTTAACTTCATAAACATCAGTCCATTTTAAATAGTCAGCTTTTTTTTATTTTTTATTTTTTATTATTTGAAGAGAAAACTGTTGCTGGAGGTGTTGTAAGCAGGAAGAAGATAAGTTGTTTGATGCCCTGCATAGCACAAAGCTTGGGGTAATGCAGGAATGGGTATGTTTCAGGTCAGCGTGAGTTCAAGCAGTGAGGTCTAAATAGCTGCTGGAATGGCACAATTTGTCATTTTGTGAGAGAAAAGGTTTTGGTTGCTAGACCAGTTTGTCGATGATCTACGTACCTTTTGAAATCACAGTGCTTTATTTACCTTAGCAGAATAGAGGTTTAGATATAAACTTAAATATATGGGTTTTAGTAAGTTAAGAGTTTGGGAGTGTCCAGATACAGTATTATTTTAAGGTGTGAAGATGTGGAAACAATGTAAAACAAGGTAAAATACATGAAACTAAACTAATACCTTTGTGTAATTCTATGGGATAGACCGTATGGCATTCTTTCCTTGAGGCAAGACTTTTTTTAAGCTAATGTGAATTATCATGCATTTGCTATAGGCCTAAAAAAATATAAATACAATAAAAACATCATATAATATAACAGAACACAATTAATATAATATAATATAATATAATATAATATAATATAATATAATATAATATAATATAATATAATATAAATCTTATTTGTAAGTTTAAGCCCTTGCTACAGTCACAGTTTGTTGCTACTGGCAATAGACTAAGTTTTGGATTAAAACAGTTTAAGACTATAATTCATTGAATGCACAAGAATATGATGAGTGGTGTACTTCAGGATACAGACTAGGTGAGCTTTTTGACAGATTTAACAATGTAACTCTGCCAAGAAAAAAGGAGGAAAGTGTAGCTATTGACATTAGACTCTAGGCTTCTTTATGATAATGGCTTGTGCCACATGAAATCATCACAAGGTAAAATTGAAGCACTTTCCCCATTACATTTAATAGCAGAGAAATTAAAGATAGAGGTTGGGGGTGTGATTAACATAGCAAAATAAGAGACGATTTTAACATATAGAATAGTCAAGAGAATATACTTGCATGAACAGTGATGAAAGAGGAGTGGTGCAGGGCAGAAGGTAGGAGTTAGAGTTGCATGGCTGCAGAGAGAGTTGATGAAGAAGGAAAGCTAGAAAAGAATGCCACTGGTTCTGGGGTTTGGTCTTGTTTTTAAAATGCACTTTCAAAATAAGCTTTTAGCAATGTCACAGGATTATCTTATTGCTGTCATTTGTATGCACTGTTCAGCTGCAGCTGTCCATATGTGCCAGAACGGTGTGAGCTGGGACTGGGGATGGCACACAGGAGATTCCTGCAGCGTTCAAGAGGAGAGGAAACTAAGGGCTTGAATAACTACTACGGCTGAGAAGAAGGAATATGTCTCAGCACATCTGGGGAGTGTTCTGGATGGAGGGAAAAACTCTTCCCTCTGTGTCAGTGCCTGCCCTATATCAAAACAGATCTAACTCAAAGTCTTGAGGTTGGAAGAGGGGAGGGGTATGCTGATATATAACTGTGGGTGCCTGAGAAATTTCTGGAAAGCTTAGGAGGTATGCCAGGTTTTATTTAGTGAAAATGTAAGGAGGGAGGAGCCCTGCAACACAGGAGAATTTTTCAAAATGTCCAAGATTTTGATTACAGAATGCCTACCCTGAAATCCTACCAGGAGCAATATTTTGTGTTGGATAATGAAGTGTGTCAACGTTTTTAGGGGAGAAAAGATATTCTTACACTACTGTAAAAGGTAAATCAGTAAAACTACACTATATAGCAGAATTTCTAAGTTAAATCAATAACCCTACACACTAAACTAGTGCTTTGTAAGCTAAAACTGCTCTACACATCATATTAATCCTTTGAGAGTGTAGAGAGTTTAGGAGATTGGTTATACCATCTGCAATATCAGTAAAATACAGTATTAGGTTACATATGCCTACTAAGGCAGGCATCAGTAAATAAGTATGTGATATTAAAAATTTGACACTTCTAAGTCATTCTTTGATAGTGGAATGCATGTATTGGTATGTTGCATTTACCTTTCTGTGTATGTGATCTGAGTGAAAATCAGTCCTTTGGTAGGGCTAACAGGCCACTTTAAGCATTTACCAGTGTGTGAATGAACCTCAAAGATTAACGCTGTAATAGGAACAGGAGTTGGAGGGCTGACATTAGTTTCCAGAGGTCTCTGAAGTGACTTATCTGCAGCTAGAGAGGCTGCATTTGCCATTAATTTTTAAACGATGAATGAGCTGGGCTGAATCCATTCCCTGCTCCCTGCTGCACTTCCTTCTACAGAAGTGATGTGTGCTGCAGGAGGTGCAGTCCCGGCCAGGCTAGCAGGGGGTTGACTGCTCTCTTTCCACAGTGTTTATTTCCTTGAAAAGGGAAGATTTGGGTTTCTAACCTTGTGCCCCAGGGAAATCTAGAGAGTGTGTGTAATCAGTAACTGTGTCCCTTAGCTCTGGTGTTGACCAGTCACTGGAGTAGTCTCTTGGGAAGAGAAAGTACCAGCTACTTCTGTGATATAAGTTTATAAGGGGCAGAGCTCTGCTGGAGAAGGCAGAATCAACATTTTAACTATATTTTCTTCAAGTTTTTTGACTCTCTGCTCCTTAGGAGCTCCATCTTGTAGCAAAGCCATTGCCCCATTTGTTGTCCTAGTGATCCTGGAGTTGTGCTTGGCTGAGGTTGGATTGCTGTCTGAAACTTGCAGTTCTTTTGTTTTTGTACTTTGCCATACTTGTGGGTTGTTTTTTTTTCTGATTTCAGGGTAGCCAGTTTTATCCAAATAATTTGAAATAAAATTCCTATTTTGGGTTTCTGTAGTTAAAGAGGATGCATGCAACAAAAATTGCCTCTTTTATTATTCTCAATGGGACTCACCCAGCTGTAGTCCCTGAAGGGTTATTGGCATTATATTTGAGCCAATTGTTTTTATTTAGAAGATTATACTTATTCATCTACTGTAATACTAAGTAACCAGGGTTGATGTTTTTCTCTTTCTCTAGCCTATATTTGTTGAGCTAGATCTGGGAACATATGCATCACATTCCTTTTTATTTGGTGGGCCTCAGAGTTTAAATTGGGACTTTTGAGCTGCTCTTGAACACTGGGAAACCATATGTGGCATTGCGTTGTTTGAATGGCATTCAAAACCAGAGGGTTTGTGTAAACATGTCATTGGAAACATAGCTCAGTCAGTGTAAGAACATGCACCATTGTTCAACCTATGTGTGTGTGCAAGAAGGCTGAGAATGGGAGAGGAAAAGCTGCAGCTTTTGTAATATAAGAACGAACATGAAAAAAGTCTTTCCATATGTACTCTACAGAAAAGATCTGCAGAACTGGTGTCTCCCGCTACCTCCCTTGGCTTAATGGTCCTGGAAAGGCATAGGACAGTTGCAGCCTATAGCTGCTGGTAATCCCAAGTGACCGGAATGGGCCCTCTTGTTTTGCAGTTCAGTGTGATTAAAGAAAGCATGGTGAGAAAAGCCCTCTTCAAAGGCAAGGGACACATTCCCCACAGAGGGGGTAGCTAGATCCTGTGCCTTTGGAGAAGTTGTGCCAGGGTATAGGTAATGAGTGCTGTTATTTTAAGAAGAAACTAAAAGCTTGGTGTGTGAAAGATAAGAGTTGTTTTAAAGAAGGATTGGACAATAGCAGAGAATGTTTATGCTTTTGTTATAATAAAAAAACCCCACATTTTCTAAGTGTTTTTTTATGTATACCTCTTAAATACTTTTTATGAAATCAGCTGTCATGGGATAAGGGGCTGTCATGGTTTGACTCAGGATCAGCAATTAAATCAGAGACAACAATGCTCTCGATCCCCTCCCCCTCCCACCCAGGTAGGGAAGGAGAGAGAGAATTAGGAGAGAGACTTAGCTGGATTGAAAACTAAATTAGACAGCTTTAATTATATGTACAATTATATTAAAGTATGTTCAGGAATGTGCAAAAGCCTCTTGCCTCCGCCCACCCCCAGCAATTCCCCCAGCACTCTCCTGAGCTGTGAGCAGTCCGGAAAGTCTCAGCCCTCAGGCAGGAGATAAGGCAGAGCAGACAGGGGCTGGGTTTATAAGGGTTATGAGGTCAGAGATGCCTGAGCCTGGGGTTGATGGTGATGGATGATGGATGGAGTCCTCCCCGGACGCCGGCCATGGATGGAAGAGAAGGGAAGAAGAAGAAGCAGGAAGGAATTTGTCTTCTGTGATCTCTGACCTTCCTATGGAATGGAATACCTTTGGTCAGTTCTGCTGTCTGTCTAGTCCAGCTCCCCTACGGTGCGGGGGGGGGGGGGGGTGTCACAGATACAATTCTCCTGCCCCAATAGCCTCTGTAGCAGCAGAGCTAAGAAGCAACTTTGGAGTCTCAGCAGTAACATCAACATTCCAGTGTTATCAGTCCACTAGCTGGAACACTTGCTGCTAGTTAAAAGAGAGCTTACTGAAGGAAAAAAAATCAGTAAAAGGAAAATTAGCTTCATCCTGGCTCAAACCAGGACAGGGGCAAGGTCCTTACATGAATCAATAAGAATTTCTGTGTAGGAAATAAAGGTTAGGGGAAAAGTGGCCAGCTTTTAGAAAAGGGGTGAAGTGACCAGTGAGGTCCCCCTTTTGAGTCTGGTGCATAGTCCTGAAAGAGAGGGAGAATGAAACAAAGAAGCCTCCTAATGATCTCAAGTCAGGGAGGATATGTGAAGTAAAGATGCACGAGGGTACCACAGAAAGGCTTCACAATACAGAGTGACCTAAAGGTGGTCTGGCAGGTGACATTAAATATTGATGAATATAGAATAGTTCAGAGGGGGAGAAACAATCCTGAATTGAAATACACAGTGATGGAATCTAAATTATCCCTTCGGAGGAAATCTTAGGTTATAATAACTGTATAAAATGTCTGCTGAATGTGCAATAGGAAAAATGAATAAATAAATAAACAAATACTAGGAATTATTGGTAAAGAAATCATGAACAAAACGTAAGATCTTTATGCTCAGTATAAATGCATGGCACACTTTAATATTGCATGCTTGCTCCCTCATTTTAGAAAGGGTGCAGGAGAAAGGGAGAAGATAAAGGAAATGTTGATAAAAGGTATGGAGTGATTCCCATATGGAGAACAACTTAGCACTTGGAGATTTTCAACCTCCTATCTGAGCAGGAAAAAACCCAAAAGTCTATCAGCACTAAGTGGCATGGAGAAAGCAAATAGAAAATGACTATTCACTCTCCCATACCATGAGAACCAAGCAGTCTCAAGTGAATGGTTAGGTGACAATTTTAAAACTAGCAAAAAGGGCTTCCTGTAGCTGTGAAATTGCCTTGGATATTGTAGTTGCCAAGTTCCCATGCTGAGAGTGGTGTTTGGATGTACTCCTTAAAGAAAACTCTTCTGGGGTCTATTGTACACAAAAATGCAGTTCTAGTGGAGTCTGTGGCCATTTGCACTTGCCTGAGGAGGAAAAAAATGTAAGTCACGGGCGTCACAGGATACTTGACTTCCCCAGTCTCTGAGCCGATCCTGCCTGGTTATTCCTGTGTAATTTAGACCCACCTCGTGCCAGGGTATTGTTTAAACACATGGCAAAAGAAGCTCCTGCCCTTAAAAATCAAACTGAGCTTTTGCGGAAGGATTTAATTGGGTGTCCTTGCAGAAGAGAGAGGCAGACAAGTTTAAAAAAAGAAAAGGCGGAGATTAACAAAAATGTGTACTGAGTGAAGTCCTAATTTGCAAAGATATTTTAATACTTTTGGAGGGTCTTTTTGTCTTAATAGCTATACATAGTATGTTACTATGTCACCCACATGCGAATAGCAGTGATGTTGACGTCTGACGATAATCTCCAAAATGTGAACATCTTTGTATCCAGGCACTTGCTGTAGCTTTTCAGAGAGACTGAAATGCAGCTGACCTGAATAAAACCTGCGTATTGAAATACCTGATTTTCTTTCCTTTGAGGGTATTGTAATGTGTGCAGTGTATGTGCTAAATGCGTTGCTTTCTAGTTGGCTCTCCATGTAATGTTGGATTGCAACAGACTGCTCTCTGTCACACCTGATGACTAAACCTGTCTCACCCACACCATGGGAAAGTACTGGTGTATTGAGCCACCTTAGAATCAAGCTTTAGGTTGTCCTCAGATTTCAGATCTTCTGTGCACTTTTTTAATATGGCCTCTAACTCAAGAGATACAAGCACAAAAGGATTCCAGGCAACAATTAATCAGATAAGTATTTATTTATTTAACTCAACCTATAGAATTACACTGGTAATAGTTTTTTCAGAGTTAGACTTTCATTGAGCAAAAGACTGTCTTTTAAAGAGTCTTTTCTCTTTTTCAGGCATCTTCACTGAAACTTTCTGGATTTCATTGGGCATGGTAAGAAATTCCCTCTTAATTACAGAAAAAAGGCCAGTTTAGACCTGGATGTTTGTTTCCCTCCTTATATGTTCAAAGTGGAAGTACAGCTGTGGACACTAGATGCATTTGATTTATATTGTGCTGTTTAAAACAGAAGGGAAAGACATAACTAAAGCAAACATCCATTGCAACCATGTGGGACGGTGTTTACTACTGCAGTACCAAAAAGTGGATTAGAGTTGGCTGTAAACTGGGGCTGAGGGCCCATCAGAAATTGTGGAATGCCTGTCTGCATGATGGAGACAATGAATTATTTTTTTAAACCATATAAAAGAAACACCTTCTAAATGGTCTTAGTGAGCACACATCTGTATACTTGATACTGTAAAGGTTGCCTAGCAGACCCACCCCATGGTTACTGGAGTATGGACAGGAAGCAAGACAAAGCCAGGCAACTGGGGAGGATGCACTGTGGCATGAGGAAAAAGGCTTGTAATATGAATGTTGCTGAAATATGAAGTAGTTCAATCTCATTGATATGAAGGCTTTAGTCTTGCTGGCACAGCTGTCTCAGGAAGGGATTTATTGTATTTTTGTCATCATTACTATGCTAGCAAAAGTCCTAGTATATATGAAGTTACACCAGGGGAAAAAAAAAAAAAGGATTTTCTTTTCTTGGATAACTTAATTTGCTCATGGAAATGATGTAAAACTGTACCTGCAAAAGGCTTTTTTGCTAGTGTAAATTGTCTATGCTTGTATAATTATACCAATAAATGACTACAAGGAGTCAACAAATGACTAAAGAGTCTACAAGGACTTGCTGAAAAGAAATAATCTATCTGAGCAAAAGACAGCAAGTCATCCTCAGTGTAAATTGGCTAATTCATATGACTGGGCATGGTATGTAAAAAGTAAATACCAAATCCAGGGATGCCACAAGTTTTTTTGGGGGGTTGTTTTTGCTTGGTTTTGTTGGGGTTTTTTGTGGGTGGTTGTTTTTTGTTGGTTTTTTTTTTTTTTTTTTTTTAACCATCTCTCTCAACATGCAATCATTTTTTGCACAAAGTTCAAGCTGACAAAATTTCCAGACAGCATCACACATGTTTTTTTGTCCTTGGGCATTTATTGTGTCTGAGGGACTGGGTAGTACTGTTGGGGCTTGATACAGCGAGTCCCAGAAAGCCTTGCTTCCAGACCGTGAGAAGTACCACTTTCTTGGGCAGCGCTGAGGGAGTCTCTCTTTGAAGACTCCCTCCCACATCTGTATACTGGGCTTGAAGCCAAGCCTCTCTTCTGTAAAGAAACCTTGCTAAAATTTCTCATTTCATGCCCCTTTATGGAGAGAGAGAGTGCGGGGGAAAGAGAGATGGAGGTACGTGCCAAGTGTACTGAGAGAACATAGCAGAGTAGGCTCTCGGTTTTGTGTGTTTGGGGAGAAGGGGGCAGCAAGGAAGGGGAAGGCTTTATAGTAATTAGCACCATATTTGCCATCCCTTCCTCCCACCTCGAAAGTGATAAATTGTCCTCCTTCTCCTCTCCAAAAGACATCTATGTTTCTTCAGCCCACTGTTTCTGTTTGAGTCCTTTGAACTAGCAGAGGCACTTGAAATAAATGCACTTATAAATGTGCCTCCTGCCAGCCTCTGTCTAGTCTGCATATGGACAGTTAAAAGAGTGGAAGAATGTGTCTTACATATCTCAGAAATATGCTAAGTTCACAGTGGTGGCACCTGAAATAGCTTTATTCTTCCCTCCCCCTTAGAGTACAGTGGAATAGCTAGTGTATTATTTGATAAACAATCACCAATTAGTTGTTCCAATCCGTGCTAATTCAGCAACTGCTCTCCAGGGCCTCCAGGCAGCTTGTATGCCAGTTCATGTGCTCACCCCAGGTAGCTCAGAACTGAAGGAGTTTTCTTAATTGTTTTTGCTGTTGTGTCTGTTTAAAAGCCTTTATTGCTCCTTTTGCTGAGCTACATGGTGTATTACAGATGCATGCTCACTGTCTTACCTTTCTCCAGAGTGCTGTTAACAACATGAGTAACATAATCCTAAAATGTAACGCTAAGTCCAGTTGATACCTCTGCACAGATAGGTAGAAACACCCACTTTGGGCACCAAATGGAGGGTGACATTACTGAATGTGAGAAATGGTAGCAAGGTTCTGCACCTGGGTCGGGGCAATCCCAAGCACAAATACAGGTTGGGCAGAGAATGGGTTGAAAACAGCCCTGAGAAAAAGGACTTGGGTGTGTTGGTTGATGAGAAGCTCAACACCAGCCAACAATGCGTGCTTGCAGCCCAGAAAGTCACAGTGTCCTGGACTGCATCTAAAGAAGCATGGCCGGCGAGACGAGAGGAGATTCTTCCCCTCTACTCCACTTTCATGAGACCCCACCTGGAGTACTGTGTTCAGCTCTGGAGCCCCCAGCACAGGAGGGACATGGAGCTCTTGGAGTAAGTCCAGAGGAGGGCCACAAACATGATCAGAAGGCTGGAGCTCCTCTTCTAAGAATACAGGCTGAGAGATCTGGTCCTGTTCAGCTGGGAGAAGAGAAGGCTCCAGGGAGACCTTATAGCAGCCTTCCAGTACCTGAAGGGGGCCTTCAAGAAAGCTGGGGAGGGACTTTTTACAAGGGCATGTAGTGATAGGACAAGGGGTAATGATTTTAAACCAGAAGAGGGGAGATTTAGGTTAGACATGTCATTCATCAGCTGATCACAGAGTGGTGCAGGACAGAAAGATAGATTACTAAGCCTTGATAGAGGGTCTAGGAGAACTCTCTGTGGGACATTTTGCAGCACAAAACTTGCCGCCAGGACACCTCTACACTGGGACACTTCTACGCTGGGACAGCCCTCCACAGGTTGGCGGATGAGGAGAGACACAGCCGTGTGTTGTCTGCCTATCTACAGAGATTTGTCCCCATGGAGGACTGTCCCAGTGTAGAGATGTCCCGGTGTAGAGGTGTCCTGGCAACAAGCTCTCCAGCGGAGAGTTGCCCTAGTGACAAGTTGGCTTCAGCAGTGAGTTGTTCCACGGAGAGCTGACAGCTAAGAGTTGTCCCTTCCCATTGTTGACGTTAAAGATTCTAGCAAATTCCATTAAGCAACAAGCTGTGAATGGGAGAAGTGTCTTTTTGCTAACACTTGTGCTTATTCTTTTGTCTTACAGGTGCCTGTCAATTACTACGATATCTGCTGCTGAAGCAAATTCTAGAGGAGGTGGCAGGCCTATGGTTTTGGATCCTTTGCACATATAAATGTTATTGTCTGTGTCTGTTTGACCATGGTAGGATATTTATTGTATCATAGAAACAAATTTTGTACCTACAGACTCAGTGTCACTCTCACCATAGATCCTTCCTTCCAAACATATTTTCCTTCGTTTGAGACTTAAAAAAAAGAGAAAAAAACCCTTGAAAAATGTAACTTTCTATGAAAAATATACCTTATTGTCATCTTCTGGGGAAAAAAGGAACTTTACTGTATTCGCTGTTGTTGTAAGTGAAATATGGTGTACAGCATGCTAAGTAATTGCTCAGTCAAATGTCAGTGTGAACCCAGAATCCTCAGTAGAGAAAAAAAATAAATATTTTTATTTTCTCTAAAAGCTTTCCTGTAAAATTCTTCTGAAGGTTTTCTTCATGAGACAACACAAAACAAGCAGATGGGTGCCTCTTCACTTATCAGCCTAGTGGCAGGGTTATTGGGACTTTGGGGCAAGCACTCTGAAAATATTCTAAGTCTCCACAAAGTTGAAGTCCACGTTTTTAACCAGGGATATGTCTCATCTGTGGTGAGCAGGAGACTTGAGTATTAGATGTTTCTATTTTAAGTCACACTGTTACTCCTTTTTCAGTACCTCCAAAGAAACTGCAGAGACAACTGATGTGAACCTTCTGTGCTCCCAAGGTCTGGGCAGAAAGTTAGGCAAAGCTGTTCAGCTAAAGTCATTACTTATTTTCTTTCTTTTCCTTTCATGTGCAGTGACATCCCGCCTTTTGAAGTGTGTGTCCTTTCTTCACATTAGACTACTGCCTGTGCTTCAGCATTTTCATTCTGATTTGTATAGCTCCTTCTTTTGTAGCACTCTTAATTTTCAAACATATTTGCTTTCTTTCAATCCTTGAAATGCCTTATTTGGCCTCCAGACACATCATCTTCTAGACTTGTATTGAAGGTTGTAGAGAAAAGCTGGTACCACAGCACAGTATTTGCAGTATGGTGCGTCATCTTGTAACCAGACTAAATAGCAAGGCATTATTCACAGGGAGGTGAGATTGCATTTGCTGCTGCTGAGATCTTAGCTGTTCAGTTTTAACACTGCATGCCTGGGTTTCTTTTTATGGAGTGTCTGTTTACTCTTTTATATTTTTATAGAGTAAAAAGGTGGTGGGGAGAATGAGGGTGTTATGTGCAGTACTGTTATAAATAACGTTAGCTCTCAGGTTCTTTGCATTATATCCACTTGCCTGAATGCATAAAGTCAAACAAAAAAGTCTTAAAAAAAAGACAGAACAATGGCATGGATAACAGGTCTAAAGTAAATACTGCAGATTATATTTATTGGGGAGTATTCCCTATCTGGCTAATAAGCCAGACAGAAATTTGCTCACTCCTCCCACAGCCTCAAACAGATCAAACAGGATATTAAAGCCTTAAAGATGCTGGTGTAAGGAAGAGAGAGGGTTACTCAGCACCCATCATGCTGAACTGATGAGCAAATGGGGAGCATGCTGGGAGCAGAGCTACATTCCCAACCCAGAGACAGTGACTAGGGTGGATGACATGGTGAAATGCAGCTGCGATGGAGAAGGGGAAGCACATAGGGTGTGGTGGTGTTCTCCTTCTGCTCTGTGTGCGGTATACTTTGGGGCAAATAAATAAGGAATGCTTACTTTTGAGCTGCATTTCAATCAGTGTGGTGGTGTTTGGTTCAATAATGAGACATTCAATAACATTGCAAACTCCTGAACAAACAAAGTGCGGGACAGGGGATCCGGGGGAGAGTGGCTGCAGTTTCTCCCACTGATTGTGTGTGAATGCTCACATGGAACAGAAATGGCCAGGTCCTAGTTCTGCAGCTGCTGAAACTGGAAAGGAGGCAGATTCTCATTTCAGGCAAGGAAGAACTGAACCCTGAGGAAGCAATACTCTCATTGTGAGGGCTGTATGACAGAGTTCAGAGTAAGTCTATGCCTGTGATTTTCTCACTGCTGGAATTTAATTTCTAAAGTGTAATAACACCAGTGCATCCTTGTAATTTTATTGCATTTTTTATTATGGCTATCATTTACAATAACCCTGCTGTCATACTGGTCTCTGATCTCCAGCTCTTCTTCTAAGATGCTGAAAGTGAAGTTGGACCATTTCATACACATGAGGTTTTCTTTCTGCCTCTCTTTCCTTCTTCTGAAATGCTGGTTGAGTCAATGGGATTCTTCTGGCTTGTTCTTTCCCAGTGTTCATCCTCAAAGGCACACAGCATACAGGTGACCTTTCCTCAGAGCAGAAGGGTTAAATAAAACTCCTTGACAGATCTGTCTCTTTGGTGCAGCAGAGATCATGGAAGACACCATGTCCTGCTCATTTTTCCTGTCCTTCCTGGATTGCCAATTCTCATCCCATATCAAAATCTTGAATTCCTGCGTGGCAACTGAGCCTGACCATTGCTTTCCTTGCAGAAGGGAGTTCAAATTTTTGAGGGCTTTGAGGCAAGAGGAGCTTTTGAAGGTCTTCTAGACTAGTAGGTCACATTCTGGTTCCCAGAAGTAATACAGAAACAACAGTGAATCTGCTCTAGTGCACGGCAAATCTGCAAAGGAGAGCAAGGCAATGTTGGAGCTAGAAAAGCCCTGTGAGAAGAAACGTTTTGGCTAACAGCTGTGACTGGAGACTGCTCCAGCAGCAAACCTATACTGGGCCGATTGGTTCCATATGCCAGAGGACTTTGATTTGTGGCTGGATTTAGCAGTGATCTGAGGCTTGCATCTCTTCTATAAATTATGCTGAAAACAGAGCTTCGGCCCTGAATCAGTAACAGGCGTAGTTTGTTAATTCAGTGATATATTTAAGTAACACTTTACATCTGGACTTGGCAACCAACTTGAAATACTAATTTAAAAACAATAGGAAAGTACCAGAGAGATTATGGCATGATGTAGTCCACTAGTTGGTTTGTTTGGTTTTTTTTACAATGAGAGCTGATGTTTCAATGATCTCCTAGCACAAAGAATATGTTGGAGAAGTTATGAGTGATTGGAAACAAAATGCACTGAGTGACAGGTCTTTGACAAAGCTCTGGATAAAAGATTACAGAAACTCCGATGTTGCGCAGTGACAGGCAAAATACTGTTATGGCTGAAAGGAAAGAGAGGAAAAGCAGAGGGTTAGGCTAATCTGCTGGGGTAGCAAGAGACCAAAGCTGGGCTTTGGACACCTGCAAATGAACTAAGATTTCTGTTGTTAACCCATTTATTGCTGGTATTGAGAGAGAGAACTATCAATACCTTCAGAGAATTGTGAAGTTTTCCATTAAGTGGGCAGAACAGTGCTGGATAAAAATCAGTAGTGAATAAAGAAAGTAAGACTGAGTGTGGACAGTCAGTCCTGCTGGATCTAGAAGAGTCAAGTATGAGAGATCAGTGGGGACACTTGCTCAAATTCAAGACTACTAAGAAATTAAGTAATCTGGAGGGTATTATACAGCTTGAATAAAGCTGTGCCTGTGGTCTCAGCTAAAACACAGTGCACAATTTTGGCCTCCTGAGCTCAAAAAGGACGTGGCTGAAATAAAGGGATTGAGAAAAGGGTGAAAAGAACATTCAAGAGCCTGGGAGGACTCCTGTCAGAAAAGAGACCAAAAATTTAGCCTTAGAAGACAGAGGAGAAATGATGCAAGTATGGAGGGTGCTGATGTTGTTGGAGACGAGAGGTCACGAACTTGCTTTTTTCTCATCTCGTAATGTTGGCCCACAGGAGTGTGAGTTGAAACTTCACAGTTGTTCAAAAATATACTAATTATGACTAAATGGGGAGGTGATATTTACAGTTTATGCTTCATATCATAAACTCAAAGATTTTGAGAGAAGAAAAGGATAGGCAACAGCCACAGTACTACAAAAGCCTAATTCCTGACATATGTGCCTCTTCAGGGTTACTTACTTACTTCATGCTCCAGTTTTAAAACTGTTACTTGAATTTTTCCTGATTCGTCCCTCTTCTGAAATCCTGTTTACGTTCTGTAAGGGGAGTTAATAATTCAGTGTACTGTGCTCATTTACATTAAAAAAGAGCCTTTGATATAGATGTTTAGTGCTTGTGCTGTTACAGTGTCATTCAGCTACTGTGCAACTTTAAAATGTCTTTTCTAACATGTAATATCTCATTATTCTAGTTTGTGTGCTTTGGAAAAAAATGGTGCCTTTGATTGCTTGATTAGCTGGCCTAAAACCACTTACTCAGGTGTAGATGAAAAGAGTGTGTGTGTATGGGTCTTTGTGTGCATGCACAAATAAATTTATAGTGAAACCTAATAGGTGATTGCTCAGTAGCATGCAAGTAGCAATAACACACTTTGAGGTTTTTTTCCAGTGGCTTTCATGACCTCCTTCTTTCCGGGTTGTGCACAGATGGCTTTTTTGTCAGTGGGCCCTAGTTCCCTTCACAGTATCAGAAGGATGGCTGCTGCTTTGAGAGATTGTTTCTTGAAGCAACATCAGCATTTTTCCCTTCCTTTCCCTTTCCCAAATACTCTGCTGCTGCTCTGTGTCCACCCATTCCTTGTGCTGTGGCAGTGCATGAGTTAAATATTCCTAGATGTATGATGCAACTCTAAAGTAATGTGTCTGTTGATGATAAACTTGCTGGAAAGCATTGAAGCTAATGCCATGGCCTTAGATACTTTTGCACCTTTTGGAACACAGATATTAGTATAAACATCCACGTGCCCTTTGTATTGATTTGAAGTATATGGAGACATTGAACAGCTGATCTCAGGAAAGATCTGTCATACAGAGCCTTCCCTCTGTTTAGCTTGCTCTGAACAGTTGTCAAGAGATTAGATATTTTGTAAAAATAAGACAAATTAAAATTCTGAAGCCTGAGTCTTCCATCTGACAGATTTTTTGTTTATTTTTTTTTCTTAAAGATACATGAATAAATTGATTTGATTTTTTTAATATAAATATTGCTAAGGACTCTCTCAGGCTTTTAAAGAGAGAAGTGTTTATTTTAGAATGGTGTATTTTTTTCCAGATAGAGATCAATTACTAAATTATTCATTTTCCCCTTTTCTCAATTTTATTGCAGCTTTCATTTCTAGGTGGCTGGAATGATTAATGGGATATGCTGGGTTAATGCCTTGTGTTTGGTACTCAAATGATAGAAGCAGCTTTGTGCAAAGCTTTTAGTGTGGGTGCAAGATTGGAAGATATTTTGAAGGCAGTGGATTGGCCATGGCACTTCCACTTCCCTCAATTTAGCCATAAATCAATTGTGAATCATTTTCCCACAGTAATTTTTCATACAGTTTGAACCTGGGTAATGAACATTCCTGTTCTGGAGTGAAATTGTGATTTTTCTAGATCTTGTTGCAGGCATGATCAAGATTTATGAAGGGTGATGATGTAAACCCATTACATTTTCCTCTCTGTTGTTTGCCTCTACACCCCTCCCTCCCTCCTTCCCTCGCTTCCTCCCTTCCTGCCTGGCTTCCTTCCTGCCTTCCTGCCTTCCTTCCTGCTTTCGTGCCTTCCTGCTTTCCTGCCTGCCTTCCTTCCTGCCTGCCTGCCTGCCTGCCTTCCTTCCTGCCTTCCTTCCCACAAAGTCCACTACTGTACAGCCGTTGCATGACAGTGGCTTTTACTGCAGGAACAGTCATTTCTCAATGACAGCAGGGAACAGCAGTAACCTAGATGGATGTGAGATGGATCAGATCAAGTAACAGGATGTGAGCAACTTCCTACAGTTCTGAACGTTTTTTTTCCCTCTTAATCTATTGAATTAGCTTTTATCATTGCTTGATATCAAAGTACAGTTTTGCTTAGAAAGGAATTTTGTAGAAATGACATTGTGGAGTCTTACACAACATTCGTTGTGTCTTATCCTCAGTTTCTGTATCAAATGCTCAGTTTGAAAGCAAAAGGATAGTTTTTTGGTTGGTTTTGGTCCTGGATGTCCCCGAAGGTAGAGTCATTCCTCCCCTCTCTCCCCTTACTGCCCCATCTTTGCTGTTGAGTACAGTCAAGCTGCTAGTCCTGAGTAACCTCTGTGTCTGCTAATGTACCTAGTACCCCAAATGTACTTGACAATCACATCGGAATCCTGCATTTATGTATTGTGTAATATTCTGCAATATTTTATTTCTGCCTTGCTTGGCTAGCAGCTGTAATGTTGAGTTGCAACATTAGGGCAGAGACCCTTTCCTTGAGAAGGGCCAATGAGGTCTCTCAGAGACATTTGGCAAGTCATATAGTAATAAGCACCTTTGTTTTTCCTCTAATAATAAATACATGCATGTGAACTCATTTGGCTGCAGTCTGCCTGAAATTAAGTTGCAGATTGTATCTGCCCCTTGGGCCAGGAATTCCTTGTTCCTGTATTAGACAGTGTCTAATAGTAGTTGAAAGAGAAAATCTTTAGAAATAATTTTGCAAGTGACTCTGGAGAGACAATGAATGTAAATCCTTGCAGACTTACAAAGACTGCAGTCAGAATACTGAGTGAAACTCGAAGTGCAACATTGCGCTGCCTCCTTACATCACAGGCTTCAAAGATTTAGTATTCCAAAGAATGTGGGAAATTAGGTCGTTTCTGTACAGTTTAGAAAAGACCTGAGGTTACCAGCTCTCTTGCTTTAGCCACACAGGAACTCTGAGTCTGGATTAGCAGGAAATCTGAACAGGATTTTCCTCTGCATTTAACATGAAAATCTACTAAATTTCATTGATCTCAGAGAGTGAAATTCTGCCATCACTGAAATGGATGTCAAAATTTCCATTCTCTTTGGTGGGAGGGGATATCACCCTAAAAACATGAAAACAAAGTTGAATGTCTAGGTCTTAAACACAGTTATTTTTGTCAGGATATACTTACTGTAAGACTTTGGATATCTTGTTTTAAGAAAAGCAATTTAGCTTTCTTACTCCAAAGTAAATTTTCTGCTGTTTAAAAATGGTTAAAATTTACTTTTCAGTAATTATCACTAAGAGTGACACCTTAAAAGATCTGAAGGTAACAAGGAGGTGGAATTAATTGCCATCAAATCCATACATACTTGCTGTCCTTTCAGCAAGAAGTTTGAATTTCTGCTACTCTTTGCCTCCTTTACCTTTGGTGCATAATACAAAAGGGAGTTGCTATAACGATTTTATAGTCCCCACATAGTTTTCAGAGTTTATGGGATAGTATTTTATAACTACATTCTGTAAGCAATGGTGTCTTTTGGAAGGGCCATGAAATGTTACAGTAAAGATTTCAAAAAGACAGGGTCTTGGCATAGGTTTCTGCAGGGAGAAAAAATTATTTTAGACAGGGTTTTTTTGGGCATATCTCATGGCAGTGTCTGGCTGGTTTTGTAGGCTGATGGGTCTGTTTCATCAGGTGGGAATTAGATGTAAAAACGACCAGAAACAGGTCAAAGTGAAAGTCCAGGTTGCCCATGCCTGTCTCCTGCACTAGGAAGTAGCAGATGTCTTGGTGAGCTTACATTAATATCTTGTCCTTATACTTCCCTAAACTTGGGAACTTCCTAAGGCAGAAAGTACAATAATAGAATAGCAGTGGAAAAAGAAAAGAACAAAGAAGCAACATCTGTTTTCTCTTTCTCCATGACAAGGCTCTGAAGGAAGTCTTCTTTATCCATTTTTCACAACACCTATGTCTCAGTAATTGCCTTGCTAGAAATTAGTACAATCTAAAACTAGTTAATATGTAACCTACATGCAAGGAAATCTGACTGTGAGGAGGTTGAAGAAAAATGAGGGGATAAAAGAGGGTGTAAGATAAAAGGATTGATGGTTTTCTACTGTATTTTGTTCTTAATTTCTCTTCCTAATACTTCCTCCTTCCACCATCTCAACATGCAAGGTATATCTATTTCACCCTGAGTAGATACCTGCTAAGTTTCATGTTTGTTTCTCATCTATAGATACCTGTTGCTTCAAACAACCCTTTGGTAAGGAAAAAAAATAGTCTATCAGTATAATGGCAGTCTAAGCTTAAAGGCATACATTGATGGTTTGCATGGACATTGTAAGACATTTTGGTTGCAGGCTGCTAACCATGCTACCAGTACATTACAGAAGTCTAGCTTACAGGTTTGTTTTTTTTAACAGGACCCCCAAATTCCTGAGACTCCATTTCTTCTGTTGAATGCCAAAACCAATTATAGGATCATTTGTATATTCAACTGGCTGAAAAAGTAAAAATTATATCTATATTTTAAAGCCTGATGAAAAATCAGACTGCAAAGTATCATACATTGAAAAACACAGGCACCTCTTTTTCTATGAATGTCTGAAAGTGAACATAAAACAAAGTATTGCTGAATGTCGTCTGAAACTAGGTACTCTTCTGTATTATCTCATCAAACATATTTTCCTGTTTCTAAGAGGAACAGATTAAGACATTTGAACACCTCAGCTAGACTTCTTAGAGGCTGGCTGGAAGTTACCAAACATTCGGTGTTTTGGGTAAACAGAGAGCCACTAAGAAACTATTTGAAATCTTTTGGAATATACACGCCAATCAGGTTCCCACTGGGATCTGACACTATTGCATGGAGCTCAGATCACGCAGCTGCTGCTTAACCAGATCTAAAAAAGGAAGCAAGTAGCCCAAGCTAATTCTCTGGGTTCTCTCTACAGTCAAGGAGTTAAGGAGGTAAATTCATTGCACTTATTTTAGAAGCTTGTGTTGGAATTAAATGAATCTTCAGCAGCTTGTGCCCTCACTGATTGTAATGGGAATTAGCTGGCTAGCCTAGGATACATACCTTAAATCTGGAATAAATTAAGTTAGGTGAGATGAATCCTATCCCAAACATACTGCTTTCTTGCAATGTTGCCTGGGGTGGAGTTGTAGCCAAACATACCAGTATTTGCATCGACTGACAGTTGTTACGTGGTGTAGACTGCATAGAAAAATGTTCAGGACAAGGGGTATCCAAAATACTGGAGAAGGAGTGGATGCTGATGCGGTTTATTTTGGGGAGCTGTGGGATTGCAGCATCTGAAAACTGCTGGAGAAGTTTGTGTGGTTAGAGCTGCCAGACAGCAATTAAGCCTAGCAACACGGGCTGTTTGCTGTCGAGACTGAAGCGTATGAGTTGAGTACACCCTGTTCTAGAGAGAAGTTCATGGGCTGGCTGTTTTACTTCTATTGAAAATAAAACCCCAAGATGAAGGAAATACCCAGAGTTTACGCTTTCCTTTCTCCATAGTGATTGTCACTAAGGCGAGGGTTTGGAGGGACTACGATTTCACCTGAAGGGGGGTAGGGGCAGGCTGATCTTTGCTATAAGGTTGGTCAATAGCAGGGACTGGTGCTAGTCCTACTGAAGCACTATTCTCATCAACTTCCATGGCTTCTATTGAAGTTTGCTGTTGACAGAAATCAAGACAACAGTAATGGATGTTCTGTTTGTCCAGAGTGTTCAGAAAGACAGGATTTGGGTAGGAGGAAGGAGACTTAACTGTGTTGGAAAAAGAGAAATTAGCTATATTTACGCTGCCCTTTCCCCCCTTCAAAACTGGCTGTTTCTAACAGTGACCTGGAGGCAGGAGTCCTTCAGATAGAAGGCTGAAGGCTTGTGTGTTTTAAAACCCTCTGTTATCAGTAGGCTTACAGTAAAGCAAAGTTCTCATTTAAAACAATTGCCATATGCTTGCATCTGTACTGGTACAAAGGCAATGTATCAAATGAAATCAGTTTTCTGTGCCCCCATTTCGCTTGTTGTAGACCTGTTTTAAAGGTCTGCTACATCACATTGTGAGAAAAGAAATAGGACTGTGGCTCGTTGCTTTCCTTCCCTTCAGTTTAGCAGATGCTGGAGGACGTGCCTGGAAACTGCAGAACATGTCACTGCTCAGGCAGAAGGAGCTGCTCTGAGATGGGTTAGATATCAGTGGCCTCTGGTCAACTGTTGCTTATGCAAGTCGCCTAATTTCCACAACTAAGGTCTGCAGTGTATCCGTAACATGCTTACTGGTGATCATGATGCGTGATGGATCTTCAGCATCTTGTAGTATGCCATTTTAAGGTTTTTACATGCACCATGCTTTCTCCTGTGTCTGCCACCAAACTCATCCCTTAACCTGAGAGGAAGATAGGATGATAATTTCATAAGGACTTTCTGGTCTTTGGAATTTGATGCGTATCAGCTCTTGGAAGAGGATTTATGAGAGAGGAAGAACATAGGGAAAAAATACCTCAGGTTATGAAGAGTGTCTAAAAAGTGTTTTCATTACATACGTAATGTAAAATGTTGTGGTTTTTGTTTTTTTCTTTTTATTTATCACCTTCCCTGGAAACACAATAATCCAATCAGCACTAAAAGTGTTTTTGATGTCATTGGTTTGGCAAGCTAAGGCACTACCTAATTTCTTGTTTCTTTCTGGGATGACTGAGACAATGGCAAAAAGCCAACCCCAGAAGCAACTGATCTCAGCCAATATATTAGACCCTCTCAATTGGACTTTGGACTAGAGTACAGCATAGATTACTTTTGTGTTGCTGATGGATGATTTCTTAGTCATAACTCATAGACAGATTTATTTCAGGCCTGTCTAGAATATTTGACATTGTGAATATTGCGTTGCAGCCAATGTGCCTTGAAGATCTTGCAAAGATGTAAGCAAATGATATGGATTAAATCCAGGTTCGGTGACTGAACTGTAATGCATAACTTGCAACTCTTCCCACAGTATATATTTTGCTGAAATGTTTCAGGTTGAAATCAAACTATGGCAAAATAAAAGGAACAAAGGAAAAGCTAACATTTTGAAGACTAGATAATACATAACATCATCAGTTGCCCATGACACTACTCCAAGTATCAAGTAGTCTTCAAATGGTGTCTTCACTTTTTTTTCCCTTAGATCATGTATAATCATTTAGTGATGACTCCAGTATGTTTCCTCCCTCCTCTTTGCAGATTTTCTGTGGACAGAGAATATTTTGATAGTATTCCAACATATAGTTAGCTCAGTTTATGTTCTGTTTTCAAATTGAAAATCTGGTGTCCAGGATGTCAAACTACCAGATTAATTCTCTGGGTAAAAGTTGGTCATCGATATTGTGCTGTGCTCATCTTCTTGGTTTCTGTTAAACATGCGATTAGGTGGTGAATCAAGCTGTATAGAGTTTATGGTGAACAATGTATCATTCTTGTTGTTACCAAAACCTGCCATGGCATCAAGCATTCATCCACTGGGAGAAACAAATTTGAAGACAAAATACACAGATACTGAGCTCCCAGTTTCATGATTGTCTCTTAGAGATCAGGTTTACTGTAAATCATCTTGAAGCTTATTTGAATAATCCACTTATCCTTAACAACAGTTCCCCTAGTAAGAGACCAGAGTTGTCTTTAGACAAGGAACAGAGAAAGAAAGAGACTCATGGAGCTGAAATTGTGGGCTGATGGGCAGATTTCTGGGACAGGTGATAAATGTTACTCTTGCAAAAATATCGCATAGACTGTGGATGTTATCGCTTCATTATCTTCGTGGGCTTTAAGGCTTTTTGTCCTGTTCTCATCCTTCTCTTTTAGAACTAGCTGCTTAGCTGTGTGTTATTTATTGTCTTCAGAAAAAAATGTAGATAACAGTATCTGGATAGGTCAGAAAAAATGTAGATAACAGTATTTGGATAGGGTAAAATTCCCCAAACAGCAGCAAAATTCCTGTTGACCTCACCAGAACTAAGATTGCACATGAAATCACAGCTTTATCTTATGGATCACTGTTTTTCCATTGCTTCATAACATTTCAGAAGATTGTATACTCCAAGAAACTTGGTTTTACACAGGAAAGATCAAAACAGCATGTAAAGGCAGGGCTGTAGTTTATAATGATTATTTATTAATGCTATCTTTCATATGATATATTTCCTCACCATACCCTTATAGGAGAGAGTGGTGTCATCAAAGCATAACAGATGCAACTAAGCAAACAATTTAAATACATTTTGGTGATTTTAAAAGCTAACTGCGTCGTTATACTCTGAATCTCAAGTGAGACTGAGATTGAAACTGTTGACTGAGTCTAATCAATGTGCTTACTTTCCCCCCTCACCCCCCAGTTTTGTGCCCTGTAGTTAAGTGTTGGGTCTAGTATAAAGAGGCAAACATTGAAGAATACAAGAAACCAATAAACGAGGTTATGTTGATTTTAAACGGTAAAGGAATAAAAGCATACAAGGGATGGTTCAAAATTGTGTTTAATTTTGTGAATGAGCTTAACTAGAAGGTAGCTTATTTTTTTGCCCCTTCTGGCATGAATTAACAGTAAATAGATGAGGGATTTACCATGGGATTGAAATGAGATGTCCCTCATGTAGCAGTGTAGCAGTTATATTTCTTTTTCACTCTTGCATGATCTTTATCCTACATTGTTCCTCTTGTTGCAACAGACATTTCCCAGGTGCAAAGTTTCCCTCCACTTGTGAAAAACTGAGCATTTTCCCAATAACCTTGAATTATCATCCAGTGATATTTAAATAATTATTTCTATCACCACCAAATCCTTGAAGAGCTCCGTTGTGAAAAGCTGTTCATAGCCCAGGGTGAGCTTTTCAAAGGTATGTGCTTTTATGGGGAGTTGGATTCCTATCATTCCCTGATGTGTCTTTGAAACTCTCCCCCATGTGACTAAGACCATGTGTGCAACTGTATGCTTAATTTGTGAGTAGTCATAATGATCATACAGTAATAGGCATGCAACTGAGTCTGCGTTTTATTCATAACTCCAAGTGCCTTTAGCTGAATTTTCAAAGAGGCTGGATTCTCACATCTCCTGCTACTTCAGTGGAGCTGTAGGTGCTCCGGGACTGAAAATCAAGGTACTGACATACCGAAAAAATTAAAGCTGAGGTATGAATGAGTCTACTGTTCATTCGTAAGTCAGACTTAGGAACTGGGTCTTTCTGAGTTCAGTGGAGGCAGCTGACACAGCCTTTCAGGAGATTTCTGATTTGGGAATTTCCTCTTTTTGTCTCCTTATCACCTAAGGTTTAGCCTTACATAATTGGTATTTTCTATTCACAGGCCACTGCCCTCATTTTATGTATTGGTTTAGGCATCTGGTAACTCCAGAGCTTGTTGGATGTTCTGGTTTTTTTTTTTCTTCCTACTGCATGCACGCACACAACATTTCCAGTAGAGGTTTTGGATAGTCTGTAGGCTGAGCCATGGTCACATCCTCACAGCTGGTATTCACTTTTAATTCATAGAAACAAAAAGGAATAAAACTTTCTATCCAGCCTGAGTCAGCAAAAAGTGCTTTCTCCACTAATGTTTGTAACATATTGTGGATATTCAAACATGTTGACATTTACACATGTGAACAGTTTCATTAACTTATTGGGAATACTGGTTAAATAATATCTTCATGCTTGTAGGAAGAGGCACTTCTTTGTGTTTTTTTTCTCCAGTTCCAACCTTTATAAATCATGTTATACTTCAAAAACATCATGATGTTGGCTGAAAAATATATAGGGCTTTAAAACAAACTGTGCATTCTTTTTATTTGCCTTCTGGTTTTTGATCTTTTATCTTCAGCCTAGTGGTGTTTTCAAAACTCCTCTTTTCAATAATGAAGGCTAAGAGCATCTGGGTTTTTATTTTAAAGCAAAAAAATGACATCCTTACATAAACATATCATTGAAGGAGCTGGGCTTTAAGAAAAACATCAAATCAAAAGACACAAAATAAAATTACGAGCTAGAGGAAGAGGAGCCTTAGATGGAAAGCAAACTAAAAGCATAGAAGATAGAATATCTTTTTAGCAGTTCAAAGCTTAGAGACACTGAAGTCAAGACCCTTGAAACCATGTGAGTGTTAAAGGCACTGTAGTTTCAGGAGTCTCTCAGGCTTGCAATACTTTATTTAGGCCCACTATCAAACAGTTCCGAACTTCACTTGAACAAGAACTTAGTGTCTAGATTCTTGCAAGTACTAAAGGATCATTGATGAGTAGATGGAGGAATTTTGTCTTGTTTGGTTATATATGTTGGCATTTTTCACTGCAATAGCTGTAGTCATTTGCAATACTGTCTGCAACCACCTCCCTTGAGGATGAATTTTCCTGCCCTGCATTTGCCTTTGTTTCTTGTAGAGCATCCATAGACTGTAAGAAAACCTCAGTGCTTAAGCATAGTCTATTCAAGTATATTCAAAATATGTTATTTTTAGTATTATTGTTAATGTGCAATGTTCCACCAACTAGCTGGAATTATGCAAATCGTAGCACATGCATTCCTCACTAATCTGTGCTCTTGGATGTACCCTTTACATTCATTTCATTTTATGAATGTCTTTCCAGCATACTTCCCTACAATAGGAGATTGAAAAGCCTGCAATTTTCTTCTTGCCGATTCTCCCATTGGGTTTCGTTAGTATTTGAAAAAATAAATTGATGTCTCTTTTTCTTTCTTTTTTTTTTTTTTTTTTTTCTTAGTCCAGATTGAGGGGGCAAGTCAACCTGCCAACACAGATGAGTGGGGAAAAAAAGGAAAGGTGGTGGTGTGGTGTTGGCCCGTTTTACATGGGTGTGTTTGTGGATTGAGAACACATAGACGTGGCCTTTTTTGTTATCCTCATCACACCAACGTTCTTGCTGTGGTGATTTCTCCTCCCCACTAAGGACACTTGACATGTGTTAGGAATCTTGTGTGTGTCCTGGTCCTCGTGTATTTGCATCCCTGTTGATCTACAGGAGCAGGCTTTCAGGGCCTTCCGGTGCCTTAATAGGCAGGGCTGTGGGAGGGGTTTCTGTGTGGCTACAGTGCACCTGCTGCTAGAAGAGTTCTCAGTTTCTTACTCTCTAGCGTTTTACCTGGAGAGCTGGAGGATTTCATAGAATCATAGAATGGTTTGGGTTAGATGGGACTTTAAAGATCACCTAGTTCCAACCCACCTGCCATGGGCAGGGACACCTCCCACTAGGCCAGGTTGCTCAAAGCCCTGTCCAACCTGGCTTGATCACTTCCAGGGAGAGGGCATCCACATCTTCCCTGGGCAACCTCTTCCAGTGTCTCACCACCCTCACTGTTAGGATTTCTTCCTAAGATCTGATCTAAATCTACCCTCTTCCAGTTTGAAACTGTTCCTCCTTGTCCAAACACTACCTGCCCTTGTAAAAAGTCCCTCTCCAGCTTTCCCATCTTCAGAGAGGTGCTCCAGCCCTCTGATAATTTTCATGGCTGTCCTCTGAATTTGTCGCAGAGGTGAGCAGCCTCATTCTCTTGTTTGAATTCCTATGGTTAAATAAAATTCTAAATCTTTGTTTTATCCTCACCTTGTATGTTTTCTCTTTCAGAGCTTTCTTAGAAAACTCACTCAATTTAAAACCTTACTTATACTTCTAGTTCACCTTGTCTCCCTATAAAGGTCTTTTCAAACCTGGTAACTTCAGTAATTTGTTGTGTCTCTTCATTTTTGCTGAACTTGTGATTTCCAAATTGAATTGGTGCAAGGTTTATTTGCTGCTGCTGCCTTAGTTTTCTGCAGTGGAAAACACACAGCAAGATAGGATTTTTCAAGCTTTTTCAGACTAAAATAATAAACTAGCTCCAGTTGCTACTAATCAAAACTTGGTGGTATATTTCACATTAAGCCTTCTGGGGTAGAAGTGATCCACCCTGTGTGTACTCATACACTGCCTTGCACCTTCAGGTCCTACCCACAAAGTCTGAGGGACACTGGGATTTTTCATTGCAAAATTCTTGCATTTCTCTCCTTAGGCAAGAAGGGACATTCACAGTGCACAAGAGGTTTCTCACTGTGTAACAAACACAAATGTACAGATCTGGTGGGCTAGATACGCATTCCTCCATATTGACCAAGGAGGAGTGGTAGGGATGTCTTTCTCTAATTGCTTCAGTCAGTCCTGCCTACTAACTAGTTTCTGCTATGATTTTATTCACTTATGACCTGATTCTGGTCTGTGTTTACTAACCCGGTTTTTGTAAACTAATGGAGCTTTCATTGAGCTACTGTTCAAAGAAGGTGAAAAGAAAGGGAAAATCACTTGGTTACTAGCTTGAAAAAGTCCCTAGAAGTCCCTGACCTCTATTTTACTAGTTTAATATTTATTAGTCTTTTGTAAACATTAGGTATAGGTGGCTCAGTGTTAGCTAATTCAAATGATATTGTTCAATTGAGACTTATTGATAAGTTTTATCTTGACCAGAGCACATTTGAATAGTGATTTCAAGTATTCTGGCACTTTAACTATTTCCTCTGGTGTAATGGTTAACCCTAACTGTTAACCCCATATCCTAATAATATAATACCATGATTGCTATACAACCACAACTATTTTTTTTCCTTCTACCAATTAATTTTCATTTTAAAACAATCTGTCCTGCTTCATTTGATATGGTTTCTGGCTTCCTAATATTTTGATAGAGTTGCAAAATATTCTTGTTTAGAATTATTGATGTTTACACGACCTCTATTTCATACCAAGTATCTATTGATAAAAGTGATGTTGCTCTGAATAACTTTCAGAGTTGCCTAAACCAAAAGTTTAACTAATTATACTCTAAATTTGTGAAGGAGGGAGAGCATAATCAGTCTATCAGACTCCTTATGAGCTGTGCTAAACATAAAAATGTATCAGATAATTTTTGGACTGTAGAAACTTAAGCATTCAGAACAGATTGAAGTGAATGGAAGAATGATATTTTACATTTTGAAGATAAATGTTTGGGCTTAGAAAGGTTTCTGTCAGGGTTTTAGCCAATAAACAGCTGACAGATGCTCTCTGTTATCCTTTCCACTATACTCCTAGGGGAAGATAAAATGGGAATAAGGGAGAGACACTTTAAGGTTGGAAAAAAACCCCACGTAGAATAGCTTTAATGAAGTAATAAATAGTAATAATTATGATGGTGAATTACATATAAATATGTAAACATATTTAAAGGTATAAATGAATATGCAAATACAGAACCCACACTGCTCAGTTGGTAATTACTTTCCAACCAGAAAAGTCCCGAACTGGACTCGGCAGCAGATGGGGGTGCCTGAGTCCAGGGTCCCAGCAACAGTCCACAAAGAACCCTTGGAGCAGTGACACTGGTCCTACTCAGGGAGGCAGCGGAAGGTGACCTGTCCCGGTGAATGATGTTCTTCTCTAGCAAAAAAATAGGATGCAGGAAAAGCAGCACAGGGAGAGATGACAAACCCCCAGACAAACCCCAGCCCAGGCAGAGAGGCCAGCAGAGGGGTCTCTGAGGAGCCATTTTATACTGAGCGCCATGGGCAGGAGCTCTGTGATTGGTCCATGTGGGTCACCTGACCCACCCTCTCCTCCCCACAGGCACAGCTGCTCTCCCCCTGTGACTGACACAGCCACAGCCCGCAGCGGCTCAGGGGTCCTGGGGAGTCTCAGGTCAGTGTGGCCACAGGGAATTGTTATCCTAGTTCTCTCAAACCAGGACAGTTTCTAAAACGCTTCTTCCTTCCTTAGGTCTGTTGTCTGCTTTGGATCCCTATATTGAATTATGTAGAAAATAAATAATCCTTCACCTGTATCCGTTTAATAGCTGGTACAGTGGAGTCCAGATGATAGATTAGAGCTTCTACATGGTATTGTGAGACAAACTATAAATACCTTGCACAGGCCATGGACAAGATGCACTGGAAATATTGTAAAACGGTTGTCAGTACATCTTTGCTGGCATTGATGCAATATTATGCATGCTCTTTTCACAAAGACATCTCCTGATAGCTGTTTTAAATAATTGTAATAAGCAACTCAAAAATCTGCATTGACCAATCAGGGCTTTAACTTCTGACTCAACTGTCAAGGGTTTTCCATTCAACTGGTATGGGATTTCTGTTTTTGCTGGGTGAGTTCCAGTCTTAGTGATTTCCTCTCCAAGGTTTATATCCTCCTTGTGGTAAATGCTGAGGCTCCAAAAGCATATGCTTTTCAAAATGGGAATACAGGCGTGTTCAGCATAAGGCAAATACATTTATTACAATCAGGTTTCTCATGTTTCTGAATTACAAATGAAAAATTTCTTTTTCCTTTGTTTTCTTGCCATGAGTTGTGCAGAATTGACGTCAAAGGAGTCATTTGTGGATTAATTTGATTGCATACATACATGCATACAGAGGGAATGTTTATCCTTAAACAGCATTTTCTGTCTGCCTTCACTGACAGTAGGTAATATTGGATTGTTCAAACAGGAGTGGAAGACTTTCCCAAAATACTTTTCTTTTTTGAAAGATGGAAACCTCTTCTCTTCCAAACATGAAGTCAACATATGCCCTAAAGCAGATGTATTCATTATACTAAAAAAATAAAAATAAACTGTAAGCTCAGCAAGATTCCTACTGTATATTATTTCTCTACATGGAGAAAACTTTCTCCACACAGGAAAATTTCACCTCACAAGAATCTTTTCTGCAAAGTACCATTTTTTTTAATGCGATGGGTGAAATAGATGTATAGTTCTTTTAGGAAACTTCCTCCTCCAAGGAGCTGAGTTGCTGCAGGATAATTGTATCCGATATAAAAATGTTTCCTATTGTCATGTTCCATCTATAAAATGTAAGCATAATCTTCACAAGAATCAGCAGCACGTGGTGCTCTTTCGAAGTCAAAACAGTTCTAGCGAATCTGACAATACCACTGGAGAGATGAAATATGTTTCTAAAACATATTTTTTCTCCTGGTGAGTGTCAGAAAGTGGGAAGAGGTAGGTCAGAGGAAATTGGTGAAAAAAAATATTAAAGAGAGGAAGAAAGGAGACTGAGAAGGGATCATCTTCACAATGTACAATGTTTCACTCTTAGTGGTAAAGCACACATCCCTTTTCCTGATGTCCTTTACCATGTCCAGCCTCTGAAGCAGAGGAGAGGCATGGCTTTACTCTTACACACTGTCTGCAGCTTGTGTGAGCCATGGGGCTGAATTACCCCTATGCTCCCCTGCATGGTGGGCCTTCCCCCAGAGACTTGGCATGTGCTCTAGGCCCAGGTCTCATTTTGATGGGGAGCTGGAGGGTTCTGGGGGGATGCAGGGCTCCCCCCAGCTGCAGAGCATGCCCACCTTTCTGGAGGAGTCGCTCTCTTACCACACCATGTTTTGCTGCTGCCGTTGCTGTTGTACATAGCACAGGTATCAAAGGCTTTACATGCCTTTAAAATGCAGTTTAAATACTCCTTATAAGAATGTCTGGTGGAGTCGTGGTCTAGAGTTGAAATCCGTTTCAGTGGACAAGACCTCCTGGTAACTAACGATTCGGTTTCGATATGAAGCAAATGGATGCTGAGGAGGAATTTAAAGGCAGTGAAGGAAAGCAATACAATTTTGCCACGGGGTCAAGCACAAATAAAGTGGTTTGCCTCTGTCTTAAGTTGGCAGAATTCAACACCCCAAGGGAAGGAGTGGTAGGCAGTGGATAAAGCCCAGAAAAACTTGTCTTAAGCAATGAGGTGGAGCCCACCAAAAAGTGGTTGCCTTGTGATGGTGCTCTGTTAGATTGAACAAAATTATGCCAGGATCTTTAGAAGTGGATCAATGCAGTCTCCAAAGAGAGGAGGTTTTCAGTTGCAGGTGGCCTTTTACAATGTGTCTGTCTGTGAGTGGAGTCAGTTTTGGAGATGGAGGGCCAACTTCACACCATCAGATACTGAACCAAACCTACACCAAGTCAGAAGATATGAATAACTGTTTCTAAAAGGGTCTCTTTTTCTGTAGAATGTTGTTTTGACACTCATGTTTTTGAGGGATCCCTGGTCCCTAGCATTTGTTACAATCCTTAACCTGTGCAGATTATTTCTCTTTTCACTGCCACAGCTGTGTTGGTTGGCACAAGTCCGTATTTAGAAAGTGGGAAAATGGCTGGGTCTGTGACTCAGCCTGCTCCTTCTGTTCCTTTATTCCCCCATGTGGGAGCAGAGGCAAAGTTAAATTGCATCAGACTTGCTGAAGAGCAAAGTGCTAAGGAAAGATAATGGATACAGAGCAAAGTTACCGTATGGTGGAGTAATGTTAAGCTAAATATTTTTGCAGCATTTCTGAAAGTGGGAGCATAACTTTTCAAACAACTAGGAAGTGCTTACAAATTGCCTGATGTGAATTGCCTTTCTTCATTTAACAGTGTTTAGGAGAACTGAATAGTTTTGCTCAGTTATAGCAGTTAATTTCATCTAATGCAACTGATGTAAATCATGTAGTTAGCCTGATTTATGTCAATTGTGCCAGCAAAAATTTGTTTATAAACCGACTGCAGAGTGTCTTTCTTAACACCAAAAATATTTTTGTGACAACTGCTGCTGTGAAGTAGAATACATATTGCCAAGCAAACAACATTTCAATTGTATTTTTGATTTCTTTATGGGTTTGGGTAGGGAAAAGACTTGAATTATTAATTACAGAAATGTGACATTTTATGGCAATTTCTTAGCAGATTTGGGAATTTCATTTTAAGGAAAAAAAAGCTATTATGTTCAAAAGACATTTGGAAAAATAGAATGGTGTTTTCTCACTAATGCATTTCCAGTAAACATGGAGATTTAATTATTTTCAGAGATCTATAATTGTATGCTGACAGTTCTTCCACTGAGGGAAGACCACTCTACTGAGGAACAATTGTCCCACATGTGGATGATCCAGAATTTCTTTTGCAAGGGATTTTGTGGCTTCCGTGGGCATTTATTATGGCATTTTAAAATACCATGTAGCAGTCTTAAGGCAGTGATGTTCACTGACTGGTTCTTCTCTCTCAGGATTCTCTTACATTGAATCCGTAGCAATTTCTTAGGGATCAATGAAATTACATAGGTATAAAACTGCTGTGAAAGGAAAATCAGATTAGGTGTATGGAGGTATTTTTACCCTGTGCCTCACTATTATCATTAGTAACAGCACACTATTTAGTTGTACGTTTTAAGTGTTTAAAAATATCGTCTATTTTTTGATAAAGAATGCTTTGAATAATACATCTAGTAATTATTAGTTTAAGAATCTTTGAAAACCAGCGTATGAACAAACAGCTTAGGTTTCTTGCTACCTTCTGCATGTATATAGGTCTTTTGAGGGGTTCCAATAGCAACAACACGCAGCGTGATCCCAGTCACACCTCTCCTTCCTGTGTGCATGAAACTGCCATATGTTTCTTCCATTTCTCTGTCAGCTTCACTGTTCTCGTTCCTTTTAAATGCAGAGCCTGGAAGTTAGATATGAATTGTGTCCAGAGCAGGGCAGAAGTAGTAAATGTGACCCTATAGGAGGGAAATTAATTGTGTGCAAATGCTGCCCAGTGGCATAAATCAGCCCCTGTGGAGTTTGAGAGGAGTGTTGCACCCTCTCGGCTCTCTACCAGCGCTAGTTAAGCTGAGAGTCAGTTACCACCCTGTCATACACATGTTCTTCCTAAAGAAATGTGGGGTTTTTTTCCAAGTTGACTGTGTCCCTTCCCATTGAAGAGATCAGATCCTGATCCGCTGTATGGACAAATTGAGTAATTTGGTTTCATGCATTCTTGAGACACTGTCTTCTTGCTGTGCTGCCTCAGCGCTGTTCTCTAGGGAAATGGCACAAACCTCCAGCTAATGCAAGTTAGGAAAGCAAAGTTGCTGGCAGGGCTAGTTCCTAGGATTGTTACTATCCCCAGAATCTGACTCTGTCCAAAATCCTGATGATGCAGTTCATCTGGCTCAGAGCAAATACACACTTTGTTATACATAATACAGACATGATTACATTTTCCATTTGGTAAAGTCATAGCATAGCTTCAAGTCCTCTAAAAATAGAGACATGATTCAAGTTGCAAACAAGATGGAAGGATTTCAAATGGCTACATTACACATAGGGCAAGCAAAGCGAAATTAATAGGAAAAAGCTGGTTTGGGGACTAGAGTCATCCTTTCTTTTTGTAAGCAAATGCTGAGCTGTGAAGCTGTGTAAATCAACAGTTGCACTGTTGCGAGTAGAAAGAGTTTTGTTTACTTAAAATGCAGCCTATTGCAGGCTTTACCCTCCCAAAATGACAGAGCAAAGAAACAATTTTTCTTAACTCAGTGACCCATTTGTTTACCTGCTGAGTTGCCAAATACACATTTACAAAAGTGACTAGAAGATCAGTATGTATATATATGGTATCCTCCTGCACCTTTTATTAGGAGAGACTGAGGCTATTTTAATTGCTAGTTTTGTACTTTCTGTTCCCTGTTACCCACAGCAGCCTCATTGGCCTCTGCAAAAGCCAATTGGAAATTTAATTCCAATTATAATTGTTTAGGCTATGAGCAGGTTAATATGGGGTTTGTCTCAGCTCCAGGTACAAGGGTCCACTATTTCAAATAGCATTTAATGGATAAATAGAAACTGCATCTGTCAGGCCAGGATATTGAAGCCTTTTGAAACGACGGCAACATTAATTTTAAAGGAAAATTACTGCGGGAGAGACGTGGCAGTTTGTCCAAGGCTGCAAAGCAATGCCCAAAGCAGAACCATGAGGGGAAGTCCCAGGCTCGTTAAGGGAGAAGAGATAGTCCTTAAAACTCTCCTGGTTTATACATTCAGGAGTTAGAGCAATAGGCTCTTGGGGCTCTGGACTTCCAAATCCTATTTAGGGATCTGCCAGGGCTCCATGTGTGATGTCAGGTGAATGAGTAATTCTGGGCCTCACATCTGTAGAGTCCCAAAATGAATAATTGTCTCAAAACAGCTGCCTGCTCTGAGAGTGATATTGCTGTGTGTTTTCCTTTTGACAAGTTTTATAATCTTACTAATTTTAAGTAAAGCAATGTTTTGTATAAGCCTCCTGGGTAATGGTCTTACTCTTAGAATACCACGCAGAGAATTCGAGAGGTCAGTCTTGTCAAATGGGTTGCTAAAAGAGATTAATTAAGAGAGGCAGATTGGGTCCAGCTGCACCTAGGCTCCTCTATGAGAAGGAGTTTAGAAAGCAAGGGGGTCAAGTCCGAATCTCCCTAGGTTGACCCCCACCTGTGGAGAACTCTACCCTTGCCCACTTTGTGGGACATGATATTTAATTTGGGCCCCTAGTTCTGGGGAGCCATGCCCACTTTGTGGGATGTGACAGCATCTCTAAATTGCATTAGCAGTTCCCTAGTCTAGAGGTCTGAGGAGGTTAAATTCAGGTAGGATGGAGAAAGGAGATATTTAGGTATTATTATGTATATTAATCCAGAATACAGGCTTGGTGGGCTGTTTGCACCAGAAAAACCCTCACTTTTTTTGTAAGGGTTTGGAGGTTTTAAACTGAACTGGCCAGAGACCTGGCATTTTCTAATGACCGAGAAGGAGAAGTTTTCCTCCTCTGCCTACTGTCTGTGGTGTATTGAAGGTCTGCATGACTGTTACATGTCCCTTTAGGAACTGCAGATCCTACAGAAGGACATTATGCAGCTTATGTTAACAGTAGTTAGTAAAACAGCATATTTATATAGAGGTAATTATTGTATCTTATAATTAACAGCAAACATTATGCTGTCTGCATAATAAATATTTTAAAATAGGGAATGTATTTCTATAGTACTAAGTATTTGATTTTTCAGAAAGATAAAAACCTACACAAAGATTTGAAGCTTACTTTAAAAAAAAAATCATACATGCTGCTCTACATAAGCATTTAAATGTCATCAGTGTGTTTTTTGGTGGTGTTATGTATTTTTTTAATGTCTTTGCTCAGTTCACAGTGTTTTCAGCGTTAAAATAAAACAATAAGAAAAACAGAAATGTAAGTATTCCAATTAAGACATTTTTGTTGTTTATTTCCTTACTGATGCATGTGAATAAAAGGTATATGAACAGAAATAATATGACAAAAAAGGAGGGGAAAAAAGCCTCCAAAACCATGGAGTAATGTACTGCAGCACATACAAGGATTCTCATTGTAGCTTTAATGAGGTTCATTATGCCTCTGATTTGTGCTGAGGCTGAGGTTATGACCAAATCTGACTCCTCAGTGTTCTCTTGGACCAGAACTGCTCATTCTGCCCATCTAATTGTCCTTTTTTTTCCTGTCCAACTCAACCTTGTGGCAAGTCAGCTTCTGAGAGCCCCTGAGCTACCTGGCGTGGTATGGCTCACTCTTTTGGTCTCATCTGCCTGCACAGAATTTCTTTCCTGAGCACGGTCACCATGGCAGAGACTTGCCTTGGCCCTCCACCAGGCATCCCAACACACTTGTAACACAGGCAGTCAAGAGTCAAACTAAGCAACCTTCTCAGAGGTTAGATGAGGGTGCTAGTGGGTGCTGAGTCCAAGGATGCCAACCAGAACAGGAAACTGTGGGGAGAGTCCCACCAGTTTGAAACTGGACTTGTGCAAATGGGTGCCAAGAGTTTGGTTGTTTGCAGGGCTACACTTTTTCATTCCTAAAGAACCTAAAGGACAGCACTGGCCTTCTTGCAGAGCCTTTGCCTTACCATGTGCTGGCTTTGGAGCTTGAGTTGCCCATTGACTTATTGGGACATTGCAAATCCAAATAAAAAAAAAAAACAACAGGTGTCGCTCTGTTTTATCTTGTCATTTCACATCACTAACAGCAGATAATGATGGAATAATCTGTTGCTATGTTAGAGCTCTGGAGTATTGTAAATTCTTCTAATCTAGCTTAGCCCATAGGTAGTTCATGGGAAAAGGACAAGGAATTTTCCAATAACTCTCTCTTTTCTCTTTTGTAAAGAATGTTGAACCTGGTTCTGGGCTTGAAAGTAATTAGTTTTGAGGCCGTTAAGAATGAATTGCTGATACCCTAGAATCCTCTTAATTGCTATCCTGATCAATGACACGCCTGCTTAATTGGGATGATTGACAGGTAACTAATCCTGTGCAATGCATTTCAATTACTCTGAACAATATATTAATGGCCTACCTGTGTTTAAATGGAACATCTCCTGTTGTCTTGTGCCACTGCAAGCTTTTCTTAAGTACTATAAAGAGAGCTGAAAGCTTGAGAAAAGACATCCTACTTACGCAGCCTCCTGCTTTCTTCCTGTTGTTCTTCCACTTCTTCATCACCCAACTTTATCCCAAATATTTAAACAAAATTATTGCATGTACACTTAAAGACGATTAATAAACTACAGCAGAGTATTTCCCAGGACTACATGTTCCCCTGGTCCCCAATACCTGGAAGAATCATGTAATTGCTTGGTTTCTGTTTACATTGGGTTCTTTGTGCTAACTGGTGTGTGCCATTACATGTAGCCTATTCCTATGGTAGCTTCACACTTCTTCCTTTTCTAATGGTATAAAAATGTGTAATTGGACAAGCCTGTGGTCTTACTATTAGAAAAGAATACTAATAAGGTATATTAATGTTCTCTTGTTATTAGGGGAGCTCGTTTAAAAAATGTCAGTGTTTTAATGATGAAAGAGAGAGTTGTCTAGGAAAAAAAAGTAAAAATGCATTTCATTTTAATTAGCTCTAATTAGAAGTTTAATACATTTTAAGGACAGAGGGAGTCATTGTAATCTTTAGGGCTAGCTCCACAGGATGTAGTTAGATAAAACAAAGCAGATCCAGCCTCTGATGGTATGTCACTGTGCATACAGCAGATATCTGCTGCTTACTTGTTATGTAGGCCCATTCTTCTGTCAAAAGGGAGGATGTGATTCGCAACTCTTAAGTAAGATATCTAAAACAGTTTAAATTGACAATGTCCTAGAGTCACCTAGACTAAAAAGATCCATAGACTAAAAAGGGAATCTAGAGTGACTAGGTCAGTATGGTGGACATAAAAATATAGATTAGATTCATCCCACTTTTTCTTATATATCCCACACTATAGTGAAATGGGGAATCCACTGCCTTAGCTTGGAGGTGTCTGAGCTTGCCAAGTATTTTGTCTCTGAGACTCCCCATGATGCAGTTCTCTCTGATGCATGTGGCCAGAGCTGCTCTCAACTGACCAAGCATTTCCAAACTGAGACAGTGCAGAGCCTTCAGTAGGGAAAAGCACCCTGACTGCATGCAGCTCCCATGCCTAGCCCACTACCGGTCCTTCGGAGGGAAGCTGGGTGAGCCAGTGATGTGGGAGTACATCTGGGTAGCTCCTCTGCTTGGGTCAATGGGAACTGGGATTATGGAGAACACCATGAAACATTTACACTCCACAGGTAAGACAGAACTCCTTTACTCTTAGCTTTTGCCTAAGCCATATGCTCCTAAACCTCTTGTTAGCCACCACCTTCTAGGTATGCTGACTCAGCCATTTGTAGAATCATAGAATGGTTTGTGTTGGAAGGGACCTTTTAAGGTCATCTAGTCCAACCCTCCTGCCGTGAGCAGGGTCATCTTCAACTAGAGCAGATTGCTTAGAGCCTGGTCCAACCTGACCTTGAATGTTTCTGGGGATGAGGTATCTACCAGCTCGCTGGGCAACCTGTTCCAGTGTTTCACCACCCTCATCGTAAAAATTTTTTTTCTTGTAGCTGGTTCATCAGGAGGCAGATACGGCTGTTGTCTTTTTAACTCATCAGAGAAAGAAAGGGAGCTGTTTTCTGTACAAATGCATATTGATCAAGAACTCTTTCAAATTTTCTTTTTTTCAGTAGGAAACCTGAAATCAGTTACTGTTTCATTCTGGCTTCATTCAAACCCCACTGACCTAACCTTGAAGGCTATTGTAAAAAAGGTGGCTGTGCAACTGATGTTTGAAAATTCATCCCTGCTTTTCTTGTTCTCCGGTGTCACAAATCCTGAACCACACAGTAGTTGAGTTTGTGCAAGAGAGGAAAAGTGCCTTTTCTGTTTCCTCTGCCATCCATTCATCTAAGCAGAGGAGTCTGTCTCTGGCTCTCCCAGTTCTTACACATTCACAGGAAGGACAGTGTCAGTATTGCATCCTTCCTAGCATTGCCCAATTACTTGCTCTAGATATATGATCAGAGTATGGATTTTTGGACTGCCTCTTTGAAGTGTGTATTTCTTCCCATGAACAGGGATCCTGTATGTAAATCTGGTGTTTGGATTCAGCACGGCAGAGGCAAGGGATATCAGGTTTAGGATCTGCAGATCCTAATAGGGAAGTCCTCATATCTTCCTTTTTTTTTTGGGTTGCACCCTTAGTCTAATATTCCATCATGACTTTTGATAAACTTATAGCTGAATTACCTATGCCACACTTCCAGGTTTTGCTTACCTCACACTGTCTTTGTTGTACAGCAATGAATTTGACATAGACTATTTTGGCTTGGTTAAATTCTTCTTTTAGTAATCTTTATTCTGTGTGAGTATCTACTGATGTACTATGTAAGGCCATAAAGCAGTGATCAGGTGACTACTTAGCTTTTCTTTGATAAGTAATAGACCACATCCCTTAGATATTCAGGTTTATAGTAACAGATAACAACTGTGGTATATATTTTTAATAACTACAATTTCAAAAAATTGCAAATGGAAAAAAATAGGTCGATCTTTTATTAGAGATGTTCAGTTTTATGCATCTTTTCTCATGCATATTTGTTTCTGTTTATCCTCTTATGGATGCATTTCTTGAGATGTGTTGTACTGTAATTTGTGATGAACAGGCAAATTAATTGTTTTCACAGCACTTACATACATGCAAAATAGGCTCTTTCATGCTAAATGTTAAACCTCTGGAGAATTGTAAAGACAGACTTTAGGATTTCTACCTTTCCTACACAACTTTGCAGCCTTCAGTCCTCTTATTTTCTTTATATGTATAATCACTACCCCAGGGACAACCTTCCTTCCAAGTAACAATGTGTAGTTGCTGAATCTGTATTTTTAAAGAAATCTTTATTTTCCTGACAGTTACTCTAGAGAGCAAAGAGAAAAGGACAAGTGTTTTCTCAGATGTTGGTTTGGTGACAAGGATAGGAGACTGAGTAGGTTGGAGTATTTATGAGCTTTTTTATGAGAAAAGAGGAGAAAAGGGAATAGGGATATGTAAGAGGAGTCAAAAATACAGAAGGAAATTAGGCAGATGTGTAGTAGAGAAGACAAAAAGAATGGGGACAAAGGCAAGTTTGTGGTGACCATGCGGGGCAGTTGCAGATGGGAGCCAATGGTGGCTTGCCCGGGGGAAGTATCAGGGCACAGCAAGGACTGGGGTCTAGGAGCAGCGGGGGCTCCCCAGGGTGGCAGGGCAGAACCTTGGTGGCCAGGGCCCATCCCAACCCCCTGGTCAGGAGCTGGGTTCACTGGGGACAGCCCCAGCCTTGAGCATCGGGCTTCTTCCTGGGGATGGGGATAGGTTGAGTCTGGGATAGGCTGTTCCCTGCGGTATGCGTGCCATACTACCCTGCCGTAGGAGAGTTAAGGGAGTTAAGCAATCCATGTGCAAAAACTAAATTTGACTTTGTCCATCCTGGCAAGCGCAGCAGCAGGAGAGGTGCAGCACATCCATTGAGCAAAACCAGTGCAATGCAGGGTGACACATGGGGACTGCAGAGCAGGTTGCTTCCAAGGCAGATGCTGGTCGCCGTTGGGACAGAAGGGCAGAGGCGCAAACTTTCCTGCAACAGAGGAATAGGATGATCAAGCATGAAATCTTTGGATTCACCTTTTTCCCTGTGGCATTACAGTCACAAAGCAGCCATTTCTTTTGCTTGAACCGTTTTCCTTTATGAAGAGCATTAGGTTGTATGGGCTGGTATGTAAAAGAAATGTAAGCCACCAGGATTGTAATTATGTGCAGCAGAAGATGCTTCTAGTAAGAAAGACAAGTGAAGGTGTGTAGGGAGATGAATGGGAACCTGTGGACTCTGCGTGCATGTGTGGATGTGGCGTGTCTACCTAATGCACAAGGGAAGGCAATCTTCAGCTATGTCTTTTGATATTCTTCCCTCTGAGGAATGGCATGGTGCTTCCAGTAGACTTTTAATGGCTTGTCTTCATGAATAATGCTAATTTCGTCACAATACAAAAAGTTTAAAACTTTAGCTTTTGTACAGTATGAAATGAATGAACAGTGCATCAGAAACATCTGTCAGGTTATAGAATAAAGGCTTAATTAGCATTTTTGTGTGGTGTGGAATAATTCATGCTGGGACATCAAAATTTGTCTTCTCAAATGTATGGGAAAAGCACATTTTCTGGTCTTTCTTGTTGCTCTCAATAGACTGGTTCAGGCTGGGGGGAGGGGGAAAACAGAGTTGTGCCATGTTAGTACCAGTGAAAATCTGCAGGGTGCAATGCAGTAGTATGAGCATCTTCAAAGCACCTTACAAATATGAATTAATGCATTGATGTTGCACAGGGATTCAGTGGCCAGCATAATGCTACTATCATATCAAGAGTTCAAGGCTGTGATTTTCAAAAGCACTTAAATGACTTTGTAGCACAAATTACAATTCAGTGGCACTTATGATTCTGTTGCTTAAGCCCCGTGTTGAGTAGCAGCATACATTGGCACTGAAGTAAAGATAACGGCAGAAGGGAAGAGGTGAGAAAAGACCTCTTAAGAATCATCTGACTTCCAGACAATCTGTCTCATTTTCGCGTTGCAAATTCCACGTGTTTTCATTCTTGTATGGCTATAGAGAAAGTAGCTGCCTATTTAGTCTAGCAAATTAAGTAATTGCCAAAGACAATAGTTGGAAGGAACAGCTATCAGTAGAAGGAGGATCTCAAGCACTTCAGAACACAAGTCAGGGTAGTTGTCTATTCTCCTAGTCTGTTTGTAGGTCTTTGAGGCATCTCGTTAGATGCTCTCAGTACACTGGAGCTGACTGACTGCCTCTTTTTGTTGACTAGGCAGAGAACTCAAATCCTTCACTTTGATCTGCTGAATCATTCCTAAGCTAGATGCCTAACATGGGCGTGCATATATGGTATGAAAACCTGCCAGAATGTATATTTTTATCACTGAGGCTATGTGACAAAATTGGAGCAAATAGCTAGAAATCCCCAAATGAAGGCTGACTCCTAAAAAAACACTCTTCCAGCAACTGTTGGCTTTATGAAGGAATCCCTGGGTGAAATCCTACACACTTTTGTCATATAAGTAGTCATATTAGAAGAATGAAATGGTCCCTTTGGCCTTAAAATTAATATGAAAATCATAGTAAGCTGCTCTCAAGTCTCTTATGTTCCCTGAACAGTGCATCCTGGGCTTTAGGGTCTAAGGCGCAGAATACAGCTGTCATGCTGTGTCTTCAAAAAGAAGTTTAAGAAAATATAAACAATCAATAATTTTTTAACCCCTTGGTCTCAGTTTTATTCTCCCTTCTTTTTATATACTGTAAACAGAAAATGTTTTAATTGACTCAATTATAAGTATGATGGGATGAGTTAATAGGATTTATATGCTTTGTATATACATCATAAATTCTGAAGCACTATAATGCATTAGAGTTATAGATAAATTATATGAAGAAGCTGGTGAATTGAATAATGGAAAGAATAATAGGAAAACAGTAATTGAAAAAACTATAAACTCCATTAATGCATGCCCTTCCTTTATTAATTTGTAATAATAATGTAGTGGATAAATCAATCAAGGATATTACAACAATAGGTGACTTAAAATGTTCTCTTTTAATGAGATTTCTTGCAATTTTATTGTAATTCCACACAGTGAGTGAATTAAGGATGGAATCAGTTAGATACCGTTCTGTGTTATGCCGGGCTGACTTTGAGTGGAGCTGTATTAGTGTAATTGGGAGCAGAATCTGGCCCTGAGCCCTGACTTACCATGCAAGGATGGAGAGGGGAGAGAGAGACACTCCCCAGGTTTGCCTGTAGTTTTCTAATTTGAGACTTGTGCAGAATGAAACCCTGAACCCGAGCACCTCTGTATCATACTGCATACATAATGCATAAGCTATTAAGCGTTATGAAGAGTGCTCAGCTTGTTCGGTAGCTGCAGAATAACATGGCTAGCAGATGTTGTGCTTCTAAAGCAGTTGAACTCCTGAGTGTGCTTTTATCTTCTGATCTGCAGCGTACTATGACTCCCTCACTAGTGCGTACACAAGGCAGACAGATTAATGTTAATTAGTGAGAGGCTTTGCTCATTTTTTCAGTGCCAGTTTCAGTTTTGGGGGCAGTAAAAGTTTCTCTCCTTTACTATTTCAAATAAAAGCATTTTACTGTGTGTTATGTGTGGGGGAGGATTAGGCATTAATCAGTGATGCTTGTGCTTAAATCAGCTGGTGCAGGTCTGGAAGTCAAATATCGAAGTCCCAGAGTGGACTGGTGGAGAGGACAGAGAAGCAGAGCCAGGCTTGGTGCTGGCTGTAGGACAGGAGTCCTAAGAGGAAAGCCAGAGGAGCCAAGGAGCCATGCCATTTTGCAGCATGGGTTTGTGAGGAGCGGTATTAGCTGATTATTCCTTCTAGGACATTACTGAGCTTTATGAAAGCATTTTGCATTGCCACTTGTAATGAGAAAGGAAAGGGAGCTCTCTCCACCTTCTGACCCCCCTCCCTCAAGCTCCAATGCAAGAGAGGATTTATTGCTTCATTAGCAGCGTGATCATGCTTCACAATGAGTATTAAAGTATTGGCTTACAGGGTTATTTAGGGAATGACTCTTCCCCCAGCTATCCACCCCTCCCACTGCCACCACACTCCCTCTTTATTTCATATGCTTTTGCCATTTATGCATCACGATCAAAATATCACTGTTTGCCTTTCTGTCGACAGAGGACACTGGCAACAGAACAAATATTTTTAGGTAGACAGTATCTTACAAAATTGTAATGTGGGCAGAGTAAATTGAAATCAAAGCAGAACCAAATTCCACTCATTCTTCAAATTCCCAGGCAGACTGAGACATCTTTTGCAGTTCATTGATCATTTAAAGTGGGCTTAGAGAGCGTTTCCAGACAAGGGGAGTAAGTTCCCAGATGATGAAGGTTTTGCTCTTTGTTCCAGTTCTTGTTAGGTTTTTTTTCCCCAACAACTCTGTATTTCCTGTTGTGCAGTGCTTGCATTTACCTACCCCCTATTTAATTAGCACTGTACCATGGTATTTTATCAAATAGCATAGATTCACGTTATCTAATATCTCCCTGAAGATATTAATGATAGAAAACTTTTCCCTTTGCAAAGCAGTAATTGTGGTAGGCTTGTGAACATTGCTTTCTTCTATCATTAATTTCAATTATGTCCTGTTAGATTTACTCAGCAGCTGTCCAGTGGTGAGGCTCTGTAGGCCACCATGCCTTGGCACTTCAAATTGTGGTTGTTTAGAAAAGTGAATTCTTACTCAGCCTGTGTACTGCCTGCGTGCTTTGAGTCATATTTGCTTACTTCACTGACACAAACACATTTTTATTACCGCTACGATCATAGTGCCAATACACCTCCAAGCTGCAGGGTGACCTATAATCAGTCTCAACGTTGTCAGCAATGTTTTAATTGTGGATGATATTTTGGCCCTGATGCTTGAAACAGACTGAGCTTGGCCTCCATCCACAAAAAAATAAGTAAATTGTGACAGTGTATTTTTTCCTTTATATGTTAGGAAGCAATTCACTACTTGGTACTTGTTTGTTTTGTCATGAGTGAACAGTCTTTGATGCTACCAGAGCAGCAGTCAGAGAAGTTAGGGTTCAAGGTACTTCTTTGGTGAACTTCGGGGTTGTTCAGCAGATGCATATGCTCACTCTCTGAAGTGTCTTCAGAGGCAACATCCTTGTTGGATGGACTTGCTCCATTTGTATGAGGTGAATATTCTGAGCTACCTACCCGTTTCCCTCTTTTCTCTCTTGGACTCTTAAGACTGCTCTGCACACAGATTTTTGCTAGCAAAAGGTATGATGCTTGTTTTGGCTCTGTGGATGATAGTTGTTTTGGCTCTGTAGTAATGAATGGAATTATTTTTAGCATTAAGCCAGGCTAATTTGACAGTGCTATTGCAGTTTAACAAATTAACACTTCAATTAGTTGTTTCTACCATTGCTTAGAGGAGGGGTTGTTCTGGAGGGTACTGCAGTTAGCAGTGGCAGCAGAAACCCTCATTGACAGCAACAATTCCTGATTCCTTGCAATTTTGAAATGGTGCAAGCATCAGCACTGGCATCTTTTTTATGGTATGGAAACACCTGCTTTACCAGCACTAATGCCAGGATGCATTCTTGCTATGGAGGAAGGAGTAACCAGGGCACTGCAGAACTTGTCTGCTACTAATATTCATACTGAAGATGACTACTATCCTCTGTATTTCACCACTGATAACATGGCTGCCTCTCCCTTTGCTTTTAGGAAACTTTTTGTGCACCTACACCTCTGTACTAAGAAATAAGACATGCCAAAGACTCTTTGCTGGCCCTGAAACCAAGGGGAGTGTCACAGTGTGGGTGCACATTGCTAAACTCTCTTGCCCCTCAAAACTTGGTGACTTGATACAGACATCCTATGGTGAATGTGAGGCCAGGGACTAAGATAAGATCCAGAATGGCCAATGGCATGCAAATGCTGAAACCCATGACCCGGCCTTGTTATTTTAGCAGCAGAGATGTAGTCCTTGAAAGCAAATAACTTGCTTGTCTCTAGTATCTGTATCTGTACCTGTATCTAGTACATTTCAAGACAGCCTTTGGTCTGAACACTAATCAAAAAAACTTCAGGACCAACATGGCTATTGCAGTGGTCTTTTTCACATTCCTTCACGGAATCTTGATTCCTCTCCAACATGCGTTCGCATTGTTTGGCCATGGTATGGTGTCTCTTGGTTTAGTGTTTTTGGGAAGATAAAAAATTCCACCAAAACCTGTGTACACAAATAGAAAATCCAAGAAAGAGATTTCCCCTTCCTCTCTTCCTTTCCCACACCAAAGTTTCTCTAAGGTGAGGGCATCCAGATCCCTGTGTATCCTCTTGGGAAATGGTGAGGATCTCCTGAGGCATGCCAGAGGGTCCTGGCCTGGCAGTCATGGCACAGAGGGTGCTGAGTCCTGTTTCATGTAGATACACATGCGATTGAGCTTGTAGGGGCTGTCTGCTGCTTTGTCTGCTCCAGGGGGACAGATATAGGCAAGGCCCTGGCAAAATGGTGGTGATCCTCAGGCTACATTTGCCCACCTCCTCCTCACTTCTTTAACTATAAAATTATGAAAGTTAGTGGATTTGGAGCTGGCATGGTTGGCTATGGAACAGCAGATTAGCTGGGCCTGGGCTATGTGCTGGGAGGATCTGTGAGAGCCCGTAGGGTGCATATAATCAGAGCACATATAATTATTATGCAATCATAATTTTTGTTGTTTCTGTGGCTGAGAACACTTGGCTTTGATTTAGCTAGGCCCCAAGCACAAACTTATCATTAATAATCAGGAAACTCTTTTACTCTTTGTGTTCAGTTAAAAGGAAATTTCTCTGCTATTTACCATATAACCACAACCTTTACCATCACAGTTTTATTTTCTGGCAATCCAGAATCTTGAGAGGTGAATACCTCTGAGCTCTAACATTGGATGGGATAAATCTCCATTTTTAGTGGCAGTGGTTGGGATAGATACTCATAATTAATATTTAGTTAAAGAAATACTGGATCAGGCCTCAGAATAACTTCAACGTAAAGGATGCTGTCAGATTTTGGCAAACCAGAAAGTAAGTTCCTGTTGCAGGAAAGAAAACAAATCAATATCAGTGCATTGTCAGTCACAATGTTTATTTTGTTCTTTTTTTTTTTTTTTCCCCATAACCTTCTTTTATGGATTTTCAGTTCCTGGTACTTTTTCTCACAGTGTGAATGATATGTTGGGATTAAGGCATTAACTCAAAGACAAGGCTTTCCATTTTCTAACTTACCTCACTGCATGATGACTATACGTTACGTTTCATATTACAGCTCTTCAATTTGCAGAGTCTCCTAGCTTGATCCTCCTACAGAATAGGGTTTTCCAGGGGCTTACAGTTGCATCCAGCTCTGCTTTACTCTGTGCCTTTAACAAACATTGAAAAAACTAAGGCATGAATCTTACAAGGAAAACCAGTTGTTAAAGACAGCCCAGTCATGTCCTTGTAACAAATTGTCCCAAAATACCAGTTTATGTGGTAGTTAATCTGTCAGGTTGAAAAATATTTTAAAAATATTTTAGGATACTAATCTGTTAACATGTGACAGATTTTATCTGACCTTTGCTAAAGTGTAATTTTGGTTACATAAATTCCTTTTCATTGGCACTTTATGGTAAGGATCATGATTGCTTTACATTTTCGAAGCAGAAGACCTGAGGCACTTCTCACTGGCTAAAGAAGGACTCAGGGAGTGCTTGCAGGGTCTTTTAATGGTTTATCAAGTTTCATATTGGCCAGAGGTCAATGGCAAACCTCCATGTTGATGTGAGGTGAACCTCAACTGTTTCATAGCTGTTGGGGTTTGTAGACACAGCCTAATGTCTTTCCTCCAGTATCTTTCTTTTCTTATGTCCAGGTGAATAGATGACAGAGTTATCAGCAATACCTCCAGATAAGAGGCTTTTTGGTTGATATAAAACTTTATTATTCCCAAGAGCTGTGATAGGAAGGGCAAAGAGTTCTGTTCTCAATGAAGCATTTGGATTTTCCTTCCTAATAATTCAGGAAGAAGTCTGGCTCAGTGTTTGCCACTCGGTTAACACCCACATTAACTCCTTTGCAGAAAACTATCCCTGAAAATTATATAATCAATTCTGTTTTTTCTCATTAATATGAAACTCCTCTCTTTTCATAAAGTCCAGCAAACTGCAATCCAGTAATGCATTTGTATAGGCAGACAAATTTATGTTTTCCTTTTTCTTTCTTCTTTTTTTGGTAGCCTGAAGGGCATGGATTTTTTTTAATGTAAAAACAATCCACAGTAATCACCTAGTTCTTATAATCTTTGTGCCCTTTTCTGAGCCATTCCCTGATTACTACAATGTAATTTCATTTGGTTTTATTAATCACTTCTTTTTGCTTGTACTGTCAAATTAGTTCTGAAATATTTCCATTGTAGGAGCTACTTAAACCATCCTTCTTTAGATCCATACCAGATAATCAGGGTGATTTGATTAACATGAAGAGATGACTTTTGATTCATGTTTCTTTTTCTAAGATGAGGAAAGAAAGTTCAAGTCATCTTTGAACCACACACTGCACTGGTCAAAAACCAGTATGATAATCCTGAGTCCAGTAGTCTTCATCTCAGTAAGAACTTAGTTCTATTTATCTGTGTGCAATTTCTATTCAAAATATGAATCAAAACAGTGCGATTAAAAAAATTACCACTGCTCACACAAAATGCAGAGACAATAATGATGAAGAATCTGAAGAGACATAAATCTTCTGCCAGTACAGCAGAAAATGTGCTCATAGTTCTCATTAAGACAAGAGGATGAACAGTGAGATAGCAAATGTGCAGAGGACATAGTGCTATATAGATGGGAGAAATTCAGAGGGTACTTAAAAATTCTAGCTGGGTGATCAGCACAGTGGCCAAGAAATTTTTGTCCTGAAAAATGCCTATTAAGGCATGAGAAGTAGATTGCTTCTTTCTAACAGTAACTACTCAGGAGACAGCTGGGCATCACTGTGGGGAGTTCTGCATGCAGAAATGGTCAAAAGGCAAACAGAATACTTACTTTGGTAGCTTTCTTCCTGTCCCTGCAACTGGGACATTTTTCTCAATCTGTATTGAAGCTTTTGAGTTTTAGATTTTTATAAAACTGTAGTTATTTTGAAGGACAATCAGTTCCTGCAGGTAGTAACCAGACTGATTCTTTAATCTTAATGTATTTTCTTCAACATATTACCAAAGCAACTGATAGGCTTCTGAAAAAGTTACTGACTTCTGCCTCTGAATATTTGTGTATTTATAAAATACATTTGTTATTACTTTAATTTTCTATGGTCCTAGGTAATCAGCATAAATGATAGTAAAAATAAGTACCAGCCAGCTTTTCAGAATTATTTTTATATATTCATTTTAGTTATTGTGCAAATCAGAAGAGGAGTACTGTATTGCTGTTTCTCTTCAGTTTCTCTTCAGGAGAGATCTGGTAGTTTACCAATACATGCTGAATGCCTACCTTCACAGAGAAGGGTAGAGGATTGTTGGGGTTGTCATAGTGTAGTATTAGATGCTGTCAAGAGACTGCAGAAGGGAAACTTTCCTAATTGCCATCTCTTGACACTGGAGTAGTTACCCAATAAATAGTATTTCTTGTATTTCCCATTCTCAGGAGTTTTTGAGAACCTTTCATTGCTCTGAGAGTGACTGACCCTGTGTCCCCAGAGCAGTGCAGCACGTGGCTGTGCTTGTCTATGTTCAGCAGAGCAGTTAAGTGCAGTGTTCAGTTTAAATATGTGGGTAAAAATAAGTATGTGCTTCACTGCTTTGTAAAAAGTTATGGCTGTCTCAATCCTGACCAGTCAAGACTAGTTTGCTGTCATCTGGGCAAGCTTCAAAGGCCTGTCCAGCTGGGAGTTGCCATCTCTTCTTTCTGCTCTGATTCAGAGATGTCTTCAAGAGAGCATTGTGGTTGAGGGAAAGCCTCAGAGCACTGCGGATTACAGCTTTCCCTAGCAGTGCCTGCATTTTCTCTGTTATACCTGGCACAAACAATCAAATAAATGCAAACCAGAGAAGCAAAATAAATCAGACAGAAGCCTCAGAGGTAAATAAAGAACCTTTGTTTTCCATTTAAACCTGCTGGTTGTAGTAGTCTGTCTGCCAGACCTTGGATCTCTCTAAAACGACTTATTCCCGGCATAATTTGCCACCTATGTTACACGGAATGAAAATCCATCAGCAAATGGCTTCCAGGTAGAGACTCTGCAACATTTGAATTTAGTTCCAAATTTCAAAGGTCATTTAGAAAATCCAGGTCAGGATTCAGAGCTGAATTTAAAATGTCCCTGAAGTTCATGTTTGTTCAGACCTAAGCCCACAGATCTGAACTAACATGATAATGCAGATTTAAAATAAGAACTTCTAGGTTTATGCAGAATCATTTATTCAACCCCTTGGTTACTTTTTTCTCTGTGGTATTGTTTACCAGTCACAAGGGCATGTAAAATAACTACTTAATAATTATGAACTGCTAAAGCCACTTGTTACGCATTGAAAATGTGTGAGTGGAAATTCTCTAAATGATGTGGAAGTTGGACTGTTGGGAACATTCAAATTGTACATTATCAAAGTGTAGGCTACTCTCTAGTACATTTGTCTGATGTACAAGACAATTTTGTCTCAACTTGGATGAGATACAGAAGCGTAGGCTCTGTGGAATATGAAGTGGGCTTGGTGGAGCAGAGGGAAATGAACGTTATGCTCAATGTGCCTAGTAAATAATGAGATATTAAATTATAATGTGTTCCAGGAGTTTTCAACTGTATTTTCTCTTTAATCATTTCATTACTCAGAGTCCTTTGTTTCTGACTTGTGTCTTTCATTAGAATTTTAGGACTCGAGTATGTGTGGGGGGAGGTCTGTGAGGCTCCCTATGGCACCTCCACTGCATTAACTCCTTCAAATAAGAAGGAAATTTTTCTGCAGTAGAATCACCTTTTGTTTCTTGAGCTACAGATTTCTGCTATGGGTAGAAGCTCCTGGGCAAGCCTGTAAAGACAGGATTCAGCTACAGCAGCCACCATGTGTAGCTGGAGGTCCCTTGGACTGTATCTCACTTCCATGGCAGCGGACTTCGAATGAGTAGATGTGAACCCTTTTTCAGTGAGACTTGCAGCAGAAGTGATGCCGTGTGACTGCAGGGGTGGGACCAAAGGAAAGGACTCTTGTAGCCTTATGTGAGCAAGCTTTATCCTGCTCAGTGTTCCCATCCCTTGGCATCTCTCAGTAAGCATTAGACCAGCAAGCAGGATTGGTGCTTTCAAACAGATGGGCCTGAGCACAGTCTGAGCCAAGGGAAACGTGTGTGAATCACTTGTGGGTGTTAAGGGCAGGATTCCCATTTGATATTTTCAGCATCACACTGGGTATAAGAGTCTGAACATTTAAACAGCGTAAAGCACTTGTGCCACTTAAAAATGCATAATCAATAGTTAAATTCCTGTTTGTGGGAAGGGAAGGAAGCTTATGCAGGTGGGGTCACCAAACAGCAGAGGGTTTACGGTGTGCAGTCTCGTTTGTTACCAATAAGGTGAAGAAGCCCTGGCATGTGAATTTGGGACCAAGAGGGCAAATAGGCTTCTAATGCATGGTCTTCGTGAAACTCAATGTTCTGACTTTTCAGGTATTTCCCGTTGATTGCCAGGTGCTAAGGTGTGTATTACAGGAAAGAAAGGAAAGTGCTTTAATTATGTTTCCATAAACAAGATCCTGATTTCCTGGACTGAAGCCTCAGGGAGCATTATAATGTGGCAATTGGTGTGAGCTGGTGTACTGGTTGTTTTGTTTTACCTGGTGCTATTCAGAGGAGCCTAAAGGTGTTTGATCCCTGCCCGCTCATGACTTTCTTGTGTTTCTTTGAAAATCTCTTCTTTAATGTTCACTGTAAAATAAGCCCTCTTGACACTGGCTACATTTATGGTACATTTATGGGAGTGCAAAAGCTCTCCTTTCTGTGCTTCCCAGTCTGGGCACACAAACTAGCCATGCTTTATTTCCATATGGGATAAGATTTGGCTGTGCAAGTATGCTGTTCTCCCAGACCTAGGGTTTTAAGGAAAGGAAACATGCCTTGGTAGGAGCAAAGACATGCTCTAAGAGATGCCCTGCCAGACCAAGTGAGCAGGAATACAAGTCACACATTAACATACTCCCACTGGTAAATCCATACATTGACACAGACAATACTTTGTGCCTTACTGCTTTTTATACACACAGGATTTATCCAAATATGGTGCTTCCTGAATACCCTGCCATACTATTTGTGACAACACTTATTTAGATGCACAGTTATTCAGTTATTTCACTTGCATGCACATGCTCCTTAAGCCTTTTTGTTTCTTCTTTTTCTTTTTTCTTTCTTTTTCTTTTTCTTTTTCTTTTTCTTTTTCTTTTTCTTTTTCTTTTTTTTTCTTTTTTCTTTTTCTTTTTCTTTTTCTTTTTCTTTTTCTTTTTCTTTTTCTTTTTCTTTTTCTTTTTCTTTTTCTTTTTCTTTTTTTTTTTGCCTGGGAGTTAATGGACAGGGACATATGTATAGTTGTCAAGGCCACAATTGGAACAATTTAACCTACTGTAAATGAAGAGCTAGAAAATCTTTGCAGTCTTGGATAAGGTCGCACTTTCAGTGTGGGTCCAGGGTCGATGCCAATTAAACTTACATAATTTCAGCAAGAGAACATTAGGGTTGTAAAGATCACAATCCAGAGGTGGAAATTTTGGAGCACGTGTTGGCCGAATCCTTTGGCACGTAGCAGTATTGTCTTTAACAGTGAGACATGGGCACACATACACTCCCATTATCAGCTGATGGCAAATGTGCCCATAGATGGTACTCAGAAATATGTAACAGTGTTTATGGCTTTTGCAGGATCAATAAAGTTTGTTGTTGTGCAGTCCAAATAGTTCCCTTTGGCACAGCTCTCTTTACGACAGCTTTGAACAGCAAAGCCCTTGTTGGAGGGTTCTGAGAAATGGTAATTTAGTTTCAAAGATACTCATATAATATATATATATTTTACTAAATTGAAGCATTTGATTAATAGTGTAAAGCCAACTCAGGAAATATAAAATGCAGTTTAATTTGACTGCTGGTATATTGCAGAGTGCTCTTAAATAAATATGCACTTTTATTTTAGAAGATCAGTATTGCTTTGCTTTGCTGGTAAGAAAATACACAGCGCTGATCTGAAATGTGATTTGACACTGGAAAACAGAGCCTAGAACCAGCAAAAGGAGTAAAAGAAAACATGCTCGCCTCCCAACCTGTTAGCTTAGCACCTGACTTACAGATGCCCTACATTCAAAACCTTTTTTTTTTTTTTAAATGCAGACTCATGGAGGTATTTGTTTCCTGATTATCTCCACATCTTCCTCCACATTCATTTCCTCACTGCTCACTGTGCTTTTTCATACTATAAGCTGGCTCAAATCTTTCATAATAAGCACTTTCAAAACCTAATTATATGAAGTTATCTGGGAGCACTGAAACCTTCAGAGAGACAGTGATATCAGTGTTAAAGGGGCAAAGACTCTTCTGCTTGGCAGAGTTGCTTCAGTGCATTGGTTGCCCTACATCCACCCCAAATCTACAAGCCGGTGTTAGCGTGCTGTATAAAACCTGTGTAGATGAACTCTGTTATCCAGATTCAATGCACTGCTTGTATGGCCCTGAGTCTTTTGCAGAGAATGGAGAGGGAGTTTCCCGAAGAAGTGCTGTTGATGGATGGGCTGGGCAAGTGTTAGTACCTTTTCCTTGGCATATCAAACACAATGTGTGCTGGGCCACGTGTGCTAAGAGAAGGTGTTATGGTCACCCTTGCCTGCAGTTTCAGATGGCTGACAAATTCCCCCTGAACATGGTGTAATGCTCCATCCTGTTCCAGTATGGCAAGGAGTCAGGCTTGTACGTGCTTACATCTAAATACAAATGAATATAAATAATGGGGGACTATTTTCATTTGATATTCTGTTCAGTGAAAGAATCAGTCAATTGATTAACCTGTTATTCAGTCTATTATTCAGGGTTGTAGCACAATGAAGTCACTATTATTTATGAAACTTTGATTAATTTAAAATCTGTTCTTGGTTTTGGCCATCAATTAAACTATATAAAAGGAAGCAATTAGTCACTTTACCTTTTAAGAATTTTTTTGTTTAAGTTCCCACGAAGATTTATTTCTACTTTGAAAAGACTATAGCCATATGCCACTGTGTTCATCTCTCTTATGTCTGTTATTTCACCTACTGTTTTCATTTAATTCCAAAAATTTGCTGAAAGCTGTGAGTACTCAGCACCTTCCCAAACCGGGCTACTTTGGTTTCATCACTTAAGTATGCATTCAGGCATTAGCTTTAGACAGAAGTGTTTTGAAATGCTGGGCAGTGGTTTCTAGCAGGAATGTTAATCTTTACGAGCACCACCACTGAGATTTCAGTCTTTGAGGGCTACCCCTTGTGGTAATGAAACAGACTGTGTTTCAATGATCCTGTCATCTCTGCTGGCTGGAATTTTAACTCCTGGTAGGGCCACTTAAATCCAACAGGTCAAAGAGGCCAGATGAAATGAAGTTCACTGTTTTGCCAGACTGGCAGTTGATTGATAGTTCTATAACTTATACTCATTAGCAAAACAAAGTCAAGAATCAAAAATACACTACGTTAGTCACACTAGCAATGGAACAGACTTGGCAATTTTTGCAAGTCTTGATGTGAGTCAGTGGTAAAGCCAGTCCTTTATGACAGTATTTTCTGAAGTTAAGTATGTAAGTAAATTTCTAGAGCTGTAGAACTATAGTTGCAATAATAAAATTTGATAGCAGTAATGAAAGAAAGGGACAAACGCAAGCCCTAAATCCTTGGAGTGCACAAACATTAGTGCTGACAAAAAACAATTTAAAAATAAAGAAATCTGTAATATATCCAAGGATGCAGGATAGTTACTATTCAGTGAGCATAATGTTAATTCAGAAACAGCATCATCACTCTTAGGCAAAGAGCCAGTTATGATTGTGGAGTTACTCATCAGCATGCTCTGACTGACAAAATTGCTAGTCCGGTATGCTTGCAGTAACGGCAATCACAATAGTTAGTGTGGTCAAAATATAATGGAGAAAGCAATGAGCAAGCACAATCCCCGTATTTTAGATCAGCATTGTCACGGTTTGGCTCTGGGTTGGTAGTCAAACCAATAAAAATAATGCTCTCAGTCCCACCCCCCTCCCCAAGGTAGGGAAAGAGGGAGAAAAAATGAGAAAGAGAGGCTTTCTGGGTTAAAAAGTGAAACAGATTGATTTTAATTATTAGTGAAAAGGGAATATATATATTTGCAAAGGGATGTGCAACACCCGATCCCCTCCCTCCTCCCCCAGCGACTCTCACAGCAACTCTTCTCCCTGGTGACTCCCAGCTGAAGGGGGGAGTGTCCGGACAGACAGACGGGGTCCTCGGATGTCGGCTGTGAAGAAAAAATGAAAAAAAAAGAGAGAGATCCAAAGAGAGGGCGACAGAAGTGACAGTAAGCAGAAAATTGAGAGAAAAAGGAAACGAAAGGCTTGACTTCTGTGATGTCTTAACCTGTACTGAAAGCCAAATAGAGAAAATATTATGAGAAGGGAATATTCTGATTTGTTGATCCTGCCTTTGGTCTAATCTGCTCCCCCATAGGGGGGAGGCTGCAGACAGTCAGGAGTGACCTTGGTTGTTATCAGTCCACTGGTGCTGCTAAAAAGTTCACTGAAAGAAAAAAAATCAGCAAAGAGAAAGTTCGCTTCACCCTGGCTCAAACTAGAATAAGCATGAAGAAAAAATTATAATCTGTGCTCAGTGTTCAGAGTGAGCCAAAACCATTGTTAAAAGTGAATGTCTATCTGTCATAGGAGTCATCTAAATGGAGTCTTCACGAACTGTTTTTTTGGGGGGCTTTTTGTGATGCTATTGCAAAGCATGAGAGTCACACTTTGAACATTTTTGTCCGGGTCAGGAAAAGTGCTCTGCTCCTCTTGGAACTGGTGTAGCTACAGCTGAAATACGGTTTTGCAAACCAGGCTTAAGAGTAGATGGACCAGATAGAGCCCAGAGGAGGGCATCAGGAAAAGAAGTTTAGAAAACGTGCTTATAAAAAAGGTGAAGGAATTATTTCTCAAATTTAGCAAGACGAGGCCTGAGGGGAAACTTCATCTCCCAAAATATACATGAAAGATGGGAAGAAATAGTGACCAATTGTTCCAACACCAGGACAGTCATTCAGGGCTCCTCATTAGAGACTTACATGGTCGTTAAAAGAAACTCTGCCAGGGATAGTCTTCAACTGCTTGATCCCAACTTAATGCAGAGAGTGAGGCCAAAACAACTTTGGAATTCTTTTCAAACTCCTGTTTTTTTACAATCCTAGAAAAAGCATAAGGAGAAGGCTAATCAAGACACAACAAAACAAATTTCCAGTTGTACCAATGAAAGGAGTCCACGTGTATCCAGGCTCAGATCATGTACAAGTCAGCACTGATGCGCCATTGTCTTTTTTGAATGCTCATATCATAGATGCTGCAACAGCTGTTATTGATTTTTCAGAGAAGTCTCTCTGAAGTCTGCAGAACTGAGGGACAGAAAAGAAACAAGCAAAAAAACCCCCATTAACTCCTTAGAAATACCTCTGAAAAAAGAGGCAGCAAAAGTTGTAAAACAAAGGACAGAGCAATACAAGGCAGCATTAGTAGAAATTCAGGAAACAACAAGGATAATTTAATCAAGAAGTTGAAACAGTTTGTTAAGGGGATTGTGGTATTCTACCAGCTCCACTACTTAAGAATTTGACCATTCTGAAACTGTTACCATGGCACTTGCTTTACAGGCACAGTAGGAAGATATTATAAACATTCTTAAACTTGAGAAAACTTCAGGTGTCGCTCAAATTGCCAGGGAAATGCTTATTAGAATGAGATGGCTGATAAATTACTGAACTCTTCAGCAAACAAAGAACTAGGAAAATCTCACAGAATAATGGGGAATGCAGCATTATAGCCAAAATACCAAAAATGGAGAGGTGAGCAATCATAACAGCTTGCAAACTAAGCAACTGTGACTGTATACTTCTTCCAGTGACAGGCAAACTCTTCTACATTGTCATATAAAACAAAATTAAGGAAGTGGTTGTGCTGAATCCTGGCTCTTGACCTGGAAAATTAACCTGTCAAGTGTTTTGTCGCACGAGGGTTACTCATTCAAGAGAACATCAAACGACTTAAAAAAACCTTCATACTTTTTCTGAAATCACGTGACAGATTTCTTAATGAATTACTCTGAAACATGTTGATGTGTCACGGTATGCCAATAAAAATAATTTTATAAAGGTGCACCATGCACAGCTGAATCAATGTAAACTTGAGCAAATGATTTGATAATAGATAAAAGTCAAACAGGTGTATTATCTCACCTCTGGTATTTGGTGATTATGCTGAAAAATGTAGATGGGTACAACACAGGCACTGTATGACTCTGAAGTTGTATATTGGAATTTGTTAGGTTTTGCTGGCTGCAGAAGTCTTCCAAATGACAAAAATGCCCCCCATGTAGTTCAGGGCCGCTCAGCGACATAAACATGAGCTGGTTATCAATCGGGTGTGAATGAACAACAGATATTGCAGCAAGAACCCTCCAGGTCCCGGCTCACATATTATTTTAGGAGGCAGAGCATGCAAGCAGTAATGCACATCCTTTGCAGTAGATCATGGGTCAGTACAGATGCCTGAAAGGAACTGCTGTCAAATAGCCAAAAAGTGCTGCCACTTCAGAGGTTTGATTTTCAAGGCTCTATAACTGGAAGGCTTACCGACAAATCTTCAATTCAAGTTATTTCTAATAGAGAAAGAAAGTGTCCTAAAAGGCTAGACATTAAGTGGAATTAATTTCTAACAAATACCAGAAGTCATCAGAGTTTTCAAATAATTATGCTGAATCATTAAAGCTCTTCAGATAGGAAAATGGGAAATATTTGCTGGGAGTTTTGAATCCAGGCAGGGCATTAGGCATGACAGCTCTGCCATGGGGCAGTTGGAGGAGCACAAGAAAAAGGCCTACAAAAAGAATCACTCTAATTGAACTTTATGTACTATGGGAAATAGTGCAATATTTAACAATTCTGGGAATATGCAGAAAGCTGTCCAAATCTGAAAAACCTGGCAAGGCTTCATTCTAGCCCTAAGCTACTTTGGATGGCAGAGGAAACATCCTGGAGTGTAAGGATCTCTTGTGTTTCTGTAGTCCTTGCAGTTATAAAAGGTTTGTGTATGGAATATAACTATTTCATCACTGAGTAATATATTGCAGGGGGTAGCTAGCTATTACTGGTTCATTTAAGAGAATACTTTCAAAAGACATTGTGTGCCAAAATTCCAAGACTAAATATATTCCATTGTAAAAAAAGGCATTAATGATTGCTTCCTGGAAAAGAGCATTATAGGTTTCAATTTGTAGCTACAAAGCAATGAAATTTTCATAACACTCAGAAAATTGTATGCTGTATATTAAGTGAATTGAAGACTTGGAAAATGGATTATGGGTATTCAATTTTTATATCCACACAACTGTGGAAGAACTAGGGAAAAACACCTGCTTTGACTTTACTCCTGAAGGAACACGCTGATGCGAAATTGCTAATTAAAAGCAAAACAAAAAGCCCCACAGACATAGCCCCCCAACTTGATCAGATCTGTTAAGCTCAAGCTTCTTGTAAGCTACCAGAATCACTCAAGCACTTGTAAAAATGAATAGAAAACTTCACTAGCTTTGAATCAGTGCAGGCTGGGCAATCACAGACTCCCTTATCACTTCCAAAAATGACCTGCTTAGAGTAAATTGAAGCGCTTTGATAGTTCAGATAGCTGTACAATTCACATGTTCAGAGTGGTGATCACCTTCAAATTTAAGCACTTAATTTAAGAGCTTCAATAATTTTAAATTGCTATGTGCGACCAAGTGGCAGACAGAGACAAGAGTGCTACAGTATTTTAAAAACACTTTGGTGTTCTGCTTAGTATTTTTATTTCAGAGACTTCAGAGAGGGTTTCTATAGTTGAGTGTGGAAATGGAATAGATTTCAAAATTAATGTAGAAAAGTAAGATACTTTATGTTTTCTAAAAATCAGAGCAGAGGAGGTCTTCTCTGGGGAACTTACAGCCCCTAAGCCTGCTCTTGGCCTTTTCTCTGAACTGTTTGACCAATGTACTTATATGGGCTGCAGCAGAAGGTAAACAGAGAGGTAACGGCATTTAGATGGACATCAAGAGACTTTTCTGTCTATTTACTCTCCCAAAAGAGCCTGCCCAGGTTAGGTTTGTTTCCATGAGCCATTTCTGCTTAACACCTACTTCCACAGAAGCAGCTAGAAATGAAGGCTTTACTGTTATTTGATCACTTCCTCATTTGTGGGTTCAGATATTTTTACCTGGCTGTGGATTTGTTAATTTGTTATTTTGGTTTTACTAAACTTCAGTTTGATGTCAGGATAAATCCCTCCCATGTGCTTTTAACTAGCCCTGTATGACATTTGTTGATGAAATCTTTGCTGAAGACTGGCTACTATGGACTTGGGTCTCAGCAGGTAGGAGAGGTGCAGAGCATGGCACAAAGACTCACAGCCCCCAAACTCTGTCTGGCTCTGGAAATGTGGATCAGGATTTTTGAACATAATGGGAAAGTCAGACTTCATAGATTATTATTCATTCCTGCTTGGGAGAAGGCACAGTCTTTGGACTCAAAAGGTGCAGCCCTCTTAACTACAGGAACTGCTCTTCAGGCTAGAAGGGGAACAGAGCAGAGAGCAGCAAACTGTAGCCTCCAGAAAGCTTGCAAATGAAACACTAAGAATTACATCTTACCTGAAAAGCTTAGGAGCAATTCACTAGAGTCTTGTGACCTCTCATTTAGCAGTCCGAGACCAAAACTAGGCTCCTGAGAGGTAGATGGGAATAGTGTCTTTCACTTCCAGAACACTAGAATATGGCTTACAGAGGTTTTATTATTGAAGATGCCACTTTGAATGCTAATCACTATTTGCAGGCTCATTACAGCTTCAGACTGGCCTCTTCAAAGGAATGAAAGGGTATTATGTGTTCATCTACCAGTGAATTTCAAACTTATTTGAAAATCCCACCTTGAAGGTACCAGGACACAGGCCAAATGTGAGTTCAGTGATTGCTCTGCCAAGGCCTTCAGTATCCATGTCTGTGAGGACAGTCCCAGCCTATACGATCATCTTGTGTTGTCATATCTACGTTGGACCTAAGGGATGTTTTGAAATTCGACATCAGACCAATATCATGCAGCTGGAAGAGAAGCAGCAGTTTCTCTGAGGGAGCTGGAATAAGCCATGCTGGCCGAGCACAGAATCATTCCCCAGTATAGTGTGCCAAAACACCCACTGGTTAAAATGGGAGTTTAGAAGTCCTAATAATGCAGGCAGTGTATATGCATCATACTGGATACAATCTTTATGTTATAAGGCATGCGGGACTGCATCAACTGCGGATTATATTTCTAGTAGCCAAGTACCATGATGCAGGACTTGCCTTAACCTACCACTGGTATTATGCAACTGCAACTCTCCTGTACACATGTGAAGGACTCCTTGAGACTCCATTGGTTCTCTGCCCTTGTTCAGTGATTTTTTTTGCTTGAACTTAAGCAGGTGGTGTAGGTTGTATTGTGGCTTTTCTGCCTGCAGCCTGAACAGCCAGATAAAATTTTAAACTAACCTCTCCCTGCCCCACTCCCAACTTCTTGAATGGATTTATTCTGTGTTTAAGTATGGTAAAACTGTGTTGAGCAATTTATTCCATTTTTAATGAATATTGGCTCACTTTCCTTCTTGCTCTTTTTCAAGAGCATACATTTTTTTTGTGATGCATCCCAGGAAGAACTATTTTTCATCTGTATTTCAGGTCTAGCTGCGGTATTCCAGACAACTTGTAATTCAGGTCTATGAGTGTGAGCTTTTCTGTTCCACACATACCTGGCTTCCTGAAATCCAATGCTAAGGTGTTTAGATCTACTTGTCTTACTCAGGAGTTGCATCTGCTGACTGAAACTTACAATCAAGGTTGTGAAAAGTTTCATACTCGGCTTTCCAAAGTGCTTAGGTGTTGACAGCAGGCTGCAAACATTTTGTGAACAGCCATGCTGATGCTTGCAAAGTGGTCAAGCAATGCAAAAATTGACTTGGCTTTTGCATGTGGGTCAGCCTGATGGTCAGCCTAGGTTTGTCACTTGGCTTCAATGTGACAAGAAGGTGTTAGAAATCACCTGGTACACATCTAGGGAGTTTCTGCCCACAGTAATTGCAGAGACCTGGAAGGACGTTGAGGTGCTGGAGCGGGTCCAGAGGAGAGCAACAAGGCTGGTGAAAGGACTAGAGGGAAAGTCTTATAGGGAAAGGTTGAGGGTGCTGGGGTTGTTTAGCCTGGAGAAGAGGAGACTCAGGGGGACCTTATCTCTCTCGTCAACTACCTAAAGGGAGGTTGTAGTCAGGTGGGGGCTGGGCTCTTTTTCCAGTGACAGGACAAGAGGGCATAGCCTGAAGCTGCTCCAAGGGAGGTTTAGGTTGGATATTAGGAAGCACTTCCTCATGGAGAGGGTGATTAAACATTGGAATAGACTTCCCAGGGAAGTGGTGGAGGCACCGTCCCTGGATGTGTTCAAGGCAAGGCTGGATGTGGCACTTAGTGCCATGGTCTAGACGGCGTGGTGGTGTTGGTCATAAGCTGGACTTGATGATCTTAAAGGTATTTTCCAGCCTTGGTAATTCTGTGATTCTTTGATATGCTCTGAAGCCTCAATCTATCTAGTTCTCTTTTTTTCTGGTATTGGAGGTAAAAGATAATGTAATTCTGAACAGGTAATGAGATTACATAGAAATGTTACTTGAGAGGTTTGAGTGTTTAGGGACGGGTGTTATTTGTTTCCCCCCCATTTTCTGGTTAGAAGTCTGAAGGTGAGTGTCTAAGAGCACTGTGAAGCTTGCAGATTTTGGAATAATGGTTTTGCTGTGTTTTTGATAGCTTTTGCCTAGAAAAAGGGGACAGTCAAAATCAAACTGTGTTCTTTAAGTGATTTTATCAGCCAGTGGTTGGAACAGAGCTAGGTTGCTTTCTTATTTTATTTAAGGAAACATCAGTAGTCTCTGTCTTGTCTCTGAATTTCTGCTGGCTTCCTCTAATGTTTTAATATGAATTTGTATTTAATCCCATTAAAAACTTCAATTTCTTGTGCTCTTTCTTTTTAATTAATAAATAATTTTCCAGGTGTTCATTTACCTGTTCAAATACTTTCTACTGAAATTTGCTGTCCATAGAGGAGTTCTTACTGCCGAAGTTATTTACTCTATCAAGTCCTGAATGGACTCTGTAGATTGGAATTAAAAATTGTTACTGAATGAAGTAATTTGTATAAAAATATGATATTAACTTTTGTAAAGGGTATCAGACAGTTACTTCACAGATCACTTTTGATGCCCATCTATGATGCTGAAGGACAGTGGACATACCTGACTAGCCCTCTCATCCACCTGGGCCTGAAAGAAGTGGAGAGAGTTTCATATAATGGGACAAAAGACCAGTATTTTTTTTTTAAGTGTTAAAATTCATTCCACAAAAACTGTATCTTATGTTATTTTTCCAAGTCCATTCACCTTATGTTTTACAATAACTATGCTGTGGCTATCTTGTAAAGCAGCCTTTTAATTTTAAGATGCTTGTTTGACTTTCTCAATAGCTCACAACAGGTACACAGCTGTCAGGACAGAACTGTACCTCTGTACACCCATGGCTTTGTCCTCCCACAGCTGGAAGATGTACTTGGGGTTTTCCCAGGGATGTGACTTTGTCATGGAAGCTGCACTCCTTACCAGTAAAATTGTGAACATTTATAATTTCCTCAGGAGAAGAAGGAGAATAAATTTAATTCCAAAGTTGAAAATGTTGAATGGCATTCCCAGACTCACCAGTGGTTTATATAACAGAATCTGTCACTTCAGAAAATTCATAACCCAATCTCTCTTCATAGTACAAGCAGTCTTATAAATTAACAGTGTAAGAAAATTCAAGAATGCCAGTGTGGACACCCCTGTGTTTTACGGCAGGAAAGAATTACAGCACAGTTCTCAGGAATTCTATTGTGCAAAAACTAGGAATAGCATATAAAATGCTGGTATTCAGCTAATATGCCTCTCTTTTACACCATGTCTCAACTGTATGAAGGAAAAATAACCAAACAAAACTTTACTGTATTTTCATTATTACCAAATCATCAAAAAACATTTTAGTAAGCACATACCAGAGAAAATACTGCTCCTATAAATAAAGATAGCAGCACAAGAGGTGGCTGAGTCAGTGTAAAGAATACCGGTTTTGCTGGTAAAAGGGTGATATTTTGAATACTCATAATTTATTTACTCTATTTATCTTAAAATTTCAGCCCATCAATTATACATGAAACTGAATGCCATAGTATAGGAGGGCACTAAAAGGCAAGTATTCATTTCCAGCTCTGATATCTCAGTCTCTAAACAAGAACTGCTCCTTACCACACTGGTAAGACAGATGGGTAAGTGTTGGTGGATGTGAGATTTATAGTTTGGCATTATTTAACTTCTCTATAATTTGCTTGTAGTAGTGCCCTGGAGACACATTTTTTTCAGAAAGTCTGATTTTTCTACATTTATTCGAGTAATGGTATATTGAGAGTTGTTAAGGAAATTAAAGTCCCATTTCAGGCCCCACTTCAACAAAGCATTTAAGTAATGCTTAACTTAAAGTACTTCTTAAACTGAATCCTATTTAACAAAGGAAAAAAAAAAAAAAAAGAAGAAAGAGAAACCATCAGAGGGACTTCCCCACATATTTAAAGTGAAGAGTGTGGGGGTTTTGTTAAACTTAGAAATGCTTAGAAATCACAGGCTCAAGAGACTTTCTATGCAATGGGTCATTTAAAGATATAACCTGTTGTCCAGAACATGCGTGTGATGTGTTGAAGGAGGCAGGAAACTCGATGCAATTTTTGGAGCAGAATATAGGAAGAAGTGGATTTATCATGCTTAGGGGAAGTGCCCAAAAAAGGTGTTATGCAAAGAAAAAGAGCTATACCTCAGCTCACAAACTTATTGGGCAGTTAGGCACGTTCCCCAGAGACATCATGACATTGGAGGCTTTGCTGAAAAGCTAGAAAAAAGACCTTGTCTAAGGATGAACAGAGAGACTTCCATCAAGCTGGCAGTTAAATCCCTTGTATGTTTCTGTCACTGGTAATACTTCCTTTCTTAGTAGCATAATCTCTGCTGCCTGTTCTGGAGTAATTTGGCAGTTAATGACTGTTTTAAAAAGTTTGCCTAGTACAGTCCCAGGTCCTGTTAAAGGACTTGAAAAGTTTTGAGAGATAAGTATCTGGTTTGATATTGAGGAGCACAATCTGTATTTCTGGATCTCCTAGGAAGATTTCGTGATACACCATTTCAGATTAAAAAGTAAAGCACCACTAAAAATATTTATGTCCCCCTCACCTTCCCCAATAAATTGGAAACTGTTATTTACAGCAGTAAACCCAAAGTTATTTTCTTCCTATAGGTCATCTACCTTATTAACGTTCATTCATATTAATCAGAAAAATAGCTGGTGGCCTTGTGTTTTGCCACCTGGTGTGATGCAAGATAAAATTTCACTATTTCACCTGTGAAGGCACTTGGATGACCAATAGTGAGAAAATTAAGTAACTGTCTGGCTAAGTTAATTCAGTTTCCTAGTTGTTAATGAAAGATTTAAGGAGAAGAAATTAAAAATAGCCATTGAGTATAAAATGCCAATCATGGTGACAGAAATATATTTCTACTCACTATTTTGAATCATTAGGGAGATCAAAATATATGTAAATTCCAAATTTTGTTAGAGAAAATTAGCAAGTTTATTATGTTTAATGAAAATTCGTATATTATAGAACTTCAGCACTGCAAAATGGGTTACTTTTCCATATGACAGTGTAGGGAAAGCTCAGACTCAATAGCTTTCATAATTAATTATGTCTCTGTATTTCAGCATATGAATGAAAGTTTTAACAGCCTCATAGCAAATGTAGAAATGAATTGGTAGTGAGTCTAAACAAAAACACATTACTATGTAGCTAATGACAAGAAGTGCTTTCCTTTACATAGTAGCAAATTGTTCTTAAGCAGAACAAGGTTGATATGTTGACATTGCACTGCATAGTTCATTTCACCACATTTGTATCTTAACTTCAAGACACTTAGAACTTCTTCTGGGTACCTTTTATTAAGTTTGTCTGAAGAGGGCAGCCTTTCCTAATGCACTTGGAATTTTCTTAGTTTGGCAAGGTTACTGAACGCTGAACAGATTGACAAAGGACATGCTTACAATCCTGAGTTTGCCTCTCATTATTGCTTATATTTTCCTTGAAGTCTCTTTCCATGTATATTTATCGACCCACTCTGAAGAATATTATTATTTGAAATATTTGAACCCCCTGCTAAAATGCAGTCCAATTGCACTTACTCTATGCTAAATGAATGGAGACTTCCTGTGATATTTCGGGGGGGGGGAAGAAAAAAAAGGTTATTAGGAAATTTCTGAAAATATGTGCTTTGTTTATTCATTCTGCAGTCTAGAAGTATGTGTCTCAAGTGCTAAGAATGTGAATAGAGCAGGGAAATATTTGTCCCTTTCTGTTGACAGTTCTCCTAATCTTTCATGTTTTTCATCCTGAACTCCTCTCCGGGCTTCAAAAAGAAGCATTAGCCTGAAAGTAGACAGAAGGATGTTACTTTTTATTTTATTTTATTTAATGCTTTAATCATAAGGAGACGTTTAAAAAAATCTTACAGCAAACCCATGCATTGCAATGTTACCAGAAAAGATGAATGGCCACTCCACATTTAGCAATTAGCGTGATAGATTTAAGGGCTCTTAGAAGAATTTATTGCCGTGGTGTGCCTCGATCACGGTGCAAGGAGGGGCATTGGAAGAAGCTGTAATGATACATTTTCACAGTTATTGCTGCTCCAGCCACTGTGTCACATCTCCCCCCCTTGCAGTGACAGCCGAATTTGAATGCCTGTCTCACCTTCTGTGGTGTTGGGATTTAGATTGCATGATAGGGCTGGGGGAGGAGGAGGGCTAGCTGAATGCAGCAAGCAAGCACAGGGGTTCAAAAAAAGGGCTCTTACTGCTAGAAGAGGAAGGTAGGTGGAGACAATAAGTGGAGGATTTCACAGCCTTTAGGTAAATGAGCATGCTGTTTGCAAAAGAGTATTATCTGGATTACTAGAATCTCTCTATAAAAATCACATCCAACACGTTGCTTGGGCAATAAAAGTGATGGTGTGGATTCTGTGAAAAACACTCAGCTAGCTGTATGTGCAGTGTAATCCTCTGTAGAAATGTCTGCAGCAAAATGAGAGTACTTTTATGTACCCAGGAGCCTGGCGAGTTTGCTGTGGCTGTTGACAGGTAGTAAACCTTGTACCACTTCTCAGTCACAGCGGCTGTCACCCATGCTTGTTACATTGTGCTAACACTGACTACAGTCAAACTGCAGGACAATGTCACCCCTTCAGTTTGTCAGCTCCTTGTCTCACCTGATGATTAGGCAGTATCAGTGCTAATCTAGTCAAATGTTGCCTTTTTTTTTACTTTGGTGAGTTTTTAGGATTTTTTAGAAAAATAAGAGTATAAAGACAAATTTCCTTATTGTCAGTAGCGTGGAAGTAGGAAATAATTTAATTTTTTCTTCCCACAAACTTGTACTATTATTTAATGCTACCAGGTGTTTAAGCTACAAACTTGTTGCAACCTCACGTCATTGCCTGACAGAAGGCTTGCTCAAAATCTTGTAATTATACAGCTATTTACCTGGGCTTATATTCCTTGACTTTTTCTTGCTATGTTCATTTATCAGAAAACACCATTTTCTTCCTACCTTGTCTTTCCAACAGCGGCCACTTGCTCAGATATTGCAGAAGATTGCTTCAGTTCCTTCCAGCCCCAGAATCTCCCAATGACTGGACTGAAATATGAGGCTTCTTCCTTTTCTCACCTTAGTGTGGGATTGCTATGAAACAGGGCAGAAATTTCACTGTCTCCCCACTTAGAAAGCACTCAGATTTCTACACATCAGACAAACAGTTGTGTGCTTGTGCTATAGGATTCTAAGATGACAGATCCTCTCCCTGAAGGCCCAAGACCCACTAGCATATTCTTCCTAAATTATCTAAGAAATTACACCTTAATTGTGTTTATATTGGCATTTTCTCTTGAGCCAAAACTAACTGAAATTGATTGCTTGTTTTCATTTTTTTGGTGACTAATCTTGTGAGGGAACATCATGCTCTGCCAGACACCAATACCTGCTGTCTTACTGTTTCCTCTGTTTAATGAGTATGTGTTTGTAAAAGGTATGGAGGATGGATTTTTGGGGTTGTAATGAGAAGAAATGTGCAAATAATTCTTACGCTTCCAAAACATCCCTGTTTGGAAATTGGAAATGTGACTTTCTTGTTCCACTCCTTGGGAATGTTTTCAAAATTAGGTTGTAAAAAATTTGACTGTTGCATCCTGGTCTTAATAATTGCCAGCATTTTTCCTGTATGTATAATTGCCTTTTGAATACTTTAAAAATTTGATTCTTCTGAAAATGGCTTATTTATCTATAAAATAGCCTTTTGTTATCCACTTTTATCAGTCTCATAATTAAAGAGATCATTAGAGTAACTCCTCCATCTTTCTATGATTGTATTGTTTGCAAATACAAATTTTTGGTTTTGTACTTTCCTGAACTCTCATAACTCATGTCCTTGCCTCCCAGTACTGAAATACATGTAAAATATTCTGATTAGTACATCTACTGTACTCCATATTTTACCTCAATTTCTGCACTACTGTATTTTGCATTGTCTTATTAAGGCTCTTCTCTGTTCTGGCTTTATTATAATCTTCAATGTAAACATAACTGAATTCTTATTATCTTTGGTGAACATTATTAAAATAAGGAAAGATTCCCACACACCTTTGTGAAAGTATCCATTGTTTTTATATTTGCATTTGTTCCTCTAATGATTTTTGATACTTTCTATAGTGTATCTCTGAAGGTCTCCTACTCAGTGTCAGTATTCTGTGTGGTCACTTCGTTATCTTTTAACACCTCAGACCTGATAATACTCAGAGACTCTGGGTCACTTCTCATATTTCTTGTCTGTTTTTTAGTGGGACAGATATCTTTCTCAGAATAGCTTCTGGAAGAGAACAGCTACAATGAAATTCTTTTATGTTCTTGGTGTCACTCCTTTGTCTCAAATCAGCATATACCCTTCAATTCCATTTTCACAGATCTATGCAAACTTATGGAGAAAGCCACATCTTTCAGTCCCACAAAACAAATCTCATTCCACTGTCTGCCATAACCAAGACTATTTTTTTATAGTTAGTTCCCTACAGCTTCTTGTGCCCCAGCATTTCATTTACTCAGGAAAATTGTGAGAGGTCAAAGGAAATAAAAGATGTCATCTTTTCCAAGTTCTTCTGATAATGCACCTTATATTTCATTGTGCATTCTTTCAGTAGGAGTAGATGTTCCAGTAATATCAGTACTGTGTTCCCTGACTGATTGTTGGTAATACAACATTTCTCAACATAATACTACACTTACTTCCTACCTTGTAGTGTTTTTTCTGCAGAAACAGCTGCTAACTTTGAAAAATCCACTTGCAAACTACGTTCTCTCTCATACGGCTGGGATGTGTTCCCCTACCATCTCTGTAGTACTTGGGAGAATTCTTGAGCTCAAAGCATCGAATGTTTCCATATTCTTGTTTTTCTTTTTTTCACTCAAGCTGAGATGATTTCTCCTTCTTATCGTATTGCTTGTTTCCCAGTCTTGTGACTTTCTTAGAATTTCTTAATTGTACATTTTATGGGGTAAGGATGCCAACTTTATGTCAACTCCATCTGGAAGACCTGAAGGTTGTTCCTCGATCTCTTTGCAGCTTATCGTCAAACTCTCCAGCTTTGGGAGAAAATGCTGACTGCACAGCAAATCATGGTCTGTGTAGCATCTCCACAGAGATGAGATACAAAGTTATATTAAAATTATTAAGAAGTTGTTACTTATCACCTACAGTAACAGTTGTTCAGCTTGTTTCTGATTCAAGTGCTCTGTGCTTTAGTTGGCCAATACAAACAGAAATGGAGAAGGAATTAATGGCTACAGTATCGTTGACTTGAGCTTGACCAGCCAGTTCTGCTAAGATAGATGGGGCTCGAGATGGGTAGTGCAATCTCTAATATCAGTTCTTATTCAGTTTGTGAGATGTAAAAGGCGTGTGGACTTCATCCCCATTCAAAGATATACATTGAAGTTTCAAATACGTTTGATATTATATTTAAATTGTTTGCCCAAGGAAATTGTGGGTGCCTCCTTCATGGGAGTGTTCAAGGTCAGGTTGGATGGGGCTCTGAGCAACCTGGCCTAGTGGGAGGTGTCCCTGCCCATGCAAGGGGGTTGGAACTAGGTGCAGTTTAAGGTCCCTTCCAACCCAAACCATTCTATGATTCTATGATTAGTTTAGACAATCAAGCAGGATATGGGAGGACAGGAAATGAAGTATTTTCTGTTCAACACAAAGCTCCAGGTTGGGAAGTGTGAAGAGAGTTTTCATTCCTGGCTTTGTCCAGAGTTTTTTTCCTTCCAGGGTGCCAAAATATCTATATTAAATTGCTGAACAGAGCAGACAAAGAGAAAAAATAGGGGGATTCACAGTGTCATGACAAGCCCTACACCATGGTTCAGAGCCCATGTCAAATTGCTAAACTGTCAAGAATCCACTGTTGGGGTGAGTAATAGATGAATTATACTAGTTCTAACAATTTCACCTCAAAAATTATGAGTCACTATGTTGATGACCAAGAGTAGACAGTGGATATAAAATGCAAGTGAGTACTTTGGGTGAGTGCCTGAGTTCCTATAAAAACGTCTACTGAGTGCATTTGCTTCATCAAAGCCCAAACCCACAGCTTCAGAGAGATGTACTCCTATGGTTGACAGCTCAGTCAATATCTCTCCTGCTCTGTCTCTTCCTGTCATAACATTGATTTCTGTAAGCTAGAGGAAGTAACCCCTGATGACATTGTGCAACAATGTTAATGAAAGTTTATTTTCCCACTGCACACTTTCATAAACAACTTATGAATGTATGTCATTTACAACTCACTTGCAAACTTTACCTCTCATGATTCTATTACATTTTATGTCCTGATCACTGTATCCAGAGCACCTGCTTTTTCTAATGCTTTTTTCTTCATGTTACACTTTTATGGGACAACATACGTGATGATTCTCCTGCATCGTCTCATCACTGCAAAACAGTGATGTCACTTTGACATATGCTTTTCACTCAGCTGCCAAGGTAGCTGAAGAATGCATCATGTGCTCTTTGGATGGAAGAGAAGACTAAACTGTTGTGGCACATACTGTCGTTCTGCTGCTGTCAACAATGTTGGAGTTCTGGAGGATTTTTAACAGTGAGGAATGAGAACCTGAAAATAAATTCTACTTCTATGGTATTGAAGAAACTGTGGAACTTTAAAGTATTTGGAATTTCTTTTATCTTATGTCCAGGGCAGCACTGGGTATGAATTTCTAGCATAGGACTGGTGTTTTTGAAGAATGGACAAGATTTTGAAGGGAGCAAAGAATCATGTATATTTAAGGCACAGGAGTAAAAATGGCTTCATGGGTGAGCGGCACATCCGTAATGAACAGGCTTCAATAGAGTTTGTCTCGCCATGCAGCCAGGTGTGATACCAGATTGGAAGTGCAGAGAGACCCTTTCCACTGAGCTGACTCCTCTGAACCACTGAGATGATGTTTGTGAAGAAGAGGCTGTGAAGGATTTAGTATTGTTCAGTGTGCAAAGTCATACCCCACACAGAGAATCAGCAAAATGTAAGAGTGTCTGGAGCCAAACTAGAGGCAGGGATGGATTGATAGGTAGGCATGGAATCTATGTTTTTTCAAGAGATATTACTGGTTCAAGTTTCAGACTCTGTAATTCCTCTAAGCACTATTTTTGATCAGATAGATAAGTTGTCATCTTTTCTATTTAACTTGTATATAAAAATTAAAAACTTGTCATTTTCTATATTGCATTCTTGTGGAATAAGCTCAAGAAGGAAAGAGAAAGAAAACTCAATACTTAGAAAACCAGCCACCCTGACCCTCCCCCCACCCCATCCCCAGTCTGCTATGTTAATGGCAAAAGGATTTTGCTGTTTGTTTCTGGACAGTCATAAAGGACATTATAGCCCTTTATGGTGTAAGAGGTTAAAACTTCATTTTTCACTTGTGTTTCTCTTCATAAACTCCTGTTGTGAAAGAAAATAAAATAAACAAGTGAACCCAAAGGACTGTAGCTGTCAATAAGCAGCCATTGAATATTGTTCCCTTTTAACATGACATTACTGGTTCTTCTTTGTAATAGTCACAGATGTACAGAACTCTATGAAAAAAATAAAGCAAACGACAATGAAAAAACTTCAGTGCCTTAACACCTTACAGTGTTGTCAGATGTCACTATTTGCTCAGCAAATGTATTTTTGAATGTAAGGAAAAATCAGGGAAATTCCATAGCAAATGGTAGAAAAACAGTGTCCTAGATACTGAACGGTGCAAAATACATGTTTGTTGTCAGCCGTCTCACAAACAGTGGGACTCTGTACACTTTAAACAAGCAACATCTTCAGTAAAACTGATGAGCAAGATACCTGCTGAATTGTCAGCAAGATTTTAGGCCAGGAAACTGAAAAGCCCAGAAATTGGTATTATATCATGTATAGCATGTAACTATTAACTGTATTGTCAAAGAACTACAGGTGTAAGTCTAAGTAGTTTTTTCTGTGGGGAAAAAAAAAGTTTTAGTAAGATTGTTTAGTATTACCTTCCATTTACTTCATATTGGATCTTCTCTACTTGTAAGTAAAAATCTTTTCTCCCCTTCTTGCCCAGCCAAAAAATTCTAAGTCCTGAAATCAAGACAGTACTTCACATCTTTACCAGTGAGCAGCATTTGAATGATTAACATAGTTTGTAGGAGTTCACAAGGCAGTTCAAAAGTACCCCGATTACATAGCAAATTTGCTACCATAATAACTTTTTAAACACTAGGAAAGGGCAATTTGCCTAGTTGCCTTGGTAGGAAGAAGAACAGGGAGTGTGGGTAGATTTAATTTCACCTAACATTAGCTGTCTGAAGTTAGGTGTGTCAATTAAACCGGCTGCTTAGCGCCTCTCCCTAGCGGGAGGATGTAGAGAGACAGATACTTCCAGACAGTAATTCATCTCATCCTAAGATATTCTTCCAAGCTAATGGAATGAATTGCCATGGCCATCAGAAGGCTTTAGAAGTTTACTTGGCTGCAGAACAAGTTATAAACTTTGGCTTTTTTTATCAGTATATATACTCTTCTTTGCTTTTAAAAATATTATTGGAGTAATGACATGTAACTTTCTCTGTGCTCTGCTTTTCTTTCCTAATGTATAACCTTACAATGCTGGTCTTCTTGACTGAATGAGAAGTTATTTGTGGACTGTATATTGGCTTGGTTTGTAAACAGTAACTAATAGCCTTAGCCCAAGAATGAAATAGTAATGTATCTTTTCATGAGCTCTCCTGTTAAGCCATACTGAGGAGATTTCAATGTGTTCTCCTAGAAGTTTTTCCTGGCTTATTGCTATGTTATCTACTGTGTTCAGTAGTAGGAATCTTCTGAGAAAACAGTTTTCATGCAAGCTGCATATAAAAAAGCATCTTTGCATGTACACAACATTTGCTCTTCTTTTATCTGTGCCACTTGATTGCTATGAAAGGTACTTTTTCCTGATGTCTGGGATTTAGAGGCAGCCTGATGTTTCATCAGCATTCCTCATGTTCAGGCTTGGGTCCAGCCATGTTCTTGGAGCATGTGTTGCACCTGTACCTATTTCAGATTGTCTTGTCTCATAATGATGGCTATCTGGGTAGCAGTGTGCAAAGCACCAGTCTCTCTTTTTTTCATAACTTCCATTTCAGTTACCAAAACCCACGTGTAGTTGGCAGTTTCATTGCCTTCAGAAGTACTAAGGTCTGCTGTGAAAATTGTTTTACCTTTCTTAAGTTTTCAGCAAAAGTTCGTTGGTCTTTAAAATGACTAGTGGTCACCTGCAGCTGTGTGAGTTTAACCTCTCTTCACAGGTGGGGGGAATGAGGAGGAGGGGCAAGAACATAAGGAACAGCTTGGGCAAGCAGGTAATTAGAACAGCCAGCCCTAATTAGTTTTTAATAGTTGGGGAGGGGTTTTTTGTACCTACATATGGCTGAGAAACAGCTTGCAGGGAGCAGAAATGAGCTGGGAAGGGAGGAGGATTAGATATAAAATTAGCTAAGAGTAGGGGGGTTTGCTGGAGGCCCTAGGAGAGCTGAGAGTTACTTGGTTTAAATGTTCTAAATCATATTGTCAGGGAGCTTCATGAGATGAGAGAGAGTTTATGTCCAGAGCTTGTGCTAACTGTGCTAGCAGGACAATCCTGAAATGTTCTATGTCTGTGTTCCTTCTTTCTCAAAAGAGAGAGGGATGAGGAAAGTGATTTTAACTGAAGAAAAGGATGTGGCTTAGTGGGCTAAATGCAGCTCAGGTACTCCTTGGTAAAATATCTAGTGAAAATGCAACACTTCAAGGTCTCCTCTGTGGCACAAGCTGTGTGTAAAATCTAGTAATCCAGCAGGGAGTGCAGTCTAACTTGTGGTCTTGGCTGCTAGGTGTGAAAATTTGTACTCCTAAAGGTGGGTGCTTGTCCAGTTTCTGCTGATTGCATTGAAATAGAAGTGAGAGTGTGGATGTGTGTGTTTGCAGTTTGTTCATGCATGTTTCTTATCACCTGCCTCAAATGTGTTGATGAGCAGAGGATGTGGTCTAGCCTTCAGATTTTTTTTTTGTGTTGCCCCTTAGAATTTGAAGAGAACCTCAGATGGAAGTATTTTCTAGATACTTCAAGATCTACTCTGAATTATTTGTTTCTGTGTGTGAGCCGTGTAAGCCTTTGCTCTATAACCTACTATTCTGATTGCCTTGGAACATGCAAGTGATCCTACTCATTCTTCTATGAATGGAGAGAAGAAAAAAAAAAGCCTGGGATGATAGCAGAAATAAATGCTAATCTTAGACTTTTTATCCCACTATTTTTTTGCTTTTTTTTGAGTGCCTGCCTCTTAAGCAAACTGGAAGATGGAGGTCAGCTTCTAAATGTTTCTGAGACTCTGGGCTTTTCTTGTTTGTAAAGCTAGACAAAAAATTATCATCTTTCTTTGTCTTATGAAGTATTCATCTGCTGGCTGCCTGGCCTGGAATGTGTTCTCTTTTTTATTCTGTAAGATTGTAGGACTGTTTCTCTGTGGCATATCTTTCTTTGGCATGTCCTTGAAGCTGGGTTGGGAGAGTTCAAAACAAGTGATTGCTGTAGAGGAAATGCACCTACTAGAAGTAACAGGTGTTGGAGCAAGTAATGAAATCAATGACTGCTGTTTATGTGTTTAGACAGGAGAAATATGGAGCTGTTACTGGATAGTACAAAAGATAGACGTACATTCTAGATATTAATTACGAAAGGTATGTGGTGCTTGTGAAAGGGCATCTTGCTGGAAAACAACTTCCAGATGCTTCTAGAAAAATGCCAGCTATCTCATTGTTCAATTTTTAGTCATACGTTGACCAGTCTTTTTTCTGAAAAAGATGGAGATAGTTTTTGTAAGTTTTTATAAAGCTGAAATCAACATTGTGTGCAGTTTGTCTCTTCTGAAGTTTCTATCAAAAGTACTATTCTGTTGCATGGTGTATCTGCTTACTAAAAAAAATGCCTATCCTATAAAGGTGTCTACTAGAAGGTAAATAGACTGTACAGTAAGACTAATAATTCAATTTGTAAAATAACTGCTTTTTGATAGAATAGCATAAAAGCACAATTACGGCAGTGGCTGTTTCTCATTAGTGTGAATGACATGCCAGCTTTGAATATGTAATGATGTATAAGCCCTAGTGGTTAAAATTGGCATAGAAATGTACTATATCCTTGGGTGTTAAAAGCCATAACCTATTTATTTTCATACTTACAAAGAGTCTACTACATTGTGGTATAAATCTTACATGGATTGTCTTACTTGCATTTTTTACTATAATTTACATCCATATGGTTCAAATATGAATCTGTCCCCCTGTTAGCATCCTGCTGGTGACATAATGTACTGACAAATTAGTATCTCATGTCTGGAAAGCCTGTTTGAATTCAGATCTCACGAGTAGGTGACTCAAATCTAACTGATCTTCTTGATATAGTCATGTTGTCACCTTGTTTTTCTAATACCTGAGTTTACACAATATAGTAGTGAAGTACTTGCAAGATATTTGGCTACTGACTGTGGTTGTTTGAGTTTGTGTTTCTTTTTTTAGGAGCACCAAATTTACATAAGGGAGGGGTGGATTTGGAGGAGCTGTGTTATATTAGGCTTTAGCGTAAACTAGGAGTAAATGATGTAGTTGAATGTGTATTAAAATAATTGGAGGTGTTCTGCTAGACACCATATTGCCTTGATTCTTCTGCAATATCAAAAGCAGTTTGATTATAAGGTCTGTATGTGGCACACATGTTATGGCTGTAAACATCCGTAGTATGGTTGGTGTTTTCTTAGTACTTCAGAAACCAAATATAGAGGAGTAAAAGAACTATAGGGTTAAATCATAAAGACTGAAGTTGTAAATAACAGATCTCTTAACGCCTTTTCTGAAAAGATCCAAGTTTCATTTTTAAGTAAGGTAAAGCGATTCTGAATGAATAATTCTGCTTTATTTTTCTGAGAGTTAAAAACGGCTTCTGTAGTTAATATGAAGTATGGAATGAAACATCACTATGAGTTAAGGAAAAAAAACAGCTATAGCTTCTTAGAACAGGCAGACAAACCCCTTTAATGATGCCTTCCTGGAGTAAATATGAATTTAGAACATGTTTGCTTAATTGAGTGAATTACCTGGCTGAAGGGTAGATCTCTGCAGCCCCAGTTCAGGTTGGGGTACAACACTTAAACTTGCAATCTAGGTGACATGCAGAAGTTGAAGTGAAAACTGAGGTTCTGAGGTCCAAGGCTGAACAGAGTATTGGTAGCAAATTCAGCAGACTCTCTCCTCTCTGATTTTAATGCTACTGTATCATATTCATGGTTGTTTGAGGCTTTTGTTCAGGGTTCCTTGACTATGGGAACTTACACAGTTGAGATGAGTGTGGATAACTGTGTATGATGAAGAGGTGTTGGTGAATATTTGATGTATCTATCTTATATTTTGCAGAGAACTACAGCCAACAAGACTTCTGGTGCTCCTTCCTACAGCAGATGGTCCAGTTCACAGCCCCATCAGGTAATATGCCCTTGTCAAAAAGGATATGAAGCTCAGGTTGACACATGCTTCCTCTTAAAATGAATCTGTGATGGGATCAGAGGGTGTTGTCTACCTGCATTAGCCCAACTGGGTCATACTGATCTTGGAGGTTGTTGCAGGATATCCTGTGGCAAACTACTAGATGCAGTTGATGCTCATGGAGGCACTTGTACAGCTGTGCCTCCTCTAATGCAGTGGTGCCTCTCTGTGGCTTGTCAAGGGTGGTTATGATGGTTGGACACCTCTACTCTTTGCCTCATGTTACTTAAGCTAGAAATGTGTTTGCTTTTTGGCAATGTGTGAAGTCATGTTCTCCCATGCTGCTCCCCACCCCAATATTTTTTGCACTACTTAAAACAATAGAGTTGTGAAGTGGTTGCAATTGCTGAAATTTTAAGGAAAACTTGTAACAATCCTAGACTGAAGCTGGAAAGCTGTTCAGTGATAGTCAGGAAGCAATATCATTGTTAGCAATGCTTTAAGAATTTGAATGTTACTCACCATTTCTGTTACTTAATCAAAACCAAAGACTTTCTTGACTGTAGGCAAGGACATGGCTCACTTTAGTTAAAATACATTGTTTTTTATTACAAAGCAACTTCCTCTTTAAAAACTATTTGAGTATTTGTTCAGTATTGATTGTATTAACATTGCTTTCTCCCAACCTCTACTTTTGTTTCTTTCTGACCTCTTCCTACTTTCATTTCCTCTGAAAACACCCCCACCCAAAAAAACCCCAAACAACAACAAAAAAAAAACCCCAAACATCACACTTCCCCTACCTCCCTGATACTATGAAAATCTTTGCTCTGATACATACACTAAGAAAGGAAACTTTTCATACTGTGAGATTTGGCCTTGAAAACTAAAGCTAAAGAAACAATGGATTTTATTTTTATTTGAATTAGGATGGGAAAGAAGGTGGTTAAATGCTTCATGGGCTGTTAGCTGCCTAATTCACCATCCTTCCAGTCTTAAAATTCTGCTTTCGTGAATTATTTTAAGAATCTTTTGCTTCCTCTCCATATAAAAGTATGTTCTTCTTGCTTCCTAAGGTTTCCAAGTCGTCTTTTACTTTCACTTGAGTTTTCAGTATTTGGGGTGAAAATTAAGAACATGTAGGCAGAATGTTAATTCTTTTCAGTAGCTATTGCTTGCCTGATCCTAAGGGATCAGACAGTGAGCAAGAAAAACTTCATGGAGTACCATTAATATGTACAAGGCTGAAACAGCAATGACTATTCCCTTCTTTCTGTGTTTGCAGTTGCACCATTAATGGGAGATGCATTCCTCAGTTAGAAAGAGATCATCCTAATAAATCATACAGAATGCACTTTATGCTCTACACACTTGATTTCCTTTTTGAGGAGAAAGGGAAAGAAAAGTACATAATAAAGACTGTTTGTAGTGTTACAACCCTGTCAAATAACTAGCAGAGTTGAGGGACTAACTGCCAGGAATGTTGTTTGAAAGTATGTCTAAATCATCCAGCATCTACAGGAAAAAATGGTTGTACTGTATTAAAACATGCCTGTGGTAATTTTCCTCCACCTATGTTGCACCCCACACATTCTAATCTCATCTTCCTTTGTCACTTACACTTTATTTTCTTTTTCATCCTTTTTTATTGTAAGATTTTGTCCTCTGTGTTTTGGGTTTAATAAGCTTATGAACTTGCCTCATGGATATTGCAAATATGAGTGCCAACTGTGAGGATGTATGGTCATGCTGTGGTTTAGTTTGGGAGACCTGAATACTGCTGTGCACTCTCAGGAGCTGAGAGTGGCAAAATATTTATATTGGATCAGAGATTTGTATTCAGCCTTGTACCTTGGCAGCATCTATATTTAACTTTTTTTTGAAGATGGCTTTCCAGGAAAGAAAAATATTAAAGTTAAAATCTACATTGTTTTCTTCAGTCTCATGCAATGAATCCAGTGAAAGCTTTTCCACATATATCTTACAAGAATTTGCACATGCTTTGAGACCTTTGATGCGTCTAAGAAATGTTAAAAGTTAAATTGATTTCCTCCTTCCCACCCCTAAGTTTTCTTTTCTCATTTCCTCTATCTGTGTGAAGGCTGAAGGTCCACTGGGTGAGAGATTTGAAAGGGTTCTGCAGGTGGGGTCAATTAGTCACTGAAAAGAACACATTTTTCACTGACTTATTTTGCTTTGTGCTACTCAGACATGCTTAATTTTTGTATTGGATAAGCTAAAGTGTGTTTATCTCAAATGTACTGTCTTGAAGGTTTTTAATAAGTTCCTATTAACTCATTGCTCTCATGGACATGTTGAATTTGTGTGCTCAGGCTTTTTCATGTGAAGCTGTTCAGAGCTTTTTTCCTGTCCCTTGAGCCTGAGAAAAAGTGTCCTGTTGCAGGGGAGGTGTCTTTAAAACTTGATTAAGAGGTTCCTTCTGACTGCCCTGGGAAAGAGGCATTACTACCTGCTTCAAGCTAGCTTTTTTTCAAGCACTCCACTTTCTCAGTGAAGCCAATAATCTAAAAGGTTGATCTTTTTGTGGATCCAAGGAATTAAGACTGTGGGGGTGAGCAGGGAAGCCAAACCAAATCTCAGCTTCTAAACTGGAGTCCATGGTGCTGTGTTGGGTCTTACTGCCTTGAGGTGTGCTACACTGGCTTGAGGAATGCAATCAAGGAGAAGACACAAACTGATGCTAATGAGCTGAAATTGTCTATACTGCCATTCTTGGCTAGTGGCATCACTTGATGTATGAAGAAGTCTTGAGCAATTTTTGGAGAAGCTGTGAAGTGAACTTATGCCTTCTGTGGTACTTTGAAGACTGTGCACTTCCTGAAGTGCAACTGGCTCTTGCTGCTGATGAAAATGAAGGAGGAAGTGGCACTTTATCAGGCATGATGATGTAGCTGATTTTTATCATGCTGCTTTTGCTGAGTGGGATGGCAGTCAAGGCAGAGTGTCTTATAGTGATGGCATATCTGTGTGTGAAGCAGTGTCTCTCTCAATAGGAGTCATAGATACACAGGCAGGGTGGCACATAAGGCCCTCAGTATTGCAGCCTTGCTGTCCCTAGAAGGAATTTTAATATTAACAATACAGTCACTAATAATTACTTAGGAACTAAGTGTTAAGACCTATTGGGGTAGTATATCCTATGTAAATAGAAAATGAAGAAAAAAAATTGTTCCTTCTTAAAAAAGAAATGCAGTATTTCAGATGCCAGCTTAAGGCTGAGGCATTGAAAGAAACCATAGGTGAAGTGTCTGAAAAGAGAATGGGACAACCCTCCTAACTTGCTTGCTTCCCCACTCTCAATGAGAGGCAAAAAGTGAGTAATGCCTAAACAGATCTCACAAATCCACTTTATGCAAGCAGAAGGCAGTGATACCTTCCCTCTGAATGACTGAGACAGGCTGTCTTTTCTTGCTCCTGGGCACACTAGGGAGTTGGTCAAGTCGGATCATTCCTTTGGTCCCCGCTGTTGGCTAGCACCTGTGTGACAATATTCCAGGTCTCTTGCACAAGAATTATTAGCAGGAGTATCTTTAGAGGTGCTTAGATTGTAATACTTCCTAGAAATACATGAATGCATCTTTAGTATTAGGTGCCAAAATGAACCTGCAGAATAATTGGTATGTCTTAAATGCCATTAAAAATAATACAGAACACTTCAGCATCTTTCCCCTCCCCATATCTATTAGCAAGACATTAGCTTATGGAAGTAGTGAAGTAAAAATACAGAAAGTGAAATGGTGTCCAATGGGCTACAGGACAGGAGGATGCTCAGCTAAACATCCCCAATGTTCATCTGCCTGGCTCCACTGCTGCTGGCTTTCTTGTGTTGACAACACAAGCTGCTTGCTTTCTTGTAGACAGTCAAAGCTTTGTCCATTGCTACACTTGGCGTCAGTGCCTTAATTAAGGTCAGAATGTGTTTTTTCTTCAATATCCTGTTTAAACATAGACAAGTACTAGTACCCAGTGGTTAGCAGTTTTCTTAGAGGAATCAGAACAGATAGTGGATGTTAAAACATTTATTGCAGGCTCTAACTTTTAAATGGGCCGACTCTTCTACCACTCCATAGTGGTAGTTCATTGTGCAGCTTCTTCATGATTGAGATTATGGAAATACCAGTCAAGAAGATGGGAACTAGGGAGGGTGAAAGTCCTGTTTACTGTGGCAGCTATTTCATTGAATTCTAGGTCAAATTTTTGGTTACCTAGCTCTCTTGCTTGCTCCCTGTTGTATGTGTCTGCCTTGCCTTCTTTTTGTCCTTGTATTCTTCTTATATATGTGTTGGAACATTGATAAGCAGATAATTATATAGTTGTCAATTAGTAGTCTCTTTCACAGGGCATGAGGTCAAAATAAACTTTGTGATCATTCAGTATGATAATAGTGTTTATTTAGTTTTAAGAAGCCATTCTAGGTATGGCTGCTGGTAGTAGTTGGTTCAAGTAGTTGTTGAGATTGTTGCAGCCTGCTTGTATCAAAATTAACAGGGACCTACAGGTGGAATTTCTGACTTATTAGAGCAGGGAGATGGGTAATGGTGGGTTTCCTTTAGGGGAACTGGCATGTTACTTAAACACAAAGGTTATTGAAGCACTTGTTAGCAAAGGCTCAGAAAATCCATTCCTGTGAAGTGACTTTGCTTTTGAACTAGAAGAAGATACCTAGTTCTAAATACTTTAAAGATTACCGTATTTGGCTGTTTTGGATCATCTTAGGGTTTTTCCTTTCAGTGCCTCAAGTGTGACTTGGAAAAACTTGGGATTGAGGAATCTTGTGTCTCCCTGATGACTCAGCTGTTTGCCTTTCTGCTGAGCACTGCAAACTATGGCAGTAAACTTTAGGTTAAGTGCCTGTCCACTAGAAAATGGGCTGAGAACCCCAACAATTCTTCCAGATGCCACTGAACAGCTATCAAATGGCAGCAACCTTCTTTCACTGATGATCTGCACCAGGCTGCTCATTGAAATGAGTGCCTTAATCCAACTACTAGGGTTAAACCTTCTTATAAAGGTCAAAAAAAAATCTGGCAACTTTCCAAAAGGAGATCAGACAACCCAAGCCATAGAAACATGTTACTCCTTCCTGGCACTTGGTGTATAACCAAAAAATGGTGGTAAATTCAGTGGGCTTAATCATAGTTAATGAGAGAAATGTGTCAGCTTTGTGAAAGTGAGTATAAAATCCCTAAGTATCTCCTTTATGATACATTTTCAAAACCATACATACCTCTACACTAGACATCATATATGTATGTGTTTTCAATTTGGTTCTCATTGCACTGTGATCCTAGTTACTTTTTAAAAATAATCTTTGGATAAGCATGTGGAATAAAATAAAATATGGAATGAAAACCTGAACTCTTAAAGTTTTTTGACATGTTATCAAATGGACTCAGTGAATTTCAGCAAGCCTCTGTTATACTTACCTTAGATAATTCATTAACCATGAATCTGAGATGGAGGCAGTGCCTTGCAGAAGCCAGTTTAGCTCCTGAAATACTCTTTGAAAGGCATGATGTAGTAAGGAATTATTACATTAAGTTCACTGAAGGATTGGAAAAATCAAATCTGGTCAGTATTCCAAGTTTGCTGCTCCCATTAAATCCATAGCATATGTCATGTTATGTACATCATAGCTTTGTGGGATTTTGTCTACTATTAAAGTAAAAATTGACCCATGCAGTAGGTAGCCAAGTGAAATACAACCCTGACTAATAGATACTATTTTTCTTGTGTCTCACCTCATTTCTTGCTCATTTCCTCTACTAGAGGTTGATGGTTTCTTCCAGTCAACTGGAGACTTGTTGTTAAAGGTTCTGCTTGACTCCAAAACTTGATCTTTCCTCAGTAAAATCTGTGGGCCACTGCTTCTAACATGATGCTTTTGGTAGGCCATCATAAAGGATGATTGAACCTGGCATCTGTTTTTTTAAAGCAAAGGGAAACTGGAGCCTGAATTGACAAACCCAACCTCATCAAGGTCATTGGTGAGGGTGAAGCAGACCTGTTAATATGTGACTGCTGTGCATATAGCAAGAGACAGTGACACACTGGGCTGGCTACTCATTTAAATGCATAGGTGCAGCAAGATGTGTAAGCTATTTTTATTGTATGATGATAACTCAGCCGAATGAGACTCAGGAGCTGTTATATCTGTTGCCAAGTGAACTACAAGAAACTTGTTTATGAAAAGCTAGAGACTTTTTTTAAGCAAAATAAGATGCAGGGAACTCAAAGGAAACTGCTTCTGGTCAGTGGCAGAACATGAGTAAATGTACATTGTGTTATTCAAAGGTTGCTCATCTAAGTATGCTACCTATTGTGTTGGCAAAATTACCAAGCATCCTACTGGATTGAACAAAGCTGTCTCCTACAGTGCAAGCAGGATGAGACCCTGTGCCTGGAGGGAAGCAATTGTGCTAGAGAAGGGCTAACCCCATTCTAGCTCTTATTGCTTGTGGAGAAACACTTTGTGCCTGATTGCATCAGTAGACTTAATCTTGTGGTACTGTGGTAGCAGCTGAACATTGTTAGAAGTTAAACTTTATATTTAAAAGCAGGGTTTATGATTCACAGGTTCAAGTAAATGATAAAATGGGGGTTAACTGTCCTCTGCAATTTATATGGCTTGTCCCTCTGGACCACTCTGCAGGTTAGTTATCTATATCCCTCATCAGTTCCCATTACACAAGAACTACGTGAGTCTAGTATTACAATATTTGAAAGTCTGGAGAGTTCATGCTTTGCTGAATTTGGTCTAAGTCAACTAGTTGACCTAAGACTTGGTAAACTAATTATGTTAAATTTCTCGATCCCTTTTTATCTATTGTTACAACAATTTTTTAAACCAGGTGCCTCTTTGTCTAATTTGTCTGTTCAGTGATTTCTACTCCCACCTCAGATTTCCTGTATATATGCTATATCAACAATGACCTGATAATTCAAATATTAGAACTTTCTCCTGATTATGGTATATAAACCTGAAAATTTAGTTGTAATAGTATGGATATATGAGAGCACTCTTCTAAGATGCAATATAGTTTTTTTCTCTTCTACAAGTGTGAGAGGAAAACATAGCAAGTTTCCTTTCTCATCATTACTCAGAGTCAGAGTTACCATTGGTATTTTTTTGCACTTCCAGGTTGACGTCCAGAAGATTTCATCTCTAGTCTAGATAATCTTAAAATCAGCATGCAGGGATAAAAGCTTTTGTTCAAAAATATTTCTAAGCAGCTGCCATAATAGGATTTTTTCTAGACCAGCAAACTTTTTTCATTCTACTCACCTATTGTGTAATTATTTTTTACAAATACCAAAAGAGTACATTATTCTAAGTGTCTGCTCAGTGTGCTGAAGTTTGCGTAGAGAAGTGCGTGTTGGGAATGAGGGGGAAGTAACAGCTTTTGTGATGAGTTCCATAGACATGAAACACTTTCAAAAAATGCCTGTCAGCTGCACTTATTTTGTCACTCAGAACTATATTTTTCTAGAAGGAAAATTGTATAAGATTTAGAACTGGAGGCCAATAGGGTTCTACTCATTTTAAACAAATGAAGTTGAATTTTTCCTGTGTCACATCTTGTTTTGTTACTGGGAGCTGCCCTAGCTCTTTTGGAAACATCATTTCAAAACTGTGTGTTCTCAATTTGAGAACCTTCTGGAATGTTCCTCCCATAATTCTTTTGCCGTTTTTTCTTAGCAAATGAAGTTTATTGATGCTCTATCTGTGAATGCTGACTGCTTCCTATAATATGGCCTATTTTGACTGAATTTGGTGAAAAAAGAGTGAGTGTCTTAAAGCTTTCAGAGATATGAAATTTCTATATGAATTGTAAGAGCATGGCAGAGGAGACAAGCAGGTGATGCCACACTGAAGGAAAGCGTGAGATCACCCTTCACTAGCCACCAAGCAATTCATGATGGAGAATATTATTGATTACTTGACAATGGGGCAAAAGACTCAGTTGTTGGTGCCTGTGTCTTTTCAAGAATGAGGCTAAGTTTTCTCTACTGTGCACACGTTCTGTTTAAGGGATGAGCTCACCCCAGAGCTTAAGGAATAATTCAGTTAGAGTCAATCAGCTGCAAGACACGCATACATTCACTATCAGGCTTAATTAGTTTTGTTGTTCACACAGCTACACAGTTGAATTCTAACAAAATTCTATATTGGATTGATTAAATTCTGAACTCTTTATATCTGCGTCTTTTAAGGAAACTGTCTCCTTGCTGCACCTAGCAACATTATTCCTGACTTCTCTCAAGGTTCAGATCTTGTCAGATAAACTTCAGATAACATTGTTTGAAGCAGCACATAATTTTACAGTGGGTTCTTTCCACAATGCTGTCTGTAGTATCCCTGATGTGTACATCTGTTGACTAATAGCAAAGATTGACAAAGGATTTTACACACATCTTGCCTTATGTTCTATTAAATGTCATTTGATATCTTCTGTGGTAGACTTTTTGGTTTTGACTTGCTATGACACCTTAAAAAGAAAAGCTGCCAGCAGATGATGTTTTAGCACTTGTCAGCAATTTTGTCATGATTCTTCTTGGTTCATATTTAATTCTTCTTGGAATGAGCAGTTCATAGCTATTTTATTTTAAATTCTGCTTCCTGGTTAATGCAATCAATTTGATGCTAAAGATAATTAGTATGACAAGTTGCAGCCTACATGCGTACTACCATGTTCCACCCCCATTTTCTACAGTGTTCCAATGTTTTTAAAGATTGTAAGATAAGTGGGAACAGAAGAGTTTAAAGTTATTTTTAGGAGACATTTGCCCCCCTGTCCTATTATTTAAGGTAACAGATGGATTCTGCTCTTTGTGCCTCTCATCTTTCATACTGCTGAAGCCTTAAAGCTGGAAAGGAAATGCAACCTAGAGACCATGGCTGTATCCACCATCAGCTGCACTAACAAAGGGGTTGCTGATTTTCCAGAGCAAACATTAGCTGAAAGGTAGGGCTAACCTTTGGAGGAGAAACAGCTGGCATAAAGCTGTGTCCAGGGGCAGGTGTGGGGCCAGGGGCATGTCCAGGGAAGATGGTGAGACTAGGGCTGGTCCCATGCAACTGTTTCCTTGCCTTTCTAAACATGTTCCTAAAAGCCTTTCTACCTTTCCTATCTTTCATGAGGAAGACAACAAAGCTGGTTGATTGTATCAATAATCTAAATTATCATTCTTGTTGACAATTAACCATGCATATCTGAAAGAAAAAATTGGTGGATCAACAAAAACAGATCTGCAGGAAGAGCTGAGAAAGCTAATTTGGTTATAAAGATAGGTTATGCTTTGTAATGAGAAATGACAAGGCATTTTGCTGCAACTGTCATGGCAACCTTAGAGCTTTTTTATATAGTCTAATTTAAAATGTATTTACCCTGTAGCAATGAAATTTCAATTTATGTATGAATCATAAAAGCTGAAGATGGAAAATACCTCTTGAACATATGGACCAGTTCTTCAGTTGATACAACTCAGTTTAACTCGAAGACAGTGAATTTCTGTTTGCTGACTTCAAAGTTTGTTTGTCCTGGATTGTTTTCTGAATGTGGACTCTAAAGAGTCTTTGTCTAATCCTGGATCTTGCTTTGGCTAAGCATCTTTAATAAGAAATCTCTATTTCAGTTATAATTCATCAGTTTGTGAGCTATGCTGTCCACTACATGGCTCTAAGCTTGAGTTGTCATTGAACACTGGTAAAATTCAGTTATCAAGAACTTAGAATCATTAAGGTTGGAAAAGACATCTAAGATCATAAAGTTCCAACTATCCACCCAACACCACCATGCCTGCTAAACCATGTCCCAAAGTGCCAGGTTTGTGTTTTTTGAACATGTCCAGGGATGGTGACTCCACCACTTCCCTGTGCAGTCTGTTCCAATGCTGTCCACTCTTTCAGTAAAGACATTTTTCCTAATATCCAATCTAAACCTCCCCTGGTGCAACTTGAGGCCATTTCTTCTTGTCCTATCGCTAGTTATTTGGGAGAAGAGACCAACACCCACCTCACTACAATCTCCTTTCAGGTAGTTGTAGTAGAGAACAGTAAGGTCTCCCATCAGCCACCTCTTCTCCAGACTAAACAATCCCAGTTCCCCCAGCCACTCCTCATAAGGTTACTTACTAGTTGTCATGTTTCAGCATACAGATTAGTTACCTGCTGAGTAAAGTTCTTGATTATATGAGTTGTTTTTTCTTCAATCAAGCTGTGTTGATATTTAAAATCAAACTGGACTTCTCAGGAGATGACAGCGCTTTTTTTGCCATTCCGTATTAATGGTGAATCGGTTATTCACCAGTTAGTGCTAAGCAATGGTGGAAGTCTGAAACACATGAATGTGGTGCTAGAAAGAGAGTGAGACCTTTATATCAGCAATTGAAATCAATGTGGTTCATGGTGATGATTCTCCCAGCCTATCTAGAGACCTTGTCTCATCCTGATGACTAGCTTTGTAGACTTAAAGTCTTTGGAAGTGTCTTGCTGTGCTCCTGGGAGAAACAATTTAGTTTCCCCAAATTCATCACAGCTTGTATTACTCTATCTTATCCATAGCTTGGTATGCTACTGAAGAAGTTCTGTTTCTAAGGTCCATGGTGATTATCTTTACTGCTCTGTAGTTCTGCCAGTGTCTGAGAATGTTCTGTAGAGTGACCATTGGCCAATCTACGGAGCAGGCCATCAACTTTCCCTGGAATTATTTTAACAAGCAACGATGTTTCACACATTTTGGGGATGAATTGTTAAAAAAAGTCATGGGCCTGCCAATAACTTTGAGTAGTATCTCAAATTTCACCGATGTCCGAGGCCAGGACCCAAATTCCAACCTAAATTAAATATTCAGCTTTTCTAAGGAAGAAGTTGAAATAGGGATAATATGGGCAAAGAGCTGGATAATGCAATTTTGCATTAGCTTGGCTTAGATTTTGTCATTAAATCCTGTGTATTTCTTGTTTTATCTGTAGTTGATGTGAAAGATAATTATTAATGTGGCAAGGGAAAACTTGCACAGGAGTACAAACTTGGGTTAAACCTTTAAAGAAGATGGAAAAGCAACAAACAAGCTATTGAAAAGGCTGAAGGTAGTGAAAACAGAAATTCTGTAGGCTTCAATGGAGACATGAATTTGGGATCAACAATGTAGGAAGAACTTGACTTTAACAAGATGAGCAATTTTGTTGGTTTCCTTTAAGTGTGAATGATGCTCAAATGGGGAAAGAGTCTGAAGTGTGATGAACAAGTGACAGTGCCCCAGTGGCTGAGATTTATTTGAATCCCTCTCTATGCGCAGATTAAAAAGCAGATGTCAGTTGAGTAATTGCAAAATTAAGAAAGGAAAACTAGAATATTGTGTGCAGGTTGCTAACGCACCCATCCAAAACTTATGGAGGAAAATTATAATCTGGCAGAGTATGAGAATGTGTCTCAGATTTAAGGTGCACAGACTTGCTTTTCATGGTTTACGTTTGTGGGCGGTGAAAATAGTAAGCCAAATTGTGCTGTGTGCTTCCAGAAGCATGGCTGACTGTAAGAAGTGGGGGAGGAAAAGTATTGTTAATTTTCCCAGTGACTTTTAGATGGGTCTCCAAAGAGTAGACAAAACCCTAAGCCACTTAGAACAACTGAGCTCTATTGTCTCCTGCACTACAGTGCTTGCTTATCCTGCTAAAGATCAAGCTCTGCTTGTATCCATCTAATAGGAGTATATTGAATCTTGCATGGAGTGCGAGCAGGACTTTGATCAATATTGCACATACTTTATTTGAGGACCTACAGCAGAGGCCCTACACTTAGAAAAACAATTGAAGTAGGTCTTGGGAACATTTGACAGAATACATAAACAGATGATGTTATGGTCTCAGTGGAAATCTAGCTGTATGGAACTGAAAATAGACCATACAAGGAGAAAATTGAAGAATACTTAGTTCTTGTAGTAGGACACCCTATGCAGTAGGCCAGCAAACCGTTTGGATTATTTTGGAAAGTAAAACTACAACAAAACTATCTTCCTTGAAGAATGTAGTACACCTCCCCATACTACCCTGTGACCTTCTGGAGGAGGGGTTTCTCTGTGTTGTTGAGTGAAGCATAGTGTTAGGGTATCTGATAGTACAAATTAAAAGCATGAATTGGCCAGAAAGAGACATTGCAGGAGTTGTTCATGAGATCTTGCACTTCTTCGGGACACGCATGAATCCTAGGGTTAGTTTACAGTTTGGAAAAATAAATATATTGCCTCGAGCTTCAATCAGTTGTGTTCCCTGATCTCCTGTGCAAAAGTACAATGCTAGTATAAAATTACTACATATTGACAAACTGTGAAGCATTATCTGAGCTGGATGTCAACTGATGTTTATGACTTTCTAGATGTTGATTTTCATTGAGTGATGTTGTGTCGCAACACTTATTTTGGAAAAGTTACTATGGAAAATTAAGTGAAAATAGCATTAAGTTCTGGTTTATGCCAACATAAACAGCCAATTCAGGATGAAAGACTTTCCATACCCTTTGGCTACTTGTTTTCAGTTCTAGTAACACAGCCCTAGTCTTTTATCACAGTACAATAGACTGGCATCCTTTTATTTCAGCCTGTTATTCAAATAAATAAAATGTGTTCTGAAGTAGATACTTATTTTATATTAAGCTTTGCTCTTTATAATATCTAGAGTCTTCTCTTAACTTCTCCTCAGTCTTGTTTGTTCTATTATGTTATTTTCCAAATGTAGGGTCTGAAAAGTTTTACAGTTACTAAGAAATAGTGGCTGTATCAGCCTTTGCAGCGCAAGTATTAATATGAAATCTTGCCTATAATAATGCTTGTAAAACTGTTGATATAGCTGAATTAAGTATGAGAAATCATAAAAGGCCATGTGTTTTGATTGGTATGAGAAGCATCCATGAACTGGAGTGTTCTCATGTCACAGTTAAGTGGTTACTCTTGTGCCAGAACTGTTTAAGAGTTCCTCTTGCTTAAAGTTGCAGTCATGATTTTTATCTTAATTGAGAGAGCTTTTATTTAGAGACTTACAGGCTGACCTGTTTTTCTCATTCCTAAGGTATTTTGCCCCATTACAGTATAGAAGCAGCTGCAGAATGGATTTTGAGTCTTTCAATCTCTCTCCTATGTTGCTCTTAATATGATCTTTCTCAAAAGCCACTCCATTCTGGTCCCTGAATTAAAAAAAAAAAAAGACCAGCATTATTGGTTGGGCTCACTTAAAAGCCAGAGGTAAACTAAACCACTAGACTTCCAACTCTACCTTATCCTTTATCACTTATCTTGGATATGTTGAATATGCCAGTCTGGGGCCATATAGATTAAATCTGCAATCAGCAAGGAAACTGGTTAAAGACTCTTCTGCAATCTAGAAGTGACATGAGGGCATCCTGAGGGAAGGTGGGCATCTGCCTGAACTCTGTATAGGAACTGGCAGACCCATAGGTTAGAAGTGGTACAGAACCTGCAAAGTATTTGGATTTCAGTGTTAAAGTAGTCTGGCTAGAGTCCCTCACTGAAGGTTCCTAAAACAAATTGAAAAAAAATCACTAAATCCTCAAAATGAGGAAAGGTGGTTTTATGGATTAATAAGATGTTGAAAGCATAGGAAAATAACTCTTTTTTTTTCACACTAAGGGAAAGTTGCCTTTGGGATGCAGTTTGAATTTATTGTTGTGCCCAAGATTTGTGCATTTCTAAATGATTTTAAAAAGTGGGATAACAGTGAGATGATACAGTTCTAGCAAATTAAAAGTACTTGGGCAGAGTAGGCTGAAAGGTAGACTGCACTGAGCAAAGTTTAAGGGGTTCTGAATTATGGCAGCATGTACAGAGTCTTGGTTATTTGGAAAAAACTCATAGAGAATCCACTTCCCTGTCTGTTATTTCTCAGGAGCCTGCAAGGAAGTAATCAGGCAATCTGTTCCAGAACAAAAGGAAGATTGTTCCTCATGGAGGAAATAAATAGCATAGTGAGCTCACTGCTGTGCAGTATTCTGGATCCAGAAAGTATGGATAGGTTCAACACTATTAAACAAGACCTGACAAAAAAGTCTACTGAGGTGTTTCCAACACAAGGATGCATATCTTAACACTTTGCTCTGAAAGCTCCTGATGAAGTAGGGGTGAAAAGATAGGATTACCCTCTCTGGAGCAGTCACACTCCAGGCTTGTGCTGTTCTTTTGTACCTCTTCCTAAAGCATTTGCTACTTCTCCGGACTGGAGGAGTATAGGACCCACTTGGACCTTTATTCTAAATTGCTACAGCTGCTTTGTTGTTACTTAAATGCTTGTGTGATATCCCAAAAGTGAAGGCTGTGTTAGGTTATGGAGAATAACTTTCACATGTAGGGCAGGCCAGCTCTTCCAGCCTCTGCTGCAGTGTGACAATAATCCATCACCATGGCATATTGTATTTATGTCAGCATAACAAAAAGGGAAGCGAGCATCACACAGGCCAAGTCTCAAGCAACTTAAGGCTTTCCACATCAAAGCCAACAATTCCCACACAACAGTTATGAAGGATGAGTGAGGTAAAGTCAGCATTCAGAAAGTGCCGGAGAACTTCGGGCACAGCTTGTAAGGGCCTCTGGATGAGCACTGGGATGCTGCTCAGCTTTGATTTCACTTGAGCTGGTGCCTGCAGAGATTTGCTAAACAGCCACAAACTCAGGAAAAGGGGGGAGGGAACGCCACAAACTTTCCAGTGAGGTTTTTCTTGCTTCTTTTTGTCCTGCAACTTTTTGTGGTTTCTCACTGAGTTAAAAAATTAAGTGTAAGCTGCTTTCTGGTGATTTTATAGGAGAGCCAATGCTCCTGTGTTTTTGCGAGCTGACAGATGCATTTGCAGCTGAACTAGCTCTTGAGGGGGACTCATTCCACCGTCTGCCACAAGGAGGCAGAAGCATTTTAAATCTTAAAACGCTTAAACCAAGTCATTCATATGTATCATAGTTTATTAAAACCACGCTTTGGACTAGCTATAGCTGAGGTGCTTCTGATGTGTACACACTGGGGAGAGGGAAATTTTTCAGGGCATAATCCAAAACGGCAAACAAGTTTGTGCATAGTGGGTTTTACTCATTTCCTTGACGAGGTGTAAAAAATTGTTAATGCATATCAGCAACAATTAAGGACCCCTCTGGGGACCAGTCATGTGACAGTTTCCCACCTGTTGCATTTCATAGTTATCACTTTTGGTCACTTTCCTCTTGTAGAGGCAACTCTAAAGTCCAGACCAGTGACAGTGACACATTAAGATGGCAGTAATTGTATTTTCAAAGATGCCTGGCTTTCTCTTCAGCTAATATGTTGCTTACTCAGCTGCTTGCAGTAATTTAGAAACACAGCATGGCATATTCTTGTTTCTGAACTACCTTCTTGGTGAGGATGTGGTCTGATTGTACTGTGATAATTCTCTTAGAGGAAAGCTATAGAGAATTCTAGAGTGAGTGGTTTAATTGAGTCTGTTCCTTGCACAGTGCTACTGAATGTGAATGAAATCCTACTTGCATCCTGGTGAACTAAGTATTGAAAGCTTGAGGGTGGTTTACTGGATATGCTTCTTATATTTAGTAACGCATGTGAAAGAAATGGAGAAGGGGAGGGAAAATTCAAAGTGAAAGCTGGTATTTTGCCCTTAATTTGGCCTGCTATGCTCCACTATCAAAGCACATATGGCGGAAAGGTCACTTGGTTATCTGAAACAACTGCAGCTCAATACATACCTGGGCATAATGGAATTTGTTTAAGGACATGCTATCACCAGTAATGTCAGTTGTCCTAGCTGTTACCATCTGTGTCAGACTTCCTCTAGCTGACTGCAAATACAGATCCTCTGCTGTGTGCTTTAGACTGCTAATCTCTAAGTTAGCCCATGTGTTGAAATCCATTTAAAAGAGAAATTTCTTCCTGACTAAAAATGTGCATGTAAGGAAACATCTTCTGCCTGCAAAAGCATGTTGCAGTCTATTGTATAAAGACATACTGCAGGTTTAAATTACAGATTATGACACTTCAAAGGTACTTTCTGATATTCTTGCAGCAATCAGACATCCAGTCACGAGGTTCCTGTGGCTTAGAAATAAAAAGGAAGGAAAGAGGCATTTGATAGCAGATTCTGCATTTCTGTAAAACAGCGCATTGTGGTGTTGTCATCCTGTGTGCAACCACAAACACATATTGCTGAGAGCAGGATTGCGACCCCCCCCTTCTGCTGCAGTCTACGAGCAGAGTAGTGGAGATTGTGGGATGCAGTGTGCTGTGCTGCATGGGGCTTGTAACCTTCATATGCTACGAGCACTGTCTTTATATTCCAGCAGCATGTTGGCATGCCTTTACACAGCCCAAGGCTTGAATTTGGGATCACATCATCTAGCTTCTTTTCTAATTAGTTGTTAAGTATGCTGGACGTTTTAACGTGTTAATATCCAGTGAGACTGTATGCAAGGTGGTGATTAAATAAAGCATTAATATATTTACATTCTTTCTTAGGTGCTGTATCTCTTAAGAGGTGGTTATACTTTCTTTTAAATGGGGAGATTTATTTTGTTTCAAGCTTTATGGAAGCTTTGGATTGAAAATAACCATACATTTCTATCAAAATAGGCTCAGTTAAGTCCAGTTTCCCTATTTTCTTTTTCTCACCTTTTCAGGTTAAATGCAGGGTGTTTTTTACTGTTTTCAATTTATTAAATGTTAAAAGGGATATAGTCAAAGCACTTTAACATCCAGGCTTTTCTCTTTGCTTTGGGCTTTCTCGTGCTTGAATCAAGTGCTTAAAGAAAGAAAAATACATGCAGTGTGTTGTTCTGCCATAGGCCTCACATATTGGTAAACTTGTCTTCTGTAAGAGATCCCTGCCAAAAACACTGAGGAGCATAAGACTTGTGCTTTATGTACATAAGCTGTTTAATGTCCTGTTACAACCAGTAAGATCTATGTTGTCCTATTAATGCATGTAATCACTTAACCTTTTGGCAACTGACCTTTCTTCTGCTGTGTTTGGGAAGGTTGTTCTTGTGAATCTTAATGCTGTGCAAACCATTGTGCATGTCTGGACAATGGCAGAGCATGTCTCATTGTTACACAGGAGCTGCCTTATACTCACATTTTCGGGTGTTGCAGTATTTTATCATCTTCTTAATTTGAAAATGGCCTGCTACACATTTTCATCTTGAATAGCTGTAACAGTTTAACTGCTATTCATTTTTGCCGTTTGACTGACTTTTGTGTTATGGAAATGATGTGTGACATGCCTGACTTCCCATTTCCAGGTAAATCGCACAAAGACAAGGGAGCCCAGTTTACTGTAATGATACTTCACATTTTCAGGTATCATGGCTGAGCAAATGGTCTATTGCCTTGATTACAGTGGTCACTGAGGTAATGTCTGACAAGGGTTTTTTTGGGTTCCCAGATGTCTAGATAACAGTCTGTGATAATGATGTTGTTGTGTGCTTTTCATAGTGAAATGGGTGATTCCTACTATGCTTGAAAATCTGCTGTGTTTCAGTAGTGCTGTAGCTTGTGGCTGAGTCTGGATATCCCAAGGTACTTCATGGCTCTGCTTCAGGTCTTGAACAGTCGTGGCCCTGCTGGGGAATGTATGGTATCTTTAGAGCCTCTAGAGAAATGTTTCTATTTCAGAGTGGCTCCCACATACTTCTGGGAAACTTTAAAAGTATTTTATAGTATACAGCTAAGGTGTTTTGTCTCACTTTGTGTAGCACAGAAGTATTTTTCAAATCACCTTGATAGTTACAATTGTCTTCTGTGAATTTTTTTGTGGTGTCTGGTTATACAAGTGGAATTGATATAAATTTATGCCTTGCATTTGACTTTTTTTCCTTAGCTGTTACCTTAAAGTGGTCTAGAGATGGTTTGGTTTAGCAGTTCATACTCTTGTTGAGATGCTATGCTTTTCTGTTACAAGACTGTCTTACAGAAGTCAACAATAGACCTCCTTGATAATTTTTTCTGTCTAGTTGTTCTAGCAGTGACCTTGCTTTAGAGTCTTCTCTGTTTGATGATACTTCCTATGCAACAACTTTCCACTCTTGAAAATTATTATAATGGCGTGGTGCAAGTCCAACTATTTGTCAGATTATTTATTCCTCCCCCTAGCAGAAGTGACCCTGGCACAAAAGCTCTGGACACTGGGAGCTGTAGGAGTGCACACTGAAAGGTCCTTCTTTCTTCACTGAAGAACTTCGAGACTGGCGTGGCTTTTTAGCACAGTTTCAGTGGGACTGAACTCTTTCTGACTACTAGATAACTGGAGTGAAGTTTGCAGAGTTGAAAACTTCAGATAATGTTTATATAGTTGAAAGCTAAATAATCTTTTTTTACTTAATATCTTTAGGGAAGTAAATGTATTGTAATGAATATAGCTCTTCAGGTAACAGTCCAGTGTTTTGATGGAAAGCAAGCATATGGCCCCATACATAATTCTATTTCCAGTCACAGATTCATATTGTATTGTATCTTGTATTTTATTTTCCTGGCTGCTTCGAGCAAAGAGGTAAAGATGTAATTCTCATCTCCCTTGCTGTCTCCGAAGCCATTTACTTGTGTTATCTATTTTGTGCCTTCTACACACAAACATGTCCTTGGCGTTGATACTAGTCTGTAGTTTAAAACTGCTCACATTGCTTTTAGTTTTGTCATATGAATAAAATATTTCATCTTTTGGGACTGCCTGCTCTCTTCCTGCTGGGTGCTTTCCGTCAGTTTGCAAGGACAGGTACAATTTTCTTGTCATAGTTATTAGCTTTGATTCCAGATACAAAGTCTTCCTTCTGAACTTTATAATGGCTTTTCTCTGCTGTACTTATTTGTTGCATTTATGGTTAACTTTCTCTTACATTGTATCTTGTGCAAAATCCATATTTTTTCCCTCTTTTCCCTTTCTACTCAGTGAATTACGTAGATGTCTGCTTCCCCAGCTTCCTTGAGTTCAGTGTGAACTTGTTTGCTGCTATTTCCTGTGTCTATAATTCTTGGTAGAATTATTGTATTCTATTGAGTTATGTCTTTGGAACTCCATCTCTTGTCATTATTGTCAGTCAGAAATTATTTTTCCTTTTAGTGTCTGTTATGATATGTTTTTCAGGGCTCATGCAAAGCTACAGCACAGTAAAGATGCTTCTCCTAGCCACTAGGTATACAACCCCCCTCCTACATATACTATAGGCAGTGCCTTTCTCTCTTCAGTTCCTCAGCCTGTGACATAAATAATTCAGCTGTGATCCCTTTGACTCTGGGCACAGCTCTGTGTCTTCTAGTAAGCTCCTGTATTTGGATGTCTGGGAGGTCCCCTCTTCAGAGTCCCCTGCTACCACTGCTGGAAATTAAGCTCAGTGCATTAGTTTTTTAACTAGGCCATTGTTTTATGGCTTTGGTATTTCTGGCAGATTCCTAACCTGATGTTGTCGCAGTTGCTTCTCAAATTCACATGGATGCTGTCATTGCCTCTGCTTGGAAGGAGAGTGCAGCTCGTGGCAAGCGTTTAAGCCTTGCACTAAATAAGGTTGGTAAAATTGCTTCCAGGGCTATTTCAGAAAAATGCCTAAAACCTCTTTTAAAGACTGTTCTCCTCAGAAGGGTGATCCTCTTCTACTTCCTGCTCACCACTTGAAGATCACCTGTCCTATCATGACTTCAAGCAAGAGATGAGACCAGCATCATGCCAGTTTTGGCACTAGTGGTAGCTTTGCTGCTTGACCAAGGTGATGAGTGAGCAAGCAAAATCATATTCTAAAACTTTGTGGAAATTCCTGATTCTTGCGCCCTTCATGGAAGGAGGTGGGTTCTTTAATGAAGGTACTGTATTATATTATTTCAGACCTGCTCCTTTTGGTGTCTAGAACAGAACTAAGTTTAAAACGGAATCTGAGAGATTAAGATTTTTTTGAGACCATGTGTTGGCTCTTCTACAAGTCCTTAGTTTCCTCCTTTAGACATACTGAAAGCCTCAAATTCTGACACTCAGCAACTTGCTCAGATAAGATGAGGCTTTCTAAGCGAAGGGAACACCAGTTGTCTCTTGAGATTTTTTTCTGACAGGTTTACTGTAACCAAGTGGAATTACAGGAAAATATGTAAACCGTTCATCCGCAGCAGTTTGCCACTAGGGGCTCCTGGTAATCAAAAAAGCTCACGAGGGAAGCTTGAATAGGCTAGAGTCTTAACAGTCTAATTCCTTTTTTTACTTTTCCTGCACTGCACTCAATAGGCATAAAAGCTTCTGCCTGCCTTGCTGTCCTCACTGGGAGTTACTAATTGATAATTCTTCAGCATGCACAAGGGTTTTCTGCTTAGAAAACTTGGTGTTTCTTCCTCATATCTCAGTTCCCTGTTAGGCAGCTGCTATTGCTGATCTTGCAGAAGGGCCTGAGAACTCTTCCCCTCTTCCTCTTTCATCTTTGCCCACTACTGGTAAATCCTGCTCATGGTAAAGCTGAGCCTCAAACGTGCCAGGAACAAACTGTACAAAATCCTCTCTGACTCAAACAGAATGGAGAAAACAATGAGCTGGGATCTGTGCTCAGACATACGTACTTCTGTCTCAACTTCATTAATGTATTGCTGCTAAGCTGTGCTCTGGTCACTTTGTGGAATTTGGCTGCAGCAGCCCATCTGTGGGGAGCATTGATGAAATGTGAGATTCTTTGAGGTGATGTGATACTGTTATTCCTTTGATTTCTTGGGCCTTGATGGTCTAATGAGGGTTTGAACTTTAGAGTGAAGGAATCGTCCAAAAAGTGATTTTGCTGAGGGACCGTGAGCATACAGTGTGTGTGGCCTCAAACTGTGTGACCTTAAGTAGTGTTGGTCCCATAATACACCTACCCGCTTGTCTTTTGAGGAAGGAGGAGAAGAGAGGTCTTCCAGTTCCACTGTAATAAATACTGTTAGCCTATGTTTCAAGCTTCCTTGTGTCATAATGTATTATGTTTGTAGACAAATACTGTTACAGTCCTTTGCCTTCCCCAAGATGTTCTAGTCCAAAAAAAACCCAAACATTTTGAGAAGAATCTTCAGCATAGGTACTAAGTTCTTGCAAGGAATACTACCTGGGTGGAGCTTGTTTTAGTTGTACCTAGAGAGGAAAAGCAGCTCTTGGCCCTGTTGCTCTCCAGACAAGGATTGTGTTTCAGTTGCTTTTTGGGAGATGGATTTTTTGGGGGGGCTAGTATTTTTATATGATTCTGCCATTATAAGTACTTTGGAAACATGATTCTCCTGAATATCTGGGAAGGCACAGATGTTGAGTGATGTACTTGCAAGGGGTTTCTAGGAATTACTGGTCCTCTTCTCTACTGTTAAAATGTGCAGATAGTTTTGACAAGTTTTGACAAACTTCTGTTATGACTAAGACTACGGCTACTCTTCTTGTCCCATTTATCCATTCTTTTAACAATTTAAAATATTTGAAGTTGTTTTTCCTTTTCTGATCAAAAGATACTCTACTGATGAACATATCTGCATAAAAAACAATCTGCTTTAACACAGATGTGTGACATCAGTTGTCTTTTGTTTAATGTTTGCAGCTTTTTCGGATCTCTTAGTTTCTCACTACTAGCATGCCTGTAGGAACTGACTTGGCTTTCCCTCCCATGTTATGTTTAATGTGTTAGAGGCTGGACAGTGAAATGTTCTTTATCTCTTCCCGTATGTGCTGTGGCCCTTTTTCAAATACCTTCTTAAAGTACAGCTCCTGGAAAATTTCAGTTTCCCTTGTTGAAACTCAGTTTTGTCTTAATTCGTGTGATTAATGATTGTAAATATAGGTCTTGGTTTTAGTGTTTTTTTTCTAGTTTTATTGCTTTTTTTGGTCCTCTTAAATATGAGGTAGTGAGCTGCATGAGTGGAATAGTGGATGTCTTTCTTCTAGTCTATTTCTGATGCACAACTTGTTTTGGCTTTTTTAAAAAATGTGAGATGCCAGTGTAGCACCCCAACAATATGTTAATGTGCTATATTGACCTCTCTGACTGAGTGATGAAGGTCTGACCTTGCAAGTATTTAGATACATACTTAACCTTAGGATCCTGACCAAACTTACAGGCTTGATTGATGTTACTGGCAAACAAACTTGGAGCTCTTCCCTGCAAATGTTCATGTTGAACACAACCATTTTTTTTCTTCTCCCTTACTGACTTGATTGATATTTCAAGGCTAAAAGCTAGGCACTTGGGTTTTCTGGTCTTTCAAAAGCATACTAAGATAGCATATATGCGAAGATACAGACTACTCATCAGTTCAATAGTCTGGCTTTTTAGACTAGACCAATTTAACTTGAGGATCAAAATCATGGCTCTTGGAAGACAATATTTGCTACCTAATTTGCTATTTGTCATATGGCAACCTTGAAGTTAGTGGGGTTATGTTGATAGCTGTAGCAAGAAGTAAGCAGTCACAGTACCCTACACTGTTCTTTTGATGTGATAGTGATCTCATAAATGCTGATACTTGACAAATTAATATTTATTCACAAACATCTCAGTTGCTCTTAAGTATTTACTTTTTGGTATTATTGGCTTCAAGAAGCATTAACAAAATTGTGGTTATCTGTGGGTTTATAGGCTATGAATGTTTAATACTTCAAGTAGAAAGACTTTGACTTATACTTAAAATCATTGGTAGTAAACAAGAATATGGCACGTAGAGATGTGCTTTTACTCTTGGTAGCTCAGTTGGAGGCACAAGTTTTCTCTGGTTGTGCATTTCTCAGGGTCTTGAGAGTAAACTTGTTGCATGGAACAGGGAGTGTAATTTATCTAGAAACACTTCTGATTCAGTCTCCTGCAATATTCTTGTGTCCAAGTTAGAGGTGGATGGTTAACTACATGCGTAAAAATACCCCAAACAACCACCCAGCTGAATGATCAGGTCTAGAAGGTAGATCCAGGAAGTGCTGTACCTCTGCCTAAGATGACTCTGAGTTGAGTAGCACTGGGGTCTGTACTGGCACCTGTCCTGTTTCATGTATTTATTAGTGACTTGGAGAATGTGATGAAGGGCATTTGTGTTTGCAGATGACAGCAAATTGGGGAGAATGGATCAATATGCTTGAGAGGAGGACTACCATCTAGAGGGACCTAGAGGAGCTAAGGCAATGGCCTGGGAGTGACCTTAGGAAAGTAAACGAGGGCAAATAAAGTCCTTCACCTTGGATGGAAGGAACCTTTCAATGACACTGGCAAGGACTGTCTGCCTGGGAAGTGGCTCTGGGAAAAAGACTCTGGTGGACATGGCAGCAGAGCAGGTTACCCAGAGGTGTTGTGCAGTCAGTGTCCACCTCTGCATCCATGGGTATTTTCCAGACCCAACTGGATAAAACCCATGCAACCTGGTCTGAGGTCTCAGTTGGCCCTTCTTTGAGTAGAGGTTGGACTGAAAACTACCAGTGGTCATTCTGACCTGAATTTACCTGTGATTTCTGAAATCTTGCTATGAAGTCAAGGTCCACGTGAAATATTATTTACTTTCCTGTATAGTATTTCGGAAAAGTTTTTTTTTCATTTAGGAGCCTGCTATATTTTGATTCAAGATGCAGGAAGAGTTAACTAATATTTCCAAAGCAGTTATACATACAAATTTCAAATCCAGCAAGCCTGAAGTTTAATATATTGATGAGTACAATAAACAGAGACTTTAATAGCTTGATGATCTGGCCAGTAACACAGTAAGATGCACATTACAATTCAGATTCTTTCACAGTACTTATCACACTGCAAACTGTACTTGTGTGCACATGAGCTCAAAAAGAGCATTGAAGGTTACCTTACTTCTTATGATTTTAGAAGTTAACTATTTTTGTGACTTCCGCTACATCTGCCATTGCAAAATGGTCCCTGCTGTCAGGGTTAGGTTGCTGATCAGGTTAACCAAGAGCTCATGTTGTCTTGGTTCATGTATTGACCTTGCTATAGATCTTGGTTTTAATGTTTAAAATCAATCCTCTTGCACTCTTCACCTAAACTAATGAAAAATAGACATATCAATGAATTTGATGTGAAACAAATCAGAAACTTTCTATTTTTTAGAGGAAAGCATCCAGTGTGCCATGTTAGGTGGTGAAAGGCACAAGCCTCATTTTTTGAAAATTCTATGGCCATCTGCTTTTTTAAAATGCAAGTTTACTGACAGTACAGTGACAAAAACTTTAACCTCAGTATCAGCTGGGGGAAATTTCAGCTTCCCTCAAAAGTTACGACATTTGAAATCTTAGCAGTAGACTTGCTAGTAATTATGTCAGCCTTGCAGTTGGCTGGACTTCTAGCCTAGCTAAAGTTCTGATGGATAAATCTGAGATTGCTCTCAAAATGAGCATATTTTCAGGATATTGGTCATTATCCAGCGTGAGCTAACCGGGTCTTTAGGGCACAACAGCAGTGAAGATGATGACCAGAAGGTCATAATTCAGTTGCTCATAGCTGGTTTCTGTCTCCATGTGTGATCAAAAGGGTTTTATATGGCAACCTTCTATAGGAAATTTCTTATAAGCCTTAATTCTCATCTGAATATATTTACAAGGGGGTTCTGCCCCTCGCAATTCTGCCTATCTGTTCTGGGTTAGAAATTCTACATCTCCCATGGGAAGATACTTGCTTCTTATCCGTAAACAATGTTGAACTTTTTGGTTGCCCACGAACCCCAGAAGGTACTGTACAATGTAGGAATGACAACTCACTACAGCATTAGTCTGAGTTTTTAGGGGAAATAGCATTAAGATATTGTAATGTTGGAAGAGAGTTGGATCTCTCTTAGCCACTTTGATACATTTTTGCAAAAAATTGATAGCCTGTAGCATTAACTCATAAATTCAGAAGCAGGGGTTGTTTTGGTTTGCTAACAGCATAAATCAGAGCCTTTAAGGAAGTATAGCAAATAATGATGCTCCCACTGTTATAAATTTTCTGCTTTTGAATAAAAGGATAGAAACTCTATGAAACCTATGAAAATAGCAAATGATAAAAGCAGGTGTTTGGCTCTAGAAATTGTTCCCAGTTATTCCCAGCACTGGGGATTTATTCCCAGATTATATTTCACCCTTAAGCATGTGGCTGCTGTTTTTCTTGAAACTGAGGTCTGCCCACTGTCATCTCAGGGCTGATTTTGTCCCTCTTGGATTTTAGTAAGTATATCATGCTCTTGTAGCTGAATTTTACATGGCTTCCTGTGATGAGCATTACAGGCTCCTGTGAGAAAAGATCATGAATGAGTCTTCAGCAGCTGAAGTTTGGCAAGCCCCAATGGATCCTGTTAAGAGATCAGAGGAGTAACCCACAAGCAAGGACAGGGAATAAACAGTGATACATCTGTCAGCAGACAGCTGGTGAAATCTGTGCTCTTTGTATGGTTGGGGATGAAAGAAAACATTTGCATTGCTATTTCACCTACCTTGCACCTCACAGCCTCTAGTAAAAGTATGGCCACACTGTTGAACGTAGGCTGCTCTGTTAACAAGAGATCATGCTATAAGCCAGTGTGTGGTATGGATATTAGCATGTTGCCTTGCACTGTGTCTACTTTAACTGTCTCTGGAAGAAATGGGAGCAATGCTGCCTTCATTCAGTTAGGTTTTCTGTACTAGAATCAAATTGAAGTCAAGAAATAAAAATTCTTCAATGAAGAGTACAGTAAAAGAGCTTAGTTTTCACTATTAAGACATGGAAACCTTTGTTTTAAAAATGAAAAGTACATAAATTGCTCTGGCGGGATGGAAAAATACCTGATTAACATTTATTTTCCTAACTAGTTTCACTTACTCTTTAAATAGGAAAAGAGATCTGGGCAACTTTATACACTTATAATTCTTGATTATTTTTTTTACAGAAATATTTAGTCAGGGACCATACAGTAAATTAATAAAGCTTAAGAAGAACTGGCATTGTGTTATATGTAAATGTACTATCTTTTTATGACAATTTCTTTAGACTAGTCCATATAAGACTGTGCCTAGGAGTATTTCAGGTGGAAATTACTTTTCCTTCTGACATTAGTCTTACATCTGAACTGCTTGGGAAGAGATTCCTTCCAACTGCTGCTGAATGCTGAGTGTATCTCAGGTTGCAACCATGTTGGCACTTCTGTTCAGAGCCCTAGTGCAGCTCTGAAGCAAGTCTGCTAAACCTCCGTGTGTACAAGGCACTGACTGGATTCCCAGGGTGAATCTGGAGCACAAGGATTAGAATCTGAGAGCAAAACAAGCTTGGATGACCATGTTAAGTGTTCAAGCACACTTGCTAAAAACTTCATAGGGATACAAATATCTGAATCAGAGAGTGGTAGTGCATACAGCTTGAAGTCCCACAGGTGAAGCCTCTAGCCTTGATTGACAGCAGGCCTGGAGGCCAAGCAGATGAAGTATGAAATTGATTTTGCCACACCAGAGGTGGGACAAAGCAAGACCTGACTGTCTTCTGTGTGAATACTGAAGTATAACTCAATAGCTGGTTGCCTGTTCCATACAAGGAACAGCATACCACTGGAGCTTTAAAGCACTTCAGTTATGAAGGTGGTAGTTGCTGCATAAAAATGTAGAACCAAAATGTTCATCTAGCACAGACTAACAAATGGCACTGATTACATTCCTCTATTTAGTATCTGTGTATTTAGATTTTAGAGATGATCCAGTCCCTCAGCAAGAGTCCCTAAGGGTGTTGGAGGTTCAGAAGGATGAGGGAAAGCAGTCATATGACTGCTGTGGGAGCCTTGGAAGAGCCTTGCAGAGATGTGCAATGGGCTGTGGACAGAAATGGCACAAAGACTCGGTATGATTCTCTCCCCAGCCCCGCAGGTTTTTGGCCAGCTACTTTGGAGATGCAGGAAATCCCACTTTGGCTGTGCATGTGCTTCGTGTAGTTGAAGGGATTAGGTAGCTTGTGCTTGTCACTGTCTGCAGAAAGCTTGTAACTTCTGCAAGAGGGCTTGGGTTCATGTGGTGCCATGATTCAGCCATTGAGAATTGGAAGTGCAAATTAGTTCTGCTTGTAGGTATAGGGGAGTGCTTATAACTGAGCCCTGGCTAATCTGTTTTGGAGAGCAGAAGTCATTAGAGGTTGGGTTTTAGTGGAGCTCTTCATATGCATCTTTCTGGATCTCCAGAACATACTGAATTTAAATTAGTTACTCTCACTAGTGTAATAGGTTTGGGATAGGAAAATCTTTTAAAAAAAAATTTGAATTTAATTTGTGTGAGGTAAGCTTTCAAACATAACTAAGAAATGTATTGTATTTACAACCGTAACCAAGATTCTATTGTTTTTACTCCCAAATAGTAATGTCTGAAAAATGTCCACAGAGACAAATGTCCTGCGGGATATTGTACATGAGATCTAAAAGCAATAACAATTAAGAAACTACTGAGTTTTTCTGTAATGGGAAATAAGGCTGTTACTTTTGAGTTACATTTGCACAGCATCTACTTTTAAAAGGGCAGGTGGCTTATGCAGGAGCTTGAATGCAGTGCATGGTCTTGTAGGTGATGTGTAGACATGTAACTTCAGTTCTAGCTGCTTGTACACTGGCAAATATTTATAGTAACTTTTTACATAACACATTTTGAATTTTTAGTTTTGGCTTTAGTTTTCCGTAACTGAGATCTTCTATCCAAGGTTTTGATTTCTCTGCTCGCTGCCTGCCTTAGTTCTATCAGGAGCAGCAACTGGTGTATGCATTGCTTTATTGAGATGCCATGAAGTACAGGATATGATGTGGACAAGGAAACCTACATTTCTTCAATGATAACTTTCTGCAATCTAAATTCAGAAGACCTGACAATGAACCTCACTGCTTCATGTTATGACATCGAAGTGTGAAAGGCACGGAGTGTGAGAGATGTGGTAATGAGGCTTTCACCCATCAGTAGCTTGCTGAGGTCCAGCTCCATGCATTCGTGACCAGCAGATCCAGCTCTATATCAGCTGGCTAAGCAACATGTGGAATGTTTGGGTGGGGTCTGAACATGAAGCTGGTGATGGTGGTCTAGGCACTTTCAAAATGGTTATCTGCTTCCTAGGAAACAAAATAACCACAGCTGACATTAACTGAGCTGCCATTTTAGAAGTTTAACTGAAGAAAGTACTAAATCAGCCCAGACACTGAGCAAACTACAAGAGGTGAAACACTGGTGTGTCAGTGTAATGCAGTCCATGGCACTGCTGTCTGTGAGGATATGCTTTACTCTCCAGAAGTGTGAGTAAAGGCTGCTGAGTTTTTTTGAGGAATTCTGCAAGGATTTAGTGAAGAAGGAGGTTGCTAATAATGCTGATATGGATAAGGAGCTGGCTGACCAGGTGGCAACAGCCTCTCCAAGAGTGCCTATGCACATTTAAGGTAGATGTGAAAAAGGACTGAAGATTTGGCTTTTCATATGCCCACCCAAGAAGGGGGGAACACAGTATAGGAATGCAGTCCTTTAAATTGTGCCCCAGACATTAAAAAGGATGTTAAGATAGTTGAACACCTTCAGAAGAGGGCAACAAAGCTGGTGAAGGAGCTCAAAAGCATGTCCTCTGAGAAGCAGCTGAGGACACTAGGTTTGTCTAGTTTGGAGAGGAGGACCCCAAGGGTCATTTTCCTCTACAGCTTCTGAAGGAGGGGAAGTGGAGAGGGAGCTGCTGATTTCTTCTATCTGGAATCCAGTATAACATGCACAGAACAGCTCAAAGCTGCATCCATCAGGGGAGGTTCAGACTTGACATGAGGAAACATTTCTTTGCTAAGAGGGTAGTCAAACACTGGAACAGGCTCCCAGGAGAGGTGGTTGATGCCCAAAACCTGTCAGTAGTCGAGGCATTTAGACAATGTGCTTACTACTGTGCTTTAACTTGCGGTCAGGTAGTTGGACTAGATGATCATTGAGGGTCCCTTCCAGCTGAATTGTTCTATTCTGTTCTTCCTTACCTCCTCCTTTCCCTAGCAGTATCTGCTGAGGACATCTCTAATGACATTTCTTTTCAGCCCTGCACTAGCAGATGGCATTGAATGGGTAATCATGTCCCAGCTTAGGAACTGCCTCTGTCACTTTGTGGGATGGAGGCATCTACCTTTTCATGGGGTGAGACCTGTGGATTGTCTTTCAGTAATTTGTCCATCTGAAGAAACTTGCAAAAAGTATGTGTGAAGTGCAGTTTTTGAAAGCCTTCTATGTTAATCCAGTTTAGCTGGGTTTCCACAGATGTCAAAAACCCCACATCTGACACTAGAAAGGCTCAAAAACCAAGATCTCAGGGCGAAGTAGGATGTGTTACCAAACTAAATGATTGCAAGTCTTCTTGATGTGAGCACTGCCTGTCCATTTCCCTATAGACTTTTTCTCCTTGTATTTATTTTTATAAGTGACTGAGCTGTTTCCCTTGCAAAAACATAATGCAACAAAAGAGTCTAAGAGAAACAGTACTCCATCACAGTGAAGGTCTGTCTTGTCCAATACTCTTTCTTCAAAGTGGTCAAGCATAAATATCTACAGGAGAGCATGTGAGCAGTTCAAATCTTCTGTCAGGGTCCTGTGGATGCTCATAGGCCTCAAAGGCTGGGACCAGCCTCTCCTGGGACCTCCACCACTATCTCCTGCCAAGGGCACAGAGGGTCTCAGCTCAGCCTGGGGCCCTTGGTCTTTGAGTGTTGATATAGGTGTGCCTCTGATACTTCCTCCTAGACACCTCAAACCTAGGTCATAGATCATCATGCATAACTCCAGGCATAACACAGCATAATTATAATATCCTATTCCATTTGCTGTGTTCCCAATGAGTCAAATAACAATGAGACTTATTTGCTTGAAATGCCAGGAATTTTTCAGCTCAAAAAATACTTTCAAGGACACATATCACAAAAGTTACAAGGAGAAATGGAATTTTATTTTTCTGAATCTATTCAGAGACAATGCTCACAAGCATTAACAATGTGCCTGTGTAGCCAGGAGCAGGTTGATGTACTCTTCAGTTTAGCTGGAAAAAACCTTCTTTGCAGTCTGGCAAAAGTCAGGGACAGAGCTACAGAAAGTAGCAGCAGGAACACAGGGCAAGTAGTCATTGTTTCCTGAAGAATGAGAATGTGAAGAATGAGGATTAGGACTCGCCACACACAAAAGAGGAGGAGGTGGTGTGTGGTACCATGGGGTAATGTCAAAAGGATGACCTGTATCAATCAAGCATACTTTTTACCTTCAGAAACTTGCTCTGCTGTGCTTTTTGGCCAGGGATGCACGAACAGCGGTTTCATGTCTGCCCTGCACTTGTATTACATGCAGGGAGAGCTGAAATGTGGCAGTTCTGGAGAGTGCAGCAAGTCTGGAGCCCTTCCAAGCACAGGCTGTTTTGCACAAGCCAGAACAACTGGGGAAATGGAGCTAGGGGAAGAGCAGAGCTCGGTCTTGGTCCAAGCTTGCAATGGGAAAGAGCCTGAGAGCCAGGGAATGAGTGGTGCCTTGGAGGTGCAAGAGCCGTAAGCAAGAATGTAGCTTAAATAGCCCAGAGGAGCCCTGACAAGGGGCTGTGCTCAATGCTACAGAGAACAAGAATCAACCCCTGGGGGCTGTCCTTGGGGCCCACCCTGGGATTCTGGAAAGCTTTTTCCCCTGTGGATGTGGAGCAGCAGGCACCTAGCCAAAGTGGACTAGAACAGCCTTGACAAGGGTTCATGCTCAATGGTGCAGAGTAAAGCAAAAATACCCCTGGGGACCAGTGCTAGTCTGTCCTGGAGAAAAATTCCTGACACCAGCAGAGCTGGCAGTCAGGTGTTCCCTGAGCATGTGAACAAGACCTGTTTCCTCTTCCCACAGACTGGTCACACCTCCCAGGAGATGCACAAGCCCTATTCTTCTTCAACATGAAACCCTATCAGGGGCTTCCAAGAGTGGCCATATGTCCCTGGCCTGATCAACCTTGGGGGCAGAATCCTTCATGAACCTGGCGGGACACTAGTCGTACTCTAAAGCACTGGGGACCGCTCACAATATCTGCGCGTCTCATTTCTTATGGCTCCTGCCCCTGGCTCTGCAGGGGATGAGGACAGTGAGCTCAGCAGTGCTCCTCAAGAAGGCATTCCCTTTGTTGCCACCATGGTTGGTGGTTCTCATTTCCTGAGGAGCTGATGCACATACCCTGAAGGCAGAAAAAGGACTTTCATCCTTTGGATGGGCTTTGAATGTCGCACCACTGAGAGATGGCCTTGCAGCTGAGAAATTCCAGCAGCCTTGTCCAGCCTCCAGTCTTGCTCCCTCCAAATAATTCCACCAGCTCCTCAAGGACTTCCTCTGGGATGTCTTTGGGCTACCTTCCAGGCAGACTGCAGCAGGACACAGGAAGATGATCCCTTTATCCTGGCTAGGGACATTATGACTTCTTTCCCATCCATAATAGGGTCTCTGATCCCCAAAAAGACTAACAGCCTACCTTTTGAGCCTCTTTTTTTTCTAGTGAGCTCTTTCAGCAACTGTGAAAGATCTAAATCATCCCATAAGCTACCACAATCTTCCTGTTTCCTTTGAGAAATGAACAGCAGGTGCCCAGCTGTAGTGTCTGCTTATGGCTTCCATGCTTGTGGACTCACACACCTGTACTTCCTAACACTACAAGACAGTGTGAAAGCATTTGAGATTAATTTTTCCTGTTCATAGGAAGTTTTGGGACAAATTGAAAAATTCCTGTTTGCAGCAGACTAAGAGCAAAACTTCAGAACTTCATATGAATTATCTACTTCTTCTTCCCCCTTCAGAAAGAAGTAAATCGTTTGGTTTCAAATGTCTATTTTTGGGCTTTACATAAGACAGCGCAGAAGCTACGTATCGCTTTCTGAAAAGGTCAGAGTTTTTCAGCTTTACAAGACTGTTTTGTTTTTGCTGAATGAAATTGTGTTTTCAATAAAGAAGAGCTTTCCCATGGAAATGTGATTTTGGAAAATGCTGCATTTATCAACAACTCATATAACTGTTGCTCAGTGTTAAATAGTTGGACTTTTTCCCCAAGTTGTGTTATGAAAGTCCTTAATAATCTGGAAGTTTTACTCGACCTTTGCCAGCCAAAAATTAAATGCAACTCATAGCAGAAAATTAATCCATTATCTTTATTTTGGCTAAAAATTTCAACTAAGTCTAACAGGTTGTTTTGTTTTTATGCTTTTGGGGAATGTTCTGTTCTTGTTTGTGTTATGCTGTGGGTTCAGATAATATCAGGATAATGTACCATGTAAATAATAAAATAATCTTCTGTCTGGAATATGACAAGTGTTTCTAATTGTAATTAATAACTCATATATTAAATTCAAATTAGCTTTGATTGTTTAAGCTAGAAACTGGTTTCATATTGATGGCAAAATTGTCAGGCAGTTTTTCTGAGGACCGAATCATCACATGTGCTGTTGGCCTCATTTCTTTGGTCAGATTATTATCAGAAAATTTCTCCCTGTGTGCATTATTAAGTTCCACTGGATTTCTTGTCCTCTTGAATTTGGTTTCTTAGGTGACTTCAGACTTTTAGCAAGGTTTGAACGTCTAACTAAAGCGTTTTTCAGTAGTGTTTTAATCCATGATTACAGAATACTTTTTACTGTATAGCATCAATTCCATGCATTTGAGTTTCAAATGTGTCTGGCCCAGAATCTTGAAAGCCCTTGGTCTGCAAGTGTCTGAACTTCCTCAGCTAGCTTTGACCTACATCTTTGCATGCAAGTTTTCTGGTTTAAGAGCAAACAAACCCTCTGCCTTGCTTCCTGCTCCTCCCTGGGGCCATGTTGTGCAGCTGTGGCACAGGCTGTGTCTACAGGTCATGTGAGTTACATGGAGCTCAGCAGCACCTCACTTTTTCTCATGGCTTAGCATGAGACTTGCTCTTGAGCAGAAGTCTGCTTTTTCTAAAAGACTTAACTGGTGTCTGTGTCATTTATGTGAAAATACAGTTACTGACTGGCACCCAACCTTCTGGAGAGATGCTGTAAAGATTGAATTATGGAGCAGACTGGCAGCCCCATCTATTTTTTATTTTCTTTGTTTTCCTATGGGTGTTGGCAGCATTTCTTGAGGAAATATTTGTTTGCTTTCTCTATTTGCAAAATCTTTATTTTAATTTCTTGGGTTTTTTCTTTTTGTTCTGAAATAAATTTATAAGCTATAGAGGTGTTACTGGGAATTTTCTGAGCAGCAGCTTAGTGTGTTTCCAGTTGTATTCTACATAATGAAAACTCCTTTACCCCAAAACTGTGCCATGCTAAATGGCAGTGATGCTGCTGGGTCAGAATCTCCTGGCTGTGGATGGGCTTGTTGGCTTGCCCCAGAACTACATTTGTAAATGGACATGTGTCTCTATATGCTGTGGTAGACTCTGCTAATGAAGGGCTCGGGTGAGGTGCCTTCTTTGTGGCTTGAGGCAAATGCTGTCTGAGAAGAGGGAACAGGAGAAAATGAGGAAAAGCTTGCTGGAACTTATGTTTTGCTGTGAGCATGTTTGCAGTATTAAAGCAAATTTGTTTTTATAGCCTTGTTAGTTTTAACTTTATCGCTTCCAATTCAGTTCATAAAGTTAGAATGTCTTATGTAAATGCAAAACTAAAAATGCCAGCAGTGAAGAATTGGCAAAATAGAGAGTTATCTGTTTAATTTATTGAAAGAATGTAAACAAAGATGAATGAATAGACAGACTGTTCTCATGGGGACAAGGAGAAAGCAATGTCAAAAAATGTACACTGCATGAAGCCATGAAAAGTTAATACAGCATAGTGTAACAAGGTCTGCAGAATATTGGGTGAAGCCAATTACTGCTTTTAGCCCAATGTGTTTAATAAATTCTGTCCTCTCAACTAATTCACATGGGACAATGCGGTCTTAACGTACCTACAGGATGTGGCTTTCCCCAGATAATTTCTCCATGCTAAAATGTTTTCATTAAGCTCTGTGAAACTCAGAACTAATGTTTAAAAAAAAAAATCACAAAACAGATTTACTAGAGGTTGTAACTAGAGCAGAGCAAGCCTGATGTTTCAGTAGAGGCTTTGGCCAAGTTTGTGTGTTTCATGTACACTCGTTTGATCCTTAGAAGCTGTGTCCACAAAAGCTATGGGGTGGAGGGGTGGGAGGAATTTTTTCAGTAATTATTAATTTACACCTGGTACATCCTGAGCTTGCTTTGAGCATGTTCCTTGCCTTATGCAGAGCTGAAGCAGCACTGCAATTATTTTTCTGTATCTCCTATGCTATTAGCCATAATATGACTGTAGTGCACGATGGAAACCCATGCTCAGGACTGAGCAGGTGTGGGGTCGATGCAGGTGTTTAAAAAGTGTGAGTCTGTGTGGTTGTAAGTAGATAAGGCTGAGCTTGTTAGGTCCCTCACTAGCCCCAGATAAACCAGTTGTGGGGTGGAAGTAGTTTAGGTGCACAAATAAGATGCTGTGGTGTAAAATCTGCCTCTTGCTTCTGTGAGGGTTCTGCCAAGTTATCCTGCTCTCTCCAGCTTTGTGTAGGGCCCATGGGGTATGAATAGCAGGAAGAAATACAAAAATAAGGCTTTCATGCAAGTGGTTAAATGCCAAGTTTTTCATTAAATGCCTTTCACACATTCTTTAATCCATCTCATATACTTTCACTGTAATTTTCATGGCTACCTAGATAAGGTAGTGTGATGATAGCATGGTAGGAAGGAATAGCTACTCTTTTCCCAGGAAAATAATTAGAAGTTGGAGGAGATGAACTCTGTCCTATAAGTTAGGGAAAAAATATAGCCAGTCTGCAGCTGTAATTTCAGCTTACAGACTATATCCACTGTACTGACATGAAGACCACAACCTAACCCTGCTTTAGTTCACTTTGCTTGTGACATTGGTATAGGGTGCAACCATACAGCTGATTTGAAAATGCACTTGGAAATAGTCTGTACAGGGCTAGATACACACCTCATGTTGTGTGGGTTTAAAGTGTTTTGCTGGAATGACTTAAGAGCTTAGTGGTTTATAATGCTGGGGGCATTTATGGTTAAGTGCAGGACATCTCCAATATTCATGAGAGAACAGCAGCCCCATCATGGAACAATGCAGCAATAAAGTGGTTTTTATTACTGCTTTATAGCTCTCTTGAGATGAAGACCTGGTTAGAGGATTTGTGACTGTGTCCTCAAGTGTGTACACCAGGACACTTTGTTTCTGCTGTTTAATTTGAAGTACCCCTGTGAAACTTCAGTTTAGTGTATGTAAAGATTTTTCACAGATGTGAGTAAATAAAAAAACCTCCTCTGTGTTCCGTAAAATAGGTAGCAAGTCCTACTCTTTTAACACAGATGTGTTAGATTTCATGATTGCTGTAACTTTGGTAGGAAGCCTGAGAACAAAATTTCCACCAACTTCAGCATAAAGTGATTCCACAGATGCTTTCTGTAAGAGAGAGCCCCCTCTAAAAGACAATCTTTTACTACTAGATCCACAGATGCAGTGAGGTGTATAGAAACAGAAGGAGGAAAAAATATATCTGCATTTCAATATTTTCAGCATATGCATTGTATGTAGTTCAGTATTTATACTTAGGTCACCATAGAGCTATAGATTTGTAAAGGTTGAACCTTACCCTTTAAAGTATGGAAATTATTTTAATGATATCCAAATAAGCAATGCAGCACAAGAGCCTTTGTTATAACACAATAAAACTTTCAGCAAAAATAGAAAAATAAAAGCTCTATTCAACCTCTTAGGCAATTTTGTGCAAGGGTATTTTTAAAAACAAGATGTTAAAAGAAAAATTTGGGTGGGGGGGTGGGAAAGAAGGAACTTGAATCTCAAAAGCAGCAGAGGAAATATTTTTGAAGTGTCAGTGGAATCGTGCCAGGGATGCACACTACATGTCTTGGTTGATGTAGAAATTGCCTACTAGCAATTTTTTTTTGAGATAGAAGCAGAAAAATGGACAAGAAGGACATGCAACTAAATGCTCATACATGTGTAGTGTTACCTCTTGCTTCCTAAAAGAAAAATACTGGAGCCACTGGACTTGATATGCTTATGCAGTTTTAATTTTTTAATATGCACAGATGCAGTGGTGGGATTCTTGCAAGATAGTGTGTTCTGTATTATTCCCAGCAGTTGCTTAGCATGGAAATTAAGAGCATCTACTTAGTCAGCAAACCTGCCACATTGGTGCAAAATGGAAATCTTGATCCTTGAGTTTCTCCTTCAGCAGCCTGAACAAGTGCTGCTTGTGCTGTCACTGTAGTGCGGATGAACATGTAAAGGAGGTTGACTTCTGTGTAGCATGTTGCCAAGATCACGTAGAAAGGATAATGTGGTAAGTAGCAGATGACTGATGATTTAGCAATAAAAAACAATAAATAAATAAAAAAGATGCTGTATAGTTTATTGCAATTTTCTCAACAAGAAAAGATATTGGATTTCTTTCAAGAAGGATCTCGAGAGCCTTTCTTAACGCACAACCAAGGCCAAGCACTTGAAAGCCCCATGTATTGTATAATGTGGCTAACAAAGGAAAAACTGTGCAACAAAGGAGAGGAGGGGCTCGTATTGACTGAATGTGGACAGACTGTGATTGATAGTGTTGCCTTTTTTCCCCTTTTGTGCACTGTGCACAATAATTACTGTAGGCAGAACCTCATGTTTTAATATATTGTACAATAGCCTCTCTTTTGATTGAAATTCATGTTCATTTGATCTTGACAGCAATGCAAAGTTAGTTTTTTCCGGTAACATTTTTAATAATTAAACAAGCTATTTAAAGCTTGGCATTTTCATTATGTTTGCACCAGTGCTATCCATTATTCTGATGATCCAGTGATTCTTTATTAAAACAAAAAATATTACATTCAAATATTAAATGTCAGGCATAATTCATAAATGCAATGAAAGTCATATCTGGCTTGGAGATGTGGTTCCCTCATACATCTCAGTGGCCAGAGATTGCAGCATCCTTTTGTGCTGGGCCTCCTGGGTGTCAAGGGATGCACTCCTAAGCCTGGTGTCTGTTAACCCTGGAATCTTCTCCTTCTGGACAAGATTCCCTGTCTATTTTGAAAGTATTATTTCTGTGGATGGAAACTAATCAGCAGTGCTGCATCACTGTATTGTTGACACTGAAATATATCAATTGTGAGAGTCTGGGACGATTATCCTGCAGGGGCAAAGATGGAAACTGAAAAATCTATTTAATGACACTAATTTAAATGAGACTGATATACCTTCTGTAAAATACTATTATTCCAAGGGTTTTATGATACAGAAATATCACAGTTTAAATTCAGAGCTTAGACTTAGCTTAACTTTACTCACTTCATATCCTTACACTTGGAAAACACCTGAAGATGTTTTCTGTAACAAAGATAAGGAAACAGAATATTAATTTCTTATTGAGCAAGTAGTATTGGCAAAATTGACTATTCTGGCTTCTTTTCTTCTGAGCAGTACATGCTTTTTGTAGAAAATCTCCATTTGCCTGGACTTCTGCTGTAGTTCAGGAAACGTTACACCTTCCTGTGCGTCTGTCCCTCTGTGGCACAGTCTCTCTGACATTTCCTGACAGCTAGTGAATTAGCAATACAGAAGAGCCATGAGCCTCTTTGTTGTCCTGATGTGTTTGTGTGGCTGTAAATGCTTTTGTCCAGCTGATTCACTCCAGCAACACAATCCCAGTCTGGTATGTTTCTGACTGTTTGCCATCTTTATCCCCTGTCATTAAGGAGGTGGCATACCCATCACAGCTGATCAGGGTGACAGTGCTACTCAGCTGTATCTCCTCCTGTGCCCTTGGATTCCTTGCCCAGAGATGGGATCTGGTTGAGGAAAACATAGCATTTTCCCCTCATCTACTTTTCACAAACACTGCTTTTACTTGCGTTGGACCAATCAAAAAGAAAATGCCAAACCTTGACTTTGCTATGAAGAAAGCTGTGTAAGATGGAAGCTCACCTGGGACAGGGTCAAGCCGTGAGCTCATGGGAGGGTAATACATGCTTTACTAGCAGTGGAGTTGTCATTGCTCCTTCCCTGTGTTGTTTCTTTACCAAGAGGAAGCAAGGATTGGAATGAATGTGATTTCAACCTATATGGAGTCCCAAAAGACTGGAATCAGACCAGCAGCATCATCTGATATTATTTATGAAGGGCAGCAGCTCTTAGGCCATTTCCTCACCTCCCCTAAAATACTTGATCTCTTCTGGTCTACAGAATTGACATTAAATGGCAGCTGTCTAAAATTCTGGAGTGTAACTTAAAATAGAGAGTAGATACTATTAGACAGGCCAGATGTACCATGTAGGCTATTTAAATGATTTTTGAGAACTTGGAGCTTTTGTTCAGCAGCAATTTGGGGACCTCCTTTCCAGGCTGCTGTTCTGCAGGCAGCCGGGAGAGAAAACTGGGGAGAACTGTGTTTAAATGCCCTGAGACACGGTGATTCCTAGGGATCCCCAGCTCTGGTCTGGTTTTGCACTGGACTGTTTGCCCAAAGCATGCCCACAGTGGCAGCCTTCCCTTTAGTATCTGGCATGCTGGCTTGGACACTGTGTGGATGTCTGTGCCTGCAGATTGGACTGTGTGTTTCTTCAGAGTCACAGGAAAGCTGAACCTCTGGAGTATTTCCAGAGGGGGTTTAAAAAAGGGAGAAGGTTCTCTTTTTAGCACGTGGTCCTTTTTGTTGCTTTTTATTGGTGTTCTGTTATTCCATTTAAAAGGACCCCCAAAGTTTTGTTATGTTTTTGTTTAATAAGGATAAAGCCATTAAGACAGTATTCTGGGATATTATTTCAGTATCAATGTTGTTGAAGCGCATTTTTCAATTTAGTCTGACTTTGAAGCCATGGGAGCAACTTTGCATTTGAATCCAATCAAGGAACTCTTGATGTAATAAATGAAACGCCAGGGAAAAATCAAGGGTAACAATTGTATTTTCCCCTTTTGACTTTGGATTTTTAAAGGGAAGAATAATTTCTGAACATTTTGAGAAATATTAAGTCTTTCCAGGCGAGCGTGCTTTTGCTATTTGTTTTTATGTATTCTTGCCACATAACAGTGGGAGATTTTTAACATACAGCTGAGACTGAAATATAAGCTCCCCTAATGAGTAAGATATATTGTCAGTGTCAAGTCAAATACAATAAAAAATGAGTGAATAATGTGTACAAAAATGTACCATATGCCATTTCACAATGATTTTTATTATCATATTTATTCTTAAACTGATGGCACAGGCAGGCAAGCACTTGGTACCTTATGAGGTTTTTCTTTGAAATCTGTGTGTATTTTTATTTGGTTGATGCTAGTCTGCTTCTAGTTGAATAAGGTATGTATTTCTGTGCATGTTTGTAATGGTATGTACACCCATATGTGTGTTGTGAAACTCATATGACAATATAATATTGCTTAGTGACAGTGAGTGTCTCTGTGCTACTGAGCACAGGCTCAGTATCTTACTGAGTGGCTACACCTGTCTCCAAGCTTGCTTAGTCACTACTGACACTTCATGTCTGTAGCAGGACCTGAGAATTAGCAAAAGCAGCAACAAAGCCCTTATTTTTTCTGGCAAAGCTCTTATTGTCATATATGGCAACTGCATCATATGTTTAAAAAAAAAATTTTTGATTTTGGCCTACTTCTGTGACTTCATTAAACTTTCTGGTGCTCAGAATCTCATTTCAATCATATGCAGCTCTTAGCCTGACTTTTTCTTCAGCTAAAATCTCCTGATCTTTTCTGGTTGAGCAGGGCTGTGACTTATTATCCATTTTCCCCACTCCAGCTACTTCTTCCCTTCTCTCTTCTACCATTCCCACATATATTCCCATATATGCTTCTTCTTGTCAGGTCTTTTTTTTTTTGTCCTGTTTATTTTCTTTCCAGGATGGTTTAATGCTTTATTGGCTGTTACAAACCTTCAGAAACTTAACTAAGGGGCCTCATTTGAATGCCAAATGCAAGATGCTTTAAGAAGTTTCAGTTTTGGGAAGATACCTTGGTTTTTGGACAGGAGCTCTGTCAAGACATTGTAAACAGGGTGTTCCAAACTTCTAGTCACTTTAACATCACTTTTTCAGTTTGTTCAGGCCATTAAGATGCTATGAACAAAATAATTTCAAACGATTTTTACTTGAGTTCAAAATATTGAAGAATCTTGCTATAATAATTCCTGTCTTTACAACTACTGTGTGAGGATCAGGTGGGAAAAACTTCCACTGAATGAGAACTTAAGATTCAAGAATGTATGAAAATCTGAGTAGGGGGAACAATGCAGATTTAACCAGATATTTTTGAAATTACTTAACATTACTCAAGTGCAGTGAGGCTATTGTTTTGGGTTTTTTTTGTTTTGTTGGGGTTTTGTTTTTTTTTAAGCTAGGTCTGTGTTATGTGCATATATACAACTTCAATCTATTTTCTGCTTGAGTAATGGCTCTTCAAAACGTCTACGAAATTAGTCCTAAGTTGAAACAGTGGTTAGAGCACAGTTGATCTGGTTTCCTGTCCTGGGGTCAAATAATACAATATTTTATTCTTGACATCTTCAAGGTTGTGTTATCAGCCATGGGTTGCTTTTTAAATGAAAGGATGAAAGGAGGTCTTTAATGAAGCTGGATCCAAAGGAAACTCCATTTTCTACCTCAGTTATCCAAGTGACACTCTTAGGATAGCATTTAGTGTATGTTATGAAACATAAACCTTGGGAGATACCAGAAAATTCTGTAATATAGACTTGAATAAAGCAGTAATAAGTCATATGATATGCATCCTCCTTCTACACATAAATAAATAATGGGTCCTGTTACCAGGCTGTGAGGCTTCATTGAGCTGTAGTTATGGACTTTTCCTGGCCAGGGGGAGAGATAAAAAGGATGCAGCTATAAAAAAAAGGAACATGTGTGAATTATGTATGGAGGTTTCTAAGAATTCTGCACTGCCCTGGGTTAGGGTAGCTGTTCCTTCCCTTCTTGTGGAAATGATGATTCATGCAGGGGATGCAAGTTGAGAAACAAAATTTTAAGTATATTAATGGAATATTTGTAACAGCTGTGAGATATGGGAGGAAGGGTGCAAGAATGAACAAACAAAATTATTAAATAAAAGCATAAAAATATGTAATGATCTGCCACTTTTGCCGGGTTCTCAGGGATTCTGTTTGAGTCGCTTGCTATGAGAGACCAAATGTTATGACTGTAGGGTCTGATTCTCTAAGTGTTGTGTTGGTGGCATAATCCCTCTGACTGCACTGGCATCACTTCATGGAAATCTTTCCAACACCTAGTGCTTAGTATCTCAATTGTGAAATGTTAAAGTAATACTAAAAAATTACTGTAAACTATATTTAGTATGTGCATGTGCGTATGTGTATTTATATGAAATAAGAAACAGAACAAGTGAGAACTATTTTGAATCCTAGATGAGCAAGTATTTGCTCCTCTAGGTCCTTCTACTGCTCTTTCCATTAATCACAAAAATATTGTGCTGTGTATCTGCAGTTGTATAAAAATATTTCTATATGGCGCAAAACCTGTGATATGGCACGTTGTCTACTCACTTCCTCATTTCCTTGCTCAGTCTTTTGCTCATGTTCACGTTCAAGAAAATGGTTCCAGGTCCCATGAGATTGAATCAAAACTCCTAGAAACTGTGAAGCATCAACTTTTCTTTTCTTTCTTACCATGTGGACTTCAAACTTTTCGGTTCATGATTTTACACGGTACTTTACAACCTTGAGGACTAGAAACTTAAACCTGCTTATATGGTGTTTATTGAGACTTGCTGGAGTTAAAAAAATCAACAAGCCAAGATGAAAAAACAACCCACCATAGATTCAAAAGTTCATAATGTTAGAAAAAGAAGTGGTTCAAACATGGAATACCCTATCTGTAGCAATGTTAATACCTGAAATATTTGTTTCCAATGTGGGAACCTCTTGAGATTTTGGATTGTCCACTGCTGCACTACAGTTTTGTTTTGATATTAACACAGTGTGCTTGATCTTTTTTTAATGACATTTTGAAAAATAAGAACACTTTCTGCAGAAAATCTTGAGCTTTTTATTTCTGGAAAGTAGAGTTTCTCTAGAGAAGAGGTTAGTAAAACGATGTAGAAAAAAAATCAGCTCTAGTGCTAGGATTTTGAGGGTGCATGGTCAGCCAGCTTGTTGATACCTCTCACAAAGGTGAAGCTTCCCTAATTTTTTTAGCAAATAAAAGCAACTTTCGCTAGCTTTCAAAAGATTAATCATGTAACCAGGAGAGGCTGGAAATGTGTAATAGAGGAATAACATAGCAGTAGTGGGATTTTTAATTATAAAGGCTGTGTTAGAATGCAACCTGATGTTGCAATATGTTACCTATTGTATCAGCAACAATGGAAATATCACTGTTTCCTGCGATACAGAGGATAAGCTGTCCTTTATAACACATGAGTTTCTTGCTTACCTCTGACCTTTGAAGTCTTGTTAATCAATTCTCATCCATCAGGTTATCCACAAATTGCTATATGACTTACTAGAGAGGGGATTTGTCTCCCCCTCAAGCACAAAGGTACTGCTGGAGGCAGGTTACTGAACTAGATGTACAAGTGGACTTGATCTGTTTTGGCACATCCTATAACACCAGCATGAAGACACAGAGTCATTGTTGGGCTCTAGCATCATGTTAGGCCACAATGATGAGTGGTGCCTAATTTGACAATTCTGCAACTATTGCTTTCAGAAGAGGCCATGCTGGGGAAAATTTGTGGAAGCTGGGGGAGCCATACCAGTAAAAAGGTAGAAAAAGCCAACAGTGAATTATATTAATTGAAGAGTATTTTATTTGCCAGAGGATTAATGCCTGTCTCTAAGTGCAGGATACCTCTTGGCATTCATGGGAGTGGTGGAAGTCCAGGAACTACAATATTTCGGCTGTGGGGATCTGATACTGCAAAGCGCTGTGTGTCCCTCTAGGGTGAAAGTTACCTATATTATAGTAATGGGATGTGATGTTAGGAGGACTTCAGGATCTCTCAGGAGTCTGCTTTTAATATGATGTTCACTGCACTCAGAGTTTTGACTTTGAACTGCCTGGGTTGCTTTTGCATGACATGCTTTGTTTAGGAGGAAAAAATCTTATCCCTAAAATAAAATAACGTCCTAATCCTACAACTTTGTATTGTGTGTTCAATCTGAATCCAAGTAAAAAGAAGCTATTTCCCCAAGAATAATTCCTAGATCTGTTTGTTCACAATTTTTGCAGATGTTAATTTGAGTGCAAGCAACACAGTGTAATGAAACAAATGAGTTGGAAGTGTCAGAATGCCCAATTATACAATTCACTGCCCGTCTGTGAGGCTGAACAATGGAAACTACTAGGCATGCTTTACTCATTTAACTTCATTTAAACTATTCTTGGCATTCAAGTTGCATTAATGTGATAACTTCTGTGTGGCAATTAACAAACTGTAGCAATCAGAGACATTCATACAGCATGCTGGGGGGAAGGTTGAGGAGTGGGCAGTCAGCTCTTTGGCTAATTTCCTGGTGAACCTGAAAGAAAGGTGGAAAAGATTCAATTCTGGTTTCCTTCTCTCAAATCTGAAAAGGAAAAAATAAAAGAACCCCATAAAATCTGAATAGGAATTGCTGTTGCTCCTTCTAAAAGGACCTGAATTTTTCTTTTTGCCAGTTTATTCTTCTAGCCACCATCATAATTGCTACCAAGTCCTGTGTCATAACAAAGGTGGACAAGGGGAGAAGGATGCTGTTGTCAGGAAAGAGGCTGGAAGTGAATGAGGGGCAGGTGAGACTTAGCTAGAAAAATGTGGAAGAACTCATATTTAGGAAAAGGACAGCTTGAGTAGTAACTACAGCCAGACCATCAGGGGCAACGGAGAAACTGAAGATTAAAGAGCCAGTCCTGAGCTGCACGCTAAGGAATTTTTGAAATAATAAACTTGATCTTACACTCTTAAGGCAGCCAGGCAGGACCTATGTTCACAGACCTTGTTCTCATTGACTTAAAAGTTTTCTTTGAACAGAGACCATAGATTTGAACCCATCTTGTTCAAAAAAATGTATCTTTTATAAATGCAAAATGTCACTTGACTGTAAATTATTTCAGTCTGTGCTTTCTCTGCTGTCTGAGTGGTAGAATAGAAAGTGGACTGAGACACACATTATGCAGAATTCTGTGTGATTGTTAATAATAGCTGCCCGGCCACTCTCTGACAATTTTATGGCTTAAAAATAACGCTCAGCTGTTCCTGAACAAGAGGCTATTGGAAAGGGGTGAGGGCAGAATCTTTCATAACCTCTGAGTGGAAACAGTAGCCACTGATCTGTTGGCAGGGGAATTACCCAAGCCTATTATTATTCTATAAAAAGTAAAGTGTTATTACCGTATATGCAGACCTCCATTTGGTGGTGCAGAGTCGGAAGGGCTATTTCCTGCCAGCTTGTACTTGTAGCTGCGTGTACTGGGTTTGTCTGGCAAGGTTTTGGTGGTGGGAGGGGGCTACAGGGGTGGCTTCTGTGAGAAGACACAAGAAGCTTCCCCTGGGTCTGGTAGAGCCAATGCCAGCCAGCTCCAAGACAGACCCACTGCTGGCTGAGGCTGATCTTACCAGTGGTGGTGGTAGCACCTCTGGAATAACATACTTAAAGGAAAAAAAAAACAACCCAAACCCTGCACAACAGCAACTACAGCTGGAGAGAGAAGTAAGAATATGTGAGAGAAACAACTCTGCAGAAACCAAGGTCAGTGCAGAAGGAGGGGGAGGAGGTCCTTCAGGCACCGGAGCAGAGATTCCCCTGCAGTCTGTGGTGAAGACCATGGTGAGACAGGCTGTGCCCATGCAGCAGGTGGAGGTAAATGGTAGAGCAGATATTCATCTGCAGCCCATGGAGGACCCCATGTTCAGCAGGGGAAGTGTGTGGGGAGTCCTCTCTCTGAGGAGGAAGGAGTGGTAGAGAGAATTTGGGATGAACTGACCGCAACCCCCATTCCCTATCCTCCTACACTGCTTGGAGGGGAGGAGGCGGAGAAATCGTGAATGAAGTTAAGCCCAGGAAGAAGGGAGGGGTGGGGGAAAGGTGTTTTAAGATTAATTTTTTTATTTCTCATTATTCTACTCTGATTTGATTGGTAATAAATTCTTTTTTCCTGTGTCCTGTTTTGCCCATGATGGTAATTCATGGATGATCTCTCCCTCTCCTGATCTTGACCCAAGAGCCTTTCATTATATTTTCTCTCCCTTGTCCAGATGAGAGGTGAGGGATAGAGCAGCTTTGGTAAGCACCTGGCATCCAGCTGGGGTCAACCCACAGCACTGTGTTGCATGTGTCATACAAAGAGGCTTCTTGGGAATGAATGGTACTCATGAAAGGATGACCACCTACTGTGTATAACTACAAGGGCTCTTCCAGGGGGTGTGACCTCCAAAATTCCTATCAGCAATAAAACAATACAGCATTTTTTTTTTTTGTGGTGGAGAGCAAAACATAACCATGCTTGGTGGAAACATGCTTTTAGTGGCCAAGCCCAGAATCCTCCCTCCTCCTTAGTAACATGTATTCACGTAGGAAGAAAGAGCAAAGGAAGGTGTATGAAGCTGAGCTCTCTCTAGACAGAGCATTTGACTTCCCTAGCTTCAGGAGACTGTTAAATCTCTTTTTCATAGGAAAGCTTCATAAGCGTGTGGTTTTGGTTAATTCGAGGCTGAAAACCCAAACCCATGTCTGTGCTAAAGCACAGCAGTTGCCTTCATGTAGGCTAATAGTATGACTTGGCAATTTCTATGCCAGATCACTGAATGCCTTTTTTTTTTGTTTTGTCAAACTGACTTCCAGAGAACAGTTTGCAGGAGAAATTATTAGTAAGAAGTAAGGCTTACAAAATTGGACTGTTTCCTCTTTAACTGTGCTCCAACTTTGTAGAGGTATTTCTGGAAGCTGTGAAGTGTAATATATGCATGGCAATTCAAAGGTAAAAGCATGCAGTGCCTGCAGTCTGCTTTTGAATAGCAGTGCAGGAATATCGGTTTGTGCAAGGGTGCCACAGCTTTCCTGCAGAATTTTTATGTCACACTAGATCAAGGATGCATAAGAATAATTGCCTAATTCTGCAACTTGTCCTTATACTGGCATGGAGTGGGCTCGCTTCACTGAGTTCTCAAATCAAATATATTTTAAGTGTGAGGAAATGGCTCTTTATGTTCACATACTGTATGAAGTGCTTAATCATTCATAGCTGAAAATTAGCTGAGTGTGATTATTCACCAAGGTACATTAACAGCAGCTGGTGCTGTGCTGCACTCCCACAAGAGAACAAAATACTGGTCTGAAATGTATGCAGAGCTTTTATAGCCTTCTGAGTAAATACCTAGTGGAAAATGGACCAAGTCTCTTCCTGCTTGCACGTTGACTGACAGAGAAAGTCTTGTTTTCAAAGCTACTAAGCTAAACTGAAGGATAAAAATGTTTCTTGGGCAGAGTGGCACAGAGGCCAGCTCCCACCCCTCCTATGGTCTTCCTGGTGCTGGGCTGGTACCAGGCAAGCACTGTGTACCTGCACTTTGGGGAGGAAGAGAGATTGAGCTGGTGACTTTGTCTCCTCTTTATTCCAGGATGGAAGCCAATTATTGTTGCGAACCATGAGTTCTGCTGCACTCACCTCTGCTGCCTTGGTCCGTGTACCAGAGCTCAGAGGTGATGCTGTGAAGACACCAAGCAGTGGTCTAGGCAGCGCTCATACATTTTCAAAGAGAGCGGATCTGCCAGAAACTCAAACGTATTAATATTCCAATCACACTTATTTCTCATAGTTACCATGGAAGTTGAAAGAAAAGAAGGCTGTAAAGGAGAGGTCATTCAGTTCATTCACCTGCCCCAAGACAGTACAGATACAACCGATATATCTAAGACAAGTGTCTATATAGGTGTCCTTAAAAAGCTTATATAATGATGATCACAGGATCTCTGCAGGCCGACTCTTCCAGGGTTTAACTATTCTTACCATTAGAAAGCACTTTCTGAAGTCTAACCTCAATCTCCCTTGCTGCTGTTTCATCCTGTTTCTACATGTCCTACCCTGAGCAAAAATGGAAAACAGCTTGTTTCCTTACTCTTTCTAGCAGCCTTTTTCTATACTTGAATATTGTTATTAGGTCTCTCTTCAGACATCTTTATTTTTAGACTAAACAACTCTGCTTCTCTTCAACTTTCCTCCTAGGATAGGTTTTGGGACTTCTGGTGATAATTCTTTTCATCTGAACTCCTTCCACTTGGCCTGCATTGTTCTTCCATTAGATACTAGATACTGTGCCCAAACCGAGCTGCAGTACTCCAGCTGCTGGAGCCTTACCACTTCTTAACAAAGCAGAAGGTTTACTTCAGCTGTCTTATAAGCAGCACTCCTGTTTGTATATCCCCCTTCGATATTTGCTTTCTCTCAAAAGCAAAGTATTATTGACTTGCATTCAGTTTGTGATCCATTATGATTCTCAAATCTGTGTCTGAAGATGTGCTGCCTCTCCAATTGTTTCCTGTCTTTTGTCAGCTGCACAGATGTGTATGTATATGCAGTTGGCATATTTCATAGCCTGCTACTTCATACTTGTTGAAGTGCATCCTCATTTTCTCAGACACTTTTTCCTCTTTCTCAAGATTGCTTTTGATCCCTAAATCTCTCCTCTAAAGGATGTGTTGTACTTTCCCAGCTTGATACTCTGTTCAGACCTGGTGTTTTATCTTTCACCATACCAAATTATGAATGAGAATATTGAAAAGTCCCAGAATGAAAACAGATTTCTACACTTAATTTAGCCGGTCCTATTTGGCAGTGAAGCACTGCTTGTATGATTTTTCAAGTAACTGTGAACCAAACGAAACAGTTTCATCTAAACCTTAGGTGATTGTCTTGTTTATGTTAAATTTGTGAATGAGCATCGAAACCCTTACTAAAGTTAAGACTTAGTACAGCCACTGCTTTTTCATTCTCCGTAAGACCCATCATGTCATGGAATAGAATTGGTTTGTTTGATATTATGTATGTGAGTAATTTATGTTTGTTTATAACTTTCTTTGTTTGCTTAAATACTACTTGCAAATAATTTAGTTTTGTTCAATATCTTGCTGGGATTTGAAGCTATATTGATTAATGAGTAAGTCTACTCAAGCTACTTGAAAAAGTGGAACACGTTTTATCAAGGTTTCCTTCATATGGTTATCCAGTTATATATAGGCATTTGTCTACCCACGTGCTTGCATTTTGCTGTGGATATGCTTGTCAGCAGCAGGATCTGTACTTAACATGTACTTGATTTCCAGCCCTAAATTTCAAGGTACTTGTCAGCAAACTATAAAATCTGAAGTGACTGGCTGGACACCTCCATCTCTGGCCACCTGTTTGATCTGGTTCATTCAGACCTCAAGGAATTATGTCGTTTTGGGATGTTTTGGGATAATTAGGTTCTCCCCCTCAGTTAGCCAAGAGAACTTCTCTTCAGCCTGAGATGAGAAACAGTACATAGTTACAGCAAGCTGGTTTATGCTTGTGAATCTGTGATTTATATTCTGCCTTGGTTTTGCACTTTATAAATGTATGGGAGCAACTGAATGAAGCTTTTAAATCTACTTTTTGGTTTTTTTTCCCTAATGTGTCAGGATCTAACTATGGCAGATATATGTTCCTGCAGCTTCGTTCTCATGGCAATATAGCTGTCACTTTGACAACACTTTGACTTCTGGAATTTTTTTACCATCTTCCTCTGGTGTCCTTACTAGTACTAAGTGATTACATTCTGCCTTTAGTGAAGAGCAGAGTCTAGATGTAATTCCTATGAAAACCCAGCCTCTGTCTTTCTGCCTTTTGTACTGCTTCAGAATCAAGAGAGCAAAGCAACAACGCTGTAGCAAACTTGGCTTTCCAGTTCTAACTGGGAGTAGTGCCTGTGCAAGATCAGTGGCTCTGAGCTTTAATAGATTCATTCAGAAGCTTTTCCTTTCTTTGTTGGTTTGAATATTTTTTCCAGATTAATTGATTTATCTTTCATGTTTTATAGGGGGAGGTGCTAGCAGTGCCTCTTTTAAGCTGCTTAAAGCTTTCCGTTACAAAAGATGCTTCCAGCCTTTGCTTTAAGTTCCTGTCTTTCTCGTGTTTGCAGTGGATCATTGATATGCAGCATGAAGGATGCTCTTTGGCAAAGCAATGCCCCTTTTTGTTGTTGTTCCTCCCCTTCCATAGAATGACATCCAATTTCTTTTGACATATCAAGTATAAAAAATTGCCACCTCACTTTGTTGCCTTGTGTGCTCCAAGAAGAGCAGGCAGCCCACCAAAATCACAATGCAGTTTAAAACCAGCCTCTTATTTGTGCCACAAATGCAGAGGTGGAGAAAGGACTATGAGTCTCGGAAAGATAATGGATTACTTATAGTGAAGTGGTTAAAAACAACTTATTGTTTTCCAGGGAACAGAGGGCAACTGTCTCTCCCAATGCAGGTTTCAAGCAGTCTGTTGTTCATCTTCTTTCATTGTACTGCTTGAGGGCTAGACCTTCTTGAGATGTGGGTGAGAGGACCTGGCTCCTTCAACTATCCCCCATCTTGGGGAAAAAACATACCAAACTGGAATGTCCAAAATTTCATAACACATTCAGCCCATGCACTCTGAAAGAGAAGGTCTGGTGACACAATAGGAGATGGTCTGTATCATTGCAGGGGTGGCTGAGTACTAGCTGCACTGGGCCATTGTAAAGCCAAGCACTGGAGATGTTGGACAGTCCACCTTTACAACCTGCATAACAATTTCATGAATGCAGCAGAGTAAGGTGACTGTGTGGTTAGATGTTTTGAACCTAATTTGTGTTACTGAAGCTAATGGATCCTTGCTGCTCTCCCCAACAGGTATTGGCTCTCTGCGACTGCTTGAAATGACCTTTTAAGCCATTTGGTGCCTCATGTGCCCCCAGAAGCCAGCCTGCCCCTTCTGTGCATCACCAGTTTAGTCTGGTACTCCTACCTGAGAAAAAGCTGCAGCTCATTTTAAAAGAGGTCCTGATTAAACCCTGTTGCTCTATGGTAATGCAGAGGCAGGATTTTCTGGTGGTTACTCTTGCCCTTTTTATACTATTCTGTGTGCAAGGTGATACACAGTTCACTTCCAGCATGTGTTTACATAAGTAAACATTGTGCAAGTGAGTCTCCAAGTAGTTCAACCAAAGTTCAGCTCTGAATTCAACCAACTAGTTCAACTATAAGGAAAATGAATCAACCTCTTAATCAGCAGACCTTCTGTTGGGTCAGGTGCAACAAAAAAATGTTTCTGTTTGAAACTTTTCCTTCCACCTGGGATGGGAATAAACAATCCTCAGCGACTTCTGCCTCTTTCCACTCTCCTTCCATTCCCCAGGTATGAGTTTCCTTTTGTTGTTGGATGGAAGGAAAAAAAAATCTCCAACATGATGAAATTGCCACACTTCAAGGCAGTGTGTTTTGAGAAACTGCTGGAACCAAAAGAGCTACCACTAGTTTCCAAGCCTTGTCTCACTGCATAGGTGGAGAGGACCATCAGGGCTTAAGGAGCACTCACTCATGGAATTTCAGGGGGGAAAAAAAGACTTAAAAATTGTTAATGACATTTTTTACATTGGAACATCTGTAATTTGGAAATTTTTACAGTGGGAATATCCTGCAGAAGAAAAATCCAAGTCTTAACCTGATGTACTGGTTAAACATGGATACTTGGGCACAAGCGACTGTTTTTCAATGTTTGCACTACCCTGCTATGGCTTAAGAAATAGAGCAGCAGTTAACATAGATGCACTCTGATAACTTGCTTGTGCATCAGTGCTATTAATATCAGTCTATCTTTCCGGCTAGTTCCAAATAAGAGACCGAGATAATCCACAAAATGCTGAGGCAATACCTTGTGTCATGAACTGCTGTAACTGTAATGAAATCAGACTTACACCGCTTTACTTTATGAAATCTGTTTTGTCAAGGTCTTGACAATGCCCCTCTGTTACCGGGGGGTACCGTGTGTCTTACAGTGTAACGCAACTATTGCCATTTGTGTCTCAACTTGTCCAGCCTTCCCACGTCTTCACATTTCCTGGCACTTTAACTTACGCGATAAAAGCAGCTTTCTTTTCTTCTTGAATCAGACACAACTATTTCCCAACAACTATAAACCTGAAGAAACATCCTAAAAGCTAGATATATACGTGTCTCTTTCACATTTATTGTGGATGTAAAATACTCTGCGAAGACTATAAGCTGCTGCCAGGCATGTAGCCACAAGACGGGTGTTTTTCTCACATATGTATCCATTTCTTTTAATAATGAATAATGGACTTCATATTTAAAAGTGACATTTCTATGAATGTGCTAGATTGTGCTATATTTCTTTCACATGAGTATATTCCCATCATGGCAAACTTCTCACAGAGCTTGCCTTGGGGGGGTTTTGTTTAAAGTAATGTACTTTAATGAAAAAGAGCTGCTGAAATTTGTCAGCTTCTTCCAGCATGATTGCGCTTTGGTGGTAGTGGTTTAGAAAAGTCTTTACCCACTTTATGCTCTTCACGCTTATTCCAAAATCCCTCTTCCTTTTTAAATGTAAAAAGATATATGTACACACATATTACTGAAAACCCTAAAACTGCCTTGGACCTTTTGCATGAATAGTCTCATTGAAGTCAATGAATAATAGAGTTAGGCTTTAGCCATGTGCAATTTTCAAGCTCAGGCTGTAGGGTAGATTTCAAGTACTACAAACAATTTGCAGATACACACTTTGCATGGGTGAAGTTTTCAAAGCCAAAGATATGTTTTAAAGACTTAATACCTAATGAGAAATGGATGACACTGATATGATGTTGCCAGTACGTGGTTTTGGAAATCATCAGCCTTGACTCAGTGAAGTACAGACATCTTTGTAAAAGTATGGGCAAATGAGTGAAGTACCCTTCTACTTGGAAAAGTAATGGCAAGTAAGTGTGTGAGTTCTTGTAGGTTTTTTATTTCTTGTGTTTTCCTTGGGAGAAGTTCAAATCCTCAGACGCTGAGTGGACAGGCATGGCAAACTGTATGGCCACAGTGGTCTGCGGCATGCAGGTTCTTGGTTCATTGTTTCCTCTTCTCCAGGGGGCTGTAGAGGAGACTCAAAAAATAGAATTAGTTCCTGCACAGTCAGCTCTCCTTTACTAGAGGAAGTAAGGGGCTGGGTGGCTGCAGTGTTAAAAAGTGAAGCAATATTTAAAGAGGATAGCTCAGGCCTGGCATGGTTGCTGCCAAGGCAGATATAGTAATCCCAGCTGGAGGCAAGGTGGCCTCTGGGGTGCTGCAGAAGTGTGTTGGAGCTGGTATGGAGGACATGTGCGATCCTGTCGGGTAGCAGGCCAGGCTGCAGAACTGTGCTCATGTGAAGCAGTGACAAAGGGACTGGTCTGCTTGGGTGGGAGCTTGGTTCTGCACTGAGCTAGTGCTGGTGGCAAAGATGACCTGTGCCACAGGGATCTGGGAGCAGCTGGTATGTAACTTACAGGTGATGATTACAGGGTGTGACACACTTCATCCTGGAAAAAGCTTCTTAGCTGCAAGCAATGTGCTGGATTTACAGACAATTGGTTTCTGGGGTTTGAAGGAGCTGGTGGCCACTGCCAAGCCTGGATTCTGATCATTTTCAAATCAAACTGTCTGCTCATGCCTTCTAAGTATATTAATAGATTCTGACAGACACAAGGTCAATAAGATCATCAGGAATGATAATTTTGAAAGTGTGTGTTGATTTATGAATGCTGATGGGAATCTGGAACTAGAGAGAGACACACACCTGAGAAAGAAGTACAAAGTGGCAATATCACCTCAGCCATATTACTAAGCCAAACATTTCAGTCTCCATCAGATTGGACCCTGTGAGAGGACTGCTGTGTGAGCCTCGCCTAGAAGGACCTACAGATCAAATTATCCTTCCTGGCAGAGAAGCAACAAAAATGAAGATACTGATACTGTGATCACTTGCTTTTCCATACCAAAGAACAGTATCTGTTTTCCCATGGCAGGCCTTGGGTTATTGTGCAACAACTGTCTCGGTTATTTGGCAATAGCATCGTGTGTCCCTAATAGTTGGCTGCAAAACTGACATTTGGGCTCCCTTTCTTCCTCCATACTGTTCTAGACAAGCAAATATTTCCTCTGGAGCCTGGACTTGTTTCTCTGCAGAAATGCCTGAGAATTCAGCAAGCAGCTGCATGCAGTCTCAATCAAATGGTTCAGCAAAGAAACACGTCTTAGAGGTTATTAGGTAAAGAAGAAACCTTAAGGAATTTTGTAATCTATGTAAATTTCTCTTCAGTAGGAGGAAAATTCCTTCAATGTAAGAGTGGGATTTCTCCAAATCATTACTTCCCTCTTCCCTAATAAATCTTTAAGAACTGAAAAAATAAATAAATTTAGATCTCAACATTTCAGCTGCTATTGCAACATGCCCTGAAAAGTTTAAGTCAGACAGGGACAACATTTTTTGTTAGTGATTTGTATCAGATACTACAGTGATGTATAGCAATAAATTAAGTGGTGCAAGGTCTTCAGTGTCTTCTGTTTTGAGTTGCTTTCTGTTGTTTGAACTTGCTGTTAGCTCTTTAGACACATTCTCAGCTTTTTGGGAAAATGCTTTGTCACAGAGTGACTTAATTTTTTTTCCTCCTGCAGTGGGATGTCCATGCCAGCTTATTCCCCTACCAATTTTGGAATGTTTTAAGGTGGCCAAAATTGCTGCTGTTCCTCCCTGTGAGGACCAGTCAGGAAAATGCTTCCCACACAAAACCATTTCTAGACTTGCTGGCCTAGTAACTCACATGTAAATATCTAATGGAGCTCTAAGGAAATTTTTGAATTTCAAGTAATATACAAACTGAGTTACTTTATAGTTGAAATGTGACTATTACTTGTTTTACATAGTTCAAATTGGTGATTACAAAGTTGGAATCTTGAGTGGGTACAATTTAGTACCTAATACTCTGCAAAGCTTGCTTTCATTTTACATTTAATCAATTGATTTTTCTTTTAATGGATTCTCTTTGAAATTTTATGTTTGTACCAATGTGTAGACTTTACGATTGCTGTGTTGCATTACCAAGGGCAGTATGAGTTTAAATCACTTTATGATAAAACTTTGCATAATCTGCTCATACAAACTAATTAAATGTCAGGTCATTGTAATACAGAGCTCATATCACCATGGGTCACTAGAAACAGCAATTAGTAATTCGTGTGTAATCCAGTTAAATTCAAATTAAGAAAAAGAATGTCAAGTCAGAGTTTTGTTCCTAATTCCTAGTTTTTATAATTTTGTACAGGTTTATGGGGGCACCATTTAAAAGCACAGCTTCAGAATTAATTTAATTGGATTTATACTGCTCAAGCATGGCCCTTAGTCCTTTCTAACCAATGGTCATATGAGTGACTCTTAGAAATCAATTAACTTTAGAACATACAGATATTTTGAATGTGTTAATCCTTCACTAATTACACTGTTATTTTACTGATGGTTATTTAATGGCATGAAGAACTTTGATATTAATCTTTCACACAGAATCACAGAATTGCCTTGGTTGGAAAAGACCTTCAAGATCATTGAGTCCAACTGTTAACATTGACAAGTCCTTAACTAAACCAAATCCCTAAGTACTATGTCTTTATGACTCTTAAATACTTCCAGGGATGGTGACTTCAGCACTGTCCTGGGCAACCTGTTCCAATGCCTAATAACCCATTCCATGAAGAAATTCTTCCTAACATCTGATCTGAATCTTCCCTGGTGCAACTTGAGGCCATTACCTCTTGTCCTGTCACTTGTAACTTCATTGAACAGACTGATCCCCACCTCTTTACAATCTCCTTTAAGGTAGTTGGAAAGAGCAATGAGGTCTCCTCTCAGCTTCCTTTTCTCTAGGCTAAACAACCCCAGCTCCCTCAGCTCCTCCTCATAAGAGACATGCTCCAATCCCTTCATCAGCTTCATGGCACTTCATTGGACACACTCTAGTAGCTCAATGTCCTTTCTGTAGTGAAGGGCCCAAAACTGCACACAGTACTTGAGATGCAGCCTCACCAGTGCTGAGTACAGGGGCACAATCATCTCCCTGGTCCTGCTGGTCACACTATTCCTTATACAGGCCAGGATGCCATTGGCCCTCTTGGCCACCTGGGCACACTGCTGGCTCATGTTCAGCTGGCTGTCAATCAACACCCCCAGGTCCCTCTCTGCTAAGCAGCTCTCCAGCCACTTTTCCCCAAGCCTGTAGTGCTGCTGGGGGCTGTTGCAGCCAAAGTGCAGTACCCAACATTTGCCTTATTGAAACTCATGCCATTGGCCTTGGCCCATTGATCAAGCCTGTCCAGATCCCTCTGCAGAGCCTCCCTACTCTCAAGCGGATCAATGCTTTCTCCCAGCTTAGTGTCACCTGCTGATTTACTAAGGGTGGACCCTATCCCCTTGTCTTAGATCATTGATACAGATGTTTAACATGAGCAGCCCCAGTATTGAGCCCTGGGGAACACCACTTGTGACAGGCCACCAACTGGATTTAACTCCATTGACCACAACTCTTTGGGCCCGGCCATCCAACCAGTTTTTAACCCAGCAAAACATATACCCATCCAAGCCATGAGCAGCAAATTTCTGTAGGAGAATGCTGTGGGAAACAGTGTCAACTGCCTTACTAAAGGCAAGATAGACAACATCCACAGCATTTCCTTCATCCAACAAGCATGTCACCGTGTCATGAAAGGAGATCAGGTTTGTCAAACAGGACCTGCCTTTCACAAACCCATGCTGACTGGGCCTGATCACCTGGTTATCCTGTATGTGCTGCATAATGGTACTCAGTATGATCTGCTCCATCAGCTTCCCCAACACCAAAGTCAAACTGACAAGCCTGTAATTTCCCAGATCATCCTTCTGTCCCTTCTTATATATGGGTGTCACAATGGCTGATTTCCAATCTGTTGGTACCTTCCTGGTCAGCCGGGACTGCTGATAAATTATGAAAAGTAGCTTGGTGAGCACCCCCTCCAGCTTTCTCAGCACCCTTGGGTGCATCCCATCCAGCCCCATAGACTTGTGTATCTCTGTGTGGTGCAGCAGATCGCTGACCATCTCCTCCTGGGCAGGGTCAGGGTGGTGTGTATAATTCTGCTCTCAGTCCCTGCCTCCTAGTTTGAGGGGCTGAACTCCCTCAGTACAACTGATCATGTTACTAAAGACTGAGGAAAAGAAGGTGTTAAGCATCTCAGCCTTTTCCTCATCCTTTTTTACCGTGTTTCCTCCTACATCTAATAGGGGATGGAGGCTCTCCCTGGTCTTTCTTTTGATAGTAATGTATTTGTAGAAATTTTTCTTTTTATCTTTTTACCTCAGAAGCCAAATTAATTTCTGGCTGGACTTTGGATCTTCTAATTTTCTCCTTCAGAACTACTTCCCAAGGGATTCTATAAAGTAGCCTCCTAAACAAGTGTAAGTCTGCCCTTCAGAAATCCAAGGTGGCAGTTCTGCTGCCCTCCCTCCTAACATCTCTAAGAAAATTCTATCATGTCATGGTTGCTGTGCCCTAAACGGCATCTAATCATTATGTCACCTACCAGTCCTTCTCTATGCACAAAGAGCAGGTCCAGCAGGGCACCTTCTCTAGTTGGTTCACTCACCAGCTGTATCAGGAAGTTATCTTCCACACATTCCAGAAACCTCTGGGACTGTTCCCACTCTGCTGTGTTGTACTTCCAGCCGACATCTGGGAAGTTGAAGTCCCTCATAAAACCAAGGGCAAGGGACCATGAGGTTTCTCCCAAGTGCTTATAGAACTTCTCATTTGCCTCTCTGTCCCGGTTGGGACAAGCAGAAACAAAAGGAGTAGTTGATTGTTAGGTGAACTATGCAATTCATGCTGTAGTAAGCCATAAAAAAAGAAAGAATACGACAGTAGCAAGACATAGAGGTTGCAGCACCCTGCCTTGTGCTAGGTAGAGGCAAGTGAGAAGACAGAAGTGGGGCAAGGGCTCTGCACTGGAGAAGCACTGGCTGTTGCTCTGGGATGTCTAGCTCATTCCCTGGTTTGTATTGCATAGTGCCTGAAGGAAAATGTACCACAGGATGCCTTGTCCTGCCCTGCCACATGTTAACCTGGTCCTGCAGCCATGGACTTACGAGCTGCAGTCAGTGTGCCTTTACTGTAGTACTCAGTCTTTCTATAAATGTACTGTAGTCAGAGCATAATCTCTACTGCTGTAGTCCTCCTGCTATTCCTTTTTTTTTTTTTTTGTTAGCTGTTCAGATAAGGAGGGTGTGCTCAACATTAGGTACCATCAGCTTGCTCTCTATATAGTCTTTATAGGCTTTTTCCATTAATTTTCCTAGATATATTTGGATGCAGGCTTCTCAGTGTTTGCCTTTCTTTGGTTAAAACCTCATTAGACTCCTATCATATTTCAAACTAAATAGAATATCCTGACTAAAATGTCAGTGACATTCTTATAATGGCCATGTCTGAAAGAAGCTAAAATACTGGTTGTAATTTATTTATATGGCATGCAAAGGTCGTACGCGATTCAGAGAGAAGGCTAAAGACAATCGTTCCGATCATGCAGTGGTACATCTCAGATTGTCTCAGGTTCATCAGAAGAGTTTTAGTTGGTATGACCAGTGTTAGAGCTAGATTAAAAGTCACAGCATGAAGATGCCCACCATTCCCAGCCCTGCTCTTGACTACTTATTAATCTGCATAAAAACAGTCACTGGGTTTTACTGGATGTCATATGAGACTTGTTGTTCATTGTCTTCTCAGTAAGGGGGGATCTATTGAAATCACTTTGAAATCCATTTGAGATGAAAGGAGCAGCATATTCCAGGGCACTTTTATTTTGATGGAACTCAAATTTAAGTATCTAACTTCAGTTGCCAGGTTTAAAAGAGCTGGCCTTCTTTTTTCTGTTAACAAAGTGAACATTTGAATTCTAAATCACAATCAGCCAAGCCCATGACTGCCAAATTAGGGATGACAGGTGTACCCCGCTGTGCATAGTTCCAGAGGGATGTTTTCAGATATGAATTTAGCTTTCAACAAAGGCATGATTTCTTTGTAACTTTCCTGTCACATTCACTTTGTAACACAGTAATCACTCAGCATTCACAAATAAGTGGCTACCCCAAAATATTGCTTGCGCTCAGTTTATTAGTGTGTGCAATACAGCAGTGTGCTGGTAACCTGTAATATTGCAACGTACTGAAAACTTGAACTACAGAATCAAATAAACATAGGGATTAATCAACTGCTGTGCTAATCAATTTTTCATATTTAATAAAGTGTTTTGCTTTGGAAAGTTGCTGTGAGAGCTGCATATTTTCGTTCCCAACAGACCGATACTGAACCCAAGAAACCTCACCTCGTGGTATGTGGGGCTGCTGTACATCAGGGAGAGCTGGACAGCTGGAAAATTGAGTGTGGAGCATGGAGAAGGCTGTGATATACTTGTGTCTCTTCTTTTCTGGGCTTAGTAAATAGCACGCGAGGCTGCATCATTATATATCAGCTGAGATCCTTGCCTTGTCTTTTGGAGAAAAAAAAAGGAGTGTTTTGAAAGGAGGGAGAGAGAGACTTCTGAAGGACCTGGAGATGGGAAGCTGGCACACTACCAGATCAACCCTTGCTAAAGTGGACCTGTATTTAAGTACTGCTGTGGTCTTTGCCGTTGTTTCTCAAAGGCAATTATGCTGAGTTCATTAAGAAGGCATCAAAGGCAGAGAGCTCCCACCATCTATTGTATGACCACTGCAGCAAGTATGCAAGTGTGCTGTTCATATGCATAGAGATAATGCAATGGGTATTTTGTTTTCCTGCCTCTCAGCCTAAATTCAATATCATTTATAAAGAATGAAGTCAATGAAAAATTTGAAGAATGTCTCTGAAAATAACCCTGCTTTGGAGTAATTATCTCTCAGTGTTGCTAAAGGTTAATTTGGGCGATACAGCAAATGGGACTTTATTGTCCTTATGTACATTACAGACCATGGCATCAACTTCCTTCCCGCTGATGTTGGCAGAAAACTCTAGCTGGTTTTGAATGCTTTGGCTTTGGTGTCTAAATATAGTTCTACACTCAGATCATGCCTGCCCTGCAGTGGCAGCAAGAGTTCCCTTTTACCTCACCTTGTTAGCTTAGGTACTGTAGCAGCAAAGCTGCAGCCACACGCAACTTGTCCAACAGTGAAGATGCAGGTTGCCCTTCTAAAGAAAGCCAGCCACAGCAATCAGAAATCACATGGTAGTCCACCCCCCCTCAAAATACCATAAAGCTCTTTAATTTAAAATATATATTTTTTATTTTTGCTTGAGACTTTGAGTCATTTGGTTCATACTTATAATGGCTTAAATTTTAGCTTTTACCAAAAAAAGAGCCAACGAGTTTTTGTCATGCAATTGCATGATGCTGGAGTATGACTTTTTTCAGAAAAGACATAAAATGGTAAAAAAAGTAGCTAGAAGTTATTATCCAAAGTGTGCATCATCTGAAAGAAGACAAGTTTTCCCATGGCCATTTACATGTTTGGAGATCATTAGTTAGGGAAGAAGTCTCGTCAAAGGATGCGTATTGAAGTGATTTGGTCTAAAGGTGAATGATAATAAATTTAAAATTGAATTAGCTGTGAAACTAGGACATTTTCCTCACTGGTAATGGATGAGTCAAAATAAAGTACAAATATACTTTGGATCTGATAGGTAAAGTCTGGTTTGACTTGTAAGTGAACTGGTGCAGAAGCAGCATGGTCTCCCTTGTGTTGCATGAGCTAATGGAGATCCTGGAATGAATTGCCTGTGTATCCATATGATGACATGAAGCTGCTTGTGTACACTTAGCAAACAAAAGTGACACAGTTGTTTCTTCTACAAAAGCAGTACATATCGTTGTACCAACTTACACAGCCAGAAGAAAAAGGCCACTGATCTTGGCTTCTGGAGATGTTACAACAGCCGCATCACCAGTGAACTTCCTCAACGTCCCCCATAATAGCATATTTGCAAAAGCTGTGTGCCATATGTTGTGGTCTATATGGGTGCATTTAGAAAGCAAAGAGCTCATAACCATGCAAAAATAAAGTACAAATTGGTCTTTTTAGAGCATGTGAACTACCATGCTGCCTTTTCAGATGTTTTTTAGGGGATCTGTTGCTGTATGTGGAGACACTAGTGAATACTACTGTATCAGTGTAAAAATACTGATTGATAGAGATATCTATTGCCTTTTGTGGACAGTCAGAGGAGTTGCCTTTGTGCAAAGCAGAACAACCTCTGTGCCCATGGAAACAGCAACCATTGAAAGGCAAAATTGCAAAATTCTTGTGTGCATTAGCAGGAACATAGAGGGAATGAGATTGTGGTTGAAATAAATCACTTACCTTTTTACATTCCTCCCATTCACTTCGGTAGCTGCAGAACCAAGAACTCTGCATTCGACTTAATTTTACATCTGTTCCCTTCTTTCTGCCCCTGTAGCTCTGAGGCATTGGGCTCAAATGTTTCTCAGAGCTCCTGCTAGGGTACTGCATTTCCAAATATGCTTTGTGCAATCTTTCTTTATAACCACATGTTGGCTGGTGGACTCTAAGAATGTAGACAGCCCCACCATAGGAAACTTCAGGTTACTTAGATCTGAGAAGCGAAACTGTATCACAGGCAAAAAAGATACTGAAAATGCTTCCTTTCATGGCAAGCAATGCCACTGCATCTGTTTGCTCCTAGAAAAGCCATTTGTTGAGACTGTCCTGCTTTGTTTTCATAAATGTAATCTATAGAAGTACTGATAAGCCAGGAAAGCTCTGAGGGTCCTGGCACTGTCAGACTCTTTAGAATTCATTGTAGCAGGGGAGAACATCTGCAGTCTGAAACCTTGGGAGTTTGGAACGAAAAACTATTCTCTGTGTTTAACTGGCAATGAACTATTTTTAAATGCCTCTTCTTATTTGTTATCACTGAGTAGCGACAATAAAAAGGAAAATGTGGTCTCATATAGGTTCAGAAGAGACTGGGCTATTTCACCAAACTTCTTGTTTCTTCAGCTCTGGCTTCTTCTCTCATCTCCAAGTGAGACTCATAGATGACTGTGATGTTTTTAGCAGTCTGGATATATCCTTGCATTCCGGTCCAAAGTCCTGAATGTGTGCTGAAATTGTTTGAGATTTGGAGAAACTCATCATCGTGCTGTCTGCCTGCAGGGTGTGGTGGTGGGCAACTTTTCATTGTGCTCTGCCAGAGAAAAATCATGCATCCCCTCCCAGTGACTGACAAGAGGCAGTGAAACCTCATCGCTTTCTGCTCTCCATCACCTTGCCTCAGCCCATCAGCTAACTGACAGATGGTACATGGTCCTGATAGAAAGGTACTGCGAGATTAAAGAACAACTCTACAGCAAAATAAACCCATAGGACACAAGTAGCTTTTAAAATGACCTCAGGAGACGTGTCAGTCAGTGCACAGTATGAGATTTTCTCAGGTAGGAATTGCGTTTATGGATTTTGTGTGTTGTTTAAACTATAAAATGCCCTCCTGCCAACTATTTGCCCAGCTGCTTCTTCCTGAGATGATGGAGAGAGCTGGATCTAGGGTTCCCTGCATCCATAATCAGAGAGTATAAATCTGTATCTACAGCTATCTATCTACCTACCTACCTGTGTGTGCCAAATGTTTCTTTTTAAAATGATACTGGCTAAGTTGTGTGTAAAGCGGAACAGAATTCTCCCGTGATGTTGATTACAACACCCACTGTGCACATTTCTTATTTCCATGACTTAATAAGTTGTTGAAGGAGAGAGAAGCAGCACATGGGCCTTGGTATAGTTCAATGGCAAATCACATTTGTCAAAAGCGCAGATAAGGGAGCCTTGCTCCAAGCAATTTCTATAACAAAACATGGAACAAAACTTGACCCTGGACTCTACACATGCTGATCTCAGTGTGGGAATTTTGCTTGCAGGAGACTGGTGAGATCAGTCTTTTAATACGAAGGGCTTTGCCATGGTCTGCCTTTCCTGCCCAATCCCCGCACCCAAGGGGGGAGAATTTTAGCCCAGGATATATATTTTTTCTGTGGAGATGAGCAGTTTGGCTTTTGTGAGCTTTTAAAAACCGGAAGCAGAACCCCTCAGTTGCTTAGTAGTGAATTTTCCCATGGCGAGGTACCAACTGGTGTGTGTGCAGCTCACTGGTGTGCAGGAAACCAGCAAAGTTTTTCATGTGGACAGCTTCCTTAGCTGGCATTAAATTAAGGAGCTTTTCTTTTAATTTGAGGATGACTAATTTGTTGCACCACTCAAGTAAATACATATTTTGGGTGAACAAGTCTTTCACAGAATGCTTGATTCTTTGTTCCTTACATGCAAAATTATTTGTGAGACCATGGCTCTGTGTGAGATACAGGCCTCAAGTAAAAGATGTTTTACTACATCCAGTGCAGGTAGGGCAGGGGGAAAAATAGTTGAAATCAATGTGTTCACAGGTGAAATCTCAGGTGTTCACAGGTTATTGCACCAAGCTTATCTGTCTACTTGGCTCAAAAGCAATTAAGCTCTTTAATCACTCTGGAATTATTCACTTGCAAGAAGAAAACCTGACTAGTTTTTCAACTATCGAAGGTGGTAATGACTCCTTTAGAATTTCCCATTTTAAATTTGGATTTTTTTGCAGTCTATTTAACTACCTATTTACTCATAGACTGTGTAGCACAAGGCAGTTGCAAATAGCAAAATAAAGAGCTTTCACAGCAGCTTGGCCACTGAAGAAGTGGAGACAGACTTTGTCAGGAGAAGCTGGAGAAGCTCTGCTGAGAAAATTAAAATTGGCCAAGCCCACCATTTCTGTTTTGATCTTTCAGTCAAAGCAGCCAGTCTTCTGGTGTCAGATCTATAAAGAGCAGTTGAAGTACCTTCAGGGGAGCCCCATCATCTCCAAGAGTAATGTGAGACAACTGGTTGCCTCCCAAGTCTCTTCACGAGAGTGGCTGAGCAATGCTCAACTTGTAGCCTCAAGGCTCTTCTCACGAAGACAGGACTACCCTGGACTGGGGAGGAGAGAAGGTGTCAGGACAGGGAGGCACTTATGCTGCAGTCTGGTTATGAGCAGCCTCTTCTCTATGGGAACCAAGACCTTGACTTTGGTCTAAGCAACATTAGAAAATTTATGAGTGACTGAAAGCACTCTGAGGGGAAATATATGTGATTTCATCTACCATAACGGGCTGTAGAGAGTTGAATTATCTTAAAATGCATGAGAATTTCTCTTTTGAGCCAAATCAGGAGCTGCAACTGTTCTCTGATCTGAGGCCTGGCAGTGGGTCAGATTTTTGCTTTCAGTGTACACTAAGTACAAGACATTGCTCCACCTGCTTCCCCTTGGTTTTCTGAGATGAAGACTTGCCAGCTGCCTCCTCTTTGTGGCTGCCTCTAAGTGCTGTGGTGCTGTGGTTATGCAGGCTGCAGCCTGAGACAACTCCACATGGTTCAGCAATAGTGGTACCTGGGGCTGCTCCTGCTGGAAAAGCGGTTTGAAAGTGAGCTCAGGCAATTTTCATTGCAGTTCTAAATAACAGGAAAACAGATTGAAACATCTCCTCTTTCCTAGACTGAGTTGGCTACTAGTGAAGAGTAAATAATGCAGAAGATGACCAGGGAAGCTGCCATGATTCCTACCACAGAGTAGAAGGTACCTTTATGGTGCCCTTCAGACTTTACCATTGTGTAAAAACAAACGTGACTTAAGCTAAATCAAGACCAGGTCTCGTCCTTTAGGAAAAAAACTTGAAGAAGTTGCTTTGCAATGAAGGTGTATTTCCCGGGGTTTTCATCATGTTCCTCTTACTAAGGAAGTGCTCTCTTGCTGAATCAGCAGGTATTGGGTTCCAATAGAGCCATGAGGAAATGAACAAAGACTGTAGGAGGGCTAGGACCACTGACACGAAGGGCTTGTGCTCCTGGCAGGTTCAGAGATGTTTTTCCTCTAAGTAAACTCTCTGCTTCCCCCAAGTACTCCTCATGCCAGTTTCCTGGCAGTAAAAAGCCGATAAAATTGTGCTGGTAAACAAGGCATCCTCAAATACTGCCTTGGAGGCCATGTGTAACCGTGAGAGACTTCATGTGTGGTCAGCACATGAAAACGTATCATTTTAAAGAACTGCAAGTGTAATACTTTCACTGTAGCTGGAGGTTTGACATTTTACTGGAGAGCCTCTCACACAGCTCCTGCGAGCTTATTTGAGAAATGCCGGCCAGGCGCCTCTCATTTGGCTCTTAATTTCCTCCTTGGGAGACAAGGTGTGTGTGTGTGTGAGAGATGATGTCAGGATAGCCTATTTAAAACTTCAGCGTAATCACGAGCTGGGTGAAGCTTTCAGCAGGTTCCTACAAGAGTGCATGTGGGGAAGGAATGTCAAGAGCACATGGGCATACATGTACATTCAGTGGGTAGAGCAGCCTTTGAGACCCGTGGGAACAGCAGAACTTCTGGAGATAGGAGGAGCCTGTCCAGCCCTCAGCACTGCAGTGTGAAGCCTGCCTAGGTGGTTCTGGGAAGCTGATGACTCTGTGTAACTTATGCTGTATATGGAAACACCCCTCCCTCCAAAATTAGACGTGTGCTCTCAGGCAGTGTGGAGTATCAGCAGGGCTTCTGTCTTTGTGTTTTATTTCTGAGACACAGAAAAAAAATTGGACCGAGCAAGCTTTAAAAATCTTTAAAGGTGCTTTTTTTTCCCATTTTGCATTGAGGGTTTTGGAACAAAACTGAAGTCTTTCCTGTCGCATTGTTGTGTTCCCAGAAGGGGCGATTAGCAACCAAGATAAGTAGCTAAGGTTTTTCTACAGAGATAGTGTTCTTGGACGCGAGGCACAGCGATTCCCGTGGCAGCACTGCCTGCTCAGTCCCTTCTGCCCAGTGCTGGAGCTGAAACATCATTTCCATTGAATCCTTACTAGCAAATCAGAAATAGGAAGCTGGATGGTTTTATTCTATAACCTGTATATAAGAAGCAACTTCTTCCTTCTGGCATTATATTATTTGCCTTTATTCAGCATAAAGCACTTCAGTGGGTTGCTGAATTACTATTAGCTCCCACTGGAGAGTACATGAAGTATATTCCTTGTGAGGCAAAGTTGTAACACGCTGTAAGCTCCAAAGAACTGATGCAATATTTATGTTGTTCCACGTTCTACTGGCAGATTTAAGCATAATATTGTAGACTGGCAGGAGGCTGTTATGATCTAAACTCCTCGATTATGTCAGTGTTTAATTTTAAGTTCTGTTGCACGCAGCAGTGTATCCAGTTACACTTTTGTGTATGATTCTCCTTCTAGGAAGCAGAGCTATCAGTGGCAGTGACCTAGGCTGGAAGGCATGGAGTTTTCTTCTCACTCAGAGCAAACCATGCAGGTTTTGGGCTCTATGATCTCAGTCATTTATCCAAAAGACATGTTTTTCAGTGCAACAACAGTTGGCATATCTCTCACTGGTGCTGTGTTATCTGTAAGTCCCACACTGAGGTTCCATTACCCCATTTAATTTGGAAGCATGTGCAAGTACTGTAAGGAGGATGCAAATGTAAAAGACCGTTTCTCACGATGACTTCAGTTTTATGCCAGGCTCATATTTGACTTGCATTACGCTGGCAGAACAGAGTAGCTGCTTCCCCCAGTTCCCTTGTCTTCCCCTTGAGAAAGGTCCATTAGAGCTAATGTGCACTGCCTGTGTCAGTTCTCTCTCCAAATAATTAATTTGTTCATTTTTCTATGTAATGCAGGGTGATCTCCACTTGGCTTCCTCAGCCCAGTCTTAAGAGAGTACTGTAAGTTTTACGGGTGATCAATGCAAATGAAACCATTAATTTTTGTGAAGCACTCAGCTCCTACTTAAGCAAGAAAACATCATTGATTTGCAAAGTTGTGTGCCCACCGTGCCTAGAAATTAGAAGTCTCATGGGTAGTTTTGGTTTCAAAACTGAGTTTCTTGAAAACTGTAACGCTTGCTGACCTGAGTCGTTAGGTGCAAGTGAAAATCTGGATGTGAGCAGTTGCCTATTCCTGTTGCTGGCACTTGGTGGCTGTTTTGCATGCCTGAAGCTTATTTGTCTGGTGTCTAAAGCAGGTTGTCCCAAATGGTTGGCCTCATCCTATAAACTGATGAATTTCTGTAGAAGACATTTTACATATTGCCTTGGTTCCATCAATAGAGACTGCATGTAAGAGAAGTTGAGTTGTACATCTTTTTCCATTGTTGTAATGCTCATATAAGTAGCGCAGCCACAGCTTCAGTCAGAAAGTGCACTTAAGTTTTCAACTTTAAGGACAAGTAGAAAGTGTTGCTTCAATCCTTAATGCTAAGAACATCCTTGAAAACGTAATAGCATTTGTTAGAACGTAACCCCACTCTGCAGGAGGCATTTTATCATTTTAGTTTACTGTAAACACAAATTTGTTCTTGGCAGTGAAATACTGAGGCTGAAATTTACCTTGGCTAACTGAGGAACCATAGTTTCCCCATGTGGCCAAGGAGGAGAGGTCTTGCTAATCATGTCTTAAGTGGGCTGTAGAACCTTTGCAAGCGTCTGTCTCTCCACTGATTGCATCGACTACTCTCCAAACTTAAGTACTTCAGTCCTTAAAGTTAAGGATGAACATAGGCCTGCAGATCTCATTTTTTGTTGATGAACAGAGGTAAAATACTTACAGTCCGACAAAATACTTTTCATTCCTTTATTTGTTGCTGTGGCTGTCTGTGAATGTCTCTCTTCCTTTCTGTTAATGAATACAGATGTGCAACTGCCTGTAGCCATCTGGATTTGTTCAATAAATGTGCAGGCACAGACGTTTAAATCAAATATTGATAAATACAACCTTTAATATATAAATTTGTCTTGTGAACAAAACTATGGCTGCCTGTTTTGTTTTGTTTTGTTTTGTTTTTCACAGAGAGGCATTTCTGCCATGGTGATACTCTTCGTGATTGCCATTGTATTCTGTCTTACAGTGGCACATGCATTGATGCTTGAGAATCTGAGGGGTAGGAACAGTTTCTGAAATAGATTCAGGGAGAGGAATAAAAAGGATAGAAGGAATTCTTTGGACATAATAATTCTCCTTCTATTTCAATAGCAACTTCTTTCTCATCTAAATGTCTTTTCAGCAATCAGAGACTTAATGTGTGAGGTGCACTAGGAAAGTCCTAAATGGTCCCAAATAAACATCTGCAGGAGTGCCAGACAGGAGAGCATTAAAAGGTGCACCTGTGTATGTACACATTAAAAAAGTGAGTAATAATAACCCTTAGCTTTCAAAAATCGTAACACTGAAAGTAGTGAACTAAGGCCCTGCTAATACATTTGACAGGTGTTTAATGGGGTTATAAAAGTACTTAAGGTGAGTTGCAGCAGGGGAGACCCTAGGCAACAGTTGTGAGCAGTCATTTCACTCTCAGGATCAATTATCACACTTGCTGTTAATTCTAAGATCTTTAGGACCAGTGTTTTAAAATAATTTTTTTCTTCTCCCTCCCCCCCCCCCCCCCACCCCCACCTTTTTTGGCAATAAGTTGTTAATCAGAAAAAGTACCAGAAAAGCAGGACGGAGTCAGCTTTGATATTTTCACAGAAGAAAGTTGCAACTAAGTATGACTTTAAAGGAGACAACACTGTTTTATGGGTGTTCAAGGAGCCAGTGGTGAACTAACTGCATGGCTTTGCAATCCTTTCTCCCCTTCTGACTGCTCCAAACATATTGTATTTTGCCCTTTTCAGAAAATCTGGTATAAAAATGCATATTACTGTAGAGAAGTGTGCTAGTAAAACCATGTAATTTTTTTTGTCACAAGTTCATAAACATACTTTCAATTGCATTTTTTTGTTTTCTTCAATTTGCAAAAGCTTGTCCTGATTTATACTGCTTAGTTACCCATCTTTGTTATCTTAAAATACAGGATATTTACCTTCCCTCTCCCCACTTTGCTTGGGTTTGTTTTTTTTTTTTGCTCTGAAGTTGGATGTAATGAATTATCAGGTCTAAAATTTGCTTCCAGATTATTTGTTGCCCTTTGCTACTTAGGAAAGACTTCTCCATCTAGTTTTGTTTACTGCACCATCAATTGAAATCGCAGCTTTTGTGGTACATCATCTGAACATTTTAGGCATGGGAAGAGAACAAGAGGCATTTTTTAAACTTATGGTGTAGTCCCAGCATACTGTATTTGGGGGCAAAAGAAGTAGAAGCTGGTGTTGTGTGCTCCAGCACTTCCCACCCCATGACTTGCTGCCTGCTCTGCTGTCACCTGTGAAATTGCCCTCTAAAAAGGAAGAAGCATGTCCCCAGCAACTGTGATTGATGGGCTTCTGTCAGGGCTCTCAGGACCAGTCCTGCCACGGCAGATATATAACATTTATTACTCTGCTAAGGAGAGTTTTAAGAGGAATTAAGGTAGAGATGCAAAACTGTGGGGGTATGTATGGTTACTCAGTGTCATAAAATGCAAACTTAAGCTATTCAGTCTGTTAAAATACTTTGGTTTCCTCATCTGACCTCAGAACTTTCTATGGAGAACACTTGCATATCATTTATGGCTTTTTTAGTATCTCCAGAAATGTCAGAAATTCTATTATTTTTTCCAGAGACACATATGCAGAAATAGATGGCATTATTTCAGTGGTTTATAGAAAGATTACTGGATTAAACTACCTTTTTGTCTAGACAGACTCCAGCAGTTGCACTGTGGCACAAAAGTAAAACTGGAAATACATTAAAAGACAACATTTTATTTAATGCAGTAAATTGTACTTCAAAACAATTTAAATAGCATTGCCATTATGCACACAAACACAAGGGGCAATGTCAGTAAGTTGGAAGCTCTGTGGGTTGTATTTTATGCTTTGTACTTTGGTACAGGAATGTATCAAAGAAACCTCTCAAATGTACACATATGTTGTAAAAAGTAACACTATAAAACATCGGGATTTGAAATGCTTGCAGTAAGTGCTGTGTGGGATTATGCTGCCTTCATAAAAGGTTGTCAGCACAAAGAGACTAATTCCAGCCTTAAATTAACCAGCTCAGGGGAGCATGTTTTGGTACCGAGTGGTGGGGCTTGTGAATCACTCCTGGAACATTTGCCCTGTGGATGGAGGCAGAACATGGTCCATAAAGTTCACAATGGGTCTGAAAAGCAGAAATGTGTGTTGGAATCCTATTGCGCTTGTTGGCTAAACTCAACAGTGGGGTGCCTGTGGTTCATCAGCCCTGCCTTCATTTAGAATAAAATAAAAAAAGAAAATGGAAAAGCACACAGAAAAAAAAACAAACCCAAAACCCAAACCAAAACCAAAAAACCAACCCACACATGGGGGAAGTTCCTCTCATCCTGAGCCCTTTTTTTCTTCTGTTTTCTCACAAGTTTTATTGTTGTCCTGGGCAGAGTCCTAAGCTTTACATTTCACATAAATGTTTTCTAAACAGCAGTGCCCAGATAGGACGGGATGGGGAGAGCATTTTAGCCCCCAGGTTCAATGTATTCCAGATGCCAGAGCCCACGCCCAGCACTCTGCAGGCTCCCAGTACCCCTGGGTGGGAATGGCATCTCCTCCCTTCCTCTTCCTCTCCACCCCACGCATATTGTGGCTTGGTTAAACTATTTCCAAATCCTTCAGGTCTGTCCCTCCGACAGCACAGCTCTTGTGAAGACCTGCTACTTCTACCAGTGCTTCCTGAAAGTGCACCGTAATAACCAGAAATGTGAAACTTGCTCCCATAATACACCAGAGTTTTTTCCCAATTTCCTTTAAAAGTTAGATCACTCTTGGGTTTAGGGAATTGGAGAAGAGTATTTGATCAATGTTATTTTATCTCAAAAAAACGAAGACAGGAGGCTCTCCTGGAAAGCCATTTGCATGCTATGCTTTGTCCTGGGAAATAAACACCTACCTTTACTGTGTCTATTTAACACTGCTTTTAACAACTTTTGCACGCACAAATACATATTACGTAATACAACGCCTGTTAACTAGGTGTTCATGAGCTGTGACAGATTACTTTTAATGGCTGGCATTTACCTACTCCATCAAACCTTCTTTGATAGGCTCCTGCTATGGAGAGACTAAGCTGAACTTTGTGGGTGTGGGAAGGCCCAGAGCCTGGCCTGAGGAGTTGGAGATGTCAGCGAGATTATTAAGACTGCTGGACTCTGTGCCTCCTGTGCTTTCTTTCTTTATCTGGCTGGCCTATTGCCATTCTCATGCCAGTCTCCATGGTGACTTCTTTTGGGATAAAATAACAGAAATGTGAGTTGCTGCCTGCCCACAGGAAAGCTGCCACGGCCCCAGTGCCAGAGCCCCAGTGAGAGACAGCCCCGGCACATTCATTCCAGTGGGGTTAGGCAGGTTACAACAGCTGCTTCCAGTTAAAGGTGAAATCTCTCCTTCCCTGCTAGTCTTGCTAAGAAATATCTCCTCAGCCCTTCTCTCTTTATGTTTGGAAACATCCCCACGTAATTCTTCTGTGGATTACTCTTCCCATCCTGTTTGCAGGTTTGCTTGATTCATTTTACATTTTAAATGGCTTTGTCAATAAAAGCTTCAGTTTTCAAATGAAACATTAGCTGGTAACTAGGGAAATGTTAGAGGAAAATGTTTACTAACAGTTGTTAGTAAATTAATGAGTTTGCTGTGCCACAGTATACATAGGAAATGGCAATATAAAAAAATTATTTATAGAGCCAGGCAGTTTATAAGGAACAAAGCACCTGAGTTCTGACCTTCCCTTGTCTGGTCAAGTTGTTGTGTGACCTTGTACAAAGTCACTGTCAAGTCCTGTTCCTCTCCTTCCCTAAATGTAAAAATTGCAAATGGTTATCCTCACTATGGTTATCCTCGCTCGTAAATTATTCTGAAGATTGCTGGGGAACTACTGTCTAAGTGGGGACCATGGTGGCACCACTTGGGGTCTGCAGTAACAGATGTTCATTTTTCTGGTGCTACATGAAGAAGTGACAAGTTTGAGTCCCCACATACTCCGTTGTAGTGGGAGGGGGTAGGAGTTGGTGCTCTCAATGTTTAAAATACTTTTCTTTTGGTACAAGTCCTGTAGATTTCTTGCAAGTATATTGGCTACATTACCCTTCTTCACAAAAAGTGCCAGTAGAAATCACAACTCTGTTGTTGCAAGCTCCATACCCAAACCTCAAGAGGAACTTCCATGAACTACTCAGTCTAATTAGATGAGACATAGGCATGTTAGGAAATGTTATTATGCTATTCTGGAATGGCCTGTATGTCACACATGAAATGCGATAGACCTGGAAGGTGAGTGTTAAGGTCCTAAGACCCTTCAGCTGAAAATTAACCCCTCTTTTGAGAATTTTGGGAGTTGGGGGACTGTTGGGGACAACAAAGGTTGTAATCTTCATTTGTTGCATATGAAATCTGTCTCTTTAAAATGCCTATTTTCCTCTTCGCATTTAGGGCAAAGAATTCTTCTCAAAGAGCTGCCCCCTCCTCCTTCCCCAACATGAACTGAAGTTACACAGATCCTCCAGCAAAGTCAATTAATTTGAAAATGTTATAATCTCTAGAGCCTTTTGTTGCAGTATATGAAAATAATTCACAAGTGGAGGAGTCTAGGCACCTATTGTCCTAGTTTCTTGAAGTGTCATACAGAAAAGAAGGCAGCACTTAAAGTTTGCATGTACTTGGCCAGGTACCAGAACCTTTGCACAGCCTGGGTGTGCAGCATTGGCCGGCCTGCATCTGGCATGGGACCAAAGGGTGTATGACAGGTTATCATAATTCCACTCCTCATCCCTAGTGCCCTTCATAGCAGCTATTAGTGAAATGAGGAAAAGAGACAGTGAAGTGGTTCTTCATGGTCCCTTTTGTATGCCTTCATTCCCACAAGGTAGGAAGGAAAGCCTTTGAAGTGACCCTGACAAATGGGAGCGTGCACAAACTCCCATAGGGAACTTATGGAGCCTTTCTGTCAGACATTGTCCTCTTTTTTACTTGGAATGCTTTCTGCTAAATCTCATCAGAACTGGAAAGTATTTCCAGTAGGGAAGGTATAATAAATCTGGTGGTTTAGCAGATGCTGGCCATACACACTCTTCCCCCTCATGCTGAGTGGTGGGCATTTATTTAAAAAGTTGGTGAGGCGTATGGTAATAATGGTGAAATAATACATGGTATCATTAATTGTGGGTTGGTGACAAGATTTTTGTGGAAGCAGTGGAGAGCTACATTCTGCTGTGTGGAAAACTTTAATGTATAAATAGAAAACAGAGCAAGTGGAGGCTTTCATTTTAGCATTTGTGCAAACAGGTGAAAACAGATTTTGAATGCAAGTATGTATAAAAATAAGGTGTTTCAAATGGATAATTTAGCTTCCTGTGGGAGTGTATGAAATTGATCATTTGCCTAGCATCCCCAGTTTGGAAATTGAAGCTGCATGTTGTGTCAACCTGACAACAATATTGCATGCTCCTCTTTACACTAGTGTCAGGAGGCAATTGTTGGTCAGAGATAAGTAATATTCACATGTGCAGACCAAAATATAGCATTTACTCTTTGAATTAGTTTCTTCATGGTAACTCTGGCCAGATTGTCTTCTCGGAGTGAACCATGCAGAAGGGAGTCGTGGCAGTGGGAGTCTCTCCATTCTCCATGTTGTCCATTAGGGAAGTCTGGTTCTGGGAAGTGAACCAGGGAAGCTTTTTGCTGGACCCACTCCCAAAGTTGCTGCTCCCACAGAAGGGCTGTCTCCCTGCTGTCACTCTGGTGCCCTGCTGTAATAACTTAATTTTTCCTCTAAGAGAGTCATTCCCCTTGAGCTATGCCCTGGAAATGCAGCATGACTCTGTTCTGGTTGGTCTCTGTGGAGCCCAGGGAGATGAAAAACGTCTCTGGGCTTGGTCTTTCATGCTTAGTTCTCGCCCTAGCATGTCAGCACCACCAAATCACTGAGTCTTGAAGAGATCTGTTGGTTACTGACAGAAAAGTACTGATGACATTGTCGTAAACACAGCTGTCTCCCCACCCTCCGGATAGGAGTCCCTTTCTTGCAGATTTCTGAAACAGAGTGATTATTTGTTAATTTAAAAATATAAACAAAACTGATACTGCTATCAATAATGATGATAAGAAAATAAATTTAAAAACCTGCAGAAGCTAAAACCCATACTATTGTGCCTCATATTAAAGACAGCTGGCCTCTTACAAATACAGAGCAGGGGTTTATTGTTAATTTGCTTGTTTCATACGGAAATAAACAGACATTTTTTACATCAGTGTTGAAAGTAGTGAAGCCCTCTTTTTCTCAGGATATTTGCTTTTGATCAAGTGTACATTTCAGGCAGACAAATTTATTGATGAGCTTGGTGTTTCAGGCAGTATTAAGGTTCGTGTCTGAGCGTTTTGTACCTCCCTCCTGTGCATCCTTCTTTTTCTGCAGAGAAATATTCTGGTGCTGTCGTGTTCTGCTTCTCCAAGTAACCCCCTTGGAGCTACACTCTTGTTTTGCCTTGCCCATAATTAATGGCATGCAGTACTGTTTGCAAAATAAAAGGACTCTGAGTTCACCTTAGCAGTTAGTTACTGTCACTCGTTGCTCTATTTCATTATCCATTTTGCCAAGTAATGTCTGTGGGTGTGATGATGTGTAAAAACCTACTTGTCACCTTTTTGAGGTTGGTTTGTGAATCCCTGTGCATAATGGTCACTTGTCCTTGTTCTACAGCTTATAAATATGCTGGAAGGAGCTGAAAGGAGAAAAACTGGGGAACCCTGTTGGGATGTCATCCCTGTGAGAAGAGCCAGTTGGTTGCTGCTGAAACTTTCTGTTGAAAACTGCTAATCCAAATTCCATTTCTGCTTTCATGCTGCTGATGCTTCTGCTACTATGGGAAATGTTGATACTTTCTGATTCTTTATACTTCAGGCCCTGCCTTACTGTCTTGGGCCCATTCAAGGATACTCAGCACACCCCCTGCAGGCAAATAAGTAAACAAAAGGAAGAAAACCACTCCCCATCTTCTGGGACATAGAACTGTCTGGTTAAAATAGCAGCATGTGACACCATCCTCCTTCATCATCTCCAGAGTGACTGATCTGCTGAGAAGGTATTTGTGTAGAGCAGGATGTCCATTGCCTTATTTGGCTACTATAAGTGAGGGATGAAGAGGTTCAACAACGGTCTCCAACGACCTAAGAGGGAAGTGGTAACACCTCTGCATCCTGTATCTAAGTGGCCAAAGGTTGCCTGGTTTGTGTGTTTGTCTTCATGCCAACTGCAAAACCTAAAGAGTAAGGCACTGAGAAGCACTGTGGTTTGATTTTTGTTTTAGGGCCTTGGGGGTTAAGGATTAAGTCCTGTTCTCCCTCAAGGTTGTGCAGCTCCATAACAAGTTGCTCAAACTTGCTCTGCTCCTGTTTCCAGACAGTAAAATGAGGATGGTTGGGCAAAATATAGCTCATGCTCATCAGATCTTCTAGAATTGCACAGTATCTTTGCTGAAGGTAAATATCTCCATTTATATTCACATTATTTCCTTATATCATTATTATTTCCTTAATGAATGTTCAGTACTTAATATTTGAAAATAATATCAGATAATAAGAGTTCTACATGGAGAAGGATTTGCACACAAATTTTAAATGAAATATCTATTGCAATGACAGAATATGGGATTTGAGAAATTAAAGGTAGTAGAGATTTCATACCTGATTCAGTACAACACCCTGACAATGAGGAATATTTGTCTGCAAAACAAGTTTGTAGGGGTTGGTGTTTTACCTAGACTTCGGTCATTCAAGTTGCCAGCATTGTTTAATGCTTCTGTACAGTCTTGATTTTGATTTTAATTCAGATGCCTTTTGTTGAAAAGAATCTGCATGGTACTATTTACATACAACAGAACTTGAATATTTTTTTAAGTTTTCACAATGGCATTTGACAAATGTGCCACTAAAATTCAAATCTGTTACATCTGGCGAGTTTCCATCATCACGTTTTGGAGGCAGGAGAAGAAGATCTGTTGAATATCAGAGGGCTAAGATTTCTTCCTCCATGGTACAGCTACCTGGTGTTGTAAATTACTTTCCTTCAAACTTGTAGGGAGGCTTTTTTCCCCTTTTCTGACTATTCTGTGCATTGTTTTATAAAGAAACTACTTGACTTGAAAGTGTGTGTTTCATAAATATCATCCGATTAATTGTCATTTGCTTTACTTTGTTCCTTTGGCATATCCTCATGACTTTATAACCTGAGTAATCTTCAGTGCATGCTCAAAACTCATTTGCTCCAGTTGACTTAAATCTAAGTAGATGCTTTAAAGGCTTTGCTGCAGCAAGATCTCAGTCACTGGTGGCTTGAGACATTCATTAGTTAAGTTCTTTAAATACCATAAAATGCATGTTGAAAGCCTATCTGTAATCTGTGGTTTGGCTAGGAGGTGGTTTTTGCTTTCAGGTTGAGGGGAATTTTTTAAATTTTCCTTTCTCCTTATTCCTTTTTTGAAAATGCTTGGTATTTCTAAATGCAGCACAGTCCTAAAAATTCCATTGTCCTTGAAAGGAATCTCCTGAATTCCCCTGTGTTTCCATAGCATGGATGCCCCCTTTATTGCTGGTTAGGTGGTGCTTCAGAGCTCTGGTTTGTGAAACTGTTGGTTGGAAGTCACACAGAATTTTTAAGTTAGTGAGAATCAGATCTGCTTTTTGTCAGATTTAAAAAATAAACCTCCCCCCGCCAGCAAGACCACAAGCACTTGTTTCATGCCAGCCTGTTTTAGTTTTATGATGATATTTCATCTTTTATTTAGGGGTGGGGATATGAGCTGCCATCCTACAAGCAGCTAAGCAGTAAAGTCCAATAAACAATATCTCCTATATTCAGTGCCCTGCTCCTACTTACATCCCCGCTCCCAGCACTAACTTCAATAGGAGTTTTAATGCAGCAAAAGATTAATGATTTGTCTCACTGACTTTTAGTAATATTGTTTGAAAGAGAAGTATTGAATCCTCTCACAGATGGAATTGTACCATACTTCTTATGATGAAGAATAAACTTTTTTGAAACATCTGGGTGAAATTCATGTTGTGGTAGTGTTACTCATCTTAAGCAGATCTACCTTCCTCCAAAGAAAACCATGCATGTGAATGGCTTTGTGGTCAATGGCATTAGAAAAACAGGTTGTCTTGGAAAAATACGTTTGCCAGTGTTATGCACTGGAAAGTGATTTTTCCATCCTACCACTCCTGTTTCAGTACTGATGAAAATTACAGCTGCTTTGTCTGCTTTGTCTCGGCTCAACCAGTATTTTACTGCTGGTTTGTCGCTGGATCAGGATGAATACTTCTGCTCGTCTCTTTTTTCAAGGCAAAACGCAAGCGAAATCTATTAACATTTTGCTGTAACAAGAAGCAAGGATGCTCTTCCTTTAAAAGTGATCTTTGCATGTTGCTATGCAGTCAACCATAATTTCCTCAGAAATGAACATACTTGGGAAGCCAAATATGCCTTTCCTTCTACCTACTTGCTTTGTCTGGAGAAATCACCATTGTTGCAAGTGGGACAGAGAAACCACTGTAGCCAGGAAACCGAAGAGGTCTTTATTTGGGGGGGGAGGGTGTTAAGAAAGGCTAGGTTTCTCAGGTTTGCATAATGTAACCAAGACAAAGCATGTGAAAGCAAAAGAACTGCAAGAATGTTAATATGGCTCCAATTGCTGAAACATATGGAGCCAATCATTGGCACTGCCTCAACACAACTGGGAATGGAAATTAGCATTTTTCTCTGGAATATATGGGATTTTTTTTCCTACCGTTTCTCTAATTTTTGTGGCATTTTTCTTGTATAAAAGCAGAGGTATTTTCAAGAGCAAGGCAAGGTATTGTGCCTTCAGTGTTGTTTTGTGATCTTGTTTTTAATGCCTTAAAAATAGGAGAATTATTTGCAAAGAAAGAAAAATATGAAGAGGACTTTGTATGCAGTTGAGCGCGTTCTCTAACATTTACACGTTCTTGCTTATCCTACCATGGTGCACACAAAGGGAGGAATTGTTCAGAGTTTTGCAGAAAAACATGCTCATATCTGTAAAGTGGTATCCTAACAAACTGCAAGTTTAAATTATATTTGAGTTGAGATGCATCTTCTTTGATATTGAACAGAGATCTGTATTTCAGGTCAATGAGGTGATGAGTCACTTAAAAAGAAAAAGAAAAAAAAAGGACTTTTTAGAAATAAGATTTAAAAGCTTTTAAAATCTTAGATTCTGATTTAAGAATCCTTTAACAGTAGCAAAAATTATATGGAAACTTCAAAAATAACTGTGCTCCAAAGAAGTGATTGCTTGATTTGTGCTCTGAGGTGAGCTTTCCTCATTCTACCTCCTTTATTTCTTCTGTTCTGATTTTAGAATTGTTGCAACTGGAGAGAGGAGGGCTTTTATCCCCTGTGGCATCTGTAATTTTAAAAGGAGACTTTTTTGCTGTTTTCTTTTCTCTTTGTAAGAAACTTTTTCTAAACTTTTACCGTTTTGGTTTTTAAATTGCTATTATTAGTTTTTCTGTTATTATTCCTTAATGCTCAAATGAGTAAATATTCAAGTTTATGCATAGTGATTTAAGCATATGTGGAGTTGTTTGCTGGAATATCACCACGTGTAAGTATAAGTACCCGTAGTTTAAGGACCTTTTTTTGCTAAATATAGTTAACATTTCTCAAACCCTTTGCCTTGGGTTGGCAAGCTTCCTCTGTTTCTGATAAAGCAGGTCATCCCTGTCATGGCTGACAACAGCACTCAGAATAGTACTTAAACTACATTTTGTAAAACAATAAAAGAGAATTCATATATGATATATTCTCTTCTGTTATGTTTGTTTTGCCATTGTGTCCGAGGGGAAAAGTAAGACAGGGAAAGAGGATGACTTCTATTTTTTAATAATTTGGATTCAATTCCTTTAAAAAATCTATTTAAATAAAGGCTGTACTTTCCTGCTTATTATTTAAAATTATCAATTCAAAATGCAATGCATTTTGGTAAGCAGCAGCCATAACTGAGTGCTCACCTTATATGTAGCTCCCATACACACAGAGACTCAGAGGGCAGCTTCTTTTATGAACTCTGCAGTATCTTCATTGGTTTGACTGGAACATTCCCAGCTTTGAAGCAGCTTGGAGGAAAATTGCCGCTGGGTTCAGTTACATGGAGTGAAAGAACTGGTCAGATTTTCTTATTTATTTATTTTTCCTAGGTGGAAAGAGCCAGTTTTGTCAAAACTGAAAAGTTTATGGGAACCTGTCTTTTTGGATGAAATTTCACTGAGAAAGAGCCAGGTAGAATTTCTCATAGAAATACAGTGCTATTGCCTGTAGAAACTTGAATATGTATTAAATATGAAAAGCACTAGTTGAGAGCAGCCCTGCTGTGCTGCTTACTTTCCCAGTTCCTGGAAATACATGTTCAATGACTCTGAGATCAAGGTTGCATCCAGGCTATTAGCCTTCACTGGATCTGTCCTCCATGATCCATTTTGAAGCTCTTCATACTTGTGGCTACCAACGCATCTGGTGACTGTGAGCTGCACCAGTTAACTAGGCATTTCTGGAAAAAACAATTTCTTCTGTTGGCTTTAAGTCTACTGTGTAGCTTCTTTGGGCAGTTCTTTATCCTTGTATTCTTTGCCACCTCTCAACATCACTCCTGTGTTCTTTAATAGACCTTTATTGCCCTGTTCTCCAGGTGTTGTCTCTTTCCAAAGGTGGAAGCTGTTTCACTCCTCTGATCGCTTTTGTGGCCAGCTCCTCTAACTTCTAAGGTAGCATGTATGTTCATCATGAGATGAGGTGCTCAGACAACCAAGCACTATTTCAGGTGCAGTGGCAGCTGAGCATGGCAGGGCCCTTTCTGTTTGATTCATGTCCTTTCTTAAATAATTTGTAATGTTCTGTCACTCTGGGGGCTATCTGTCTTTCTAGCTTGGGGTTCACTCCCTCTACCCTCAGGACCCCTGTGCCACTGAGCTCTGAAAGGATGGCCCAAGGCACCGCTGTTTGCCAATGACAAAACTGTGGTTTGGCATGAAATAGCCAAACACTTTCTCATAGTGAAGCTCACTAAAAACAGTAGATTTGAAATCTCACCTTCGTCCCTTTTCTATTTATCCCTCACTCTTACTGACTGTTGATAATCCGAGCCTTTCTGAAGAGCAAAGTGTTGCTGATACGGTTTTCTATAGTTCTGTCCCAAAATCAGACACTTTTCAACAGCAACCTGGTCTTCGATGACATACAAGAAGGGAAACAATCTTATTAAATGCAACATAAAAATGTCAAATTTTACATAGAAAAATAAAATTTGATTGTGGGTTTATTTTTCTCCCCCATTTTGTTTTGTTTAAACATGGATGATCCTGACTAAGGAGGTATGAGGACAGTGTTTGTGTCCTGCCTCCTCTTCTGCACTCTTCCTTTTACAACAAGCTACCTGATTTTCCTGTGGGGAGATAACAGCTCCACTTACTCAAATCATTGTATCAGTCAGAGTGAAAGTGAGAGAGTCAAACTTGCTGAGTTCTTCAGCATGTCTCTGCATTTTATAGCACATTAACATAAATTAAAGCAATGCTTTTTTACCTGAAGAGTCCTCTCATGGTTCCATGAGGTTTAGATTTAACTAATTATAATTTTAGACTATTTTTCTGCCTGTAATGAAAATTTTTCCTGCAATCTGGTTCTATTGTTGCATTTGGTCTCTTGACAAAGCTGGAGAAGTGTTTTCATTTTATAAAAAGAATCACTAAATGTGAAATATGTCTTCCCCCAAAAAATTGGCAATAAGTATAGGCAATTTTATTGAAAAAAACCCCAGAAATTAATTTGAAAATACAACCTTTTAATATGGGTAGCTTGTTCCACAAATAATGGCCGGGACTTAAGTAGAGGTAACAAAAATGAAGAAAACCAGCCTCTAAATTGCTGTTTAAATTCAAATTCTCAGCTTGAGTAAATCAAAACTGCTGTGCTCAAGTGATACAATCTATTTTCACTTAAAACTATTCTATTGAAATCAGCAGAAATGTGCTATTTGTACAAGCTGGCTACCAGGGTATTATGGAGATTGTCCTAAGAAAAACAGCCACCTTTTTGATTCAACAATGGGGCTTAAATGCTTTCAAACTAAAATTAGCCAAATACTTGATGTTATAGTTGCCCAATTTATTCCTGCTTGCAGTGAAGAATGATACATCAAAGGACTGGCAAAACCTGGATCCAGACTTCTAAATTCCAGTATTTTGACTTATCCTGGTTTGAGCCAGGATGAAGCAAATTTTCCTTCTACTGATTCTTTTTTCCTTCAGTAAGCTCTCTTTTAACTAGCAGCAAGTGTTCCAGCTAGTGGACTGATAACGCTGGAATGTTGATGTTACTGCTGAGACTCCAAGGTCGTGTCTTTGCCCTGCTGCCTCAGACACTACTGGGAGAAGAGAGTCATATCTATGACCCCCCCATAGGGAGGCTGGCCTAGACAGACAGCAGAGCTGACCAAAGGTATTCCATTCCATTCCATATGTCTACGTAAGCTCCGAGGAAGGTCAGAGATCACAGAACACAACTTCCTTCCTGCTTCTTCTTCCCTTCTCTTCCATCCATGGCCGGCGTCCGGGGAGGACTCCATCCATCCATCACCGTCAACCCCTAGGCTCTGACCTCAGAACCCTCATAACTCTCCCCTCAGCTCCTGTCTGCTCTGCTGCTCTCTCCAGCAGCGCTCTGGGACTTTTCGGGACTGCTCACAGCTAAGTAGAGTGCTGTGGGAGTTGCTGGGGTGGGGGGAGGCAAGAGGCTTTTGCACATTCCTGAACATACTTGTATATAATTGTACATATAATTAAAGCTGGATAGTTTAGTTTTCAGTCCAGAAAAGTCTCTCTCTCACCATAATTCTCTCTCTCCTTCCCTACCTGGGGGAGGGGGGAGGGGATCGAGAGCATTGTTGTCTCCGGTTTAATTGCCAATCCTGAATCAAACCATGACATGACTCCAAAGCTCTGCGTTTGAACGATGAGTAGTGTTCTTTCTGTTGAAAGCGCAATTTCTATGCCAAGCTGTTTCCTGCAAAAGGAGGATGAAGGATGATGGAGCCCTCTGAAGTTCTCTTTTGCAAGTGGCATCTGACCTTTATGTGGGAACTTCAGTGGGTCGGTTGTCAGTTCAAATGGAGAGGAGCTTTCCAATCTGCTGTAAATAAACAACAAAGCATCAAAGGACTCAAGCTACAGCAATACAAACTGCATGCTCTATACCTCTTGTATTGATTACATCATTCTCTAAGCCTGTGGACATTTGACACTTCAATCAGCTTTCCCAAGTTGTACATCAGTTTTTTTCTCTCATCATAACTACTTGACTTCCAGCGTAGATACAGTACAAATAGAGAAAGATGCTTCAGCAAAACTACTAGAAAGGCTTTACAATTTACTTTTGGGGCAAGGGTCACTAAGTCCTTTGATATTTTCTTTTCTTCTTTCTGCATGGTTCATTAAATTCCCTGAAAGGATGTTGTTTGTTGTACACACAAATGAAATAGTGATAACAAGGACCCATCCCTTAATCTTGTAACTAGCTAAAAAAAACCAAACAACAAACCCCAAACCTCTCCACTATTGAATGGGCCTATTTCCAGCTGAGGAACAGCACAAGTAGTGTCACAAGTGCTTTAAAGTCAAATCCATAAGAATGTATTGCACTAGTGAGTTGCAAAGATCTTTGTTAGATAATTAGTGTATATATTATTAATTACTTTGATAATAATTGATGGGTAATGTAGGTTACATTGTTAGATATTGATAAATCTAGTGTTTAGTCTCATCTTTTTTTTTCCATGGTACAAAGTGACCTTCAAGCAAGGAGTTTTTCTGCTCTTAGTGGATAGTTGCTCGAGGGGTAGACTTGTGAATTAAGCATCAGTGACTCAAAGTTTTTACCAATACTACTGGTTACTGTACTAGCTTATAGGACAGAAATTATAAATTCACATTATGTGTCCATATCTCCATTCATATTATTTAATTCAAATTAATGTAAAAATACCACCTTGCTGAATATTACAATAATTTATATTTTATGGTTGACAACCTCTTTTTCCCCCCATGTTGCAGAATTGTTCATGTTTTTACTGCAAGGACTCTCCTGATAATATTATTGTTACTATTATTAAAAATATTGAAAAGATAAATATAATTACAAATACTTAATACAAAAGTGACTTTTTTTCTTTGCGACCAATTCCTACAAAACTCAATTTTTGGAAAGGCTAGTTTGTAAATATTTTTTCGCGAGGAATGTCAAATTGAGCTAATATTGATGTTGTTAATGGTATACAGTTGTTTTTACAGAAGCTTTCAATTAAAATGTTATGCTTTTTCAAAGTCATATTGCATTTGCCTGAAAGAGCCTTTGCTGTCTCTGCTTTCCTCGCTTCTCAGGCCTTGAAGGAAGTAGGACTAACCCAGGGAGATTAGCAAGGTCACTAAATCTGAACTTGGGAAGGATCAGAGCCAGTGCCGTCTGTGCTTATTCCTTCCCTTCACAGTCACAGATGCTCCTTTTGCAGTTGCAGTTCATAGGACAGGGAAACTGATAAAGATGGGAAAGACTGAACAATTGAGCAATTTTTGCTGCAGTAACATAATCCCTAGTAAAATCCTTAATGATATCAACGGACTTCAAAACAACTTGTTTTCTCGCTGCCAGATGATGTCCTTACATAATATTATCACATTGCACTCCAGCCGCTTGCTGCCTCGAAATCACAGGGTGAGTCAGTGCAGGCATCTGGAAAAGTCATTGAGTCTTGTTCTTCTCTCTAGTCTCACGTGGTGATCTCTAAAATATGACCTTGAAATTTGTCTGAGTGTAAATAAATGAAACTCGATTAATAATGCTAGTTAGGCAAATCCATTTTAGTTCAATTTTCCACAGTAAAAAAAGACTTTGAGGTCCACTGTCTTGAAAAATACTTCAAGGTCAAGCAGATTATCTGGTGAAAATTATTGACTCAAGGAAATAGCAAGAAAGGGGAGGAACTTTCTAATTCAGAAATTAAAACATTTTTTTCTGTTTCCCGTTCCTGTAGTCCAAAATTCTCTTCATTCTATTCCTCTTTTTCTTCCAACTAGATTTCTTCTTTCCCTTATTTTTTTAAAAATTCTCTCCTTTCCTTAAACTCATTGTATTTTCTTTATTTGATAATTGATAGCTAAAACATGAGTTGAACTGGATGAGGAATTAAAAAATCAGTGTATATAAGAGGGTTGAAGGAGTAAAGGTCTTCAAGCAATTTTACTAACAAATATTCGTTGTTATTTGTATTGCATTTCAAGATAAAGGAAAAGGAGAGCTAAAGAATTCTACATTTGGTGTTTGCCAAGAAAAAAAATGTGTTCTGAGACATTGCTTGCTATTAATGAGTGCTTAGTTTCATCTGTCTTCTTGTGCATTTATAATATTTATTAAAATAATAACCTTTTCTTCATTGTCTCTCCTGCTGCAAATAGTGTTATGGTCAGATGATTGGTGTTGATGTTGATTTGGTACCTTTAGAAATCAGAGATGTTACCTGCTAGTTTAGTTATGGTGATATTTATGTATATATCTTGTAGTTGGCACAGGTTTTATTTTAGTAATGGTAAATGAGTGTCATGTTGGACTTGATGATCTTGAAGACCTTTTCCAACCTCAATGATTCTATGATTCTGCGATTTTCAGTTGTACCACTGGCTCTGAGTTCTCTGCTTGTCTCCATTGGTGTCTGTAGGTCTGAGGTAAGCTCTCTGCACATGGTGGGTGTCTTCTGCAACCTGATGTGACCCCATGGCAGGGAACTGCTCTCAGAAATAACTTCCCTTGAGTGCATTTCCCTTAAATGACAGTCTGCTTGGCAACTAATGAAATGTCAAATTGATAGCCAGAATTGTTCTATATATAATGCTGGCTCTGTAATCCAAGCATAATCTAATGAGCTGATTAATTAGCACTTTTTGAACATGTCTGCTGTTGAGGTGAATTGAATGAAATGGAAAAGCTCTCTGAAATGTTTGCCTTCAGTGTCAATAGAGGTACCTGCCTTGCTCCCACTAAGTTTTCGTCATAGCAATTTTCAGATTTTAATTTCAGTCAATGTAGAACTTGTAATGGTCACTTGCAAGCAGCCATACCTGAAAGGGGCAGCCACAGAGATATGAGCTTATTTGATTTACTCCATTAAACGTTTACATTACCTATTTCGTCTGGCATCATGCAGCTTCTTGCTCAGTAGCCCTACCTGGGAGGGCAACTCTGACAAACCCCATGGCAGCCATTGAAGTCTGGAAGTAGTAACATCCAAACGTGCAGCACTAGGATTTGACAGAGTGAAAGCAGCAGGAGACTGAGGCCATCGGTTTTAACCACCCTGGTAAACCTTGATGCAGGGAAACCCCACTTTAGCAGCATTCACTTGGATATCAGGCTCTGATCAGGAATTACTAAGTTCGTGTTTTCTTTTGCTGCCTTGGCTACTGGAGGAGGATTAGTTCCTTGTTACAGTTAGTTGTCTCTCTTGGGACTTCAGCAAGCAAGATCTTTTCCTGTTATAACTGGGCATGCATGAATTCTGCTATGGATCAAACAGGTAAGAAGGCCTGTGATTGTATGTCAGAGAGCAGTCATACAGAGAAGATCTTTTCAATTTTTGTTCCATTAGCCAGTCTCAATATAAGAGAGTAAACAGCAGGGGTAGGCTTATCTAGCCTAGGCTCTGGTTTAGGCTCTTGGAAAGGAAATGCAGCATGGAAAATTACCAAATTTGACAGCTTATGAATATGACCTCTGACTGGCCACATTTACGTGAAAACCAGGTACAATGGACTCTGGTTTTTTTTTAAGAGACTGAATAGAGGCTTGCACTCAATTGTAAGAAAGAAAGAAAGATGTTAATATGAAAAGATCTTTTTCTTCTTTATATAAGCATGGATGGTGATGCTTTGAAACCCATGAGACTCTAAGATACTTATTGAAGAGAGCTGAATGTGTAAAATGAACAGATGAAGTGACCAAAGATATGCTGGCTTTATACTGCTTTTTTAGGGTAGGGTCTCTAATCAAGAGTTGTTTCAATTGAGGAAGGCATAGTGAGAATTGTAGACTTCCTTGACAGATTGTGAGACTAGCTGAAATTGAATTTCTCTTGTGTTAAAAAAAAAAAAAAGTGTAGAGGAGTATTTATGGGCCATTTTATCTACATCTAGTATCAGATGAAGATTATATTAATAATATTTAAGTGAAGAATAATGCCTAGCGCTCACCAAATTTTTTGAATTGTGTCTGCCTGTGGAGGGAAGCCAGGTTATCCCAAGTGATCTGGAGGTAGTGCTAAGAGTAGAGTCAGTTTGGCAAGACTCCTAGCAAAATATTATATTATCTAGACTAATATTAGTCTGTATGACTGACAGACTTTTGACTTTTTTTTTCTTTCTCAGACATATATTTGTATTGGTTTTTAAAGGGAACTAGGCAATTTTCCTTATTTCAGGAACTGATGAAGTATATTAATTGTTTAAGATACTGGAAGACTTCAGAAGACAATCTTTTGCTAAAGCTGTGCAATACAGGGCATGTGGAATTCGGATGTTATTAACAGCACTTTGATGCTCTGCTTTTGAACTCTAACTTTTTTCAGTAATCTACAGAATATCTAGAATGTCTGAAATAAGTGGGTTTATTGTAGTAGGAGCCACTAAGATGTGTCTTTTTTTTACAGGACATTTTTTACATTTAAGTGCTTATATGTGCAGTCACCCGTCTCACATGATGTAAGATGCATCCAAACCAAATCTTCTGGCCTTACTTGAAGATAGTCTTGATAAGTTGGCTTTTTTTCAGGTCCCCAAATCTTGTTTCATTTCTGATCAGTTTTCAGATTTATTTTTTTTTTGTTTTGCATCTCCAGTACCCTCCATTCATCCGTTTGGGTGAGGAGGCTTACAGGTCTTTTCTGCTCAGGAAACACCTTTAACAGTGGTCTGAAGTGCTTCCTCCTTGTTTGTTCTCTGCAAATTAGCTGGTGGAGAAATGAGAATCTGTTTCACTTGACCCCTTTAGTGTATTCATTATTCTAATTAGTTGAAATCATTCTATGGTAATTGTTCCTGAGATTATCATATAACTGCTTCCAAAAAGGGTGCACGATACATGAAATGGTCCATGTCACCAAATGGTTGTTCAGTGCGTGGTGGGAAACAGTGGAACGTTTCACAAAGGCGATCTTTAGCATGACTTCATTCTCTGCATTGCCCAGGGCAAGCCTATGTCTATTCATTGGCTCTGGTGGGAACACAGCCTCGCTAGATTAAACTCAGCTTTTGTAAGTACCCCCCTCAGCAGTACAAACCACTTTCATTAAATCAGTCAGAACCAGTCAGTTGTGCATTGACAAGTTTCTTAAACATTTGCAAGTCAGCCTTCTGCTGTGTCTCTTAGGGGAGTCCTAATGCTCCTATTGCAGAGGAACCATTTAGCTGTCTCCTGTGAAGTCATTGTGTGGTTTTGGCACCTTGCAGCAGTGCATGGAGCTCACTTGTTAGGAGGCTTTTTGGGAATGGAGTGGGAAATATCTCTAGTGAGGGCTTCAGAGATGATGACATGAGCCCACCCTTGCTGTTAGATGTGTGGGCAGAATCCCAGTGCCTGGGAGCTGGGTTTTGGGAAAAGTACCTGCAAATTCTGGTTGTGGCACTGTTAATAGCTACTTTTTCAAATTTATTTTTTTTTTTAATCACCAGTTCTCTTATTAGAATCAGTCGGCAGCATTTTTTCTCCTCCTCCCTCTACTTCCCACTGCTGTGTAAAGAAGTGTGTGGCTCATAGGCATTTCAGGCAACAGCTAACAGAGCATTCAAGAAAATTCTTATATTATTAAGAAACGGGATAACGGCTCTTTTGCCTGAAGGTAAAACTAAATTCGAGCAGCAGGGGGCATGGAGAGTGTTTGCGAGCATAACTGCAGGCTAAAAAGCTAATGTCTTCTTCCTTCTGCACCTTGTTCAGGAGGGCCAGAGGAGAGTTTGATAGTCAGCTTCAGGTGTGCTGGATTGCTCTTTTCTAAATCTCCCACCGCTTGGGGGTCTGATTTTAAAATGAGAAGTGGGCAGTGCTAGGATGAAACACCCATTTGCTACCTTTTGTGAGTCACAGTGTCATCTGGTTTAAAAGAATGATTCCTACAGTTATACCTGTATCCAGATGTTATTCAGACTTTAGCTTAGTAGCCTAGAGCTCTGCAGGCAGCTCAGCCTGTGGTCTTGGGGAGGCAACTGCCCTTAGCAGGAGGACTTGCACCTTTTCTTACTCTCCCGCTCTCCTCTACAGCATCCTTTTGTACTACTAATATTTTGTATTTGTTGTTGCCCCAAACAGAGGCTTGTAGAAAAGATTTTAGCCCAAAAGGCTTCTGGCAGATTATTTCATCAGGTCAGTTTTGGGGTATTTCTTTAGCTACAAATTAGATACACATTAATCAGTTTTGTGACTGAAATGCTGGTCGGCCAACTCTGTGTGCTACGGTGTAACATCAGGCAGGCATGAACGGTGGTGATCTGGGAAGCTGGCAGAGGTGTGACTCCTCACTCTTTCTCCATGGGGCCTGGTCACTTAGGGGTAGAAACTCCATCAAAGTGGTCTGGCCAGCTTGTGGTTCTTTACCCAGAATGCTCCTAGGAGCATTCTGCAGAATGGCTGCAGTGGTAAAAACAATTTTTCATCTAAAGAAGTCCTCCCGTGTGTGTAGTGCTGCGTATGAATGTTTTTAGGTAAGCAACTGCTTTAAAGTAAGTCAAGTTCAAATGTAGCAGTCTTCTTGAACTTGCCATGTGAAGTGGTCTGGTGAGGTGGAATGAGAAAATCGACTTTTTAAAATTGCACAGCAACATCACAGCTGCTTACAGCGCCAGAGATCCAATATTCCCAGTATGATAATGAATTTTCAGTTATTCCTTGTTGCTTAGAAGTGGTGAAAGAAAACAATAATCCAAGGCTTTTCTTTCCTCTATATTTTATTTCGAGGAATAGGATCATTTGAATTGCTATGGAATTTGCATACTGTAGTACTGAATGCAGCTAACAATTACATCATATACTCCATGTGGTACAAGCCTTTTGATATGGTTGTATTACTGCCTCATAGTAAGATTTGCCACTTACTTGAGTGTGAGAAGACAGAGTTTCCTTCTATTTGGCAGACTTTATTAAAATCTCAGGACTATCAGGACTGTAATAAATTAAGTATGCAGGGAATGCGTACAAAGATACCTAACCCTACATGTTATTAATTACTAATATAACTTAATTAGTTACTTAATTAACTACTAATATAACTTTTGGATCTCCAAACTGTGATTTTTTCAGTTCTCTCAGGGCATCAGGTATCAGCTGTAGAGAGGACTTTCAATGAGGAGTGTGAAGATAAAGCACATTATAGAAAGCCCTGAAGCATCGCTTTTTCTGAGCTGACCAGAGGTTTCATGGCAGCCTTCAGTGAAGCACAGATTATTATATGCCCTTGCTGAGAAGTGGAATTCAGGATTTCACATCTGCTTATAGCATTGTATAGAGGTACTGGCATTACAGTTAAATGTTTTAATCATTTCATGGTGGTCGGTGATCAGTTGTGAAGACGGTCACTGGGCCGTTGGCCCAAAATCTTGGAACTTAGTGATCCAAAGGCCATAGTACACAATATAACCTTGTTCTGAATAAATGTCAGAAATGGAGGTTGCGGTGAGAGAACAGAAGGTGTTGCTAAGAAGCCAATTAAATGCCATGAAACTCTTCAGAATTTTTTATCCCATGGAGGTACACTTCAATTCCAGTCCACTGTTGAGGATAAAGAATTGCTTGAGGCAACTCTTGAGTGAAATTTTATTTCTCAGCTTTGGAATTTCTGGAGCCTGTATGTTTAAGTAAGAAATTATGTTTCATAAAGGTATATGGTTATTACACACAGGCAAATTATGTATGATTTCCTGTCCTGTGCCTGGCTTAATTTTTGTGTGTTTTACCTGCAGATCTTCCTATTTTAAGAGACATTCAGAAAGAAAACACTTTGATTTGAAAAATTCCAGTCTTTCAGGGGGGACCCAAGAGACTTAGGTAAAATTGGTGTCTTTGTTGATGACGTTGTTTTCCAGGATTTGCAGACAGAAGTCTGTTGTTTAACTTTACTCAAACTTAAACAAGGGCTTCCCGACAGATTTCTAGCAGGAACTGTTGGACCACTGTATCACAACAGCTGTCAGACGCGCCGTAAAGATAATTACCCCCCCATACCCGGTTGGCCCTATAAATTAAATTTGGATACACCTTTGAAATTTAATTGGCAACACTATAGTTAATTTTTCTCCAGTAAAATGTCATGTTTTTTGCCAGGTGCAGGGCAGGGGAGGAAGAAATAAGGGGGGTAATGGGGAGAATGGAATTGATTATAACTGGTATAAATTTCAGATGATGTAAAGCATCAGCTCTTTGCACAGGGAAACCAGTGATTAAAGACCTGGATAGTTCTACACAATTGACTTATACTCTGGAGTGGTGTTCTCCAAATTACAAAACCAATCAACCACCCTAATTGCCTTCATTCAAACCCAATCACCAGTTTGATTCTTTTACCAGCCAAATAAGACAGCATAACTCAGTTAGTATGAGTTTTGGGGAATGCATGTTTGGGACCCAGCCAGATCTTGTGTAAACGTTACACTAATGTATTAAATCCATGGCCAGGAAAGACTTGCAATTCTCATTTTGGTACAGCATCTCCTTTTGGTTTCCTGTGGTGTAGTGAGTGTAGGACTTAAATGCTCCAGGTCTGAATGCAGACCCCAGCTATGATGGTGTGACTTTACAATGACTGTGGTGTAAGCGAGGGCTGAATGAGGCCTTTACTTTGTAGTGTCTGCTTTTATTAGGATTTTTCTATAAAAGGCTCTAATAGGATTTACTTTGCTTCCATTAAATCAAACTGTTACTGACTTTAGTGAGAGCAAGTTCAGACCCTAGTCAGCTTTTCACTGTTGTAAAAGAATTTGTTGGTTTCTTTTAGTGGAGTGGAGCTAATTCCTTTTCATTTTCAGCATGCATTCTCTTCGTCTCCTTTTGTGTGCATGTTCTATTTTTAGGGGGAAAAAAAAATCATTTCCTTATTTTAAAATCTGACCCTTTTTCAGCACGCCTGTCACCCCCTAGTATAAGTGGGAAATTGAGTTGTATGGCAGATTTTGGGTCCTGGGCACGTTGAATGACTATGGAAACAATTAAAGATTGCACTGTGCCTGAGGAGTCTTTCCTCGGAAAGAGGACTGAACTGCTCTCTAGCTGTCAGTAGGACTGAATGCCCATTAAAAATTGTCCAACCCTAATTTGACTGTCCGTTTAGGAGGTGCAGTCACAGATAAGCAGTAAAATACCTTACTGGGAAAACAGCAGTAGATAAAAACAAGTAGATTAACCACATGCTTGAAGCAGAAGAATAGAGAATATGTCTGCCACTGATGGGACCTTGTAAGAAGTCTTCTAACAAATCTTAACCACTATATACATGAACCTAACATAAAGAGTCATGATTGAATTGTCCCATATGAAAAAAGGGAGAAAATTTCAAGAACTTAAGGAATTTCTATTCCTTTCAAATGTGAACAAAAGGACAATATAGATGACTGACAAAAAAACAGAATAAACTTGGAAGAGAGGTACAAAGTATTTCACCAGTTTATGAAAAACTATGAATGCCATGCTGAAGACTTGACCTGTTCCTCTTTGTAATTCTGCCAGTAGTAAAAGAACATGGTCATGTCATTTCTGGAAAAATATAAGGGCATTCCCTAAAAAGAAAGTAGTACTGCATGCAGAAAATTGTGGAGTTGTGGTACTTCTACAGGAGAATACTACCTGTGGCCATGTTGTGGTTGTTTTGACCAGTGCCTACTATCTCTAGAAAGATTTAAAAGATAAAAAAAAAGATTAAAGATTTAAATATAAAAATAATTCATTGTTAGGTTTCAAGATATAAATGTATCTGAAGAAGAATCCTCTGCTGATGAGTAACATTGCCCAGCTTTCCAGGTGTGTAATGCTGATTTGTTTTCCAAGTTCTCTAATAAATTACACCTAAACTGCTGAACAGGATGCCAGATTATAAAACAATGGCAAACATTTACCACAAGTGTCTGAAAAAATGTATTTCCTGTTGCTGAATGTTTTCTGAAATAGCTGGAAGACACACTCTTTGACTTCCTTTGACTGTTTGATGGAGTTAAAATGCACCATTCCAAAACAGTAAAGAATTGAAGACACAAGGGCACTTGCAACCTGTTTCAAGTAAGAGGTCATTGTCTTAACCTTTGAATTCTGTTTAATTGCCATATTATTCATGGCTTCATATCTAGGGGTATGTCATTCCTCAGCTTGGACGGGGGAAAGAAGCAGAGAGGAGTGCTTGTGTTGGACACAATTGCATATGCAGGACCTGATCCAGGAGGAAGGAAGCTGACCACAAAGCAGAGGTTGTGCATGATTTTGTAGAGAAGTCAAAGGAAGGGCAATAAGGACTTTTTTAGGAAGGTCTGACCTAAGGGTAGACAGCACTCAAGACTGTTTAGAAAACAAACAAAATCCTTGGCTGTCCGTACATTACCTTCTTAAGCTTGTGGGCCTGCTTGCCTACCACCAAGGAGATGAACTGTGAATAGGATAACTCAGACTTTGAGGAGGAGATACCCTCATGCTATTAGAGGCTGAGCAGGAGGGAAGTTGGCCCACTGGAAGCTGGTGATGACTGGAGAATGTAGAGAGACAGTGACGTGCTATTTCTCAATAGAAACCTAGAGCTGCTGGGCTGAAAGTGACCCGAGGAAGCCAAGGAAGGAAACCAGAGCCTCTTCTCCCAAGGGTAGAGTGAGTTCCTGCACAGAAAGCCCCTAGTGTTGTCATCGGCTCATTCACTCCTGCAGGTTTCTCATCTGAACCCCAAAATGTGGTGATCTGATGGAAGAAGGTGGAAAAGAGTAGTGGAGCCTGACGGCGATGAAGAAGCCCTTCCCCCACCCACCCTCCCCCTTCATATGCCGAGGGGAGTGTGGAGAATTTCTTCTGAAAAGTGGTATTGTAAGCTGTACAGAGGAAGGAATTGAGTGCTTCCCTGCATGAAATCTAATTGCATAGTAATTCCTTCTCTTTTCACTTGTCCCCATTCTGTTATTTTCTCTTCCCATCTCTTGATTTTTATTCCATCATAATCTCTCACTTGTCTTCCATTCTGATTTCATCTTTCATTTCATTGTCCTGTATTCTTTTGCTCTGATTTAGGAAACATATCTAAATAATTTTGCTAAATATACCAGTGTTCTAGTCTCGTATCTTTCTTCTCTAAATTATCATAGTCTGGACCCTATCTTCCACTGCCTGGCCCATGTCCTCCTTCTAGCAGTGCAGATGAGACTCCCCACACCCCTAGAAGTGGAGAGCACTGACGTCTGATATATGGGGTTGAAAGGAAAAAGCCATAGGGGCATGTATTAATTTCCTTTCTGCAGCAAGGAACTCATTCTTTGGAAGCAGTGTTAATGTGAATAAGATTGTGTCCTGCCAAACCCTGAGAGGGTCTCAGCTACTTATCTTTTTAGAGGCAGAAACGTATCCAACATATTGACCTTCTTTACCCCTCAGAAAAATCCCTGCATTTTTACGGTGACTGATCTGAAAGATCTGGTTTTGCAGGATGTGAACAAAGAATCCCAGATTTCAGTCTGCAGGCAGATGGACCTTTAAACAAAACTCCTTGCACAGCAGGGACATCTGTTACAATTTGTGATCCGCAAACTTTAAGGATACTCAGAATTCAGCAATGGGGCTCAATCCTTAGCTAGACTCAGCAGGTGAAGTAAAAGGCAAAGTCTGTGCACTGTGAGATTTACTAAGAGCTGAAACAGTTCCTGCAGCAAACTGGATCATATGAATTTAACCTCATGTTAGCCAGTGCATGTTTTCTTCTACTTCTTTATCCTTGAAGACCCAACTAAGGAGGCAGGGAAAGTGACAAGCAGGTTAATGGAGCCATTAGAGGGGTATTGTACCTTGGGAAATATTTTTTTAAAAAAATCATTCCTGAAATTGTGCCAATGGAAATTTTTCATAGACCTCACGGAAAAAGGAGCCAGCCCAGTCATTTACATTTGCATTTAATACCTTCTGTGTCTTCTGTTGGGTGTTAAAGGGTACCACATAATTTTTGTCTCTGGAGTCCAGTGTTGGAGACTGTAGAACTGTTTCTGCCCTACTTTAAAAAAGGCTCATTAGTTGGTGCATGATACCTATTTAGGACAAACATAATTTTCTAGTGAGTACCAAGAACTCATTTATTCAATACATATTTTCTTTAAAAGTATTTGAGGTTTTCTGGAAAAATTATATGACACTGTTCATTGCAGTAGTGACTTCTGTTGGTGATGTTAGCATTTGTGCAGACATTACATGACATTTTAAAATGTTAATTATTAGTTTGGATTTTTATTCCATGAATGGTTAGTACCAATATGGGATAGGGGTCATTTAAGAGAGGACTGAAGTACTTTGCCTCATTTTTCACTCATTAAATGGGTATGCTTTCTTTTCATCATGTTAATTCTTTCTGCAAATACTTGATCTGCATTCTTTGCAAGCAGTAAGCGAGGGATTCAAGGGGCTTTGATTAGATGCTCACAATGTGTTTTGCTTGGACAGATAGGACAAACATAAAATTTGTAGGACTGTGTTGCTGGCACACCACATGCTATATTTTTATAAAATTCTATCTTTAGCCTCCCTGTTCCTGGTACTTTTAGACATGAAATAGTATTATGTTTATAGAAGTTCTGAATTAATGTCTGTGAATATTTTCCAAAAAAATCCAGAAGGTGCAAACTTAAAGGCAAGCAGAGCCAAAGCAGTTTCTATTTCTTCTTTTGGCGAATATTTAAGAGAAATATTTAGATATTTCAAGCTATGCTCGATAAGTTTCCCATAATACCTCAGACTCTGCTATCCCTAATTGCTAGTGTCACAGCTTTACCACAGTAGAGCTCATGCCAGCAAAGGCTTGGAAAAAACGTCTGTAATTTAAAACTTGATTTTGAAATTAATTTCACAGGGTATACCTGGCAATAAGTCAAAGTGCTTCATTGTGTGATCTTTCTACTCTCTGCACTGCACAACATGGCTATAGCTCTCCTGGCTCTCCTTTCAGTGGTTGGCTTTTGCCTCCAGATCTGTCTCCACATGATCCGACCTTTTTCATTCTGGGGTAGAAATGTGGAACTACAGTATGAATATTAATTTAGCACTTGAACTGTCTTCTCCAGCTACAACCTTCTGTCTCAGATAAAACAGGCAAAAAGAGTTGATTTAGCATTTGCTCAGGTCAGACTGATACTTTATTGCACCCCCTCAGAAGAAAAAGTGAAAAACACAGATTTCTTCTGCTTAGCTGTTCCTGTTTCTCTCTAGTTTGGCATACCATTAAAAGGAACAAACTTGTGTAGTGTTGATAACACACCCCTAGTGACTTGGCCATTTTATGACGTTTAGGGAACATTCAATAGAAGAAACTTACTGTTTTTCACAGTGGCCTGTAGTGGTTTGTATCTATTGAACAGTTTGTGTTAGGTGGAGTGTCCCATGATTCTAGAGCTCTCACTGTTTCTTGCTGTTATTTGTAGATATCATCAAGCAAGAACAGTGTTCTCTCCTTACAGTCTTTGTATAACAAAGTCCCTGCGGAAGGGTTCCTAGCTGTTTTCCTCTCATTTTCAAAATTTCACCAAGGTTTAGTCATCTGTGGGTTTTTTTCAGATTATCACCTCTCTCTTTCACTGATGCTTGAAAAATTGGCGACAAAGTCTTTGTAGACTTTACATTGTACTGGGAAGAGAGAAAACCCTAAATTGTGCATTCATCAGGGACGTCAATTTTTAAGTGGAAGGAGGACTACCCCTGGGTTTTGCTATTTGTCAAATTGCAGAAAGAGGTCTTTTTCTAAGGAAATACTAAACTCTTAGAAGATGATAATAGGCGTGCTAACAAGAAAATGGTCAAGACTAAGTAGCAGCACATCTGGGTTTTGTAGTGACAATGGAGCATGTAACAGTGCATTGCAGTTGGCTTTCTCTCTGAAACCCTTTACATGGTGATGCTGCTCAGTTTGGGCCTCCAGCATGAATTCTTGTTCCCCAGATAACTTCCCCCATCCTTCCAGTTGGGACAATCTTGGGTCTGTTTTGCTTTAATGTAACAACAACAATTACATAATAAACAGCAATTACAACAACAATAATTGTAACACTAATAATGAGAAGAATAATAATAAGTAGTATTAGTTTCCCTAAGGTTCACTTATTATAATTACTACTACTATTACTATTACTACTATTATTACTATTATTCTATTATTTATTATTATTATGGAAATTGAACCTTAAGGAAGCTACTGTGAAACCTATACATTCAAGAAGAAAAAAGAAAAAAAGAAAAGTTGATGTCAGCTCTTAAAATCAGTAGAGATGTCTGTGCTCCTTATTGGAGGCAATTTATAAAAAGTAGATTGATTCATGTCAGGCATTTGAGTACTGAAAATTTGTTGGCCATTGTGAACCTCAAACTCTTTTATTACCCATTTAATCTTGTATTTTAAATTGTTGTCTGTTTCCTGAGAGTCAAATTATGAGGCAACAAATTTTCAGGTTGGGATTCTTCATATATTGACCTACCTTTAAACTGTTAACAATGTCTAAGAAAAGTGAAAAAAGCTTCACAAGAAGTGTGTGCAAATAAGTGAAGAGAGGAATAGAAGACACATGGGTACACTGAAATACATCCCCAAGATTATAAAGAATAGCCTGAAGCTGGTCATAATTTCAGCTGTAAATGCAAGTTGCCAACTTACACCTACTGGGTCTGTGAAATTTTGAATTTTTAAAGGCAAATGTAAGTGTTAAAGTACAAATTACACAACCATTTCTGTTTAGTCATCCTTTTTCATGCAAAAAAGTGGATTTTTTTAAAGATACAGTAGATGACTCATCTTTTGAACAATTTAGCCCTAATAGAAAGTAAGTAGGAGTAAGATGAGTGCTTGTGTAAAAGAGTATCAAAGGACAAAGCAAGACAGTGAAATACTTCAATTGTTTGTTCCTGTTGTTGAGCCTTCTGTCTCTAGACCTCAGCTGCATCAATATTTCCTCCAGGAAGTAGGAGACATAATGAATGCGTGAGTTTTTTCCAAAAATAAGTTTATTAAAAGAGAAAGGTCAATGGGGCTCCTCACAATTTGCAACCCTGATGCGCACAGAGGCAGCGTTCTGCCAACAGCTTACAGCCACTATTGACTTCCCTTAAGTTCAGAAATATTGCATGATGTCTGTATTGATTGATTGATTGATTTTTAAGTGAGGAAATGGACAAGGGAGAGAAATTAATAATCTGACAGTATGTTTTAGAGATTAGCACAGTGGAATTTCTCTTGTAAAGATCCAGTAGGGCCATACGCACCCTCTGGCTTTGATTGCTGTATCACAGTGATCGATGCAGCAAGGCCATATCAGACCATTAAACATCTCTTGTTCCATGAGCCATTGCTAAATGCTTCAAAACAAGGTGCAAGATATCCTGTAGATAATAACAGTGGAATTTGCTGCCCAGAGGGTATTAATCTTCCTAGCCTTCTTTTATAGCCTACATGATGAAGATTTATATCCTTTTAAAACAAACAACAAAATCCCCCCTTTCCTATCTAAGTCTCCATCTTTTTGTTCTTGCAAATCACTATTTTTTTTTTTTTCTTCAGTGCAGGATCAGTTCCATTAGATATCTAAGTCTTTCAAATGAAAATCTGTGTATGATTCCAGTACTAGAATGAATCCTCTGGGCTTCAGTAGACTTCCTCCTATGCTTACAGTTACTCATATGCGTAAGGATCTTGATGCACTGGGACCTAAGCATCTAGAGTAAGATTGATGTCCAGCACCTGAATGGCATATCCTAAAGTTATCAAATGTTTGCTAATGACTGTTTAGCAGAATCTTGTCAAATTGTGTGATTCTGATGTTAAAGAAACATATAAACAGTGTATCTGCTTCTTCATCTACCAAGTTTGCTATCCTTTGATCAGCTAGATTTGATCCATGAAATACTGAAAATTTTTCTTACCATACCTGAATTCTACTCTATTTATAGCAATTATATTCCTATATATTTCTTCTTAAATTTGGGGTTACAAAAAAAAAATGTGTATTTTGAGAGTAAAATGTTCTGCTTCTTAAAATGAAGTTTTAAAATAAAAAATAGTTTTGTATAAACTAATTAAATTGGTTGGCATTAACTAACAATTTCTCTAGAGAGTTTGGTATGAATTTCAAATCAGATTTTAGGCAATGGCAAAAAAAAAATAATTATGCATATTCTGTCAATTTGATCTAAGTTAACAATTCTTATTAGGGAAGCCTTGTTAGAAAATACATGGTTTTCTGTATGAAAGAGAGCTGTAGAATAAAAATAGAGAGCTGTAACAACAATAGGTAACCTCAGATCTTAGTGTTGCTAGCATCTATTCGGTGTTCATTTAGTACTTTTGATTTTGTTAACAGGTTGACAACGCCCTCAAATATTTCAACAGTTTGACTATTCAATTGTGCAGAAGCATCTGCAAACAATAGTGACAGTCTATGACAGATATTTCTGAAGTTCGAGAGGTTAGGGGCATAAATATATTTTGGTTTCAGTATATGAGATAGTTCTTTTCTTCCATATTTAAACTGTAGAACAGCATCTTTTTTTCCCGTGCCCTTCTTTATCCTTGTTACATAAAATCTTATCAGCAGTTGGTTAAAAAAAACAACCACCACCTTTTTCACTGAAATCAATGCTTCTTAATATTTCTTTTGAAGTATAATCTTTAAGAAGCATATTCAAAATGTTGTAACAGCTGGTATTTTTTATGTCTATGAATTAAAGAATATCTTCAAACCATTTTTTACCCCCATGTAAATATACATAGATAAATGAGATGGAGCAAAGCTCTATTATTATAATCCAGCTCCTGAAATCTATTTTCCCCTGTCTTTGCTTTTGTATGTGTTTTAGATTTTTTAAATTCACCCATTTTATGGTTCTGTTATTAGCTTTCTTAAGAAATTACTCTGCCAATAGATTTAAATATCATTGGAAATATCCTCTGTATTCTGCCTGTGTTCTTCTTTATTTCACTTAATTATGCTTCAATATAAGCATGTGAATTACTGGATGCCTCTCTGTATCTTCTTGTGTTTATTCCTAATTATAGTAGCTTCTGTACTCATTATATAACTGAAAATTGACAAAAAACCTTTGATTTGGTGATCTGAGACATTGCCATTCTATGTGAATGGACTTGGATGTCATACCCTCTCCCAAAGGGTGCAAAAGAGAAAGTAGTAAAGCCCCACTACAGAGAACCCATTACAGAGACCGGGAAAGAGTTGCAGAAAGTTTGAGTCACATAAGAAGCCTGTTGCAGAGCTAATGAGGATTTTTGATCTTCCAAATAATAGTTTTCCTCTTTTTCCTTTTATTTTCAAAGTGTAGTAGGCAAGATTCTTTTCTTTTATATCTATAGCCATAACTTTCCGTCTTAGTATCTGCATAACAGTTCAGTAGATACTGAAAGTTGCATTAAATAATAATGAAGATCTGTATAGGTGAATCTTGGAGTTTTAAAAATATATTTTAAACTGAACAAATAATGTATCTCTAAATATATCTTTTAGCAATCTTCAAAGATATTCCCACCAGTCATTCTCAATTGTTTTGGTAGATAATAGGGTAACTAAAGTTGTAAGCTTCTGGACAAATCTTGTTAATATGACTGTTTTTTCCTGTTTCTACTGTAAGGTTATGACACCCACACATGTCAGGAAAAACAATGTACAACTCAAAACGCTATATGGCAAACTTTCCTGAAGTGCATATTCTAAGCACAGAGCTGCAGTGACTATCTACTGACATAGAAATATCAAATTCAGAATATACCTTTTAAAGGAATTTCTATGGTAACCATATTAGTTTAATTTGGTGTTAATCCTCAGGCCTTTATAGACCAGTGGCCTTATAGAGTGATAATAAATTCTATCCATTCTCAAGCTTTGGAAATGCAGTTATCAGCTCTAGAAAGGATTTGACTCAAAAAGTGGAGGTTTTAAATCAACTGGGAACAACGTGACTGAAATCACCATCTGCATTCATTCCGTGTCTAGTCTTTGAGAAGAAGGCTGAAAAACACAAACCAGAAAACACAGATGAGACAGGGTAGCATCTGTTTATCCTCAGAGCCTCCTGCTGTGGTTTCTGGTCATCTACTCTCTTGTCCTCAGTCTCTGTTCCTCATCTCTCATCTTGTTTTTGCAGCCTGAACATGACAGCTGTACTTACATTTTAAAATCTAGATTTTAGCATTATAACAAACATTTGGGGATAGGAAGTGGGGCTCTGGTTACGTCAGGGAGAAACACAAAAGCAGAGCTTTTCTTCATTTTTTCCCCCCTTCTTTTGCCTGTCAAGTTTATGATGTTGAACTTCAATGGGAAGGATCTGAATCATCTTCATACCATTGGACACTGGGGCAGAAAAATCCCTTAGGCTGAGCTACACTGAGTTATCCCCCTAGCTGTCAGTATTTCCTAAGCAAAGAAGTGCAGCTCCACATGCCAGGCTCTGAGGGGCCTCAGCAGGATTTCCTCTCTTGAAGGTCAATGACTTCTCCTATTTGAGCACCCTCCAGCAGGATTCAAAAGATCTCTGCTTTCCACTTTGAGCCCCTCAATATGTAATATGTTACTTTTTCTCAGCAGGGTAATTTCATGAACGCTGAAGCTATTTTCAGACCTACGTGAGTTTTCCTTAGTGCAATAACCTTACTAAAATGTAAGTTATTGGCAATTTGCTGTTGTTGTCATTGTTACTTTGGTTTGTTTACCAATTCATAGAGTATAAAATGCCAATCAGCAACACTTGTGGCACAGCTGAAGTGCAAGTCAGACCATAAAACTCTTGATCGTTAGCTGACAAGAAGAAAAGCCTTATAGTTTGAAGGACAGGTACTATGAGGAGAAGGTTGCTTGCTTGCAGTCACATTGATACTTGAAAATGAAAGAGGTTTTATATCTTTAGAAACATTTAATTGACATTTGTAGGGAAGTTTTATATTCTGGCCACATGATAGTGCATTATGTGCATTAGACAAATATGCAGGAGAGAACCATGTTTAACTTAAAAGAGTAGTTTCTACGAAGCTTTACTCACAGTTTACTTTAAGGTTATGACCAGTCCAATTTTTTAAATGCTGTGTTGACCAAGGCCAGAGAAGCTTTGCATGGTCAAACCTTCAGCATGTGTTACCTCATTCTGCTTTATTCCTTAAGATGGGTATTCACTAATTTTTTCATTGACTTAAGAGTGACTTTTGTTTATTGATGGCTATGTCTTCTTCCCACTAGTTTAGATGATGGGATTGTCAATAATCTGCAGTATTATTTGGATTTTAATAGCCTTTCATAGTTTGTGTGGGTTTTTTGTGGGTTTTTTTTTTTTTTTTTGGGGGGGGGGTTGTGTTTGTTGTTGTTTGTTTGTTTTTTTTCTCCAGTGGAATAAAAGCCAAAACCAAACAAAATCCCATAAACTCTTGTGCCTTAACATCCTATCTCTTAGGTTTTCTGTTGTCTTTTGTATTGGGAATTTTAATGTAATTTTTCATTGATATTTACTTGTTTTTTAAGGAAATCTGAAATATTATAATGGTGTATCCTGTAAAATAAGTCTTTGCTACATTTAATTCAAATAGCTTATAGTGATCTTGCCAGTCATAATTTGCTCATCCCTTTTAATAAATTAATGATCTCTCTCTCTTCTCCAGCATGAGCGTCCAAAGTTTAAGGGAAGAAAAAGCAGCTTTTCTAGGCAGCTCTGTAGCTCTGTGTGCATGTTCCTCTGTTCTGTATTTGATACTCAACAGATACCTGGGGCAGTTGAAATTGATTTTGAGTACCCTGAGAGCTGGTCTTGGATATGTCTTCGTATTTCTTCTTCTCTTTCTAGTTCATTCTGCTTTCTTTGTTATTTTTCAAACCTCGTACTGAAGTCACAGAATGTTTAGACTGACTATTACATTTCTAATGAATTAGTTGAGTACTGGAAAAGCCAGAGGATATTAGCCTTTTCACATTCAAATGTGTTATATACAATATATGTGGTTCTATGAATTTTTAATTTCAGTTAAGGGCCTGTCTGATTATGATTTCACTGAGTAAGAAATGGTTTTTCATTTCTGGATTTTCTGGATATCCAGTTCACTTCCATTCTAAATGTTCATTAAACATTTTTGGCCAAACCGAAACCTTTGGTGATCCTGATTCCAGTAGCAAAATTAATATTGAGTTCTTGCTTTCATTTTAAACCAGAATTTTGTCCATTCAATTTATTTGACATTTACTTCCTCCTCCTGTGTTCCCTCAGTTGGATCTTTAGGAACTGTGTTGTCTGTAATGTCCCTCAAGCAATCAGACATGTTGGCGCTTGACAGATAGTAAGAGTTCAGCCGTGATATTGAAAAGAAGTAAGCTATGATTTTCCCTGTATTACTTAATTCCATAAGAAATGGTGCTGAGCTTCAGATTGTTATGCTGGAAATTATAACTCGGTGGTCAGAGAAAGCAAGCTGTTTTATTGTCAAGGGAGCAGGAGCCTGTTCCCCAGTCAGCAGTGAAACAATTTATGGGAGGAGTATTTGTTTCTTCAGCACAAAATAAAAACTCTTTGGAGGGTATTGTAACTAATGACAGGATGGATAAATCCTGCACCTGCAGAACTCCTGGTATACAATAGATATAAAATTGTGGGGAAGAAATCATTGATAAATGCCCTGATCCCACAGTGAGTTTACAAAAGCATGCAGGCCCATCCACAGGAGTTAGCTGTACGGTGGTACACTGGGTAGCTTTGCAGGACTAATGGAATTCTTCCAGGGTCCAAATGCATTTCATAACTGCATTTGGTTCAGTAAAGTGAGCATTTTGTGCATCTGAAGACTTGCAATATACATGTGCTGCTGGAATCAACACTTTGCCTGCTGCAACTGAGGAAAGAAATCTGACTTCTTCCTCATTGGGTAGAGTTGCGGAAAGGATGTTGTGTCATGGACATTTTTTGGTTTTTCATTAGCAACCCTCTTCCCTGGTATGTCAGTCTGGATTGCACTCACTGGTTAATGTTGCAGACTTGGTTAAATTGTCAGCCAGCTGTTACTCTTGGGATTGTCTAAAAAAAGTTGTATATTGCAGATCTATGTGAGGAAAATAATTTTGTATCCAAGACAGTGGTTGATTTATTGTTCAGGGAGTAATTCAATATACATGTAGTAAACAGATACATCATAAAAAACATTAAGATACTGCAGAACATGGTGAAACATACCTTTGGGCACTGTGAAAGGGGAAGGAATTCAAGTGTTAATGAAATAATTATTTTTCTCCCCAAACTACCGAAAAATAATGAGTTTCACAAAAGATGTTAGCTGTCTGTAAGAAGTCCCGGTCTAGCTGACAGGTAAATGCTAAAATCAGTCATTAATCGGTAAAGTCCTGAACTTGTGTTTCAGTCAGTGGTAAATATAGGTTCACTTAAAAATAAATAAAATGTAGGTAAAAGTGGTTTATTGACTTACAGCCAAGCTAGTACAAGAGTCTTTTGTACCTGGGAATGTGGTCCTAGGAAATGCAACTGTCGCATGTTAAAATTCTTTTCGGTTTTTGCACCATCCCTTTTTGTCCTGTATTTTACCAAGGGAATGATACAAGTCCCAAATACGGCTGTGTAGTTTGCAGGAAAGACTTAATGAGTGGCAACTGTCATATATGAGAGAGGAATTCTTAGACGTAAAAGTACTACTCCAGAAGGCTGCCAAGACCAGACACTTAATATGATATGTTTTGAATGTAATCAGCTTTCCTTAAGATTAGTGTTCACCCTTAGGCTTCATCTGGCACAAATCCTCACCTTCAAGTTCTTTGCCTCTCTGACTTGTGTGCTCTCCAGCTTCTAGTGGAACAACATCCTTTTCTGCAGTCACCCTGTACAAATGAGCTGTATGAGCATTCATAGGAGTATTGGATTGACTGATTATTTTATATGTCTGACTTCTTTAGAAATCAGAACTATGCTGCACATGCAGGTCATCTGTGACAGGGACTTTACCAGTGCTGTCTTGCCACAAGTTACTGGTAACACTCAGGTCATGCTCATCTTGGGTTAACGTAATGCTTCACTACTTTAAATGGTAACCTTGTTGTAAAAAAGGCTGGAGTAAATTTAACAGATGCCACTCTATTTTATTTTCAGAAAAGAATTACTTAATGACCTACCATTACAAGGTCATATTCAATGTCCTTCTGAGGTCGTTATAACTTTCTCACAATAGATTGACTAAATAGTATTCTACACGGAAGGAACTTGGACATGCCCTTACTCCTTTCAAAGTGGAGGAGGCAGAGGAGAAGGGAGGAGAAAGGGACTTGGAGTCAAATATTCACTGTGTTCAAAACTAAATTAAAGGTTAAAACCAGACCAGTAAGAATCCTGTCTATCAAATAACCTAAGGAAGATAAAGAAACAAAAAATATCCGTTGTAAAGTCTCCTTTCACTTTTCTTTCTGTGAAAGGAAGACATACAAAGGAGCGGTCTAGGAGCACAAGTACCCCCATTCTCTATGTCTGGGTCCAATATGGGTAACAAAACCAGCATGAGTTGCTCTTATGCATGCAAAATTCCTTTTCTTAGTCTGGAGAAACCAGTTTGAAGCACAGGAGCATTTCTTGTGATTCTACTCAGTCTGAGCTTGCCTGCTGAGATACTGGTGGTGTTAATGCTTTTTGGTCGGTGCATGTGTGGAGAAGTTGACTGAACGCCAGTGGTCTCTTGCCTAGAGAACCATAAGGAAACAGCAACTTTTTGTTACACCCAGGTCTTCCACACAGGTTGCCAAAAGGCTTTAAGGCTTTAATTTTGATTGTCACTGGCCTGTCTCTTGTTGCTAATTCTTTGCCTCTTGGCACTGATGTGGAGGCAGAAAACCAGGTTCTTCACAGCCTCTTCCTCAGACCGTGAAGGCCTTCATTTTTTCAACTCCCCTGCTCACTTTCTGTAACTACAAGAGCAATGTTTCATACTTCTCTCAGGCAAAAAACTGCTCTAAGGATTCCAGTAACAGTTAAAAGTACAACATGAATTACAGTGTTGAGTCACTGGAAATGACAGCAGTTCTAACCAGAAAAGTGTGAAAACCATATATATTTTGTTTTCAAGGCATATAACTCTAGGGAAAAATAACAATGAGTGTCAGACTCTTTTTTCTAGAATACATTCGTCAAGAGTTATTTAGATAATTTGGGACATATCCTAAAAAGTTTCTCAACTTAGAATTCCTTTGGATCCCACCTGTAAGTCATTCAGCTGTGCTTGTTGTGTCCTGCAGGCCTGGGTCCCCTTTGTCCTGTTTACAGGCAGCCTGCCAAGCACAGCTAATCCAAGAAGAGCATTCCCCTCTCACCTCACGGGAGGGGGCAGATGGGCTGCGTGCATTTTGGCCTGATGTGGGCCAGTGCTTGGCCCTCTTGGACCCACTAGATGAGCTATAGCCTTATATGTAGGTTGGGAGGTGAAATAGAGCTTCATCATTTCTCTGTGGTTTCAGTGGAATGCCACTTCTCTTAGTTTATCCTGTTTTTCCAGGTACGGCGTATTGAGTTTCAATCCCATGTCTGGAAAAACAATGTTTCTCTTAAATTTGGTCATGTGTCTGAAGTTTTTTCACAAAGGTTATGAGACAAACTTGATAAACTCAAAATCTGCAGTGGCCAAATATTAAGAGCTCAGTTCTTACAGAAACAGATGGAATCTGGTTCTAGACTGTAAGAGCTTCGCAACCAACAGTGAAAGATGATGTTGGGAAAAGTAGCAGCACAAAATTCCTATTTCCTGCTATTAAAAAAATTAATCCGCTGCATTTTCCATGTTTATTTTTCATAACAACCCCAAAAGAAAGAAACACCCACATTCTTCAATTTCACAGTTACCACAATCTTTATAGTCTCTCATGTGGATTTTGTGATGAGCTAACTTCAGATTTGGTTTGCCAGTTTCATATTTTCTCTGAGGAAGAAAACAAAAGCATCGTTTTAGCTCATGCAATAATGTTTCAGGGCAGGTATTTTCACTTCTGACTTTTCCAGGTTATAGGAAAACTTTTATTTCTATGGGAACAGCAGTATTTTGTAAAGCATCCAAACTTTTAAGAGCATAGAACTGTGCTTTGCATCATGGTCTGTTCCAAATACAGGCATACATAGTTCCTGCAATCAGCATCTCCAGAATGGCAGTTTCTCTACTTGGCCTTTCCCAAATCCTGTAATCATTTTGAAACCCAAAATAAGGGATGTCAAACCCCTTAAAGGGATAGGGGAAAGAGGGTGAACACCCTTTCAAACACAACTCCTTTCACAAAAAAAAACCAAACAAAAAGCAAAAAACAAACAACAACAACAAACAAACGAACAAAAAACAACCCAAAAAAACCCCAGAAGATGCAGCTGAAGACAGCACCATTCTGTAGTCAGAATCCCAGGGACTGGAGACAGTTCAAATTCTGTGGGCTAAGAAAAAGTCATCATAGCTCTGGGAAGTTGCTTTTAAAAGATGAGGTAGTGGGAGGCTGAATTCAGATGTTATTTACACCTCTTTAATCCCACTTGCCTTTTTTTTTTTTTTTTTAAGTCGATGCAAATAGAGAGGTAACACAGAGCAGAACATTTGAGGCTCTCACTTCTTTTGGAGTGCCAAAGCCAATAACAATCAGAGCATTTTAGAATAGTTGACAAAAGGGTGTCTGATAGATGTAGTCAGTCTTGCATTTTACGTGATGTAGAATTTCAGAATTAGCACATATTTTTACTGTTAGTTTATTGCATGTTGATGCTGTATTGAAAAAGTGTGGAGGGCATGGGTGCGATGATATGAAGACTAAGTCTACGTGAGAATTATTTATGTTGCTTAATATCCTAGTCAAATGGTGTGCTTTATTCACATACACATAGGAAGGAGTGGCTGCTAGTTCTTACATCTACTACAGACTAAGTTAGTTTATAGTATGAGTTAGAAATGTTGCACCATTTAACGTTTTGCCACCATTTAACATTTGTACAGTGCTTTGAAGATAAAAAGTACTCTATAAGTACCATGTTCTATTTTTTCCAGTTAGACTTCATACATCAGCTATTAGAAGAACTAAACACTGAAAGCAGTTAAGCTCAATAAATAGTAATATTACTAATAATACTTTGCAATTCACTCAGGCTTATGTCCAAAAAATGTTCAAAACTTTTGCAAATATGAGGAAAGGTTTAGCCTAGGAGTTTTAAAGTAAGATTGTCCATACTTACATGCAAGAGAAATTGAGGCACAGGGGGAAAAAAAGGGTCATATTTTAAAATATACTTAGACATGCTAAACTCAATTTTAGACTGCATCACATTTTTAGGGTATAAAGGTACTGGAGGAAAAGAAAATTCCCCCTAGCTTTATAATATTTTTTGTTTCTGGCAAAACATAGGAAGGAGGGAAGCACTTCTTTTTTGTTGTAATCTGGTAATTTTCTGCAAAAGTTTTCTGAGAAAAGCTGATCAGGTTGTCCCAGGAGTGGCAGTGGGGGTCAGCCATTGACAACCTAAGAGATATAAGTAAGACAGTTATGGGGAGAGTTGATTCCTTCTATTGGAGTAATCAATAGAGTTAGGGGGAAATAGATGCACTTTCAGATCATGAATAAAAGCCTGTGTGCCTGCAAGTTTGTGGTGGGTTTACCTTTGCTGGCTGCCAGACACCCATCCAATTGCTCTTTCACTCCCCCTTCTCAAGAAAATGGGAGCAGAAAATAGGATAGAAAAGCCTGTGGGTTGAGATGACTTAGTAATTACCGTCACAGGCAAAACCAGGCTCAACTTGGGGAAAATTAATTTATTGCCAGTTAAAGTTTGGGTAGTGAGAAGCAAGAACTGATTAAGACAGTACCTCCCCCCACCCCTTTTTCTCGGGCTCAACTTCTCTCTTTCTGACCCTGTGCCTGCTCCCCAGCCCTAGCAGCATGGGGAGATGGGGAATAACAGCTCTGCTCTTCTTCTCCTCTTTTCTCCTTCTGCATTGTGGGCCACAGTTCCTTCAGGACCTCCTGCTCTCTCCCAGGAGCTCACAGGGATGTTTCTGACTTTTTCCCTCACTTCCAGGCAGCGTTTTGCCCTTTCTTCGATATGCTTTCCCAGAGGCACCACCATCTTGTCCGAGGGTCTCAGCCATGCCTTGTGTTGGGTTGGTGGGAGCTGACTGGAACGGGCTGTGTCTGGCATGGGGCAGCCCAGCCTCTCCTCACAGAGAGGCACTCTGTACTGCCAGTGCTTGGGCACCGGCCCTCAGGGCACCATTTTTCCCTCCCAGCTCTCCCAGTTGGCCCAGCATCTTTCCCACAGGTGCCTCTGTGCTGAGCTGAGAAGGCTGTAGAGATGTGCAGTGTTTTATTGTTCAGAGGACACTTTGAATTCAACACATCGAATTTTGGGGTCCCTGATCTTGCTTTTTAGTTCCCCAAGCACCCTAGGTTAGAGCCTCTAGGGGACCAGGCTATGCCGGGACTTGGTGGCTTGGCAGTGCAGATGTCTCTTTTCTCTGGCTGACAACTTGGGTAGCTTCAAGATTTCAAAGCCAATTATCCCGGGAGTGTCTTTGTGTATTGACTTTTGTATTGGTTGTTGTTTTTTTTTTTCTTTTCTTCAGGAGCTAAGCCAGCAGAGAGGCGCTTCTATTGGGTCAGAAATAGTAGCCCCCTACAAATCTGTTCGGAGCAGAGGGCTCTCCTTGCAGGGACCTCCTGCCTAATGCTGCCCAGCTGCTCCAAGGGGGATCAGGGCTACATGGGGTCTCAATTCCCACCTCTGCATCTCAACGGACCCAAATGGGTAGGGCACCTGGGATAGCCTGGGTGGCTCACTATTTCTAGTGCTCTCCCCGTGATGTGGGAGCTGGGTGGAGAAGCAGGAGGGCCAGAGGGACTCATCTCTGTGCCTGGATTTAGCAGGTGCCTCCAGCACAGTGGCAGATATGGGAAGGTGTTTTGTGTATCACGTAAGCACAAAACAAATCTTAGTCAGATTTGATTTAGAACAGGCAGAAAGTTGTTCAGCGTCTGGGTCAGGCTGTTGAAAAAACAGAGGCTTATTTTTGCTCCTGTTCTCTAATACAGGAACAGGTCTTGTGCACCTCTGTGTAGTGCTAATAGCATGTTTATCCTGACTGTAGTGGAGTTCACTGATGTAGTGAAAATAATCAGTTAACCATTATCACAGCTGATAATAATCTGATTATTTTCGCTACACGTTGTATGGACCAGTGGAAAAATATCTGTGGCTGAGGGGATATGGACCCATCAGAATAAATAGGAAGGAGCAAAATGGTTGTTAGGATACAGCTGCTCAATGTTCACAGAATATTCAGCCGGGGATGAACTCCTCAAGAGAAGTTAATAAGCAGCCACACTTGAATACCTGTTGTTTAGAAAGGGGAGAAATGTACATGGAGGAGTACGTTATGGCTAAAAATCTGCTTTATCTGTCTGAAACAAAACCTAGCCTTCATCTCTCATGTAGAAGCAAGTCTAACAGGGCCCAGAAAGTGAAATTTGTCTTTGAGGAGCGATCTGAAAGATAAGTACTACCTCAAAGGGAAGAAAATGCAGTTTCTGCTCCTTGGGGAAAGAAGGTAAAAGAAGAAGGAAAAAAAAAGACACACAGAAAAAAACACATTAAAACCTTCACATTTGTTTTTTCTAGCCATAGCCATAGCCTCTTTCCTTTGATTTGTCATGATTTGAATTCATACAAAAAGATTTATTTCCAATAAGCCCCTTTAACTCTAGGGGCAGATTTTATTTTTTTTTTTTCCCCCCTAAAGCCTTTTATAAGAACAAAGTAACCACTTGTCACACACAGTGACTAATGAGAGTTTAGTGTGGGTTTTAGTGCTCATTCATACACTTTGTGTTCAGCTAGTGGTAAGTTAAATCTTTAGAAATCACACCACAGGAATCCTTTGCTTAGGGGTGGGGGCGGGAGGCAAATCTGTCGAGATATTGAGAACTGGTGAGCGGAAACTGCTCTTTTCAGCCTTTCCTAATCGGCGGCGCAGGAAATAAACACATGCAGGAAGTTGTGTGGCCTTTTCTTGAACTTTATAAAGTTTATACAGCAATTGATAACTGTTTGTGTACTTAAACTTTTGAAAATTAAATTAAGGGGGCACGTTCAGCCGATGCCAGCATGGCCCGTAGTTTCTACAACCACCTCGTCTAAATACAGTATTAAAATTGGTAAACATTATAGGAGGCATATATTTTTATAGCTAGAATATGGCCTTGAAACCTTTTTGTATGTCTTCTCTCTGTCCTCTTTTCCTTTCCATTTCACTCATCCTCTCCCAATGAAGTGAGCTGAAGCACTGAAATGAAACTGAAAGTCATGCTTACGAAGCTGTTTTCTCTGCTTCTGCATCAGACTCTGCTCTTTCATCCTTTCCCTGACCTTCTCATTGATCTTTTAAGCAATTCAGGGTAAGGATAGTCTTGGACTCTGTGAAACACCTGGTTCAATAATGGCCCATATTGATACTTGGTTAATGCTACACATAGTGTGTATAAAAGTTGGTTTTGAAAGGAGGGTAAAAATAAGTGAAGCCTCATTCTTTAATATAGTTTATGAAATTGATATAATCAGTTTACGAACTGGGACATTTATAAGCATTTCTAAGAAATGTTATTTGTGTTCATATTTCTCAAGCTTTCAGTGTGTTACTAAGGTCACTGTGAATTCAATGCTTTAAAAGTAACAGTTTCAGGTTTATAAAAATTACTATTAGTTGGTGTAAATTTGCATGGGATCTTGAGAACACTTTTGCCATTAAAAAGAAAGCACGCAAAACCCAAATGCAGAACAGAATATGGAGGGAAAAGTACATTTGCATGTCTTTGAAGATCAACCTAAATATCTGCTAAAAATGCATCCACGTCTAATGCAACTTCTAGTCTTTTTGAAAACGGATATTTTCCACCCCTATCAGTGCAAGCATTTATCAGGAATATTTTTAATAAAATGAGGACTAGAAGCAGAAAATGACAGTTAAAATAGAGTAGAATGAGAGAAAGCTGGAAAGAAAGTGAATTAGACATACATAGTATGGGTTACTTTCAGATTAAATTATTGAATTAACTGTAAAAAAAAGATTTAAGATTTTATTTGTTTGTTTGTTTTCTTCTGCATTTTAAATAATTTAAAAATGTCATGAGTTTTCATAGGCTGTTTAGAAAGTTACATATTTGAAATGTGGAGGTAGCTTTGTGATAGGCTTGGCCTTACCTAGCCACAAGATGAAATTTCAAGACTTCAAAAAAATTTATCAAAACATTGGCCCCAAACTGCCCTTTACTGTCAAATGGACGTAGCTGATCAGGAGCTTATTAATGATTAATGAACATGGAAGTTTCAACTATTACTCTTGGAGGGTTGCACCCTCTATGCATTTTCCAAACATCCCCTTATCTCTATCACTTACCCATTGTCCATTTGATCTACATCCCACCCTGAAGTCTATCGGTCATCATTCTGTCTTTTGGGCATTACAGCTACATAGCTGTTTCACTGATACCTTTTAAGGAATCCATTTTTTGCTTTTCCCAGTTCCTTACAGGAAACATTCAGGTTTGTTCCAGACTGTGTGGCAGTATGTATATGCACAATGATGATATGTAGCTGCATTGTTTGGATTCTACCCTAAAAGCTATTTTTACGTTGCATTTCTTTCTTTTTTGATAGTCCAGCTCCACAGTGAGAACGTACCAAAACAGTAAATCAAGAGTGACCATGAGCCCTGGCTTTAGCTCCCAGTGGAATAGCAGCCAACCTGCTTGGAATACATACACCTTTCCAAGAGCAAGCTTGCACTACCAGTCTCACGCTAGCTACACCTACTGTGCTGGACATCCCGCTGTAAGTAATTACAACCTTTTCTGCAGTGACTTGAATGAGCTGTATGATCCCCTGGGAGGTGGAGGTGCTCAGGGGCTGACAGTTCAGCACACTTTGCCAGCACTATTTGTGTCCCACAGCAGCCGGGGCAGCTCATGTGTACCAACCATAACCCTGGAAAATATTAGAATGAGTCTAAGACATATGCAAATGTGGAAGTTTCATGGCTCAGTAGAAATACATGTATTTTTGTACGTTTAGCAATCCTTCTCCTTGCATGAAATTACTGTTGTGTGCCTGGGTTTCAGTGGTCGGAAAGCAGTTTTATTGATGACTTCTTTTCTGTTTCTAGTGAGTCTGTTAGATGAATGAATTATTCTTTCTATTTCAATATAGATTTTTAATTGTATGGATGAGTCAGTGAGGGGAGGCATCTCTTCTCATCATCAGATTTGTTAATATTCACTACTTTCTCATTAATGTGATCAGTAGTGAACATGCAATCTTGTTGCTAGGCAAAGACTACTGGTCTTCTGTAATTTGCATAAACTGGTGGCCAAAAAGGATGGGGAGGGGGGTGGGTTCTCACTGTTGTGTGTTTTAATTTGACAGCCATGAAGGGGTCAAAGCTGAAGGCTGACTGTGTTTTTTGTCATGTTGGTGTAGCAGACTGCTTATAGGAGAGCCCTTTGGTTCTTTTAGTTTCTGATTTTGAAAGACTGAGAGTTAACTGGGGGAGACCTCATTAGTGTAAGCAATCTTTCTTTTCTCCCACTCTACACTTTGTTGTTTTAATGTTTGGATATGAACTTAGCTTTGGATATTGTTAGAACTTCTTAAAGGACGTACTGTCTTAACATCCTGTCATGTGTATGTAATGAGGTTTTGTCAACCTAAAGTGAATTCCAGTAGGAAAATAGGGGAAAGTGCAGCTTTCATTACAGAGGAGAAATTATGCTATGTAATCTTATTGCAAGATCTTTGTGATTTGATTTAGATCTGCTATCCTGCCTACCAACAGACTTTTGACCAGAAGTTTGGGTTACGAAGTGTCTGAAGCATTAACATAGTAATTGAAATAAAAGAGGGGAATAAATTTGTAAAATCTTATCTCTTTTCTGAGGCAGGGAGATATCAGAGTGAATTAAACATCTCTATGGATTCTGCTGTTTGCTCAATTCACTTACGGTGTCATTGAAAATGATAAAAACGGTTGTGAGGGAAGAAAACGGTATTTGGCACCAGAAGGGCAAAGATATTTTCCTTGTTTAGAATGATGGCTCAAAAAGAGTCCCTGTACAGCTTAATTTAACTTAAACTGTGGGTATTCAAGTCATTAACTGCCCCTTAACTTCAATAATTTAGAATAAACATTACCTTCTTTGACTCTACCTGGCAACAGTGTGCAAGAAGAATGTTATACTGCCTGTAAGAGGGTTTAAAAATGGAGACATCTCTGTATCCATATGAATTAAAATCAAGTCAGTCAAGGCGTGAAAGTCTTTTTTTAGTCTAATACCCTAATTTTCTTTCCTTTGTTTAGACTAAAGTTGATGGTACCTCAACTAGAATTGCTTTACCAGTACAATATTTGTTTTCATCGAGCACCATAATATGTAGTAGTTGGAAACGATAATTTGATTTGTGAGTTGGTTTAACTGATTGCTGGAAAGTAGAGATTGCAGAATAGTCAGAGTTGCATAAAAGTTTCTGCAGATTGTTTGATTAGTCCTGCCCTCAGTTTCCCTGGATTCAACTGTTTAGAAAACTTGGCACATTTCTCCTACAGCATCAGAAGGCGGCCAAGTTTCCAAGAGAAAACAATGCCTTAATATTTACTTTAATATTTCTTGCAGTGTATATGAAAAAGTTAGAATTAGTCTGGTTGTTGCTGTTTCTAACTTAGATTTCTTTAATCTGGGCTCAAACCAACACTGTTTTGGCAAATGACAATAAAAGCTGGATACAGAGGAGCTCCTTTATTTGTGAATCTTCCCAGTGTAACATGCTCAACTGGATATCTACTATACTTTAGAGGATTTTATTTGCCCTCATCTGACAGAGGTTCAATAGAACAAGCTGTAGGTCTTATTGCTGTATGAAGCTGTTTCTGCAAAACCTCCCACATGGAATACGCCTAAAGATCATTTGAGTTTCTTGACACTTTGGAGGCTAACAAACTTACGAGCGCTTTGCAAGTTCAAGGCAGACAAATGTCAGGAGTTGGATCTGGCCTTGAAGTACTTAAAGACATTGGTCCCCAGAGGGGGAGTCAAGAGAAAAGCTTTGGATTTCTCTACTGTTTGGAGAAAAGCTAAAGGAGACAAAAAAAGATTAATGTTAATTGGGACAAATGTAACAACAACAAAAAAAATCCTCTGATTTTTTTTTTTATTCTACATGAAAAAAAAATCATACAAATTGCAGTGTTAAGAGACCCTTATGACTTTGACTGGTCTTGAATAATATGTCTGAGCCAAAGGTGGGAATTTTATTTTATTTTATTTTATTTTATTTTATTTTATTTTATTTTATTTTATTTTATTTTATTTTATTTTATTTTATTTTATTTTATTTTATTTTATTTTATTTTATTTTTCTGAGAGTAGACTCTGCACCTCTCTTCCATAATGCTACAATCATTGATTAAAATCAGTCTTTCCACCCTAAGAAAGAAAAGAACAGGAAGTTTCTTTAAACAGAATATTTTTTCAGCTCTTGGAGTTATCTAAGGGAAAAAAAGACTGCCTAACATCCCAATCAACAGTACAATGCAGGTTTTGAACAACCAAGAAGATGCTAACTTCTTCTAGTTATACTGGGAAGCAGGATAACCCTGTGGGATCTGTGTATACTAATATGAGCGGTAATGTGGTAGATGGCCCTTACAAAGTACATGATGACTTGGTTTTTATATTAGGGGCTTGAACTTCCCCTGGCATTCACATGCAGCCAGACAAATCCAGCATATAGTGCACAGAATAGGAGGAGACATCTAGCCACCTATGTGTTTTTCCCTTGAACTCTCTTCACACTAGGCAGATAAAAAGGAAGATAAAAAACAGTCAAAGTAATTCTGATTATACCCATAGGGCAAGATAGGAACAGTCCTTTGAGCACTTTCACATCTGTGCAGGTTTCCTACACATGCTTTTTCCACTGTCTCATAGACTTTCCTTTTCTCCACATTTTGCTGGAAGGACGATAGAATTTCAGCAGATCTTAGGAAATCTTGTCCAGTGAATTAACTCTACCAAATGACTACTTAGATTGTGCTGTAATTTTAAAGAAGTACATGTGTAAAGTGGGCAAACAAAACAGAGATCTCATCTGCTTTTGACTATTTCAGTTGAAATTGTAAGGGAGTCTCTTATGTCTTTCTTGAATATTCATGCAGCAGTCACACAGATCTGTCATGCTCACTTATGTAGAAGTCAGTCCTTACTTATAAAGGAATTTGGCAATGTGATACTCTTTGACAAAGCACACAGTGCTGTTGCAGGCTGAGTTACCCTGCAGGGCTTGAAAGCTTTGCTGTAGGCCCACGGGACAATGAATTTAGTTGCATGTATTAATCTCTTCATGTGCATACATCTCTGTAGCATATGTGATGTATTTGCATTTCTTATCTAGATCTGCAACTCAGCATATGTAAGACTTTCCACTAGAATCTATTCTGTACTCTAACGGGATTTGGTCATGCTCCACTAGATCAGTGACAGCCTTCAAAGCATGATTGGTTAAATCTGTAAAGTTATTATTTGGAGCTCTACAGATAATGTTTACAAGCTGTTACATCTGAGATGTCGTATGTGGATCAGACAATCAGTTTGCTTAGCAGGACTTCTGTCCCCTTTCCAACAGCCTGTCCCCCGACTTCTTTCTGCTAACTTCTTTAAGTGTGTGATTGCTTCTGAAATTCTGCTATTAGTGGGAATGTGCAAAGCAGAATAATAATAATAAAAAGTGACACAAAGCTGTATGAGACACTACCAGCCTTCTTTCACTCTTCTGAGCTCTAGTAGGCTCTACAGTCTTTAAGCTTAGCACTCTTAAGACCCAGTAGAAGGAGCTATAGCTCCTTTTACACTTTCCCACTGACAATCCTTGGACAGAAGAGCAGGAAGGGAGCAAGGCTGTCACTGTGGGCAACACTGATGGAAGGTCCTACTCACTGTCAGCATGACTATGCAGAGTCCATCGGAAAAATTTCCAGTGGCAGGTAGGTAACCCTCATTGCTGATGACAGAACTGCAGGACTCCAATATTGCACAGCTGTAATGCCTTCTGTAAGCTGACTGTTTTGATCATTACCACACAAATTGGATTAACATCTGTACTGTGCTCTCAGTGATTGACTTTTTTAACAACTTATTTTGTATATATTTGCAAAATTAGAAAACCTGCCATTTTTATGTGATTAGATAAAACAATGTTTAGGGACCACCTGGGATTGTGAGACACAATTACCAATTTGTATGTATACATATATATTGAACAGCTACATTAGTTTATATGTATGTATATTTAGTACACAAATAATTGTTTTTGGCTGAAATCCTTGCAGAATGACATAGGATGGTTCTCAGTGCAGGGCTGGTCTTGGGTGTCAATGTCTAGTGTTCTAATGTGATCCTGTCATCTGAAACATAAACTTCGTTAGGGAACAAATTCTTGTATTTGTAATATCCTGCTCAAAATCAGTTCTGTAGCACAAAAATAAGACTGACAGAAGCAACAAACTGATACATGCCAAATTCTTATGATAGACCATAAACTATGTGACCATACACTAAAATGCCAAGATTATGTTTTAAGAAGCAACTTTCTTTAAATCCAGGAAGTGTTCAATACACAGAGTGGGTGTCCTATTCAAAACAGGCCCTTATTTCTTTAAAAATATAAGTAGAACAGATCCACACTCCATTTTTTTTTTTTTTTTAGAAAGATCTTTCCAGTGAGTAATTCTGTTGCAACTCTTTTTAGAGAATGAGACAGTGCTAAGGGTTAAATGCTTATGCAGTATAATACTGTCCTCTATCATCACTAATTTCCAACATACCTGTTTAAACACAAGGTGTCACTTTCTGATCTGGCTTGAGCCTCCTTCCTTACTCATTTTATAATGTCACAAAGAGTGTATTTGGATTCATGGAATAGAGCTGGTCTGATTAGAGACAAAGAAACTTCCTTTTACACATGCACATCTTCATAATCAGCAATGATGGGAGAGGAAATAAATAGTACAGTAGGCATGAATTGGAAACGTCTCTCTAAGAACCTCTCAATTTCACTTGATATTCTGAAATCTCAGTTTTCTCTGTCCTTAAGTTTAACCCATTCTTACCATCAAGAGCCTTTCATGTGAGAGTGATCCTTACCATTCTGTATCCAGATTCTTTGGTGCTACTGGTCATTGTCATTATAATAGCCACAGGTTGAAAAAACTGAAAAGGGTCTCAATAATAATACACTGTTGAAGGACCATCGAGAAAGATGTCTGTTACATGACCCTCTTACAGTATATAAAGTGTAAGGGGTGTATATTGATCCTTTAAAGATGGTGATCACTTTATGGAGCACTGTCATAGCCCAGCTTCAAAAGGCCATTCTTTAATCTGGGGAAAGCTCAAGTGTGGGCTGGAGAGAGGTGGGAAAGAGTTTCCAACCAGGAGAAAAAAAATGAGGTTTATCACCAGAAGCTATTTTTTGTAATTGCCTGTATGTTCCTTATGAAATACTGCAAGAAGAAGCGAGGGAGTGAAAGAAAGAGGCAGTCATTAAGCTGAGAATAAAAAAGATGACATCTCTGTTGTTGGGTGTCACTTGTGGTACACGAGAAAAGCTGTGCTGGGTAGGAGGAAAGTAAATGAAGAATTGTGGAGAAAGGAATATTTTTAATTGACAAGATGTTGTAGCTATCTGGTGCAATGAGTAGCTTAGTGACCAAGTGTAAATCCATATGCTAACTGCTGACAAATTATTTATTCTGTTTATCTATTACCTCCATCTACAGGAACAGAGCCTCAAAAACATGAACTTACTAGGCTGCAAACGTAAAACACATTTTCACTATGGCTTGGCTTCTTTGGAGAAGTGAGGGTGGAAATTTCAAACTCCCAAACAAATACGTCCCTTAATTAACTTTTCTCACCATCTGTGCTTACTTATAGCTGAGGCAAGTGGTACCAGTGACTTCTGAGATTGCTTTCAATGCTCTCTCTTTAGGCCAGCTTTTCAAAGCAGCAATCACATGCAGTTAATTCCAATCAGATCAGCTTATCAGCTCAGTTCATTGTAGCTCTTTCATAATCATTCGTGTGTGACAGCCCATTAAAACTTGGCCAGGCCTTTAAAAAAAAAAAAAAAGCACAAAACCCATGAATGTGTTTTACATCCAGCCTTTGAGGTATCCAGCATATTTGTTTTGTGTATTAAGCTTTGAAATTGAACTTCTGTGAAGGGTTATAGGGAAAAGTCACTAGTAATAGAGGACTTTAGCTGAAGTAGTTTCCTGTATTTTACCTCAGAGTACTTTTATTTTAAAGTGTATACATGAAGCTGTGATAATTGTGTTGATTGTTTTTCAAGGCTCTGCTTGGCTCCTGCAAAATTAAAATGCTGTGGATGCAGCCTGCCAGACCCAGGAGGGCTAATGGGCAGTGTGTGAAAGGCCACTGACCATGGTGTGTTCAGGTTGACCAAGTGAGGTTTTCCTTTCGTGGATGACTTTTTGTGGATGGCAGGTGGATTGCCCTGCTCAGAAATGGCAAGGCCTCTCAGAGTGGAGAGCACTGATGATGCAAAATGTTTCAACTGACTTGCAACAAGTATTTTTCAAAAAGTCTGGGGAAATGGAGAAGTTCCACCTAAATTTGAGTTTGGAGAAGTTTGGTTTCAGAATTCTGATTTTTATGTGTGATTGCTGTTTTAATGATATTTTTTTCCTGTAGCCACTATTTATTTACACATCACGTATATTATGTACTGTTATTATTTCTCAACAGATTAATTAAAGAATGTTGTGGATGGATATTTGTTGCCATCTTTTATAGATTTGTCTCTGGTTTGTATTTTAAGAGAAAGAATTCAAATTTTCCACAAAAAACACAGAACATAATCTTTTTTTCTGAACTATTAATATTAACAGAGTTGGAAAAAAATCCTCTGTATGTAACACTTGTGCATTTATTTTCAATAAGAAAGATTGCCTCGTGGAAAATACAATTTAAATATTTGAAATTACCAAAACACACATATAGATATATATCCACATTGTCTGTAAAAGATGTACTGCTGAAAAGTTTCTCACCACCTCCAAGTGCTAATAAGGTCAACAATTTTAGAGACGGGAACTTTTTGTTTACAAACAGACTCTAGGAATTTTCTTGTTCCTTCTACATTTTTATTCTTGCATACTGAAGTGGCAGATACAGAAAGAAGGGGTTTTTTTTGAATAGACTTGAAAAATACAAATCAGATGCTGCCTTTTTTTTCTTTTCTTTTTTTTTTTTTTTTTTTTTTGAAAGAAGGGAAGAAAATTCCCTAAATTTAGACTGTAAAATAGACTTGTAGGAGGCAGTAAATACAGATCTCAGTAAATACAGATCTCAGTAAATGTCTCTAATTTATAGCTACAGATATATATCTGCCTATAGATATCTCTACATATATTTGAGTCTGCATTCATATATGTGTGTGTGTCTATATATACATATATATGTGCTTTTAATGTTTATTTTGGCTTTGGTTTTCTGGTTTAATTTAGCAAAATTGGGAGGTCTATGGCTCTGATTTAGCTTTTCCATCTTATTTTCAGTGGGCCAGACAGATTGTCTTTACGATTTGTTAGTAAAGGGGATGAGTCTCTTCAGGCTCCAGAGAAAATCCCGGTATTAGAGCTCAAGAGTAGATGTTACAAACTTGCCAACCTGTCACATGTTTTGGAGAAACCTGACACTTTTTGAAAGATTGATTATTTTGAAAGGCCAGCAGCTGTGCTGCTTTCATTTTAAGTAACTAACATGCTCAGGAGGCTTCCTTGTTGTGTTGCTGCCCCAAGGTGGAAGAGTTTTTAACTAGTCTGAACAAATAATGCTTCAAACAATTTTGCTTCTCTCTTAATTTTAATTGGGAGCATCGATTTAATATAAACCTGCACAAATTGTTGAAGGCATAAGGGATGAAAATTCTCCTTTTCCATTTAGACCTACCTCCTTGCCTTGAGGTTTTATTTACACCATCTTGCAAAGGGGATAATATTCAACAGCGCTGTCATCGGGGACTTCTGTTTACAAAGGGACGTGGAGGATATGCATCTCTGTGGGAAATACCGATTTGTCAAAATTGAAATGTTCTTTTGATTAAATTTCAGGTTTTTACCCTTAACAAATTTCAACTGTTGCTTTACTGGAAACCCAAATCCCAGCCAAAGATCATTTGTCACTTGCTGGTTTCTGGCATATGTTCCATCAGCCATTTAGACATTTTGTTGAAGCATGTGACCTAAAAAAGATCAAAATGCTGGAGTTCCTTGCATGGCTGTGCTTCAGAATTTTGAAGATTGTCACCTCTGTTGAAATGTTTGCTGTTGCTTTTATTACCTGGGTTTCCTTTAAAAGAAACACCTTGGGAGAGAATGTGATCTGTGTGTCTGTCTTGGATGTATATTCCGGTAATTTATCTACTTTTGGCCAGTTTCAAGATGCAGGTTATTGAGGGAGGACTTACTCTGTGTTGGGGAGACTGGAAGCAGTGTGGACAAAGTGCTTCTACAGGACACGTCAGGGGGGGAGCTGGAGTTTTTGTGAGGGAAAACAGACATCCACAAGAAACCAGGCTTGCTTTTTTTTCCCCCTGCTACTCAGGGAAGAACTCTTCACAGTGCTCTGTTGATATTTTCCTGGGTAAGGATTCTGTTGACCTCAGAATTGTACCAACATACTGTAAAAGAAGGTCTCTGTCCCAAAGCATGTAACTATATGAGACAGAAAGTAGGAAGGGAAGCAGGGGCACTGAGAGAGGGGATCCTACCCGAGGTCATGTAGCTGTCAAAGGAAAAGAATGGCAGTAGGCTTTGGTTTTCTTTAATTCCCTGTTGGTGCCTTTTCTGTCAAACCAGGCTGTTTTTCTGTATTTTTCCAAGTATATAAACAAGCAGTGTCTAATTTTGTTCTAAAACCTGTAACTAAAAGGTGATGGAGGTGTTTCCTGAAGACCAAAAGTTCTAGCTGAAAGCAGGTATGGTTAGTTAAGTTACTTGCTTTTAAACAGTGTCTCTCTTCTGTGCTGTATCAGGTTCTCGTTAAGGTTGTTAAATACAGACATTTGTGCTTTTGGGAAAAAGAGACACACTTCCTGCAAGAGCACCTCCCCCCCAAGGCATCATTCCATTATTTCTTTACTTTTATTTTATTTGGAGGCTTTCGATATTTTAGTCTAGTTTTCCATTGTGTTCCTCTCTATAGCTGCGAGATGGACTGCCTGGATTTTGTCAAATAGACGACTGTTAGGTTCCATAAGGAACAGAATATTTTCCCTTTGGTCCATTCATGTGCTAATACCTATCTTCCTTGGGTATACAGGCAGCTTCCATGCAAGAGAAAAAATTGGAAAGGGCCTGGAAATATTGCAAATATCTTTGTGGAGATTCTCTACAGTATTTTCACTTTCGATGCTTTTTTCTCATCTTTTTAAGCATCAGCCCCTTGCTATGGTCAGGTGTTAGGAATCTCCTGGCACCAAAGGCAAATGCTCTGTTGAAGCTCTGTCCTTCTGCCCTGGTGACCTTTCCTTGGATGTCTGCCAGCATGGCTGTGATGAAACCAGAGCTGCTGTGGATCTCTCTGCCAAGCATTTGCAGTCAGTAAGAGCAAAACCCAGCCTTTATGTTCAGCACAGTTACAATCTCTCTATATTGGACCTGGTGATCTTAAAGGTCTTTTCCAACCTAAAAGATTCTATGAAACAGCGTGAATATTGTCAGGAGATCCAGGTTGTGGTCTGTTCCAGCGTATTCGCTTCTGCTCTGTGTTACGTTCTACTACTGAATTGCTGTGTGGTCTCAGAAAAGCCATGTGGCTTTATTTGTCCTCCCATCTTACTGTATTTCTTTATTTCTGTCATGTAAATGAGAAAATTTGCCCAGAAGCACTTAAGATGTGCAGCTGATTTTTTGTATTGTTAATGATTTATTTTAAAAGTAGGCTCTTTTAAACTTCTAGTAAACACCTCTTTTTGCTTTACTATCAGGGTAGTCTTTCTTTGGTTGAAAACTTCCTTTTCTTCAGAAAAGGAAGAAATCCTCATAATGTGTACAGCTGGATGAAAGGCTGGATTGTTGTTTTCCTACCAAACTGTAAAGAGATTTTCTTTTTAAATCTTTCTTTCCATTTGGCCACTACTTAATGTCTTTTGTCTGCTTAATGAGGACAGGTGCAATTATTCACCTGTGAGTCCTGGGAAAAAAATTGTAATTCAGCATGGTCTCTTAGAAAGGAATGTAATTCACTGCCCCACATGCAGTACATTGTGCAGGTCAAACAGAATTGTGAAAGCTGTAGCATCGTCGAGGAGAGCATTCGATGAACAATGCTTGGTACCAAATCAGGCTGTTAATCTTAATACTTTATTTGGGAGTAGAATAGTAAAAGAATTAATTATAGATTGAAGCTTGATAGAATTGTCTTTTCAGTCTTTTAAGGACAAAATCTCTTGGCACTGCTACGTGACGAAAAGGATGTTTGAAGGTTCTCCAACTAGTTCATTGGGATGTAGATTTTAAAGCAGTGGTAGTAGATCTGTCATCATTTAGATGATTTAATTTCTTTTTTATTTTTTTTTTCTGTTACTGTGATGAAAACGGGGGCCAAGACTTCAAAAATGTAGCATGGAATTTATTTCTGAGGAGAGGAAATTCTCACCCTTTCCTTAAAGAGAAACCCTGCCCACCACTGAGTTAAGATACTCTGTCTGACTACAGAGAGGTTTCAGCCCAGAGTGAATATATTCAATAGATATTTAATAAATTACTGACGGAAGAGATCTGTTTACAGAAGAAACTTCTGCAGTGGGTAAACTAACAAGAGTTTCTAACTGTGGTCACTTACAACTGCAGAGCAGCTGTGTCCCAGCATACTTGTTGCTTGAGAATTACACAAAATGAACAGATCTAATATTTATCAATATTTAGTTCAAGTTTCAAGACCGTTTTTCTCACCCGTGGCCAAAATAAGTCAGGTTACTGTTTGTGTCTATTGTGGCTAAATATCTTAAATACAGTCCCTATTTTTACTTGCTCCTATGTTTATGACACGTGCACCTTTTTGGGAGAAATGTAACCAGTCAGGTCTAATCCTAAAGGCAAGTTGCCACAGAATCTTTTTTGCTGCTTCATAGTCAAAGAAGTCAGATGCAAATTTCTCACCTTCGTTGAAATAAATAATTTAATCATGAAATCTTTTCCTCCCCCTAAATGCAAGATGGTGAGATACAGAATAGACACCTGGCTTTTCAAGCAGTTTAATATTTATGCTTTTTTTTTTTTTTTCCTCCCTCTCCCACGCATGATCAGTTAATTCAGGAACAGAGAGATTAAGTTGGTGCTTTCCAGTAGAGGGTGTCTGAAGCAGATGTTTGGTCATTTTGATTTTTCTGAAAAGGAAAATGGAGTAACTTCGTGATTCTCTGCCATGGCTTTTTCGTCCTCTTTTCATGCAAAAGAGCAGTTAATTAAAGGTAAAAGGGGCAATAGAAAGAAGAGAAAGCATTCGATTTATTGTTCTTACAGCCAAGTGTCATACAATAAGCAAACTGAATATGGAAACTGTATCTCCTTATGGTAAGATGTATAATTCCTTTCAGAGAAAATGCAGACTGCTGTGAAGATCTAAAAAATGCTCAGTCTGGGAGTGAACAGTTGTGCTACTGTTCCAGGACTAAGTGTACCACATGACAATCACTTTGTTTCTCTTGAAATGTTAGTGAAGTAGAAAAAAAATAAATCACACAACATTAGTAAAAGAAAGTCACGTATGTTAGCACTTTCTTGAAGGCTAAGTTGCACGGCTTCATGAATAACTGCTTTTTAAAGGCCAGCCAGCATTGAAGACTTGTTAACTGACTAAAAATAAATTAATTTATTTGAAGGACTACATCTAATATTTATATTTTATTATAAGTTATTCCATGTGAACAAACCCTTTTTTCTGGTCTTGTTAACAGCATTAGGGCTGTTTGTGTCGGTGGTGGTCTCTCTGGGTAGAGTAACTTGCATTATTAGAATCTTCCTTATTTAAGAAAAAAAAAAGGGGGAGGGGGAGAAGAAAGACTGTTTCCTCTGAAAAAAGGAATGATAAACCCATATAAAAAGAAAAGTGCCAATTAAAATCTGTTTTGGGGAAACTGTCTATAAAAAACATGTCAAATATGAAGAAGGAGCAAAAAAAGCCCAAATATAGTATATTTCAGCAAAAGTGAATGTAGATTGTTACCTGTGACCTTATTAAGAAATTTTGTTTTCATCATATTTAAGTTAGTCTTAAAAAACCCACCACCCTACCCCCGTATCCCCCCAAAAAACCCCACAAAAAACTCAGATCCAACAGAGGTGTCATTCCCACTAAAGGAATGCTTTTTAAACTGACCTTATAGATTTTCAAAAGTCATATGTCTGGAGGAATAAAAACATCTGATTTCCTACCCCCAAAGTGAAAATACTTCATGTTGATTTAAACTGAAGTGAACCAAATGTAATTCAAAAGCCAATGTGAATAAGTCTAGGGATCACAAAGGGATGAGTTGCTGGTCCAAACAGGGAACTGGAGGAGAAACTTGAGAGTCATCGTCTGCAAACTACGTAGCTGGAAGGAGAAGCCACCTTCTTGCTTTGCACAATACTTGAGTTCCATGAGGAAGAGAAGGTTTCTTCAACAAGGTACTTAGTACAATGATGTCCAGTGGTGGCTGTGGTATCAACAGATCTTCAGCTGCATATGAGACTCCTTGCTGATATATTGGACTTTTATAACTCAGCTTCCAGCATAAAGAGATGATGTTCTGTATCACTGCACAGAATCTCTCCCACAGGTATTTAATTTTGCTTTTCCCTCCAAAAAAACACCCTAAAGTATACACTTGCTCTTTCTGTATAGAGAACACAAATGGCCAAGCTCTCAGATGACCGGAGGTGAAGAAGTTCTTTGGCCTCAACCACGACATTCCTGCTTGTATTCACTGGTGGTCTGATAAGCAAAAGTAGCCAAATGGTGTTTGACTTCAGCATAGGCTTCTTTGTCACATACTTAAGACTTTATTATCTATTTTATCGATACGCTGAAACAAGCCTGGTTCCTGTGGTTCTAAAAAGGGGCAAATTGACTCTCTGAGTTTTGCCCTGACCATGTTACTTTAATCTCATATATATGCTGTTTTGTTCTGTTCCCTTCTGGCTTTTCTTTAGCTCATGGAAGAAAGGGAAATAACTTTCACATGAGGCAAAGAGTTTCTTTGTTGGTTTTTCTCCCCACTATTTTCTTTTCTATGTTTTGCTCTTTCACAAGTGAAGTGAATCCCATACCTACCTGTGGGGATTTTAAGAAACTAATCTTTTAATGTGGAAGTGTTTATGTTCTCATAAAGGGGTGGACATAACATTGATTTCCTCTACCATCACCCAAAATCTAATTGCAAACTGAGTTGGCTGGAGATAAGTCTGCTCACCAGTTTAATGGTGTTTTACTAGTTTAATTAGGCTTTGGGTTTAAGGTGTTTCATGAGAAGAAAAGGGCTTCTCAATAGTTGGGTTAAAAAGGCAGGGAGAAACAGCAGCCATAAGGGCACTTTCCCATGTACTTGAGCCTGATTAAATGTAGCAGGGGGTTCTTCCTTCACTGAGTAAATTACCTTTGTCCCACGTGTATATTGATATAAACTTTAAACATTTGGCTTTGCAATATATCTCAGGCTGCTTCTCTCACTGCTCAGGGTCAAGAAAGAAATTCATGAATGCTGACAGGAAATCTCTTTCTAAGTATAAGGAATAGGTGTCCAGTTTCTCAGATAAACAGAAGATTAAAATTGTCAAATTCTTCATGTGTTTACTTTTAAACAACACACACGGCAAATGAAGGAACCTTTTCACTAGTTGTATATTAATAACTTAGATGCCAAATCATGTCTCTAGTGTCACACATATAAAACTCTTTGAAAAAGCTGCCTCCCTGTACAGATTGTTTCAGCCTGGTACGGTGGTTCAGGGAAGTGTTGGTTTAGGTTATTTGTTACTATTTTAGAAGCCAAAAGATCTGAGCCTTCAAGAAACTCTACCTGACACTGCCAGATGCTACTGAAGCCATAGTCGCATCAGGGTGCCACAGGGTTTTAATAGGAAGAGTGTGTGTTTTACAGCATAGGGAATGGATAGCAGTTCATAAACGTGATCGTTTTCTCTTCTACTCTCCCATTTCCATCTTAAAATATTTTTCTTCTCTGTATCATTATGACAGATTTAAGACCAAAGCCGAAACATAAGGCATAAATAAATGAATACATTATCTTTTTAATCCAAAAGTAATTCATTAAAATCTGTTCAACTTCTTGTCTAATAGGATAACCTACACTTTAAAATTCTTCAAATCTTATCCCTTATATCTGGAATTACTTTAAATCATTTGGGACTGCTAAATGTTGGATGTTTATTAAATAGACTATCAATATATTTATATTGTTACATTTAATTTACTACTATTGAACCAAATTCAAAGTTTCCTTAAAGTTTAATATTAACACAGTGAAAACTTGAGATGTGCTTTTCAGTCAAGCTGAAGTTATTTGCCTGGATGCTGTTTTTATAACTACCTGATTAACAGTTAAAAAGAAAATAAAATGGTTCAAACCAGGGTGTGTAAAGTTTTAGGTACTGAGACTAAACCAACTCTAACAAAACATCGCGCTCTGTCTTCATGCAGTCTGTGCCTTAAGTCATGGGGCTTCCTGTTATTCCTTCTGAATCTGGGAATGCACCCTTCTTCAGGGATGTAAAAGCAAGGTGGGATTTCGGCCCATGAGATTGTGCCATCTGGTGACAACTCACGGCGTGGAAGTCACCCACTACCAGGGATTCTTGTCCTGGCTCTTATGCCACCACCAGTCTACACTGGCTCCCAAAATATCTTCAATGACGTTTGCTCAACAGTAAGATTTTTATTCCAGTTACTTACTGAGAAGTACTTTAATGGATAGCCTGTTCATTAACTACACACTAGTTTTAAACATTTGTTCCATTTTAGCCACTCTTTAAGCATGCTATTTCTAGCTTTTGCTCTGAATGCACCATTTAATAACGATGGTGGGCAGAATAACTTTAGTGATATCACTAATAATCATCTTAACCAATCTATTGTGCAGCTGAACAGATCAGGTTAATGCAGAAAGCGAAGGAGTTTGGAAGCAGTTTCCCTAGCTTAAAAATATAAGACCATTCACTTGAACATCAGCTCAGCTTTGAAAAAAGCAAATTGCTGATCTGAACAGAAATATATGCCAGTCAGAATAAATATTGGCCTCAATGAGAGTTATTTTGTTGAACGAGGGGATTTGATATTCAGGAGACTCTTTAGCTGTGGCAGTTGTTGAGTATTGCTTATTCAGGCAGTAGGATTGTTGGGCTGAAACAGGGAAAGTTTATTAGCCCTGCCTTGGGCAACAAACTATTAGATTTCATGTAATTTCAGCAGGTTTGTAGGAAATATTTTACACCTTCATGAGTAAATGTGAGATTTTGGGCATCGGGAAACTATATGAGCCTTGGGTTTTTTTATCCCATTTTCCAAATAGTTCTTGGTTCTTTGAGACCATATTGTTTTTATTATGATAAGCATTATTTATCCCTCTGTACTGTTGGTGCTCATTTTCTTTTTAAGGCGAATATAAGGATGAGTGCTGATATAAGGTACTGCATAACTTTGTTAAAAAAAAAAAAAAAAGGCAGGAGGATGGTGGAAAGCTGCCTCAGACAGATGAAAAATACCTAGTGTGACAAGGAAAATATATTCCCCAGTGTTATTTCATGCTCTGCAGGGGTCTGTTTTCTTGAGTCCAGTGCAAATGCATACTCTCAAGAAAGCCATTTTCTGCTTAATGTAGAAAAGAAGAATAAAGCTTTTTTTTTTTTTTATTCCACTTTTATACAAACTTGTCAAGAAAGAGAGGTGGATGAAGAATTACAATCTTCAGAGATGTCATCAAGACTCCCTAAACACAAACCTTATCAACCCCAGTCTGTAATCATATCAAATTTCACAAATTAAGTAAGACTGGATCTTGCTTTGACCCCTCCAAGGAAAACCCATGATACAATAACAACTAGCATACACTATTCCTTAAGCAGATCTCTGTCCCTCTGAGTGTACAGTGCTGAGATGAATATGGAGAAAATATGCAAGCCCTCCCTTCCACTCCCTGGAAGAGGTTCTCCACCACCACCCAAAAAATTAAAGTTTGCCCCGACCTATTTTCATGTGTCTTACTCCCTGTGCTGCATGCAGGAGAGCAGGCACAGAGCAGCACTGAGAGCTCATGCATCCTCTTGCAGAAGGAAGAAATATGATGCAAGAATGAGCTAAGACAGGAGAACTGATCTCTTCAATATCCTGGTAGGAAACACATAGTGTTCAGTTCCTAAATGAGTCTAAACAAAAGTTCCCTCTGCCATTTGAAATGTTGCAGGGGTTATCCTTTTTTGCCTAAAGGTCCTGCTCAAGGAAACCACGGGTCTCCCATAGGTTTTGTGTGATACCTGCCAAGCTGCTGTGGTTGCCAGGGGTACTCTAGGGCATCTCAAATGGTACTAGGCAGCTATAATTAGGCAACTTAATCAAGCCCTTAGTTCCTAGGACTGCTTTGCCAAATATCTAATTTTAGCTGTCAATGATGCAATGAGTGGACATTTCAGATGCTGCAGAAAATGGGAGTTGTCACCATATGTCCCATCAGATCTGCCAACCCAAATGAAGTGCCTAGCAAACCATGAAAAATTAAAGAACAAGCACCTGTAAATGGGAGCCTACACCCAAAAATGCACTTATTTTTGTCTAGTCACTTTGCTCTCATGTGATTTTATGCATCAGAGGGGACAGTGCTGTCCAGTACTAGCAGCAAATGAGTCCAAGGAGAAAAAAATAGTAAGCCTTCATGAGATTCATTAGTGTAGACATTACACCATTGAATATTTTGACGAATCCTTAAAAGTCTCAAAATCTCTTAAAATGAAATCCTACAAAGGATTTGCTTCCATTACAGGTCAATTTAAACCTAAAAAATGGGAGGAAAATGTCCTTTATCTTGGTAGTATTTTATTAAATAAAGTCTCTAAATAAAATTGTAACATAGGAATGATTTTTCTGGAGTACTCCAAGATAATAAACAAACTTTCTAGGATAGGTGGGGAGAGAAGTGGTAACACTATTCATTTTAACAAGCTGCCTTGATAATTCTCTGCTGCATCACTTCCAGAATGCATAAGTAGTAATGTTTGAACACCATTTGACAATTCACCTTTCATTTCTGTATCTGCTCTTAAATACTATAAATATAAAAATAACAGTATTTCTGCAATTGGTAAAGGAGACAAATGCATAGTCCCTAGGGAATAGCAACTATAAGAATGCTGCCACAGAAAATCCTCAGTCTCTTCCTATTGATGCAAACATTCCAATATTTTCATGTTATGCTCCATCCCCGTACAGTTTTCTTCAGTGTTGTTTTCTCAGTTGATAGAGGGAAATGCCCTAGACACATTTTACTTAATTGCTTGTATGGTTGCTGTTGCTTACATTTGTTCTGTCACTTGTGGATAGTTCTGATTTCTAACTATTTTGTTAGAAGTATTCAGAATACTTAGCAATGTTGGAATAAAGTATATTTAACATAGCCACCTACTTGCAGAGCTCTACAAAGCTGGAATTCATTCCTTGACTCTCCTCTCAGCACGCAGCTCTGTCTCATGGAAATACCTTTACTGTCCACTTTTGCTTACTTTAGCACTTTTTTGAATTTATTTTTGTTAATTTTTAGAAATTACTTTGGTTGTTGTGGAAGATATGTTTTCACCACTGCTTTGTTTTTTTTCAAATGGCATTTCCCCCCTTTGAGGCAATGTGGGCTGTTGAAAGGAGTCCAAAGTCTAGAGCCAGGAATTGTAAAGTTCCCCCAAACTGTAGTTGACGATGATTTTTAGATTAATTAATAAATAAAAGGATTCTGTAGCATCCTACCAGTATTGGCAGTTATCCTCAGTATTTTAATGGGGGAACATTTCCTTGTTATCTTAGGAGAACTGATGTACAGTGAAATTAGATGAATAGCATTACTGAGACTGGAACTCATGTTTCTTATTACCTAGCACCTCGCTAAATGTACCAGAAGTTATTACTCATCCATTTTTTTTTCTGTAGCATTTCTCCCCACAGCAGGATGATGCAGTAATACTTGCCATTAGCCATCCTGATGTTTTTGAAACTAATACCACTTGTGATACAGCTTTAAACCCGTGTGCATAGATACAACTGCTTGAGGTGGGACTGAAGGGGGGATCCCCAAATGAATCTTCCTACAGCATTTGGGATATATTTTCCCCAACATGTTTGATCTCTCACTTTGAAAGTCGAAGTACAAGGTCAAATTAAATCTGACCTGGTCAAGTAAAATATTTTTTGAATAGGCTTGCAGAATCCTCCACAAATTGGATCTATGATTTAGAGAAGTTACATAGGGTTTTGCTTTGATTGTTTGGTAGGGTTTTGGTTTTTAATTCCAAAAGAGTGTGCTGTTGGACATATTAGAGGTGACATGAGGGTGAATGTTTATGAAGTATACAGTCTGCAAAGACATGGTCAATACATTAATCTTTAAAAAAACAAGTATCCTGTCTTGTAATAAAATAAGATGACAAATCTCGTAAGACAAGTTGTTGTATTTGGGCTTTCTTCCTTTACTGAAAAATGACTTGGGAAAAACTACTTGAAAGTCAAACCAAAAGCAATAGATTGTGCCTGTAAGAAATCACAGAGTTCATTATGTACACAAAGATGTGGCAAAGGAGGAGAGCTGAATTTTTAGTAATACTGGATGAAAAATGAAAAAAATCCTGTGTAAGTAAAATGTTTCAATGTGGTAGTTTGGTACGTTTGAAACTCATTTGAATTCAGCACTGATGATAAATGAGATCTTAAAAAGGTATTTAAGAATGGCTTTTCAAATCTGTAATCTGTAGGACAGAAAGATTTTTATTTGATACCTCTGTAAAACAAGCAAACAAAAAAGTTTGGGGCTTTCTTTTTATAGGATGAATTTAGAATACTTGTCCAGTTTTCTGTGTTCCCTTCACTGGGGCAACAGATTGTCAGTGATTCCTGTTTCTCATTTTACATTCTGCTTTTAACACAAAGAAGGTGAGAAGTAAAACTAATTTTCCAAGTGATTTTGTTTTTCTTCATAATGAGGAATGCAATTTGTAATGTTTCAGATTATGTAGAAATCAGTTTTAATTTGAAATGGCAAATTTCTACTCTCCATTAATATGACAGTTCATTCCAGCTGAAGAGCCACCTTTCCCCCTCTACGTGGACATCCTGCCATCAGTCATATGAGCAGGAGGTGCTGTGCAGGGGAGGGTTGTGGGTTTGTCTGGTTTGGTTTTGTTTTTTAAACTACTTATAATGAGTATTAGTCATCCATCAGGAATAATTTTAGGGTAAAGAAGGAGAAGCACTTTCCATATGAGCTGTATTTGCTGTAAATAAATAGCAAGCTGAGAGCTCTACATAAGCCATCCACCACCACAAGTGTAATTTCAAATCTAAATAAGCATAGAAAGGGAATAGCCCAGAGATTTTGATGAGTCATGATCTGATGCCAGGGGAAGTTTAGGGTATTGCTAAATGTTTTTGACAATAGCTTACCATTCTAAAAAAATAAGCAAGTTATCTGCCTGAATATCTATTAGAGACAGAGCGCTTTGAAAAAATTAAGAATATTTATTTGGTGAAGGAACGTTCAGCAAAATAACCTTAGCTTTGCCTGCCTGCTCGCTAGTAACTTCATGAGAGACTAAAAATTTTAACCAGTTTGCTAAACATTGTTCTCTAATATCACTTCCCAAATAAGTACATTAGCATTTTTTCTAGCTTTCATTTGCATGCGAGTAGTATGGCTCTGCCAGTTTATGCTTCAGGCTTCTTCTTTCCATTTTGAGGCATTTTCCCACGATGTTCTTCAAACGGCAGAGCTAAGGGCATGTGGGTTTGGCACGGTAATCTGGACAGGATTGTCCAGACTGAAGAAACAGAACTTTCTGGCCAGGAAAGTGGCACGAACAACTCACTGGCTGATGAGGTGGCTTTGCTTGTTATTCCCTGTGCTTGATCTCCCCAGTTGTCTTGAAAAATGTGGCTATATCTCAAAGCATTACCTAAGAGGCAGTCTCATGCTCCAGTGAAAAATCACCCTGTAGCTGCTCTTGTGTTTCGTTTTCTTAAATTCAGAGCATGAGGCCCCAGTGCACACAGCAAACCCCTACCAAGCTGGCTCTGAACTGGAAAAAAGCAAAAAAAATGGCCATGCTTGCCACAAACAAGTTAGGGGCCGGCACAAGAGACAGCAAACAGACAGATGGAGTAGTGCAAAGAAGCCATGCAATGGTGTTTGTCTAGGTTACAGGCAACTGGTGGCATGGGAATATAAAATGAGCAAAAGAAAGGTCTATCTAACTCAGTTACCTCTTTTTACCAGTGGCAACACAGGTGACTAAGGTGTGGTATGGGAGCAGGGCAAGCTCACAGTGCCCCAGACACTGCTGCTTTCCCAGCATCCAAGAGCTTGTGGCTGAGGTGCTTTCTGAGCCAGAGGTTATGTTCTTTTTAAACTACCAACTTTTTCGGAGGCATTTTAGCAATTCTGAGGAAAGGTGGGAAGAACAATTGTTCTTGCAGATTTTTATGGAGGACTCCTCCCATAGGCAGTTTGTGTGAGGGACAGCCTCAGGGAAACATGTATTTTTGAAAATTTAATACATGGTTAGTGGGGACCAAGATGAAAATTGCAAATAGGAGCTGACTTACAGGTACAAAATGAGAAAGAATGCATAATGTTCCAGGTGAAAGTGAGAGTCTCCTCAGGAAGATAGATCGCTGTTGTTTCTGGTGAAAGTGAAATGATTCACTTGCCTGTGTTGAGATTCCTCCTTTCCTGTAGTGTTTGAAGCAGAAGAGACACTTCCCCCACCAGTAACAGCTGTAATAGCCCATTAGTTCTATCAAAACTGAAGTCAAGCTACCCGTGGCCTGAAGGGGAAGGAATTGAATACCTAAGAGGGTAGAAGGATGTGAGTGCCTTCTGAGGTTCTACTTAAGCTGCTGCCAACTGACTCAATACCTCTCATCTGAACAAACACTTGAACTGAAAGTATTTCTGTCTTTTCCCAGTGAAGTGTTTCATTAGTCATCAATAACTTTTGGGTGGTGTATGTACAACCACCTTCACACACAGGAGTAACAAAACAAATAGCTTGAAATCTGTAAAACCTTTTTTTTTTTTTTTTAAATTGTAGAATTTAATAGTATTTTTTTTTAAAAACTGCTTATTCCCGAGATATTTTTCTGGATAAAATTGAAATATAACAAAGTCTTTGTTTTTAGGACAAAATCTTAGGTGCAATTTTAATTATGTCATCAGGACCCTTGGACTGCATTGTCCAAGTATGAAGACTATCAATATGTATGGAGTACTGTCATAGGAAGTAAACATTTCCCAGTACATCTGTTATCTTATCCATCTTTCTTTTTGGAGTAATATAATATTCAGGGAGGTAGATAATTGTCCATGCTGGTAGGTATGTGAAAGAAAATAATTATTTTTTTAATTTAAACTCAAGAGAAAAGAAATAAATAAAATGCATAATTAAAATGAGATATAAAAGAAATCATATACAAATTGTCTATTCATTATAGACTATAGTTATTTTGTATAGGCCAAATTTTGGCTAAATCCCTTTGTATAACAGTCTCTATGTTCTGATCAGAATTTTGGTCCTTCGCAGATAATGATCTTTCCTTCCTAGCAGGTCACTAACAAATTCCATATTTCCATCAGTTCCAAAATGTTTACTGTTTACTGCTCTATCACTTAGCTCTCTTCTCAGTTTGAAATGTGTATTCCTGGACATCCTGGGGCATCAGGAGAGAGCAAGGTCAGTTCAACCATAATATCCTGATGCAGGTGCCTTGGAGAGTGGTGAAGTTCTCGGCCATGCCCGTGGGATATGCAGGAGCACCCAGACAGGCTCAGGCCAGCCCAGAGGTCAAAGAACAGACTGTTAATAGAACCTGTGTAGTGATCTTTCCACTGATGTAGTTTTCAACTTTTGGTAGTGTGTGACTTTCTTATCCCAGTTACATGTAAATCATAGTATTTTACAACTGTCAATGGCCTTCAGATTTTTCAGCCTTTCCATGCTTTTGGTCTGTTTGCTAACTTCTAGCACTGAGTTCCAGAGTTTATTTATGCTTGCTGGAAAGAAACATTTAGTTAATATTTTGAAGGTTTTAAGCCTGTTGCCTGAATTAGACATGATGTAGTTTGGTCTGACTGCCATTAAAATGGGAAGAAGATATGTTCTCACACAGCAGAGATAACTATTTTGTCCTTTTTCACAGGTAAAACTTAGGATTTCTTGTGGTAACTGTGTAGTCATGAGCTGTATCTTCTCTATCCCTAACCAGCTTTACTAGCTGGGGGTGAATCCAAGGGCCTTGAGTCAGACTTTAGAGGATTAAGAGAAAAAAAAAAATCACTAGAATAATAGCAGGATCATTTATTTTTAGCACAGAGTATAGCTAGTAATTTTTTTTTTTTTGGAGATACTCTTTACAGACTGTTTACATTTTTTTGTGAGACCCAGTTTGAATTTACACTCATTGCTCTTTAGCAATAATTACAATTTGTTTTGTATAAGCTTAGCTATACAATCAGCTAAAAGAAGCAGTGAATTTCTACAGCTTCTGAAGTTTGCAAATTACTTCTTTTGTCTAGTGGCTGATATTAAATCACTTCAAGGCTTTCGTATGATCCTTGGGTATGGCAAACAAAGGATAATTTTTAAAAGAAGTTCTTTAGAGAGAATAAAAATGTTGACTTCAAAGAACTATAGCTTGGGTGAAATTTGTGCTAAAATAAAATTGTTTACTCTCTTCCTCTTGGGGAAAGATGAGAACTGCCTTACTCTTGCTGGTCAATTCAAATGACCAGTTCAAGGAACCCATTTTTATCAAATTTCAGGAGTAGCTGAGGAATGTGAAGTGAGTCTCTAAGAAAAAATGGTTACTTAACTAGCTAACTAGGAAGAAAGATGGAAACTGTATGTTCATTTGGCCAAATACAATATCTGAATAACTGCTGAAGTTGATCGAGTTTCTGTGAATTTGTTGGTTTAGACTGTGGAATGAGGAGATGGGGATTTACCTCTTGGAACCTCCATTAAGCTTGGAGCTTAATGAAAGTTAAAGTTTTTAAATACAAATCAAAAGAACACAAAAGTTCTCAATTCTGCTGTAGTCATCTGAGTGTTAACGGAATCCTTTTTTCAAGGAAAGTTTTCTACAATATATCTGGCTTTACATTTCAGTAATGTCTTACCTATGTGTGAGGCATGAGCCTGTCACTGTCAACCAGCTGGTTTGAACTTTCTGGCTGCTGTGCAAGGCAGCCAGTGGGATTTCAGCAAGATCTGGCTGCTCAGCATCCAACCTGCCCTTGTGTAAGGTAGGCTCGTAGGATTTCAGTGCAGGCTCCAGCTCCTGCTACATCACTTAGCACTTAAGAGTGGGTTGGGAGGAAGAGAGCTTCAGAGAGCAGTGATCATGAGTTGGGAAATCAGGCAGGGATCTGATGAAGCAGAGTGGAGGAGGATGTAGGAAGGCTGAGTTTCTTTTTTACAGGATACAAGCATGTTGAGGTCTCCTTGAATTCAAGGTCGTTATTGCCCTCTTAAAAAAGATGTGTACACATGCAAATAAATAAAGATCACAGTCTCCTTATATTCAGGTAAAAATAGTAATTGTACTTGTGCACAATAATTTGAAGCAGCTCTTCTGCTTTCAATGGAGTAGCTCTATATTAATAAATCTGAGTTTAGAATTTGACTCTACCAGTATAATATAAGATCTTCCTATTGAAACATGGCAAACATCACTCATCACTGCCTGCAAATTCCTGATTTCAGTGAGCAGGAAATTGGGCTAGCATTCTGCCTGCAGTGAGAGGGATGCTGGTCTGACTGACCCAATACTGATTCAGGTTTTTCAACTTTACCTTCTGTAGTACCTTGAAATCTTTGCATAATTTCCAGGCTTTATTTCTTATCAGTAATCCTTAAGACAGCTGTTGTTATGTGCCAGCTTAAGGGATAAGAAAGCAAATCTAACTTCCAGGATCTTATCTTTGCCTGTGTTCCACAAAAACTGCGGCCATCGTCCTACAGAAAGGCGTGCATGCAGAGTCATTATTTCCTTACTTGAAAGATGAACTACATATCACTGCCTGATGGAGCTGCTTTTCTTTTTTCTTCTTTTCAGTTCACATGTATAACTTGGGTTTTGATCAGCTTGACAAGTTCAAACTCAGCCTGCATGGTGGTGTTTATTGCAGATTTGAGTACAACAGAGTACTTATGACTGGCAATATTATTATTTTACATGCATATTCCAACTTTTTACCTGACTCAGGTGCTTATTGCTTTTATAGCCTTTCTGGCCAGCCATCACAAGTGCCTGGTAATTTCATATATTCCTTTTCTACATCATTCAGGTAATCCTCCATTGCTGCACAAATGTCAACACTTATTGATGGAGGAGACTTGGGGAAAAGTAACTTAAAATGCAATCAGAAAGGCGCTTTCTGTGGAAGCAGTTATGGTTGTAGCACTATACCTACCCAGCAGTCCAATTACCTTGTCAATGAGTAAAATACACTCTGAAATAAGCAGCAGAGATTAATATACACAGCCAATATCTGAAGATCAATATAGCCTTGGACCCATCTCAGATTTATTAAATGTGTGGGTAGCACTATGGGTGAAAAAAGAATTTGATAGATAGATGTTTCCATATTTTCAAAACTGATAAGCAAATCTGATCCTCAGTGCTTAACAAGAGGCAACTCAGAAGGGGTTGATTTTCTAAAAGTGCCAATATACCAAACATTAAAGATTTGGTCTCTTTTGGGGATTTCTAATTGAACATTTCTCCATAGTGAAGGAAGAACCAAAACAAGTCGATTCTTATTTCCTAGTAAATTTCTTGGTCTTCGAAGCTTTCACATTATACATGATGTCTAGAAATAAATGAGAACTATCAGCTGAGGGTAAAGTAGAACGGACCACAAAATCACACAACAGGCTGTGCATTTTTGCAGACATGTATTGGTGGTACAGAAAACAGACATCTAATAGCAGTTGCCACCCTGACTCAGGTATCCTCCTATCCTGAGATAAATGAACATGAAAATATTTCAGATGCTGTCATTAATACAGTACTGTGTGCTCTGCCTTTCACACTGTCCCTTGTATTTTATATAGTTCAGCATGACAAAAACACCAGCAAAGCAGTATGTGTTGGCTGTCCAGTGTGAAAACACAGTTGACACATTAGTTGGATGCCTCACAAAGGAAAACCAGCCCCAAAGGTTTAGCAAGAATCTCAGACGTTATTGCCGCTAATTTACACAGGGCAAAACAGCAAGAAAATGCCTTCCTCGGGGAAGATGTTCCAGTGTTGCCCATAGCCAACAGTGGAGAATCTGTTGTCTTTGAAGAACGGATGTTATGCAGGGAAGATGAAAGACAACTGGGAAAACTCACCAGACTGAAAGATTACGTAACCATACATTGCTGCAAGATGGAAGTCAGATACATTTGCTTTTTCTTGTTAACCTTCGCAGTAAACACGAAAGTCATGGAAAGGAGTAAGAAGCATAAGTTTCTTCCTCAGTAATTCTATGTGTTAAGCAGAGAAGGCTATTCTACCACCTGCACCAGGAAAAAGAAGGGCAGGAAGGGCAGTCCAGTCACAGAAGATTGGTGATCTGTGCAGGGTTGCAGAAATAATGGCAAGTCTGAAACTGAGATGGAATTTGCATGGCTTGAATTCATCTCTAGTTTCAGTCAACAGCGACTGTGCTCTTCTAGCATCATTCAGTGGCTAAGCCTGTAGTGATTCCAAGTTGCTGTTATTTTTCTCTCCCTATCATTCTAGGATTTTGCAACCATATTTCTGTTTTGTGCTAATGTTCATTAACCCCCCTCTTGGATAATATGAGTTCTTGAAAGGTGAAGCTTGTTATACATTTAGACACATCCTAACTGTTGATTAACACACTTACGTACTCTAGGAAGTCTGTTGCATTGCAAATGTACCACAGGCTTTATAATCTGCTTTCTGACTGAGAGAAGTAATGGCTCTCTCCTTCACCATTCCATCCTCTGCCTGTGTTATTTACCAGACGTCTTAAATTTCTCTTAAGGTAAGACTGATGACTGCCCTTAGACCGGGGAGAGTGCAGAATCCTGCAAAAAGGCTTGCATGAAGAAACAGGCAGGAAAATTTGGTACATTTTCACTCTCCAGCACTTTGGGTTTTCAGTTCAATATAGACTAAAACTGAGTTAAGACCACTGCAGATCTATCTCTTTCCAAAACAGCTCCTTGCCAACATCTCCATTTGAACCATTAAGCATTGGCTCAGTATTTCTTCCTGATGGCTGTTGTGTTAGCTAGGAGAATTAAACACTCTTCTCCATGCAATTCAACAAACAGCTTCTTCAAAACTGCCCCTGGAAATTTTTGCCCAAGGCTGTCCTTTCTCTCTTGCTCTAATAGGAAAGTAGCTGTATTATGTTTTTATCCTTCAATGTGCAACCTCTGCAATTTCTCTACAAAACTAGAATCCTTCTCCATTGTTTCTGGAATCATATCACAAAGTGTAAGTTCTTGCCAGTATGCTAACAAAAGCAAATTAAAGTATGGAATTCTGGCATGTTTGCAAATGTTCAGCTTTTCTGAACTGTAATAATAATAATAACAACAATAATGATAATTTTTCCCAACACATCCTAGCAGGAAGCGTCCAGTGTATTAGTTACTCCAAGTTGCTGTTGAGTAGGGAATATATGCACTTCAAATCGACCTAAATGCTTGAGGTGATTGTTATCCTGTCCACCCACCCCCATAATTTTCACATGAAAAGCAGCAAGGTACTATATTGTTTCTACCTCCACACATTTCTGTCCTAAGGGCTGCCAACCTCTGTGCATAATGTTATCTGGTGCTATGTAAAGGTGCTATATAACGAAGGAAAGTTATGGCCTCCTTGTAATTCTCTCTGAAATACTATTTTGTATCCTGCTTATTGCAGCAATGAGAGAAAGTCTGGCTGTTTTAACCTCTCAGTGAGGAGAGAACTGCACCCAAGTTTGAGGGTGTCTCTTACTGTTGCCTGCAGCAGCTGTAGCTCCAGCAGAATATACCTCTGTGGGTATCTAGGAAATGCTTTGCACTGTGACTATGCTCTTTCAAAGAAAACATTGAAAGAGTGTCTTTGATCTCTAAATGGTTGTGCAATACTTTTTGCCATTACTATACTCATTAGAAATGTCTTGGAAAGTCAAGTAGGCTTTGATATGTAAGTGTGAAAGGGGTTAAATCAGCCAAATTACATGCCAGTGATTGCAGACATGCAGTTGCCCAAATTCTGAAGAGGTCTAGCCTGGAGCAAGTATCCAGATGCTTTTTGAAAATGCTACTCAACCATCATGTAACTGTTTAGGAAATGGAAAAACCTTATGATTCTGGCACCAAATACACACAGTCTCTCTTAGCAGGCTTAAAGTGAAGTTAATTTACAGATGAAGTAATATCTTTCCATTCAGGTGAACTACAAAAATTTTGGTAAGTTTACTAAAGCTAAGTTACTAAAGTAACAAAGTATAGTTACTTTGTCACTCAAATGTCTTGATTTCAAGGCTGTTTTTGTTACCTGGTCTTGATTTTGTGTATGATGGAGACTATGAGCCCTTCTTGCTGCGAATACTATTTAATGCAAAACCAAAGGACTACTGGAGCTGAAACTGTGTGTAAATGAAGCCTTGCCCAACAATACAAGATGAATGGCACCATTGTTTGTGCTGATGTTGACTGTTGTGGTATATGTTCCAGCAGCAAGATCACAGCTGACCTCACTGAAATGTTACACTCAGCTTTCTCTAGTTTATGCACATGGAAGTGGCCTAAACCAAAAGCAAATTTAAGTCAGTTCAGTCTGGTCAGTGCCCAGAACCGTGACAAGAACATGCATGGCTTTTGTTTGAGACAGGCAGAATTTCCTGGAGCTCTCTGGTAATCAGCCTAGCTATCTTTCTGGTATAATGTGGCCTCAAAATGCAAGGCAAAAAATGGGCATTGGACTTCTGATGTCTGAATACAAGTGTTTCTCCTTAATATCATATAATACATGAAAGGAAGCATCAGGAAGGAAATATACCCTGTAGCATCATTCTCAAGGGAAGGTATACTTCCACAAAATGAAAATAAATGAGTTGGTATTATGATAGTCTAATGCTGTGATGTTATGTACAACAGATGCATTTTTCTGCTAAGGGTTTAATCCCTTCAGGCCCATTAAGCAAGGGGAAAAGTTTAGAAGGGATGCTGTTAAAAGAAGACATTAATGCACCTTTATAAGAAAGTAGTTGGAGCACAAATCACAGGAGAAATACAGTACAAAATAGTGAATGAAATATTTATACTTTCCACTGCAGCTGAGTTTATGCACTTGAGGGAGAAGCCCTGTTGAGATAGGTCTTCCCCTTTGTTCTGTATCTATTTTTCCAATTGCTCAGACACAGCTGTTGGTTTCCGAATCACTCTGAGGATGATTAGATTAGAAATCATAGGCCTGCCTGCTCAGCATGGCCAATGACACATGGAAAGTTTGGATGTATTCTAAGCATGCATTTTCAGTACAGGAGGTTTCTTTTTGTGTGCTTCAAGACATGTATTGGTTCTCCAAAATGTAGTGGGAATGGATCAGCTTTCCTTTCTTATTCTAAACATGGCAATATAATATGCGATATAAAGCTTGTATAGGTTAACATGAAATCTCACTTAAGGGCCAAATATGCAGCTAGAATAACTTGGCATAGGTTCTCTGACTTATCCAAGGCTCCTGACTCTCACATTTATGTACCATGACTTTTAATTATATTTGTTCAACTTGAAGCAAAACTGCATAATAAAAAAGCTATGAAAGTTTTTTGAGGAAGATTTTGCAAAGCAGATGGAGGAGGAAGGTTCCTGGCTTGGGAGTAAATTTGACTTAGTGCCTTTTAGAAACCTCTCTTTCTGTTTGGACTTTGACACTGAGATTGCTTATTCAGGACTGTTCTCCTTTTAAAACAATTATTTATGGTTACTAGAAGACCATTATTTATTTTCAAATAGCTTCTAAAAGATGAGCAAAATTTAAAAGCAATTTTGTGCCTTGTATTCTGCAAAACAGTTCTCATGTTTTCTCTCCATGGCTCATTTCTTCCTACAGGGACTTTTCTGAATGCCACCCTCCTATTCAGTCTCATTTATATTAGCTACTGGCATTCAGCTACCTACATCCCTCACCACAACCACAGCAGTTGCCTAAATTGAAAAAGTGATTGAAGAAAAGGTGTTGTTTAGAAGTGTTTTTTTTGTTGTTGTGTTGTGTATTGGTTTGTGGGTTTGTTTTGTTTTTTTTACCTTAATTTACTGCAATTTATAAATTTGATATTTGATATAAAGGGCAAAATGGTCTTGGCAAGGTGTCTCTCTTGTGTTTCAGTTTCCTGAACTGTTTCTAAGCTCACAGTTTTATAATCTGAATCAATGCCTTCACCTGCCTTTTTCATAGCTTCTCATTAAAACACGCAGATCTCTTGGGCATTCACATTAGCTTTTTCATGCAGAACATTTAATTCTCTTGGGTTTTGCTTAGAAGTAGCCTTTGTTTTTCAGTTTTTTAAGATTTATTTTAATAAATTTAGATTTTTGATTTTTAGATAAATTTGAAGGTGCAGAAGTGTAACAATCCTTCACAATCCTTTAAATGAGTAAGCATCTGAAGTCCTCAAATACTTTTACAAGGAGTAGCAGTAACATGCTTTGTGCATGCCTAAATCTCATGTATATGGCTAAGCTGGACTGAACATTAGAGAAGAAAATTTGCACAAAAAATCTAAAAATTGTAGCCCTCAGGAATGGTTTGGGAACATGATTAGGGCTACACTGAATAACATTTTTATGTGCAGTGTCAAATCAAGAGCATATGTAATAGTGCAAACCATTATTTGAGAACTGTCACACCTAATCTTTGTTTTGTTGCATTAATGAGTAATTGATGTATAAATAAAATAAATGTAGTAATTCCTCCTTGAAAAGGCATCCTGCTCACTATTTCAATATTTAATGCTTATAGAGCCTTATTTTTGTTTTCCTCAAAAAGATTAAAGGTGTGAATTTATTTAATCCATACATGTTAATTTATTTAATTCATCCAACACTTCACTGAGACTGGTAGTTATATACTGCAATTTCTGTCCAAGAGGGAGAAGAAGGTGAGTGACTTAGGTTCCTTCATTAATGTTTTTGTGGACTGGAAAAAGGGGCACGGTTGGATCCCATTTTAGAGCTAAGGATTTCCTGATTTTTAGTCTTCTGTTTACACAACTGCATTGTGCTGCTTTGACTTAAAATAAGTTTCCCCTGGCTTAGGGGACCAAGGTGTTGATGTAATCGAGATGTCCAAGTTTGAGTACCTCCAGTAGGCACATGGGCAGTTTATTAGCCATTATGTGAAGCTTTCTGAAAATCATTTGGTGTTGTCCAAACAGATCTAGTAGTCATGATCTTACAGTCATTTACCAGCCTACTGGTTAATTTAATGTAGGACATTGTCTTTTCTCTGTGATTTTAAATCAAAATCCCACAAGATACTGAACTTTGCTATTTCTTTTACTATGTTGAAGTGAAAGGTGCTTTGAGACATTTGCAAACGATGCATTGTAATGACATTTTTCTTGTTTATTTCTTCTTAGAACCTTTTTCTTTCTGATATTAAGGATGCTTTTTCAGGATGGAACACAGGGAATTTATTGTGTAACACCTGTTAACAAAAGAGGGACTTGATTAATTTCCCAGTCATGGTGCTGAGAATGTTCCCCTTTGTTGTCATTTTCTCAGGGTTATTACTCATTACCCTTATTCATTCTGCTTTGATAGAGGTAAATAGCTTTTAATTCCCCCTGCCCCCAAACCTTCCTAAAGTTTCCTTTGACAGCTTGTTGTAATTATGTCCCTCATTGAAGACACAGTCATTATTCTCTGTTGCCATGAACAAGATTATTTAAGGCTCATTTTGGATTGACTCTGTGCATGTATGTTAAATGTGTTTCCCTGAAAAACAGAAAATAGCAATATAGGGGCAGTGTGAGACAGTGGTAAATGTGATACTAATCACAGCTTGTATGAAGGTGGAGGTATTTCAGTGAACATGAGCAATGCCCTTGTCATTACACTACAAAAATAAAAAAAGTGAATGCCAAAAGCATACAAGCAAGAAACTATCCAAGCTTGCTGTAAAACCTGTTATTGAGTAATTGTTACATACAGTTTACTGTTGAGCTGTCACTGTATCCTCAGCGTTAATAAAAGATGAGCTTTTTTTTTTTTTTTTTTTTTAACTGTATCACTAGTGGTTTTTTGGAAGGTATCTGATAGCATTATGAATGTTATTCATAACGTTATAATATTGTGTGGCGACATTATTACATCCTCATTCTCTCCACTTCAGCTCCCCAGACATAACTTACTTGCCAAAATTAACAAGTTCTTGGGAGTGTCCAGATTCTTGCTTTGCCACAGGCCTTATTGTTTCTGAGACATCCCAGTGCTGAGGCATCTAACAGATAGCTCAGACCATTCCTGAGGAGCAAGAAAAGAGGGTACTGGTTCTTCTTTTCATGTCTTCTCTCCTTTCCCTTACACAAGCGTGCTGCTTGGTAAGGCTCTTATTGCCTGTTCCTTATTGCTAAGGCTGTTAATTCTCCAAGAGACCAGACAGCAGGGGTAGTTCCAGAAACATCCCTTTGCCCTAAGATGAACTTGAATTCACTTGATTAACTATATTACACTAGGGCTCCCATCCAGGAAAAAAGTCAAAACCCACAACCTAACACAGTAGTTATGTGCTTGTTCTTAGATATCTCAGTGAGCACATTTGAAACTGCAGTGACAGGTTTGCCAGCTGCATCTCATCTCATCTAAATTTACGCTTTTCATTTTGAGATAGCAGGTATCTTTTGCTCATGTCCTTAATTTTTGCCTACTTCCTTTTATGTTAGAAATTTTTTTTTTTTTTTTGTATTCTAACAGTCTTCGGCTATTTAGTAGTAGTCTGATTCATTAAGATATTGGTATTTCTAGTTATTTGAAAACAGTAATTGTGATGCAAGGAATTCTATAGAGATTTAAGGGAAAAAAATAGTTATTTGACAAATGATGAACACTAGTTCCTAGCTTATCATCAAGAATATCTTCAGCTACACTTTCATATTATGAAACTCCTTGCTTTCTGGCAAACGTATTCCTGATGGGGTGGGTTTTCAAACATGGACACTCTTTTGCCTGTAAATAATCTGTACAGAAATTACTGCGTATGCATAGATTTTTAACTGGATATATAAGTTAAAACAACAAAGACAGTTTCTATAATGACATATCCCAGATAAGGCACGTCTACCTTGGAAAGTGGGTAGCCGTATTTTTACAAAATCTGTGCTCGACATAGGTAGGTAGGTGCAGACAATAGATACAGAGTTACAAAATGTACTTGTGTAGTTTATTTATTGCTATTACTTTTTTTCTTTGTCTAAGCCACAGAGAGTCAACAACTGCATAAAGATACATGTTGGAGGAGATAATTCTCATTGAAAAGAAAGTCTGAATCAGGATCAAGCAACAAACCTGGGAGTACTGTGGTGGTCTAACCTGGACATATTTTGTGCTTACTGGCTAGTTCCAAGGTCCAGGTACTGCACTTGTTGCCCACCTAATCCTAATGTAGACCTGCAAGCAGCAGTTGTTTACCTGGGATTTCTACATTTCTGTAGCAGAGACTGCCAGAACACCAACAAACCCCCTGAAGCAGCAAAGCAGTAGCTTGCACCACAATAGTGAAATACCACCCTAGCTAGCAGATTTGGCAGGTCTGCTTTTGCTCTAAGACCACTCTTCCTGTAGAAGTTTGAGACGTGTATAGCTACATACATGGTGTGTGGTGAGATCTGTAACTTCCAGATGTACATATGCATCTGTGATTCACAGTAGGCTCTGTGTGAATAATTACAACTGTTGTGCATGCACACAGATTTTTACAGGATGTTTCCCAGACTTTTGAACAAAAAGGACACAGAGCCAGTGCATATTTCAAAGATATCATCATCTATACGTGTGTTTCTCCTTGCTTCGTGTAGTCTGACTTCCTATAATTGGGAACAATCCCAGTCCAAGAAAGAAAATGAGAAATAGTGCAAATAATGCAGACTCTTTTTTATTGTAATGGTCTGCACATGCCCAATTGAAATGTGCACACAGATGCCACTGAAACGGAGATAGATCGAAATCCAGCTCATGCCTTTAGCCTAGCAAACACTTGCCCATTTCCCAAGAGAAAGTGAAATTCCTCACTGAATATGAGAGATTGCACCTTAAAAATTATTTCAAGTGATTATATTTATTGGCTGTTTATGAGGCTCATTACTATGTACATGAGAACATAAATGAAATTAGCCTCACAAGAGGCGTTTATCCAAGGACACACAGGATGTCTGCAGCAGAGCCAGGAAGCAGAGGATATCTTCCCAAGTTTAGTCCAATATCTTAACCTGTACTCCATTAGCAAACAGAAATCAAGTGTAGAACTCTGCTCTATCTTTCCAAACAAGATCACGTGTGGCTTGTGTGTTCCTCCCCATTATATTAGGGCCTCTCAACAAGAATATGTGCCTGTGGCATCAGTCAAGATCACTCTTTCTAAATGACTGTAGCAAATAGCAAAAGAAAACAAAAGGCATATGTAAAGTAGATATTAAAGATCTTTTTATAAAGAGTATCTCATGCTTCTGCTATGAAGAAATATCCTATTCAGAGAAATCCATTACCCAATTTAGTATGAAGGGGATAATCTACTATGGATGTTAATCCTTTGGAGTCTATTTTAGCTATCTATTTTGTAAAATTATTGCTTCATTCTCTGATAAATTTACAATTCAGTATCATTAATTTTCTATATAGAAAAGGATTGATGGAACTGCTTATTGTGAAGGTTTCCCATCCTTTCCCATTAAAAATCTTTCTTTTCAGCTGCTGTAAAAGTAGGATTAAGTTTACTGTGGAAGAGGATTGAGATTAGCATGTGGGTCCAAGGCTTAGAGCAGTACCCACCTGCCAAGGCTCACAGGTCTCTCTGCTGCCACAGATATCCATGGGGTCACTGCTGCATTTTGATGCACTGACCCCACAGGGGAGGACAGGAAGGTCTCATTGCTACTTGTTAGGCTGTTAGCTTCATGGTGAGGACTGTTTGAGAAGGAGCTGCAGGTTTTAATGTTGTGGAGGAGCCATGACAGGGATGGCTTGTTTGAAGTTCCCAGTTTACCTACAAGTTGGGACCAATGAGCGTATGTCTCCTGGCCGAAGCTTGGGCTTTGAGTAGGACTGTGCTGTATGATGCACAGTGCTCTAAAAAGGTAGGTCTTTCCTCAAAATGTGCACCAAAACCTAGTGCTAGCTTTTTAGTTAATTTCATATGTGCCTCAGTTGCCTGCCTGCTAACTGGAGATGAGCATAGTTCTCTGTCTCCTCAGATGTTAGGAAGAGAAGTTTATGTGTGTTATGAAGCTTGCTGTCACTGTAATGAAAAACACCTGCTCAAAAGTGTGTGCAAACATTAATAATTCTGTCTTCAGAGCAGAGCTTTAATGCTGTAGAGTAAATATGGTATGGTATTTAAAAAGTGATGAAAAAATAAAATACGAAATATTTTGTCATTTGGGTAGCAATACCCACCCTGCACTGAGAACAAGGCAAGGGTGCCTCACGTCAGAATTAGATGTAATTCTGCAGATTTTATTCTAATGGAAAAAGCTACAGGGGGTGGTTAAGGTGGAATAAGCATTCTTAATTCTGATAGTCCAGAAATTTTAGCTGTTTACTTTGCAACTCATCTTTTAATATTCTTTCTGTTGTGTTATATAAAGCTACTAAGGTGGAAATTTAGAAGCTCCATCAGGCTGATGTAGAAATCCTAGTATCATATTCCAGAAATCCCGGGCTTGGTATGACACCTCTTCGCCGGCCAAAAGGAACCGGTATTCGTGCTGGCAGACATGCAACAACCACCAGCTCTCAGGAGGAGGCCAGAGCTGGGGACTGAGCACTGAAGGTATCCCAGAGTCACACACCGAGCAGAGCCACAGGCATAGTGGCTCTTCGAGGAGACAGAGCGAGTGTCAGGGTGTGCAGCCTGCAAAGTCTGGTGCTGGAAGTAGTTTTTTAATAGCTGGTTCAGGAAACGGCGGCGATGTTTAAGAGACAGTTCTGCTGAACCAGGTCAAACTGCTTCCAGGCAGTCCTGTGGGACAGAAGTGTGCAATGGCACACTGTTATCTATCGGCCTGCTTGGATCATGGGTTACATGTGTATAAGTGCTTCTATAGTATAGAAAGTCATCCATCATTTCAGTTCAGAGACCATCCATGTCAAAGCAGCCCACTGGAATTTAGAGTCTCTGTTTTCATTCATCTTTATAGGAGTTATACAACTAAGTACCCACCCATCACCTGATTTTTTTCTGCCTTGCTGGTTAGTGCTGTTACAAGGCACTACTTGAATTAGGTGTTAATGTGTTTCCTTCATGTAAGGAGGAGGCAACTAAATTAGTGCATAAAATTAGAGGTATAAATACTGTGAGGTTCATATACTGCTCTTTGTAATATTGAAGAGCAAGTGAATGACTTGCTGTGACAGGGAGAGCATGGAATGGATCTCTGTCACCTTTGTCTAATACCCAATAACTTAATAATAGAAAAGATCAATTCAGAGAGGCATGCAGAGAGGGTCTTTCATTTGCCCTATTGTTCTTCACTACTGTTTCCTCCTACTTGATCTCTCACTTTACACCTAAGTCATGTTTCTCTTGCTGTTTGAAGAGTGCTGAGTAGAGATTGGCTCTTATCTAATATTATTTAGTGTTAACTCCCCTTTTCCACTCAGGCTGCAGTGACTGCTCCAGGGTCATGCAGGTGGAAATGGGAATGTGTGCTCCATGGGTAGTCGAGTCACTGAGCTGGCTCCCTAAACTATCTGCTCTTTACTGCAAACACTTTTTTTTCTTTTATTGCAAATAGAAATCTCAGCCTCCAAGAGAACCACCTGCATATAAGTATGCAGGTAATATAGCAGTGGTTTCACAGTACACATTAGAATTCCAGTCTGAATGATGTAGATGTTTAGGGACTTGCAGTGGCTTTAAGGTGACCCAGAGTTGCTAGAGTGACAAGGATTTGGGACAGTCCTATGAGACATTTATTAATATTCCCATACTTTAGAAACAAGACCTAGGAACTTGCAAAGAGCTGACATTTGCAGCTAAAATATGTAACGCCTGAAGAAATGCAAAAACACTCATTAATATTGGCTTTTAATAGCAGTGAACTTGAAATATTATGATAGGCTGTAAGTGTGCAATGCCTCTTTCCAAATAAAAAAAAAATAAATGTGCCTACTACCATGTTTAGCAAGGGTCCAGCAGTGAAGGACAGCACATGCAACTAAAGTGATCAGCACAGTGCCAGATGAAAAGGAATCAAGAAAATGGTTGATGCCATGCTCTTGGCCACAACCCTAATTGAACCTTTAAATATTTGTGTCCTGAAGCCTCATTAACTTGGGTTTGGTCGTTAGACCAGTGGGAGATGCAAACTGCAGAATCAAGGAATTTTGACAGAACTGTCATAAATGTAGGGGCTTTGAAGCAGACAAACCAAGCCCAAGAGCTTGTAGCATAGTCCCAGCCGTTGAGATACATATTACGAATGTGTGGAGAGGAAACAACCAAATGCATCCCTCTCTATCTCCTGGCTGTTGCTCAGTGAGATAATCACTTGCCTCTTCTCATACCTAGGAGTAAAATTTGTTTGAAAGAGATCAAGGAAATATGAAGATTGCAGATGGTGTCTGGAGATTGTTATATATCATTACACAGGCGAAAGCAATGTTAAAAAAGCATTAAGGTTGCAAAGTCAAGTGTTCAAAAGGTATAAAATTACAGAGTAATGGTTGTCTACACAGTTGTAATGGGCTTCTCTGTGAACACTCATTATCTTTTTATTATTCATTATAATTATCCCATTACTCATTAACCTTAAATGTGGGATCACATGGAATTTTCCCACTTGTTCTTTTAATTTAATTTATGTGTGAAAAAAGTTTTATCTTAAAAAAAAAAGAATCTGAAAATGCCATCCCGTGGCATATTGACAAATGGATTGTCAGCAAGGTTGAAATCTTTCTATTTATCACAGAGACATGCAGAGAGTCTGGCAACATTAGTTTTTAATTGTCTATGTGGACCAGTGCTAGAAGGGGCTGGCTCACTTTGCAGCTGGGTGTAGATGATTTTTGTTGACAACAGAGGAGTGGTCAAAGTCAGGAATTTGTGTGTTACGGCCAGGATGCAGAGTGGAAGGGCTGTCCCCTTCTTTCCTCATCCGTGTCTCTGCCCCTTCCATTCTCACCCATTTTGGCTCCTCTCTTGTCCTGTCCAGTCCCCCAAATCAATTTGGCTCTTCTTAACTACCTGGTTGCCATTGCTGCTGGTTTTTCATTCTTAATTTTACTCAATTCTTGATCTTATGGGTATTTCCAGCTCCCCATTTGATTCTTCTCCACTCTGGACTGTAACACTCACTCAACCTGGGCTCCTTTTACAACACTGGTGCCTTGATGTATTGTCCTATAACCTAACCTAGGCATACCCCCCTTTTGATCATCAGGCTCTTTTTGTGCCCCCTCCTCCACAGCTCCTCATGCCAGTGAGTGATGGACAATACCCCACCACCACAGCAGCAGCATCATAGTTGCAAAAAAGAATGCACTACCAGAGAGTTAGGTGCCAGCATCTCCTGCCATATCTGCGATCCATGCCTCAAGCTGTGCTGCTCAGGTGAGATCCGCACTGCTCTGTACAGCTCCTCTTTCTATGTCCACACTTCTCTGCAGCCAAGAGGGAGGTCGATGCCATTCCTTGTTTGTCTAAAGAGGTGGGAGGGAAGCGAGTACAAAAACTCCAGGGAGGTATTTGCTGAGCATGCAGATTTCAAATGTTTCTCATGTGGCCAGATCTGGAAAGTTTTCACAAGAAAGGCAAAAGACACATCACTTGAAGAAAGTCACCCATCTGGCCAAATTTCAGGTCTCTCTTCCACATGTGGTAAGAAACCTTGCCTTCCTTTGAGCTACTTCCAGCCACTATCCAAGGAGGAGAAGAAGCTGGATGAGCTTGGACAGTTTTGCCTTCAGTTGGCACCACTTTATTCCAACACAGGAAAAAAAAAACACCTCCTGTCCTTCTTGAGAGACAAGAAAAGGACACACGGTTTGATGGGAATTTCTCACCATGAACTCAAAGGGAGGATGTGATCTACAGGATGGAAATAGTCAGCTGAAATGGTAGAGATCTGACAAACCAGTAGTTCAGTCAAATGGAGGTCTGATATTCCAGCAAATAGCAAACTGCCATAGTGACAAAATGCTACTCACCCTTCTGATAAAACATTCAAATAAGAACTTGCACAAATAAGTATCTCTTGCTAAAATGGAACTCGCAAAATACATGAAATCAAGTTGTTGTTTTTTCTCCTACAACCTCTTCACAGTACAGAAACAGCTTGGTGGGAATGTACCAAATGGTCAAACCACAATTTATCTGCAAGCTGAATTTGTGTTAGTGTTTCAGCAGGAAAACCGTATCAAAAGATTAACATTTCACTCCTACTCGCTTTTAGTATTTTCTCCTTGTCATTCTTACCCTGTTGCATGTAAGGTGAGAAATCTTTTGCAAAGACTGTTTTTATATTTTCTAGCTGGTATATTTTGCTGCTGTAGGATCCTGAAAAGACAAGAGTGTTCATTTCAGGGGTGTGCAACTTGCAATTGTGAGAAAGGAAACTGTGTATAGCTATATCTATCAGAAACTTCTTTAAATCCCATTTTTGAAAAGAAGTCAGTAAGAGGTGAGATTGAATGGTTCCTCAGTTTATGAGACCAAATTCTTTCCTTGTTACTGAACTTAATATCCTTACCTTCTACTATGTTTTAAACTCCCTAACTCTGCCCACAATCCTGCTGAGGCACCTTGGCTGACACAAATTTAGATGTTTATGGCATGCAGTGCTTTGTCCTCCCATCTAGCAGCATGGATTTCCAAGTTTAAAAGAATAGCTTAGTGATATCTGTTTCTCCCCATGAATGTGTTGGAGCCTATACCAGTGGAGCCTAAAGCATCTGTGACTGAGGAATCAGGGCAACAAAAAAATACGGAGAAAACGTTAAGAAAAGGAAAGTACTTGTGCTGGCAAGATAGAGGTTAAGTGGGGACAGGAATGTGGAGGAGACAAAATGGATGGATTACAGAGTAAAAATTATTTGGGAATAGGATGTTGGAAGAGGTGAATGGGGTAGAACAATAGGGAAGAGTGTTTGCTGAATGTGAATAGAAATCATTATAAAGTTTCCACTGTCTCTTAATAAAAATACAGTAGCCTTGAGTCCCTGTGCTTTATTAAAAACTCCATCTAGAATATATAAAAGAAGGCAGGCAAATTATTCTCAAAAGAGATAACTTTTGGATGAAGGAGAATGTAGATATTTGATGAGATTTTTTTGAAGGCAAAAGACAGTTGATGAACAAGACTGAAGAAAAGATGCACTGGGGAGGGGAGAAAAGAAAAGGAAATAAATGGTAGGAGAAATCAAAAAGATTTGATTTCTAATTAGCATTTGTCTGATTGCAGAAAATAAATGGCATTCTCTGGTACAGGAAAGTGACAGTCCTAACTCTGTTTTGTTAGATGTCAGGTATCACCCTCCCTTTTGCTCTGGAAAGTTGACGAGTCTCGGATTGGGAGGTTAAACATTTCCATGGTGTTCTCTGTTCAGAATGGACTTGGTATTGTTTAATGGACAATGAGCTATACTGCAGCTGACAAAATACAGATTTCCTGAACCAAATATATTCAGTTCAATACATTTTCTTAGGTTATGGTGGACAGTAATCTGGCGTGACATAAGGTTTGATTTTGCACAGCAGGTTGTATTGGTTCTGTGGTAAATGGAGGTTGTCCATTACAAAAAATGCCATTATTCCTATGAGAGAATGAACTGCTTTGAAAAATGGAGAATGTGTTCAAGTCTCCAGCTTACCTGCATGTGGAACTTTTTACGCACCTCCCAGTACTGTACTTCTCCATTTGCTATGCATTTTCTCCCTATCTGGGTGAGACAGAATTTAAGAGCCAGAAATTTCCCCTCTGTTGGGAATCGTTACACACAATCTTTTGATTCCATATTTAGCGGACACGTAATTTTTCTTGTAACGTCACAGGGAAGCTTTACATGTTGATAACAAGGCACTAGAGGTCCTAGTAAGTGTTTTTATGTGCTTTCCACTTCACTTCCCAATTGTGTTTAGGTGAGAAGAAGAAGAATAGCATTCTGTTATGGCCGAAGATTACAGTTTCTTGTAACCTGTGTTTTTTCTTTATTTTTAAAATACTTTGGGCTGAATAGACTCTGAATTACTGTAGGGCTTACTGGAGCAAGTTAAAGTGCAGATTGCTTTTCCCACTCATGAATTTCAATTAAAAACAAACAACTGATGAACACATTTCCCTAGAGACTAATTTAAATACTGATACTGCTTCTGTGTATTTCCTAAATATTTTCCTACTTGTGTAGGGAAAAAGAGAAGTTTTGCTTAAGATACTGTTGAAAACATGTTAGAGACTTGGTTTTAGATTCTGATTTTTTGTTTTTCAGGGAGACCAAGTCGGGAAAATTTTATTGCAGATGGGTCAGGGCAGAATTTGTATGAAAAAAATAAAAATAAAAAGTTGACCTAAACTGAAAAAAGGTAATATTTTAAGATTTCAACAAAATCATAAAATTTGCAATAGCTGTAATGAAAAATTATTTTTACAAACACTTTTGAGTTAAGTTCTGGGTTAAACTGCAAGGGTATTGCCCTAATGGTACTGCTTTTTAGAAGGGTGACTATTAGCAGATGAAATTGAAATTATTATCAAAGGCTCCTTTAGCCCTTTACAGCCAGCATTAGATGAAGAGTTATTTAGTGGGCAAATAAGCCTGCCAGATAGGAAAGAGACAAGAAGAAATGTGTCTTGGCATGCTGGGGGAGGATAAGTAAGGAGAAAGCAGAAAGTACTATATTTGATAGTGATGGAATTTAGCCTGAGATGACCCTTCATTCTTTCCTATTGTTAACTTTTTCCCATGCAGAAAAATGCCACAGCCTGTGAGTTCTCTAACAGCAGCTGTCTGGATGGTGGAAGAACAAGCTGTTTACATACATTATTACAGATTTCTGATGATGCCTTCTTTTGGTGCCCTACCAAAATCGAGCTTCCCCTGTGGTACTGTAAAAACACAGAGATTGTTCTCACCACAAAGAGGCTTCCAGTTGAAGCTCGTGAGACAGAGCCAGAAGGGAGGGAGAGGGAGAAGTGGTTTGTCCAAGGTCACAGTGTAAGTCAGGGGCAGCATCAGCAGGAAAACAGGACCCAGACTTCTAGTCTTCCTGGATTTATGTTAATAGGGGCATCTACCAGCGTCATTGCTCCCAGGTGAAAATGCCCACACGAGGCGCTAGGCGGGTGTAGCTCTTGCTGTCGAGGATGCTGGTGCAATTACATTAGTAAACTTTCCCAGGCTCATGACCCCCTGCTCCTGTGCTTTAACCGTGATAGCCTTGTTGCAAGGAGACCTTCTGCCAAGGAGTGTTGTTGTAAATTTAGGAAGGGGAAGGAAAGAAAAAACAAAACAAAGCAGCCCCCACTTCAATTAGAGGAAAAGATAATTCCTTTCAAGTTGAGAGGCTCGACTCCTGCTGGCCTTTGTTCTTAAGCTTACCCTTGCTGTAATTTCATAGAGCAACTTGAATAATACCAGTTTGTTCTGTGATTACCCTCAGCTGGAGCACAAAATTAATATCTCACTAAGTAATTCAGTACATGATGGGTGAACATTTAGTTAAACATGCCCTAAAAAGCCAGGATTTTCTGTGTTTGCTGGAAGTCTCTCGGTGACAATTAATTGCCTGTGTTCTTATGTGTTTATGAGCCTCAGTAAACAGGCGACATATTTACGTCTCCCCATTACCTTCAGAAATAAACTTCCTTAACAAAAAAAAATCCCATGTTCCCTGATTACAATCTGATTTTAAGTAAACAGAGGGGTGGGGAAAGTGACTAGCAAGCAGGACTTTGGAGGGAGGAAGGTGGGAAGTGGAACATTTTCCCTCTGAAATTGTACTGCATGTAATGCTGGTAGTATTAAATTAATATGCTGTGAGAGTCAAATGGCTTTGGTTAGTCCTTTTAATGTTTGGGGGTTTGGTTGCCCTTTTTATCTTAAGAGTTCAGACTTGAGAACAGTATTTACTAACTTGTGATGTGGAGCTGCTCTAGAAAATATAACCTTTGAAAGGCATGTCTTCTAACCTTGTGCAAAATCCTGGTGTTTTCTGAAAGCCATAAATTATAGATGTGGGATCCTGTTTAAGGGTATAGCAGTGATATGCTACAGCCAATGTTCCTCTCCTCTTTCTTCACATTGCATTTCTCTGCCATTGCATCGTTTTCTCTCCTCATGAACCTTCACCAGAACTGAAAGGGAGTACCAGTCCTTCTCCCCATCAGTCATATTAGCTTCAGCATTTACCATGGAATGAGAGTTTGTGAGAAGAACCCACCGTTCTTCACAACAACTGGGGCATCACTGTTCACTGGTTGTGGGAAACAGATTGTAGACAAAAGAGTAAGATAATATTATTTACTTTGCTTCTATCCTTTAACATCTGCAGAAAGAGGACTTCAGTGCATAGCTTTGGGCTATCTGTGCAGCCAGCTGCTAGTATCGTTTACTTTTGCAGGTAAGAGATGATATCCAATGGAAGACACAATTTGATATCAGTGGATGTTCATTGTTGTTCACTTTTCCCCCAAATTTTTCGCTTTGCTGCTGTCTGAAGATTTCCTTTAGGATTGGGCTAAAAGTAGACCAATGGAAATACCTGAGACATAGTGTTAAGACAGAAGATGATAAAGTGAAAAATAATGAAATGTAATGATAACTAGTTGTCAAGCCTTTCCTGTTGTCCCAAATCTCATACATTAGCTCTTTCAGATATACTCTGGGCCATCTGCCTGATTCTAGAGTTTGTGGTGCTGCAACAGTTAGTGCCGAAGTGTGCAGGGCAAACATGGCCTGTTTTTCATGCAGGTGGGAGGTATGTGTGTGTGGGGAAAGCCACCCTCAGTGGTGTTTGGTCTCTTGTGAGAGGAGGACATCTGATAATGGTGGCATCCCCCACCTTGGAGAGATTTTGTCACTCGCAGACACTTGTTAAGCTGTTGTTGTTAGGCTAAGTGTTTTGTTCCTCTGTGTCTTTTTTCCCCCACCTCCTCTGTGGTTATCACATGCTTTACTGATGGTTGTACCAGGATATATTTCTTGCTAGTAATTCAGTTAGCTGTCCTTTGGCAAACCAGCTTGAGAAATGAACTATTAAATAGCAAGATTCTGATAGTTTTAAGGTACCTGGGCCGAAGGAGCTGAGAGATCTAGAAATAAAATCAATATTCTTTTTGTAACCCATTGTAAACAACCTGTCAAGCATCACGATGGTCTCATTTGAAATAGTTTTAATTAGTAAATAGAATAAAAGCAGAAAGAAAGTGTCCAAAATGTAAGACCAAGATTATTCTTGTTCTTTTTTTTTTTTTTTATTTAACCTGTTATATTGCTTTAGGTGGTGGTAGCTGTATTTCTACCAACCAGTGAGAAAATTTTCCCTAGTCTTGACTTAGACAATTTTGACATAATTTTGTCAAGAGTTAATACTTTTAAAATACGTATTGCATCTTTTCAAGAGCAAGGAGCTAAAAAATATTTTAATTATTCCCTGATTCTGTGACCTGTGACTTTAGAATGTTTTCATACGATAGGTAAAAAGCTTACTTAAAAAAACATAAAAAAGAAAGAAGTGTATGTAGAAGTGTATTTTAGCAAAGAAGAACAGCTGAATGACGTTCTTCTACTAGGCATCCGCTTTTTCTTTTAACTCTCTTTTTGTGAATGAAGAAATCTGCATTTTATGAAAGGTAAAAATACATCCAAACATATGTAATTTCTGTACTTGGGGCTGCCAGGAGAAGCATTCTCTCTTTTTTTTTTTTTTTTTTTTTTTTCCTGTCAGTTAACTCCAGGTTTCTTATCCACAGCTTTGGTTGTTGCTGAGTTAATATCCTTTGGCGCCTGCCTTCAGATGTGTTTGGCTGTCTGTTTTACAGTCGATTTGTTCCCATTTATTCTATTTCATTTCTAAATTGAAGAGATTCTTGTTGCTCACCTGTCTTGTGAATCTCCCCCCCGGGTCAGTGACACGGGTGGCAGCAGTGCCTTCCCAGATGTGCTGGGACTCGGGTCACTCTCTGGGTTCCCATGAGTGGGTCTGGCTTGGGCTTGATAATGAGCCTCTGATAGGAGGAAAAAAAGTTGTGAAGTTTGCTTGCTGTTGCTCGCTAGGATCGAACAGCTTGTCTTTTCTTTTGAGAAACATTTATACTTAACACTCGGTAGGCAAACTGAAATAGCAGTTTGCAAGTGGATTTGGTTATTCAAATGCACAGGCCAGAAAATGAAGGGGATTCTATTTAAACAGTGTGCTCCCGAGTCACAGATGATCTTTTTGATGTCTGTATTTTGCAAATGGAAATTTTCCATTTTCCAGTGCTAGCATTTGTTCAGAGGCTGTGTGCTATCTAAATCTGCCTTTGTGGCTGTTCATTTGCATTTTTGCTATGCTATATTGCCTCCTGCTTTCTCCCCTTGGCCCCCCGCTCTTTTCTATCAAATTCCTATTTTTGCTGCCTCCACACTATCTTGCATCTCTGAAGGCTCAATCATGCAAGGTGCTGTGCACTTGGAACAAACAGCAGAGACTGCTCAGCACCTCGTCAGGATTACAAAGGTGAAAAGGGAAATCCAAACCATCTACATATTTAAGACTTTTTCTGGGAGAAAGCAGGAGGAAGGAGGAGCTGTTACTCAGGTAACTCCGGCTTCTCCTGACCTTTTCCTAGTTGCTCCTTTTTCCTGATGGCAACACTGGCCAGTGCGTCTAATGGGATGGGTGTGGAAATCTTGTGTTGAAATGTTATGGTCAGGTGACATAGCCAAAATGGTCCTTCCTGGACTTAAAATAATGGCCACAGCAAACCTTGCATGTTCAGATAGATCTGAATATGTGTTTCTCTGCTTCCTTAGTATTTCTTTTTTATTTCACCTTGTAGACATAGGTTCTTTCTTCCCCCAAATCTGGTTACATCCACTTCTACAAGCAAACTGCTTAGCAAGAAAAACTGTGTTAATACCCTGAGGGGAAAGTGAGAAGGTGGGGAGAGAAGCACAACGACTTAATTCTGGCAGTTGAAAGAACGATCTGAAAATTGTCAGGCTGAAAGTATCACCTACCGTCAAGTAATCACTATTACTTCTACAGATATCAACCCTCAAACAGTCTATTTCACCCTCGAGGAAAGCGGGGGGGGGGGTGGGGGTGGGGGGCGGGGGGGGAGAAAAAAGAACGTAAGCAAGAGTATCACTGGAGTATCACACACTACCATGAGAGGCAGCTTATTTTAAGCTGAGCAGCAATATAAACCCAGTACAGAGTTGGGACCTGAGCATTGCAGGCTTCTCTTCTTGTTGCTATCTTTTTTCTTCAGTCATCTCTGCTCTGAGTTTCTGAGGCACCACACAGTATTGGGCAGCTTGGACTTCAGGAGGAATTGAAAATACTCAATAGTTTACCCAGCCTGGCCTTTTTTTTAATCTGTTTTGGCAGGTCTGGAAGCTATGGTGGTGGCAATGCTTCACAATGCTCCTCCAGATGAATGAGAGTGCCTGGTTAATGCAAAAGTTTTTCTCTGGAAACACAGGACAAATACTTGTGTAAGAGTGGCACAGGACTGCTACCTAAATGACAATAATTACCAGTTATTAATGCCTGGTGATAAAAGCACAGTGTATCTGTGCAGTATACTCAGATGTATAGGCAGTATTTTAGGCACATGTATGGCTTCCTGCACTGCACATTTCCTTCAGCTGCCTTCTTTTGCTCCATGAACTAACTGGCTATGGGGCAGTTATAAGAATCCATAACAAAACCCTCTGGTTACGAGAACAGCAAACTGCCAGAGTAAAGCATGATATTTCCCTGTTCCTGTCATGTGCAAGCACGTGCCCACAAACCAAAACACAGCTGGCAAATCTAATTTTAGCTCTACCAGCCTTGAAAAGTGTCCCTTTAAAGAAATTCTTTTTATAATTATTTTTTTTTCTGAAGCAATTTGGTTGATAATACAGCAGCTGACAATCCTGCTGCAATACTACTGATGATTTAAATAAAAACAAAAAGAAACCGCTGCCCCACATTTTTTCCCCCATGAATTTATAAATAAGCAAAGCCACTGTAGAAAGGCCCAGGAATGTGATGACGTGTTAAAGGAGTAAGTGATTTAAAAAAAAAAAGGAGAAACGCTGGGATTTGTGTACAAGAGGAAACATTTTGTTATTCATGCACTTTCTTACTGGTGATTTATAGTCCTGGTGGAAGACATGCTCATCCTTCGAGTCTTTTGGAGGATAAATATTTGGGAGCCATATGCTGACACAGGTCCAGCAGGCCTGGGATTTGTGGCAGGTGTGGGGGCTCTGGTGCCACACCTGGCCCTCACCTGAGCCCGGGCGGCTGCGGGCTGGAGGCCCTGGGCCCTGCTGCTGCCGCGGCCGGGGGAGCACAGCCGTTTTGGGAGAGGGGGAATGGAGCCGTAGGTAACTTTTGTGGCCCTGTGGTATTTTCACACGGCCTGGCTGAAGTCACCCGTAAGGCAGGCCGGGCGAGTTTCCTCTTTACCCTCTGCCTCCATTTTGTTCCAACTTTAAATAAACCAAGTCTTATATAAGCGGTCGCACAAAGTATGCATTTAATATGTATGGCCCCGGGTCGCCTCTCCTCGAAGTGCCGGATGACGGTACGAGTAGTTTGCTGAGGGGGCTTGGGGAGAGGGAAGGGAGGACAACGACTTCCTTGCTCGGCGACCAGGCTCTGTGACCTTTCCCTTCTTGTTCCTTAAATGAATAAATAAATACATAAATGCAGCGCGGGGCTTGTCTACCCTCACGCCGCTCCCCCCCGCGTTAGGATTTCCCGAGTCCCGAGGCCGCTGTTCCGCACTCTCTGCTCCGGCGGGCAGCGGGCGGGGCGGAACGGGGCGGGAGCCGCGGGGAGCCGCGGGCGCGGAGGGAGGGAGGTAACGAAAGAGGAGGGGGCGGGCGGGCGGAGGCGGCCGCGGGGCCTGCGCCGGCCTCCCGGGGGAGCGGCGCGCCGAGGTCCCGCCCACCAGCGGCGCGGCGCGGAGGGGGTTTGAATGAAAGACAGGACGAGCCCTGAACACCATGTCACTCCATAAGGGAGGCAGCGGCAACTAGGCTGGGGAAGGCTCTTCCCTCCCCCTCCCCTTTTTTTTCCTTTTTTTTTTTTCCTTTCTTTTTCTTTTTTTTTTCTTTCTTTTTTTTTTTTTCTTTTTTTTTTTTTTTTTTTCGATTGGAAGGGGGGTTGGGTGGGGAGCGAGAGGGGAGGGCTCGGGAGCGGGGCGAGCCGAGCCGAGCGAGAGGCTCTGCGGAGGTCTGGAGTTGCACTGTCTTCCCGGTTCCTCTCGCAGGACGTTTCCCTCCCGAGCCGGGCAGCAGGCACGGCCGGAGGCACGCTGCTACCAGTGGGGGAAGGCGGGCTGCTCCGCCGCAGACAGCCGGGCAGGGGGCTTCCACCCACCCAGCCCCGCGCACAACGTCCCCCCCCACCTTCTCCTCACACACACATATATGTGCGTGCGGGCGCGTTTTCGGCTGCGCTGGAAGTAGCGCGCGGTAGACGGCGAGGAAGTCTCGGCAGCCCCCTCCGTCGCCCGCGCTGTCAGGAATAGCGGCGTGAGAGGAAGAAAGGCCCTGGGGCACTACACCCTGCCAACGAGTTCCCTGCACCAGCCAGAAGGACTCCAGCTACATGGGCAAACGCCTGGACCAGCAGCCAATGTACCCCCAGTACACCTACTACTATCCCCACTACCTCCAAACCAAGGTAGGGGCCGGCGGGGCCGAGCGCTTGGCGGGGGATGGAGAGCGGAGCGGCTCAAGCTGCGGGTTCGCTTCTTCTCTTGGGCGATTTTTCCCTCGCTTCCTCGGGTTCGGTGTCACGCAGAGACGAGCTGGTAGGCAGAAAGCAGGCGTGAGAGAGGCAGGAAGGTTACAGTCTGCCCTCGCCTTCATTTCTTGCTTGCTTTATTTTTTTTTTTTCCCCCGAGGGTTGCTGGCGTCGCCTAATTCCTTTTATTGTTTGGGGAGACCGGTGCGGTTAACGCTATCGTACCACCGGGCAGGTAGTGTGTTTATTGTGGCACAGGATTAGGATTGCTCTGGACAGCATCAGGCATGAAACACTGTGTTGGTGTCTCTTCCACTGATCTCTACGATTTACTCGGAGCTTAAAAGCATTTTGCTGCAGGAAAAGCTGTCTGTAGCAACTCAAACTTTTAATCAGCTGAGGAGGAGATGCTGTGGAGCTTGGAGGAGAGCTCGGACCTAACCGACTGTAAAGCTGACGGAGTTTGTTTCAGTGCACTGCACTGGTTTTAATATTTCATTAAATATTGAGGATGATACGGCTGTACTCTGTTGCATGTAAAAGGTCTAGAAATACAGAGTAGCTACTTTCAGAGAGCGTATCCAAACAGGGACTCTTCCTTTCTCCTTTTCTGAATGATTTTTAAAATGCCAGTAGACTAGAAAGCAGGCCTGCATCTCCTGAAGAAGCTGAGCGAAGTCGATGCTACCTGGCCAGGAGTTAGTTAATTAAAGCTTTATTTTTCTGATGCCATTGTATAATAGTCTGTGCTCTGAAAAGATTTCCTGTGTGACCAAGGGACAGTAACAAAAGAAATCCCTAAACCAAAAGTTTGCAAACCCTGTTAGGACACTGTATTTAAAAAAAAAAAAGTACTGTTGTGAAGTGTGACCTCACAGCCACAGATTAACAGTTTCAATCAATAAACTAATGTCCTTTAGGGAGGAAAAAAAGTAGGCAGGGTGCACACACGTGTATATGTCACTGTGTACACATATACACATCGTGCTTTTGTGGCAAATTTAACACATGGGACATTTGACGTGTGCGTCTGTGTGTGGTGAAGGGCCACAGGGGAGGCTGACTTCTCTAGACTTTTGGTTTGGAGATTGTTGATCTGGCTGCAGTTCTGAAAGGATAAGTTACATTTCCATGTTAATAAAATTACTTCCCTGTTAACGTTTACAGCCTGACTACTGCATTATATAAATTAACTAATTGTCAAAGCTGTGATTCAGGCTGGTTGGAGCTGTGATGACACCAGAACCACTCAGTATGATTACTGCCTTGTAATTCATGGCAGGGTTACCTCCTGCTTCTTTGCTTTGCTGTTTCTTTCACTGCATCGTGCAGATTTTTTTTTTAATAAAATATAGCCTTCTTAAAATTTTGTATTTTGGCATTATTTTTATTGGTTTTTAGTGTTTTTTATTTCCTTCCTTTCAAGGTCGATCCAAATTGCGTTTTACCTTTGTGACCATTTAGTCTGTATTGTTGCTGTTGCAGCAGCAGCCCGTCACTAGCTTGACTGCAATATTGCCCCTAGCTTTAACTGTTTAGGGGATTGGGGGACGCACACTGATGCTATTCCTCAAAACCTGGCAAGCCAAGGACATGAAACAATTGATGGTGGTTTTTTGAAAGAACAATAGCCTCGAGTATTAGAGGAGAAATATTGGACATTCCATGCCTTTTACTCACGTAGCTTACAATTTGCTAGTGGTTTTTTTTTTGTTTGTTTGTTTTTGTTCTTTTTTTTTAACTTCATAAAATAAGCTTTTTGAGGAAATTAACCTTGTATTTGAGCTTAAAATAGTAACGATAGCTTTTCCATTTTTTTAACCTGATGCTTTAAAAAAAATAAATTAAACACACTTTTATAGCTGATATATAAAATTATCAACCCTGTGAAAAGTCATGTGTGTCTGTCTTTGCACACATGCACTGTTGCTGTAAGGACAGGTAGTATTTCCGATTGGTGGTGTGTTTTATGTGGTATTAATTTTTCTTTTTTTCCTTTCTTCGCAGTTAAGTGCATACATAAAACCTAAATAATAAACACATATACACACGTGTATATATATACACACATATACAAGTATTTCTCTTGTATGGAAGTTAAGAGTTTAGAGTAGTGCAGACAGGCAGCATCTGGATTTTGTTACCTTAAAGCTAGCCATCAGCTTCTGGGACATTTTAAAGCAGTTAGATCCATTGTATGTCTCAAGCTAATAGTCGGGTAATCGTATAACATTGTGGTGGAGAGCTGTATCTTTTATCATGCCTGTTGCAGCAACACATACTAATAAACCTCTGTATGATTCCAGCCGTCCTGTGAACTCCAGCTTTTTATTTTCCCCAAACTGCTCTTTGTACTGAGCGTAGTAGGATTCAGCTCTGCAGAAAGAATGTGTTTTTATGCTCATAGTCATGCACGCTGGGGGGGTGTGCATTCATTTGTAATTAAGAAAGAAATTCTAGGCTTTCTTATGGCATTTGCTTACAGCTTGTGAAGCGTAGAGTGGCAACATGTTCGGCAGGCAAAGTCTGGAAATTTGTGTTCCCTGATGTATTGGGGTGCAGTGCTGCTTTTGCTTTGCTTGTTCGATGAAGTTGCCTCAGCTCTTCTTTGGGAAGTACCACGTTACTGTACATCACGTCCTTCTCGTGGGGGAGTTCGGAGCTGCGCAAGAGCTCAGTCTGCGCTCTGTGTTTGTGTCTTCTAACATAGCTAGCACGTTGTTGTGCAGAAGTGGTGTAAATGAATAACTATATGGGTAATGGGATTATAAATAGAAAAAATGGATTCCGTATGTTCGTCTGGTTGCTTGAAGTTTTTAGTGTTTTGTGGCCTTTCGTGGAACATGAAGCACGCACTCTTATTATTCAATTTACTTGTGCTCCTTCATTATCAGATGCCACCACTGAAGCTAAAACTTTAATTGCAGGTTTAGACAAACCCTTTGTTATCCAAAAATGAAACGGGGGGAGGTCAATTTTTTTAAGAGCCAATTGCAAGGAATTTAATGTCTCTTAAGGACAAGCACTGGGTTTGAGGAAAGACATAGCCTTATTTTTCTCATTTTGGCATGACGCTGTTTGACAACTGCAGTTTGAAAGTAGGTGTCAGAACTTCTTTAGGCAGATCCTGAGAGCAAAGTCCAGCTGTCCTAGGAGTTTATTTCAGAATAAACATTGTTGGTTACTGTTTTAAGTGAAGGATAGTCTCATGTTCTTGCTGCAAAGAATTCTGCACGGAGGTGGTTCAGCTAATATACATCTGATGAGATTCTGTAGTCGTTATTTATTTTGTGATGTTAAGTGAATTTCCTTAGATGTGTCCTTACTGATGGTGTAACTATTCAAGCAACTGGTTTACAGGAGTATGTGCTAAATTGTCCCATATGAAATGATAATGATGCCAAATGTTGCATTGTGGTCTGAATTTTTCTTTAGTTTCTTGCTTGCCAAAGCAAATTATTTTCTCTTTGCTGTTGTGCACAGAGGAAAAGAAAACTAAGTACCATGAATTATACAAAAAAGGGGGGAAAAATTAACAAAACTATCTGAATATATTTGAGAGAGTTTCTTTAGTTCAGTAGATGCTGTGTTTTATCTTTGCCCTCTGCAGTTTAGGATTAGATTTAGAACTCAGGTAAGTTTTGTCTGCCGTCTACTGAAAAAATCTGGATCACTTGGGTAGAAAGAATTAGGCACCCCAGTTATTTACCAACAGGAATTGTTTGGTTTACAATAGCTGTACCTGCATTTGGGGTAAAAATGTGTCAGGTTAGCAGCTATTTTCATGCAGTTTGCTTTCATGCATTCTCCAGATATTTCCTACCTATTAGTCATGGTTGGGGTTTGGTAGTTTAACTCTCATGGTGTTGACTCTGTTATCCAGTCCAGAGGGCTGAAATACCCTGAACAGAGAAGCGGTGTTTACTGTACCGACAGTACCTCTTCATCTCTGTACGCCTGATGCACATGTGAACGCATGCAAAAAGAAGTGTGATTTCCCAACACCTATATGAATAAAATCCTGTTTCTGTGGATGTGGAAAGTGTGCAGGCTGGCCCACAGGCAAGAGTGGCTTAATGAGCATGTCTGCGAAGTGATAGATGCGTGCCCCAGCTGAGGAAAAAGCAACTGGGAAATTCAAACAGGTGTACTCAGTTTAAGCTCAATAAAGTAATTTTATGGCTACATGTTTGTGTGTGTGTGTTCACATGTTTGTCTGTATATGTGTTCTGTTCTGTTTCCTTTTTGCCATTTTTAGGACATTCCTTGACATGGAGGAATTGGGGACCTCTTTCAGTTGCATGCCACAAGCATGCTTCCCTCCTTGCTCCACCAGCCTCTTTTAGAAAGCGTATTTTTGGAATCGGCACAAAGCTCTAGTCTCTCTTCACCTTGTACCTACCAATCCTATGCTCTTTGGCCACTCACATTTCTGTTTAGTGAGTTTACTGCATTCCCCAGTTCTTGGCCATCTGGCCGTACAGAAGGCCTTGAAGAAAACGTTCCAGATACGGAGATGCCTGACAGGGCTTCTCTGGCTGGTAGTGTTCAGATTGTGTTTGGTGCCTGGTGTGAAGCAGGGGTCAGGTGTAAGGAGTAATTCATCAACCACACACTGATTTCAGGCTGCATTTCCAACCATCTGCAGCTTGGATTGCTGCCAGAGCTCAAAAGTCTAGCTGGAGCCCATGTGATTGTGCCAAAGTAAAGGCAAACACTTGCAAATAGAGAAATTCATTTCTAGGAATGAAGATTGTTCGCACTTAGCCCCTTTTTGATTCAGTACGTGCAGAGTGTTTTAGATGCCTCCCAGAGCTGCCCAAAAGAAATAGGAATTTGTTTAATTCCTGTTTAAAAATACTGAAGCCTAGCTGTAATTTTACAGTAATATTAGTATCCAACTCTAGTATTTTACCAGTTGCTTTAAACAGTAAGGTAGATAAAAATTGTTCCTCTGAAAAATGCAGAATTATATGAACATGTTTGCTTTCCATTTCAGTTTGCCATTTATCCTTACGTGCCTGGATAAAAATACTTTTGCTGCTGTAAGGGACACCATGAAACACATTAAAATAATGTTGAATTTTTTAGTTGATCTTCCTTTTCTGTGTTGTCTCAATGCAAGTCTGTTTAAATTAAAAAAACCCACAAAAACTGTGGGAAAGTTGAAATTTTTACTCTTTTGAACATTTGTGTATTACCGTATGCCATGGAGATTTATTTTGAAAGCATATATTTTACTTCCATAACAAAAGATGGAAGTTACAAGCATTTGCCAGATTAGGCTTCACAGATCTTGCCGTGGCATATACTGTGTGTTAATAGTTACAATTTGAATGCCTTATACAAGGTGCACCTTCAAAAGTAAAGCACAGTGCTTGAAAACTGGACTAGTTTGGTTTTTAATGCATGAGGGTCTTTCAAAGTAAGCATGATGGTATATTTGCACTTTGAGTGTGTTGGTAAAAATCATCAGACTGTCAGTTCTTAAATTTCCGTGAATTAAAAACCAGATAAGAAAAGATGTGTTCCAAGTAGGATGCCTGAGTTCATTTCAGGTCTTGCTCTAAGTAGCCTGGGTAGTGTTCCCTTTGCATATAATTGCAAGCAGGATTTTTAATTTTTGTGTGTGTGTGTGGAGGAAGCGGGTTTGTCACTATCTATATTCCAGGCAGGGACTTTGAGTTCACTTGCAAACAAGCCCATTCCGGAGTGTCCAGGAAGAGAAGCAGATTTAAAAAAAATGAGTGGGCTGGTTTTGTTGTTTTTTGGTTTTGGGTTTTTTTTCTGTTTTGTTTTTTCTTGAAGGCAAGTCTTTTAATGTTAGAAATTTTATGTAGAGGAAAATGGTTGATGTGTCTCCAGAACTTGTTTCCAGTGCTGCATTAAAACTGTGTTTTGTAACAGGCTCATCAGCTACAGCTGTATGTGATTAAATAGTGTAATATCAAAAGCATGTGTGAATAAGAGCTTTTATGATATAGTTGTTCCATACCAAAGGCTGCAGATGGGCAGAGAAGGGAGACAGAGAACAGTGATTTACTCAGATATTGTCACAGCCTATATTGTGAGTGTTTGTGCAGTGATGTTTTGCAATCGCTTTCCCACTTGTATGGGCAAGATTGACTGATGGGGGAAGTTTAGAAGTAAATGCTTTTACACAGAGCTGCTCTAAATGTGCCAGGTATCAGCCTGAGAATGGCGTCTACTGAGGCAGAAAACCATACCAATATTTTAAGTAGCTGATTAATAAAAATATTATTGAATAGAAGTTATAGTGAGAGGGATCTAAATTGCTTCCCTTGAAAAATCAATTAAAGAGCTTCAGTTGTCTTCAGTAAGGCAGAATCAGGCCCACTAAGCACATACTGTTCTCCATGGCAAAACCAGGACAGCTGATCAATATGCAGGTTTTTGGTGTGGTGGTTTTGTTTTTTTTTTTTTTTTTTAATAAATTCAGATTGCAAAAGAAACAAGAACTGTCTATCAAAATGATTCTGCATCGTACAAGTGGGTGAAGACATACCTCATCTCATACTTGTCAGCATTTTGGGCTTTCTGTGGCTGTAATTTCTATTTAGCTGTAGTTATTCTGATTTATAAGTGTAGAATATCAGCAGCAAAAAAGAGATGCTCTGTCTTTCTGTCTGTTTCCTTGCCGCAGTTGAGACAAGGTTTATACGCAGTGCAAGTCTAATTGCCATAGGAGATTTCTCATATGGCGCCTGGTGCCTGTAATGAAGAGTAGCAGTTTCTTTGAGAGTACGCATGGTTGATCCACAAAAAGTAAAGGATGGAGCAGAGAGCTGGGTTTGCCTTTATTTATATAATTCTTAAGATAAAAATACTGTGTAGCCTCTTTGAAATTTGAAACAAGTCAGTTTTCTATGTAGGACTTTTCTGAGGATACAGTGTTTCTAAATGAAGAAGTGAAGCAAAGGTTGCTTGTCCTAGCTGTAGTTGCAGGTTGGAAGCTCCTCTTTAATTCTTCAGCCATGCTGTCATTTTGATTTTGTTGGTTTACAGTAAAGTCTAATCTCTGCACCTAGAAGTTTTTATTAGCTGAAAGATTTTTCAGGCCTGACACTGTCAAATAAGAGGAAAAGATTATTTTTTCTACTTTTGGATACAAAGACTTCTTTTTTTTTTCCCTTCCTTTCTTGTCTTCCTTGTTTGTTTCTGTGTTTGCCTGATTGCTTCCCACCATGGTGGGAATAAATTCCCTCTCTGCTTACTTGTTGCAGAGTCAACTTGAGTATCAAACATGGTCATTTATTTAAAAGGTAAATATTTACATTATTGGTTCATTTGTGGTAAATTTATGCAGATTAAATTGTTTGCACAGATTTTCTATAAGGGTTTCCCTGTTAGTTGTATTGACTTCGTTCAGATGCAAATGAATGAAATAAACCACCTTACTAATATAGATTGTAATAGAAGCCCAACGATGCATAAGATTTTGTGTTTATGATGTAAAACTCTGTGATACTTTATTTCTTGTTGGGGTCTTCGTGACACATGTTTTATGGATGGTACCATGTGGCTGCTGATGATTTATGGGCTGTCATGCAGTGGAAGTGATATCATTTCTGCGTGATTCAGATTTATTCAAGAAGAAAAGTTGTTGAACAGATTTGTATCCCTCTTCTCTAAGTATAAATTGAGCAGCAGTTTTTTCTTATTCCGTGAGTTTGCATTAATAGACTAAATGCTGAAGCTGCACTTTAATGCTCCGCCTACCCCATTGCAGAGTGTGGCAGAGAGGAGCAGGAGAGTCTTACGGGTGGACAGGCATGATGTTGTTTTATTTAACTGATTGCTCATTTGGCTTCTGTCCCGTTCCCTTCCCCCACCCCCTTTCGTAGTCCTTCCTCTGCCCAGATATATTTAGAGACTGGCCAGGCTGAGCCATGCAAAATTCTGTATCGATCCTGTGTGGGAGCCTGACCTTTCTGCACGTGGCCCCGTGCCAACAGGAGGTGGCAAGGCTGGATCAACCATCGAGTCCCATTTGACTTGCTTGTGAGGAACTCACTGGTTCTTTGAAACAACATGCGATGCAATCTAGTTGACCTCCTGGGTGAGAAGCTGGCAACCTTCCCCGGTGGGGTTACCGGAGGGCAAGAGGCAGACTGATGATGCAGTTGATAGGGCAGAGAGTTGTTTTGGACACGCGATGCCAGAGCTGGCAAAACCTTGAGGTGAAGCATTGGTGACCTGGGAGATAAAAGGAGATTAGGGGACTTCAGGTGGAGGTTTTTGCCAGAGGAAGAGATAAGGGAGCCTGGTGTACCGCTACATCACAAAAGGTTTTTAAAGCTAGGTATCCATAGTTACAGCAGGAGAGTTGAAATATAAAATATAGATTTCAGGGACTCACCTGGTGTAATGTCCTCCTTCCCTTTAAAGAAGAAAGTAGTTGGCAGTTCTTAAATCTGGAATGATGTGCCTGTGTGAATTCCCTGGTGCTCAGAGAACTGCCTGTTTAAAGTTTGCTCTATTTTCCCCTCTTGTTCTAATTTTTCCATCTGCAGAAAAGAAATGGCATTGCAATTTGTAGCCATATAAGGGACTTGTTAGTTTCTTTATGTGGTTGGGAATTGTTTCTCCTTTTGCTCTTCAAAGGCTGTTGCTGCTGAGTTTGCTTTAAAGGGAAGGAACTACTTCTTGCGTAGACAAAGGCTGCAATCCTTATTTCTTCTCTTTCTCACATCTTTCTGACCTTTTGTTGGGGGAAATGCATATAAATAAATTCTGCTTGTTGGTCTTGTGTAAATTGATGGATGCTCTTACAAAGAGAGAAGGATAATGGGGAATGCATTTCTGTTCTCTCATTTTATAGTGATAAATTTGGTTTGGTGCCAGTTAGTGAGTACATGACCTTTTCCCTACATCTTTTGATTCATGACAGTGGTGTCAGAGCTGTGTTAGTGATCTCTAGTTTTAGCTTTTAACAAACTATGGAATATTAAAAATTAATTAGGTCACTTGGAGCTCGGCTAATTTGTCTGTGATGCAGGATGGTGATTTCCTATTAATGAAGCATAACACAGCTCAAAATACAAAATTCAGATTTTTTGTGAATACACAAACAGCAGGGATGTATCACTCGTAGGTCAGAATATTTTTATCTTGAAAATGTTATGTTTTTAAGACAAACCAAATAAGATATTTTGCGAAGATGGTGTTACCGGCAACGTTCGTTTAGCACTCATTCCAGAAAATCGTATCTGCCTTTCAGCCTAATTAGAGTTAAGTATTTCAGTGTATTTATTTCAAGATCAAAACTGCCGACAAGACTTCTTTTAGTATCAGCTGAGATGTGCCTACACAGCTGTCGATGTTCTGCTTAGTTGATACACATGAACTAATAATCCACCATATGTAACTGAACGGTATAATATACACTTGTTTCGTGTGCAAATGACACTTCTGAAATTGTTTAGCCAAGGGAGGTTGGGGATGAAAAGAACTGTGACCGGTACAATGATTAAGGCAAAGGACAGGACTGATGGCTCTTATACAAGTCCCTACCTGGTTTTGCATTCACAAAAACTACCTTTAAAGCTGCTCTATACCTGAAAGACATCAGAAAAAAAGCCAAAGGCACTGCAGTCCTTCAGTTGTTTGACAAAGCGTGCAGTAGGACTTGGTAAGCTGAATGCTTTACCTAGGCTGTATTAAGACAACGTTTACTGTGTCAAGGTAGAGCTGCACTAAGTACTGTTAAAAAAATCTTTCATGAAAACAAGCATAAAGCAGACATATTGGTGTGGCCTTTAGCAAAGCAGCTGGGAGCTTTCTGCCTGGGAGAGCATTGCACTAGCTGGATTTTGTGTTTATGCTCTTTGTATCTCTTTGGAGCTTTTGCATCCTGAAGAAAAACATGTTGACACAAATATTTTCAATAAATGTGTCCTTTTCCACGGTGCTATTACTATGGGTGCTGGCTGGTGGTGCAAGATGGGATAATGATAAATCTGGCTGATGTATGATGACTCCAGGATGGCAGTAGTGGTACATGCTGAGCCCACCCGTCTGTTGTTGCCTCACAGATACAGGTGTGCAATGCACTGAGTCATCTTGAATTTTGGAATTATAGCTATAATACCCATCCCCAGAAATAGCCATGGGAAAGTTGTAGTCTATTGGCCTTCCCGGACATACTTGTTATCTGTGTGATTTAGAAGCCTTGCCGGCCACTCACTTTCTGCTTTGTATCTCTGCCATTTTACAAAATCACTGTAATTGTAGACAGTTGTCCCTGCGCAATGTGCAATTTCCTGTAGTTTGTAAAGCTTTCGGCATAAGATTGTCTAAATTTAATAGCATAAACATTAATTTACTGTGTTAGATGGGTTATTGGGTGTTTTTAGCATGCATAAGTCTGGCAATAATTGTGCAGAAGAAATAGGTTTTGTTTCTTTCTGCCCTGCTTTTACTTAAATGGATCCCTGGTGATGGTAATACTTAAAATGTAGCAATCATTTCAATTTTCAGTGGGCTGTATAAACATTAACTAATCTTCAGAGCCCATTCTGAGAGGTGCCTTAGACACCTTATTTGCTCGTGTGATGACTGCATGCAAATAATGGCCTCAGCCTCCAGAAACCTATACCGGATTATTGAGAGTTCAGGGATAGACTTGTGTAGCATCCACACCTTCTCTTTTCAGGCAGAACCAGGAGGTGGGGCATGTTGTTGCTGCTTTATGAGCAAATGCAGAGTGTGAGTGGTGTAAGAGTGAAGGGAAAGCTGGGAAAATAAAGGGAAAACATTTGCAGAACGTGACATGTTAATCTCTGGTTATCCAGAAGTGCTGAGTACTCACAACTCCAACAGATGGAGGTTTGAAAAACATTTGAAGGCAGACCCAATACGACTCCCAGATGAGGCATCCAGAATTACAGAGCACTTTGAAAATTCACTTACCTGAAATGAGTGCCTGAACCAGCCTAGCTGGTTCAACATTACACCTTCCAGTCCCTGACCCTTTCTGTCGGGGAAGAGGAAAAAATGGAGCAGGGTAAAAGGATACATTTTCTGGAGGAGAGGAATTCCTGTTTGTTTCAGTGGTTGGGAAGGTGGTTGTCTGCAGTCCTACTAAGGCACCTCAGGGGTGGAGGGAAGGACATTTGTCATGTGTGACCAGTGATATGAGGGGCAGATCAGGGCCCAGCTTGCACTGTCGTAGATACTCGAACAGTGCTTGGCCCAAATTTTTCCAGAAGACATAAAAAACTTAGTGGGCACCTGGATATGGATGCAAAAGACCACTTCATCTTTCCAAGTAATGGAGGGAAGAACTCTTTCAAACAGTGCCCACATGCAGCCCCTAGCCTCACTGGGCCCTGCAGAGCCTCTTCTCATGTGATGATGGGAAGGGTGTTTGAAATGATTGTCATGATTTGATCGACATCATGTAAGGACTAGTCTTCATTTGAGTCCTTCAGGATAAATTTTCCGATCTACAGCACCCTGTTAATTGGCAAGGGAGTATCAAAGAAGTTATTTATGGGTAGGTGTCAGCTAAATAGTAGTTGATAGATCCTGATTCATCAGAGCTTTTGTTTTCTCATGCCTGATGTTGTCTCTCTTGCCAGGACTTCAGATTTTTTTGCTGTCATTACTTTTTTATTCCTCTTATCTTAGCTTGTAACATTATCATATGTGATTCCCTTACTGTTGTGCTGGAAGTAGTTAATTTTTTAAAAATTGCAGCTTGTTTGACTCAAAGGTACATTATGGATGGGAGAGAAATGGATGATATTCCTGATGCTGATAACTACTTCTGTCCCAAGGGTTTTGTTTTGAATACGTGAAAACCTTATAAACAAGGGTTGATTATTGGTGTTTTTAAAGCAGAACAAGGAACTGTGCCAATGGCCACAAAGATGTAGATTATGATTTTACAGTGTGTGTTGACGAATGAAGTATGACTGCCATGCTCCAACAACAGGCAATGAAGTAGACTGCGTTTATGCTTCATCTCTCCTGGCCCTTTAGAAAGGGAGTAAATTGTTAGTTGTTTATTATTTCTTAACCTTCAGTGGGTCACTTTCTTTCTGTGCTAGTCAGCTGTTCTGGGGTAGAGATATGTGAATTTTATGTCTCCTTCCTCCTCTTTCCCACATTCTTATTTGCCCTCAGGAGAGACTGTCAGGTAAGTTTGTGCCTTCTTTTTAAGCAGCCCAACTGGCAAGGAGGTGCTTGGTCTGCCATTTGACCATCACAACTTTTTTTTTTAAAGTATAGATATTGCAATTGTTTTTCCCAAGCCAGTCATACTCTTCACCTCTTCATTTTTTTATGGTGTTTTACAGTTTGCAGACTGCTTCTGACTGTGCAGTTCTATTGTGCTGAGCTGCATACAAAACCAGAGTAAGAGATAGTCCCTGCCTGCAAGAGTTTATGAGCAATGTAAATAAGGCAGGCTTACAAAGGTGAGTAGGGACAGAAGTAGAAAGAAGTGAAGTGCCTGCTGGGAGGTTGCATTGCAGAGCAGTGCTGGGACATGGATGGTAGATGGTTACTAGTGCCTATTGTTTACCCATATACTTTGTGCTACTCCATCACCTTGGGAATGAGTCACTCTACCTTCCCAGTTCATGCATTGCTAATTTTTTTCATTTTCTTTCCTAATATTTAGGCTTGCAGTTGCACACATTCAATTCACAACTGCCTTTCTGCTTCCCTGGGCTTCGATTTATCTGTCTTTGCTGTCTGGTGGCCATTGTCCCATGCGTGGCTATCTGGCAGGTTTCAGGTGTTGGCAGTAAAGCGAGGGAAGCCACCGTGTGGTTCTCTATGTAGGTATGCTGGCACTTAAGAATAAAGCCTTAGCTGATGTTTCTGGCTGGCTTAATGAAGAATGAAATGGAACTGGACAAAAGAGCAAAGCAGTTGAGGTCAGCGTGAGACAGCAAGTCTATTCCCAACAGATGAGAGTTCTAGAAATATCATGGTGTGCAATGGCTGGAGGCTTGTGCTTGGTGAGGATTAGAGTTGGTATTTTTTTTGTGATTGCTTCCCATTTCACTGGGGCTGTAACTTGGCAGGAGAGCCATGTTTCCCACAACTGTTCAGTGCTTTTAAAAAATAAATACTGAGGGGGAAAGGGATGCATATGTCTTGCACTTCACCAAGTCAGATGCTGATAAATGTGAGGCTGAAATTTCAAAGGGACAGTGCTTTGTACAGTAGCTTGGGGCCTCCGAGTCAGAAGTGCTGGTCACCTGCAGCTCCTATTAACTTCAACTAGAACCGTATGTATGTACTTTGCACTTTTGAAGACCAGGAGCTCCTTAGGGTTCAAATGTTACCTTTCTTTTTTTTTTTTTTCATAGGAGTTACAAGCTGACAGCGAAATCTTCTCTCACTTTTAAGGTATTTTTCTTAAGGGAGAAAAAGGGATTTGAGAGACCAAGGGAGTAACTGTTTTTTGTTTTTTTTGGTTTTTTTTTTTTACAGCAGTAATAGGATATATTTCCAAAATAAAACATTTCTGTATCTCTTACACATAACACTTTACATAGTTAGCAGCATAATATTAATGGTTTAAATAACTTTATTGTTCATTTGCCTTTGGCAACTTTGATTGAATAATAAGGTTGACATTTCTTCCCTTATATCTTCTTAATTTTTAAAAATGTTGTAGTGTTTGAGATGCAAGGGCTGTCAGAAAATTATAATTTGCTTAGACAAGGAGAAATGTGACAGAAGCTCCTCTAGCAGTTATGTGGAGTTTATTTCTATGAAATGTACATTTTAGAAAATACTCATTGCTTTGGTTTATTACCAGCTCTCATACTTGTACTAAGTGGCAGGAATTTATTATTCCTAAATGTACATCAGTTCAAAAGGATCTAAATTTTCAATATGTGTATTTGTATATGTACCAATTCTTGCCTCCCTCTAGATTGCAGAGAAAAGCTTGAATGTCTAACCCAGGTATAGCTAAAAGGCTCAGAAGTCACATGAAAAAGAGCAGAATTCAGTCTTCTAAAAAGCTTGGGTTCTATCAGCCAGCCTCACCACAGTTTAGGTATAGGTTACAGGCCAAAGCATCACTTGAGTTTATAGACTGAGGTTTGGGAGTTAACACTCAGCTGACGACCATTGACTTTTTTTAATTAGACACGTATTTTGAAATTCTGGGTTTGTTTCTCACATTGCTGCTGAGTGCTGTGGTATCTGTTGCTTACTCAGCATTAACAGTGGGAATCACAGAATCGTCACGGTTGGAAAAGACCTCTAAGATTGCATAGTCCCACTCTCCACCCGGGTGGCGTGTGTGTGTGTGTGTGTGGAGTAAAAAAACGCAACCAACACAACCCACCCAAACAACAACAACAACAAAACCCCAAACCCCAAACAAACAAGCAAACAAAACCCCCACAAATCCCACCATGCCCTGAAGTGCCACATCTACACACTTCTTGAATAGTTCCAGGGATGGTGGCTCCACTACCTCCCTGGGCCACCTGTTCCAGTGTTTAACTACTCTTTCAGTAAAGAAATTTTTTCTAATATCTAGTCTAAACCTCTCCTGGCACAACTTTAGGCTATTTCCTCAAATCCTACTGTTATTCACTGGAGAGAAGAGGCCAATGCCCAACTCACAGCTTCCTTTCAGGTAGTTTTAGAGAGCAATGAGGTCTCCCCTCAGCCTCCTCCAAACTAAACAATCCCAGTTCCCTTAGCCTCTCCTCACAGGACTAGTTCTCTAGACCCTTCACCAGCTTGGTTGCTCTTCTCTGGACACACTCCAACAACTCAATATCCTTCTTATATTGAGGGACAGGAATATATCCAAAGCAGACATCTAGAGGAAAAACGTGCACCTGGTTTGTTTAGTTGTATTAATTTTCTTCCCGTTGTTGTTGGTAGAAGTGATTTACTGACAGATGGGATGTCCATGCTGGGAGACTGATAACTTGTGAGGTGCTCTCCATGTGGGCCTCAGCCTGCTGTCTGGGTGTGCTCACAACTGAACATCCCACCATGAGCAACTGTGCTGAAACTGCAGCACTGCATAAGTGATGAGGAATTAACCAGCAGAAAGAGGACTGGCAGAATTTGGCCTTTAGGAAAGAAATTTCATTTTCTGACCGTATTACAAACAGCAGCGAGTTAAGAGATGAAAAACTGCCACTACGTAGAAATATAATACTGTTTCAATTTAAGCCTTGGTTTAGTAAGTTTTCCTGGAAAGAAACTTGTTCCTGAGGGCATTTTATCTATTTTTCTCTCTCTCTTAGGGTTTTATACTGCTGCCCATCACTGCAGTATCTGAAAGCTTTCTATATAGAGATTGATAGCAACTTTGATGTCCCCGGTGAACTCTGCAATCTTTGGCACATCTTTCTTTGGGGGGTTAAGAAAATATGTTGAGTGGGATTTTTCAAATAAAATATTAGTCTTATTTAATTTTGTATTATAATAGTGAAGTAGTTTTTTTAAATACTTGCTTTGGGGGCTGGTATTAAAATGTTTGTGTTTTTTTTTCCTTCTCCTTTTTACAATTTTACTGAGGTTATGGGGTACAAGAAGCAGCCTTATTAAAGTCAGAAATATTACTGACTTTTAGAAATGCGTTTCCCTAGATGTCACATCAAGCAGATAAGGGACAAGCTATCAAATATCTAATGTTACACAGGTTTTGGTTTTTGTTCAGTGTTATCTAGATTTTTTGAAAAACATTCAAATAATATTTACATTTTTATAGGTGACGCATGCAGGTTCTGTATCAGCTCTTGAGAACAGTTAGATGCAGTCTTTTATCTTTTAAAATTATTCAAGTGAAAGTAAATGTTTAAATTAGTAGATAGGAATAAATTCTTAAAACTAGCAAGATTACTGTGAGAGGATTTACTAACTGGTTTGGATATTCAGTTCTGAAGCATTTCAGTATTAGTCTTGTGTGGCTAATCTTATCTATCCAGCTATGTAATCTGGCTGTTTAAACAAGGTACTTAGCTCTTCCCAAATAATTTCAAAGAGAAATAAAAATAACACCATTGCTTCCTCTATCTTTGTTTCCAGTCTGTCAGAGAAATACCTTGATTAGTTTATACTTGGTTTATATGCATAGGTGCCTTCCTTGGATGTGAACAGTAAGAACTTTTTGAAGAAGTTCAAGTTGTAGCTCTGAGTCCTGTGGTTAATTCAGAAAATGACTGGTCCTGTAATAATTTCTTTGTTGTTGTTTTCCTTTTTTAATGTCATGTGATTGTGAGCTCCAAACACTAGAGCGAACTTGTAGACCTGTCCTGCTGCCAACATTTATGTGTTCCTCCCAATTGCATCCCAGTGAAGTTAGATGTCTCTGGTAACCTTTGACTGAAAAATGGTCCTGTGGTACCTAGAGTGTGTTGAATGTAAACCACTGAATATTAAGATAGGGATTTGAACTAAGCTGCATTTAATGGGCAATTTGTGGAGAAGGAGGAATTCTGGTAGAGTCCAGGAGAAATAGGAAGAGCACAGAGGATAGTCTTGCAGTGAGAAGTTTGGTTTATTTCTTTGATGGTCTTGATAGTATTTTGACAGAAGGTGTATGGTATTGGAAGAGACCTCAGTAAGTCATCCAGATCATCCTCCCTTCCTCAGAGGTGAAATCAAGTGCAGTTATGGTATCTCTACCAGACATTTTGCAGTCAGTGTCTTGTATTATAATGAAACGTGAAGAATTCCTACCTTGTGAAAGGCATGGCTGAGGAAGCTGCTGAAGCCCTGAGTCTCTGGTGAAAGAGGTTTTGCTACCTCCCGAGGTACCTCATCCAGTGTGCTAATAATTTTATAGTGAGAGAGAAAAAAAAATTGAGAATTTTTTCTGGTTCTTTCATTTTTGTGCTTTAAAGAGGGCGTGTTGTCCCTCCCCTGTAAAGACACTTCATTCTGAATAGAATAAATGGAGGTGAAGGAGTGTGGTCAACTCAGGAATTACAGCTCTGTCTGAAATGTCTGTAGCTATTATTTTTGGAGTACACTTTTTTCTGCAGCAGTTGCTTTAACTTCACATACTCCTCAAAAGTGTTAAACATGTAGTATCACATGTTGAAGTCACAGTTTTTACCAGAGGGTTCAACCTGTATATTCTTGTTTCAAAAGCTAAAAGTGTAGCCTTATCTTATTTTTCACTATTGATTGCCCATTAGATGTGGTGGGAGCTACTGGGTGCATAATATTTTTGGAAATCAGGCCATCAAAGTATACCTTGGTTATAAATAACTGTGAGCTAATTAGGTTTTAAAATGATAACGATGAAGTGCAACTTCCCTGCATTTCACTAGTAAAGAGACCAGGTCAACTTGGATTAATTCCTTGCTGGCATGGATGATGTACCCATGTCTCAGTATGTTCTTTGAGCAAGTTTCTTTTTTGAGGACTGTGAGTCAGCAGGGTTTTGAAGTGGATGAGTCACAGACAAACTAGCTGACTGATGGTTACCAAGTGGGTGGGGGAAGCAAGGGTTTTATTCTGGGAAGGTGTAAATGTAGACAAAGGCCAAGTCTGGAGGTGAAGGAGGCCACGGGATGAAAGGCATTAACTGATAGGAAGCACGGAAGTGGTTTTTGACACTGGCTGCTCTTTGTGGTTTGCTGCAGTAATGTGCTTCTTCATGGCTCTGTTTGATGCTTCTGTGAGAGCATCACGTGAGCAGACGTCCTACATGAACAGCAGCTAATCCTGACAGATAATGGAGAAACATTAACTGAGATCCAGCTAGTTTCTATCCAGGAGTTAGACTTATGACTGCAAGAGAAATTGGGCTAGTCTATGCTTCATCTCTTTCATTCATACAGCATAAACCTTCAGCATCTCCCTGTCTGGGGCAGGGGGCATCAAGCACCCCTGTGCAGAACAGATTAGCATGCCAACCTCTGAAATCAGAAACAACAGTGGCATATTGTATTGCCTGATGAATCTTCTTGTAGGGCTTACAAACAAGAATGCAAACCACATGAAAACATCCCATCCTGGATAATACCATTTACTGGTTGGTAGAAGACCAGAACGCTGCTCCAGAGCATCCCTTTGTGTGTTTCTCAGGCATTCCTCCAACCCCTCAAGTTGTAATGGAATTTGAAATGAGATTTCCCTTGACGTGTGAGGATTGTTTTTTTTATTACACAGAATTTTAGAGCTTAAGAGGAAACCAGAAGATATGACTGTGTATCATTGCCACCAGAGTTACTGCTGACCACACACTTCTGTATATTAGCAGATAGTGACAAATTCTGAATTTTTGGGATACATGCAAAATTTTTGTGTGTGATGGAATGTACACTTAGAGTAGAATAGTAGAATAGCTGTCGGTCAGACTTCTGGAAGAAACTGTACTTTAGAGCAGTGGCTTAACAGTCAAGATGCTTGCAACCCTGTCTCTCTTGCCCTTCCTCCCAGTATGTCCAGATAGCCCAGCAGAGAGAGTAAACACTTCAACTGATAGCATCCTGGAGTGTTCAGAAACTGAAGAAGGAAGCTGTGGTCACCAGATTCCAGCTGTCTTGTTTCCTTTTCCAAATGAAAAGGCTTTTATCAGGATAGTGTATATAAATATTTTTCAGTGCAAGCACAACTAATTCTAAAACTATTTTGTTTACAATGTTTGTGTTCTCTTGATTTTGAGTCTAGGAAATGTGAGACACTGAGCTGAAGGCTGAGAGGCAATCTGATATACTCTCTATAAGAAATACAGAAATAAATTTATCCAGCCTAGTAGAACAAAGAAAGAGCCAATGCCTGAAAGCTGAAGCCAGTAAAATTCAAGAGATGACACGGTGCATATTTTCAAAAGTAATGGTAATTTACTGCTGGAACAGATTGCTGAGGGATGCAGCAGATTCCCCTATCACTTGAAGTCTTTAAATCAACATTGGGCAACCTTCTCATTCATCCTCTATTGCAGTGTTCAGTCCAGGGGTTACTGGGTGATATTTGATGGCTTCTGTTATGCAGAAGGTCAAGCTAGATCATCAGCATGTTCCTCCTGGCCCTAAAATGAGGGTCTGAGAATTGTGACTGCTTGTATAATTTGAGTAACATTTTCAGTTGCTACTGGTAGTGGAGAACACATAGAGCCAAATCTCAAATTTAATCCAAGTGTTGAAGAGAGTAGATGTGCATGTGAGAGACACCTGGCTTCCTGAGCTGCTCTGTTGCATCAACTCAAATTTCCTTAGAGGAACACTCACTTACCCACACCCTGCCTCTCACTTGGCCCATTGCATCTCAGGGATTCTCAATGGCATAAATCACAGGCTGAAATGGTAAAAGAAGGGACCATTCAGGACAGATTAACGAAGAGAACAATATGTAAGAAAGCATGACTTTAAGTGCCCTCGACTTTGGGGCCTTATAGCGTTTCTGACTCTTTGGCATATAAATTACATCAATTTAGAGTCCCTCATGCATCAATAGATTGGGTAGAACAAGTTCTAAGGGAATGTGAGTGAGCATAAGTGGGTATAAATTACATTACCTTACAGATTGCCTCTGAATTTGGCCCAGATTCTTTCCTTTATTTTCATTATGTCAGCTTTGTGCATTGACATGATGGTCTTTTCAACAACTGGCCTGACAGCTAAGGAGTTCTTTCTAGCAACAGTAAATCAACCAAGTCAGACAATGCTGCTCTGTGTAAATACTTCTCTTTATGTTCAGAGTGTTTGGAATCCCATTACATTTAGAATGGTGTGCTAGTAGAAATGCATGTAGAGAAGTACTGTAAATAGTGATAATTATTCATAAGCCACCTGGTTTCCTCTTTGCTCCCCAGCTAACCATGTTCTCAGACTTGGGTAGAATTAGAAGGGTGCTAGACAACATGATAATGCTGAAATATAAACCAATGTGTTGAAAACAATTAAGTCCAAATGGCTTTAGGAAGCTTTTTTGAGTTATGCGTGCTTGTACTCCCTGAAATTCCTGCAACAAATAAGGTTAAAAGAAAAAGTGAAGAAATAAACTAGTAACACTTCCATTCTTGGAGAGCTGAAACAAAGGAAATTTATCGGTAGTTCATTAGGAAATAGAATAGAGTTTTCCTTTTATTATTGAATGTAAGAAAATTTGTATTTGTGTGTTAATTAAGTTACAGTACAATTTGCTTTAGGAATTAATTACATACCTGCTATGCTATGCAACTTATTTCATCTCTCAGTTCCAAGTATATTACTAAAAGGCTAAACTCTCTCCCAGATTGCAATGCTGATAAATATTCCTGTGCCATTTCATTATGGTTTAGATATTTTTTTTCTTTTTCTGAAATTGGCACTTCAGCATTTAAGAAGCAATGAGGTAGGGAGAGCAAGGGATACCTGACTGGTTGTTTCTTCTGCCTTTTATCCTGCTATATAAACTGAAGCAAAAGTCTCTATTTTGTGTCTGTCTTTTCTGATCTGAGATCAGCAAGAGGGATATAGAATCTTATGAAAGGTGTTCAGAGATACAGTTGATGTCTTTTTTTTTTTTAATATTCTCAGGTGGTGGGAGCTATATAAATGCAAACTACCCATATTATTTCCTATCATATAAGATTTTCTATCATGCCTCTCCTCCAGAATCCCTGTGTTCTCTTGAATGATGAAATTGCAAATGTTCCATAAATGTCAGTGCAATTTATTATCATCTTTCATTCAGAGCATTACAAAATGATTTGCAGATGCAGGTGTTGCTAATGATTTTCAGCCACTCTCCTTAAAGACTGGAGAACATTATTGTCATTGTTTCTATAACAGGGATGAAACTCACTAACTAAAATGAAAAGGCCAGTTTTGAAGGTGAGTTTGGGTTGCTGCTACATCTTCTTGTGGCTCTTTTCATACTTACTTACACTTTTTCAGTTATTTTTGCTTAGTGGAATCCACTGTCTGCAGGGGAGCTGGAAAAGTGTTTTATGTGCAGAAGGATGCTTTAGGTGAAAAGGAGGGGGGTAAAAAAGAGAAAAAAAAAAAAAAGCTGCTTGGCAGGTCTAAAAAAGTATATTCTAGTACTTTAAATGGGAACATTGTGGCTCTTTATTTGTTATCTTAAACCTCTGTTTACTCCTAAAATCTACTCCAATAGCTTCAACTGCAGTATCTTGCAGATTGCCCCTGATTTTGGTTCTAAAAAGTCCTTAGTTAATCGGAGGCGTAATGTATAACTCTTATCATGGAAGGTTTGAAGGGGAAACATTTCTGTGGGAAACATTTCTGGCCATATCTCTGACATTTTTTTTTAAGCTTCCTGGTGAGAAAGTTGCCTAAGAAATCAAAGCTGTAAATGGAGGCATAGTAGAGACACTAAGTGTTTGAGAATATACAAGTTTACAGACTTGACCTCTTGTTGGTGAGGACATTATTAGATCAGAGATCCTGATGACAGGAATTACTCTACTAGTAGAAAAAGAACAAGAGTCCTTCTCTCCTCAGGACTGAGCAGGTGTAGTTGGTCCTGGTTGCATAGAGATGCACAGATTTAGTGTCTTTTTCCTTGCAGCATCTAACGGAGAAAGTACTGTAGAACAGTATCTGCAAATTAAAGCTTTCTTCCACTGGGAAAAACCCTTGGGGGAAGGTTGGTGCAGTCATGTTGACTCTCTCTTGGGGTAAATCCTCTTAGGTGTTACTGTATAAGGGGATGCAATTTGCAGCCATGTGCCAATGGGAATAAGCTAAGTGTGATGTCTAACGTGGTCAATGTCGAATGTATTTTAGTACGCATGGCTATGAAATTGTTGTTGTGGTGGTTTTTTGAAGTAAAGCTGTATGTATTTTGCTTGTGGCAACTCTCTGAAGGTTCACTGGCTGACTTTTTATTTGATTTTGATTAAAATCGACATTTCTGCCAGCCTTAGTGATCTCGTGAGTGGGATATCTGAGTTTGATTCCTGGATTTGATCTTTTACTGTGTTGTGTGGTGTGGGGAATCTGTGCCTCCCTCCAGGAGGAAGGCAGAGCTTCAGATCTCTGTGCAGCAGCCCTGTGAGGGGGGGTGGATTTGATGGCCTCCGCAGGAGGTGCCTTTTACCACTAATTGGCTGAAGATATGAACCAGGTAAGCATTCCCAGCAACCCAAGCTTCTCAACCACAAAACAGGGTCAGTGCAAGTCTCTCATCCCTCCCTGATAATCTGATTTAATGTTCATATGCAAAGGTCAGGTGTTGTGGAGAATAGGGTTCACACAGACCTTTGTGTTTCTCCAGAGGCTGAGACCAAGGGGTGCCAGGTGGGCCTTTTCTCTACCCAGCAGAGATGAAGATGGCAGGTTGTGGAGCTGTTTTGAAATTAGGCCTGGATCTGAACAGCATGTTGTTACTAAAGTATGTTCTCTATTAAAAAAGCTGAGGCAGGCTTAATGGTTTAGATAAACTATCCAAAGGTTTGTGAAGTAATTAGTAAATGTGCACTGTCAGACCAACTAATTTGTTTAATCTTGAATGGGCAATGTTTATAGGTATTTAAATCATCTTAAAAGTGTCTGTCCAGAGTCATGGCAGGATCATGATCTGCGCAGTGCTGCAGACAAACAGACCTGTTCACTTCCTTCGCTGCAACAACACTGAGCTCTGCAGAAAGTAAGCACGGTCCTACCACGCTGCTGGCTCATGGTTATCTAATTCAGTCCTAGTGCTAGAGGTAATTTTGTCCTTGCTGGCAGCTGCTCCTTCTCTGATGCAGGTGCTTGCTTTCTGGTGGCTACCAAGTGAATCAGGCTAGGGACCAGATCTGGCTGAAAGCTATGGCATTGTATTTTGTGGGGAGGTTGGTTTGTTTGGGGTGTTTTTTTTTATTTTTTATTTTTTATTTTTTGTGTTGTTTTGTGTTTGTGTGTTTTTTTTGGGTTTGTTTGGTTTGGTTTTTTTGTGCCCTTGGGCTCCCTGAGCGAACTCAGCACACAGCAAAAGCAGCGTGTGCTAGTGCTGGCACCCAAGAGGGAGTGGGAACCACCCAGCTGAGGGGGGTGGTGAGGACATGATTCCACTGTCAGAGACAACTTGTACTTTGAGCAGCTTAAATTGGTAACAAAACTACAACCTGAGTTTACATGCCTGTTTGTGTAAATTGACTAGTTTACTGATTTCTGGCAGGAGTTGTGTTTGGGTTATTTGGGGTCCAGCGACAAAAATGTCAGAAGCTTCTCTATAGTGACAGAGTCTTTCAGCTTCCTGTGCCATTCTTTGCCAAATTAAATAGAGCCAGAAATCTCAGCACCAGCAGCTGTAGGGAGTTAATCCCACCCAGATCCAGATTAGCCATGGCACATTCTTGTAAGCATAGGCACGACAGCTTAGTATAGACAGCTGTTCTGATAAACCGATCTGGGAATCCTGCCCTCATAGGAATGTCTCTGTGTTGGTTGCAGAAGTTGTTTGCAAAGTTATGGTGAGACAAACTGGTAGCTGTGATAGCAGTTGCATGTTATTGTCACTGTTGTGATGGCAATACCAAATGGTTACCAAAAATGACATGGATGATTTTAATTTAGAAGTGGAATGAATTTGTATCTCTACCTGGGTTTTACAGATACAATGCTATTATTCATCTCTGTGTTGTGAGGCTCATGCCTATTTGCTCATACACTTAGGAGGAACAATGGGTGTAGAGATGGACAGTTTGCTTCCGACCCCGAGCAATATTCTTTTTGCAAAGGGGACTTTCCTTTCTGCCAATCTTGTTCTTGTGGCCCGTGTTGGCATCATTCTTGATGGTGCTGGGTGAATATTTGGTGGAAGGGGAGGACAGGGATAATTGAAAATTAGGGGAATATCGTGACTGGGGACAAGGACAACTTTTAATTTAGTGAATGGAAGTAAAACCTTAAGATTGTTTGGACCCATAAAGGTGGGTCAACTTGGGTAGCTGCATGGGTTGAGTACCACACTTTAAATCTTAAGACTTGGGTATTTGAGCATTGTTTAAGGAAGCAAAAAACCCAACGTGTTTTGCCATAGGGTATTGAGATGCTAAAAGTTCACGTGGATTTGAAATGAGAATGGATAACTGCATTGCATGGAAATCCACTGAAGATGCTAAATATTTAGGAATCGCCTCCAAAAGACTGTCCATGAAGTGCCAAAACCTCAAGCTGTTGAAGGCTGGGAGTGTGCTCAAGGGTAGTATCTGTACGTTTTCTGTTCCTGTGCCCTTCTTTTGACATCTGCCTCTGTTTATTGTTGAAGACAGGATTTGGGACTAGATGGACTTCTGCTCTGACCCAGTTTAGCCATTTTTGTGACTTGAAGGGAGAATATTGTTAGAAGTAGCTGAGTACAGTAACTATTGTAACCGTATGCACAGCAGCTTAGTGTAGACAGATGTTCTGATAAACCCACCTGGGAATCCTGCCCTCCCAGAAGTGTTTGATGCATATTGGTCACAGAAGTTTTTTGCAAAGGTATGCCAAGACAAACTGGTAGTTTTGATAGCTACCTTGACAGAGTAGGTAGTCTGGAAGGAAATCCATTCTTTTCTGGGCTCTGCCATTAGTGTGTTAATCAACTTGGGGCAAGTTATTTCATCCATTTGACTTGACTCTCCCATTCTGCTGGCATGCTGCCATTATCCACGTTGCTGTTTCAGTTGTCAGCTCTGTCAATTGAGGCCTTTCTTAGGCCATGTTTGCACAGTCACAAGTGAGGCAGTGAATTTCAAGGACTTACCTCTGCACTGCTGGAAGTTTTGCCTCTCAGCTGAAATTTGGTAGCTGACTGTGAATGCTTTAATTTCACTGTGGATGTAAATTAAAGCAGGTTAAATTAAACTATCCTGAAGCATTGCAATGAAAATGGTCTACGGTAACTTTGAAATTGTGGTAGGTCAGGAGCACACATGTCTTGGGTAAGATGGGGTAGCATCCCAGGGTGCACTAACTCCCTGGCTTCCCACTGGGGTGTTGTGTCCCCTGTGTTCTGTGTGGTGCTTTGCTCAAAGGAGCTCTCAGTCCATTTCATGTCAGTACTCACAATTCTAGTAATAATAATGATAAATCTGAATAGCAAAATGTTTCTGCTCAGATGTTCAACCTATGTTGTTCCTTTGATTAAGGAAAGATTTAGTGCTTTAATTTGAGACATGTTTTGTTAAAGAATAGAGGGCTTTGATTTGCATGTTTATAAAGGGGTGCACTTCCTGAGCAGAATGGAAAACATTCTTTGCTGGTGAAGGATGTTGAAAGTACAGGCACTCCCTGCAGCTGATGGATTTGTTCTGGACTCATATTTATCAGCACATGTTAACAGAAAAGAAGAATGTTGTGGTACTGTTCCACAATCAGGGTAAATTATATTCTCACCCTTTTGCTAAGATAGGTGCAAAACCTGCAACTCTGAGTTATTTCTTGATGTTAGGACACATTTGTGGTAGGATTTCTGTCCTAGTTTCTTTCTGTTGTTGTGTTAACTTCTTTCCTTCATATTTTTGTCAAAAGACTGTGTCTAATTTCAGCAAGTGTTCTAGAATTCTATTTGTATGGCAAATAATATGCATCTTAATTTAAATATAGTGTATTAGAAAATTTGAATTGCAAATGTAAAACTTCCCAAACACCAACAAACTCCCCAGATGATTTGACTTCCTGGTCTTTTTTTGAAAGACTGGTGGCTGATTCTGATAGCAAAGACATGTTTTTCTCAATTTTGTTGCTACGGGAGGAAAAGTTAAGTGCCTGTTGTATAGTAGAGAAAGAACATTTATTATGTAAACTATTGGTCTTCTAGTTACAGTTTGGCATTATGATTTTATCAGCACTATAGATTGTCACTAATATGACCCAGAGCTTAAACTTGCTACTGTCACTGTAACATGTGTTTCTTCTAAAACTATTGTTGTCAGCCAGCTACTGCAAGTGCAATTCCACATTCTAGCATCCTCTCTGAGAACAGCTAGGCTTAGCTTATCATCTTCTTGGCACAGAAAGGGATGTGGTTTTCAGCTCTGTAGGGTGCAATCAGAGCTGAGGAGCGCCGTTCTCCAGGAGCAGCACATAGTAAGTACTGAGTTCCAATCTCCTTTCTTCTCAAGAAGAACATGAACATCCCTAGCTTGGCCAAAAGTCAAAGATAAGAATTTTCAGGGTTCTTAAAAGCAGGGGAGAGAGAACTGCAGTTTGAAAGATCTGGAGACCATTATGACTTGAGCAGAAGGAAAGCCTTTTCTTGTTCTGTGAAAGGCTGGCCATTCTTTCTGTGAAAAACTTCTCTTTTGAGAAGGTGCAGCATGCCTGTCCTTTTCCCTTGTGCAAGCCAAGTTGATTGCTACAGGAGTAACAAGCCATAACCCTCCTCAAGTGCTTTTGAGAGTCTAGCACTGGCCTGTACTCCATAAATTGGAAGGCTGTGAATCCTAGCTGGCCCAGCAGAATATATATTGTATATTGTAGGCTCTTTGTGATCTTTCCCCCTTTGCACACCTTCACAGAGTCAGACACAATCCAGCCCATTATCTGTATGTGAGAATTTTCACTATTATAGACTTGTAAAAGTTTCTATTAGCAATTCTGATTTGGAAGGGACAATTGGAGGCTGAAAGAATGGCAAATGCAATCCGGATATACCTTTTTGATCCCAGAACCCAATTAAATTTGTGGTTTTAAAGTGCATGTGACTCCTAAGTTCAGCTCTAATACTAGATTTATATTATTTCTTGGAATGAAAGTCACTGCAGACAATTTCCAGAGGAGCATAATAATGATCCAGTGAAAAATGAATCCAGCTTTTGATTTTTATTTTTCTTCCCCCAACAGAAATAAGATAGAGAACCAATTTAGTTTTATATTGGCTGTTTTTTTAATGCACAGTAACTTTCCTACAATCATTTACTTCGTTTTTTCCCAGGTATCTTTTTCATTAGTGCTCCTGGTGCTGCACAGTGTTAGCGTGCATTCATCTTGACATGGCTAATGCCATAGCCCTACTACTTATTGGGGAGAAGAAAAAACCCAGGATATTGGTTGAAGGGAAGCCTTTCTTATCAAATATCCTATTCATAAGCTCACTTTTAATGAATAATTAGTATTCCGTGACCCATGAGTTTCTTTTTTTCATCATATTGAGGTCCTTTGCCTAAAATGATGCTTCAGCCTGATCAGTTATGGGGGAACTTTAGACAGCAGTAACCATGAATGCTTTGTGCTGAGCTGCTGTCTGGCTCAAAACAGCCTTCATGCTTCTGAATTATTATTAGAGACACTTAAGTTTTGGACTAGCAGTACTGTAACTGTGTCTCATTCCTAGTTATATCACAGGACAGCTTTTGTCTCAGAAGGAGACTTATCTTAATTCTACAGCTTCTTGGAGTTTGTGGCACCTTTTGCTCTTACAGACCTCTAGGAAAGAGAGCTAAGATATGCCAAAGATGAAAGCAGGCGTCCTTGCCCTCCTCTTCACTGCCCTTAGTGAGCTATTTGCTGTGGAGCTTGGCAAGTTCTGCAAGTAGTGTGAGGTTTCTAGTCTGTTAACGGATATACTTGAGAGCTTTGGGGAAAACTGTAAGTTATTCTTAGGAAGAAAGTGGCTTTAAATTCTGTTTTCCATGGGAAGAAATGAAGGTGGTGTGAGAAGTCTTGCTTCTATGGATTTGAACTTTTTTTTTTTATTCCCCTACCTTAGCTGTTCTTAATTTTGAAGGCATTGGCTACATGTAATATATATCATCATGAAATTTTTGTCCAGAAAGACTGTGCTCTGAAAATGAGCAAGAATCAGAAGTAAAAAATGTGCTCCCTTGCTGTTACTGGTAAGCTTACATGGATGTTAATTAAGCTGTTTTTTTTCAGCCAGCTGAGGATGGAGCAGTGCAGCCCATTTGACATCCCCTTTCTAACTCCACACGACTGGGGAACAAGCTGACTAAAGCTCTGTCTGATGTGTATCTAGGTAAATTCCAAAAATAGGTGCATCTTCATGGTTTCTCTTCAGTTTAAATATGAATTGCAGCTTTGTTTTCTACCTTGGGTTGCTACCGTTCAAGTATTTTCCCAGATGAAGTTAATATAGTTGTGCAGTAGAAGCATATTAACTTGTACTTCTTCCTGAACTTTTTCCTGCCCAAATCTGAGCTCTGCCCAGAGTCAGAGCTGAGGGAAACATACATGGTAATGGTTCCTGGATTATCCTGTATTTGCCATAACCATGGACACAGAGGGGTGAATGCTGTAAAGAACAAGTTTCATCTCAGATGAATTTTAACTGAAGGAGAAAATCACTATGAAGAAAAAAAACCTGTTGACAAAACAGCAAAACAACACATCATTTTTGAAGGCTTTGGGAAAAGCCTTTTTCTCAGGAAACAACATCTCTGAATAAAAAAGATATTCACTAATTTGTGTCATCCCTTCTCCATTTCACATTAGAAGACACCTTGGCTACGATGATCATACTCTTTATTCTTTGCTGTCTTGACTGAATACAGAGCATGACTCGGATATGGTCACTGAAATTCTCATTTCAGATGCTGAGAGGAGAGGTGCTTATCTGTGTCCAAAATTGAAAAGCAAAACATCCATCCAGCTGAACTTAGTGATTCACTGAGATTTCAGAGCAATGCTTTTTCGTTGAACAGCCAACTTTCTCAAGCTGATGCTGATTTACTGAGTAAACCTGTCCTGGATGATACAAAGCTTACTGTATCCTTCAACATTACCTAATAGAAAACTCAGCAGAATTAAGACTTGACCCCTAAATCTATCTATCTTTTCTTAATATTTCTTTCCCCCTCACTCCAAAACAGTTTTGTAGTTGACCACTTTACACCTTGAAAAACCAGTAATGTACTCTGTGGCCTCTCCATTCAGAGTGAAGCATGAATTACAAAACTTGGCTGTATCTTAATCTACTTTTTTCAGACTCTATGGTGTGGAGACCAGTGTTATGCTATTGATGCTGGTCTTGAGCTGAAGTTCCTATCTGGGTAATGCATCCATGGATGTGGTATGTTGAGCTTGCAGGGCTAGTCTGCTGTAATGAAATCAAGGACCAGATGAGTTGAAACTGATACTTGAATGAAATCATTATTGTTCTCCTAGACACAGAAAAGTAGACATACAGTAATGGCTTGGACAAAGTGCATTGTTTAAAGTTCACGTTAAATTAATTCTTCCAGGATGGCTTGCAATTTTATGGAGAAGGCTGTCCAAGCAAGAGTTCTTCCTTAGTCCCGCAGAGTAATTGAAGTTTCAAAATCATATTCAGTCTGCCTTGTGTGTTACTGTCCAGGTCAAATACCTGCAAAAAAAAAATATTGTACTACTTTTTCCATCAAGATAGGCATGTTTAGAGGCCCTGTTTCTAATCAGATAGTTTTTGAAGCCTAATATTATCCTCTGAATTCGGAGTAGTAGTGTTCTCAACTATTTCACAATTTTTTCCTAAGTAAATGTAAGAGATTTTCTTTCTTCTATTGAACTCTAAAATATAGTTTTACAAAACTTCTGAGGCTCTCAAGGCAGAGCAATCACTTTGCCTGGAGTGAGGTAGGCCAAATGGCCTCAGGGTTAGTGATACAGAATTTTACCCCTTGTGCTTCTTTGTCGTAAGTCTGCTGCCAGTTCTGTGGGTGTGTCGTCTTTGTGCATTGAAGCTTATTGAGAAAAAAACATACAGAATTTGCCTCAATCTGGATATTTATAGTTGAAGGAATGCAATTCCAAGGATAAGGTGGAAATTCTCTTTACAAAGGATCTTTGATCCCCAGCATCATGATTGATAGGAAAAAAAATGTCTGTATTTACTTTAAAATTCTCTTTCTTTGAATAAGGTGGTCCACGAGCACAACTTTGCTAGAGATAAAGAGATCAGGGAGGAGAGTCAGAAAATGACTTGGTTGTTATTACTGAGAATGCATCCTCTGCATTTAATATGTTCAGAATGTATGTTATAATAATTTTTACATTTCTTGTGAGTTTTTTCCCTAGCTTGTAATTGGAAATCAGGGTGTATGTCTGTATGTGGAAAATGACCAAGAAACTGTGTAAATGTTGTGTGAACAGGTAATTAACATCCTTTAATTCTGGTTTCATACAAGACAGTGAATGGTTTTCTCATTTACACGTACACATGCACAGGCAGGCACACTTGTGTTGCTTGTCAGGTCATCCATTTGTACAGATGAAAGCTGTCTTTATGACACCGTCTACAACGTGCCTTTAACCTCTTTATTACCAAGATACAGTTATAAATAAAGCATCAACTTCACTGTTTGCCATTTTATTTTATAGACATTTGAGCAAGTCTATACATTAGTTCTGATTTGTAGGTTTTCTTAGATGTAGAAATGATTTTTGGCAAGACTGTTTCTCTCCAGGGTTCTAATCCATTATTTTGCATTTTGCAGAAGTGTTTATTTTAGATCTCTGGTTTTGCTGCTCGGAATGTGGTAGGTATTCAGTGAGCTATTTGTGCTCGAGAGGGGAATGCTCAAAACAATATTTAAAAGTTTAGTTATGTTTTTGAGGGGTTGCAGTCTGAACAGCAACTGTGTTGCATGATACAGATAGATGTGCCTGGTGTAAACATTAGTTTTCCTCTGAGAGTTTGATGCTGTTGGGTAAGTAGTGTAGCACATTAGCACAACTGCCTCTTACCATGCTAGAGTAGTATTCCAATTTTAGCTTAGCCTTAACTGATCTTAAATCTTTATCCTGTCTTCAGTGCAAAGATACTATATAAATAGGCACAGCTGAATGGTGTGAGGCAGGTTATGAGTTGCAGTCCCCACCATGGCTGAATCTCTTTATGAGGGTTAAGAATTGTCATGCGAGTAAAAACTTGAGATTCAAACGGCAATATGTTTGTAGGCCTGGTAAAAAAATGTCATCATTAACCTGATGTCTTGTTTACTAATGTCTCATTGTGCTGGAGAGGAAAGCCTTCATATCCCACTAGCCATCTCCTGAACACTATTCTCTTCGTTCCCTCACCCATTGGTAGTGATTCTTATAAAAAGATACAAGGCCAGGTTGTGGGTGGTTTGGATTGATTTTTTTTTTTTTCCTTTCCCCCTGGGAAGCTAAAAAGAGTATGGTATCCAACCCTGATTTGAGCCTCAGTGAGAATTGGCTGTCTGACTTCCATTCCAGCATAATACATCATGAGTATTAATTAAAACTCCTAAAATATGCAGCTGTGTGCATTTCTGCAAGTACTACAACTCTTAGAAAAGCAAAGCAGAAATTTGCTGAGCTCTAAACAAAATACCTTCCTCTATTGGAGATGTTTCAGAGTACAGGTATTGCGAAGAGGTGGGGGCAAGGGTTCACCAGCTTGATGTTGCTGTTGGTGGTACTGGTGTTGGGAGGTGTTGCTGACACTGGGAGCAGCGTTCAGACACGCAGGAGAAAAGACGTTTGGGCTGCAGTTGCATACTGCTCTGCAGAACCAGTGCAGCAGTTTGGAAAAACTTGATTCCTTTTTGAGTAAAGCTGCAGTGGTTACAAATACCCAGCCGTTTGCTAAGGGCCTCTGTGCTCTTTTTGGGTGGTAAGTTGCATTTGAGCCAAACATAGAAACCCAGCAGTTTCCGTAGAACTGCCTGTGGAGCGGGATGCCACACAAGTAGCCCCAGCAAAATCTGGCCTTCATTGCTAAGAATGGAACCAGGAACAAATGTTAATTCTTCTTATTTTCTACATGCATCTTCATCTATTAGTAACCAAAAATATAGCCATGGAAATTTTTATGTCTTGCTTGTGAAATCTCTGCTTTTATAATTGTTTCTTCATACTGCAGAGCAAAGCTAACAAAAAAGTAGGTCTATGAGGCAAACAGTGTTTTCATATTTAGCTTTCAGAAAGCAAACGTGAAATAAATAATTATGCAGCTGGAGTATGATTTGCAAGCAGTATTAGAATAAAGATAATAAAGAAGAATGACATTTCACCTCAAGAACTCAGTTTAGTTGCATCAGTTTTAATGCAGTGTTACCTTTTCTGCATTTATAAAAGTAAAGGAATAAAGCCTTAAAAGCTACATATTGTAATGTAGACAGCTGCCAGCAGAATCCAGAAACCACTTAAGTATTGCCAATAATTCATTGCCATGAATTATTTTTTAATTAAGCCTTTTCTGTATCTTTATCCTTCTTGGTCCCAAGTAATTGCTAAGTTGGTGGTTCTCAAATACAGGGCATATGAATAATGCAGCTTTACAAACAAGAAATCTACACAAGAAAAATCATTAGATTCCAGTATTAGTCTGCTACTGAATGTTGATTTAAGTAAGGGGATGCTGTTTCATCCATTTGTTTTGAATTCCTGTTGTTTTAGTTTGTAAACTTTTTGGAGAAGAAACATCTTTCTTTGAGCTTGTGCAGGGAGCAGGGTTTTGGCTTGGACTTGTCAGTACTGCTAGGAAAAAAAACAATGCACAACAAAAATGATTTTGAGAAGGGAGGGATAGTCACCAAACGTGGGAGAAGTAATGCAAATAAGAAGTGGAACTTGAACATATCACATTGCAAATTCTGTTTGGACTCTGGTTCATCTAGTTCAAATGGTAGGTGGAAACTGTAGTGAAAAACAGCTAAGAAGAAATTTCATTAATTTTTCCTAAGTACATCATAAAGATACAAACACAATCAATACAGTGAAGTTAGAGAGCAGTATTTCAGAGTGTATTTGTAAGAAGTAACCCAATGGGATTACTCAGTGGCTAGTTACTGTCATTAATTTAATTCTTAACCACCTACCAATATAATTTGATCAACAGTTTTTTACTGTATATGCTTATTTGATTTAATTAACATTGTGATAGAATATCAAAATACTTGTAAACAAGGGATTGTTCTTTTTATTGGAAAAAGATAAAGAAAATCCTATTGATTTGCTAAAATAAACTTGGATGTTCTTTTCAATCAATACCTTTTAAGGAATCTTTTAATCAATTCCTGTGGAATCCAAAAGTTCAGTAATATATTTTGTTTCTCACATTTCAGGGCCAAGTTTCTCCTAAGACTTCCTTGTAGTAGAAGAATAGTTAACAGAGGATGACATCTCTTCTGTGCATTTCCGCAGCAGGAGAAGAATTCCTGCTTGCCCTGTTGCAATCTTTCCACTGCCTTCAAAGGGATTTGGATCAGACCCTGAAATCTCTGCTCACTTCTGCAGGCTATCTGAAGGCATTGCTTAGAATCAGGTTTCTTCCATTCCTGTTCAGTTCATAGGATTCACGGTATTTGACTGAAGACAATGTTCAGCGATACCTTCTGGCAAACTCCCTCACTGGGGGGTCATTGTCTGCTTCTCATTATTAGGACAGGGGAGGGAGGCAGTCATGAAGCAGCGTCAGTGGCAGTACCCAGAGCAAAGCTGTTTACACCTTCTGTGACTGGAAGGCAGTGTCGATTCCAGAAGTCCTGCCCCAAACCAGAAGCCCGTGTGCCTGTAAAAGGCAGGAATTGTTTCTCTCCATCACTGCCGCATCCTTGAAACTTTGTCTCTGCCAGAGTTCCCAGCTCCATATTAGGCATGACTAAGCTCATCAGGTCAAAGGGCAGGATTACCAAACACGTTAGTATCGAGGTCCATTTTCCAACTTTTGGAAATTCTTTCCTTATCAGTGCCTTGTTTTTCCTTCATGTGTTCCCTTGGTAATAGAGAAATCGTGGTCTGCAAGTGAACGAATCTGACCTGTTCATACCAGGTTGTTTTTTGTCTCTCTTCACTAACGTATCCTTTTTCAAGGCAAGTGAGTGAGAAAGATGACTTTGTCATTGTGCACATGGTTTTTAAATGGTTAAATAAAATTATTTCTCAATTCTAAAAATATATTGCTAGCTCTTTACATAATACACTGTCTTTAACTGTGATCCTTGTCTGGGCCTCAAGGTATGGAGAAGCTAGATTTTCAAAATGAGACATGCCTGACTGTGGCATTCCTCACATTGGCCAGTACCCGATCGTAAGGAATACCTTGTGCAACAGGTGTATTAGATACAGCTGCCCAGAGACACCATGGAGGTCAGTGGTGTGTATGTTTAGGATTTAAGAAATATATTAGTGCATGGCCCAGGTGTCAGCATCTGGCTTTAATTCTCCTGGAAGAACCATTTGGCTGCTCTAATAATGGGGAACTACAGAGAGAATGGAGTTAGTACTTAAAACCTGACTTCAGGTTGGCTGCCCAGTGGTAGAAATATCCATGTGTTTTTAATAAAACTTAAGGGAAAAATTATCAAAGGTTTTTAAGATGACTCTGTCTTCTTCCCATCTAGCCCTATTAAACAATAATTAGGAAAGATTCTGTTTGGAGTGAATGGGGTTACTCCATGAGAATGGGGGGGGTGTGGTACTTGTTCCTCCAGTAATACTTCCTCTCTTATCACCTTCAATTATTTTTCTTGTAGGTATACAACAGTGGAAAAGGACTTTACCTTACATTAAAGTAGGGCTCTCTCTTTAACTCTTCACTCCGACTGATACTTCATCCTGTGAGGTTTTATTTCTAACCATCAGTGGTGATGTCATGCAACTCTAGAAGAGAATTTTGTGAAGCTGCCTTAAAACACTGATTGGTGCTGTTTGGAAATGTTATGGACACATGTGGTTTCAGTTATATTTCACATAACTGAAGTTATAATGAGGTTTGACCATGGATAAATAGTCTCATGTAATTTGTGAATTTGTCTAATCAGTGTCACAAACATCTTACTCGTGATGGGTCTACAGCACAGTTTAGTGCACTATTAATAGCCCTAGAAAAGAAAAATATAATAATTTCTGCTTCCAAATATAAAACAATTTGTATGTCTTCTAATTAGGGTATATTTTTCTTAGGTTTTGTGTTTTTTTAAACCATGAGACTACACAGGTGCAGGGAGCTCTGTTCCTATACCCTCATTATAAAAGCAGTTTTATTGGAAAAGAACATTATGTTCTCTGATTTAGTCAGTTTGGGGAAAAGATTCAAGGTAGTGTGTGGCTAAGTGTGCAATTGACATTATTTGTTTATAGGATTATAAAAGCTGAATGAGAAATTAATTCAGTATGGCATATTGCTTTTTCATTTGTGACTTCTTGAAGCATTGGTCTGTAGAATCAGACAGCACAAAATCAGCATTCTTAAACTAATCCTGAAGTTGTTTAGATTTGTAGTGGAATATGAATAGAAAATGTAGATGGAGTGACTCATTGGAAGGGCTTAGAAGCCTTTTTCCTCCAAATTTGAATTTAATTTTCACAGTTGTGGATAATACATAAGCAGGAGAGACCTAAGGCATTTATTTTTTTCTTCAACACCTTTTGATTGAGAATGGGAAGTGCCACAATACCTGTTACCTTCCTAAAATTGCTCCTTTTACACATTTAACAAATATGTCACATCAGATTTGATTTTTCATTTACATACTGTCGTCTTTTGTGAAATTTCTTTGAGTTTAGGTATGTTACTGGGACTGCACCGGGGTAAAGGAGAGGAGAATGAAGCCTGAAGTGTTGCTGACTGATAGGTCTGACTTGAAATAATGATTCATAGAATGGTTTGAGTTGGCAGGGGCCTTAAAGAGCATCTAGTTCCAACCCCCTGCATGGGCAGGGATGTCTCCCACTAGATCAGGTTGCTCAGAGCCACATCCAACTTGGCCTTGATTGCTTCCAGGGAGGGAGCTTCCGCAACTTCCTTGGGCAACCTGTTCCAGTGTCTCACCACCCTCACAATAAAGAATTTCCTCCTAATGTCTAAACAGTTTTGATCCATTACCTCTTGTCCTCTCGCTACAAGCCCTTGTAAAAGTCCCTCCCAAGCTTTCCTGTAGGCCCCCTTCAGGTACTGGAAGGCTGCTGTAAGGTCCCCCTTATAGCAGTAGGCTGGAGCCTACTCTTCTCCAGGCTGAACAGCCCCAACTCTCTCAGCCTGTCTTCACAGAATAGGTGCTCCAGCCCTCTGATCATCGTTGTGGCCTTCCTCTGGACTTTCTTCAGGAGCTCCATATGCTTATTATGTTGGGGGCTCCAGAACTGGACACAATACTCCAGGTGGGGTCTCATGAGAGCTGAGTAAAGGGGGAGAATCACCTCCCTTGTCCTGCTGGCCATGCTTCTTTTGATACAGCCCAGGACAGAGTTGGCTTTCTGGTCTGCAAGTGCACGTTGCTGGGTCACGTTGAGCTTCTCATTTAGCATCACCCCTGAGTCCTTCTGCTCCAGGCTGTTTTCAATGCATTCTCCACCCAGCCTGTATTTGTGCTTGGGATTGCCCCAATCCAGGTGCAGGACCTTGCACTTGTGCATTGTTGAACTTTATGCAGTTTGCACAAGCCCACCTCTCCAGCCTGTCAAGGTCTCTCTGGATGGCATCCCTTCCTTCCAGTGTATCAACCTCACCACACACTTTGGTGTCATCAGCAAACTTGCTAAGGGTGCACTCAATGCCACTGTCTATGTTGTCAAGAAATATGTTAAATAGCACCGGTTCAAGTACTGACCCTTGGGGAACACCACTTGTCACAGGTCTCCATCTGGACATTGAGCCATTTATCACCACTCTGAGTGCGACCATCCAGCCAGTGCCTGACCCAAAGAGTGGTCCATCCATCAAATCCATGTGTGTGTGCCAGTTGCTTGTCTTGCAGCATCAGGTGGTGTCTGGATGTGAGCTGCTGGCATGTGAAAAATGATGCTGTTTAGCCAGTGCCACACGAATGATCAGTGGCTGATTTTGTCCCCACATCCAGCCCAGCCAGAAGTTCTCCTTATATTCCTCGGGTCTCTACCAGGAAGTTGAGAGCTTTGTAACCCTTATTGAATCTAAGGATGTCATACACCAAAGCAAATGGAGTTGGAAGTAGGTGACAGCTTTGCATTGCTTCATCTCAGGCCTTGGACTAATTGCAAAAGGGTTACAAGATGCCACGCACCAAGCAGGACTAGCAAGGTCCTTGCCACATGTGAGTGTGCGAGTTCAACTTGAAATTCTACAGTATTACAGGAATGTCCTTCAATAGCACTGCGGAGCCTTAAAAATTAAGGATTTGTTTAGTCTTTCATTGTTCTAAGGAATCTGTCATTACAGCATTGGTTTGTGCATGAATGTATATTATTAAACCATCTTAAAAAAATGCATAATGCTTGGAGAGCAGTGTTTTGCAAAGCTGAAACTTGGCATTATAAATTCATTCTTTAACATTTGAGTGAAACATGAGGAAGGAGCAAATGTCGGTTGGAAGTTAACTCCTTGTGGTCCTTTCAGCTCAGTAATGGAGTGCCCTCCTGTCCTTCAGTGATAACTCAAAGTATTTTCTTGCTTTAAATATTGTGTTAAAATCTTCAGGACACCCCTTCCAACCAATTAGTCCACCCCCAAGTCTCTGCACCGCATCAAGTGCAAACTCCTAACAGATCCACTTCATGCTGAAGTTTGCAGGCAGCTCGTAAATGCCAAGCCTGAGACAATATCAAGTCCTCCATCTCCTGGGATTAATGAGCACTCTCCGAGAGCTGGGGAAAAAAGAAATCAAAAGAAAAAAAGAAGCCTGAACTACTCTTTGACCAAGCTTGCCTCATACACCTTTGCCTTTTGAACATCTTATTGTAAACAAACTTTTCATTTAAATTAGAAATCAGTTTTCTAGTTAGTAACATTGTTCTTAGAAAAAATTCCTAATCTTAGTGGAAAGTAGTCTGATCCCCCTAAAATAATGATATATAAAGTACACATCGGGTTCTTTCATTTTGCTTTGATTTTTTGAGACATCAAGGTACATTTGAGTCCTCTTCCCAGGCTTTTATGTACAATGTTGAGGGCTGGAAATATGCTTTAAGAAGTGAAAGCTGACATTCCTAGATGATCATTTGTTTAGAGGAGCTGGGGTTTTAAGTAAAACATCAAATATGAGAAAATCAGAAGAATTGTCAATGTTGTCATTACCTGAAAGCTGTTCAGATTGGCAGTGTTGAAAAGTTGTCATCTGATGGTTACAAGATGGCCTGTGACACAAAGCTGTTTTCTCAGAGACAGGTGTGTATTAGGTTGATGTAACAAAATTGCTACCTGAAGAAAGATAGGCAGAGCTGTAATTTCATTTCTCATATTAACTTCACCTGCAATGAGGTTAGGAGACTGTGCTATTTGTGAGGGTAAAAAATACTGAGCTATTACTCTGGGGAGAAATGAGTCTGCTTGTACTGAGAGCAAACCAAGCTAATAATCGCCCTGGATTTTAGCATTGTTATAAACTAAAAACACGTGTAAGTGTGGTTTTGCTACAGTCAACTTTGGAGGCTTCATTCCCATTTCAGCCTATTGTGTTGGTTCCATCAGAAAATGTAACTCCAGCTTTTTTGTTTTGTTTTCATTTGAGTGTGTGCATTGGTTGGAAAAAACAAAGTTGGCCTGCCAGTGTGAGGTGAGTCAGAAGAAGTTTTGGTGGTTGCTTAGGCAGAAGGATATCTAGCACTTGGCTGAGGCTGACTCGACTCAAGGGCTTTTAATTCCCCTGCAAGTACATTCAGACCTGGCACCCACTTCTGAGGGCAGCTGGGGTCAGTGTTACCACACACGTGCTCACAGATTGTTCCTCTCTTGTAGCACAGGAATACTTGCAATCTGTTAAAAACTTAGCGACTTCTGCTTTTAATTGGAGAATGTGCCCAGGGATGTGGATGTTCCTAAATCCCATTCCTGTTGTAGATGAGTGCCTCATAAAGTTGCAGGGAGTACAACTAAGCTCTTTTGGAAGTGGCACAGAGAGTGGATGAAGCATCTCAAATCCCTCAGTCAGCCTGGCTGAATCCTGAATTTGAACTAAAATTTCAGGAGACTCAGTCTGGACCTTCGAACTGTTCTTTTTGTCTCTTGCAGTCCTTTGTTTTAAAAGATGTTCCTATTTAAATGTGTCTTGACCGTGTACAGGTGACCTGTGAGGAGCAGGAAATAATCAGAAAGTGTTGAGATGTTCTGTTAGGCTTTATTTCAAAGCTCTGACCTGTGCAGGATGCCTTCTGAATTTCTTTGACCATCTCGTCTTATTTCTGAGCCCTCTGTGGCGGATCTTTTCTCATGGGTTTCCGCAAGTGAGAGCAGAGAGGCTGTTGCCAAACCTTATGCCCTTTTAATATCTGCTTGAATGCATCTAAAGCAAGTCAGGGAAATAATATTTATGTAGCATGGTCATGAAATCATTAGCAAGCTGGCTGGCAAATTAGAATTTTTAAAAAAGGGAAATCTAATTAAGTAATGACATAGCTGTAGTGCAATTTCATATCCTCCTCCTAGACAAGCATTCATTATGAGCTTGAGTAAATATTAGATATTTATCACACAGGATGTTAAATATTTAAATTTTCCTGTAACAGATATGTATTCCTACCTGGCAGGCTGCTGCTCAATACTGAATTCTGTGAATTAGAAGAACAAGTTTCTCTTAAGTTGTTTTCTTGCTTGGGTATCAACTTGTAATGTACAAGCATTGAACTCATTGAAAGGAAGATTTTTGCTCTTATAATTTTGTAGTTAAGTGGCTACTCCAGGCATTAATGCTTTTATTTCTAAAGAATCTCCTGAAAGCCTGGTCCTGATGAGTGTGGTCGGTGGAACCAGCACCTGCAGCTGGTACTATGGGGGAAGGGCACAGAAATTGTTCGGTTGTCTTTCATGGGGCATCTCCCATATTGGTATGTGGCACAAGGGCTTTACTGGAGCAGGATGTTAACCAAGCCCACAGTAAGCTCTCTCTGGCTCATCAGCCATGGTCTTTCTTGTGAGTATCTGTACATCCCAGCTGCTGCAGCTTTGCATGGTAAGCTTACACGAGTGCTTGGGTGACATATGCAGTTCCACCTTTGGGCTGGGAGTAAATTTTGCTAAATAAATTTTCTAAGGCTCCAGATGTGTTATCTTTCTATTTACATTACATTATCCCTCTCATAATTTCATAGTCTCTAGAGAAGAAGCTGCAGGTGGTTCCTACAGTTCTTAGCTGTGAAACAGTTGGTCCAAGGGAGCTGGCGTTATCCCATTGCTCCTTGGTTAGCAGATCTTGGAGGAAGCTTAGATCTAGAGTCTTGTGACTACAAGTGTGCTTGGGACAGCAAAAGGCTGTGGAGCCAGAAGGAAATTTATTATTAGATCTTGTGTCTGGCTTGTAGCTGTGCCACCAGCTAGAAGGGAGTTTCCAAGGTATGCAGCATAAGAAATGGCTTATACTGAAACTGGACTGGCAAAGTAGAATCCATGTGTTACATGTGGTGTCTGCAGCAAAGGTATTCTCATGTTGTCTCCCTGTTATCTTCACTTTTTGTATTTCAGTAGACATACACCATCTATTTGTAAATCTGAATGCATTAGGAAGCAGTCAAAACAGTGACAGCTAGGTCAGAAAAACAGATGCGTTCCTCCATTCTAATTGCATATGATAATCCTCTCCATTGTTGTTATTTTACAGGAAATTATACTGATTTTAAATAAGTCTTTGATTTGTCTACTGTGCGAGAACCACAGCTGAGTTATCTTTGCCTTAGAGTTGACAAAACTGCACTGTTTGTCATTCAGTCATTTAATATCAGCCGAGCAAATGCAAAGCTATTTTCTGGCATAAGTGTATAAATCAAAAGCTAATATTTGCTACCAACGTTTTAAAAAGTTGCTGACATATTGAAGAGATGCTAAAAGAGCATAGTGGTGTTTTATTCTAATTAAATACACGGTAAATGCTCAGTAATTGCACCTTTCATTAAAATGTGAATGTGGGATTTTCAAGCTTTCTGGCGCTGCCCTTTAAAAATAATCTGAAAATATTTTGGTCTGGTGGCATTAAGTCACTATAGCTTAGCAATGTATTGGTAACTTAATAAGCTGCTGGCATTTGTTTTGGAGAAATTGTCCTTCACATGCAAAGCTGTCAGGCTGCTTGACTGTGTAATCCCTCTTCATGTGAAATAATAGAATAAGGTTCTTGGTATTGAATTGAAAACTTTATAGTGTCCAACCCTTGGAATCTTTGTGCATGGATTGGCATTGCTTCACAGGAGTGTTACCTGACAAACATGATGATTTCTTTACAGCCATCTATCTCATTTACAGGGTAGACCACCTACTTTTGGCTGTGTGCTTAGGTCTGAGCAGTTGCACGTTGAGAAATGGAACAGGCGCTCTGGTTATTCTTGATGTTGTTGAAAGGGATAAATGTTGAACTTGTGCTATCAATACTGCAGGTGTGCTTATGCCTCGATGAAAACCTGACACATGCTGTTTTGTGAGAGGAGAAGTTAGGGAAAATTTACATTCTTGCCTGCTTTAAATTAGGACCTGTATTAACGATTTAGATTATTGTGTTATGAGAGCATCGATTTCATCTGTTGCAGTGATTCCTTTTAATGAAATTGTTCAAGGCTCAGTTCACCACAGAGGAGAGGCTGCTCTCTGCATTATTGGAGCCAAGTTGAGGTCACAGATCTTGGCTCTTCCATCATGAGAATCGTTCAATAGAAAACATGGATGGGCCAGAGAACAATTTTCAGCTAATTCCATGATTGCTTTGAAAGCAGTGGTGAAAAGCACAGGAGTTAATGAGTCTCTCCATTACTTACACATTCTACCTAACTCAGCAAGCCAAATAAAAAATTCCTGACTTTCAAGTGAAACTATTTTTCTAACTGTCCCCAAAATATACGTGTTTCAGCTGAGAAGGAGGCCTGCGTCTAGTGAGAGGAAAGATCAAATGGCTGAAAGACTTCTGCTTTTTGTTCTCCTTTCTGTTAGTGGCCTTGAGGAAGTCACTTCATCTTTATTTCTGTCTTGTCATTTGCAAAGATAATATTTTCCCACTTTGTGAGGATTCTGACTTTGCAGTGTTTGAGCTGTCTGAGAAAACACAAGTGCAATTAACTACAAAGTATTCCTGCTGGCTAGCACAATTAGAATAGTGTTTCCTGTTCCTTAATGTACTTGTTATGTATTTGAACGAAGGAAGCAACAAAACACCATCACCAAAACCCACCAAAACCCCAATGAAACAACAACAGAAGCCAGTCCAGAGCTTCTCTGTTTCTTCATATGATATGTCTGGCATAGGGTCCTCTAAAAAAAGCTAGGCAGTCAGAGAAGAGCTACACAAATGCATGAGTTATATTGAAAACCAGTATCTACAATGTTAGTGAAATAAATTTCATCTCTTTGTGGGTATGTGTGTATTTAATTGGAAATATGTTGCTACATAAAATGTAATAATTATATATGTAACATGTTTTGCTATATGTATGGATATAAATATTAAATGTGATATCATCCATATCTATAACAATTAAATAACACATAAGCATGGCTGGGCTTGTGTGCCAATATATAGATAAAATTTAGTAGAATAATAATTGAATAGGTACAATAGTATATTTAATGTTCAGGATGCCCTTGAGCAACAATTCCTGCTTCAAAGGTGCTTTCATAGGTTACTGCCCTGCAAGTATTTTTATGGTGGCAAACTCAGAAAGCCTGTCTTCTAGGGCATCCTTTGTGCAATCCCTAGATAGCATTGATAGAAAGCTAATTTCCTTGTTCTTATGTAAACAAGGAAAAATGCAATTCGCAGTGTTTTGTCTGGCACAGAAGAAACAAATAATAGTAATAATACTTAGCTCTTACATAGCACATCTCAAACCATTTGATCTAACTATGAGTCAGGCGCTGTCAGGGAATACCAATTTGTTGTGTTATCGTGGTGTGAGTCCTCAGTGCTCTTCAGGTCTTGGAGGACTGTGACATTATGTCCAAAGATTAAAACAGAAGCACCCAAAATTTAGGGCTTTCATAAGGTGGAAAAGACAAGGAAATAATCCAGCATTATATGCTTTGAGAAACATGCTTTCAGCAGACGCAATTCATTATTGAATGCACCTGAGTTGTGTTCTCACTTTATTATGGTACAGACAGGGGTGGAATTTAAAGATCCCTTTCTGCTTCGCACAGATGGGCTGTAATCCTGACTTGTGTCTCCAGTCACAGCCCTGGCAGGAACAGGGACAGTGAAAGCTGTTCTGGCTTGGTGGTTGTAGCTGGGGCACAGGAGCTCAGGTGGGCTTTTGCGATGGTCCTGTCTTCACTTCTCTGAGTGCAGTTTCTGCAGTAGCTTACTGCTTTCCTTGTCTGTCTCTTGATCTGTTCTGATGAGAAAAAGGCCTGTGCAAAAATCCCTCTGGGAAATACATATGAATGTTGGGAAAGCTGAAAAAAAATCTGCATTTTTAAACTATGGCTTGTGCTCAACTCTGAGGATTTGAAGTGATCATCTTACCCTTGCACACACTTCACTTTCAGGAATGTGCAGCTTTAACAATTCTGTGGGAATGACTGGAGGGAAAAAATGCCAGGAACAAGGGAGAGAACTCCTGGACCAGATTTTGTATCTTAACTGCAGTATCACTGATGTGAACGTGATTTCTAGTTTCCTTGTCTGGTCTTTATAAGTGATGTATGACTACTGCTTAGGCTCCTCTGCATTTAGTTTCCAGAGTCTGAGATGCAAAGAGGTCAGCTCTGCAAGGGGGAGCTGACGTGATGAGATTCAAGTCCTGAAAATCCTTTTTTGTGATAGTGGGCAGAAAGTAACCCTTTAATTAGGGTGAAGACTAGGACTAGGTATATGGCAGTTCAAGATTACTGGGTGCTCCTTAAGAATAACTCAAGTTCAGTGAGGGAAAAATAAAGCTTTTCCAGTCTGGTTTGCCACTCACCTCTGTACCATAAACTTGGCTACAAACATACTTTGTGAAGTAGGGCAAAAAGACTACTTCAGCTTTGTGGATGATCATACATTGCTTGGCTATGTAGTCTTGTGTTTGAGTCGGCCTGAAATGTTAGTAAATGAGCCAGGCAAACATACAGAATGAATAACACATTTTGGAGAATTTACAGGTAAAATGTCTTCAGTTTGTGATGCATGACCATAAAGAAGAGCTGAATACTTGTTTTAGTCAGACTTCCTGAACTGCAAGAAGAGATTTACTGCTCTTTAGTTTTTGAAGAAAGAAGAAAGTTACCCTGCGTAATAATACTTGTTTTCTTTATACCATAGTTTGTCAACCAACCTATGCACACATCAAAACATTCTCTAGATAATAATAGAGACAGAGATAACAATAAAAGTCTGTGAGTGTGTCTGCATATGAATTTCTGTATGAAATATATATGAGGAATGTGCAGCTTTGGATTGCTGAAAACTAAGGTAAATACAACCACAGGATCCATGTTTATTCTCACTGTTTGTAATTGACTGTATAATAGTGCTAATGAAACTTATGCTAATTTCCACCCTGATTCTTGGAAGTGACTCTTCTCAGTGGAGCTGAACTCTTGTAGCTTCCACTAATTTAGAGATGTAGAAGATGCTCAGGTTGGCTAACTTGGGTTCCACATATTCTGTGAACTTACTCTTAGTGGAGTACACTGTAAACAACTTGACTCCGATTAACCTAGATATCTACTATTTGTTTTTTGTTGTGGTTTTTTTTTTTAAATTTGTGACTTGTATGTCATCAGTCTGGCAAGTTCCATAATACTAAGTTCTCTGAGGAGAAAAATAATAATAGGACAAAGAAAGTGACCAATGATATTGGAAATGTGAGGGGAAAAGAACAATGGAGTTTAAGGAACAAGTCAAATGTGCCTGATAATTGAGAAGTCATCTGTATCAGTAGAATTTTGCACTGTGGAAATACATCAATAGTTGCTTTGTTAAAAGCTAGTAAGTGTAACTCATTCAATTAAGCTATTATGTATATACTTAAATATGCTCATGTGTGCATGTGATGGGAAGCACAAAATTCAGTAGTCTATTGGCTGGGACAGGAGAACCATGGCTGGGACGACACCAATTGCTGAAAGTTTTTTCCAGTGAAGTTTGTTTTTTTTAATCTGATTTATCAGGTCCTATTTTTAGTTAAAAGCTGCATCCAGGTGCTAGTACATGACCACTTGGTTTTTGTACATGGTTTTCTTTTCTTATTTACATAAAGATTGTGCATGCAGAGAGACTTGAGAGATTTCTGAAGTGGAAATGCATTTATAGTGAAATTTGTTCTATTTTCATTTTTTTGTTTGGAAGTTTTTCAACTTGCCCTCTGTATCTGATGCTTCTCAAGAGGGAAGAGAAATGTCTTTGTATAAGCTTATGGATCTTTTTTCTCTTATGCTGCCTTGCTGAGACCCAAATTTTAACTAGAAATGTATTTTTTTTAATTATTACAGCTTCATAAAATACTCAATTTTATTTTTTCTTAGGCAAATATTTACTTCTTCCTAAATACACAAAGAGGTAATGTATGGGAAATCAAATTACATGAACATGACTGATATGATTATCAAAGACAAAATTTTTTGTTGAAATCCTGATTTATTGAAACTATCTTGCATTGAATAAACTGTTTAATGATGCATACATTTAATTCCCTTTTTCAGTCTTGTATTTATTGGTTTTGCTGTGCTAGCCTCTGTTATGCTCTCAGCAATGCTGCTTGCTCATTGTGCTTTTTTGGTGTTCTTGCACCAGCTCTAAAATAATATAGCTCATCCAAAACAGTAATTAGGAAAGAAAAGGCTGTGATCAGTGTTACTTGAACATCAGAAAATCAGAACTGGCACAAAAGTCTTCCAGTTCATCATGTCAGGTAGCTTTTTTTCCCTGTTATCAAGAGGAGAGAGGTCTCCCCTCTTTACTTGATTGTCCAGCCTGGCTAACTCTAGTATCTGCATGTGAAGGACATTTAAAAGAAGAAACCAATACTGACAATGACTACAGGGAAGAGAAGAAATAGAGACCAATATAACTTTACAGTAAAGGAAGACAAAATGAGAATGGAAGGGATATGTAGGCTGTTCCTGGAGTATGTTCCATAAAAGAAAGATGCCATGGCAGTCCATAGTGAGAAAAGTGGTTTGATGACATAAAAAGCAAGTCGTTTTCTTTGAAGGGGGATTGTCAGCTGAGTGAAGCAGATTTACCCTGAACTGCCTGATTTCAACCAGGACAGGACTGTCCTTTGAACTTGCATCTCTAATCTTAAGGGAATAATTATTTTCTATCACTGAAAAAACCAAACCAGAAATCCAACTGTATTATGGGGAAAGTAAAAGACTTTGCTAAAATGTTTGCCAGCAAAATATTAATGTTTGTAAAATATAGATAAGATTCTTGAGTCATATTTCTTAAATAATTGCCAGGCACAATTTCAGTCTACAACAACTTATAGAAGATACTATGAAATTGGAGTAGGAATGAATTCCTTACAGATGAAGTTGCCAAAATAATGCTTAGACCATTTTACTGTATGCATTTAAATTAAAATTTTACCTGAAAACCTTGCCATAAAGCACAACATAACATCATTCATAAAATAATGTTGTTTGATAACAAACTTTTGGAATGCATCTTATAAATCTGTTGGATTACACCAGTGATGTTTATGGAAAAAATATGTCCCAATACAGGCCAGACTTTCAGGAGGCAGAATTTATCTTCATGTTACTTTGCATGGGTAATGCTTTGACTTCATTATTAGCCAGCTGATGATACTGATGTTCTTAAACTGCTAAATGGATTCAGTGCATTACAAAATGCCTTCCTGTGGGATATTCAAAGGACTTAAATCCAGCCTTGATGGTTTTCACTGCTTACTCTAAGAATGAAAATAGACACTGCAGATCTATGTAAAAATCCTAGAAATCCCTAGAGCTTGACCTCATGTATAATTGTTTTTTTTTTCCCTTGTTGCCATTCAGGTGCTGGCTGATTTTACATAACGGCATTGTCAAGCATCAGCTATTACAGTTAAATAATCAGAAATCTGGTGAAAAAAATGAGCCACCTGTTGCCTTACAAACCCTAAATGCTTGGTATTTTAGCAAGAGAACTGCTTTCTGTATGGCAGGTTGTCCTTTCCTGTGTGTTATTTTTAATTCTTAAGCAGCTGTAGTATGGAGCAAAATACTGTACAACAGCAACTGGAAACTGTTTTTTAAGCTCCAGTGAGGTGGAGCTTGTTGTGCAGCTGCAAATGCCATTTTCTGTCTAGAGGCCTTTCCCAGTGCTCCAGGAACCTCCCACCTTACCTCTTCCCTGGCAGCCTAGGCCAGGCAGGGAAAGCCTGCACCTGGCTCCATCAGGAGTCTTAGCATGCGGTACTAGTTGTTATTGATAGCTGATCAGCAGGAATTACCTTGAGGAATGCAATGCTAGGAGAGTATTGCACGCTGAGACCAGGAGAATAGTTGAGGCATTTGGGAAGCAACATTTTTATAACACAGCTTTCTTACCACTCGGAATAGAGCCTAACCAGTAGGTCTATAGCCCTTTTTTATGCCTTCCTGTAGGCTGGATACATATGTTGCTTTCCCAAAAATCTTATTTAGGATTGGTCTTGCTTTCCTTTCCTTGCTTCCTGGTACCTGCCCCCCTCTCAGATAAAAAGCTTCCAAGGGAATATTTCAATACATAAACCAACAACACCCAACTCTGATATAATAGCTTTCTTGTAGTGAGCTGTCAGTCATTTTGGTTTTATATTTGATGGCCAAAACCAGATTTTGGTGTAACTGCTGGATGCTGACAAATTGGTAAGATTGCATACTGCAACCTGGACCCCTTGTGTGGAAACTGAGTAACTCGCAGTGAGTCTCAGAGAATCTCACTGAGTCATGGTTTGTTCTGGACTGTACTGGTCCAGAAGCATGTCATTTGAGTATAATCAGCATTGCAATGGAGCAGTGACAATGACAGCATCCAGTATAGGAGGAAGTGTTGTGCCTTTTCCTTCTGCTCCCTGTTGATCATTTTTCTTACTTGTCTCATCATCAGCTGCAGACCTTTTGCTTTGAGTAATGCGTGTGTGATAAACTGCTCTGTTTCTTGCCTACCCTCCACTGGATTAAGTATCACACATTACCAATTTGTATTAAAAGGAGTTTGGACTAAAGAAGAGATGCTTCTGCTCCTCTTGGGTCTCTGCTTTATTCTGTCCTGTTTTATTTTGGAGCTGAGTCAAGTATATTCACCTCCACACTTAGGCTTGTTTCAGGGAAGGGCTTCAAAGGCCTGACCTGTTTCTAGCAGCTTAATGTGTTGCTCCTGGCCACCTCTGCAAAATAGCCCTATGGGTTAGGCCAGGGGTGCCATGAGCTCAGCATGCCACCTCTGATGGTGGCATGAGCATGAGCGTGGCCTGCTCCTCATGTATTGCCCCAGCATCCACAGCTGTTGGATCCAATATGAGAAAGGGGACATCTCTGCTAATTGCTTTTTTAGAATCTGCTTACAGATTTGTTGTCCCATAGTTTCTTATCCATCTTACAACCAGCTCATGTCACCTGCCACCCAGCCTCTGGGGGCAGCAGATTCCCACAGCTTGCCACTGTAGTGTGACATTCTCTTTTCTATATGTTTATATGTTTGCTAGTTTCAACTATTCTCTGCTGGTTTGTAGCATGATGGAATTTGGGCACTAGCAGTTCTGCATTTACCTCTTCCAATGCCCACATGAGTTTTGTAAACCTTGCTCTTCTTACTTCTCAATAAACTGATCTTCCTCAGCTAGAGCTGTACCTAGAGCATCTGGGTATAAAACAAGACCCAAGAATATTTATCCTTACCATATGCAGAATCATATACATATATTTCATTAAAAGCAAGCAAATTCAGTAGAGCAAAGTACATTACAAAATATGCTCCAACCCCTCCATCAGCCATCCCCTCTACGGATTCAAATGCCTCAGCCTTTTTAGACTCTCATGGTAAAGGGCAAGCTGCTTGGCCAAACTTTAGACAAAAATTCTGACTAAGGCTATTTTGTTTTAAAATTGCTGTGTGAAATTAGGCATCCCAAGATCTGATCCTAAGGGACTCAAGTAAGTGGCCTGTCTTTCAAACTGCTAACACCCCAGTAGTTCCTGTGCAACAACTGGGAACTGCTGCATCTTCAGCAATTTTGAAAATTAGGCCAAGGATTTAGTTGCCTGAGGGTGGCATTTTCAAAAGAGTAAGGGTTAGGCCAACACAAAGTGTTTGTGAGCACCTTACTTCAGTGGCAGATTTGAGCGTGTGACTTTACAAAAGCTAATACTTTTCCTAAAAGGATAGTTGTGTTTATGGAGGGATGGGATTTCTGGAAGCTGAAGTGGGAAAGAAAATGCAAGGTATGCATACTTTCAGGTGCTGGATTGTTCAAAACGTTAGCTTTTGAGAAATATTTCTGAGAAGACATGGAGAGTGGCCAGTCTGGGAATTTAATAACATGTTTTTGTTCTGTAAATATTGTTATGCCATGGTTAAAAGGTAACTATATTTTTCTTGTCCAGTAATCACTACTGGCTTAACTGCAGCGTATTTCCTTTCAGGACTGTGTGGTTGGTTATAGTAGAAATGAGCTATTGACTGGAATCTTATCATTTATCTAGACTTCTTTTGGTTATTTGAAATATGCCTGAGAGGTAATAGGTGGCAATTTGCATTCTTTTGTTCTGTGAATTTTACCTGACAGTCTTGTCTACAGGCTCTTTTGTAAGGTTTAAAGGAACACCAGGGATAGGAGGGTAAAAAACGGAGTGAAATCCTGACCTTACCAGTACATATTTTTGTTGCGATAAAATTCTGCCAATTTCAAAAGGTTTCACTGAAGCAACTGCAGAAACAGGAAGGAGCACAGCTCATCACGGAGAGGAAGAAGGAAAGGAGTAAATTCTCATAGCCACTTTTTTGGTTGTCTTCATTCTTTGCTATACTTCAATTTAAACTGATATTTCCCCTATTACTTTTATGAGAATTTGAAAGAGAAAAATTTCTGTCTTCCTGAGACAGGAATTCCAGGAGGTCTTTTATATTTTTCCAAGTGCATATGGAAATTCAGAGTGTGTTCTTTAAATTATTTCAAGTGACTGTACAAAGACCTGCCCATAATGGAATATCCTAACATGTAGTTTAGCTATTTAAAAGGGTATTGGGTAAAAAATAAATGTATGGCAACAGGATCTCATTAATGAAACAGATTTGATTTGAACCTCTGATGCAGCTGTTGACAGCATAATTAAAATGATTAATTTGGAGTAGAAGAAGTACTTTGAACTAATTTGAAAAAATGGCTATGATCTTGACCATACATCTGACCAGTGTTAGGCAGGTACATAAGAATACTAGAAGCAAAAAAACGTGAAGCAGTGTTACAGCTGAAGAAAGAAAGGCTTTGTCTCAGATTCCAGGTGGTGGTGGTGGTGTTTTTTTTCAGAAATAAAATATTTCCTAAAAAAATGGAGAAGGTAAAAAAAATGAAACAAAATCTGACCTAAACATATGAACAAAAGCAATTATGTGTGATTTCTTTCCTAAACCTCTAGGGATTTCTGCACGTGCCATTTTGTCACAAAGAACCATATTTAAAATTGTAATTAAGACACTAAATATTCTTTATACATAATTCCATTTTTTCTTCATCTGAAATGCAATTGACTACATGTTGTTTGAATATGTATGTATTTTTACATATGCATACACACGCACATATATAAATGAAAAAAAAAAATAATCTGTTTCTCTTTCTCCCTGTCTGGATCATGGTGGGAATTTCAGTTAATGCCTGGGGCAAAGTGCCCTGCAAGGATGTTTGGAATTCCTTTGCTCCCCATAAAGGAGATCTTTGGAATCTGTAAAAGGGTTAGAAAATAGGTGGTTGTTGTACAACAATTGGCTTAACTTGTACTGGTTTATTTTATTTTTCTGTTTTAATAATTAAATGTATTTGATATGCTTTAATTATATTCTAAAAGAAGAGCTACACTGCATTTTCTAGGTCTCAAAGAGGCTGAATTAGTCCATCCCCCTGTTGATGTCAACTATGGCACATGCTGTATGTATTCTCATGGATGCTGTGCATTTAAGCTTATATATATATGAAAGCTTTCCATTTGGTTGGAGGTTTTATATCTTAGCATTTAATTCCTGAAAACTTTAATTTGGGTAATATTAATTGTTCGCACAGAGTTTTGCAATTTATGTGGTATTGACCTAGTCAAGCATTTATTTTTCTATTGTTTTGCACCTTGGTGTAGGCAGGGTTTATAGGGCTGTAAGGTGTGGAGAGAAAATGGAAACTGGGCAGAAGATAAGAGAAAGTATTAAATTCCATAATGTCTTAGTGTTTGTATATTAAAAGTGCGTGTATGTTTAGAGTAGAGGTTTCATGTTAGAATTACAGTTTTGTTTGAAACTGGGAGTGTGAGGACTAGCTTGTAACTTTTGTTTCTCCTTTGGGCTTCTAGTTTCATAATTGCTTTTCCTTACTTCTTATGGTAAAGATAAAAAGCTGTTATTGTAGAGGAACCAAAAGTTTTGCTTTGTAAATACCAAACTGCACACATTATTCCTGAAAGCGTATTCTAGATGCTGGCACTTGTCCCATCTGCATGGGTGTCAAGGTACAACTGGTCCATATGTGTAACATCCTTTTATTTTAAAATGGATGAAGAAATTGCCAAAGAGAGTGTATGATGCTGTGCTGCATGCTCCCAGTTTTCCTAGTCCTTCTGCCTGAAATTGTGTTCTGCTGTACTATGTATGCAAGTAGTTTTCTTTGCTAAAGATTGTGCATCCTAGTTCTAGTTAGTGTGATGTAACCCATGTGTTTTCTGACAGGCAAAATTCCTGCTTAAAACATGTTGGTTTCTCTTCACGTATTTAAGAAGAAAAGCCCAAAAAGCAAAGCCTCTTCAACAGCAAAAAACCCAACCCCAAACCACCCAGATTTCTTGAACAAATGATCTGCTTTTTTTAATCTTGACCTGACCTTTGGAGTTAAGCCTCTCTGTGGTGTATAAATAAGTGGTGACCATTTACTCTTGGGAAGAAGGAAGTTTGATGAATCACAGGAAATAGTAAATTATGTGGATTCCACATGATTCCCAAGGTTGAAACAACTTTTTTTCTCTTTTTGCCTTGCACAGGGGCCCTAACGTGTCACCAATTTGAGGGGATGATAGGCTCCGGTTACTTCTGGAGGGCACGGTGGGGGGAGAGAGGAAGGCAAAGCAGAAGATTTCACATTTTTTATTGCACCGTTTAGGTTAAACTTGTTCTCTTTATTTCTTCCCTGGCGGATGGAGAAAAACCAGTTGTGGTGTGCTAAAATTGCCCAGAAGCACACCGACAGCTATCTGGGGACAGTGAGTATTGAAAGTGGGGCCTTTAATGAAAAAAAAATAAATATGCAAGGCATGGCTGTGGTGCTGATAACCTATTAAGTTTTACTCCGTTGGTCTCCCGTGATTTAAAGTTTCGACATATCCATGAAGTGGGTAGTAATATAAATAGTTAGGGTGGGGAAGGCTGCAAATACTAATAGCAAATAGGCTCCAGGATGTGAGAGCAAATGTGGAAACCGAGCCTTTCCTGGTCTACTCTGTCTCTGTCTCTTCACTGCTATTCTCTCAGCTTCCTTGTCAATTAAACTAATTGGTGCTGAAGATATTTCCCTAAAGGAGATCTCATACTAGGGCATTTCAGGCAAAATCATTTGCAAGACTTTTAATCTAGTCAGGATATATTAATAGAATGCAGGGGTTTTTTATGCGTGAAGGGAATGCTCTGAAATTGCTACATTGTTCATGGTCCATATAGCTAGACAAAACACTAGGCACTTTCTGTCTCCAGAAGATGAAGGTTAATTTCTACAGTGTAGCAACATGCTTTGTTGTGGAGCCATATTAATATTATATCGTTTGAGTCACAGGAATTTTTACTAATTGATCTTTTTCATAACAAGAGTAACTTTTTAATGTAAAAGAAAGATTTCCTTTCAGTTTCCTTTTCCTCTTTTTCTTTGGTTTGCTGTTTATGTTTTACATCAGGAGGTCTGCAACCTTTGTTTTACTTGAATGTCTCATCTCCCTTGTGCAACTAAGGTTTTCATTCTGCATTTGCTCTACAATAGAATTTATTTGTGGTGTATGGTAATAAAGTGTGTTGGAAAGAGTGCAAGAATGGTACTAAAAGTGATGTATCTAGCTGGAATTTAGCACACCTTTGGGAGAGTTCATTTAAGAAAACAAACAAACAACAAAGCTCTACATTAAATTACAAGCAGTTAATTTTTTAGATGAACCTTTGTGAAGTCTGATTTGGTGACAGAATTTCATTGTGTAATCTCAAAAGACACAAATGGCTGTTTTCTAATAATAGCATTAGCTTACAGAGGTGAACTTTGCTTAGAAAGGCCTTGGTGTCTAAGAGACTGCCTCCATGTGTTCAGCTACAACTGCAGGATGAATATATCCTATATTGTATCCCATATATATATGTGTCTTAATTTTAAATGTTTCTTGCCATTGATGTGTATTTGTTAGTCCCAAGGTCATATGTCATGCTTTATAAAACAATATACCGTGGCTTTGCTCATGCAAAGCTGTTGCATGTTTGCTGTCAAGCTTACTTATGTGAAGACCTTCAGTAAAGGCTTCAGCATGGTTGGAAGCTGGATAAGTGGATTTTAGTCACTGCATGAATGGTGGTGTGAGGGCACTGCGGTTTTCCTCAGGGTAAATGGCTGGAACAAATGTGGTACTTGCAGTAGCCTTCAAACTACTCTTAGTTCACCCATCTCTGGGGCATCTTCCACATGTCAGCTGCCAGGTGTTCGTGCCACCATACCTCTTGGATGTGGCAGAAAGAAGCTGATGTGGGGATTGGCGTCTTGGTCTAAAATGTGAAATGCCTCAGCTTTAACTCACTTGCAGGACCTGGATTTCAGACCGTTTGATTGTAGCTCTAAGGGGAAGACTGCAGTTCCCACCTGGGTGACTTCCCAAGAGCACTGGAGCACTAACCTGACAAGGCAGCACTTTTCCTTTTAGATGAGATACTTGGGTTAGGTGCCTACTGTTGAAACACGCTGAAACTGCACTATTCCTGCGTGCTCACTCATTGCAAGTTATCTGTCAGAACCTTGAGTAGTTAAGTCCAGGGAAAAGCAGCAATGTAGGATTCCCATAATTACTCACCAGCTTATCAGATGCTCATTTCTAATTGAGTGCTACCACCAGCTGGGAACATCCACCCCAACCCACGTAGAAAGTAACCCACATGAGACCTGGAGGACTGGGTCACGTGAGGTACTTTACCTGTGCAGCGGGATGTATACAGAGCATTCAAATCTGTCATTGAATTGAAAAATTGGCTGAAAATGTTATTTTTATTACACCAAATAAATCTAAAGCTTTTCATCTTAGTAATGATTCTTTGTCCTTTAATGTAAGGGTGCTTAGATAAAAAAACCCTCACTTTTTCTGCTTGAAACATATTGTGTGTTGCTCACTTCTGGGTTTGTTTGGGTTTTAAAAACTTAGACGATGTCAACTTAAGTGAACTGTTGAATTTTAATGAAGAATGTGGAGAAAAACCTTACCATTTTATACATTCACCATTTCAGTTAATATATCAGCTGAAACCTTTCTTTCACTGGAGCTATTGTTTGAGTTTGAACCATGGGTACTTTCTGTTTGTACTTCAAAATATAAAATACATTTTCCAGTCTATTTAGTATTGATTGGCTCCCCCTTCCCCAATCTAGCTGTGAAAGTGTTTTGTGCTTATTTTTATTTGTACTTGCAGGTTCATTATTAGCTTTCTACAAACTGTGACTCAGCTTAATCCAAGGTCAGTTCAGTTTTCAGGCTTACTGGGGCTCTCAGTGGGCATTTAAACCAATTTTTGCTGTGACTGACTGCTTGGAAGAGTTGCAGGCAAAGCTGGGCAGGAAGTGACAGAATACCTCTTTTTCTGAACTTAAGCTTTTCCTCCTCAAGTATGTACCAGTTTCAACAAAACTGTTTATGTAAACATTTCTGAGGTGTGTGGCGAGTTTTCAGTTGAGAAGAGAGGAAGACTCTCCTCAGTATAGTCACTAACACCTTTTTGAGGTAGTGACCTGTGCAGAGGATCACAATGCTGTTTCCAGGTGCTTTCCAAGTTGGCTGTGGGCTCTAGTTTCTGAGTTTCCCACACACAAGGCAACATGTTTTCCATCTCTTAGGATGGTTCTGTTTTGTAGAATTAAATTTATTCAAGAGTCTCTCTGGTTGCATCGATCAGGCACTTGCCATGGAACACAAAGCAATACACCTCTTTTGAACCCTTCCATTCATTTGAGGAGTCTGAAAAGGAACGTTATTCCAGGGCTTAATGTATAGTTGGTGACTGAGAGGGAATGGAGCTGTTGGAGGAAGGGCTTGAGTTGTGTTTTCATGCTAAACACCACCCCAAAATACAGATGGCTACTAGCAATGCCTTGGTTTGAAGTATGAATAGAAAGGATGTCTATAAAATGGAGCAGGGAGAGAGAGAGAAGAGGTAGAGGCAGAGAGGCAGGCAGCTGAGCGCAGATGCCCCCCACCTGCTGACCTGTGATGGGGCAGTCACCAAGGTACAGACCTGGTAGTGCATGCAGAGAGCTCCGAGCATGACTTTGCTCTCATTTTGGATGCTGTTGGGTACCAGCAGCTCATTAGTGCTCTCCATACAGCCATCTTCTGCTCCCTGTGAAGATCGGTTGTGCTTGCCATGCATGAGCAGTGCTCATTGGTAACATCAATTAACTCTTAGGCCAGGCAGCATGTTTTTAGTAAAGAGTGTTCTTCATAGTAAATTTTTTTGAAATGTCAAATTTTACCCTGTAAAGGAACAAGGTCAGTTGTAGGAAGGGAAGTGCATGTGTGTATGTACAAGTAAGGTAACTTTTCTTTTTGTCCCTCAGAAAAATATTTCCTGAAAATACTTTCTCCTGTTACTTCATCTTTAGAGGCTGTTGTCTCATGAAACTTGAGGTTTCAGAAACCTCCTAGGAGAATGAGAGTTGGAAAAGAAATGCTCTTTTATTGTATCTTCTTGTCGTAATGGGAAAATGTGTGGTTGCCAACAGACAATTTCTTGGTGTCATCTATTCTAATCAAAATGTTCTATCATTGGGTTGCTTTCACAAAGCATCTCGTTTGGCTCTCTTTCTCCTCTTGGAGTAATGACAGCATCCTTTCATTCCCAAGTGACACCCAGAAGTCCCCTGCTATTAAGAGTCAGACAGTAGTGTGATGCCTGTGACTTTCACACAATCTGATAAGTATTCATAAGTCTCAGGTTGTTTCTGCTTAGCTGGCGCGTATGAAAAGTGGCCACTTATAGCGGTGAACTGACAAAATGTCGTTGTAACTAGAATCTCAGTCAGTTTTGATGAGGGGGGGAAATGGTGAATGTTCTTGTCAAGTGGTTTAACGTGATCTCTACTTCTAGGCATGTATCACAAAACACAAGTCATGCAGTGAAGGGGAAGAGAGCACTTTTGATGTATGTATTATCTAGTCTTCTGCCACGGTGTGAGAAATGCTTTAGCCAGCTCATCTGTTTACCCAGCTAAAAAGCAAATCAAGGTTACCCATAATTAGAGATGGTTGAAGAATAGAGTGTTCAGATCTGAGTCTGGATTACAGGCACGCTGCAGTTCATGTTTGAGGCTGAATGAACTTGTCTGGCTTCAAGGGCACTGAAACGAGATGTGCAATTCTTGGGAGTATTTTGGCCTCAAATGGCAGAAACACACGGTGTATTGTTTATAACTTTCTCATGAGGAGAACAGAATTTTTTTATTTGGACTTAGCCCCTGGTAACCTGTCTACAGAATTTCACCATCTCTGTGAAGCCCTTATTTAATGTTCAATGCTATCATATGTGAACTCTGAGGAGGCAATGTAGTGCCCTTTCTGAAAAGGAGAAGGGACCTGTTGCAGCAACCCTGTTATTTTGTTACCTATGGGGAGATCCTGTGGAAAAAAAAATACATGGCTTAATTGGACATCTGCTTTCTGCCACTGGCTCTCTTCATTGTCTGCTACTGGATGATTTAGATGAATCATGGGAATGTTTCTTCTCGGTTCTTACCTCCCTAAAGATCTAGGATTTCATCAGTAAGAAGAGCAGATATAAACATCCATTTACTAGGTGAGTCCATCAGATCTCTTTACTAGAGTTCCAAAAATCTAATGCTGGGATCATTGATTATGTTTGTGAGTTACCAACATCACAGTAACAGGACAGAAGATTTGTCATGGACGTGCTATTTAAGTCTCAAGAGTAAAGGAGAAGATCATGAAGGCTTCCTCCCTCCTCCCACCCTCCTGCCCCAGCTATTTGAATGATTACATTTTCACATCTAAATATGTGAGCATGGTCTTGGAATGCTAAAAGTGGATTCTTTTCAGTTTTATAGATTCATCTAACAAAGAGGGGTTAACAGTCAAATAGATTTGATGGTATCTATCTAAATGCCTTTTTACATAATTTATACTTTGCTAGCTATAAAAAGATGCTTTGGAAATTATTCAGAAAGTCCTTCAGGAATAGTCCCAATCTCTGCAGCCTTATTAAATGCATACAGGCATGTCTCCCAGTGAGAATCTCAAGCTGTGAAAGTCATTAGAATAATAAATTAAACTTCTATGTATACAGGCATTTTAAACTTCAGGTGAAAATTCCTTGTATGCCATGTTCTAATTTTCAACTCAAGGGCTAAAGAAATGAGACTTTGGAACTGATTGGTGATCTTCTGCAAAGTTTTACATGCATAATGAGTCACTGGGCTGTGCTGGCTCCTGAAACATGTTGTGGAGATGTTAATGCTTTGAAAGGTTCTTTCCTTTCTTGACTTCTAGCTCTGTAACAGCTAGAATCTAATTAGGGAGAATAGACTATTTAATAGTGGAAACTACACAGCTAATAACTGTGAATGTTGCTATTTTGGATTGGTTCCTATCATCACTTTCTAATACTATTTTAGTCAATATAATACTGTAAAATGGAATTTTCATGCATTGTGTAATCAGAATGACAAATGTAAATCATCAGGTTTTGCAACTGGAGAAACATCGCTGAGAAGGATAACTCCCAGAATCCAAAAGTCATGGAGCCAATGGAAACAATTCTTTAATGGAAAAATCTCCAAGACCGGTGCTTGGATGAGTCTGCAGTCCATAATAGATGCAAGGCTAAATTTTCCTTTTAGTATCAATTTTCCAAAAACATCTTGCTCATGTTAAATTGCTTCATTTGATGAGTGTATTGGCTTAGATGTTTCAAGGTACTTATCAGTGAGTTGATGAAGTAGGAAGAACCCAAAAATATACTTCATGTTCTGTCAAAAATGAATGCTTCTAGAACCACTAAAATCAGCTATTTGACCTGAAAAAATTTTTCTTCAGCCATTCTAAATTATTTAATGCATGTCAGACTACTCACCGATGCCATGTGTGTGAGGGAAATTTCAGTAAAGTTGTTTTGATTTCACTAAAGAGAAAAAGCTATTTGCATTTAGATAAAAGTTGCTATTTCTTCCCTTTCCAAAAATTTAATTTTTGTCAGAATGGGAAAATTCAACTCACAAAATACATAATTGTGAGTTGAAGGATGCTGCCTAAAAGCTGGGGAGTAGAAAAATCAGAATTTCTAGCTTGATCGTGTGTTGTTTTGGTTTGTTGTTTTGTTGTTTGTTTTTTTTAAATGTCCGGAGGTTATGATTGTGGAGGATGCTGGATCCTCTGATTAGAAATTTCTTTATTAGTTGATACCTTAGACTATGATTGCCAAATAAAGTAGTTTAGTCGGAAAGTCTGGGAAATGAAAATTAGGATACAACCTTAACTGAAATCAAATGTCTTACTGGCTTCAACCACAGCCAGAATGATGTCTTCAAAATATGAGTGTGGCCTGTCATTATGCTTGGGTTGAGGAACTTAATCAAGAACATTTTGATTTGCTCTCATAAAAACTGCAGGAACTCGTAGAAAAAGGAGGTTGCAGGAGAGTTTTGGAGGGGAAAAAAATGAAAAAAAATATTTATTTTTTTTTATACTTTACAAATAATAACATTGAATCCAACTCCTGCTCTTGCTGCCACAAAGTAGTCTGTGGCAACAGCTGCTGCTCAAACAGCTAAAATCACTGAAACATCTATTTCAACACAAATAAAAATAGACCTAAAAATGCTTAGTCTGAACCTAATTCAGAAACTAATCCAAAACAAGTGTATTCTGGGAAATGCTTGTATTCAACAACTAGTCATTTTTAGCATTTCATCAGGCAACAGCATGAAAGAAATATCTACTATAAAAGTACTGAAGAACCTTCTGTATCACTGAGCAAAATCCCAAGGGGGGTGGAACAAACTGTAACAGGTGAATGGTGTTTACAGGGGTTTGGGTGGACTCTCAGTTCCTCATGTGGTGACTGTTTGCCCAGATTCCTGGGCTCCTTTTGGCTTGGGTGACCAATAGCAATAATGGCCCCAATCTGCATTTGTTTTGCCCGACATAAATCTTTTACGATTTGTAGATGTAGCTGTTTTCATGCCTTCCTCAAGTCTGGATGAAACCCAGCCTCAGTGGAACTGTATTAGTCTTCCCCAAAGTTTTTAGGAACCATGTCTCTTTTTGGATACTTTCCAAGAACAACATGAACCACTTGCACATTGACTGCTTGCACCATCAGGAATTGAACAAAAAGGCATAACCTGCTTTCACCACATTTGAGTTCCAGATGTGTACAAACCCAATTCCTCAGGCTTTTGAAGATGTGAAGGGAGCACTCTTCTTCCTTCTTCTTTGCTTTTGGGAAGAGGATGCAGAATATTTCCCAAAGAATACTTCTTGAGTCTCCAATTAAGAATATACACAGAAGTTTCCCATAATAGATGTGAACACTTGTAATGGCAGAAGAAAAACAGCATCCCATCTTGTACTGCTGTTTTGATTGTATCATGGTCTTCTGACGTGGAGAGACAGGGAGAACTTTTTTCCCAGACATGCATTCCTTGAAAGATCTACTTTAATTGTCCTTGTCTGAGCCTACTGAACTACAAAGATTGCTAGCTCTGAGACTGCCCTTCCAGTCTGAAATTCCAGTATGGCAATTGCAAGGTAAAGGGATGGTCCCTGTGCCTTCAAACTCCATCAACCCTGGCAAAGTTGCAGAAGGAATGAGTACTGCATATTGTTTGTATTGCTTATTTCATGGAATCTGTGTCTTGCTTGCATGTGTTTCCCTTGTTTTTGGGATGTTATGATGCAATGTCCTATAGGAATTATCCCTTACAGAAAGGGAAACGGAGACTGTGGGTCACATTTGTTGTCTCCTTTCCACCGTCTATGCCAGAGGAGAATTAAGACCTAGGGCACACAGGGTTTCAGATTTGTGTTCCTTTGTGGTTGCTAGAGCACATTGCTTTGGCTGCTGAGTTAAAATCAGGGGTGGAAGTAGGGCAAGCACACTGAAGACTTGACTTCAACCTCTGTCTGCAAGGAACAAAACCCCCAAAGGGAACACTCTTCCATGAAGCAACACACTGAAGCCACAAAAAAAAGTGTCTGCCCAGCATGGCCTCACATGGCTTCAAAACACCATTCCATAACTAATTAGAAAAGTCACAGAGTTGCCCCCGTTGATGCTTCCTCCAAGCCTGTGGGCAGCACTTTACAGGAGGAAGGTGTCAGAAACACTACAGTGGCTTTGAGGGCTGCACTTGGATCTAAGCCCCACTTCTCCAGGTGAAAGTCTTCTCTCCCTGCCTGTCAGCTGATCTAATTGTGAGAGAGAGAAGAAAGAGATATTTTTGTAAAGCTGTTTAACAGCATGAAATTGTATTTTCCCCAAATGGCTGAAACCACTCTAAATAAGAGGGAACCTGCAGGTGGAGGAAGAGCCCCTGCATCCTTTCTGTATTCCAACAAGAGGACAGAGGATTTTGACAGGTAGCAGGCAAAGTTTGATTAATTGACTCATCTATGGGAGACAGAAAGAACTGTAGCAGTCAGCATTCTGCTGGCTTATACCTCCCTAATACACAGTTCTTTGCAGAACAGAGCAGTCAAATGATGACCACATTTGCCTCCCCCCAAACCCCTGCCCTGCACACACACACACACACACACACACTTTCTAATGAGTTTTTGCTGAGCCTGTAGATCTACTGGGAGCATACTCCTGGTTTGATAATTGATATGCAGAGTTTAACCTCCCCTGGGATGGATTTGGAAAAAAATAGTTTACAAGTAGGCTTAGTGTTTCCATCATATGTAGCACCCCTTTTTTGAATTGTGAACTCTCTATTGCTACCCTTATGGTTGAGACCTCTTCTTACATTTCTGTCCTTTAGTTGCCTTTAGTGCACACTATGTGCATTTTAGAATCCAAGTTAACATGTGAATTGTCTGAAAACTTAACTGCTGCTTAATCAGGAGATAGATCTAGCTCCTCCTCTTGTGTGTCTAACTGATGGACAAATCCACTATGCCATGTTAAAGGAATAATTAAAAGCTTAATTCACATGCAATACAAAATAACCAGAAATGACTGCACTCTGCTTTGAGATGTGCTGTAATTTTTACCATTACTTTGGATTGTTTTGGTTTTCTAAAAATAATAAATGACCCTCTAAATAGTTGCTGGCCAGAGGCACACAAGAAGCAATCCATAGTATATGGATTTGTTCAATGGCATTTAAAGGACCTTGATTAAAATTCAGCCCAGGCTGGAGTGATGAGAAGACTGTTTACTGAGGGCTGTTTGAAGTCATACGTTGCACTGCAGACAGACCAGAGGGATACACAGATTGAAACATTTTACCTTGCATGTCTGAATCCAGCTGTCAGGAGCTGGTGGCACTCTGCAAGAGAGGTATCAACATTCTTGAGCAGTTTGACTGCTGCTGCTTACGAGTTTTAATTTTCATTGTTTTCAAATTCGCAGCTGCATGGGTTCAGCATCAAAGATCATGGCAATAAATGGTCCTGTTGGCTGGATTTTCTTTTTTTTTTTTTATTCTACAGGTGCTATGTTTAGATACTTCATTTTAAAGTAGTATGCATTTGAAAGTTTGTGCTGGAAATGAGACATCACTTTTATTCCTCTTTTCCCTTAGCTCCATTTAAGCACATCTCCATGCATTTCTGAGGAAAGAGGAAAGTATTGCCTTGTTTTCTCCCATTCTGACTAGAGTACATAAGTATCATAGAGGAAAAAAAACAACACACAACCCCCCCCCCCCCACACTAGGCAAGCACTGTGTCTACTTTCCCTAGTGTTTTATATTGTTTGGGGTTTTTGGTTTGTTTTTCCAAATGGAGACCTTAATTTATTTTTTTAAGACAAAAATCAGAGTTGAACATATGATCTAAAAAATAAATTATTTAACTGTATTCCTCTTGATTCTGGTTTTTGACTTAGGTTTCAGGGTTACAACTGTAAAAGGACTTGTTCTGTTTCTATATGTATGTTTTGCCACAAGCTTTGTAACCTTGGGGAAGAGAGATGCAGGTGGTACAAAAGGGTTTTTAAAAATTGTTTGAAAATGTTTTAAGAGTAAGGTTTTCTGCCTAGAATGAATCCTAAATAAAATAAATGTAAGCAGAGTTCATCTTTCACTGTTAACAGGGCCAAAATTTGTGCTATCTTCAAAATACTCTCTGCAGTACTTACCCACTGCCTTCTTTATGGGTCCATGGAAATGCCTGTTTGGTACGTGGGTGGCACCGGTTAACGGAAATGATGAGTGTCAAATAGTCATCAATAAATGCATAAAATGGAATGCAAAGTGCCATAGTATTCAGGGTAAAAGCAAAAAGCAAAAAAAGTGAAGGAAATATTTTTAAAGGGCATTGGTGAGCACTTGAAAATACCTGACTTTCTGTTTAATTGATGGGGGTAATTCTGTTGGCCTGTGGTGCTGAGAGCTTTGCTGCTTCTGCTCCCACTCCTTGTGCTATGAACTGACAGTTTTGCTGTTGTGATCAGCTCAAATGCCTCTGCTGGAAGTTTTCTGGAAGTTTCTCTTTTTGTAGGTTGTCAGACATTTGGATGTATTGTCAACATGCAGAGTGTGTTTTCAGGCTCTGGCTAATCCAATTCTGAGACCGCTGGGACAAGTCATGTTTGATTTTTTTTTTTTTTATGTTTCCTGTCTGTGAATGGGTTTGTGCAGTGAAGCGGTGAGTGTAGGAGCAGGGAAGCCACACAAGTGTAGTCATGTGGATGTGCAACAGACAATTAATTAACATATGATAAATCAGTATGTGATTCAGGATGTGATACTGATTTCTTCCAGTATCTACTGCAAGTATGTTTGGCAGACTAAACTCAATTATTGAACAGGGGTAGGAGTTGCTTTTAGAAAAGATGGGGCTCTGAGAGCCCAGTCATCCTGGTTTGTGGGTTGCACTTAGGCATAAGCACGTATGCTGAAATAACATGGTCTCATCCATCATTAATCACCATTCCTGGGTCTAGGCTATGGAGAAAAATGTATCTGATTTATCAATATTCCTCTCTCAGCCTCAGGCGGGATCCTTGTTACAGGCTAGGCATTTTCAGTAAACTTCTAGCTTGTGTGTATGTGGTGAACAGCAGTGATTTACTAAAGTAAATTATGTGGGAAATGGAACACACTGAGGTAATTATCTATGAAGTTGGGGAAAAAATAAGTAAAGCTTGGTCCCAGTTTTGAGAGAAGTCATTGGTATCAGTTTAAAACTCTTAATTGCTGCTTGTAAATGGTTATCAGTAGTTATTACCCATTTAGAAAGAGTAGAACTGCTAACATCTGAAATGGAGCAAAAAGTAGCGAGTAATTGAGCCTTGAGGGACTCCTTGTCACTTAGGGAAGCACAGTTGATGTTCATATTGCAGTTTATGGGTGCCTGCCTGTAATGAATGCACTTATGGTTAATTATTTTTTTGCCTAACATTTGCTGAGCTATAATCAAAACTCATCCAGAATTATCACAAAATGCAAGGGGCTGATGAGCTAGAAGGTCTCATTATACTGGTCAGATAGTGGTGAGCACCTGAGTTGCAGTATCATGAACTCTTGTCCCTACCTGAGAAACCAGTTTGAAGTATCAGTATCCCTTTACTCGTGTCATGCAGAAAGCTTCTAGATGAGGATTATTTTTCAGTAATTTATTGGTGCATCTAGCTAGTTTGGTAAATTTAGTTCATAAACTTGGCACAAATGCAAGCAGAACTGCCTCAATGCTTTTTAACAAAGTGGAAGCATCAGTCTCAAATAGTAGTTTAGAAATCAGTAAAGCAACCAGAAAAGATCATAGAATCATAGAATGGTTTGGGTTGGAAGGGACCTTAAAGATCATCTAGCTCCACACCCCCTGCCATGTGCAGGGGTACATCCCACTAGACCAGGTTGCTCAAAGCCCCATCCAACCTGCCCTTGAACACTTCCATTGAAGTGATGGGACCTCCACAGCTTCTCTGGACAACCAATTCCAGTGTCTTACCATTCTCATAGTGAAGATTTTCTTTCTAATGTCTAATCTAAATCTCCCCTCTTCCAGTTTTAAGCCATTGCCCCTTGTCCTCTCACTACATGCCCTTGTAAAAAGTCTCTCCTCACCTTTCTTGTAGGCCCTCTTCAGGTACTGAAATACATGTATTCACCTGATGGCTGGAGGAGGGGAAGGCAGCAACACAGTTAAAGTAATTTTGCTTTTTTCTCCGAGGATGCAAAATTTAATGTCTTATATTCTGTGCATCTGGTAGGTTCTTAGATGTCCTGCCTAACATTTGAAGTATGTGCTGACAAAGTTTTTCACTGTGTTGCTGGAGAGCTTTAAAATTTTAGTAAATTCAGTGGAATGTCAAGTGACTGCAAAGTGATGGTGGAGAACTGTTGGGCAAACAGTTGAACAAATGCATTGTGCAATGCAGATTAAGACTTCAAAAATAAACATTATTTGCACTTTAAGGGAGGGTGATGAACGAACAGGAAGCGAGTTGTGGAGTAGATTGAGTTAGCTGGCAAACAAGAACAGCATAAGTAGTTCTGGTGAAAACCAAAGCGGCTTCATTCAGCGGTGGGAACTGTGCATTTAACTTTCCATGGGTTATGTGATGTAATGTACTGAGGAGCCATTTCCCAAAATGCTGTTGCAGACAATAATGAGCACTATGTCACTTGACAGCTAATTAGAAAGCAGAAAAATTACCTCCTGCCTCTGATGCTCTGTCTATTAAGTCCTCAGCTGTACAGTAGAAACACTTCTGAACAGATTCCTGATATTTTTGCACTGTACCATTTACAGTAGAGTCAGCTGCTTGATGCTAATAAGATAAACGTGTATACAGTGTCTTCAGACTCTTACAAAATGTGAATTAGCTTTCTCTAAGGTCTTTGTTAGTTCTTAGGCAACAGTGATTTGTAAGGCCTTTGTTCATACCCTGTGTCATAGAAACCTTTTAAAGAAATTTATGCTTCATTTTTAAACATTGTGCTGCCTAAACTTATTTTCTACACAAAAATAATGAAACTAAAAGGCATTTCCAAAAAGTTGCATGTCAGATTAGCACCTTTGCATTCTTAATCTCGAGTGCCTCAGGTGTGAAGGCCACTAGACATTTGCTCATTCTTCCTTGTTCAGTTTGCCTTATGTTCCAGATCCCTTGACACAGTTTTTCTTTGTGGCAGCTCCTTCCCCTTGCGCTCCTTTAGCTTCCTGTTTAATTACTAAGTCCCCATCTCTTCTATGAGAATCAATGGTGATATGTCTCTCTAGGTAGTTAACGCAGCAGAACCTTTGGATGGGTGCCTTTATTCATGGTTGTTATTATCAGTCCCTGCTAAGTTGGAGGCCATAATGTGGTTTGTTATCATGTGAGTGCGCACTGAGTGCGCAGGGTATGACTCCAAACAAAGCTCCAGAGCGGAGACTTGCAGGGTAGTTCCTGTTCCCTGTGAGCTGGTACTGCCTTTCCTTGCTACAGATCAGTCTACCCAAAAGTCATGTCAATGGGAGCCAAACTACACCTATAAGCTACTTGAAATGCAGTGTAACTCAGTCTTGTGAGGTAAAAAAGATTTTCAGGGACAATCTGAGTAGAGGACCTACACAAGTATGCTCATTGCATTCCCCTAGAAGGCTGGTAGTTAATCATGCACACAGCATCTGGCCTGCTAGGGCACAATGTACATGTTGGATGTGGTCTTTGATTTCACTTCTTATGGCCTCCTGCAACATGACTTGAACCTCCACGTGGGTACTGCTAAGGTCTAGCTTAGTGTGTGTTTGAAAGTCATGTTTGGCCTGTTTGTTTGAAGCAAAGAAAAATGTTCATAATCCTTTGCTAGATCAATGAATGCTAATCCTGTAAAACTTACCCTGTAATAGAGCAAGTGATTCATCTGGAGACAACATAAGAATTCTTTTAAGGTATACAATTTTGGGCAAAGGAATACAATATCTTCTGCTCTAGTCTCTGTTCCTGTATAGATAGATGTTCACTTGTGTCTCAGATCTTGTAAAGTTTATAGAGAACATTGAAGCAGTTGAGAGAAAAGTAATTTGGGCTCAAGTTGTGCTTGCTGAGTACGTGATCTGTGATGCAAGGAGCTGTTGAATGTAGCTGATCAGGGTAGTGTTTGGCCTGAGTACAACTGAACATCATCTACAGTATGGCTGTCCCTTAACAAAGACATATTTATTTATTTTTTAAGCAGTGTTGTGTAAGAAATAAAGGTAGTAGATTAAAAACCTTTGACCATACTAATATTCTATGTCTGATTTTGAATTATAGTTTTTGGGTCTCAGACAACCGTAACCAGAGTACTGTATGTTCCAAATGACAAAGCTGATTTCACCAGGAGAGCTGCATCAGGTCCTACAGGGTAACAGTGTGGCAGAAGATTGTTCCTGTATGTGACCTTGATGTCATGACAGTCTTGTAAAGTGACCTGTAGATGAGGATTCCTCTTCTTCTATGGGCAAATTTTAAAAATCAATGCAGGTTCTGACTTTAATGCTTTCTTGTTCAGCACTTCAAATGAGATGTAGTGTGGGGACAGAGACTAGCAGAGGCAGCAATGGGTAACAGCTTTTAGAAAATGTGGTATGGTCCTCAGTCAATCAACTACCAAATGTAAGGTAGATAGAAAGTATGGGGGAGGAAAAAAGTAGCTCACCGAAGCTGTGTTAAAAGCAACAGGTCTTCATGCTGCTAAGATCTACCAGAGGGAGAGTTTGTTCAGACACAGTTTGATCTGGCAGGATTTGGGAGAGGTGATAAAACCCACGCCCTTCAGTTGTACTCTCATCTTGCCCAGAATTATTCACCTGAAAGCCAGTCTTGTTTTTTATTGTGGAGCAGTCACATCCCATTGCAAGTTTTGATAGCAACACTGCAATAAGTGGTTGTATTGGTGCTGCGAGTGGGATTCTGGCTCTGTATTGGTGACTGGAAGCAGGAAAGTGTGAAGGACTGCTCCTACTGCTCCTATCCCAGCCACTGTGAGCTCTGAAACTGATATAAAGCACTTCTTGCTACTCCCAGGGCTGCTTTGAGTGAAGCTTGTGCTTACACGTTGTCAGGAGTCTTCAACACTGTTAGCAAAAAAAAAAAAAAAAAAAAAAAAAAAAGAATGGCTTTCTAGTTAGCTCAAATTACCTTGTTCTGAGTAATTGAAGATTAAAAAAAAAAAAAAAAAAGAGGAAAAGGAAAGAGAGCCTAAAAAAGCCTGTGTCCTCCTTGTTGTGACAGGTCTGGCTGTCAAAGCCCGATCAGTTGCAATGCTACCCTGCAAGGCTGCTGCTGCAAAGTCACCCGGGGTTGTTAGGCTGCTGTGCCAACAAAGCAATTGTTGCGAGAGCCTTGCAACACTTGCTCAGGTAAGTACTCTTTTTAACAGGCCACTAGAGAGAGCAAGGACAGCAGCCCTAAACATTGTATTAAAAACGCACTCGTTTTTTTTTTTTTTTCCCCAGCTGTAGTACTGAAGGCGTGGGGGGAAGGGAGGGGAAACGTAGCTCTTTGGGCTCTAGACAACAGCATATATAATGCATAGTTGCACTTGCTTTTGACTGTCGGGGCGTTAGGAGGGCGACAGGCAGAGCCGGGCTTCCCAGGGGAGGCCCCATCATTTTGGCTCTGAGAGCTGTGGAAGCGTTTGTGTGATGGGCGGCGAGGGCCGGTGTGTGCTTGCGGACAGGGAGTGAGTCGGTAAGTGGAAGCACATGGTGCTGGCTGGTATTGCTGCTCCCCGTGTTTGTAGTAGGATAGAGTTTCTAAAGGATTAGATAACACGCCTGAGCTCCATGGCATGCAGTTTTTAAACTGTGTTTACAGTTCAGGAGGTACTGTGAGTAGAGATGATTATGTCCTTTAAGTGATGTTTTTGTTGCAGCTTCTGTGATAAAAGAAGGAAGGCTCTGGTGAAGATATTTTTGCTGACAGATAGATATTCTCTAAGCAGTTGCTGTGCAAACTTTTGGGGGATGGGAACAGCAACATACAGAGATACCTCAGCACTTCCCTTTAATAAAGGCACATCATTAAGCCATTTCCTGCACATCTGAGAGGCTGTTGGAAGAGCAAGATGGTATTGAAATGAAATTAAAGAACTGCTTGATTTTTTTTTAAGTATTATTTAATTTAATCTTTGTGGAGTATTACTGTTTCTGGGGAAAAATAATGTAATGAAGGCAGCAGAATTACATTGGCTCTATGGACTGAGTAACTAGAAGGAGAAATTCCAGTCTCTTCTTTGCTTTCCTCTCTGAAAATGTATGATATGGAAGGCAGTACAAACTGCAGAATTGTTTTACCCTGTCATCTATTAATGTGACTGATGTAACTTGAAGAGCCCTTTTGCTGATGTGCTTTCTCTACTGTGTGTATATATATATGCTGTATATGTTATGTAGGCATAAATCTACATGTCTGTATCTATATAATGTATACATTATATTCTTATACATCTATATATATGCCGTAATATAGCATAATGGAAACAAAACAGAGGAAAGGGAAACCAAGAAACCTATTCAGACCAAATGAACCTCATTGGGTCCCAGACTGATGATGGGTTCTGGGTACTTGGCAGCAGCACGTGAACAGGGCAGGTGCTGGGTGGATGTCAGGGCTTGCCTGATGGGCAGGTTGGGTGTCCCAGGGGTGTATGGTTGGCCATTGCCACTGACAGTGGTGGGAACATCTCTAATAACCAACATACCCACTGGAGAAGAGCTCTCAGCAGTATCCCCTTGTCCTCGAGCCAAGAACGACACCTCTGTCTCTCCACTTTGTAGTGGAAATATTGGAGAGCCTCTGTCTGTTTTGAGCAAAACAGCCAATATGTTTTATATGGTAAAGATGAAACAAATAATTTAGATTTTTGGTGATGTTTTGAATTGGAAGATCTTATTCACCACCATGACAGTGGTGGCATTTCTGTCAGTATGTGGAGAACCCAAAACCTGTGGTAGAAAGATGTAAAAAAAAAAAAAAAACAAACTTGGAAGATGCAGACTTATCCATACAGTTTAGAGTATTCAATGGAGTCCTTGCATGACCTTTATTCAGCAAGGGGGTGGTCTTGCAGCACTTTACTGCCGTAAAGCTCTTTGCAGCATATTGCTCAATATCATAATGCCTGCAGAAGAGCCAAAACATCATGGTCTTTCTGTCATCTTTGATATTTTTTCCAGAGTTCTGAGCCAGCTGCATCTAGCTGGCTCTTTTTTTTTTTTTTTTTTTTGTAAGGGAGCTGACAATCCCACTGACTTCTGTAACAAAGAGTTATCCTCAGTTCATTTGTATATGAAAACTACATAGCAAAAGCAAATAATTTCTTTGTAAGTTAATACTGAGACATGGATTAAATGATTATTTGGCATCCTAAGGGTGAGATGGTTTTTTTTGTTATTGCTGGCCTTCAAATTGAAATGTTGAAAATATCTCTTTATATGTGGATGTGGACATGGTATGTGCTGGATTTTATCTGCCACACTACATTTTACTGCTTTCCTCAGAGAAGATGAACCTTTAAAAATGTTTCAGCTAAGATAAAGTATTATTATTTTCTCATATAAAAGCCTTACACTTTGAATAAATATTAATGCTTCATGTTCAGAGCTCTGTTAGTATATGCTGCACTCTGTTTGCAATTTATATATGTTTAACCTCCAAAAATGTGGGTATTTTTAGACCAGTTGTTAAATGCCTGTCTAAGGGAAATTGCTGGAAGTATAAAATCAAAAGAAATTAGTCTGGGCTCAATTCTCTAGTTCTTTGTATGCCACATACTTTTTTGGATTACAAATCAGAGCGAAAGGCTTTTAAAGTCATTGATTCCCAAAGAAGATCTGTGCTTTTGCTGGTGTTAGGCTGAAAGGATGGGTCAGAATTAGCTTGACATCATGACAGCTTTCTATCAGAGGACTGGTTTGGTTCCAGGTACCAGATGGAGCAGACCAAAAGTTGCTGCAATTTATACCTCACTGGTGTCACCCTGCTGCTGCTGCTTAGGGTTTGCTCTGAGGCACCTATGCTGTCTGGCTGTGGGGAATCACAACCAAGGGGATGGTAATGGGTCTTAGCAATAAATGCTGTTTGGGAAAAGCAAGGGTGAAAGAATTCTGAAATATAGTAAGAAACCCCAGAATACATACAGTAGTTAGAGGGTTTGCCTTAACTTCATATCTTCAATTACTGATGTCTCAATGTGGTCTGAAACCACAGCTTTTGCAGGCAAAAAAACTGATGTTCAAAGAATCATGTTAAATTAAGTACGTCTGCACCTTTAGGGGGAAGACTGTGGTCACAGCTCAGCACCACATCCCATATGAAATGTAAAGAGCTCTGCAAAACCAAATCCATGTTCTTTACTGGTATATCACATCATCTGAATCAATCTGTAGAATTGAAAGAAATAGATGCTTTAAGGGAAAACAAGTTCCTTGGCAAACACCAGCTTCCCATTACACCATTCCCATAGTGTAATGATTTAGTGTGTCAGGGTAACCATTAGGTAAAAGGATGAAGTAAATTTTGAGAACTTCCCCATATCTGTAATGTTTCTGGGCCAAAGAAAGCTTTACTTCTATTTCTCTCCGGTTTAAAGAATGACAGCCAGATTTGACAAGTGGCACTGGTAAAACTCTATGCTGAAAACCAAACATAAAAAGTGTCATGGGAATCTTGTTCACAGTTGTTCAATGGTTTGAAATTATTACTTGTATTTTTTTAAAAATAGATTTATTGATGGGCTGTCTTAGCCATTCACTATGAAAAGTTAAGGCAAGCTCTTCTTCTAGCTTGCCTTCAGACATATAATTAGTATTCCTATTGATAACACATATGGTGAAAAAAAGCCTTGCTGCTTTTCTGTTTTCAGGAATGGAGGAAATTAATGTCTTTTAACTTTTAGTAAAACATTAGTGACTCCACAAAAGCAAAATGAACTGACAACTGATGAAGCAGGTGCTATTTTTACCTATTCCCTTTTTCTCTTGGGCAAGAAAGTATAATGGGATCTCTTGGAGTGAGTCCAGAGAAGGGCCACAAAGATGATCAGAGGACTGGAGCATGTCTTCTACGAAGACAGGCTGAGACAGTTGGGGTTGTTCAGCCTGGAGAAGAGAAGGCTCCAGGGAGACCTTAGAGCAGCCTCTCAGAACCCGAGGGGGCTACAGGAAAGCTGGGGAGGGACTTTTTACAAGGATGTGTAGTGAAAGGACAAGGGGTAATGGCTTTAAACTGGAAGAGCGGAGATTTAGGTTAGACATGAGGAGGAATTTCTTTACTATGAGGGTGGTGAGACACTGGCACAGGAAGTTGTGGATGTCCCCTCCCTGGAAGTGCTCAAGGCCAGGTTGAATGGGGTTTTGAGCAACCTGGTTTAATGGGAGGTGTCCCTGCCTATGGCAGGGAGATTGGAACTAAGTGATGTCTAAGGTTCCTTCCAACCCAAAACATTCTATGATCTGTATAATTGTGGTTAAAATGTGTTTATAAGTGGTTCCAATCAGAAATAAAAAAATAACTGCTGAAAAGCCTACCTGCCTATACAAACAAGATCATACACTGAAAGGATGACTTGAGAGGGGAATCTCAAGAAATAAAAGCAAATAAATAAAAGAAACAAAAGTGCTTGCTATTGGGGGCTGATCCAAAGGTGTGTTTCTCTGTGATTTAGTGCAATACATATTATACTTTTCCCACATTTTGTGTATTTTCTTTCATTTCTCATATCTAAAATGACATAATAGAAAATATTATTGTAATGACAGTGTTTGTTCTTTTGATCTCCTGCTATGTTATCCCTTTTTTTGTTTTTACATATATTTTTCTCTAATGAGGCTAGATATCAAAAATACAAAAAAGAAGAACAGAACAGGTGAAGATGTGCTCTGTTGTTCAGAAACATCATAAGAAAGGACTGACCCTGCTCCCCCTGTTAGCTGCTGTGCTGTTGATGGGTGCTGATAAAACAAATGTGATGAGACCAAAAATGGAAGCATGTGAATCTTCCTTTTTAATGACACTTAAGAATTTTGGTCTGTTTTAATTTGATCTAATGTCTTCCTAGAAGTAGTGTTTATTGCCTCTGCCTCAAAAAAAAACTCCCAGCACCTGAACTTCAGCTCTTTTCCATCCTTGCTAAAAGTACTCTCCCTTTTTCTTTCTCCCCTTCTCCCTTTCTTTGCTTAAGGCTATGGTTACAGTAGTTAATTTTTAAAACAGGAAAAGAGAGAATTAAATAGAATTAGAGAAAGACGCCTTTGTACTAGGTACTGTATAGTATAGTGTTTAAAAAGTCAGAAAATATGTTAGCAGAAAATGCCTAGACTGTAATTTAGATAACGACCCAGACAATGAGCTAGCTTGTTAATTGTAAAGGCTGGTGGAGAGCTGCCAGTTAGAGAACTTGTCTTTTTATATCCCACTGTTCCTCGTGGCTCTCCTAGATGGAGGATGACAGGACATGAACTTTTTCAGTTTAGGCTGGGTTGTTTTCTTTTTAACATTATTATTTTTATTTCTAAAAAAAAAAAAAAAAAAAAAGTCTAAGTGTCAGAACAGTCATTAGCTGAACTTTTGTAAGAGTAAGTTGTAGTCAATAATGTGAGGAAGCAAGCAAGATGGGTGGTCTGGAAAGCAGGGTAAACAGAGTACTACAGCCTGAACATTGGTACTGTAGACATCATAGTAAGTGCTCTTTAGACCAAGTATGTAGTTTGCAAACAGTGAATCTTGCCACATTACTAATCTGAAGACTGTTCCTGAAATAACAACAGTGAGGTATGGAAAATTGGAGGCTAACAGCCATCAGATCCTTTTTTACAGTGTTCTTGTACTAACTGCAGTGATGGAGAGGTAGAACAGGAGTGCTTCATTGGTCAGGCTGCTCAGTGTGTTTGTGTCATGTCTCTGGTAGCTTCTGGTGTGAGTTTGTTTGGGCGAGATGAGCCCTGCAGCACTTCAGTCCTCTCTATCGTATTTCTCAGTGGGCACCAGATGGGAAGATGACCTGGCAAGGTGGTCCCCAACCCATCCACCCTCAGCCTGCATTGTTGCTTTTAGATGGCATATTTTGAGGAGCAGAGTTATTAAAACTGGTGCAGAGGTATACAGCATAGTAATTTCTGAGGTTCCAGCAAATAATTTAAGTGTCTTATCCATAAACACATGAGTAACCCTACTGCCCTTCTGCAAAATATCTAAGTATATACTTAAAGTGTTGTGTTAAATGAGGGGCTGCAAGAAAAGAGCAAAAGCTCTGGTAGAGATGTGAGCTGCCCAGTTCATCTCTGAGGGGTTTTGGCATGATTGCTTCCTGCTCACAGTTTAGGCTAGGATTTCCTGTGGAATTTGAAGGAATTAAGCACAGCACTGTCACTGCATTTCAATGGAGTTTGGGTGGCTGATACTGCAAGGACTAAGCTTATGCAGAATGACACTAGCCTGACTAATGATATGATTTCAAACTGATGTAGTTAAACTGATGCAAAAGACTCTATTCAAAAGCCTAAGTCAACATTCAATTGGCATTATAGCAGTTTGGTTTAAATTAATTAGGATAAAGGTTTAAACTAAGGTAAAGTAAGACACTCTTAAACTGAACTGTGAGCATATTTGATAAAATTTAATGCAGGTAGTCATACCGTAGGTACATAGAGATCAGTTTGCTTTTCTTGGTCTGACCAGTTTAAATTGCCTTGGTTTTCTTTGTCAGAACAGCATTAGTGCCACATAAACCCCTCTATTTGGATGTTTCTGCAAGCTGTTTTGTTTATTTTGTAGTTTCATTTAAAGATTGATAGAAGTAAGTTTTTTCTTTTATTTACTTTTTGACTTAAGGAGTCTAGCCATTGGGCTTAGACACACTGTAAAATAATAGAGCAGCCATTTTTGTCTTCTTGGAAAACTGAACAGCTTGGAGCTTTCTGGTGGTACTCTCTTTTCTTCTTGACTGTATTAACTCATCTTAAAGTCCAGTAAAAGTTCTAAAAAAATTGCATTTAGGATTTTGGAAGTGGTAAAGCCAAGAGTGGTATGCCCTGACTGTAGCACAGGTTTTGATGGAGCGTCTGTCAGTGTGTGCGTGCACGTGCTAGTGCCAGGATGGCTACTTGTGGAATGAATTTATTTGGAAAGGGATCTCTTCGGCAGCTGGTGGTTTCCTCTTTGGAACTGGCACAGGTCAAAAGAGGACTTGAGATGGTTTAGTGGTGATGAATTGGCAGACTTGTCACTAAGCTGTAAATCTTGAACCTGTCTTGCTGTGTTGAGGTGTCAACCCAAGATCTAAAGAAAGTCAGCGTTTTAGACTGCTGCTGTATATATAAAACTTTTACACTTTCTTTAGAGAAAGAAGTAATTTTTTCCACTTTACAGCCCCTTTGCTATTTAAAAATTATCCGATTGACACCTGTTTTATCAAGTATATGCAATTGAGTTAAAAACAAACAAACCCTAAAACCCAAAAAAACAACCAAAAAAAAAAAAACCAAAGCAAAACCAAGAAACCACCAGAGTCAATCCCCAAATAATTTTGTTTTTATTTTACTGTAATTATTTCTAGTTCCAGGACAGATATACAAGAAGCAGGGTATCTCCCTTCTTTTAAGTGTCACTTGTAAAAGAATGCTAATGTTGTTGAGTGTTACTCTGATGTTTCCATCAAGAAGATAGGTTTCTGCACAGGCTCAAGATTTTTAGACGTTCGATACTGGGCTTGCTACATATAAAATACCTTTTTTTATACTCTTGTATACCTTTTCAAACATTCTGAGGAACTGTCCACTTGGCATAATGCAACCTTAAATTACTTTGTCTCATTTTGAACGAGCTTCTGGATCTGTGCTCATTACTGCAGGGCAACCAACTCAGGTGCAAAAAGCAGTTTACTTTGTAGGCTTAGTCTTATTATTAGCCTTAGCCTCACTACTTCTGACTCCAGTATACTGGCCTTTTTGCTGCTGATCATGCAGTCTGTGTCTGGAAAAGGTGAAACAAAGGGCTGAAATGCTGTATTGTATTGGTTAATATGTTTGGGTTTTTTAAATAAAGATGTTGGACTTATTTATTATAAGGTGACCACAGATTTTCACCTTATTTGTAGAAATTTGGTGACTTAAACCTTGAGTGGATGATATATTTCTGATATATTTGAAAGTCTTAAAATCAAGCCATGTGAAAGAGTATTTTAAAAAAATCATTAGCTATTGAGTAGACACATGTATACATGTATGTAATTGAACTGAATGAAGAATTCTAAGTTGCTTATTTGTCACACTGAATGTGAATCCTCTTTTCACTATAAAAGTCCAGCAGATTAAAATCAGCCAGGAGAAAGGGTGGCTCTCAGCAAGTAAGAAGATTTATCAGCAGGATTTCACCGTAGAAGGATTTGCTCACATACAATCCTGTTATTTCAAGTACAATCTACTCCAGCTAAAATTAGCATATATAATTGAATGGTGCCAAAGGCTGAAATAATTTACACTTAATCTCATAACATTTTGGTAACACTAAACAAACAGAGGTGTGCACATAACCCAAGCAAAAACACCCTCTCCACCTCCTCTAATTAAATGGACTTCAGAATTGAGCCTGAGATATTATGATGACTGAAGATCCTCATCTGGAAATCCTGCAGGATTTTAACACTTAGTGTTGACCTCTGTCTTCGGCCTAGATTTGCAGATAGCTGTTAGATAAGTCTTTTGTGCTGTACTTTTGGGTCTGATTTTGAATAACCATGGGAGAGATAGAACAGTATCACTGACAAGAATAATGTTAATTTATAAAACTTTTCTATCCACAGATCTCAGAAGTCCCTAAAATCAAATTGTTGTTCTCGTTTTACTTAGAAGAAAGGGAGGTCCCGAGTGACAGCTTAGTCAAGACTACTCAGCAAACTAATGACAAAATCAAAAATAGCACCCAGGTAGCTGCGCTCCAAACCAGGACCTACCTTTTTGGTCCCCTGTATGTTCTCATGATAGGTGTTTGCTCAGTATATGCAAGGGGGTCATAAACAGATCATACATCTACACACCTTTCTTTGCCAAGGATTTCTAGTGTCCAGTACCATCACATTCAAATGTATTTATTCAGTGAGCCTTTTTGTCACAGGTTTTGCTGTTGTCAAAGATACTGGTTGGCCCTTTCCAGTGTATGTTTTATACTGCTGAGTGCAGAGCTTGGTTGTCAGAGCTGAAGTTTTCCTCGGGGAAGCCTCTGTTTGAATGCTTAATTTTTAATCTGATCTCTAGTAAATGTTAAAAAAATTAGTTTAAACAACAGAAGACCCTCCAATGTGCATTATAGGCAAACTGAAAGCCTCACTGGAGAAGAAGGCACAGCAACAAAATTTCAAGTGATTTGAAGGGGCTGTTTTTCATAAAAGGTGCAGTTTAGCCCCACTTCTCAATCATGCCTTCTTGCCCGGTAGCTCGGTTATTCTAATATGACTGAGAGCAGAATCTAGCCAGAAAGTTGTGGTGATTGCTGGGCAAATATGTACTATGTGTGCTTTTCCCTGGAGTGAGTGAGAGCTGCAACAACTCAGCAGGTAATTCAGCCACTGTCAGGGCTTGACGTTCTATTTCACATGAGGCTGTAAATTTTTGTTGCGAGTCCAATTTGAGTTTTTTGTTCTTCTTGCTAATTTGTTAAGATGCAGCCATGTGTGAGTGCTAGGAGATATGAAAGAAGATCTGAACTCAGGCCTGAGAAAGCTTAGCCTTAGGCTTGGCTCTTGCATGGAGCAGCAGCAGCTGGGCTCTCCTACCTCCATGGGGCTCTAGTGCTGTTAGTTTGGATTCCATTCAGACTCAGGAATCGGCTCCACGTGCTTCTCTTTGTGGGGCTGGGATTGAAACACATCTCTAATATAGGCAGGTGCTGAGAGACTCCAATAATGTCTTGCTTTAAAAAAAAACCAAAACAACAAACCAGTCAGTAATTATCTGGGCTGTGTTTTTGTTCTTCCATTTTGCAAGAAAACTGTCTTGTTGCTTCAGCCCGTTCCCAGGAGCAGGAACTTGCTGCCTCAGAACCAGCTTCCAGCAAGGCTGCTTATTTCTTTCTCTTTTCTTCTCTTCCCCCTCTACTCCCCAGGGGGGTAGGGGGGGAAATAACAAGCAGTAAGAAGTGATATTGTATACAAGGCTATTACACTTTTGTCTTGGCCTGCTTAATGTCCTTGACACATACCCATTTCGCCCAGCGACAGCCAGTATGCAAATTGGCTAAAAGCTCCATTAGGTTGTTCAAGGCTGGGGAAACCCATCTGTCAGTGTCTGTGACACAGCCAGGCTGGAGTCTCACGTGGGAATCTGTCCTTGAGATACCCAGGCAGCTGAGTTTCTTCTAGCCTCTAGTGTTCCCAGAATCAAAGGAAATTGTTGTACACTCTTCTTGTTTCAGTTTGTATTTTTATCGTTTCTTTACTCGGATCACTTCCCAGAACAGCATAGGCATAGACTGAGAATTAACAGGGAAAGATGTGATTTACTTTTTTTTTTTTGGTTGCTTTTCCAGAAATGAACAATTATGCATATTACTTGTGGAAAAAAAAAAGAACAGTAGTTGTTTGTTTTCCTAAAAGAAGAACAGCTTTATTGCCCTCTTCCATATTTTCCTGTGTGATCTGCTGATGACATGCATGAGGTGGATATTTAAGAAAGACTTGCTGGGGATCAGCTGTGGTTGATATGTTCTCTGTGAGTGGACCAGAAGTGCGTGATAACATAACAAAATACCAAAGAATGCACCCGTAAAAGGCTTTCAGTGACAGGATTTGAATGTGGGGCCTGGGGCTGAGAGTTGCCCCTGCAGAGGCAGAGAAGCACAACTCCTGCACGCAGGTTTAGGAGCAGGGTCAAGTCTCTCCTCTGCTTGGCATCCCCAGGGGAAAAGTTCCCATGACAGCAACAGCACTTACTGTACATCCATTGAGAGAAGCCCCTTTCTTGCTTTTTCTGATGGATGGAGGTAAGGCTGCAGAGTGGTAATTTCACTGATTTTTGCTTTCTTTCTGAAATCTTCCAGACCCCTATTAAAACATTTAGGTAGCAGAGTACACCAGGATGGATGGTATAGAAGTAGTTGTTAGCCTGCAAGTGCTATGGCTAGCAATGTTAGTGTTTTGTAATAGAAGACAGTGACAGCAAAATACTTCAGCTTTCCATCACATTAGAGCAAGACTAGGTATATGCCATTGAAAGCAGAGCCTTTCAAAGTGTGTAAGGTCTGTATTGACAGGCCTCGCAAACTCTTGATTATTTCCTGCTGGTGTCATGTAAGAGCCCTGGCCACAGAGGATCTGGCAAAATAGCTACAGTAACTTCAATGCCCAGCAGTGTTCAGATGCATGAGATAATTATAGCTGCTTCCTAGCAGATGCTCTGTTCTCCAGGTTGGCACTTTCATTCTTCAGAGTGCAAATAATTTTCTCTACCTAAGCTATGACTATTTTGATGATACAGATATAATTATTTTTTTTCATTCACCAAGAAGTCAGCTATTTGGTTTTTATGGGAGTGCTGATATAGCTAAGAGAGTGGGATTTCCTTTTATCATCCTGTTGAGGAAGAAGAAAAGCCCTTTTGATACTACAGTGTGGAGAATAATATCATTAAGAGTTAGTGTGTTGGTATAGCCAGGATCAGAATAAACTCTATCTTTTCAGAAATAGAACTCAGCAATTCGCAGTTATCCTTCATATTGCTAAGTGCAACTTACTCAAATCATGATATATTCTGCTTTTTGTGTTCCCAAACCACTCACGTAGTAAAGAGGCTTTTCAGTTAGCATAACAGTTTAAATCTCAGGCATACCATTTTAGTTCCCTGTCTTATGCTCCCTGTATTTTTCTTTTCCTCTTGAGGTAATACAGACCTTGTTGTAGCATGTAACTTCAACTAAAAAAAAATTAAGTCAGGGTAAGAGATAGTATATACACTTTTCCAGAAGCTAGCTGTGGCTGGATTTACCCACCCTTTGCTCTCACAGTTGAGTGTATTTTCACACCACCCCAGTTATTTCAGTGCCTGTGTGAGCAGGTCAGATTTGCCAGGGGGAGCAGAGGGCTTGCAATCTTGCTGGAAGCCATTTATTCATTTATGCATTTCTGGCTGTCTGGTCAGATTGCTACATCCTAACAAGAGGAAAAAAACGTAATTAAATGATGAGTTGAACAGCTTGCTTTGAAGAGAGGTGGACTCTCCTTCATGTGACAGTGAATCAGCCCTTTTTTTAAAAAAAGACAAAACTAAAAATGATAGGACATAAATATTTGGCCTGGACTGTGCAAGGAGTACCTGTCCATAGGCAAAGCAAAAGATGAACCAGGGTTTTCACATGCATTTAAGGATATTGGATGCACAAAGCAGTTGGGAACAAGAAACCTGCTTTGCCCTTACAAAAATTTTGCTTTTAATACTAAAAAGTTGGAGAAATGAATAGCCCTCAGGGCAAACTCTGCCTGAGATGGGCCCTATATGCAAGAGGGCTGAGGACACACCACAAGGAACATGTTTTTTGGCAGAGGAGGGAAGTGCAGAGCGTTTCTCCCAGCAGCTCGAGAGCACAAAGGCTGCTGCAAAGCACAGGCTGTAACATTTTCGAAATGGATGGAGAACATGATGGGAGCATAAAAAAAAACAACTCTGAGACTTGCTAAGTTTTTGTGGCCTCTTTATGAATGCCTGAGAAATGGATTTTAATTTTTGTGAATACTCACAAGCCTGTCAGTGGAGCAGCACAGGGGGACACCATTCTAAAATAGCTCAAGCAGATGCCACAGTAATACGAGTTCTCCCTGTATCTCTCATTTCTTTCTTGATGTGTGCAGTTTCTTACTGAATCTGTTCCCTTGATAAATGCAAGAATGTTCTTGCCATTGCATAGAATAGCTAAGTGCAATTGTCACAAACACCACCTTAACCATCTCGTTGCATAGCTACTGCTGCTGTTAAATATTTCCTAGGCTAACAGACATCTTTGAAATTAGTTTGAAAGGATTTTCTTTTTGTATACACAGACCATGGCTGTTAAACAGCAGCAGCTTGAATGGAAGCTATTTTAATGATAACAACAATAGTGTCAGTTATTTGGATAAACTGTCAGCTTAGAAAGGGAGATCAGTCATGAGTGGATCACTGCAAGGAGCTTAGGAAATAGAGAAAATTAACGTGCTAGCATAAGCAATGCCACCAGATCTTCAGAAAGGATAATTATCGTGGTACCTTTCTTTGTGCAAAAGTGTTAACATTGGTACTAGATGTCAAGAGAGCTTCTGTCCTTCCAACTTTACCTTCCATGAAGAAAGGTTCTCCTTTCATATCCTTAACTGTTTTAAATACAACATATGTCAAGTTGGTACTGATTTATGAGGCATTTTGGTAATCACTTATCAGCCTTGTCACACGACTGGTATTATTTATTGTGAAATGTATTAATTGATACAAAGTGCCAACCCTGCCGTCCACGTTCATTTGTGAGAGTCTGCTCCAGCAAAGTGATGGATGTTAAGAACGGGTCAGATGCTGTTGCAAGGCAGTGGGCATCAGCTGGGTGATGCTGTGCTGAGATCCTGGTGGTCTGCACCTCCTTCTTGAGGGGGCACTGCCATGCATCTCTGCCTAGTCCACCTGTTTACCAGCCTCGCCTGCCCTCTTGGTCCTTGTGTGTCAGCGGTGTCACTCCTTGGTGACTCTGAACCATAACCTTGTGGGAGGGGTGTCTTTCTCTTAAGGTACATGGGATGTGGGGCAGAGCTGATTTTGTGCACCTTTTAACCGCTGCCATACTGTAGCTAATGAATACAGCTAAGACACTCAGGCCCTTGGCAGATGGAGACAAATATTGTGGGCTTAGTTAGGAGAAAGTGTTGAGAGCTTTTTATGGGTTGTGCGTTTTTGTTTTGTAGGGGTTTTTTGTTTTTCAAGGAAGCTCAGCTCATTTTAAAAATCTGTACAAAGGAATGATAGGATCACAGGGAGTGAAAGTCAGCTAATTTGGATGTTTGGGTAAGATCAGCTACTGCTTATGAAGATGAAAGTGGTTTGTCCTGTCTTGATTTCAGTAATGAATGTTGTATATATTTAAAAAAACTCTGATAAATAATGAAATATTTCTTAAAATTTGAAGCCGTTACATTAATCAGAAGCAGCCAAATGATTTTGTTAGTACTTCTGTTAGTAATTTTTCAGTGCAGCAAAGAAAACCCTGGTGCCTGGACTGCTGACAAAAAAAGAAAACCAACACAAACCAAAACCAAACTTAAACCCATCTATTGTCTGCGAGCATTTCTGCCCTAATTTTCTACTTCCTTTTTCTTTATTGTTCTGTTTGTAATGAAGTTGAGCCTTATTTTTGTTGCCAGTAGTTTGATGAATGGCTTGAAAGGATTCGATGGCGATGGCCTTGCTTGCTCCTTAGCTGTTGGGGCAGGGGAAGGAGTTTTGTGTGTGTTTGGTTTCAGTTCCCTTTTGTTGGCCTAAATGGTTCTTACTAATCATCAAGGTCAGTTCACAAACTTGGGTTGTTGGGTGAGAACTGCTAATCCAGAGGCCTTTTTTTTTAAAGATGTCTTTACATTGAGACTCGAGTTAAAACTGTCAGAAATGTTACTGTGTTCAAGTGAGTAGCTGATAAACACTATTTTAGCAAGTAGGCTGCTAGCCTGTGCAGTTGCCCGCTGCCAGGGTGTCTTCAAGTAAAATGCCATGGCTAATTTTGAAAAAGCTCAGAACATTTTAGGACCAAAAATAGCTAAGTTTGTAATTAGGGATACTAAAATAGAAGCAGTCAAGATCCCTGGGGATTTGGAGAAAAAAAATCTCTGACTCTCTCTACCTCATGAGGTCTGCTGAAATTGCTGTGGCTTCAGCGCATACAGGGTGCTGCTGCCTTCCTTGGGAGTTGGTGGCTAATCCAGAGCCTCACTTCAGGGAGAAGTTAACCCTTTTCCTCAGCCACAGGCACACCACTCCAGCAAGAAGAGTAAATGAGATAGTCGAGGTGAGCTAGAACTGAGCCAGCAAAGTGATGATAGGATTGGAAGCAGGTTGTCAGAGCACTGTGTAAGTTGAATCGTAGCAGCTATACGCGCTCCTGCTGTCTGCAATGGTGTGTTATGCAACACTGTGACATATGCCTGGGTTTTTGTGTGTGTGAAGGACTATTCCTTCTTGCCTTAGCAGGAGAAATAAAGGTCCAAAATGAATTGATAATTTGACTACATTTTATTTTTTGTATGCAGACTGCGATGCAATTTCAGCAGTTTTAATTCTACCCTTCATTGTGTTTGAATTAGCAAATTGACTTAAATATGCCTGATTTTATGTGTGTCCTCTGGACAAGGTTTTGAAAAAGAAGGGCCATGACTGCTTTGCATGGCTGTTAAGAACTGCATGGCACTGTTTGGAGGGGTGGAAGGAAAAGAAGTATGACCTGATCTTTTTTCGTCCAAGTCCTGCCATCTAGCCTGCAGTCAGCAGCACCTCCGTAGTGCAAAGGGAGAGATGCAGCCTTCAAAGGAGTTTGTGATGCTCGTAGATAAGATGTAAAAGCAGTTATCAATGGGATGGATCCAGTGAAAGGTTTGTGTTATCTATGCAGAAGGGTGCTAGAATAAATAGACGTCTGGTAACATAGTGGCGCCTAATAAAGTAATTTGTCTGTATCATAGACATGAAGTAATTTGATTCAGGCCAGACTGGATCATAGAGGAGCATATTTAAAGGTGGTCATCTTTTTAACTATGCAGAAAGCAAATTATAACGCTAATAACAGATGACAAATCACAAGAAGCTGCTTGTATACGTGTCCTTTAATTCTAAACTCTTACGGAGATAAGTATTCAGACTCCACCTTTAGAAACATATTGTGTTTCCCTATTTATGTTTGTTTCCTATCATGTGATGAGTTGCAAGGGAAGGTGTTGCTCGCTGATTTTAGTCGTGCAGACTGTCACTGCAGAAATCTGGCAGTTAATGCTTCTGGAGGGTAGTGCCTTAAGGAAGACCAGGCCATACTGCATGTCATCAAACTCAATGACATTAGGAGGGGGAATATATCAAACTCTTTTTTTTTTTTTTTTTTTTTCCTGGCTTGTGTTGATTTTGCCAGTCAGCTTCCTGCTGAAGAATTACCAAAGATTGTGAAAAGCATTAGAGAAAAAAGAAAAACTGTTTGTTTGCTGAATAAATGTATGGTATGGAGGTCAAGAAATGCAATGCATGTGTATGTGAAGTTCATATCCATTGCTGTGTTTTTCAGAGCTGTGATACTGATTGCTGGAATTGCTCTGCATATTGACCCTCACCTGTACTTGCTCATTTCACCCTCAGAGCCTGAACAACTCCTGTCCTTCCAGATGCTCTGAGGCATCTTTATGCAGCTGCTGATGTTTAGAAGGGAGGAGGAGGAGAAATGGTGGAGAATGCCAGGAGGCCACTTGTGGCTCCAAAACCCTCAGTATACAGCCCGCAAAGGAACTTTTAAACTTTGCCAGACCAGTGGATGGTCAAAGGTCTGTTGGCTACAGAGGCTTTTCTAGATGTATTGGGAGCGGGGTAAGGTCTTGAGTACTGAAAGCCAGAGCTGGGGGCAGGGAGAGCCCAGCTCTCTATGGCAGCAGAAATGTACGGCAGGGCTTCTACCAGGGGTGCCATGTTCCTGCATGTATTTCCTTCTCTGCAGCAGAGTTTTGTCTGTTGGGGGTGGTAGGATGAGGGAACTGTAATGATAAATGGACCTCAGTTAAATATATAATAGCAGAATAGCAGGTTATTTCCTCCATGGAAAACCTTTTTGCCCTGCAAGTGCTGCGTTAGCTCAGGGTTCAAGAAAGGAAATTTAGTGGTAAGCCATTGCAAACAAAATATTAGGCATATGAGGATAACACAGATATTTAACACCAGTAGATTTATAAGAGTATCTATATATTTTTAGTCTAAGATTCCCTTTTTCTCATATTCCTTTTAAGAGGAAAGCCTAAGATGAAATATTTTAAATGTTTGTTTTTCAAAGTATGCTAAAAACATCTAGCACTTCTAATAATCTGACTTTCTATTTTGGCACATGCATCACCATGTCAATGATGTTTTTATTTACTTGCAAAAAGATGTGATAGCAATCCCCCTGGCTGGGTTAATGCCACCTCCTCATGTTTTTGAGGATTATCCATGTAAGACATGGGTTACAGTGTGACAGTTTCACATAAAATGTTCCGAATAGTAGGAAGAAGATGAAAAAAGAACCACTGCAAAATTTTCCTTATAAAACAAGAATGGGGACAGCAGCACCAATTAATATTTTTTGGTAGTAGAGTTAAAATAAAGGATTTTTTTTTTGTTTAATATAAAATAAAATTGTAAATTGATTCCCACAAAGAGCTTTCCCAGGACTGAAGTCTGAATGGGTCAAATCACGGAAGAGGTAGGACCTTTGGTACATGTCCACATGCAGCCTCTGGTTGGGAAGTCCCAAAGTGAAAGGTGTACTGGGAGTAATTATTTCTATTTGTTTTTTTACGTAATTTCCCCAAACACCTGTTATTAATGACTTCCAAACATAGAGCTCTGTGCGAGGTGGCCCTTTTATTTTCCCAAATGTGGTTTTTCTTATGTAAAATTAACTGTCATCTTCTATTATCAGACTGTTAATGATGTTAAAGGAAGTTAAGGTTATACAGTAAAGGAGTTAGGAAAGTTCGACATCATGAGCTTGTGCAGTCTGAATTTGGATCTCATGTGAGTAGCCATTACTACATGGTCATTTAAATACTTGATTGGGTATGTTCTGCTTTCCACAAAATCCCAGCCTTTGCAGAGGTATTTAGTGATAATGTAGTTCCTTATGTTTTACGTAGGATTGAGTCCTGAAGCTGTCCTCAGGCACACTTTTATATCTGCTGATGTCTTTCAGAGTACTGTTCCAGGTTTAAGATCACTGGAGAAGTGAAGTTGCTTTTCAAGTTTTCTTGGGCCACATCTCAAAAAAAAATGGAAGCGTAAGTTGTAGTTACCATTTCAGATCTATTGTGTGGGACATGTCTGAGCCTAGATGCTCTGTCTACCTCATTTGAATACAATGCCCATTGAAAACTGTGTCTTGATATTATGGGGGGAGTCAGATTGCCTTCCCCATTTTAAAAAGAGGAGACAAAAGCAGGTAAAAATCTTTTTTTTTATAACTATGGTTGCCTTTAATTTATAAACTTACCAGATTTGAACTTTGATTATCTGATGGCAGCTGGGAGTGGCATTAGTTGTGTAACTTTGAGTCTCAGAGATCTCTAAAGATCTGCCAGTTCATTTAATTTCAAATAATTCCTTTAAAACAGACTGCTTTTTTCTTAGACAGTGTTTCCTTAGACCACACTATACATCTTCAAAGAAGCTGAGGAATAGGATTTTCAGCATTTCAAATTCCTTTAACCCAAGGATATTGCATTAATGTAAATAGTACTGCTGCTGAAATCTGTGTGGAACATTGTTGTTTAATAATGACTTTAGCAAATGAACTAAACTTGAGGTCAAAGCATAGCAGAGGAATAGAGTTCAGATATCTCAGTTTTAGTAAATCCTTTTTGTGCAGTTGAATTTGATTATAGGATATATTTGCAGCTGCAGATATCAATTAGTAGACGTTTGTTCTGTAAGTAAACTTGGAGGGTTTTTAACACACATAATGTGTGAGGTGAAGGAATTTAGTGTTGAGTAGCTGTTTCCTGTAGCATTGGACATACTGATATCAATATTTTGAGGCAACCCTTTTTCCAGTCAATCAACCACTCCCCCCAGCTTCATGTTACCTGCAGTCTTTTCCAGCTCATTGGTGATGGTGCCACATGGTCATCCACAGTATCAACCTTATGGCTGTGCCCTGCTGCCAGTTAGGCTTTCAACCATTGATAACTTCCCTTCAAGCCTGACTTTCTAGACAGGTTTTTATCCTTTTTGTCATCAGTCCAGCTAATGCCTTTCTCAGTTGGACTGCAAGGATGCTGTGGAGGACCATGTTGCAAGCCTTGCTGACATCAAAGTGAAAAACATCTGCTCTTTTCCCCTGCTCTGTAGAGCCAGTCGTCTCAACACATGAGGCAAGCAAGTTGGCCAACTGTTATTTGCCCTTGCTCATCCATGCTGGCTGCTGTCAGTCACCTTGACTCTTGTGTGCCTTAGACATAGCTCCTGGGAGGCTTGGCTTTTTAGTTTTGCCAGGCTGTGGCCAGCCTGAAGTTCCCCAGATCCTCCCTCTTTTGAAGACAGGTGTAATGTTTGCCTTTTTTCCAGTCGTCAGGAACATCCTGATGCCTCCAGTTGCCACAGCCTTTCAAAGACGATAGAGAGCAGTCTCTCAGTGACATCAGCTGTCTGCCTTGCTCTTGTTGTTGAGCAACCTATAACTGGCTTCCTGGAGTAGTTTCTGCCTTAATACTCATCTTCTGGGGCAGCATCTCTACCCCAGGCCCTTCTAATAGGCATAGAGACCCAAGACGCCTGTCAGCAGACCTTGCTAGTGAAGACTGAGGCAAAGAAAGGACAGAGTGCCTCCATCTGTTCTGTGTCCTTTGTTATTAGTCCCCTACCCTATTCAACAGTGGGCAAATGTGTTCCTTAGTCTTTGTTTTGCTGCCGTTGTGCCCATAGACAACTTTGTTGCCCTGGTATTCCTAATTAATTTTTCCTTCAGCTGGTAACAGGGTGTGCTGCTGTTACAATCGGATTATTGTTTTGTTAGAAGTATTATAGTCATCCCTATTCTTTTTTAATGGAAATTATTTTTCATTTTAGACTTGAATTCCTTTTTTAAGCGTTTTGTGCATACGAGACTATGACAGTGATACTAAATGGTATTAAGACTTTCAGAATATTTATATAGATCTGATTTGAAATATAAACCTTATTGTTACATGCTAACATTCTTCAATCTTCTGTTCTAAAGCTTGGTACAACATTTATAAAGGAAAGGTATTAAGCAGACTTTCCTTCTTATTTCACTTATTCTGATTTAACGTTTGAAATTACTTCAAATGCATATTTTTTCCAGAGAAAAAATTGCAGACTTAAAAAATAAATCATGCGTGAATGAAGAATATTAAAAGGTCAAAAAGCCAGAAAGCTAACAGAAGAGACTGGCAGCAATCTTGCAGTGCAGAAGGAAATTTAAGCTCTTGTTTATCAAGAATTACATAATTTGAATGAAAAACGGAGTAAATATAGATCAATGTATTAATATATATACGTTTAAAAATTTCTAGTTTGTTTCAGGAATTTCAGCATATGTATCTTGTTACTCTGTATTCCTATTGCTTGCAGGAGGAGTACCTCATTATCCCAATTAGTGTTCCCTTGGTTTTATGCAGATGGATAATGAAGTACCTGAGTCCTCACTTTGCACGGCTCTTCACCTCTGAGCTCTGTGCACACAAGTTCAGGCTCTTCGTATTGTTATACACAGTATTGAAAAAGTGCATGGCACAAGGCCCAAAATGGTTTAGGTGAAATGTCTTCAGCTGAATCTGTGTGTGTTAGCAAAACACTTGGCTCATCATCCCACAAGATTTAGCAGAAAATAATTATGATTTTAGGGAACTGAGAAAAGGATCTGTCACAATGAAATTAAATCTCTCTAGTGGTTATGAGACATTCTAAGTATATCCCAAAAAAAGAAAAAAGAAGAGTAGGTTACTTTTACCAAACTGCAATTCAGTTTTGTATGGGTATTTTAATTGAGTCAACATTTCTGAGCACATGAATCAAGTGACATTTGGAACTCTGGGCAAGCACAGAAACACAATCTGTATTTGAAGAAATGGGAAGATAGTGAGAGCTTATACCACAGTACATTTAGACCCTAGAGGGGATGGGGGAGGGATGTGTACTTTTTTTCGCTTACTATGGGTAGTGCTAAAAAACAGAGATGGTGGAAACACTGAAGAAAGATGTAAGAATTAGAAGCAAAGCGACTTGCTGAATAATACTGGAGTTACAGTGTAAGAAATGGTGGGTGTTTTGTATACCTAATTAGTAGGGCAGGGCTATGCATATTCAGATTAACTGATTTTTGAAGCAAGGTGGCCTTTCTGAAGTTACTTTTTTGTTGTTTTACTTTTCAGAAGAGTTCACTGGTTTATTTACATCAAACGGATATCCCGATCTAACTAGTAAAATACAGTTGTCATCTTCCAGTAACTGTTACAAAGTTTAGGAGGAGACTTTCATGATTCTGTAGTCCTGTGGGCATTCCCACATCCTCCAGTCATGACAACAAAGTGTGTGGTAGGCAACAACTGCTCTGACATCTAGTTACACGGGTGGTCAAATGTCCCTGAGGGTGGCCTGATCCGTTTGGGCCTTTTGACTCTGCATTTGGTGTGGATATAGGATGTATCTTAAGTGTTTAGTGCTCAGGTTTCAGTTTAGCCTAAGGTATGTATTATTTTCTAATGAGAGTACAAATGAAAACAAAAAATATGGAAATATTTTATTTTATAGATTCAAAAAGACAGCAGTGTTAGTTTCTTTTACAGTATGCTTAAGTAAAGTCATCCTCAAAACCAGTATAATTTATAGAAAGCTGAATTTTAAGGAAAAATATATAAATGCCTGTACATAAATGGAGTGTAATTCTGAAAATGAAAAAAAAAATAGAATAAAGAGATTACCAATTTTTCACTAATTATTTAGTTTATTTGATAAATTTTGCATCAAGCGCATTTGATTGATGTCAGGAAGAAAATTTAAACATAAATTATAGTAGATGCTTGTTAAATCAAAGAAAATTAAATAGCATTTCCCACACTATCTCCCATGTCTGATACATGAAATCTAGAGAAAGTAGACATTTTATAAGATGCCAGAGTCTACAGAAACAAAGTGAAGAGTGTTTATTTGCTTTTGAGTTCATTAGCATATAAATTTAAGCTTTTAGTGGCACTCGCTGAAAAGTGCTTAAATCCCAGAATGTGTCATGGTAAATCTTGCTCGCCTTCCCAGGTACGTAATGTTTTGTGTACTCCTGGAATGTTGGTAGCATGATGCTCAGAACTGCCTTTGTTCTGATCAAGGTCTGCAACTCTTCTCATTACCAAGTTCCTTTAAAGCTTGCAGACCCATTCCTTCACTTCAGTCTCTATGTGGACCCAAATGCTTTCCTAGCTCATGTGTAATGCTGACTTCTTTATAAAACTCACCCTTTCACATAGCTCATTTCAGGGATGTAGAAATTCTAGTACCTAGAATGGGACAGAGAGGTTTGTTTGAGACCCAGCAGTCTCCTGCAGCGTGCTGTCTGCAGTGAGCCCTTTGTGTGGCCACGCCGGCTTCCCTACCTCTTTCAGCCTTTTGTAGTGCAGGTTTCAGGGCTGTCACAAGCATGAAGGTGCCCAGCACCACCTTGGCCAACTAATCCCGTAGGCTGACACCTGAATCCTAGAGTGTTACCATCAGGTCCTCATCTCAGTTGTATCAGTTTACTGTTAGAAGGCTTCCTAACTGTCCTTTAAATGACATTACAGACATCAGTCTCGTGAGATTGGTTCCTTCCTAGGCAAGGAATTAGGTATCACTGTAATGACTTGTACGGGCAATTTTTTTTAAAAGCTATTTGCTATATTGAACTTGTTGGAGAAGTTTGCACTGGAAGCAAAAATGTGGTGAGGTTTGTGATGGCTCATATCTTCTGTGGGCATCCCTTGGCCTTGGAGCAGTGCATTAAGTAGTCCAAGGAGCCCCAGAGAAAACATGAACTCTGGCTATTGTGGAATGCCCAAAATTCTGTCCTGATGGTGTCATGCTGTTATCTTTGGGACAGACCTTTCCTGAACTTTGTGTTCTGTGGATTTCTTTGGCCACAGGAGGGGAGGCACAGTTCATCTTTATATAGCACTGGGTGGAGGGGGCAGAGGTTCCCCATACACATCTCAAAAAGATTGTTGTGGTAACTGAGATGATGGGGCCATTCCTCCGGAGCTCTGCCACCCCTGGTTTCTCCATCCCACCAATGCTCGTGTCAACAGTGGCAGATTTCCCACTTCATTCTTCCATAAAAAAGACACACTGAGAAAACCGGTTGGAATTTGAAAAATCTTTTTGGTTGGACTATCATTCTGCAAAATGAAAACACAGCTGCTTCTGATCTCTTCTCACCAAATTTTCATGTGGAGAGGAAAGAGATGATACTGATGATTTGGTCTTGTGCTGTGCTTTATGTTCAGCTTTATGTGGTGGGCTTTTATTATATTCAGGTTCTTGCACCAGTGGTGATGTTGTGGTATGTATGGACTGTGTGCAGAAAAGCAATGCAATGAAACACATGCCTCCTACATCTAATTTCCAAGATGCTTTTAGTCTACCACATGTAAACAAATACCCAGAGAGTAAATTTAGTTTTTCAGAACTAAAAATGTTTGTTTTTACGAACATTTGGAGAGTTAAGTATCAGCCTTTCAATCCACATTTTTATTCTTAGCCTTCAAATGGACCGACAACTAGCTGTAGCCCAAAAAAAGTAACCATAAATAATAATTTATGCTTAAATTTGTTACTTCCCCCCATTTTCTTACCACAAAGTTGTTGTATCACAAGCAGGAATTCCTGTCATATTTTGATCGGTGTTCTAAAATATTCCTACTGAGGGAACTGCAATGTTTTATCATCCAGATTGCCCAGTTTTAGTATTCTTAAGATATAGATTCTGTTCACATTTAGTCTCAGCACATCAATAAAATATGAACGGGTTGGATAATGAAGCAATAACACTAATTTATGTCAAAAAATATAGGTTATTGTTTACAAGTTTGCCAAAGTGCCAAAATACCTCATCTATAGAAAGAATTCTTATTCTCCCTTGCTGCGAAATAAATAATGCCACAGGAATGGTCTGTCACAGGAACCTCCTGCCATGAAATAAACAGGAGGAGACAGGGCTGTGAAGGTTATTTTCTGCTCTGGAAAATATTTCTTTGGTGACACGGCTCTTAATCCTAGTCTTTGGCTTTTTAGTGCTAAGGACTAAATTGTACCCTCCTGTCTGACCACAAGAAGCCCTAAATTCAGGGAAACTACCATTGTTTAGTCCAGAGCGACAGGCAGTCCATGGATAAACAGAAAATCACTTATGAGGGATGAGTAGTTTTATCTTTGGTATAGCAACATGTAGGGAGGAGAGGGTGAAGGGCTGAAGTTTGTGGCTCAACAGCTTACATCTATTCAGTGACCAAAGCCCAGGGAGCAACAATGGCCAGAGCATTCTCAGTCTGGAAACGGTGCTTTTCATCTCTGTGCTGTTCCCTTGTCTTGGACTGTTTTTTGCTGGGGCCTGTTCATCCTCAGGCGCAATAACCATCAGCCCATTATTTATGCTCTAATTGACTTTATAATTTAAACTTCTTCATACTTCAGAATAAGCTACTTTCCACCTGACCAATTTGCTTTTGAAGTTTCCCATTGGTAATGGTGGAAAGTAGAGCGATGTACGGATTGACATATTCCAGTTTATCTTAGTGGAAATAAAACATCTTGTGATCATTGTGGAAGTTTTCAGGCTTCTAGTGTATGTCACCCTGGGTAATGATTGCTAAATTCTCAGTGTTCTTAAAGATAGCCAGGAAGAGTGAATTGCTGTTGGACTTTGGTTGGTTGGTTTTAATACAGAAAACTAAATGAGACCTACTTTGCAGGTATGGTCCAATAAAGTACTTCTTTGTCTTCCTGTGGATGCTTTGCTTTCTATGTGTTCTCTACCTGTAGGTGCTTATAAAATGTTAAAAGCCGGGCAGTCATGATTTTGGAAGACATGTATTTTAGAACAGATAAAATTGAGCCAAACCGTGCCGGAGCTTATGGAACTCTAGTGCTTTGTGTGAGTTTCAAGGGAAGTGTAAGCCCCAGGAGTATTTAGCCTACTAATTTCAACAGATTTGTGTATGAAACAAAGATCTCAAAGTATCTTATTTGACCCATCAAATCCCAATTTTAATCTGACTGTTGAATGACTACTGTGCCTGTTGGAGGACTAGTTTGTTGGGTGTTTTAATAATTGTAATTTTTCACAAGTTATAAAAATAACTGTGTGAAAAGAAGGGTAAGCAAAAGACAATGACACCTTTTTCCTATGGACTAAAGATGTTATTTTGAATAGAACGAAAAGACAAAATTCATTGCATATATGAAGCATAAGCGAGATAGCACTGTGATTGAATAATTCTGTTTGTTTTAAATAAAACAATTATTATTTGTAATGGGAAAACTAATTGGATTGACATTTAATTTAAGCTTTACAATTACTTAATTTCTTCAGTTTATATACAGGAAAGCACATTCATTGTATGCAGAAATTATTCTTATCTGCAGAAGAATGAGGAATAGCTTCAGTTGTTGAGTTTAAAATTTAATATTTTCCCTATCTTTAAGTAATATTGCAGTCCTCAGTAGCATCTTTCATCCATTAATCACAGAGCATTATATAGGTAAGGAAGATTACAGATTGGTAAACTGAGATGTAAGGAATCCAAATGACTTGCTTGGGGTAGCACAGGGATGCGGTGGCAGCACAGAGAGCGTAACCCAGCAGCTCTGACTCACCCATTTTCTTGTATCCAGCAAATCACTTTTAAAGGCCTTGGAAGCAATTCAGAGAAATAAAAATCCTCTTGAGGTGTGTTCTGGTTTTCTTGATGGAAAGGATTGTGGAACAGATCTTGAAGCTTATTGTCTGTCTTAATCTTCTGAGTTTACTTCGATTCTCACATGTCATTTCTTTACAAATGGAAAATGTTGCCAAGCAATGGGTTGCTGCTTCTACAGAAACAATCCAGGAAACTTTGTCACTATGTAGAGAGGTTAGAAAATATGTACACTATTACATCTGCTTGTTTTCTGTTAGACATCAAAGGAAAGGTCTGACTGTGTAGGGAAGCGTCCAAGAGGAGCTCGCTCTTCCAGAGCTCCGTTGGCCAGATGGGAGATAGACAGTAGTCATGCCTGGTTTCTGCAACACCAATGAATGCCCTAAAAACTCAGGAAGAAAATTATGACTTGAGTTTCCTTGACTGCAACCTTTTAAAAATACACAAGGTTTCTGTGTTGCCAGTTTCACTGTTACTATTCTATTCGCTTTTCTGTTCCACCTGGCTATGGTGCTGCTCCTCACTGAAGCAGCTAGCCAAAGGCACAAGAGTTGCTGTGGCTTTTATCTAGTTCTTTTTATTATATTTGCCCTACCTTTCTGTTTTCTCTTCAACTGTGATGATTCTTTTGCCTAATAGGAGATTTGCCATTTAGTCAGCTCCACGATCCAAACAGGCCGAAAAGTTGGTGGCATCCTTTCATCATTGCTGTAATTGCCAATAAGAGCCCTCCAACTCTCAAAAGTTACTCCTTTGTTACAGTAGGGTGTAAAGAGAACAGGGTTTTGCTAGCGTGAGCTGTAAACTGATATTTGCACAATTTATTTGTATTTACTTTGCCTTATTTTATCCTCTCAATCAGGAGCTAAGGGAATCGTGCAGCAATTGGGTTCTAAGTGAGATGAATGTAGCATCTGGAAAGCACTCCATTCAGAGCAAAATGGATTGTGTATGTTCACAATTGCTTAAATAATGCATGTTTTAATGCAGTACTGTGTGTCGTCCTCGGTTTTTTAATATAAAATATGCACTGTGATAGAAAAAGTCAACGTATCAGTCTTAATGGGGAATCTTTCCAAGACCTTACTTTCAAGTGGATAAAGGAGTACAAATCTGGGATAGCCAAAGGTGAATATAAACAAATTGGCTAGTCCATTAGCATAGCTGTCCAGCTGCAGCCTAAGCTCTGAGGCCACTCCAAAACCACAAGCCCGACCGCCTCAGAAGCCTGCCAAGGAGCCAGCTGCTGCTAATAAAGCAGACTCTACAACTTGGCATCTGGGGCCTGTGATTCCCATCCAAAAGGAATTGTATGTGAAAAATATTTGAAATTTGTCTTTTTAAGTACTGTTTTGCTTTGGAAGAAAAACGCTTCAGACTAAACTTGCAACAAGTGAAAAACTACATAAGAGTACTGTGGTTGCCATGGGAAGATAAATACCATTCTTGTGTAAGGAGGCTGCATGTTAGAAGGGGGAGTGTTGTTCATTTAGTAACCAAGAGGCTTCTGGTTCAGCATTTCTGGGTTATTGAGTAAGAAAGACCGAGGTATCTCATTACTCATGCTTAGCTGTGCGCACTTGCATGGGACATTTTGTTTCAGAGAGCTCAACGCTAGGGTTTAAGCACAAGGGTGTGTTCCTGAGACTGGATAAAAATTAAGGACATCAATTTCTCACTTTTAAATAAGGAGAAATTTCATTCATTTTTCCAAACTCAAAACAAATCTTATTAGCCATCCATGCTAAATTAATGAGCTGCTTGGAATGATCTACAAACCAGTTCATTTCCCCCACACTCCCCGTTGAACAATGAAGCATGAGAATTGAAAAATTACTTGGTTGCATTGGTTATTTGAAAAATTAACAGCAAAGCCAGTTCTGCATTCCACCTCCCTTTTGAAGTAAAACAGGAAGATTTTGCCTAATACTGTTTTTGCTAGTGCTGCAGGTCTTGTGCTCGGCTGTGCTGGCAATACAGCATTCCCAGATTTCTACAGCTGGTGTCACGGTGTTTTAAGCCAGTCTGGAAAGTGGTGTTCCTCATGTCTCTCATGGCATAGAAGTTAAGTGCTTTGCCCCCAGCCAGAGAGGGGGCCAATATCAGAACAAGGCCCAAATTTCCTGCTGTCGGGTGTGCACACAGCTCCCCCGGCAATGCTCCCCTTCGGCATCATCTGGGATCCTGTAGCAAGTGGTCCTTATCTGGGATCATCATCAGGTTGCCATTCATTTCTTTCACTCGAGTTATTAGTGGAGATTAACGAACCAGACCCTTTGCTCATTTGGAGGCAGAATGCATACTTCTGCCATCAGTCATACACTCATTGGCTCAGGAAACAAGAATTCAAAGCTTTCTTCTGACCTGAAGCTTTTAGTCTGGCAACTGGCCAGAGGATGTCATCAGCCCCAGTACAGGCAATTTTGTAATCTTTCTGGGGATGGTATTCTGGGGTATTGGATATGCCTGGAAATTACTGTGGGATGCAGTGGCTGAGATTTATTAGTGAAGAGCTTTTGGAGTGTATCAGTGCTTGCTGGTCTGAGATCAGCACCCTCTAAAGTGGACTATGGCTGTCTCTTGGCCCACCCTTAAAGTATCTCTGTGGATGCTGACATGAACCTGGGCATCTATGTGTGCCTATTCTCTGTGCAGCTCTTGCTTGAAAGACCACGCATCCCATGGCCTCATTCTCTGGGTATACAGAGGTCTTTCTTTTTGTTGTTTTTTTTTTTTAATAGCTGTGGCCTTAAAATCAGTGTAAATTCATGTTTACTTCTAGGTCCCCTTTCAGCTGGTTGAGAGGGATAAAATGTTTCCAGCTTAAATTAGAAGTAGGCCCCCAGTGCTTTCCTCTGTGTCAGGATAAAGATCTTATAATAGAATGAAAATTGTTCTTTGTAATTCAAAGGTGTATTTCCACTTGTTTTTTTACTTGCTTATTAGGTTGGTATGAGAATAGGCCATTTACTCATTATCCCCTGCTAAGTCATCTATAATAATAACCATTAATAATTAAAGTATATAACACTTTAGTGGCTTACAGAAAATTCTATCCTTGCCTTACATCATTTACGCAGATTCAATGTCTATGGTAAAGTTGGAGGTGTGGGGTAAAGCAGTAAGAATGCTACTTTGACCTTTTCTTAATTTTTATTTTCTTTTTAATTTTACATTACCAATGCTCAAAATGTGCAAGATTACCACAGGGTATTTCCTGAGCTCTTGGTATACTAAAGCAAAACATGTACTATACAGAGTTACATCTACCACTGACATGGCCCTGGAGTGCCCAGAGATTTATATATGCTTTCAGGAAGGATGTTTTAAGATGCACATCTTCTCTCCTAGATCTCAGCTATTCTGCACACATCACATCAGTGACAGGACATGGCCACCTGCTTCCAACCACTCTGCTGTTCTCCTGACAAGCGCTATGTGCTCGATTAAATCTGCTGATGGTCAGAGAGCCAGGGATGTTTGCAGCAGTTTTAATTCCCTGTTGTTGCCTGAGATCAGAGGTGCTTAGGTAATTTTTATAGCGTGTGTGTGTCTTCTTCCATACCATGTATTTACCAGGGAGTTAGCGAATAGCATTGTTTTCCCTGTGAAAATGCCTCCCTTTTAAAGTGATATTTCTCAGTAGTTGTGCGTGGTTTGTGGTTGTTCAGAAGTGGGTATGGTTTTGAGAGCGGGAGGTTCTAGCCTGATCATGTTTTCCAAACCCTCTTTCTATTGTGAAAGATGTCTGTAATGGCAGTCTTTTCAGGCTGCTTTGGATTTCCCCCCTGCCTCAAGCTAGCCAACTCTTTGCCACCTGACTGTACATGTATTGGATGCTTCTCATGTTTAGAAAAGACTGACTAGGCTTCTGGCATCAGCTTCTGTACCTTTGACTAGAAATTCTTACTTGTGTCTTAAGCGTATTTTTAAAGGAGATTTTGTTTATTTCTATAACACCAGTTATTTGTGAGTACTTGTCATTTCAGAGCTTTATTTTGTGATCTAGATAAAATAGGCTCATAATCTAGATACTTTAATTCCAGATTAAAAAAAAAAAAAAGTAAAAGAACATGCTTCATAGCCATGGCTAAACCCAAAATCTCAGCTGTGTGTTGTGTTTTGAGAGGCATTGCTGGTGTGGGGTGGGTGCCCGTGCTGTCTGAGCGGGCAGGGAAGGCAGGACAAGTGTGCCTGCAGTGTAGAGCTCTGGAGTTACCTGGGTAAAGCATCTAGGTCCCCCATGCTTTTATTTTCCAGTAACAGTCTTTTCGTTCTCTCTTTTTTTTTTTTTTTTTCCAGCAGTCCTATGCACCAGCTCCCCACCCCATGGCTCCTCCCAGCCCCAGCACAAACAGCAGCAACAACAGCAGCAACAACAGCAGCGGAGAGCAGTTGAGTAAAACTAACCTGTACATTCGAGGCCTTCCACCCGGCACCACTGACCAGGACCTTATCAAGCTGTGCCAGCCGTAAGTGCACTTAAAATACTCGGTGTCCAAGCTAGCCTTTCAGTTTATACTTCTGTATGTTCACAAAAAGACATCACAAGCCTCCTGCGCTTGAAAGTTAAGTGTTCTTCCTTTAGTTCGAACAGCTAATTAATGCCTGTGGAAAACCTGGGAATGAGTTTTGGGGGGCAGAGAGGTGAAGGCCTTCACAGTGAATTCTGTTTAGTTTAATCTGGTTTCTTTCTTATGTTAAAAGAAGAATTTGCGTTGCAAGAAAATCTCCCTAATGGCAGATTTTATAGTTACAGTGATCTGTGAATCACAACAAAACATGGGTGTTCCTACCTCAGTCATTTATCCCATCTTTTGATTGCTGTGTCACTAATTGCTAGGCTCAAAGACTGAGAAGTATGAAACCCACTGAAGGTGGCCTTGTACCCGTCTAATTAACATCTAATTAACTGAAGTTCCACTGAAAAATGGAACTAGCCTCCCTGTTTATCTTGAGTCATGACAGCAGATTGTGCTGATAAATATCAGTTTTATTGTATTTTATTCCTATTGAAACTGGAGAGGCAGCAGGCAGCTCTTTGGTCCTCATGCATGTTTCCTTAAATGCTGCACCCTGTTACCTCTCCTCACTCGACTGTAGTGGGTAATATGAGTAGAAACAAGAACCTTATTGGATTTCCAAAGTCTTGATTGTTATTGATGACACGTAGAAGGGGAATAATCCAGTTTGAAACTCTAACCAGAGATGGCCTGGGTGAAATTTAGGATAACACTTTTTTTTCTTTTTCTTCAATCAAAATAAGAACATGGAGAGATTTGAAAAGAAATAATCTAACCTTGTTATGGTGAAGAACGGCAGTGCTTTTGCCATAGAATAGTCTGTTCCAAAAGACAACAGTGCCACTGATGTTTTTCATCACAAATCAGCTTTTCAAATAGGGATCAATAAATGAAGTTTGATAAAGTAAGGAACAGTCTGAGGCTGTTCTACTGACTTGAATCCCAATAGCTGTGGTTTTGAGGCTGGCAATAGGCGTAACAATTTAGTGGGGTGTTACAATTTCATGTCATTCGGCCTTTCCTGATTTTGACCAAAAACGGCAAAAGACTTCCCCTAACTATGCTTTATGCGGACACGACTGGCCAGGACTGGAACTAGTAGTCTTACTCAAGTAGTATCTGAACTTTAGCAAAATTATGTGAGTTTGAAACTCTCGTAACTTTCTCCTACTAAAGCTGCTACAGGTAGAACTGGCTAACTGTTCACAGGAGTATAGCATGCTGCTGGTTTTTCATATTTGATGCAAGCTGAATTGCAAGTGTACCTGTCTGACATTTGTACAAACTGCATTCATTGACACTTCCTGCTTGTGACAGTCACAGATAATCCCAGTTCAAGGGCCAGAGTCTCAGTAGGTATAAATTGACTGTAGTCTGCTGACATTCAAAAAGCTATTTTACTATACATCATCTTGCAGTCTAACCCTTTCTGAGTTCAGACAAATGCTTTCAGCTGGTCAGGAATGTGCTAACTATTCCTAGAGGAGCCTTACGGCTTTGGTGCTTAGTGCTGCAGCTGTGGAGAGAGGCTGCTATGAGCAGCACTACTGGAATCATGAAGTTCAGGGAGCATGTCCCTACCTCTTGTCTGCATATGGGAAGTGCACATTGAGTATCTGAGAGCTTCCTTTCAGCACTGTGGCAAAATTTTTAAATGCTCCACTAAAATTAATCTGGTCTATGAGTAGAGGGCTTTGTCTTGCTATCGTGGAGTTCCCGTGTGATGAGATGCTCTTTAACAAAAATGCTGACGTTCCTTTGGCTGAATAGAAGTGAGGAGAAACCAGACAGTTGTTCTGTCTTTTTTTCAGAATATTAAAATATTTATCAAAGCAGAAGGGAGAGAAGATATAGGGAAACTTATCTGAAAATACAAGAATTCTTCATGGCAGCATGTAGATTTTTTAAGTAATACATTGCGAGATGTTTTCTTTACTTTTGCAGATGGTTATATAGTAGAGGTAGATAAAGGTCCAAATCCCGTCTCTCTTTCCCCCTCCCTCTCTGCACCCCACCCCCCCCCACCCCCAAATGCAGTATGCAAGACGTATTTTTTTCCTCAGAAATGGTTGTCTTCCATAGAGCTCTCTCTTAGCTTATATGTCTGGGGTCTCACCATGTGTTAAAAACTTCATGGGAACAGGTACTCATGAAACAGCAGAAGATGCTACTAGCTCTTAGGCTTGCTGCCTAGAAGTATTTGTGTAATCTGCTACAAGATGTGAGGTGAAAACCTGAATCCCTAAATTTCAATCTATAAACCACATTATTATTTTGCAGTACAAGATTTTTGGAGAGCTGCATTTAAGGGAGGTATTCACCAAAGCTAGTGTATGCCTGGGATACTGGTTCCCCTAGGCTAGCTGCCAGAGCCTAAAATGAGCCTTTCTGAACCCATTTCCTCTGCTCTAGCATGTGAGAAGGCTGCCAGCAGTACAACTGTCACTTGTAATGTCTGACATTTGGCAGGTCTGAGGAATAAGGTTCTAAAACCACAATATTTTGCTCTCAGAAGTACAGGGAATGCTGAAAATGTTCATGTAAATTTATCATAGCCCATCCCATTTCCATGTTCCACCCTCTAAGCAATGTGTAAAATTCTTTTATTTAATTGCATTTTCCAGGTGGGTTATGGAAGAGAAACCCTTTAATCAGAGTTGTGTGATGAAGTATGGGGATGTTTTGGTGAATCCTGCCTGCTTTTCTGTATTTCTGCTGTGTGTTTTTGGGTGGTGTGTATCACACACTAAAGAGGAAACATCAGACTTTAGAACCATTGAAGTCTGAAGTGCAGAGTCCATTAGATGTAATGTCAGACATTTCTGACAAATGTTCCGACACTATCAAACCTTTTATCATTTTAAGAATAACCTTGTCACAGTAATCTGTCAAACTGCTCATATAACTAAAGGAAAACAAGTCAGCATAGGGTATACAGAAGCTGAGTAAATAATAATAAAAAAATAAATAACTACTAGAAAATTTTCTTTTTGTGTGGTTCTGATCATCAGTATTTGGTTTAACGTGTCCAGCAAAGTTGCATCAAATTCTCTTTTGCAGCAGGGAGCTGTTTGGTTGCACCGTACCCTTTGGGACTGTGTCAAAGGTTACATCAAAAAAAGAGTGAAAAGGAATGTTTAGCAAGCAAGAGCCTGTTGTTCTCTTTTACCTATGTATCTTCTTCTGGATTTTCATAAAGACCGAATAATGGAATTTATGAAAATGGACCTTGGCATCTCTCAATCTTTCTTGAGGCTTTTAAAAAAGAGGCTTTATACCCCTCTGTGATCATACTGATAATCAGAACGTATTAGTTTAAAATTTTAATTTTTAAATATTTCATGGAAATAATAAATAGCATGTCATTAGCATTTATTTCTCTTAGGTACCGAGTCTCTGCTGGTGCAGTGGTACACACCATTGTACATGTATCTTCCCAGCTAAAATATGCTTTTCATCAAAAGGAAAGATAATCGACCTCAAGATGTAAAATTACAGATCATAGACAGAAAAATGTGTATGGTGTGTCACTTTACAAGTAAAGATTAATTGTTATATTTGAAAAATTAATAATCTGTCACTCTAATTTTCATGCGTGGTGTTCTATTTCATCCAGAAGAATTCCAAAATTCTCTTAAAATCATACACAGATGACTTAGTTCCCTGCTGGTATACTGGACATATCCCATTCTTACTTACTACATCCCAGTGAACAAATTAAACATTTAAGGTTTATTACTTAGAAATATTTTTCATTTCAAAAACTCATACTCTGTTTCTTAAGATTGTGGTCTTTCTGTCTATCTTTTCCTACATTTTTGCATGGAAGAAGACTTAGGCCTAGAGTGTTTTAAAAGATAAAATATGTTTTGGAGAAGAAAAAGTGAATTTGGGAAAAGAGAAAATATTTCTTCCTCTCCCCAAATAATTTTGAAAAGTTGGGTTAAAACCCCCAACATTCGACTTAAAAAAAAAAAAAAAAAAAAAAAAAAAAAAAGAAGCCTTGTGCATTGCACAATTAAGACGTTGGTATGTATTCAAAAGATTATCCCTGTCCATCTTTTACAGAATCTTCCACAGAATCATCCTGCACAGAATCACCATGGTTCTTGATTCAGTCATGAATTTTTCATGCCCAGTCTATAGTCTGAAAGAAAGGTACTTCAAACTTCCAGTGTCTGGTAGTTTAAACTTCCTTATGCTTTTTTCCTTACTTAGTCCTCTCCACTTGCATCTACATTGTGCCTTCAGAAATTTGTTTCCATCTGCTTTGTTCTTATCGGATTAGTTGTCTCATCAGCCCAGTTTTCACCTATTTGTGGTTCAGGGTAAAACTAAAGGACTTAATTAAAACAACAACAGTAAACATCTCTAAACCTAAAGATCATCAAGTCTGTATGCTGCTCAGACTGACTGTTGAAGAAGATGAGACAGAATCTCCCAGATAAATTGTTTATCAGGTATGGGAAATCCCTACTGAACCGTGATTGTCATGAGTTGATTTCTCTAAATAGCTTCCAGGTCCGTATTTTGTGCTGATTACTGAAGGTTTTGGATTTGGTTTATGGGTGCTTTTTGTTCATTTGTCTTAGTTGTTGTGTTGTTTTTTTTTCTGAAGGTATCCCTCTTGTCTCCAAGACAATATGAGACATCAAGTGTGAGATTTTAGCCTCTCGTTACAGTCTGAATGTCCTTGGTTTTGTCCGATGGAAGATCTGAATAAATATTCAGTCTGCCACTGTTTGGATTCTGCTAAAGAGCTAGCCCCCAGGATAATGGAGCTGAGGTTATTAATTGAAAATACACACATTACTTAACTCCTAGACTATTTTTGAAATTAACTGTGTGCATTCCTTTTGTCCCCACAGAAAACTTCTGAGTTCATTGAGGTTTCAGAGGGGTTCAAGGTCCCTTTCAGGGCAGTGTCTTTTAATAACTGCACAAGAAAAACATTTTCAGTTAGACTGAACTTTATAATAAAGCAAGTTCATGATGGCCATTTCTGCCACCTCTTAAGGCAGTAAGACTTTGACATTTCTGTCTATTTTTCTTTTGTGAAAATAACAAGAAGTCCATATTATATGAAAACTGATGAAATGAAGGTGTGGGGAAAGTAAGTTCCCTTCCTTTCCTTTTTTCGAGAATTAAAATGTTAATTAAAAATAGTTACTGTGAACTATAACTAAAATAAAGGTTAACCAGAATAAAATCGTTACAGTGAGCTCAAAACCAAGAAGACCAAAAGAACCCCTGGAGTAAATCTTTTGTTCTACAGTGAAGTCAGACCAAATTTGTATCCAGTGTAAACTGGTGTTCTTATTCTGGCCTGAGTGAAGGCAAAACCCAAAATATCTGAGACTTATATAGTAGTAGAATGTTAGCCTGTGTCTCCTGTGTTTTTAAAAAGTAATCTTTGGAGATGTGAAAGAATTTACTGTGTTCCATAATCTTGTGTAAGTTAAAGTAAGGTGCACTCTGGCTTTAATATTAATTCAAACAGAAACATATAATCTCCATCTCTCCTGTAATTAATATCAGCTGACCCTGTTGCTGTGATATAGCATAGACTGAAAGGGCAGGAAGGTGAGAGAACTCTTTCAGTGGGATTAGCTCATATAGGAACCATGTGGCGTCATATAGGGTAGTTCCTGCTTAAATCTTAGTGGATGTTTTGGTTCCGTGTCTCCTTGTAATATGAGAACTATGAATGGCTCTGTAATCTGCTGAAGAGATCAGTCTTCATGGGAACCAAAAAAATGCCCACACTTGAGGGCAAAGAAAAAACCTCCAATCCCCCCTCCCCCAGATTTTCTTTGTTATTAGAAGTAAAATTGGAAAAGCAAGGTCCCAGGAAGGGTGTACTGTTGGGCCAAGCATAGCAACGGTGTCCTGCTGGACAAAATATGCTGATTCAAAGCAGCAAGGGAACTACATGAGTTTGTTCCTCTCATTTGTTAATGTGTGCATTCAGCTCAGATTTGTGGGTTAGCTTGGAGAAATCTGTTTCTCTCAAGTTCTTTGTATCATGGACTTTTCCTAGAAGTTTTTTAAGAAGGGTGGGAAAGGGAAAATAATTTCAGGTTGATACTTTTCAGTCAAGATGCATTTGATAATGAAACAAATGGTGAACATTAAGGATGTATAAAGTAGACATAAAAGCAGGGGAACCTAATATTGTGGATATGATTTGTTTGTTCTTGCATTGAAGATATCTTCATAGTGATGTAGCTTATTAATGCTTTTAGAAACATTGTGGAGCTTGTATTTCATCCGAGTGACATCTTGGTTTCTGAAATAAATTGATTTACAGTGTTGCACTCAGTTATGTAGATATTCCATCTTTGCATTGTGTAAAAACAGGCATGAATGTGCACAGGTTTTTGTTCTTCTTTACCTGACGTTGTTAAAAAATAATTTATATATTCATCCCCCATTAAAATAATCTCCAAATGTCTTCTGTTGTTGAAAACAAACATTAAAGTTGCCCCAGTAGGCAATGAAACAATCCTCTTCTTACCTAGGCTCTTTCATCAGGGAAAACAAAACTCTAGATCAGCAAATGCCCACAGCACTACAGAGAGCTCCATCTGGGATGTGAGCCTTCCCATTGTCAGGAAGAAAGGCAGACAAATAATCTTTGTAAAGTAATAAATGAACACCTGCACCCTTCTCTGTTTTGAATGTGCCCGTCTTTTCACTGGAGTGTGACAGAGTGTCAGTGAGAGTTTCTCATCTCCTTTCAAGTTGGATGAACCTGATTTAATGGAAGATAGGGGAGGAGACAGTGTTCTCAGACACTGCTGCTGAAAACATTTTTTTTTCTGACGAATTTTAATTAAAGTCCTTGGGGAAAAAACTTCCAACAAAACACAACAAAGCAGAGCTCATAACAGATATATTGAGATTTCTGTGTAGCGGTGTGAAGGGCATGACCGTAACAGCCACTTGTTTTGCTTACTGTGCAGGACGATGTTGAGATAGAAAGAGGACAAACACACTTAATGAGCTGCTTCTGACCTGTTTTGAGATTTGCATGTTTCCAGTCTTTCCTGGTCCTCTTTCTTTCTCCACTTCTCCAGCATGTGTGCAGCCAGTCAACCATGGCATCACCATCCATCCATGATACTGTCATTCCCTTATTGATGTAAGCACTTAAGAGTCTAAAAATGCTCATGGCCAAAGACTGTCCAAAGGACAGACAGGCTATGCACTGTGCATGTCTGTCAGACAAATGCCTGGTTTTGTAATGTGGGCATTGCTCTTTGTAATGGACTTTATTACCATGGGACTCTTGCCAGCCTGAATTTTCCAGCCCCTCAAGGTGTTCTGGAAGTCTCTGATGCTTGGTTTCTGCTTTCCACTGAGGAGGCTGGTTGATATTCTGGAGGTTTGAGAAAGGTTCTTTCCCTGCTTTTCTTTGAGTTGCAGTGGGTGTTGTTTTTTTAATGGGAATAGTGGCAGTGAAAGATCTGGTTATATTTGGTTCTTCTATTTTGAAGCTCATCCATGTCTTTTAGATCCATCTGCATTTTTGGTATCTGTGCTCTTAAATTCGGTAGTGTCAAGTTCAGTGGTTCTTTGTGATCTGTTGTCCTTTGAGGGTTGATGACAGCAGTGGGAGAGGAGAACCAATGCCTGTATTACCTATGCAGAGAGTGGAGAAGGAAGTAGGAAGATTTCTGACTGGAAGTCACTGGCAGTCCTACTCCTTAGGAGTCACTGACTGTTGGGAGAAGATGGAGCCATGCTGTTCATGTTCTGACATTTGTGTAGCAGAGATGCTTCTGTGACCTTTCTCTAGAAGGTATGACGCAGATAAAGTTCTGATCCATTTGAGAAATACGTTGTCCTAAAGCTTTGCTGGAAGGAAACAATACCAGCTGTGCTTAATAACCACCATCCCACTCCCCAACAGGAATAACCTGGGCTCTGCTTCCAGCTGATGACAGGAACCTTAGAGCATGCTGGTGGTTTCTATCCAAGGGGAAGTGGCAGGCCGACTTTGGTGGCAAAGCTATTGAATATTATCAGCACGAAAACAAAAATGTCATTGTGTTCAGCTGCTAGACTTTCCCATACTGTTCCAAACAAGCATCGACAAGAGCTCTGTGCTATGCAGAATGCAATGTCCTTCATTCCAAGTATTTGGTAACTTCCCGGAATTATTTGTGTGACAAGCACTGCAGCTAGATTTGTGCTAAAAAATGAAAACTCTTTATTATTTTTTTAAAGATGTTTGATAGAGAAGGAGTTTCTTAGAATTTTTGAAACTACGTCAGAGGTTTTATGTCTGCCTTGTTGTAAAACAGAGACAGGAAAGATGGAAAGTCTTCAGCCTAATTTTTAAAAGATGTTGATCTGTCAGAGATCTGAAAAGGTTTTCTCTTTCTTTGGGCATGTATTTTCTGTGTCCCCCATCATGAGCTCTAGGGAAAGTGGACACCTCTGGATTCTGATTCCCCTGGAAAGTACCTAGCCACAGCTCTGGGTGCAACTCCAAATAAAATAATGAAGTTATCAACAATGTGGAAATATAAGTCCTATTCTGAAATAAGCTCTCTGTCAATAGATGCCCAGCCTCATATAAGCTTCATGGAAGCACAGCAGTATGTTCAAATAGCAGTTATTGCAGGATCACAGCCATGTTATTGTTTCAGTGTAATACAGGTAATAAGTGCAGCATTTATGGCTATTACTGCCTGGTGATCGCATAAAAAAAAGAAGCCAGACATGCTTTCCTTACTTTAGCTTCCCAGTTCAGCATTTCCATATACTCCTGGGGTTATAATCCAATTATGAAACTTCAATTATTTTCTATAATTCACTGATTTGAGAAGAACATTAACTTTTTAGCTTCCTTATAGTTGGGAACTAGTAATTAAATGGGATAAAATAATTCACAGATTCATAGAATTTAAGATCCAGAAGAAACCAAGGGATGGTCTGCTAATATTTTCTGGTTGATTTGGGTCCTTAAATTTCCCTCATTTGCCCCTTGACTGAATATAGCAATTTCTTTTGATTTAAAGACTATGTTCCAGAAAAGCATGCACTCTGGATCTGAAGATACGAAAGCAAACAGTAAAGCTACCATTGTTGCTAACAGTTTATTTCTGTTAACTGCATTCCTTGGTCAGAATTTGTGACCCACTTCCAAATCAACTTCCTGGTGTTGGTTTTTACCTGTTGGTTCTTGGTATAATCAGATTAAGAACCTTTCAGGTTCTCTCCTCCTCCCTCTGTCCTCCTCCCAGATGTATTTGCATACTATAACCTAGTCACATTTCGGACTTTTTTTCTTTAATAATCAAAATAGATGGAGCTGTTGAAGTCTCTGATTATATGACAGTTTTCTCCAGCCTTTAGATAATTTTGACAAGGACTTCAGGGGTCATTTAAATGTTTTTAAAACTAAGTAGTTGAGGTTAGAAATAATTGCCTTTTCATGTTTATGGAGATTTGTTATTTGTTATTATAGATGGTTATGTAGCCATGTCTGTTTCTATGTGTCCTTAAGCAGATGAGATGGATCACGGCAACATCTGTATTCATCTAACCAGGAGAAATGCTGCTCAAAAGCTGCTGTGGTGTCCCAGCAGTAGTGTAAGGAGTTGCAAAATGCTCTGTGAAGATCACAGTACACTGGTACTGGCACTATGTCAGAAGTAGAAGCTTATCTCTCCTGAGTCTTTGATTACCTTTATTTGTAAATCAGGTGTCTGTCCATCCTTGGCTTTGAGTAACAAAAACCCACAGAATGTAGCACCCTTGAAGCTTTGTTTTGAAAAGCAAGGAATTTGGATCTAAGCCATACCTAACTTAGTTTTGTAGTACTTAATTTTTGTAATCATCTTTAATGTTTCTTGTCCCCTCTGCTTTACTTAAATCAACACCAAATTTAGGTTTGTGAATTAAATGTAGTATGGCTGTGATGTGTTTAAATTACTCCACAATAGTTAAGCACAAATATTTCAATATAAGGTTTATCAAGTATCTTATGAACTGCATGACAAATGTATTCATATCACATATGCAAAGATGCAACCAGTTAAAGGAGGTGAAGGATTTGTATTTAGGGCAGTCTCTAGACTGTCAGAATAAAATTAACTCAAAGCAATTGCTTTTAAATGGAAAGGAAAGCCAGTGGCTACAGTGGAACAAAATGGAATATGACCAAGTCATTAGCAGGGTTTAAATCAAAGCCAGGGCACTACACTCATGCCATGATTTTGCTCATTGCCTAACATATGAATTAGACTAAAGACAAGGTTGATTGCTGGACTTACAGATGTGGGAGACAGGCTATAATGGCACAACAATTAAATACTATCAGAACTCTAAGGACTTCCAGTTTTTTTATCTCTATTTTCAACCAGTGGTAAGAAAAACCTGGCTTTGTTGTAACATGGATTTGCAATTGTTAGTTCTTTCTAGGTTCTTGCTTTTGTTTGTTGATTCTTACTACACTTTAGATAGAGGAAACCAAGAATTTCTCTTAATCATAAGACCACATTGTTTGTCTCTGCTGTGTCCCTGCTACGCTGTTCCCATGGTAGTTGAGGACACGGGGCTGCTGTTGGGTGAGCGCCAGCAGCTAATTCTCCTACTGGTGGTGGGTAAGTATAGCCCTGTCAGCCAGCGTGTGAGGCGTTTTTTGGCGAAGAAGAAATTGGTCAGAGTGTCAAGAAGAGTGACTAGAATACATTGCGACTCCTTGGATGATGTTGTCTCAGTACAGTTGAGTGCGTAGTGAGTCAGCTATGTGGAGACGACCTAAATTCCTTGTCCTGCCTCATTCTTTTTTCCATTTCCTCTCCCTTCCCCCCCCAGCTTTCTTCCCTAATGCAATCCTCCTTCTGCACAGTAGTCAGTCTCATCATGCGGTTAGTAGGTGCTGGTTAGCAGTGCAGGGCTATTGATGAGAAAGCTTGTGCTAAATTTCACTTTGGAGGCTGCCCTAGAATTGTTACAACTCATGTACACGTGGCATTTTAGTTTCTCCACAAAGACTTCTGAAAGGGATTTTTAAAGGACTGTGCCACTAGTTAGTAGCTGTCACCAGTGCGTGAGGCACGCTCTCGGTGGAGAATTTAGCAGCCCTCCATTGCACCTGGAGTTGAAATGTCGCCAAGCAAACAAATCTCTACCTTTTGAGACTGCCAAGTCACAGCAGCACCGTATAGGACTCAGGATGTTGAGCCTGTGAGAGGGATCTCAGTATTCTCAGTGGATTCCTGGGGATGGGCACTTTTTTCAGCTAGGGGACCTGCTGTGGCAGGTGGGGACATCGAGGTGAGTTCAGTATGCTGAGGGCTCACGGGATTCAGGCCGTGTGCCAGCAGCAAAGTGCTCATTGCCTCCTAACGAGGTAGCCCTCCAGTCCTGCTATCAGGAGGTCTGCAGCTGGTCTGCTTAATGGTATTTAGTAACAGTATGTGCAGTAAAGCATGCTCTCCTATTACACAGAAATCCACTAATGCTGGCATCAAGAGCAACGGGTAATTCAATCACACCCACAAAAAAGATATTAACATAACATTAAAGAGCTGTGTAGACTAGCAAAAGACAGGAAATTATGGAGTTCAGGCTTGAAACTTTATCCTTAACTCACCCATATTGTGCCGAGGTATTTGGAAATTTCCATAGAGTGTGTGATTTTATGGAACCTACATAGGGGTGGATTGTCCTGTTTGTCTGTGGAGGATTTCCTCCACTAACATCAGCCAGCATTAGTGAGAATTATATAAAGAAATCCTGGCACAATTTGCAGAGCATAGCTAGACAATGTGAGCTTTAAATATTAATTTCTTGGCTTGGGCAGTTGACTCGTCCCGGCATTTCTGAAGTGCTGCATCAGGCATTAATTGTGTTGACTTTTTTCAGACCAAGTTGCAGTTCAGTAGCTAAGCCCTTCTCTCAATTTCAGAGTTCATTTTTAGGGTTGGGTTTTTTTTTTCTCTTCAAGAGTCACTAAAAACATTTTGTTGTGTTTTAAAATCACCTTTTGATTTATAAACACTGGTCCTATTTATTTTAGAGAAATTCACTGGTGGAACTATGCTGAATTCTACTAAACAAACACAAAAAAGCTGTCTACCCATCTCTGGGCCTTATTAATATTTTCCCTCGGTTTTGGTCTTGCTGAATCTAGTAATGAAACTCAGTAAGCAAGATGAACTTCATCACATAAAAATCCTTGTTTGGAAATTGAAGAAAAGGTTTTGACTACCCCATCTTCTTCCTTGTGGCTTCCAATCCTCCATTGTAGCTCACTGTACCAGCAGGGACAAGGGGAAGTTCTTGCAAGGACCCCATGTGTCAAGGAGGAGGCAGGGAGTCAATTTATGGTCCACCTACAACATGTTTATAAAGAAGGCTTAAGCTGTCTTGTGAGTACAGTCTTTTTTTTTTACCCTTTGGTATCAGAGCTGCAAAGAACTAAGGGGAGAATTGCCAGTCACTCCAAGGATGGGACTTCGCTAAGATCAAACATGAGATTGCAGATCTTACAGAAACAGTGAAGCCAGCAGGTACGCTGCTTGTAAAGCAGCTAAACCAGCTAAAGGTGCAGCAAACAGATAATTTCTCACATCTTCAGGCAGGTTTTGCAGGCTGTGCTGAAATGTGTTCTGCCCTTGGAAACCCGCATACCGGTACCCAAGTAAAATCAACATGACTCAAATAATATCTGATTTTAGAGTTCATCCCTTTGTGGCTCTGGGAGAGAGGGAACTACATGATGGTTGTTATTTGGAGGAGATTTAAAAGGTGGAATTAATGACAGAAACCAGGAAGAATTAATTTACTTTCACAATAGCTCATTTGGACATCTCGTATGGTATTTTCTGAAGATGATGAACTCTTGGTATAGTTAACCTCTGAGGTTATTCTGATTTTGCCCCTGTGAGCTTTCTGTGTGAAGGAGCTGGGGAGGAGTGCCACCATGTCTGTCTTCTGTGGCAAACAGGATGGCAGGATGGTCATTAATGACCATGCATAGAACAGCAGGATGACTCTATCCTAGGGGAAATCAATTTTCTGCAGAGAGGCGGGCTTGTAAAGAGTAGAAAATTTCCACTGAAGGGAAGAAGGGGAGACAAAATTAGCAGAGCAGGGATTAAAAAGTACAAAGGCTTCAAAAATGAGGGAAGATTCAAAAGGTTTTGTGTTCAAGGTGGATTTTTTTTCCCCCTGTCAAAATTGAGCAGGTCTTGCACATTCTAATCTTAGAGATGGGAGAGAGAATGACCTTCTGGAGAAGTTCTGGGATGGGAAATGTGGGGAGAAGACTTTCTGGGGTTTAGACAAATGGTGATTTTATTTTTATTTTTTTTTAAATGCTTTTTTCTTCTGCCATTCTCCAATTTTATATGTTTGTGTCTCCTCTTTGAATCAGAGTTTGGCCACGGCACCCAGTGTCTGTCAACTTTGGGTGGCCCAGTGGCTATGAAAGTCCTCCCCCACACTGTAATGGTTTGCTTCCCATTCTTTTGCTCATTTCCTGCTACTTAAACCTTAGTGCTCCAACCTTATTGATCCCTTGCAGACAGGCTGGGTAAAGCTTGTTTTCCATAGGATGCTGTCATTTTCTTCTCACAACAGATTTTGAAAAAAACATTTCACAGGGGAGATAAGGGAACTAAATTGTAACTGGTGTTAAATATCATCATTCAGATAACAGCTCTAATAAGAGTAAATTTGCTTAGACTTTTTAAGTATGTTTGTATGTTTATGTATCTTAAAAATGTAAGCAGACACAAATCTTTAAATCTCAGACAAGAGGATGATTCTTTTCTGACTCTGTTCAATATTAAAGGCTAAACCAGAGATAAGATAACATTCCCATAAACATGGAAGCTTGAACAAAGATGCTGTTGTCCTGAGAATGTGAGAATCAAAAAGAGACTGAAGTCTGAACTTAGGAAATTGTCTTACAAAATGGAATGTTGCACGTAGAGGAACATTTAATGGCACTCAGTGCAGAACAGGGCAAATCCATAGGTCTTTCTCTTGAACTCCGTGGTCTCTGGATCAAGCCTAAACAAAGTGAAGGGCAGAGCCCTATGGGAAATGAATAGCTGGAGCAGACCATTTTTTTTTTTTTTTTTTTTTCTTCTTTTTCAAGATGTTGGTCTGTCGTTCCCCACATGGTCTTAAGAACTTCCTTTCTTGAACAGCAGAAAGGGAAAGGGTTGGAAACTCTCATGGTCTTAGTAGGTGGGAGGAAAGGGTGCAAATGCTGTTGATGAATGAGATGTTTAAGGAATGTGTAAATACACAGCCTGATACTGCAAGTACTTGGTTTATATACAATAGTTGACAATTGGGTGAAGGCAGGACTGTCCAGAGCATGAATTCAGTTGTTTGTAGTTGTAAATATTTGCAGACTATAGCTTTGTTTCTTGTAGAATGTCTTTGACTCCATGAAGACTGACTGTGTCCTTTTTACATTGGCTTTGTGCTTTCACTGCTTCTGATGGGATGTTCAAAAAGCAGTCAGCTTGCTGCTAGAGGTGATCATTTTAAATTGTGTTATTAATTTTTAAACCCAGCACATTTGGCAGATTATATTTTGGCTACTGGAATACAGTTTCTTCATATAGGATATACATGCCATTTATATGTGTGATAGCAGTAGTAAAGTGAGGGGTGTCAGCACTGGAGTTTTCATAAATCTTTAAATCCAGCTCTTTTTATAAAGTGGGGAATAGAGCATAGGGTGGATTTGTTCATGGTTATATTTTTTATTATTTTTTTTCTTCACAAGGTTGTTTTCTGGGACCCAAAGCACGCAACTGCCAATCAGTGTTTTTCCCTAGCTGAGGATGTTCACTAATATTTGATGAAGATGTTGCCCTTGGTGTTGCCAACCCTCAGAAGTTTATTGCGAGGTTCACAATATTTGTTTCTGAAACCCTTAGATCCTGAGGCATGTGATAAGATGGGAATCTCAGCTTTCAATTTTTTTTAAAAAGTGTAGGTTTCTCTCCTTCATGGCTGTAAAGAGAAGCATGAAAATACAATCAGAGTCTATCATAAAGGCTCGAAATACGTAAGCAAAATAAAAAGGTATCTCAAATGTATTTATTTCTAATTATTTTTAATACCAGAAGTTAATTACATAACTTTTTTGTGTATTAGAGAGCAATAGGAATTTTCAGCACTATACTCCTTGGCTGGTTACAGGAAGAATTGTGGGTTTATACCAGTGAATCTTGGTTTTCTGTCTCGCAAAGTATGCCCAATACCCAGAATGAGGTCTGTTTTTGCATGTATATCTTTACATGGTTTGAGGATTATATGTCATTAAATAAGTTTATGTGGAGGCACCTGAAGCCAGTAATATACCAAAGTCTTTCCTTGAGGGCTCCGTAGCAACTGAAGCTAATTTGTTTCCAAATCCGGTCTTACTTCCAAGTCTTATCGTACTGATAAGATTTCAAGATGTGCTGTTCACTGTGTTTTTCAGTGAGTCATTTGTTCCTGGAGTAAAATTTCTCAGCAGAAACATAAAATATTTAAATTCTTGCTCCTTCTTCCAGTTCTGCCCATGTATGTTTCAGAAAGGGTGGGCTACATAGGACATATTTTTTCATAGGTCTTCATCCAAGGTTCTGCCTGGTAGGACCAATCACGTGTCTGTTTATGGAAAGAAGACAGTAAGTGTATGAAGAGTATTTATTTAGTGAATCCTATGGCTGTCTAACCCCTTCTTGGTTCACGTTGGCTGTTTTTGGGTGCAAGCTGAACCACAGCAAAGCACAGCAAATGCCAATGTTGGCTTTTCTTCCGTAGGAAACTCATGACCATGATGTCCAGTGAGAGCAGGTGGCACAAAGCTTGAGTGAGGAGCTTTTGGTTGACTAAGATTTTGTTTGTCTTAGGCTCATTGGTTCTCAGAAGTGTTGACTGACAAGCAGAGAGCCACAGGATGTGCAAATTATGCCATATACCCTGCCCCTTGATATTATCTTAAAGAGTAACTTCAACACTCAGTGACAGAAAATTGAGACAACTGCTCTGTTGCTGTAAATTGGGGTGACTTGTTGGACCCAGAACGAGGGCACCATGTTTCTGGAAGCCAAGAGCATGATCCGAAGCACAGTTTTTAAAATGCCCTCCCTCTCCAAAAGTATTTACCAGGCTGACACAGTGAGTCTATTACATTCAATTATGACCATATAATGTTTATAATTATAAATACAAAACATATAAATTATAAATCTATGTAATAGGCAAGGGCTCTAAGCACAAAATATTTTTAAACCCGTACATGTGTTTTATGTAACAAGTGGCTTTTCATTTAATGCTGTATTTACTTGCAGGTTTAAAAAGTATTTTCAAAATATAGAAAAGTAACACACAATTCAAAAGTTATGTATCTATATTGCATGCTGGGCAGCTTGGTCTAGTTTGAATTTTGTTGTTGACAAAGCTATCACTTGAGAGAAGATTTTGGAGAATACCTGCTTTGGGACCCTGACTTGGGAGTTGTGGTGAGTTGCCAGCAGGAGCAGATCTGTCATCTTAAAACTGATGAGTCTGGTAGTAATGGGCCTTGCACGGAGGAAAGCAAAGCACTCGCTGACTGGAAACGCACTTAGGTGTCCAATGTAAATCTGTTTACTGCATCAGGGCTGTAGGCAGGACTTTCCACACCAAACAGGCACGTTCATTTAGGAGCCTGCAAACATGCTTTAACCTTGAGAAATGTCCATCATCCTGTTGTAAGTTTAACTGGGATTCTTACATGCTTGAAGTTGTACATGTGCATGAGCATTTAAAAATATAATGGACAAAGAGCTTATTGAATCCATTTTCACACCCTCTCCTGAGGCTATCTTTATGTAACAGAGTTGCACAAATAAAAAAAAAAAAATTAAAAAATAAAATCTTTGGCTTAAATATATGCTTGGTGGAGTTAAATAAAAACTAAAGAAACTCAAAAGCAGAGGTATTATGTCTCAGTCCCTGGAAAGCATCATGCATTTTTTTCCGTGTAATTATGAAAATCCAGATCCATGTTCTTGTTTCTCCTTGAAAATTTCAGGCAGAGAAAAATGTGTTCCTCTGCACCACTTCTATCAAAGTTTGGCCTTTGGAAAATGAATACAACTGTGACACTTCAGCCCTGGAAATAAAAGGATTAAATTAAATATATTGAAGAAGCAGTTCTGTGATGTAGTTCCCAAAATACATATTTTGCAATGTAAAAAGCCTAAGACACCATTCCTCTCAAAACTAAGTGGTTTCCAAAAGGCATCCCAAGTACCTGGATTTCTCTAATATGTAAATAATGAAATCGGAGCTTTGTGAACTCAACAAGTCTCACTCACACATTTGATTCGAATGACCTCTGTGTGAACTCTATAAAATGCTTTAGCTTTAAATTATCAATTTGAGTTCATGGTCTCTGGTGGTAGCTGGAGTTCTTGCTTTTTTCTGTAGTTCTTTTTCTTTTTAATTTCTTTTCTTGACGATTATTAGAGAGGTATCATCTGATTGAGACACACACACACATGTACATTTTACAATATGTTGCAGTCATAGAGCTCTTCTGAGAGTAAATTGTTTTAGTAAAATGTCATAAAATCTGGCCAAACTGAATGCTCTGAGTTTCCTTGAATAATGAGGCTATTGTTAAATGATTGAATACTTTAGAGATTAGTATCATGGTATCCTGGCATGCTGGTTCATACCAACTGTAATTTAACAATGAATCCTCCATATGTAAGCAAGATTGTGAATGAGAAATCAGATACAAGACAGCACAGCACGCAAGAACATAAAAAGTAAATACATTCTAGATGCAGGAATGATATATTGAGGGAGTTATTTCCAGAATATCTGAGATAATTGAGTTGCTGGATCTGAAGATCTGCTGAACGTCTAGCTGAAGAAAGATCTGCTTAATTTTTTCTCCCAGTGCTGATGAAAATGTCTTTATAGTAGAAAAGATTTGGTATTGCATGTTTTGTTATTTTCTCCCACTCCCTCCTTTCAAAATTAGGGTATGCCTGGTATTATCATTTCTGACAGGCTACTGTAAACCACATCTCATTCTGTGAAGGAGTTCGAATCCCTAAGCTGTCTTCCAAATAATGCATCCTATCATTATACAGAAAATTTAGCAGCACTGCTGAGTGTCTGCAAACAAAAGTTGCATTTTATTTTTTTAAGACATATGAATTCTTGCAAATATGGAATAATTAGTAGTTGAAGATTTAATGATGGCCCAGAAGAAGGACTGAAGTGTTCTGCATAAAATCACAGTTATTAATTTGTGCATGAATTTAGTTTTCCATACTTAATTTAGCAACTATAGAATATTTTGCTAATTATTTATTAACACTGGTTATTTGTCATGGCAGAACTATGAGGGAAAAACATAGCTTTCTATCAAAGCAAAAATATAAACATCAGAATTTTGATTTAAATATGATATACAATAAAGTAATGATGTTTTAAATAGTCTTAAATAGCTTCAATATTCAAGTGTATAGATATGATATGAATATAATTTGTAGTACTAATTAAGAATAAGCAGTGTTTAGAACAAAAACTTCAATAAGAGCCAAGTATCTGCTTTCAACAAACTGGAGAAAAAACTATTGTAAAATATCAGGCTTTTATGGGGAGTGCCACTTTAGTTAAGTGGCATTTCTTTCTGTCTTGGGTACCAAGAGTGTGACAAATCTGTAGCCTTATTATAAGCACTGTGAATAGGATTTGAGCTTGTACCTACTGAAGGCAATAAAAAACTGCCTTTGATTTCTGCAAGTGTTGGATCAAACCACTTAATTTCATTTACATGCAGACAAAAAATCTTCTTTTTTCTTTTGTTAAGTTTTGGCAAGGAAAGGAACAAGACTACAGGAAAAATTATCTATGGACTACATAAGTGATATAGTTCTTTCAGGTCTGAAAGTTCAAGTTCTTTATATTTCCAGAAATTTAGTAGCTGTTTAAATTTTGTTTACTTTAACTTCTGCTTTACCTGGCTTAATTTCCCAAGTACTGAAAAAAAATTACAGTAAATTTCCAGGCCTGTACACTTTCATATAGGACTGTTTTTCCAGAGTTGAAAGGGCATGTAGTGTTTAAGTAGATGAATGCAGATTAGGCTGAACAGGAAATGCCACACTCTCTTTTTTTTGTGAATATCTGTGTTGTCTTGTAAATACATTTCTAAATTGAATGTGAGATACCTCTGTCATTTTAGTGCAGATGAAGGCAAGATACCTTCCTGTGCTTTGATAGCAGAATATTTTAGGAATGCTGGAAAGACAAGATAGCATTTTAAGAGTAGAGGAGTTTTTTAGTTTTAGGTGCTTCTATACACATTTTAGGAGGTTTATTTACAGTATTCTCCACTCTAGGTTCTTGACATTTTACAAGAAACAAACTTCACTAAAACTACTGAGTTTTCCATATTTTGCAATAAAAAGAGCATCAAGGTAGCTAACACAGCTGCTCCAGGGCTGTATTAGAGTCCCATGATTTGAGCTAAATGGTACTTGCATCTTCTTTTGAAAAGCAGGATTTCTGAATATAATCTGTAAATGCAGTGCAAACTAAATGGCATGATCCATTATCAGAAATAGACTTTTAGGTTCTTTCTTCCTGATATGGAGCTGTTATTGAAGAGAATGGTATGATCTTGGAACTTATTTGGCTAAAGCAATAATAGCGTTGATAGACTCGTGCCTATAGTTATTTTATGTTTTCTGAGTGAATTTCCCTTTTGTGTGTATTTGGATGTCTGAAATTTGTGTGGCAGTGTATTATAGGAATAACGTCTCTCCAAGAAACCAGTTCCTTCTGTACTATAGGCCTTCCTAATATGGGCTTTTTTTTTCTTTTCCCAAAATACACAGTTTTGCTAATAGAGTGAGTCTGCTTTAAACAAAATAAACTCAGTTATGCTATTTATATATTCATTCACAAGAGTGAAAGAGCCTTAGAGTTGCTTATCTAAATCCAATTACTGCTGGTCAAATTCATCCCAATACAAAAGTTCCCAAGATAAAAGCCTATATTACCAAAATGCTCAGAAATGCAGACTGTTTTCAGTCGGGTGAATTGTGCTCTGAGCAATGCATGAGGCCTTGAGTGAACCCAAATTCTGGGGATATAATTATTAAAATCTCAACTTAGAAATTACACAGTAAGTCCATCGGTTTAACTAAGCAAGGAAAAATTATGTCTTTAGGTTACTTGGGTTTAAACCCCAAGTTTCATGTTTCTTAAAAATGTACAAGCAGTGACCAGAATTGAGCAAAAGCTGTGTTTTGTACATGTCTGTGCACCGACTACCTTGTAGCTGAGGGTGGAAGGATGAGTGTATCACTGGGTCAGGTGAGTGGTGAGACTTGGCCTATCTGGTCTGATGGCTCTTTTGCATTACAGGACTAGTCGCAGCCAGCCCGAAGACAGAATAAATGTACCTATCCCAGAGGCTTTTGCTTTCTGTAACGCTGTGGAAAAGCTGAAAAGCTGGTCTGTTACCAGACTGGTCTCCCAGGAAATCCCTTCTTTGACCCAGCAGCTCTTGTTGGTGGCTGTTCCTCAGCAGGCTTCACACCTTCATGCATTGCTGGCCAGCAGTGTGGGGTGGGTGGTGCCTGGTTCCTCTGCATTGAACTTGTCCCCAGCTGATTTTCACTTCCATCCTAACCCTGGTGGCCCACTTGCCTTCCCCTGCACCCTTGGCTTCCTGAAGGCAGAGGCAGAAATGTTTCAAATCCTTTGTGTGCCCTCAGACAGCAAATTCAGGTCAGTTTGGGTTCAGAGTGGGCACTGGGAAAGTGGTATCAGTTGCAACTGAAGCAGTTCCTTCAGGATCTATCTCCATTTTAACAGCAGTTATCAAATAACTTCCTGGGAATGACCAGGTTGAGCTTTGTCTGCAGTATACATGCTGATTGCCTGCCTGTAAGCTCATGAAAGGATCTATTGGTACTTCAAATTTGATGTACATTAAGGGTTTATTCTGCATTGCTTCCATCTTTGCCAAGTCTGCTAAGTAGTCAGAAAATGTGGGGTGCAACGCATTGGGGCTCTTGAGATTTTTGACATAGCTCTGTAGCCAGGACTCAGCAGGGAGATTGTGCACAGAACTATGAGGTATTCCCTTAATCCTACCCTCCATGTCACACTGTGTGTGTTACAGCTGTTTGTAAGTGAAGTGTTTTTAAGTGACCTTTGTAATTTTAGTAGTGAATGTCAGATGGCTTGAACAGTTTCCATGCAAAACAATATATACAAGAGAAGGTAAAAATGTTTATGTTTGTAAGAAGGTATTTCCAGCCCCATGGAACATAAGAATGACTGTGCTGGGTTGGAAAGGAATTTGTTTCGGCAGCCATGGAGGTGCCTGATGTTAAAGCAGGGACAACATGCAATGTTACTACTCTGTTGTCCTCTCCCTGTTTCTGGCAGTATGTGGCTAACAGGGCCACAACTGTGTCTTTGCTTTTAATTTTATGGCAGATTTCCCATCCTAGAAGCTGCCTGATAGGTTTTTGTAATATTGTGCTCTTTGGGGCATCAATGTGGGCTGTGGCAATGAGTTCCACAAGTAACTCTCAGTTCTGACGAAGCACCACTGCACCTTCTTGTAATTTTCTTGCCAGTTCTTATGTATTTTGAGAAACAATGAGGATAACTAGTCACCATCTCACTGCACATGTCTTTCTCTAATGAGCTGAAGTCCTAGTCTGTTTAGTTGCTCCTGATATGGAAGCTCTTTCAAATATCTGACCACCTGGTTTTAAATGAAAATTACTACATGGAAAAACATTAAAAGCATACTTGAATATGAGAGATTAAAAGTATTTTTTAAAAGCATTTAAACAATATTTGTGCTTACTCTGTGTTTAGATAATGCTTCAGGAAGAATGTAATGAAAACCAGCGTTTTGTATGTCTGGAAATCTTCTGAATAATGATTTCAGTTCAGATGTTCAGTAGACACATTTCTTGAAGTAGCCATCCAATAGATTCATTACGTCTGTTTCCTTGAACACTGTGATGCAGTAGGTTAGACTTAGTGATACAGTTGTCACGTTGAACGGTTGGTAATGAGGCATTGAGATGAATTAAATTCCACAAATCTTTTTCTGACCAGAATTTTTTATTCAAAATCTTTGAAAGAATACCTCCATGTATCGTAAATTCAGGAGTAAATTAAACAGTGCTCATGTTTTCTCACAACAAACTATACCTGATATTTTTTTCATTCATGGTATCAGTAGCTTGTAGAACAGAGGTGTGCAGGCTGTTGAATTTTAGAGTAGTTTCCATTTAAATACAAGAAAGCAAGAGGCCAGCTCTTGTGATGCATTTTATCCTTATTTCTGTGGGCATTCCCATTGAAGAATACATTTTTGGTACTTCTGGGTCAATCCAATCACAAAGTTCACACAAACAGAAAGCTAAACAACTTCGGAGAGGAGATACAACTTAATACCACTCTCCACACACACAAGAAAGAACTATGACTACATATGTAGGAACAAAATACCTTCCTGATTTCACACAGCATGAAAACTAAAATTCTTCATCAGAACTGATGTTCTGATTACTGTAACATAATTACTTGAAATATTTAGGAAAACAGTGTCCAAATTAATTCCAATTACTTTATTGTGATAGCGCTCAGGGTTTATAGCTGTGGATTAAATTGCCTGCATATGGCTAATTGCCTATAGCAGTGTTTGTTATTGTGGTGCCTCTTACCACTCTGCTGTCTTTTTGCAAATGTGAAGGTGCACGTAACTTTACGTGTGGGACAAAACCTCTTCCGAACTGAACAGAATTACTTCTGTGAGTAAAATCTCTAGTGTAACTAAGTGTTTGCAGGATCACAGTATGTAGCAAAAAACTCTGGGAAATCTGTAGTGAAAGTAGTGGAACCACAAATGCCTGTCTCTGCTGGCAAGAAATGTTAACTTTTAGCTCTCACATGACTTGGATGAAACAACATATCAATTCATTAGGAGAGGCTGGACTGAAATGGAGGCTGGGTGTTAGTTTTTGTTGGCGGAAGTTTAGGTAGAGGTTGTGTTTTATTTGAGGTTCTTGTGGGTTAGCTACTGATTTTTGTTGAATTCTTTTTCCATATATCTGTCAGAGGCCCTTTACTATATGAGACAGGCATGTGTTTGCATGTTCTTTGTGTATTTGATTTTAAATCTAAATAAATTAAATAAATGAAGATGCACTGCACGGGCCAAATTTCCTGCTGGATAAATTGGCCCACTGAACAGCCATGAATCACACCAGCAGAGAATTTGCCTTTGCTTTCTAAAGATAAGTGCTCTAATGTCTTCAAGGCCAAAGTCAACTTCAGGTATTACCATAAAGAATTATAAAATTAAGTGGAACATAAGTGAGTATAAAGGCCCCAATTCTGGAAACACCTGAGGTTGGAAAAGCTGTGATCTCATGGTTAACATTAAATCTGTTATGTATGTGTTTGGAATGGAGCCAGCTATGGCAAAATAGACCCACAGCTACATGCCTACGTACACATCATGGCTGAGCGTACAGTGGATTACACCTGCATTCAAAGCACAAAATCTTGCCTCTCTACAGAGCCAGCAATAAAGGGATGTGTATGGAGAGGAGGAAGGCTTGTACAATTTTTAGGATCTCTAAAAGATAGGTACATTTGGGCTTGACTTAGATTGCACAAACTGTTAATGCCTTAAGGTCAGTTTGCTTTCCTCCTAACTGGTTTCAGTCTGAAATAAAACAAAGCAAAGCATGTTTTTCCTCCCCAAAATGAAAGTAAAATGGAAACAAATGCTTTTGTGGGTTCTTAGGGAAAGGAAAGACAGTGAAATGGAAAGTCTCGCTTTGCATCTGTCACGAAAACTAGAGCTGGAGAGACAGTAGCCTTTATCTGAAGCTGAGTTGTTACATTTCACGCACAGTGTGGAAACATGATCTGAGGGTTTTGTAAGGCACAACATTGCCTCAGATCTTCTTTTCTGGTTCCAAAGAGTATGTTTAGGCAGGCTCTTCCTTGTCTTTCCCATTGGTGCTGCTGCTCCTTCATGAGATATTTGTTTGCTGTTTTCTGTCCCAAACTGAAACCCAAAGGTCCATTTTCTCTTATGAGTGATAGTGCCATTCTCTCTTTGGCTGTCTTTTTGTGTGTGTGTGTCTTTATTTATTGTATTTTCTGGTGTACTGGGTGTGTTCACAGACTGGTAGGACAGAGAAGAGCGTGGCCTTGAATATGTGGTAATGTGCTACAATGCTCTAGCTGTCGTTATAGTCCTTTTCTGTGTAATAGGAGATACGAGATATGGGTTTCCTCCCAAGGCAGAGAAGGGAATTGCAGCAAGGTCTTCCACATCTTGGTTTCTTAAGTAGAATTCACTAACACCAAATTTATATTGCTGTTAATAAGAATTAACTGAATAAAAATTGGTCTGCCATACATTTCGGTGGTTTATAATTGATGAACTGTTGGTTATTTTCCATTGGTGTTGCTTTGCCATTTGAAGATAAATTTTTATTATAATTTTTTCTTGTACTACATCCTTCATTGATTGTAAAAGTTGTGTTCCTTGAAAGAGGCTTCCTAAAGTGTCATGGTTTTAGCCAATAAACAGGTGACAGATGCCCTCTGTTATCCCCCCACTACTGTCCCAGGAAAGATAAAAAGGGGAATAAGGGAGAGAAACTTTAAGGTTGGAAAAAAAATCTAGATTAGGTTTAATGAAATAATAAATAGTAATAATTATGTTGGTGAATTACATACAAATATGTAAATATGGAACCTGCACTCCTCAGCTGGCAATTACTTCCTGACCAGAAACGTCCCAGACTGGACTCAGCAGCAGATAGGGATGCCCCAGTCCAGGATCCCAATGGTAGGCCACAAAAGCCTTGGAGCAGCTAAGCAAGTCCTGCTCAGGGAGACGGGGTAGTGATCTGTCCTGGTGAATGATGTTCTTCTCCAGTGAGGGAACAGGATGCAGGAACACCAGCAGCAGCACAGAGAGAGATGACAAACACCCAGACAAACCCCAGCCCAGGCAGGGAGGCCAGCAGAGGGGTCTCTGAGGAGCCATTTTCTACTGAGCACCATGGGCAGGAGCTCTGTGATTGGTCCATGTAGGTCACCTGACCCACCCTCTCCTCCCCATAGGCACAGCTGCTCCCCCCCTGTGACTGACACAGCCACAGCCCGCAGCAGCTGCGAGGGGTCTCAGGTCAGTATGGTTGTAGGGAATTGTTATCCTGGTATTCTCAAACCAGGACAAAATGAAAGCTCGGTCTGTCAGAGTGCCAGTAATGCTTCTTTTAAAAAAAATATAGGAACAGACATTTTAGAGGAAGTTCTCTTCAGTGAAGCAGAGACCAAGATATATATCAGTGACTTGAGAAATGAAAATGTTTTCCTTTTTCTCCTGAAATCTTATATTCAGCCATAAATGCCATCTTCTATGATCTTTTACCAGGGTTTTGTGATACTATTAAGTATATGTTTTTATTCTTAACCTCTGAGAGGTAAAGAAAGATAACTATGTTATGGTCTAGTTGCTTAATGCAACAAGCTGCAGCTGCCTGAATTCCCTCTTCCCCATGCTAAGTCTATCAAATTGCAGTGCGGTGCCATGCTATCTATGGGAGGTGATATTCAAAGAAGTATTAACATTCATCTTGGAAAGAGCTGGGAGATGCACATAAACCTCAAAGCTTGTCTTTATCCAAACCAGAAGTTTAGAGTGCATTTACACAGGCATGGATGCACACATGAGCAGAGTTGTGCGTTTGTGCATGAAAAATTTACAAAAAATTCCTGCGTTTTTGTTAATCCTGGAGGAATCTAGTCCATCTGTATTAAAACAAATCATTTTTGCCAGCTAAAAATGAAAAAAACATAATTAACCAAACCTAATTAATTTAAGCAAAGAAACATCTATACTAGTGTTGATATCCTGAAATCCTTACTATATTCAGCATTTATGCTGGCAGTACAGTGATCAGAGATGGACAGGGTGTGGCAAATGACCAGTACTTTTTATGTGAACTCTAAAGGTGTTTGTTGAACTGCAGTGGCAGAAGGAACCTCTCCAAGAGTATAAAGCAAACATTTTTCAAGCACACTAGAATACGTGTTATGAGTGCAAAAATAACTATGTTCATTATTAAAATATAATAACATGTATTTATATTTTTTTGTTTTCTCCATAGGTATGGGAAAATTGTATCCACAAAGGCAATTCTTGACAAAAACACAAATCAGTGCAAAGGTATGTGCAAAATGTCCATCCTGTGAGTTCATTGTCTGTTTGAATGATTGACTGGTGGCTTGACTGCCAAGTCTTTGGCTCCGACTGTGCAATCAACATAATGTACGGTGTATTACAAACATATTTAATAATGCCAAAGCTTTGAGTTGTGTTTCCAGTAACATTGCTCATTAATTTTTTTCATTAACAAACAAAATGAAAATCACAAATCAGAACAAGTATCAAATTGCTTCTGCAGAAAACTAAATTACCTTCTAACCACATAGTGCTGTCTGATTTGAATTATATCATCAGTGATGCAAATTGATTTCCTATACAAAAATGAGAAACCTATGGTAAAAGTTTCCCATGCAAAACCTGGATTAATTTTTCTATTTTTGTAAAGTCTTGGCCTGTGCTACTGGAAGAAGAAAATATTCTTCGACACATATAGATCCACAAGTTGCAATATCAAGATATTCAATTTTTGTGGTCTTAATTTTTTTTCTAATGTATAAAACCTTTTTTTTTTTTTTTTTTTTTTTTGTTAAATATGGCATGTTTTGTGTGTGTGTATAGCTGTATTTGCCTAGGTAAATATTGACTAACATGTCTAGTAGTATCTCAGGACTAGAATTTTTAGTCATTTATCAACCTAAGAGCCATCAAGTCTGTGGGAGAGAAGCTGTGCTTTAAAATTACTCTAACTTTACACTAGTGGTATAAAGAATCCTTTTGGAGTAATAGTATTTATTAAAGTGGGTTCTTCTGCTAACAAACACATTCTGGATGACATTTCTGTATGAGTTAATACAAAGAAAAACATGGCAGAACAGGAGTATCTCCTGAGTGGCCAGATAGGGTGTGAGGAGAGGCAGCAAAGACATTTGGGTAAATTATGAGATGGGGCAAAATCCTGCCGTCTGTACAGAAGATGTTCTTAAAGTTTGAATGTGTTCTTTCTTTCCCGGGAGCACTTTTCAGGTAGACTTCAGATAATATCACTCTATTTCTTTGAATATCACACCAGGAACAAACCTGGTTTAGTTTTGGGTTTGTTTTGTTTGTTTTAAATTGTATTATAAAGGAATACCCGTGTGAGAAAACAGGCTAGGCCAAGAGCAGAAAGCCCTGCAGGGTGGCCAGGGGCACAGAGGTGAGTGCTGCAGTTTCAGAGCCAGCAGAAGATGGATGTATATGGTGCTGGCTACTGCATGGCTGGGAGGTTTGAGTTTTGGAGGCAGGGCACAGTGCAAGGAGCGGGAGGGAGGGAGGGAGGGAGGGACTTGCAGCATGATGGAGATACAAAGGGGCTGAATGAATCAAATGGGCTCTGAAGTGTTTTAAGAAGGAGAAGAATGCTGTGGTGGGATAGGAAGAGCTTTGGGTTAGGAGCACTTGGGTATGGGGCTCGGGGGCAGGAAGGAGTTGGGGCTTAGGCCTAGAAGAGCTGGAGGGGCCTGAGCTGCTGATAAGAGCAGGGATGAGAAATAGGAAGTCTGTGATCAGGTAGTTTGGGGTTACCCTGTGGCCATTCTTCACTGTCTTACATGTCCCCATCCCCAAAGGAAGGTCTTAGTTGGAGTGTATGTCCTTGTCTGCCTTCCGACTACCATTGAAGACTGTTCTCTCATGTGTCAACTTCATTTTTTCATCTTTTTTTTCTGAAATTTGTACATCTGAAGTGGCAATGCAAATTAGGTAGATGGAGTTGAATGGAAACTGGGCTGTATAATGACTAATGAAATGGAGCCCATTATTTCCCTCCACTGACCTTGGTTGTCTGAGACCACTGTAGCCAGTGTAGGTGCTTCAGCTGGGTTCATAAAGGTTGGTGGAAAGAATCTGAGGGAAGCATGCTCAATGAGGGTCCTTAACTTCTTGGGTTTTTTTTAATGCATGTTTGACTGGTAACCACTCCACAAATGTGGTACCATGTGATCAGAAGTTCCTTCTGTTCCTATTGCCAGCAGTAAACAAGGAAAGGAATGGATGTTTTTATGGAACACAAGATGTGAACTGAAAGGATTGGAAAGAATTTGAATGGTAGAATTTTGAGAGTGAAAAACATCTGGGTTTGGTGTTGTTTATGTTGTAGTTAGGTTTGAGATTATTGTAGTAGGAGTCATATAACAGTGAGTTGGAATTTTGTAAAAGTTTGCTTTCATGCTGTTGTATTACACTATAGGGCAGAGATATTTATTTGTATTTTCAAAGATGGATCTTTAAGACAGAAGTGGTGCCATTAAAAGATCGTAAACATAATTGGATTTATTAACAGTATGTTTAGTGGCATAGAAGGAATAGACATTTTGCTGCTTTAAATGCTGGGTAAAATTTCCTTCCTCTTTGGTAAGGCTGCCAAAAAAAAAAAAAAAAAAGAGAGAGAAAAGAAAAAAGCTTCCCGGGAATCAGTGGTGGAAGGGAAACGAAGAGGTCAGCTGGTCCATTCCACTGCCTCAGGGCAAAATCAGCTCTAACCCACCGTTGAGGGGTGTTTCTCTATCCTGTGTACAAAGGCCTCCAGCAGTGGAGATTCCTTGAGCTCCTCAGGCAATCTGTGATAGTGCTCCCGCTCCTCACTATAATGAAGTGTTTCCTAATGTCTAACCCAAATCTCACTTTATGCAATTTAAGCCTATTACTTCTTTTTTTATCCCCAGTGGATGTGTAGAACAGTTTATTTTTTTCTCTTTGCAGCAAACATATATATTTGAAAACTGCTATGCATCTGTCATATCTTTTTGTTAGAGTAAACACTAGTCCTTTCACTTTTTCCTTAAAGGCAATTTGTTTTAAGTTTCTGATTAAATTGCACTTTGCTGATCTCTCTCTAATTAGCTCACATCTCACTTGAAGACTGAAGAGCAAGTATGTCAGGCAGCCTAAATTTCACCATCTTCCATAGTGTGGAGAGGTTATTTAATTTGTCTTCTCCGTGATCACGTGACTTTCCTCTTTGTTGATATATCTATGTAAATAAGTATGTATATTTAAAGTGTACCTATATTTCTGAGGCACAGGGAGTTGCATGAGAAAAGAGCACTGATTTATGCTAAGAGATTCTCTGCAGCCCCGGGTTCTGTTATTCTTTTCTCCAGCGCTGCTGCCAGCCAGGCATTCCTTATTGTGTGCTCTGCTCTATGTTGTTGATTATTCCCTCCTAAGGCTAGTGCTTTTCATTCGTCTGTATTGAATTTTATCCTATTTTTTTCTGGGTACTCCTTAACTTGATAAGGTTATTCTGAAATCCTAAGTCTCCAGAGTGCTTGCGGCACTTACCTCTTTAGTATCCTCTTCACAGTTAATAAATAATTTCTCTAATCCACTGGACAAGATAATTTGGAAAAGCCTGAATAATAACAGACCTGGGGAAGACTTTTGAGGAAACCCTCTCAGTATACCAGGTAGTGCAACAGTGAGCCATGGATAACTTTTTTTTAAATCTGCTAATCAGTTCAGCACCTACACCACATCAGTTTTAGCTAGACTGTATTTCTCCCATCTGCTCAAGTTGTGAGAGACAAGTAAGGTTTAACCAAAATACATGGTACTTACCTATCTGTAAAACTAGTTGCCTACTTCTAGATGGAAGTATGATGTGGTACCATTTGTTCTTACTAAGTCCATGCTGCGTGGTACTAATCAGCTGTTACCTGTGAGGTTCTGTGAATGGATTTATACAACAGTTTGCTCTAAGATTTTTTTAGAAATTGAAACTGTGTTAAAGTGTCTCTGATTCACTGGGACCTGCATCCATTCCTTTTTAAAAAGAGAAAACCCACAAAACCAAGCAGGCATTTAGTTTGCTTCTTTCTAGTCTTCTGGATCTTGTGCACCTTCTGCTAAGTACGAGATATCCAGTTAAATGAACATATCATTCTGCTATGTTTACACAGTGTGGTCAGGTGGTTTACATTAAAGGAGACGACAGAAGTTGTTACCATGTGATAGGAGATTTCACAATCTATATTGGTGTAATTTGTGTGTTGACCGAGATACAAACTAGAGCCAAAAGTGGAAATTAGTTAATATAGCAAAGAAATTATTTCAAATACTCCATGAGACCATGTGCAGATCTACTAAAATAGGCTACTGCTTAGCAAGGAGTGCTAGGTTTCTTCTTGAAAAACTGAAGAAAACACTGCAATGGACTTTTAAGTCATTCTCAGCTATTCCTCAGACTTGTAAAAAGATACCCACTACATTCCTGTCATGCTAAGGAATAGTGTTATCTGAGGATTTCTTCCTGGTATGAGTTAAGCAGTTGGGTCTAAACTAATCATATCATACATGCTGTAAGGGAGTTCACTAGGGAAACCTTTTGACGTAACCTCTTATTTTCAGATTGCTCTTTGTTGGTGGCATAACTGCTTAGTGAGGCAGAGGAGAAGCAACAACCACCCTGTAATAGAACAATATATAAAACAAAATAAGCACAGTCATGACAAACTGGCCAGAAATCACTGAACAAAGCAGGGAACAATCACATATGGAGAATAATGAAAAACAGACATATGATTCATTCAGATGTTCAAGCACAAAACCCCTAACGAAGAAGTCGGAGAGTTTTGGCTGCTTTTGCTTTTTCCCTTTCCCTCCCCTCTTTCCCTCTCTCCCTTGTGCATTTCCCTTCTGGTCCTACTGTATTTGCTAATTTAAGAGCAGGGAAAATAAAATAAAAGAAACCATTCAGGAGAAGTGTTAATCTGAAACGCATAGACTCTTCTCTTTCCAGCCCTCGCCCCCCCGCCTTCTCCAGACTGGCTTGCCTTTGATAGACCTACGTGCTTAGAGCTGAGGGAATGCGTAATGGTTCTTTCACAGTACAGTTTCCATACCTCATAGCAATGGAATACAGAACAGTTAATCTGCCAAATACACAAGCCCATTTCTTAGAGTATGAATTACTGTCATCTGCATCTGCCCTTGCAGACACTTTAATTGCATGCATGCAGATTTACTTCCTGGTTTAATCAGGAGCTCATGATTTTGAGCATTTTGCTAGGACCTTAGAAGATGAACATGGGAGAATGACTAAAAATCCAAAATCCCACTTGTGGGATTTTTTTTTTAATAAGTAAGACCTATGAATCACAGTAATGTGTAGAAGACAAACACTTCAACTGCATATCCTTCATTTTATGTATATTTTTTCAAACCATGCGTGACTTGATTTGTTGAATAGCAGCGTTTTTCTTAGGAGAGAAATGTGCCTAACATGATGAGAAGAACTATAGAGACTTTATTTATGATTTTAATATTTCATTGTAACATTTTTCTTGTTGAGAAATGTTGGCAATGATCTGTTCATTTTTAAAATACGACAACTAGGGATGCAGATATGCAGGTTTATGGTAAAAAAATGCCATTAGGTGACCTGTGTTAACCCACCATGTATCACATAGAATTTTATTTCTCTAGTTGCCTTGCTGTTTTTTGACTGGACTTAAAATTTACCATGACCTATTTTATAAATTGAGAGTTTATTTGTGTAACAAAAAATGGGATAACTGGAGGCTTACTAAAGTGTTGGAGATAATTGGAATGGCATGATAAAGTGCTCCTTCGTACCTCCCAAAAGAAGTCTGATCTGTCTTGTGTCAGTGGTACTACTCATCTGCTTCAGTTCACCAGCATCTTTAAGTACCCTAATGTATTGGAGCTTAATGAGCAGGAGGCTTCTGCTCTAGTCTTCTGATAAACAAGGCTTATAAGCATATAATAGGTGTTCCTGGGTGTGTATGTTAGACAAAATACTTTCATAATTTTAAATCTTAAAGTAATTTTTTTGCACATATTCAATGAAGACTAAAGGTTATTTGTGTTTGCATGAAATTATGCATTTTCGCTTTATTAATTCCTATTCCTGTTATACTTGAGGTGGCACAATTTGCTTGTGACTAGCAACATGAAGCAAGGCTGTGTAAAATAATAAGCTAGTGAAGAAAAAGCTAAGCTGCATAGAAAGCTATTTAGTTAATAAATTTTATTTATTGGGAATAAGCTCAAATTGCAATAACAGTGCTGTGTTATTTATGATTCTCAGAATTGCCATTTTGAGAGAGAAAAAAAATCCAGCCAAGTAGGTCTGTGCCTGATCACAGACTGTAAACTGCTCACACTAGGAGGGCATGCACAGTGTGCTTCAAGGGGAAATGGATCTTTTAGAAAGTAAATAATTTGTAAAACAGACTTACTTAATTTTGGAACTCTATAGACTTTTGCAAAAAATAAATCAGTCCTATTTTCGATGCTGGGATAGGCAATACATATAGTGATTTTTTTTTGTGCATTAGTTTTGTTTGTTTGCTTTTTGTTTTGTTTTGTTGGTTTTTTTTTTCTTTTTTGATCCATTCCAAAGTTTTATGTAATCAGTGGCATAATAGTTCACAAGTTAGGACAAGTGTAGCAATATGGAATATTTTAATTAATCAGGTTGTCGGACAGTGAGGCATTTGTGAAGGCTGAATAGATGCTGAGTGTGAGTAGATGCTTAGCAAGTTTTATGAGTGGCTCAGCTGATCCAACTCAGTACAGACCTGTAGCAATCCCAACTACTCTGATCCTGGATCTCTTCCACAGACAGTGCAGACTATGCTGAGCTGTGCCAATTTTGGTTAGCAGGGCAGCTGATAAACACACGTCTCCTCAGTTAACCGTCCTACGTTTTTTGATAACAAGAGATACATTGAAACATCATCAGGTTAGTTCTTCAAAATTTGTAAGTGTTTGAAGGTTTTTTTAAGGATTTTTCTTTTGGTTTTTTTTTTTTTACTTGTAAATTTTTTTGTAAGTAAAGGTTGAGATTTTTTTTTTCTGTTTAAATTAAAAAGCGGTATTACTTTGTAACAAAATTAGACTAGGAGCTAAGTCTTTAGGAAAAATATCTAAAGGAAATATCTCAACACCTTAAAGGCAAGGCATACATCAAAATAAAATTAAACGAATTGCCAATTAGAAGCCATGAGGTTGTTCACTCACCAATGAAGTCTTCTACGTTCACACCCCACCTTATCAAATGAGAGCTTGTTTGATCTGTATGATGCTTTATCAATTTGACTATTTCATGAAGTTACCAAGTACTACATAGAGGAAAAAAAACAAGTGCATGTGTATATAAAAAATATACATGTAGCTGTTCTCTTGAACTCACAGATGATGTGTTTTCATATTTTTAGGTAACATAATGAAGCAATGGCACTCAGTGAGAGCATATAATGCCATTGGGTGAACTATTTTCTTGGCACCTATTGGCCAGGAAAATGGCCGGCAGGCGTTGTATGTGTCTTGGCAAATGTGCTAGTGTTTTGCAAAATCTTGCTTTAGCTTGGAGGTATAGATTCTCCTATTTGTGTGTTTTTGAATGCTCTCCACATCTGCTGTAGCGAAATAGAAAATGGTTTGATGTTTTGTGCTCAGGTAGTCACCATAGCTGGAGCATGCCAGCATTGGCTGCTGCCCTACTGGGGTGAGGACTCTGAGACATACCTGCATCCATGTCTGCAAGATGTTGCTGCACCTTGGCAAACATTCTTGACTGCATCTAAACAGTTCTCTTTCTCAAGCAAGTCCTCTAAAAACTGCTTATTGAGTTTACAGCCAGGTCCTCTACAGAGGAAGCTTCGTTCTAATGAGTTCCCCAGACACTTTCTTAAACAGCTTCTTTGCAATTAAGGAAAATACTTCCTGGGTCATTATCTTTTCATAAATGAACTCATGGCCTAGCAAATACTTTCTGTAAGGACACCCAAGATACTCAAGTTTTCTGTGACAAATCTAATCTGTAATTATTCTTAATTTACTGCTTCCAAAATTTGCAGGCCCGTATCACTGGCAAATAATTGGTTTAGTTTTGTTTCCTGCCAGGGAAATAAAAAAGTAGAATTTCTGTTTATACACAGTGATTAATGTTTTGATTCATTGGTCTGTATAAAACTTTGCCAATAGCTTGGCACACGTTTGAAGTACATTTTGTGACTGAGTAACATTAGTAGGCTCTTAGTGGTCTCAACAGACTCAGAAATACCTATTTCATATCACAGAAGTGAGCAGAAGAGAATTTTTTTTCTCTTTGAACAGCAGCTCATAATCAGTTTTGTTGAAAGCTTACTTGCAATGCATTTGCTTTTTCAACTGTCTTGCAGAATCACTTTGCTTAAACTTTTTTCTCTGTTGCCATGATATAGCACCTCATGTATTGGTAAATCTGTTCGGCCTCTGGTTTCATAAAGGCAGGTAATCACTCATGAAAGCAGTGGTAATTCTACTGAGAAGTTGGTTTCTCAGAAGTCTCAAGACCTTCATTGCAGCAGCAGGACAGTGCGTGGCTCCTTAGTTTTACTAGAGCGGACTTTGTTACGTGTTCTCAGAGTATACAGCATATGCAAAACTAATGCGTACTTGATATAGTGACAATTTGATAATAAACCCAATTGACAAACTCCTATTGAACATGGGTATTCAACAGAAACTGTTCTGAATCAGATCTGTTAATTATAGCTTGACTTCACTTCTGCGGTATGCCAGCAATCAGAGAAGTCCCTGTTCACATTTTCCCCTATTAGTGCATGTTCCTGGCTTTTGTGTAGAAGATTACAACTCTCTTACTGAAGTGAATTAAGTAAATGTTCTCTTTCTTGCTAGATAATATACCGTGAAAGTAAAACACTAATAATCTGTGCCATCATTTTTATTCAGTCTGACTTTCTGGGTACTTAAGGGCTGTCTGTCTGGAGATGGCATAGATTTGCTAGAGGAGGAATGGATGTACAAGACAGGACAGAAATCATAACTTTTGGTAGTAAAGATGTAGCTCCCTCAACATTGAACAAAAAACCCTCCCAGACCAGTTCTGGGGAAGGAACTGATCATTATTATGACTCTATCTCTTTAGGCTATGGTAGCCATACAGCAGTAAAGCTCTAGGTGCTAATCAATGGAATGTAAAACAGTTGCACTGTACAAAAATAATTAAAAAACCTCCTTGTTCTATGGAATTTGCAGCCCAGGGCTTTGAAGAAGACCAGTATCCACACTTAATCTTAGGTATTATGAGTAAGCTTATAACTTTGAATGGAGTTAAATAACATTTTTTAAAATACAGAATTCTCCAAAAAAGAAAACCCCAAACTAGTCTTTCAGGTCTCCTGAGAATAGTCGTGCATTTGGATAACATTTAGTGAGTTTTTCTCAAAATGTTTTGAGGAGAGCTAAATTTGTATATGAGAAAAGGAGGAGGCCATGTTAGGGGTGGTAGAAACAACTCTCCTACTTGGTGAAATAGTTTTTGTCTGAGGAGGTCTTTCTCAGGACCAATCATTGGCCCATCTTTTCTTCCATTAGATGGCAGTGGTGTGATATGTGGTTTCTCTGGACCCCGTAATAACAAGTTTGATTAAAAAATTACAAATGGCTCAATTTTCCTTTATTTAAAAAAAAAAACATCTCTTAGTTTGGTTTATATTTTTGGAGTCTCCATGCTTTCAATTTTTTATTCGTGTAGAATTTTACAACTTATTGGCCAGTTTCAAGCAAATGTGCCAGAAGTCCAGGACTTTCAAATACAATTTTCAGAAAATGGGTAGCTATGCAGAGTGGAGACTTGGTCCTCCCACAGAACGAAACGCAAGGGTGGGTTTAATTTTACCTGACCTGAAGTAACCAGAGCAACTGACCAATTGCTCAGCTGTGGTGGAGCCACAGCTTGTGCTGGGTTTACCGAAAAAGGAATTTGGAAGGGAGGTATAGGTATTGGAGGGGAAGGTGGAAAACAGTAAGGAATTCTTGGAGTGGGGGAATTTGAGTTACTGCAGCAAGTTGTAGCATCATGGTTGGGATGGGGCATGGACAGAGACAAGAAAGATGGGTCTCAAATGTGGAAGACAACAGGCCTTGTTCACTTCATTGCTTGTAGAAAATTGTTTTATTCTAAACAAAGAAGAAAACCAGATTTTTTTTTTTTCTATGATCTCTATAAAGATCTTTCAGCCACATGCCCTTGTTGCTTGCGGTATTAGTCGTGGTGTTGTTGTTTATTAACTTATTAAATATGGAGCAGTAAACACCATTTATTTTTAAATGAATTAAAATGGACTTGCTGCCCTTCATGGCTTTTTATTAATTGAATATTTTTGCTAAGCTGTCTGCTTTCAGATCAAAGGTTGCAGCTGGGAAATGGGGGTCAATGGAACCTCCATTTAAATGCATGTTATCTCTACATTAATTGCCTGCATATTTAACCAACCAAGCATGTCATTTTGCAGAAAGTAAAGGCTTTTGTGGTCAACCTTTAATCATGGAACAGCATGGAAAAATCTGAGTGACCCGGATTGCCTGAGGCATTTTGGTTGCTCTTGTCAGTCACTTCAGCTCACAGTAAATTGCAGGGTAAATTCCTCATAATTGATGGAACTTATATTTTAAAAATCCCCAGAACTGAGGAAAAATCAATGTTAAAAATTTTAGTATTTAGTTTGTTGCACATGATCTTAGTAGTTATTTCCTTACTAATAAAACCGTATTTTATTGCTAGTATAGATAGATATAAGAGAAGAAAGCCACAGAACAAACATAAAATATGCCTTGGGTTTTGGAGAGGGATACATATTTATCATGTTGGGTGAACGTGAGTTCTTACATCAGAAATAACTGCATAGCTGCTGCTTGGCATGCTTTGCTTTCTTGGGCAGTTACTGTAGAAGTGTTAAAATAGTTACACTTAAAGGAGAGGGGTGTACGCCATGCAGCAAATCCTTCTGAGGCTACTGGGATTAATAAGTCTCTGGTTTGTGACTCTGCTGTGTTTTTTCTAGTGTCTATAATGAGATGGAGTTTTTGGAACTTAAGATATTTGAGATTGCTACCTCTGTCAAATTTCTTTGAATTGTGTCAGTTGGTTCAAAAGTTATGGGAAAGGAGGAGCTGCCAAGGAAATATATGGATACATTTCTGCAGTGTATTCTTTGCCTTGCCTTTTACTCCTTCTGTAATTACTCTTAGAATTTAGTTTGCCTTTTTGAGCAAATATGGAGCTGACATTTCTATGGACAGTTCAAGGGGCATAATTTTATAATGTAAATCTGGAATTGTTTTCTCCCATGTGCATCACTACATTTATCTGTATTTAATTTCTTCTGCTGGTTTATTAGCCAGTTGCTTAGTTTAATAAGGTCCTTCTGCAGTTCTTCACAGCTGCCTTCCCCTGCTTTTTCTCCTGAGTAATCTTGTCACCTCACTGATTAGCCTCTTCTCATCATGTAGAAACAGGTTGTGCAGTATGGGTTGAAGAAAAGCTCCATGTGGAAGTCCATTGGTTCTGTTCCCTTTGTAAGAAAGGCCATGACCTCTACCCTGTGTTTTTATCTTTTAACCAATTGTTTATCCAGAACTTTCCCTCTTAAGCCATGGCTGCTTGGTTTCCTAAGAAATCTTTTGTGGGGGCCTTGTCAAATGCCTTTCAGAGATCCAAGCAGACTATATTAGCCAGACCACACTTATCCACAGGCTTGTCGACCTTTTCAAAGAACTCCAATAGGTCTGCAAGGTAAACCTACAAAAGCCAGGTTAACTCTTTCCACATATTATATTTTCATTGATTTTACTCTGTTTCTGTAATTTCTGGTAATTTGACATGAGGTTTACAGACCTGTAGCTACCTTGATCTTACATGGGATCTCTTCAGAATACTGCTGCCAAATGTGCCACCTCCTGGTCCTGAGGTATGAAGCTGGTTTTAGAAAAGAAGCTGCACACTGCTTATTAGCATGTGTAGTCAGCTATTGCATCCTGGAACTCTTTTCAAACAAGCAGTGTGAATACCATCTGTTGTTGCAATTTGTTAGTGTTCACTTTTGTCAATTTGTCCCATAACCTCCTCTGTGGTCATTTCAAATTAAGAGTTGCATCTGTTCTTCTGGGCTTCCTAAACAGCTGCTTTCTGAAATAGCACCTAAAGATGCGATCTTTGCATTATATCCCGTTTCACCCAATCTGTCTAGGGATACTTAAAGTCCCCTGTGAGCACTCCACTCGCTTTTTTGCCCTTACTGCTTTTCTGCATCTTCCTCTGCCCGAGACTGTTGGTGTTGCCATCCTGATGGGGCAGTTAGGAGCAGAGGTAGCTCTCCAATAATGCAGAACTCCCATCCTTCATGTTTAGGGCTAAGATTTCAGTTCTTGCAGGCTCTGTGTTGCTTGCTGCTGTGTTTAGCCTGATCATTTCTCCACCACCACCACGACCTATACTGTCTGTGCCATGCATGTTATATCTTAGTGGTCTGCTCATTGCCTCACTTTCACAGTCTTTCGAATACATGAGTGTTTCCTTACTGTAGTACGTTTTCCAGTTCACCTGTCTTATTTATTAGGCTTGTAACATTTAGGGAGCTGCTAATTTTTCAGTTGCACTGTTGACACAATATTTGAGTGACTCTGTAGTTACTTTCCATCGTGGTATGTCCACTTATGTTCTCTGGCCTGTTTTATTTGCAAGAGGGATAGATCTGTTGTGCACCCTATGGCTTTCTCTAAGGTTACCAACTCCCCCGTCTGTTTGTCTGATGAGACACACTGCCACCACTCCAGCCTGCCCCTTCCTTCTGGTTAGCTCCAAGTTCTAGAGGGACACTTTCAGTGCTAGAAGATGCAAAGTCAGCAGCTCTCAGTGGGGAAGATCCAGCACTGGCTCACAGCCTGCTTCACCACCTGAATGCTGCCTTGAGCTGGCAGCTGCCCTAATGGACTTGGGCCTGCTGTATGGCACTGCTGAAATATCCTCTGTGAACATTTCCCTTAGCGGGATCCAGCTCGATTGCTTGGAATTGGTGTCCCTGAAGGTTCAGCTGCTGAATTTCTCCGTCTCATCCAGTCCCTCCCATTTTGCTGTGCTGCTGTCAGGAGCCAGCTGAAGACTTTAAGTTGTCTGCACAGCACACTCAGGCATGCAGGTCTCTCATGGGCAAGACTTAGAAATTATAGTTGGCATAGTAAATTGGGTAAATCCCACCTTAATTTCTTCTCCGTGAGTATTTGATAGGGTTGTTCCTTCATCTGCTTTCTATCCAGGTAACCTGTTTGATGTCCCCTTCTGTTGCTGCCTTAAGGACAAAAGCTAGAGCTGTCTTTTTCCATGCAGTGAAACTCATGTTTCTATGGTCTCAGCTTAGTTCTTGGAAACATGGGGGCTCTTCTTTTCTAAAAGAGTAGAGAGAGAGAGAGATTGATGGGGAATGGGAGAAAGAGAACTTGAAAAAACTTTTACAAAACAAAAAAAAATAGGAAAAAATGTCTATGAAGAAATCAGTGTCTGATATTAGGTGGGGAGAAAAAAACGCGCACAGGGATGGCAGGAACAATAAGTGAGGGTAAATGGGCCATGATTAAATTATAGGTGAAATACAGGTTCCTCAGAAATGAGAGTTTCTGACTACCAGAGCAGAAAAGTTTTTGTACAGGAGGTGGAGCAAGCTCAGTTTTTATGATGAGAGTTGTGGCATGAGGCTACTTGAGAATGGGGTGACAGTCTGGTGACCAACATACGCACTTCTGTTGTAGAGTTCTCCCAGTGTTGTGAGTTTGGAGCCAGACAAGTGTGGTCAGATGTAGCTTTTTAATGCATAATTTCATTCAACTGCTACAGAAATCTGAATAGCTGCACAGCCATGATGAACACTGGGAAGGGAGCAGGGAGACATATGCTCTCTTTAGGGCAGCTTTCCGTGGGGCTATTGCTGCTTATGTGGGGAGCTTGGCTCTGGTGGACACCAGCTCGGAGCTTCTGGGGCTGAGGCACTCTAGTGTGCTCTACTGGCCTTTTAAACAAGCCTGTCCCAGGGGTGTGCCTTCTGATGCAGGTCCTGTCTCTCAGGCCAGCAATCTCTCTTGCCCTTAACCAGGCTGACTGATGGCCTTGGGATGCATGGGTGCATGTGTCTGGGGAGGAGGAGGAGGCAGAGGAATGAAGTGTGGCTGCACTGGTTCATCTGCTTGTGAATTGCATGCATATCTTTGCCAGTGTGAGGCCTCGGAAATGTCTGTAGGATTGCACATTCAAGAAAATAAAATAATTGAAAGATGAGTTTTGTCAAATTAACCTTTGAAAGCCCAGGAAGTTGAGCTCACTATGTTTTGGGAGTGAGGATACGGTAGAGTAGTGGCTATGAAATGCTCTCCTATTATTTTAACGGAAAGTCAAGACTATCTCTCAGTCATTTAATATTAATAAGGCTTAGGAGAAAATGGGATTATCACATTATGATTTTGAAGCCCTGGGTTCCCACTGTGTTTTAAGGACGAGTGAAAGCACGTGTTTCCCATAGGACTAAGTGAAACCAGAAAATTCATTTCAGTTTAGAAGGTATTTACTGGCACTCTGCTGCTAGGTTTGGCATTCTGGGAAGTGAGAAGTGGAATGGAAAAGGGGAGAAACTTTCCAGTCTACTTTTGGTTTGAATTTACATATAACATAAAAAAAGAAAGGAAAAAAGGAAAAAAGTACCATTATACTTCCAGTGTTGGTCCACTTTAACCTCAGAAACACTAGCTGTTCTGTAAAACTTCCATATGCCTTTCATTCTATGTGCTGTGTCAAAGTCTCTGCATTGTTACTTTATCCTGGTAAATAAGAATTTAAATAGAGATAACTTTGCATGAGGTGTAAATTGGCATATAGAAAGTGTACTGCTTTATATATTTTACATATTTATTTTATTAATTAGGTAGCTACCTGCATTCCTTCAGAAAACAGTAATAAGATCTAATATTACAGCTTATCTCCTCTCTAATAGAAGTCCACACTGTAGATTGCAGATCTAGTCTGTCCTATTCAAGGCACTGTAAGAAAATCTCTGAGCTAAGGTGAAGAAGACCTTCAGTTTTAAGACCTCAGTTGCCCTGTGCAGAGCAGTGTTATCAAGAAGCTGGTGATCTACCTACCTACCTACCTAGAGAGATAATATGTGTACAAATGTGTTGAATTACTTTATTAGAAGTTGAAGTACTGGTCTATCTCATATAAAAGCCTTGCATTATTCTAATGCAATAATTTGCTATTTTGAGCTTTTAGATGTAAGTTATACAAGCCACAATTCATAAATAATAACTAAAAATATAAACTTTCCTAGAAAGAGCAATTGAATTATCAAACACAAGCTTGGTGTTGACATTTGAAGTTTACAGTAGGGTTCAACTCATTAATGTTTCCATTTTGCATGTGTCCTTTTGAATATAGAAAGGGACACCTTAGGATATGTACACTTAGCATCAAATGTGTGCTGAAGCACAGTCCTGCAGAAAGCCTTGCGTTTCAATAAAATCAATCTCCTTCATAAGTGCCAGCTCTGATGAAACCTTGAACTTCAAAGTTCGTTTTAGGACCAAGGTTGTGTAAGCTCACTGTTACAGGACCCAGAAGTGCTGCCATTTATACTGAGCCCTAGCCCTCAGTATTTTATTTTATAGTACTGTTAGAAATATCACGGGCTTGAGCATGCATTTGAAAAGCTTCATGTCTCTTTTGTATTGATATAAGGGTAGTGTTCCCTGGTCTGATGGAATGAATTTGGTCCTTAAGCTAGGTTGCATGTCAAAAATGTTATCTCCATTATTTCAGTGAAACTCTCACTATATATTTAAGATGGTAGCCTCAAGGAGTAGTTCTACCAGTCACGTGAAAAGGACGTTACATGCCTGGCATTTATGTTAGTTGGCCTGCGTGATTGTTTTAAACATACTATTTGGATCCTTGGGATTGCTTTTCAGATTTGGGGCTAAATCTTCAAATATTTGTCAACTGCTCTTGAAAGGGAGACACAGATGAGCAATGTATTATGCTTACATGCCTTGAAACCTACGGTACTTTGGGAAAACAATGCAATGCTCCTTTTGATAAATGCGTACTTGTTCTGCTTGCACTACTATGCCTGAAGCTGCACATGGATCACTCCCTGTGATTCGAGTACATTTAGTAAATTTTTTTGATGCAAAGTTCTGCAAACTCTTACTTTTGTGTGCATGAGTGTGAAGACTTCCTTTAATTATTAAATGGGGACTGCAAGATGAGTAAGAACTTATGGAAAGCTCAGAGTTCAGAGTTAATGCAGAAGTGGAGAGGACCTTTTGCTTTGCAAGCTTCTGGGAGGAAGAAGGCATTTTACACCAACTGGCAACGAGCTTACAGGGCACACTTCCAAACCTTCAGAAAAGTTTCCCACAAAGACTTCTTTTTTTTTTTTAAGTCGTTCTGCAGAAATTAAGTTGGAGATATCACTGACCGAAAGGACATTTTTTCTGAATGAGCCGAGAATCAAAGGAAATGACTCTAGGGTTTGAAATCCTTTTATTTCCTCTGTGGAAGATATCTGCACAGCTGAAATGAACCATTCTGGCTGGCTCCAAGCCAAACTTTATGGGAACTGGAATTAGGAAGTTCTATGGTCAAAATAGCCATTGAACAAATTGCTTCCAGTTTAAAGCCTCAAATTTCCTGATAAAGCTACAGCGTTTAACCCTTTTTTTTTTTTTTTTTTTTTTTCACTTGGGTGAATGACCTGCCTGTTATTAGGCACAAACTGCTTATCCAGTTGTGGTCCCTGTGGTGCTTTCAGAATTGCCTGCAAAGCATTTGCTGATGTTTACTTTTATGTGAGATAGGCAGAGCAAAACCCAGAAAAATGTTAGAGCAGGTTTGGGTGATGTTTCCCACTTAAAATAGCAGGAAAACTGCCATCATCAAGAAATCAGATTGCCAACTTCACAGTGGCAATTTAATCTTGCAGTTCTTTACAGAGGGATGTTTTTGTTTTATGGTGGGGTTAGCTGGCTCACTTGGCTTTAGTGAACTAAATGAAGAGGCAGCAGCAATGGCCGTCGTGCCTCTGAACTGCCAAATTTACTCCAGAAAGTGCAAAAACCAATGTGCTGTGACTAGAGCACCAAGTCTGGCTTCTGAGTGCTGTGGCATGGGCTAGGTAATCTCCAAAGTAGCAAAATACTTGAATTATAACAATGAAATTCTGCATTTCTGATCATGGATTTCTTTCCCTGTTGTCTTCAAACTGTTTTGCCTGTGGTGGATCAGGGCATGCTAAGGTAGGCCCAGAAGGATGGCAAAGAGTGTCAGTGCTGGAATTGAGAACGAAGTCCAGGTGTACTGATACGTCCTTACCCTGCTGTGCTTTGGACTACATTGAGCCAACTGCTTCTCTCACCTACCTGTGTGCCTGTCCCCTCATGCACTTGTCCATCTCTTTATCTTGTGGGCATTGCTCCAAAGCAGAGTTTGTTTGATGTGGGTATAGGCTGTGTTTTGGGGAGTTCTAGAAGAGGATGTTGGTAATTGTATCACAGTCATAGAGATGTGGCAGCATCCGCTCTTTCTGTCCCCACTAGTACTGTTTTATTCTCCAAAGTGCATGTGCCTTTGTGCATACTTTGTATATAATGCATTAATGCCTTTGCACAACCTAAATTTAGAAGTCCTAAATATTGGGCAGGTGTTTCCATCATTTCACCTGAGAGATTAATTCCCGAAATAATAAAACTAATTATTAGTAAGGGTTTTTTTCTTTATACTCAGCCTAAATTTTGCTTTTCCTAATTTAATCCCACTACTCTTCTTTATCCCTCCTCCCCTACCTCTGGGCACCACACTAATTAATTCATCTCCCTCTTTGGTTTTTGCTTTTCATCCTTCAATATTATAGTTCAATGTTAAAATGCGTTCCTCTTTTCTTGTATTTACTCAGCCTAGCAGATATATTTTAGCTCCAGCAATCTTTCTTTTAGAACTGTTCATGCTGACCTCTATTTAATGTTATTGTTTATCTGTGAGGAAACCCTCTGGTTTGTTTGCAAATTGCTGGTATCAAAGTGATCAGAACAAGATGCATTACCCTAGGTAAGTGTGTTATAAACTAGGAATTTATGTATCAGTTCCATTAAACCATTTTTGAGTGCTTTCTCTTGGGCTTGCATCTTTCTTTTTTTTTTTTTCCTTTTTTGTAGCAGGAGATTGATCATAGTTTTTATTATCAGATTTGAAAGCAAAACAGTTTGACAGTTCTTAAATGTACTTAGGAAGTCCTACATAATAAATACTTAGGGCATAAGTGATTTTAATAATTGGATTATTTTAAAATGGGTTATATATGTGAGTGACCTGACATGCACCTTTCAAAAGTTTCGGTTTGCATGTCTCTCCTTTTCAATCAGCACTATTTCTGCAATGATTTCTAAACATTATGAAGGCTGTTCTTTGCTATTCTACCCAGTTTTGGTAATGTGAATCATCAGCCTCTCTGTTACTTAATGACATTCTCTTATGTATTTGTAGACAGCTATCACATCTGCCCTCAGCTGGGTTTTTTTTCCTTTTGTTATTGTCTGTGTCCTAGACATAATATGCCAGTGCAGGTAAACTTAAGCAAGTCGCTGTCCTGGTTTGAGCCAGGATGAAGCTAATTTTCCTTTTACTGATAATTTTTTTTTCCTTCAGTAAGCTTTCTTTTAACTAGCAGCAAGTGTTCCAGCTAGTGGACTGATAACACTGGAATGTTGATGTTACTGCTGAGACTCCAAGATCGCTTCTTAGCTCTGCTGCTACAGAGGCTCCTGAGAGCAGAGGAGTTGTATCTTTAACCCCCCCGTAGGGGAACTGGACTAGACAGACAACAGAACTGACCAAAGGTATTCCATTCCATATATCTATGTAAGCTCCGAGGAAGGTCAGAGATCACAGAAGACAACTTCCTTCCTGCTTCTTCTTCCCTTCTCTGCCATCCATGGCTGGCATCCGGGGAGGACTCCTAGGCTCAGGCATCCCTAACCCTCATAACCCTCATAACCCAGCCCCTGTCTGCTCTGCCTTATCTCCTGCCTGTGGGCTGAGACATTTTGGGACTGCTCACAGCTAAGGAGAGTGCCGGGGGAGTTGCTGGGGATGGGGGGAGGCAAGAGGCTTTTGCACATTCCTGAACATACTTGTATATAATTGTACATATAATTAAAGCTGGCTAGTTTAGTTTTCAATCCAGCTAAGTCTCTCTCCTTGTTATCTCTCTGTTCCCTACCTGGGTGGGAGGGGGAGGGGATCAAGAGCATTGTTGTCTCTGGTTTAATTGCCTATTCTGAGTCAAACCGTGACAGTCACTAATGAAAAAAAGTGCTTAGTCTGTCATTAATCATCTGAATCTTGACCAAATCATCATTTCTTCTCTTCCTTCTTCCAAAAAAGGCACCTATGATATTTTTTCCATTTATAAGTCTGTCCTGCAGGTACAAAGGGAGCACAGTAGTATCATGATTTACCAATCATTTTAAAAATAAACAACAGAAAAAAACCAAACAAAAAACCCAAGCCCAAGTCCCAGAAAATGAGAAAGTAAAGGTTGGCAAGAGCATGTCCCTATCATCTGATAAATATGGTATGTGCCACCACAAACAGTAGGGATGATATGAGCTTTGCCTGGGAAAAACTAATCACTTAGTAGATAGTGTGTCTGTTAGGATATATTGGGCAACTCCTTCTGCAAAAAGTCCTGTAAATTATAATTGAAAATTTCCACAGGGCTTTATTTCTGTTAATAATTCTACCAAAAGATTTTCTGTGGTTTTCTGTCACCTGACAAAGAGGAAATCCTCTCTGGACTATGTTTCCATGGAAGATAGATCTGGAGGAAAGGCCAGGCTGTGTGAAAGCAGTGATGATACTACTTGGCCTGAGAAAAATCGCTGTAAGCCAATAATAAATGCTAAGCAGAAAAATTAAGAATACGGAGTGCCTTGAAAGGATCCTCTAAAGCCATGTATCTTAGTCCTTACCTTAGAGACGATGTAAGACTCCTAATTCGTGCAACAGGAGCAACTAGTAAGCTCAGACTGGAGAGCTGTCACAAATACTAGACTACTGTTAGCTTGAGAGGTTGTAGTTAATGGGCATATGAAGCAATTTTGCACCATCAGTATTTAAATGGATCAGCAATAGGACTAAATTATTAATAGTCAGAACTTTTATTCCTTGAAATAGTTTAATGAATTTAAGGTCTCTTCACAGGAGGTCTCTTAGTCTATTTTGAGATCCTTTCATGGAAACTGAAGCTACAGGAGGAAGGAGGGAGAGGTGGTCTTTTATCCACGGTCACAGAGGGGAGTGTTGGCAAAGCTAGGATTAAACCTTCTGAGTTTTCTTTGCTGTCACATGTGCATTTCACAAAGCTCATTGCAAGGGTCACCAGGAGGTAAAGAATTAATAGAAAACATTTAGGCCAGAAAAAGACTGCATTAATTGGTGTAATTAGGAAAACCAAAACACGGAGTCCTGGCAAGTGAAATATAATTACTGGATGATAAATATATAGTCTACATTTAAAAACCCTGTGCGATAAAACTGAGTTTAGAAATGGGAGAAGTCCCCTTTAATGCAATTTTTTTAATATATTGCACAATTGTAGGAAATGTGCTGATTTCTGGCCATGCAAGCTACTAGAACTACGGTGAAAATTCCAAAGTTATCTACTTAAAAATATGCAGGAGTATCCCGCATGCAGATAGTAGCTACAATGACTGAGGTAGCTAAAAATTTAGTGCTGCATATGCACTCAAAGATACTTTCCCATGCATATGCTTTTGAATTGATAATGAGTTTATTGTGACCATACATCTGTGTCATCCTCCATTAATATTCGTATGCAGCAAGTTTCACTGCTGTCAGTATTCATGGAAAGTACCATTTAGATTAGTGTGAGACACTTTTTAGTCTTGGGGTAGTGGAGTATTCCAGCAGCATTTGCCATCAGGAAGCAGAAGCCTGGTCATGGTACTTTGTTGTTTTACATTTAAACTCGATGAGCTCAGCACTTTGTTTTTTCTAGAGAGAATTAGGTGAACTTTTGAATGTAAATTTACACAATGACAAGGTTTTGATAATTGAAAAAAAAAAATCAGACAAGTGTATTTCCTTTTTAAATGATTGGCTGGAATGCCTGTGTTGTTTCTGGAAAAGCTTAAATATAGATGCATATATGATGTAACAATATATATAAAACTTGATATACAAGTAGGCTGCTTTCTTGCCTAATCATATAATGGAATTTGAAATAGTATTGTAATAACAAATGGCTATAAATTCTTTATTAATATTATAAATACATTATTTTTACAACTCCCTATTTTTTTTTTAAAGTGTTACTTTGAACTGGACATTTCTGAAGAGCTGAGTTTGAAAAAAATAAAAATTCTGGTGAAATACTGGTGCTTATTCATTTACCGATATAGCAATACATTTTTCTGATTTGTAAACAGTTTTGAAAAGTCTTGAGTTTTTATTTGAACATTTGATTGTAAAAACAATCACTCTGTAAAGTGTTGATTTCCTGGATGGCTTAAATCACCACAGGTGGCTGTTTTGCATATGAAATACTGTAGCTGTGTAACTGTTGTAATTGACTGTGGGAGGTATAAAACTTCTTAACCTGTGAGTATCTTCATATCAGACCTATCTTTTCAGAAGTGCAGAGTTTGCAGCAGTTCTCATCAGTCTAACTTCAGTTTCTCCTTTCTTTTCCCTTTTTTTTTTTAAACTCTCGGTCTGATTTCATAATCTATTGTTGCAAGCAAAGCTAACACCACAAATCCCACAGGCATCTCTGTCCCCACATTCATGGCTTCTAAATTGCTGTTCCTTGACTGATAACTCTTTTCTTGAAACCACCCAGGCAGCAGAGTTATTGTCAGTGGAAATCAAGAATCATTCTTCCAATGTCATTAGTTACTACATTGCCATGAAACTTGTTTTGGTAGCAGCGAGCTTCTCAGTGCTTGGAGGTGTAAGATCCTGCAGAAGGATCGAGTACAGCTGGTGCTGCTACCTTTCACAGTAAAGGATTAGAAGTGACAGCCAGCTCTTCCCTTGACTGACTTAAGCAATCACTATCAAAATGAGTATAGTCGTGCTGCATTCACTCATGTTGTACAGTATGCTAACACCAGTAAGGGGATAGAAGAGATGGTGTTTTGTATTCATTGGGCTATGTAATTGGGAATCTGCTAGTCACATCTCCCATGCTGTTATTTCCAGTAATATTCTTCATGTTGAAGCTTATTCAAAATGTCTGAGTACTGGGGAAAGCAGAATGAAATTCTATTCACGGCACTCTCCGTGGTTTGGTGTTTGTCTTTTTTTAGTGACAGGTTGCTTACCTTCTCTCTGCTTCACTGTTTTCCCATCTGTTATAAATGGGGATTATCTGTCTATCTTGGATTCCTCTATGGCTTGCATCGCTGAAGTACCAGATTACCTCACAGTCTTGAATGCATTTGATCTCCCAACACCTCAGGATGTGGGAAAAGTACCATTAATCCAATTTTACAGAATTTTAAAGAAAGTGTATGGTACAGCAGATTTTCCAGGTCAGTATTTGCCATGAGACAGTTTTTCCCTCTGGTTGACCTTACATAATACTCAGAGAAGGTGGAAGATCTTGAAAGTAATGTTTGGGCTTTTTTGGTTTTGGTTTTTTTTTTAATTCTCCTGAGTGAATGTGCAAGTTGGGTTGTTGAATTGGTTAACTCTGAACCTATAGCCTATCTTAGCCAATTATAATCAGGACAGTCTTTCAGGAATCAGGCCATGACCCTGACCACACCACTGGTATTTCTCAATGAGCTGTATGTAGTCCTAATCTGATTAGAGCCAGATAGCCAAAGATGTTGTCTGCACAAGAGCCTGGTCACTGCATGTCCTGGACTAAAGAAATTGACCACAGAATTAACATAACCTTGCTTTTTATCTGGGGGATGGTGCCCAGTGTAAGGACGGGGAGTATCTCCATAAATGACCAGATTTTGAGAATACTTAAAATATACTCAATCTTGAGTTTAACATGAATTTAATAATTAATAATGCAAACCACATGTAGGATAAAGTAAGTGTCCTGAATTTGACATGCAGCACTGATGTGATACAGCAGCAGAGGGCCTCATGTTGGTATTACAAACTTGCAGGAGAGATTGTTGTCTTTGTGGTTGGAGTTGGCGCCTTTCTTTCCCAAACAAATTACCTTGGGGAAAGTGTACATGGGAATTAACTTTCCCTGGTTCTTACAGCAAGCTGTGAAGGAGTTGAAGGGAAGGAGTCCCAAGGAAAGTGAGGACTGTCCTGACAAGTACTGGAGATGCTCCCAGTTCTGCAGGGAGACAGGATCTGGGCTCAAGCTCAGACTTCAGATTGCCAGGATAAACATGTTTGCTTCTGGGATGCTGCAAGAGAGAACAAAGTCCCAGTACAAGTTTCCCAAACTCTCTGTATGAAGCTGTAATTAGGAAGCACAGGTCCTAATTCAGTGTAACCAGCATCTTTTCTTTCCTATTGTGTAGGGATGGTTCAGGACAATAGCATTACACACTTGTTCCTCTTTTCTCCCTTCTGTCAGCTCTTTCAGCAGGCAACAGGTACTATGACTTGCTGTTAGGTTTTCTTTTCAAGACCTTTGTGATGTATGGGACATACATGACTTTTGAAGATACCTTCACTTTCTTAAAACTTTTCAGATTTGCTCACAAAATTGAAATTAGAGATACTTATTTGGCTGCTTAGTGCATGCTTTCATTTGTAGGAGCTATTTGCTCTGTATTAGTGCAGAACATTCTGACATATGTGTTTGTATTGAAAGATTTATTTACTCTTTTGTAAAGACTAGGAGAGACTTTGGAATTGCCCAGGATGTAGTACTGTGGCATATGCCTTTTACTGTTGCATTGCCCAAAATGCATCCCAAAGAAGGTGCTGTAGTTCAGGGTTTGCTATTTTTGTCCTTGCTCTGGCTGAAACACACACACACACACACACACGTTTGTGTCTCCTCTGGCGTCTGCATGGGAGGATCCCAGGGCACAGAAAGAGGAGTGTTTTCAAAGCCCCAGTTTTCTCCTAAGGCTTTTCAGTGTGTGTGCTGTGGGCTGGCGGTCAGCCTTAATTTCCTCCCTCCTGCTAGAGATAACGACAAAATCCTATCTCTCAATACACGAAACCTGTAAATGTTTGACATAAGCAGCCAAAGATTGAAGAATGGAATGTGAAGCAGCTGGTTTTGGGGGTATGTTATTTTGTTATGGATAGATCACAATTTTTTTAACAACAAAACCTGTTTCAAATGTGTCTTTACAGTGATTGTTCAAGGTATTTTAAGAGAGTAAAACAAATTCTGTCATGAACACTCATAGTGACTCATCCTGGGGATCACCATTTCTGTGTGGACCTTTAGATCTCTATTCCTAATGAATTCGAATCACAGAAGCATTTTCAGTAGTTTTACAAAAATTTTTTTTAGGCATGGTAGGGCATTTGGAGGTCAGGGATCCTGTGTTCTGCTCTGAAGCAAGAGCAGAGCCTTGTCAGTGTTTACCAGGGATTATAGCAGAGCTCTGGGTATGGAAGGACAATTCTGGAATGCAGTAGGGATTCTCTCTTGATCCAGATCCTACTCCTTGCTCTTCATAAATGAATACTATGCTGCCTTCTGAGGTGTTGGGTACTCAACTGGTTTTCCTCTTGCTAACTCGCTCCCTCACTGTGTCTTACTCTATGCTCCATTAAAACTTGACTGCTTTGACAGAGTAGGCAGCCCACTTCAGTTGCAATGCTGTAAAATCTCCTTTCTTCCAGAAAAGTCTTCTTAAATCACAGTCTAATATTTCATACCTGGAAACATTCACCCATCTGCCTTTGTATAAGCCCTATATTTTCTAATGATTTAATGCTATATTTTTATGAGAATGGTGTGGGACTGCTGCAGAACATATCAGAGTAGGCAGTTCTTGACTATCAAATCTCTTTACTCTTACTAGTGGCAATAATTAATAATTAGGGGGAAAATCTATTTTCTAATTATTTATTTGTCAAGAAGCTTTTTCTGGGAAGATAAGTAAATACCAAAGGAACAGTGAGTTGAAAAATATTGCGCAAAGTTTGTGTAAACAAATTATGTGAAGATAAACAAAAAAATCCAGAGTGTGGGATTTTGGCTCTTGATTAATGAGCTTTTCTAGTGTTTTGCTGGACAGGATCATTTGGTTACACCATGCTGTGTGCAAAACCCTTCTGAGGCTTTGTGCATCTGTTTTCTGGAAATCTCTCACCCAATGTATGTTTTTATTTAAAAAAACCTGACGTGTATCAGTAAGTGCAGTGGGCAAGTAGGTCTTAGTGTAACTTTGAGGTAGGTCATTGGAATTATACCAGAGGAGACTTTGGTCCCAGCGTCTCTTCTCTTGCAGATGGCCCCCAAGTGCAGTAGCAGTGAATTCATAACCACGGATGGTTTTCTTCATGTGTTTTTTAGGGTAAGGGTAACACTTGTTGAACTCGTATTTCTGTTCTGTTACAAACTGGGGCAGATGCTTTTTATTCAAAGGTGGTAGAAGCAATGAAGACTCGTCACATCCCTGTTCATAGCATAGGGCAAACCAATTCCTGTTCTCTTTAACATTTCAAGAGAAAAGGAATTTTTTTAAAATTTTTTTTTTAAAGCTCCAGGACTATCATCTGAAACTTACACATTGTTGTGGCTCTTTGGTTCATCAGACAGGCAAGTTCAGTTGGAAGGATTTCTATTTAGCTTTTGTGTTAAACCACATACTTTTGTCTCTAGATTCTAGAATGCAATGAGAACCCACATTTTGTCACAACTAAACAGGATTAAACCTACAAGAAAGAAGGGACTCCAGTGACTAAATCAGGATGTTATAATTACGTATAACAAATACATATGTTTTGTAAGTTTTTTTTGTTTTGGAATCCAGAATCTGGTGGCAAGGATAACACAGTGTTTATTTATTAGTGCTGGCCCCAAATGCTCTGTTTTACATACATCCCACATAAAAGTTACTTGTGGATTTGCATTTTCACCATGTTTTGCATGTTTGTTTCAGTTCTTTAACAGCGAAGTGATTCAGCTATCCTGAAATAACACATGGATAACAGCTGTAGGAAATCATGCACAAACTTTATTAAGCACTAGACTCTGAAATTGCCTTTTTGCACTACAAATGCATTGACATCTAGGTCATATGGTCACCAGTGTGCCTACCAGTGTAACACACAAACAAGCAAGAGGGAAAACAACACAAAAGAAGGAAGTAGAAAATCAGTGTTCCTAGTGTTTCAGACAATGTACTCCAGAATATCTTTCAGATTTTCCTAATGTGTCTATCTGAATGTCTGACTTCTAGAGGGGATGACTACAGAAAGTCAGTATGACAGAGCTCGCTACTGCTATCATGAAGTTTTGAGGTTTATTATTTTCTAGCAGTCAAATTAAAATTTCAGAAAGTTATGTCCAGAAGGTAGAACCAGGTGTCTTCCACAGGTCTTGTTCCTGGGCGTTGAAAATAAAAGGGCATTGAAAGTAAAAGGGATCAAAAAACCTTTTTCAAGTTTTCTGAAAGCTTTTCCAGTGAGAGATGAATGTTATTTCACACAAACTGTAACACACAAAGCAACAGAAGTGCCAGCTATGTAGTGATTGACTGTATGAATAGCCTGAAATTTATATCTATGCAATTTCCTTTGATTAAATTGAAATTTGTACATCCATTTAATACATAGACTTTTGAATGCTAATCTTTCTCTTAATTTACAGAAGTTAATATGAGAAAAATGTGGGTGTCCTTAGAAGTGAGAAAACACTACAATGAAATTATGGTCTTTCTTTAGCTGGTAGTTAGATTAACATGTATAACATTTCATTAATTACAAAACATATTTATTACAGGCCTCAAATTATCAATGACAGCTAGGTAGTATAAACTTGCTGGTGTAAGAGATATTCAGTGTAATGTTAGCTTAAATTATGCAGTCGCAAGTGAGATTAAATTTGGGCTCTATAAAAATAATACTTACGGAAGATAGGGCTGAAAAGAATTAATGTAGTCCATCCACCTGATATTAAAGCAGGCTTAACAATATCTGAATTATTTTCTACAATTATTCCTACCTACTATCCACATAAAGTTCCATGATTGGGATTCCTGAACATTCCTAGGCAATGCATGGTGTGCTTAGCCACAGGTTCATTTTTTTTCAGACATCTAATCTATTATCCTTGCTGTGTTTTAGGCTACTGTTCACAATGAACATGGAAAAATAGTTTTACCTTTACACATTGCAGCAACTGTTAGTTTACCAGAAGACTGTTATCCTGTCTCTCCTCTGCCTTCTCCAATAACTGACCCTGAGTATTTCAGTCTTCCCTCTTAGCTCATACTATCTAGGCTTGTAATTGCTTTTTTTGTTCTACTCTGGACTTAGCCAGTTGGTTGGTAGATGAAGCTCTCGTAAATGGGCATAAACCTCCAAACTGAATAGTGGAAGGATTATTTTAATTGGGTTTTGCACCACTCTCCTGTTCACACACGGCAGTAAGATCTGCTCTTTGCTTTTAAGGCATCGTTCAGTTTTGTTTGCACTATGAACTCCAGCATGCGTTTTTCAAAGCTATTGCCAGGCAGTCATTGCCCTTCTTAGTTAAAAGTATGTCCCCAGTATGACCTAAGTGTCATATTAGGTTACTTTTGTTGGAAAATCTCGTCTTACTACTTTCTATTTTTGCTATTTATATGACAAAGTCAACAAAGGAAAGAGAGAGGGAGTGGAGACTCATATGAGTAAGTTACTGTAAGGTGGCAAGTTCTTGCATGCTCCTCAGTGACTTTTAAAGTCCACACGCCGCCCAGTACACTGGGGTAAATGCAACTTATTTACAACAGAGGTTACCTTCAGCAAAGGAGCAGCAAGCTGCTTTGCATTTTTCATGGAGGAAGAACTTGCAAAGGGGGTAGCCAAAGAGATGATGGATGGTAATTTGTTCATGTATTGGAACTGTAGGAAAAACTAATTAACCATGTTTTAAATACGAAGGCCTTTATAAGCACAATATATAATATAGTGGAAAATTATTCTCATAAAATTTAAAAATTGTAATGAGGAATTCTAAATTGTGAATTATTTTTATTCTTTCTATTTATTAGTGATACTTTTTGAGCCAACTGACTTCAGGGCACTCAGAAATTTTCTGGCAGTAAGGAAAAAGAACATTTCTATTTTTAATAATTCAGTTGAAATTTGTAGTCATCCTGTTAAATTACTTGGAGAGGAATCCACAGTCCTGTTTTAGAAAGTCATACTTGAGATCTGAGTGTCATTTTAAGGATATTTTTTCCTTATGTGCAAAAGAAATTCAGAAACTTTTTTAAAAGGAAAAAAAGAAAAAAAGAGACATCCAATTGAATCTCCCAAAACTGTACACAGTAAATTTGCAGGGATGATTACGGACAGATCTTCCCATGCAAGAGACATTTACGTGTTCTCTGTACATATAAAGGGCTGTTGTGAGTGAGGAAAGTGATTTGGTTTTGTGGTTAAGCAGCTAGTTTTGAAACACCAGTTGTGGTATCTAAAGAGCCTTCATACGTCTGCCCAAAGAACCACTTTGGAGATTTTTCAGTGAACAAACAGCTTTTGGCACCAGCGATGCTACTTGGGTCAGCTGCCCGGAAGCTTCTGCTTCTCACAACAGTTAACTCAGAAGTGCTTAGAAACTCATTGGGTCTACATGCACTTAATATTTAGTGTCAGTGCATACACGGATGTTCTGGAAATGCAGTTATTTTCTGTCCATATGTGGGTTTAATGAGATTCAGAGTAGTTCAAGAGCTCATTTTTTCCAAGATGCTGAGAGAAACATGACCTGGTTCACACCATGGCTCTGGATTGCTTTACCTAAGCCTTTTGCATTGCTTCACCATCTATTGATGTGCAGTATGAAGCAATGGACAGTATCGAAGGAGAGAATAAGAATATCCTTTAATCAAGTAAAAAGTCAATAAAACACATTTTTAAAATGAGCCTGAAGGCACAAGCTATTTTTCATAAGCTTGGCTCTTTCTTTTTTGGTCCTCTTTTCTCTCCAGTCAGGTTTTGTTATTAAGCACTGTGGCTTTTTAATCAAAGCTCACAGTTACCCGGAGTACATTTTTATGCTGGCTCTGGCCCAAGTGCAGGCGGCTGCACATCGACAGAGAGCCCAGAGAAGCGTTCCTCAACTTGGACCTTTTGTCCCAGCTTACTTCCTGTTGACCGACGAGTGGCCCTTTGCCTGGCTTCTTGTCAGGTTGTTCACACAGAGGAGAGTTCAGTGTTTCTAAGGGCAGCAAAATCTTGAAGCAGATTAAAAGTAGTATGTGATGCTTCTGGAGCAAGAATGCCAGCTTTTTTCTTTTTTTTTTTTTTTTTTTCCTTTGTGGGTTTGCTAAAGGACAAAGGTTGCAAGGACAAGGTGGAGTGGTTTGGTGTGCTGGGATGTAATTACACTCCTGGTAGGGAAGAACAGCACAAGGTATTTACTGGCTGACTGTTCTCTTTAATGGCAGGGTTGAATCCCTGACCATGTGTAAAGCCTCGTGGAAATGTACTATTACTTGTCAGAATATAATTTTAATGCAATTGCTACAGCTGTTTTGCAGTATGTCCACCCTAAGCACTGTGTTCAGTAGCTGGAGGAAGGAACTCTTACTTAGACATGTCCTTTAGTGCAGAGCCCTTAGTACAATGTGTTCATCATATTGTCTGTCAAATCTCATTTTCCAGCTATTTGCTTCTGCTATATACATGTGTGATGCATCTATCTATGTATATCTATGTATATCTATCTATGTATCTATGTATAGTTATATACATGCACATATAAATATACATAATAATTTTAGTGTTTATCATAGGAGTAGAAATACAGTTGTAGCTGCAGCAGTACAATGATGATACAGGGAGCCCTGAAAGAGTAATTTGTGCCCCAAAGCTTTTTTCTTCTCTTCCAGCTTTGTGAGCGACTAGAGAAAGTCACTGCTACTCCCTACAAACACTATAGGCTTTGCCTCATTTTTTTAGTGTTTATGGCAGAGAGGAAAAGTATCGTAGTGGAAACCTCTCTGATCAGTTAGTCCCCTGTGCACAGTTCTGGCACACAGGTGTTTTACTGCTGTCGTGAGCTACTACGTAGTGATCTGAATAGGAGATTCTTTAACCACCTGACCCAGAGAATAATTCAGGAGAGTAAGATGAAGGTTTACAGGATTAAGAGAAGGAAGAGGAGGCTGAGCATCTAAAACCCACTTCCTGAGGGAAAGGTTTGTAGTACAGCCTGCCAAGGACAGTTGCAGGGATCCTGCTGTTGGGAGTCACCTTGCTGAAGATGGCAGGGCAAGGGACACAAATGCCTGTTCATACAGGCAGGGGCAGTAGTAGTTAACCCAGCATTTTGCACGTTCAGCCTGCTTAGTAAAGATAGATGTAGGTCCAAGAACTCTTGAAGGGCTTTTTGTGTATGATTTTGGTAATTAGATTTTTTGAGAATTTCCTAGGATGCATCCAGGTAAAATTCAGTAGGAAGGAGCGTGCTTGTTGTGAGATTTCAATAGGAAGCAGGCTCACAGCAATACAGAAGTAGGGTATGAGTCCTCCTGCTTCTCTCTCTCTCTCGTTCCTCATTTCTCTGTCTGCATTCCTGAGGGACTCCTTCATATCATTAAGCCCATTTGACTTATGACCTACGATTTTTTTTTTTTTTTTCCCCCAGCTCAGCAGAGGTGAAAGGCTAGGGCAGTATCCCACAACCAACCTAGCTTCCACATTTTTTCCAAATCTTAAACACTTCAGTACTTGTAGACAAGTTTTCACTGTCAAGATACCTACTTCCAGTGATTGGAGGATAAGGGGAAATTATGGGGTTAATTAAACATTTTCAAAAACTCTGCAGAGGAAATCATAAATAGTTCTTAATACTAAACATTTTTTAAAACTTTGGGGAAAAAAATGCTAGTCACTTTTCTAATTGGAGAGTGCCATTAGTGATTCCTATAATTTATCAATATAATTTAATTTATTGCAGGCATTTTTCCCGCATTCTGGTATCATGGTATTTTTAATATCAGGGCTATCAATTTATCATGAAGGGAGAGAACTAATGCTTTATGCTTATAGGAAAAAACATTATTAAGTATGGAAAGATTAAATTTCTTTGATTTTTTTCTGTTTTTGTTGGACCTGGGATTTTTAGTTGGTATTTGTTCCACACTACTTTTCCCTTTGTAAAATACTTTTATTTTAATAAATAGCTGAGTTTATTATGCATGGAAAATAATCGCTTCCCCAGATGTTAGGACTCAAGGACCATCTTCTTTGGAACCAGACCACCTACCCACACAGTTATTTCTCTGATTTTCATGTCATCTTTCTGGTTTTGGCATGGGCAGCCAGACAAATTAGCCCCTTTTAGTCAATTTTTTCCATCAGCTCCTGAGGTTTTAGGTGCTTGAGAATCACTGTGAAACCTAAATCTTTGTCACTGAAGTTATGCAGCTAATATATCACATATAGTTAAAAGGAAAGGACCAACCTGCTCTAGAAATACCTGGAGGTAAAAAAAAAGGCATTGGATTGGGAAAAGGAAGGTGAGAGAATATGCATGTCTGCTGGATATGGTTTTATTACTTTTTTGGGGAAGACCACTGGGCATCAGTGGGGACTGCAAGCTGAAAACACAGCAGGTCTTTTCAAAGTTTGAGTATTAGAGGGCTTCTTCAAAGTTTGTCCTTTTTCAAGGACTACAGAGGAAACACAATGATACCAGAAATGAATGTAATTAAGAGGATGCCTTCAGTCAGGCCTTGGTGGTCACAATTCTGAAAGGTTGGCATGAAATGGGTGAGGACTGTATGCACGCCAGTGATATGAGGCACACCAAGAGCACAAAACCACTGGTTCCCAAATAGCTGAAAGGATAAATGCTCACACAAAAAAAATACTTCTTTGACAAGGCATGTTGAATTACACTCAGGGACAATTCCACACACCCTTATAAAAAGATAAAAAAATCAATACACTCGTTTACAAATACATTTTTATTCCCTGGTTTCAGTGACTTCTGTAAGATGCGTGTCTGATGCCTGGGTTCCAGGTCCAAGCAGCAATGATATATTAAATAGCTGAGTTTTTTAAAAAACAATCTGTTTTCTTTTTGTCGTAAGTGAAATATTGAAGCATCTACTGGCCAGCTTGTTAAATTAGTTTCTTTTTATTGGATGTCACTGGTGAAAGAAGAAATATGCAGTACAGATGTGTGCTTGGATGCTCAGGGACGCAGCTTTAAGGTGGCAGGATGTTGATCACGTTGCTTGGCCTTTTGGGCGAGTTCTAAACATCTGCTCAGCTCAGCTGAGTTGTGTTTTTAATGGTTGGATAGCAAAGATGATGTGTGAATATGGAGTTTGAACTAATGGAAGGACTGTTTTCTTGGCTGTCGTTAAAAAGCCAGGAATGCTGACCATTCCTAAACATAAATGTTCTTGTCTGTAATATTCCAGTTATAAGTAGGTGTAGTTACAGATACCCATCTTAAACAAGCAGAAGACCCCCAAACTCAAAGACCAAAATCTCTGCACATTTTTTTTAGGGTCCAAATTACCCATTTTACTAGTTACTTTAGTTTTGGAAGATGAATATGAGCAAGCAGTGTCAGCTGGAGCAACACTTTCATGAGTTATTTAAAGTTAGAAGAAAGCTTTTGCGTATTACTTTCCTATGTCTATTTGGAGTGATGTTTCAGAATTTTTTTTTCCCAGTGAAGTCCAACATCTCTGTCAGCTGCAGTCAGCAGTGAATTAATACTCTTGGTTGGAACATGTAAAAAAATGGCTTTTCCATCTGTCAAGTTTTTTTTTTGAGGATTTCTTCACCTATTCTGTATTGGGGTGAACCCAAGATTTTTTGAAATGGAGGCAGGGGAGAAGAGAGAGTGGTGGTCGTGGAGGAAAACCAGTCTGCTGCTTTTTTAAATCTGAAGAAAAGCTTCTGTGTACAAAAGTATCTTTTCCGACCATCTGTTAATGTCATAAAAGATATTTTCTCTGTACCTGCTTCCCTCCTGTCCTTAGCTTGGCGATGTTACACTGTCGTAACCACTAGAAAGAAACACCTTGTCTAAACAGCTGGCTGAGGGCTGGAAATCTCAGGTTGGAGCTCTCATCTGAATCAGTGCCTAGCCTGACCTCTTCCACTCCCCCAGAGGGTGCCCTGACCCCCCAGGCTCCTCTGCCGCCCTTAGTCCTGCTGCAACTTTAAATGAACTGTGTTCATTTAAATATATTTAGGTATTTTTCAGAGGAAAACGGTATTTGGCTGGCAACTTCCCAGTCCATTCTGCGGTTGACTCTGCAATATTTGTTTCTGCCTTAGGAATAAGTTGCAGCAAAATAATGAATGCTTTGGAGAGCTGAAGTGTTGGATTGTATAGCCCAGGAGCTCAAGCATACCTGGGTCCAGGGCTACTCACAGGCTGCACTTGGTCTGAGGAAAGCCCAAAGCATGCTGGCATAATCTGCACTGGCAGTGGGAGTGTAAGACTAGGAGGAATTGGAAGAAATCAGTAAGAAGTTTGGTACTCTGGCCTAGAACTTCAATTTAATGAGAAATAGTAAGCATCCAGCTTTTAGACATGACTTCACTACCAGCACAAAACAACTTATGACCCTAACCACTTGAAATTGTGGGGTGTTAAAAGGTAGATACTGACTCCACTGGGAAGTAGGAGAAGTCAAAACCTTGCAGGCAGGAGCATCTAGAAAGAGGTGTAATAAAATGTGGGAAAGCCTTTGATTTAGAAATTAAATGGCTACAGTAGCTAGTAAACACTGTAAGACAGAAGGTTTGTAAATGATAAGAGGATTAAAACGTTGCTCTGCCATTAGATGTTGTGCACCTCCCATCCTCCTCCCTCAGATCAAAGTCCCTCTATAAGCTGAGACATTTTGGTAGTTACCAGTTGAACATTAAGAGGAACATGCTGTCATATGTTAACTGTAAATTAAGATGTTTGTTGTATTGAGTGATTATCTCTTTAGGCATATGCCCTCAAATGAATATCCATAGAGAATCTTTTATAAATAATTCTTTCAGAAAATGATAATGATAAAGTGACTTCTTAAGGAAGAGAGGACAAGGACTCATTCCCTGTGGTGATGCCTTGTTTATTCTGAAGCGTATAAAGAAATGGTGCAATAATTCTGTCACTGGAATACAAAGGCTAACTTTGACATACAGATTTGACCAGGTTTTTCTTTCTTTCTGTTTTTGCTAAGCCTATATAATAAGTGTGATAATTCTTTCCTTTTATCTAGGGAAATCATCACAGTATCGTAATTAAAGCTGTATATAAACTGATCATTAAGTGCGGATTCCAGAGACTTGATTTAAAAAAAAACAAAATAATTCTAAATTATCTTTTCTTTCACATTCTTCTGTGCAAAGCTGAATGCTATGCTGTGATTGATCTGTCTCTAAAAGCTGGTGCATCCTGTACAACACGTCTGCTTCCTTTGGATCGAAGTCTCTAGGCTTTGTTGGGGATACCTTGGGTGAAATGTTGAAGGGAAAGCATACATTTCTGAGCCACACCTGGCCTATGTGAATGCAATGTCTTGGGGTGAACACCTTGGTGGAAGGGTATCTTCGTTATCACTTAACATCTGTTCTATCGGTCCTCTCAACATTGATCCAGTACTACTGCAATACCTTGTGGCAGTGCTGCCTGTCAGAGGCAGACCTCCTTTTTGATACAGAAGACCTATCAGTGGTCTCCTGTCTAGCCCTGACATATCATGGCCACAAGATCCTGTGATGTGTCATTGTTCCATTTCAATTTCTTTAAATAAGTGAAAAGATGAAGTTCTTCTTCAGACTGAGGTCAAGCTAGTTTTTCCAGCAATATCTCAGGTATACATACTTCATTGATAACCCTGATTTTCTAGTACTGAACACACAAAACTCCAGATTCCAATGTTAGCTATGCCATTGTAAATGAGAATAATCTCTCATATCCTCAGTGTTTGCCAGGTGCACATTAAGATCAGTCTGGTCAGTAGATTTCAATTTCAAATCTTCAGTGTGGTGACAAATTAATTACAAGTAGATAAGCTCTGATTACCCATCAAGCTTCAAGTATAGCTCCACAGTTTTCATCACTTTTGTTAACAGATCTGCTGACACAACATGTCATTGTCAAGACTTCATGAACAGTTATAACAAGAATAACACATTAATTAAAGTTGTAAGAAAAAAGGGGGGATGCATTTGATGCCTCAAATGCACATAATTTAAAGGGACTAAGAGGGTGAAACTCTCATTAAACCCCAATGAAAATGTGACCACAACAGTTGTGGGTTTTGATAACCATAGTTAACAGGAACTGCAAAGCTAAACTTGGCAGGTGAACATGGTCTAAGTAAATGGTAGAATAATGTAATATTTTAAATGTACAGTTCATGCTAATGTATGATTTTCAGCAATTTCCAGAATGCTTTTTATGATCAGAAAATGTGTTTTGCCTGTCTTACTAGTTGCACAAGATGACTTTAAAGTGCTTCTAGTCTGGTGCAATAACATTAGTCCTTTGTGTTGCACAGTGTCCTACAGCGTGCGTAATGACAGTGTAGTTATCATAGCTGTTAACAAATGGGGCTTAATGGTTGCTTCAGTCTTTATGACTCAGATGAGACCCTTTAAAAATTGTACTGTAAACTCATTAGATGTAATTTGAATTGGAAGTTCTAGAAATAGATGCTAGCTGATAGACTTTGTTGATGGTCATAGAGCAAAACAATTAATCCCCAGTTTATTTATCCTGGTGGGTTGGTTTTGTGTTGATACCTCACTGGTTCTTATTTCTTTCTCTGAAGACCCATTAGGGCTGCTTTTTTTTAATTTTTTTTTTAAGAGAGGCGATAAAAATCTGTTCTGTTTGCATGAATTCAAGTCAAATTCGAGGCACTTGAACCACTTGGTTTTCAGTTGTGCTCACTGCTAGCCCCTCAGCTGTACTGGTAAGCTGTCCCTTTGCATGACTGTGATGCAGACTGCTATAAACAGCCATCCCACCAGTAAAATATCGAAGCATTAGATCAGTGTTGATGTAATTTTTATTTATTTTTTTCTTGAATGCTAGTAAATGGTGGCTGAAGTTCATGTGAACAAGGATGTTTGGAACAGTATGTTTTGTGCTGCCTGACTCTCAACATGAGGCAATGTGTAGTTCACATGAATCTTCTGTAGAAGTTTCTGGATCACATACCAAATGTAGCACTAGCGTTGTAACACAGAGCCCCTGATTGAAGTCCAGCTTGCAGTTCCACACAGACTCATTTTTTCCAGGATGGAGCTCTTTCCAAGAGCATAGAGCACAGCTAAGTAGTTAGATGATGTTTGGCTCATCAGCTGTTCAGTCTTATGATAGAGCAATAGCTCCCTTCCAGCATTCGCTGTTCTGAATGAAGGCTCTCGTCAGAGTTGCACAGCTTTGGTAACAACCAAAAGCATTCCCTGGCCAAGGCCATTAAAATGTTCTTTGCAAAGTGTGCAGAGTATTGCCTGGATGAGCTGGCGTGCAGGCACGTGAGCCAAGGGGTGGGTGTGAGCCACTAATTAGGCAAAACAAAATCAAACTTGGATTTGGAGCACTGCATGGGTCAGAGCCAGCAATATCTTCTGTTCCAGCGGTGATTTATGACACTTCCTCCAATGTGAAACATCTGGGAAGAGAGGTCAGTAAAGTCCCTTTGAGAAAGTGCACGTAACAGGATGGCAGAGGAAGGCAATGCATGTGAAAAATGCCAAAATTTTGTATAATTCTTTGTAATGTTAAAAAAGCAAACAAATAAATAAATTTGGCTTCCTCCCTCCTTAGCCAAACATAGTGTAATGCTTCTGATGGATAATGTCATTATTTTATTCTTTCCAGATAATGAGGTCTCAGTTGGGTTAACCCTATGGCAAAGCAACCCCACAAATTAGAGTCCCATCACCTGCCTGATCTGTTATGTCATTATTTCCACACACCCATTGTTTTACCACATAGTACGTTTTATTTGGTGTAGTAATCCTTCCTGTTATGATACTTGCTGATATGGAACATATGATATTTTGACGAGTCCACATTTTCTGTCATATTTTGCTAGCATAACCTTGCAAGTGGTATGAAAGGCTTTTACACCTGTCAGAAAGGCTTACTTGATTCATATGTTAGAGCTACTGCAAAACCAGCTTGCTGAAATGAGCTGCAAATTCAAAGCAGCATATTGAATTTTGTAATTTATTTGTTCACAGCACAGGTCAATTAATTTATTTCACAGTGATGTAATACTTAATATTTGAAAAAACAGATAAAGCATGGCTGAGAAGCGTTCTCTGTTCAGCTGAGCAAAACAGCAAATGTTTCTCCTGTTTGGAGCAAATATAATGCATGTCATATGAATAATACTGCCCAGTGAATAATAGGCATGCTTGCTGAAATTGTTTGGGCTGTATTGTTTTTCCTGTCAACAGAAGATTCCTTAACATTCCTGGTTAAAAGGCACAGTACAATTAAACAAACAAATAACTCTTTCCCAGACAGGAAAAATAAATAACATCTCTGGGCCTCCCAAGTTTAAATTGTCACGCGTATTTTATCCATAGTTCTTTGAGACATTAAATATATCTCACTATTTGATTTCTACATGGCTTTGCAATGTGAGCCCCACACATAGTGTAAGTCTGCCTTCTATTCTATAGTACAAATTATCAATAATTATTGCAGCATCCTAATTTTTGTTATCATCTTTTAAAATAACACTCAAAGAAGTAGCACTAAGTGCTTAGTCAGGCTTGTTTATTCCAATTCCTGAAGCTTCATCTTTTGCCAAACCCAAACATTAAAAAAAAATAACACATCACAAATTATAAAGAAAACAAACTCTTGAGTTTGACTTTTAGATAAGTCACCAATACCAAGAAATCTCAGACAAAAGAGCTACCGACAATAGAAACCCAGTATTTTGTTAATAGCAAAAACCCCCAAAACAAACAGAAATGCTTTTAGGTCCAGTGGTATATTTTGTGGAGCATACACAGTAACAGAATAAATATAAATAATAGAGTAAGGACGATAACTGTATATAAATGATGTATTATAAACAGAATGCATCCTATAATCTCAAACAGAAGCTTGCTCTGGTACATGTGTTGACAGCACTGGCCTGGTCTTGGTATATTCTATTAGGTCCCATCTATTATCCCTTTCTGAAGCCAATGGAGTGGAGAGGCTTCCTTACATATTCCTCAGCTGCCTGGTGGTGCTCCTGCCAACATAGATGTTAGTTTTTGTTCTTAGCAAATGGACTAAGCATTTTCATCCTATTTTTAAGATAAATTACAGAGACTAAATACAACAAATACATTTTTCAAGGGTATTTGTCTATACCAATTTGTTAAGGTGGAGAGTACTTGAATTGCAGTTTTAAGTGTTGATTTTGATGGCCAGATTTTGTTTCTGTTTAAATGTATAGATGTTTCACAGTTTGCCGATAGGTCTTTATGAATATCCCTCCTAACATTCATGCGAGTGCCAATATGTATTAATTCTGTTATGTTTTCTATTTCTTTACTTTCCAAATTGATTTGTAATTTTTGCTAACTCATCATTAACAGCATCTTGTTCATGTTATTATTATTGTGTGTGAAGTTTTGAGGCATGCCTGTGTGATAGCTGAACTGCACCTTTGCTGTTTTGGCACCGAATGCCAAAACTTAGACTCCTGATAAAGGGCCAAAATGATGTTTATTGTAGATAGTATCCATTTATCCATTCTTCATATCAGAATCTGTGGCAGTGTCATGCAGAAGACAAAGAACATATTTTGCTTCCATGCCTTTTTTTTCATTGCTTCACTTTGATAGCTCATATTAAGGCTTGTCATCATTTGTAATATGAAGTCCATGCATGCCATATAAAGATTCAGGGTTACTAAAAGTGGGCAAAATAAACAGCAGTCTGGACCAAAATGGCAGTGGCCTGGTTGTGTATATTGCCTATGGCAGAGCTGTGGAAACCCACGTTTTGGTGCTGTGGCCAACAAGGTGTTGGGATGAGCAAGAGGGTGGCTACTAGAAGGATAGGAGGAAGGGTAACAGGGCTCTTTCCATATTTCCTTTCAAGACAGTAAAAACAACAAATAATTTATGCTGTTCTACTCCTGCGACAGGAACAACCCAGCCATGGCCCATTGTGTCTGCAGCAACAAAGTTCTGTTTTGCTCCTGGTCAACCTTGAGATGCCTCTGTTGGTGTTTGAGTGAGCAGTGATGGAGGCTGTCAGATGCTATCAAAAACTGATTAAGTTAATGAGCTTGTTTTGCCACTTGATGTGCTTCTCAGTAAATATTCTGAAGCTGAAAGTCTGGTAGGCACATGATCTTCTGGACTGTGAAATCCAGTCTGCTCTTCCCTTAGATATGCTAATATGGGTTATCTCTTTTGCCTGTCACCAGTAATCAGAGTAATGTAGATCACCCTTGATTTACAGACTGTGTTTTCCTGCCTTTTTGTTTGAGGACACTTTTTTTTTGGAGTTAACATTTGGTTTGACTTGTTCTCTTTTTCATGCTGGTATCCTTGCTTATCCAGACTTTCAGATGAGCCTCCCTGGAAACTGTTTGCAGCTGTAACTGGTGAATTGCCTTTCATTTGTCATACAGACAAAATTGTGGTGTGTCAATAGTGACTTCCTGAGATCTAACTAAGCCTGAGAACACCTGAAGTCTGTTCTTCAGTTCAGCTTAGATTTTTCTAGTGTTATAAAATAATCTGTTGGGTCCTCCAGACTGCTGCTATTCTTTTTCCTAACACTGTGAGAGTGTTAGGTTTTCCTGAGTTTCATTTATAGTTTTACTAATCAGAAATTAAGATTGCTTGTGACATCACTTCCTTTGATATCCAGGGGAGGTGGTCTAATTCATTGATACAATTCAAGTCATATGGTAGGTACAGATGTGAGGAAAAAGTGCTAAGCCAGTCAACTTGGCCTTTTACTGAGTAGACAGTGGTCTGACAACAGTGTCTGACTTGCCTGTTGTTTTCTCTTCTGCGTTGTCAAGATACCCAACACTACACTGGGAATTCTTGGGAATTCACCAATAAAAAAAAAAATTGTAGAATTGATCTTTGATCTCATCATCATAGTAGTCTTTTTGTTAGTAACGTTATATAATTGTAATTTTCACATCTTTTGAAACCTACTTTGGACCAATCAGTTGCTAATAAGTTCCTACAAAACGATAAATCTTCTTTGAGAAGTCCTAATTAATGATGCTTCCTGTGAGTGGCAACCATCTTGTCTCTTCTTGTAACTTGTTTTTTTATTTTTATTTTCCAATGGCTTTCTGTCTGTTTCTCATTATTAACTATTGCTTGTTCCAAGAAGAGTAATTACTCCAGGATGAGATTCTGTTTGTTGATTCCTTTCATAACCTTTTTTTGGCTTTTGTTGATGCAGCCATGGTCTGTTACTTCAGTACGTTCTGTGCCCCACATCCATCTTTCTATGCCACTGGCTAGCATAACTTTTCTTAGCCAAAAAGGTCTTTTTTAATTGGAATCTTCTCCTCAGCCCTGCATAGTTCAGATATCACAAAAAGGAGTGAAAGCCTAGTGGAGTCTTTCTGCAACATCAAGTCACAAGCCCCAAGTAAGAGATGTATTTAATTAAAACATATATTATATGTATAATTGTATCTCTGTGTGTGTATATGTATATATATGCATACACTTGGCTAAAACAAGCTCTAGGCAAAAGTGGGGTTCAGAGATGAGTTAAATCAAGAGGATTTTTGGTCACAGATATGCTAACATCTGTATTTTTGGGAGGGAAAAACCTTTTCATTTTCTTATGTTGAAGAAGTTTTTGATTGTGAGTCTGATTAACCAAAGCACCTAAATGCGGGTTTTACTCTTAGGCACATGCTTAAGGACTTCTGCTTTTTGGAATCCTAGCTCCATGGGGGAGGGGCGGGGGAGGCGAAAAAGCTGATCAGACAGTATTTTGAGCCACAAGGAGCTTTCTGTGAAGTAAGCTGACAACAGCTCCTTAACCAGTTGAAGACTGGAAGAACAAGCCTGCGTAATCAGCAGTGATCCTGCTTTTATTACAATAAAACTGCTGCCAATAAGTGAGACTGGATATTCAATCTGCCAGCTGGCATCTTCCCTTCCCCTCCTTCCCCTCTGAATTTTGAGCATTTTTACAGCAATAACTATAAAACTTTGTGTTACTGCAATGTTTTGCATCTGAAGAGCTTAAAGTGCTTTACAAATGCACAATAACTGGTTAATTGGATTAGTTAGTCTGATTGCCAAAAGGTAAATATAAATGCATTATTCCCATTATACAGAAGAAGAAACTGAGACAGCAAGAGGTTAAGTTATGGCAAGGTCTGCAAACTGTTTAGTATTGGTGTAGTGGAGGGAGAAAAAAGCATAAGCTTGGCTGATAAATAGACAGGGAGATAAAATAAGGTAGCATTCCCTCTTTGGTGATCTAGGACAGTCACTGAGAACTGTACCTTTCATTTCACCCTTTGGTATGTAGCCCCATGAGCTGGACAAACTAGTCCTTCCTTTCTGAGAAAAAAGAGTAACTCCCCCACAGGCAACAATGTGATAGAAATACTTTAGAGATTTTTTTAGCGTTACTATTTTTTCTAGGAAGGTAGATGTAGCTGGTAAAGTTATAATGTCAGTGGAGGCAAAAGAGGAAAACAAAGTCCTACTTAGGCTGTGCGAGGAGTGAAAACATTTGTGAGGCACCTGCTGTGCTAACCTGGGTCTGCACTGAGTGGTTTCCCCGGGCCCTGCAGCTATTTTGCATCCAACATGCAGGCTGGCCTGTTCTGAGCTCTTTCAGAGATCTCTGCACATTTCTACCCTGTTACATGTATATACACCATATATACACCATGAGACTTGATTGTACTGAGGGCACTAGTGACCCCCAGGAGCCAAACAGCAAACCTGGTGCCTGTTTCCCTCTGACAGTAATGCAGTCAGCGGTTATTTATCCCCTGCTATGAAACAGGCTTTGCACATGTGGAGTTACTGTCATTGTCTTTTTCTCAATTTACTGCCCTTGTCTGGCATGGAGAGATTTGGAAATTTGTGTGTTGTGTATGAAGCAGGTTATTGTATTTTAGATTAAAAAGATTGGAACTGTCCTTGAAAAAGTACAACCTGTGGAAGTAAAAATGAAAATGGTCTTAAATTATTTTCATTAAAAAGAGATTAAGGAAAATGCTTTTATCTCCCACAGTAATGATGAACTTCAGCAGATGTACCTGAAGTCTCTAATTCTTTCTTCTACTTCCCCTAAGTTAAGTAAAAGACTTCCAAAATCTACAGCACTTCGTTTCTGCATTTTTATTTCAAAGAAAATCTCATTGAGGGTGAGTGAAATGCTCATTAAATTGAGCCAGCTTGGTAGATGCTGAGTTGTTTCCTCTAGGTAGCTAAATCTGTTGGGCATCAACCATAATGAGAGAATGATTACATCTGCATCTATGCAGTGAGTTGTTTGTTCCTTGGTATGCCTGTATCAATCCACATTTGGGTTTGAGTGATAGTTTGTAGGTATCATGCAAATACAAGAAGGTACTTCAGGACTTAGTAGAGTGCTGAATACTGGGGAGGAGGGGCAGGAGGGGGAGAAGTGTACTCAATATGGTAAATTACACCCAGACCTTGACCTCCTATTTTTATTTAAAAGTTGTTATGCATCTATATATACTGTACATGGTTGTATACTCCCCCTACTTAATAAGGAAAAAAAAGCACTAGAGAATATAGGATTCATTGTTTTTAATTAATTCAGCCTATTAAAATATGCATAGTAGTGCATTGCTTTAAAAGGATGTAAGGGAGCAGAAGAATTTGAGGCAAAAAGTTCATACTTTCCAGCTCATACTCACTTTTCATTGTATCTGCTCCCTGTGGTTTGCCTGCATGACCCAGCTGCAATGAATGGAACCGAGCGAGGGCTGTTTGCCTGAGTCTTTCCTATGTGCTAACAGGAAGAAGTAGTGGTGACAGTCAAACCCTTCATCATCACTGGGAGAGAACAGAGAGGGGAGGGAAAGAAAGACCGACAGCAAATGAGAACAATATTTGGCCCAAATTAGTTTTCCTGACCAAACACTTGGTATTTTTGTTCCAAAGGCCTCTGGCTCACAATGAAAATGAGCTAATCCCTATTAGGAAGTCTTTCTGGATTTTGACTGGGAAGTGTTTGGTTTTGAATGAACAAGCTTTGAGAGAAGCTTTTGTCCACATTGTGTTCTCATTAGCAGTGTTCTCATTAGTGGATCCTTGTGATAAAAATGGGTGCATTGCCCTAGTTTTTAGTAAAACTAAAATCCAGTGTGCAAGTATGCCAGATGTTTAATTTTTGTATTTCCTTATCTGCCGATGCCATGCCTTGCATGAGTACCTTGACGCCCTCTCCCTTCCTTTGTGTACAATTCCTGCATAAGGGTCTCACCCTCCTTCCCTCCTTCCCTCCTTCCCTCCTTCCCTCCTTCCCTCCTTCCCTCCTTCCCTCCTTCCCTCCTTCCCTCCTTCCCTCCTTCCCTCCTTCCCTCCTTCCCTCCTTCCCTCCTTCCCTCCTTCCCTCCTTCCCTCCTTCCCTCCTTCCCTCCTTCCCTTCTCCCTTCTCCCTTCTCCCTTCTCCCTTCTCCCTTTTCTTCTCCCTTCTCCCTTTTCTTCTCCCTTCTCCCTTTTCTTCTCCCTTCTCCCTTTTCTTCTCCCTTCTCCCTTTTCTTCTCCCTTCTCCCTTTTCTTCTCCCTTCTCCCTTTTCTTCTCCCTTCTCCCTTTTCTTCTCCCTTCTCCCTTTTCTTCTCCCTTCTCCCTTTTCTTCTCCCTTCTCCCTTTTCTTCTCCCTTCTCCCTTTTCTTCTCCCTTCTCCCTTTTCTTCTCCCTTCTCCCTTCTCCCTTTTCTTCTCCCTTCTCCCTTTTCTTCTCCCTTCTCCCTTTTCTTCTCCCTTCTCCCTTTTCTTCTCCCTTTGGCACATGCCATGAGCTGGCTCTTGCCCACACTATGAGCTTGATAAAGGCTGAATGTTGACACTTGCAGAGGAAAAAGTTCATCCTGCCCAGTTTTAGAAGCAAACACAAAAGTGTCAGTTTCAAAGCTAGTTTTTCCAGATTCTATAACCTGCAGAAAGAATCTCATTCAAAAGGTAGTTAAGAAAATGAATCTAGCTTTGGTACTTTGAAATGGCCTGTGGAGGAGCTGCTATTTTCACTGACACATGAGGAACCTTGGCTTCCCATCCTCCTAACTTAGTCAATATTACCTGAAGCTGGGCATAACTGAAGTTGGGAAACTGAGCTATCTTCATCTGTGCTTTATTGAACACGATTTATTCTGCAGCAACCATACTTGGAGAAGCAAAATAATACTCTTCTAATACATGTTCCTTGGACAAAAATGAGTTATTTTTTGTGTGTTCAAAGACTTTCCAATGCCTCAATTCCATCTTGAGTGTTTTCTAGCTGTGTTTATGGGACAGAAGAAAGAGCCTGTGAAGCAAGTTGCAGCAGGCAACTGAAGGCTGTGACACCAACAGAGTATTGGTTTTCTCATGCTGCCCTGGAAATGTGCTGTGACCCTAAACTGTAGCATCCATCAAGATAAGGTTTCAGTTTCTTTGTTCTGTGCCCTTGGCCCTTCAGCTAGGACCAGGCTGTCCTTTGTGTTGGGCCCTTCCTGAGACAGCTATACTGAATCTTACAAAGCTGGTTAAAATGTTGGTGTGTTAAAAAGACAGCAGTGCATGGGCTTGGTCTTACTTGGGATATAGGGCTGGACTCCTTAATGAAATACATTTTCCATATAAGTGCCTAATACTTTCTGTTTCCGATTTATCTAGAAATTCTGGCATTTTCTCTGTCTATAAGTCTCATTAGTAGGGAGACTCTCAGGATATTTTGGCAAGTCTACTCCCAGTTTTGGATAAAATCAGTAAGTAGAGAAACATATTGGACAAGAAAAAAAATTGAGGTAGTGTACTAACTTTTTTCCCCTAGCTGAAAAAGCTTCCATTCCAAGCAAAGATTTGGCTTAGTTTTTACTTTATTTTTCCTCTAATTGGTTCCTTTGTTGCAGTATCATTTCAAAATAGACCTTTCTGCTTACTTTTCACCTTTTTTCAAAGCCTTAGTATTCTGTACTGGACTCCTAAGGCATTTGTTGCCTCTGTAGTTTTCCTGTTTCAACTTTAGATGCTCATTTATTTTTTTGAGAACTACTATTTCCATCTTAATAGCTGAAATTAGCAGACAAGGGAAACTGGAGTCTGGAGAGGCTAGAAAAAAACAGTCTACGAAATAGGAGATGATGGAAGAAAATGACAGAAATACATAAAATGCAGTAAAGGAAAGATCTGTTTGAACCATAGCAGGAAGTATGGGAAAAACAGAAAGTGTGGAGAGAAAAAGCAAACAAACAGAATTGCATTGCTAGAGGATGAGGTCTTCAATCTCTCCCTGTCTCCATTTGGTACAATTATGTATTTGCTGGAAGCATACAGGGCTTTATGGAAACATCTTCCCTGTTGTCATCCCTGAATAGAATGATTCCTTTGAAATTACTTATAGGAGTGGAAAAGTCATTAATCAAGCCATCTTCCTAGTCTGTGCGTGAGTCTTTCTCTTTTTAAGTCACCTTAGAGGAGTAGGGAGAGGGGGAGCTGGAAAGAATAGGAGTGATCATCTCAGAGCTGGAAAGAAAGTTGTCAAGGCTGTCTGGAAAAAAGAAACAAAAAGAGCAGCCTACTACAGAGCTTCCTTTTACCAATATATCTCTAAAAAAGGGGCAGAATATGGTTGTGTGCGATTTGCTGGAGGAAGTGGAGGAAGATCAATTAAAAAAAAAAAGGCTTTCAACTTTTGAATTCATTTTTTCCTACTTTATTATATATATATAGAGAGAGATATATATCAAGTGAAAACTTAGATGAAACACTCAATTTTATTTGTGCTTGTTTGGATGGTATGGTGGCCAGGAATTGTTTGTTTCAAGAGGGTCTGCTTCACCTCTTTGTTCCAGTATGAGAACAAGTCTCTCATACTGTTTGTGTCTCAAGAGCCATGCCAGAAGTCTGCAGTTCTTGTCTCCGTGCTCAGAACCGTTTTGTTTGGCCATGAGCATAAAAGCTCTAGGGAGGCACTGTCTATTAAGGCTGATTCTGTTTCAGCCTTATCCAATGCTTTTTGTCTTTTGTGTGGCTCTTTTGCGCTGTGTAGTTTGGCTGTAGTTATAATCCATGTGCCTCTGGCTTATAAAATGTTGTGCTGGTTCAGTTGCTTTCCAGTGGCCATGTTCCATAGGCTCTTTCTCAGCAATTCACAGGGTTTAAATGTACGCACCGATCTAACCCGACCTCCTGCACAGAACCAGCTATAGAATTCCATGCAGCCATCCCTGAGCTCAATCCCAGTAAATCTAGGTTGCATCTAAGCATGGCTGGTACTGTCTGTGAAGTGTAGCACCTGGGAATAGGGGAAATGTCAAAGCAGGTTGTGCAGGAGCTGGGGTTTTCAAAAGCTCCTGAGCATCTAGGAACACACAGTGCAGTGCTGTACTGAGTAGAGCTCTCTAAGTTTGCATGAAACTGGTGGCACAGTGGTGCTGTCCTACATCTTTTTATACTTGATGAGAAACAGGCCTAAATATCCTGGAAGGACCATGCTGTTAATGCGCCATTTTGTGCCATGTGGGCGTACTACTTTGTTCAGTGCTGGTGGGGAGGTCTTTAATGGATGCTGGTGTGCTGCACTGTGGATTTGCCTGTTGTATTTCAGGAGCAGAAAATGCCATTGACTTCCAGTGGCACTTCTAGAAGTGCTACTGATTTCTTGGAGTGTTTGTGATAGTCCTCCTCAAATTGGCTTCTTTTGTGGTCCATGTGGGTTGTTACTGTCGCCGCTGCTACAGAATGGTGATTTGTATTATGGGAAGCCCTTAAGATCTTGAAGAAAACCAGTGCTGTGGTTCTGTATGCTCTCCACACATGTAGTAAAAACCAGGCCTTACCCCAAGATCTTGCTGCAACAGGCACTTTTTTGTCATGTTCTGTAAAGTAACAGTGTATATTGGGGGAATGATTTTATTCAAATTCTTAAGAGGATACAGTGATGAAGACCTTTGGTGCTACACGCAGTATCTGGGATGATATCCAAAAAGCCCAGATGTTTAGTCTTCAGTGGCTTCATTTTAAGCTATTAAATGTGGAGTTTATTTTTTGGTTGGAAGCTGACTTTTTCTCAATTTTCCTAGTGTACACTGAAATGTTGACTTTCCTGAGGGAAGCTCGATTCTGTTGGTTAGCCCATTAAACAAGTGCAATACACTTGTTCCACATGTATGCATTAGCATTGGAATCACATGATTTGCGGGAGGTATTTTCAAAAAGGATTTTCATTTTCATCATCTAGGATAGAAATGCAATGAATTGGTGTGCTAAACACACATCTCCTCAGTGACAAAATGCCTTATAGGAAGGTGAAGAGGGCATGCCAAGTTAGATGTAGCTGCAATGGAGACTAAGGCTGTTTGATACTGTAGCTATGTCACACCATCATGTTTTGCATGAGGCCCTTCATCTGCTGTATCTGCTTGTTTATAAATACAGGCTAAGAAAGACTACTTCTTTTTCATGTGCAATGTTTGTCCCAGCCATCCATGGAGAAAAAAATTAAAAAAGCCCACAACAATAAAATGAGAGAAAAAGGTGATACCATTTCTAGAAAACTATAAGGTTTCCTTTTTCCAATGTCTGCCATGTCTGTTGCTGGAACCTCATATTGTCTTCAAATACAGGAGAGCACACTAGGGAGGGTGAGGATGTTGCTTCTCATGACTAGATATTAGAGTGGCAATCCCCATTTTCTTCACCAGCTCCAAGCCTGGCATATGAGGGAGTCTGCATGTCTGGGTAATGATTACTTGAATTAGACACCGCCCCAACCTGAGGGATAAGATCATGAGGACTGTTTTTTCCCTTCCCAGCCACATGTACTGAGCAGGTCCATGTCCCCCTCACCCTAGCCCTTCAGCAGTGAAAAATATACCTGCATTCAGGGTCAGAAAACACAGTAACATCTCTATGTAACAGAAATATCCAGTACAGGATTTTCTGAGAGCATTATATACAGAAATACTCAGGTATGCCATCTCCTGGTTGTACACCACCTGCCTGTGTCACCTGATGGAAGCTCTGGAAGAAGGAGTCCCAGGTCTGCCCCAAAAATACAAAATAGCCACTAAGAAGGTGTAACAGTAGAGTAGGAAGCTGCTGCCAAGGCTGCCATCTCTGCATAATAGAAATAAGCCGGGTTGCCTTTTGCAGACACCCTTTGGGTCATGGGCCCTGAGAAACTGTGTGTTTCCCTTGATTTTTTCAGCCAACTGGTACATCATCATCTTCCTCCCCACATGCCTCACTGCTTCCAGGGTTTAGTGAGGGTATGGAAAGTTACTTTCCTTTGCGTGTGGTCACAAAAATGGCTTTGAGAGCAATTGGCCAGGGATAAAACTACCAGCCTGCAAATTTTGTAGTGCCATATTTATGCTCTAAGAAAGCACAACCATGCGTGCAGGATATTCGTCTGGCTAATTCTTGCTGTTGACAGGAAGCAGACATTCAGTCTAAAAACATTTACACATCTCTGCATTGACAACACCAACATGTATTTGGCATCTGTGTAAAAGATGCCTGCAGTCCCTTAGACTATTTGTTTCCTTGCCTACTGTAATGTGGGCCAAGTGATTGACCGAGAACCTATACATACAAGTATGTGAGATTCAGCATGATTTCTCAAAAGACCAAAAGGATAATTTTAGATTGCTGGTTCTTTATTTCTTTGATATAGTGTGTGAGGATGCTGCAGGGCATTTAAAATGTCTTTTCCTCTTTAGAGGCATTTTGGCATCCTAGACAAAATACGTTTACTGGGTTTTTGTGTCCTGTCAAAACTCCTACCTGCTTTCTCTTTCATTTTCATTTATTTGATGTACTAAGCTTATACAGAACCACTCTCTGGAATCAGATCCTACTCTAGACTTGGGCATCTCTCAATCATTTTATGTATGATTTTATAAAAATTCTGGGATCCTTAAAAATAAAATATCCCTCATAAATAAGAGAATATTATTATATCTGAATTGTCCTCTCATTTTTAAAAAGAATGTTTAGCACATAAATTCCCCCCTCCCTCCCATTTATCTGCTATTTTAAAGCATTGAATTGCATACCTTTCTGTAAACTGACTTCATGTAGTGAAAGTTGTTCTCTGCTGTATATTTGGCCTTTCACTGGCAATGTATGTCAGCGAGTTTGCTCTTTAGTTAAATCCTTAAAGTTCTCCAGAGACCCTAAACTTAATGTTTTTATGTTCGAGAGGTGCCTGAACATTTAGGAACAGCTACTGAGCATAGTGTCTACTGATATAGCTCCTTGCTGATATTGTTATGATCTGGATGCAGGCTTGGACCATGTCAGTCAGCATCACTGTTGACGCCCACCTACCTCTCTCTTTCTAAGGCATGTACCAGATTTCCCATCTCATCTTTAATGATATTGCTACTCTCTTGGTATCTGCTCATTACACAAAGTTGGGAAGCATTAGGCAATTACGTAGAAAGGTATTTAGACAATCCTGAAGACTGGATTGTGAGAAACAGAGAACAAATCCTATAGTAAAATCATCTACTTAGGAAGTAAAAGGAAAAACTCTGCATGGTATGCTGGAAGCTTATCTATAGCAAATAAAGGAAAAGGATGACAGAAATATTAGTTGATCATGTAAGTGACCAAGCCAAAAATGGGCACAGCAACAAATATGGTGCAAGGATATATCCGGTGACATCCTTCCATTAGATAAAGGATAACAGAGAAATTATGTGAGTCACTGGTGTGACTCCATGTGGTCATCTTGTGTAGGATTATAGTAATCTACTTTTCAGAAAGACCCAGGATGCCTCTTCCAGTCCTGTATTTGTGCCTTCTCTCTCTGTAAGCTGTGTGAAGGCTTGTTTTGGACTTGAATTTCAGTGTGTAAGAAGCTTCCTACATGTTGGCATTTGTGCACAGGGGATTGTCCTTCTGCTGTTTTGACCCCCAGATGTTTAATAGTCATCATCCAGCCAGTTGCAGTGTGGTCTCCATATAGCATTCTTCATCATACCTCTCTGGTGTGTTGTTGCCATGTACTGTACCAGGAGGTGATTTAAAATGCAAGCTGACAAGAAAGGGAAAAGGAAAGAGGAAAGGGAAAAGGAAAAAGAAGAAAGGAAAGGAAAAAGAAGAAAGGAAAGGAAAAAGAAGAAAGGAAAGGGAAAAGAAGAAAGGGAAAGGGAAAGGTAGAGAGAGAGATTAAAACATCATATTACTCAATCCTTTGTCATGTATTTGAGGCATGTGATTTGTAATGATAGGAAAACTTCTACAGGTTCAGAATTTCAGATTAGATTAGATTAAAAACCAGCATTTCAACCACTTTATCTGCATCTTCCACTTACCTAGATTGTAAAGCTATCTTGAATCTGAGAAATGGATTGAAATCTTGAAAAGAGATTCTCTGATGTGATTTCTTCTCTGTTTTGTTTTGTTTTCTTTTCTTTTTTTTTTTTTTTTTATTTTTTCTCAGCCTGGAAAACTAATAGCCATTTATTGGATACCATAATATATACTTCAGACTACAGATGGATGTGGTATATATATATAACAGGCTCAGAAGGTGCAACTGGTATTTAACCATAGAAGGATCTATTGCAAAAGGAGAAGAACATCCTTTGAACAGTGATGGTCAATATAGCTATAACACTATAGGAATCCTTAAATTCTGATTGTCTGAAATACCATGCAACACCAAAATAATTGGACACTGAATCTGTATGGTATCTTTAACATGGATTTTTTTCTGACCTGTGTGTTGTGGCTTATCATGCTCTGTGCTGCCCATCCCTGCTGTGCTTCCCCTCCATAACACAGGTGTAACGTTGATTGTGGCCACCAACTGCTTCTTGAAAGCACAGTGCCATCTTGCTCAAAAGGTCATTGGTATTTTAGCATTATGGTGATGGTGTTATCAGGATCCTTTTCTTAGTATCAGAATCATGAAATATTCAGAAGATATTGCTCATCTCTGCTTAAAGCTCCGAGACATCATGAGTGTTGGTAGGTTGGAACAGGAACTCTTTGTGTGTTACCCAAAGTGTTTATCATAGCAAAGGTTGATGTGCTAGAATTGGCCAACTGGCACGAGGAAAACATTTCACTTTCTTGGGAAAGTGCTATCACTTTGCTGCCTTTTAGAAGCTATAGTTGTTTTCTGAATTACATGTGGTTTGCATAAAGAACATAAATTGCTGTGCTCTTTATCACTGCTTACTGTGTGACAAATACACAGTCCAATTTTTCAAGTGCAGTGTATTGGAAATGAATGTCTATTTGAAATGAAAACCATTTCAGTACTTGAGCATCCTCCCTCTGGAACAGGCTGGATAATAACATGTTCATCACCTTGGGTTATTTTAATATTTCCTGAAGCCTGCACAAGATGCTTTCTATTTTCTTGTCAAAACACACTGAAATGAAAATTATTTTTAATAAAGTGCAGTAATCACAGTGTGATCACCAAGTGCATCTTCTCTTGTCAGATTGTTTCTTCCTACTTGGAAGTATTTGCAGTTACTTAATGTTACGATTGCTGACTAATGCAACGTTGGGAGGAAGAGAATGGAATATTTCATTTCTGACAAAGAACACTGGGTGATACAGAACATCCTCCTTTGTCTCCTAGAATAGTATCATTGTTTAAACCTAATGCTGGAAGAGTTGATGTATGAGGGACTTATTTCCCCCCTGCCCCCCCCCCCCAGTATTTCATTGCTGTCTTCTGTAGGTACTGAACACTGAAAGCAGAGCTCCCATTGATACTCTGTTTTGTCCATGTCTCTCCATAAATGCCTGCTGGAGTGCCATGCCAGATACCATGCCTGAAAGGTGCTTGGCATGGCAATATTAACATTAGTTTCTAACTAGTCTATGGGAGCACTGGAGTTTGTCTCTTAGCTTCCTGGGTTATATGTTTTTTCAGTGAGCAGCTGGTAGATAGCTTGCTTAGCTTTGGGTAAACTGAGGTCCAGTATTTAGAAGGGGAAAATTGCTTGTCTACACAGGCACTGGCAGCTTTCAGGCTGAATTATTTTTTTTATTTTTTCTAAACTGCTTATGTACACCAGGTTTTTTACTCAAGTTGCTCAGCTCTAAAATAAGTGGTGGACAAATCTCAAGAGACTTTGTTTCGTATCTTACCCAAACATTAGCCAAGCTAAGTAAAGCTCTGGAGTCTGCATAACTGAGCATGAAACCTCAGAAGAACAGACTTTCTCATGAGAGTGTCAGTGTTTCCTGCTGGCTGGAAATACCAAGAAAATAGTCTTTCTTGTGGTATTTTGGAACTTCAGCATCTGGACATCGCTGGAATCAGAGAGGAAAGTGAATATGAAAAATAATTATTTAAAAAGCGAACCCTGTTTCAATTTTGAGTGTGAGGTTCCTTTCAGGTTTTTCAGTGAAGCTATTAATTAATATCATAACTCTGTATCTGAAAGTAGGAGATCTTAATCTGAAATTGCAAGTTCTGGCTATTTTGTTGTGGGTATTGCAAAACATTATCACTTGTGAGTCACTGAGTATTTCTTCAGTCAAGGGAAGAAACTGCTATTGTATCCTTCCCTCCTCTTTCTGTAGATTTGTAACTAAGCACTGCTCTTGGTGTACTTGTTTCTTGGGAGAACATTCTGCCTTCTTCAATCACTGTTTCAAGTGGGAAATTTAGTTCAGCTGCAGAGCCACAATGTCTCATGCTAAACAAGTCTAGTAAAAATAAACTTAATTATTACATGATACAACTAATACACTGATAAGAAATGTTATGGTACTAAATAACTGTAATATTAAATCCTACATTGTTTTATATGGAAATTGTAGACATGAGCTGTGCCTGTATTTAAAAATAGAGTTAATCTTCATTTTGGATTTTGACACTGAATCAATGGGACTTGCAGAGAGAGTAACTTTAAAAGTTGAAGATGGAAAAGTGTGTTTATCTCTTGTCCTTCTGCCACTGCAAGATTTACAGTATGCTCTCTTCTTCATTCAGTCCATATTTAGTAACTCAAGCAATGAGTTTTCCATCATTGGCTTTGTATGATTAATCCAAATTCTCTCTGTTAGTAGAGTACCAGGAAATATTTCTCAACTTCCCTCTCAGTTTATTCTCATCAGTTTGTTCTCTGACAGGTCCTCATGAAGTCTTATGTCTCACTGTTTATGCTGGTCATGTGCTGCAAGTGGGTTGCCCATAGGTACTCACGCAGATTCAGGTTCAATTTTAAGGCCCCAAACACTTGGCATACTTTTAAGGATAATCAAATAGAGTTCTGCTTTTTGCAAAATCTGAATTTTTATGGCTATGTTTGTGTTCTTTCCAGAATTTTCTCCAGTTGGCCAGTCTTTGTCATTCTGAATTGCCAGGAATACAGTGTAGATGTTGAGAGGGAGTAGTCAAGTGCAATTTCATTTTCTTGATAGGTATATTTGCTAAATTTGTACTCCTCACCCCTCTACCCCTTGCTGTTGTTATTGCAACCATATCTCACAGACAGCTTTTGTCAGTTTTGAGGTCTGCTTCTGTTCTTTCAGAGAGTATGCTTTTGGAAGGATTACCTTCCAGAAAAATACACATGCATATGGTTATACCCACAGTTATTTATTTATTGTATAAGTACTTCTTTCCCCCAATACAAAAATGTTATAGGTTTCTTTGTATTTTTACCTTTACTTATTGGAGATTGCAAAAATGTTTCAGTTCAGGAAAAATTTAACATATAAGAAAATATCATTAGGAATTCCATACTTTGGCTTTGCGTGTAAATATTTTCATTAATTAGTTATACAATTAATAATAACCTGCATTCACATACACTCTAAATCAAAGTAATTGAATGTTCAAATTAAGAATGTGTTTGCAAACAGATGTCTAAAAATTGTTTGTTAGTTACCTACAGTGCTTTTTTTCTCTGTTTCTGCTGTTAAAAAGGGGATTAAAATAATGCAAGAAGCAAAAGAAATCAGTGCAGGAACATAATCGAAGTGACAGTTTTGTGCCGTATTTCCATATTGAGCTAAAGCAAGCAAAAAAAATCATCTGTATATACATACTTAACAATGTAGGTGTGTCTCTGGGGAGGGATCTGAAATGAAGGGACTATCTTTTCTTTCTCACATTCAAGACTCTCCATTGCCAATTGTTTTTCTAACTATATATTAGCCGTTTTAATTACAAGGTGATGATTCACCACTTTCTAGCCACTAAGAACATTTTTATAAAGTAGAGGTTTAAAAATAGTAATAATGTTGACTATTTTGCTATGATTCTGAACATTTGGAATTGTAGGAATATTTTACCACAATTTGAACAATGAAAGAGCTTTTTTCAGTAATTTTGTATTCAACGGTGATTCAACCTCCTTGCTTCCTAACTCTAATTTTCCAAGGCTTACATGACTTTCATTTGATTCTTTATCTAAGCATAAAACAATGTCTGAAAACTTCATAGTAAATTACTGGATAATTACCTTTTTGTGGACTACCTGATTGTCAGAATGAATACTGCCTTTTAAGAGACACTCTAAAGATTGTCTGGGCAAAACTGAACTTTACAACTCAAATTGACTTAGGTTCTCATGAAATCCAAGTGGTTTCATCTAAGCGTGAAGGAGAAACAGCTCACTGATTATTCTTTATTTGTTTAATTGTGTATATATATTACTGTCTGTGTAAAAAAATTTGTTCTAGAGTCTTCAAATGTGTGCATGTATGTATATAGATATGTATGGAGGTGATACCATAAATTTAAAGAAAAAAGATATTTGTGATAAATGTATTTTATTTCATGGTTTCTCAATTTAACAAGTAATTTTGATTGCTGCCTCTTCCCTAGGCTGGTATTCCCTTACCTCATCACAGCCCCTTTTGGGAGTGATTTTCCATTTCCAATCTCTAAACAATATTAACAAAAACATTAATGCAAAAAAAGCAAGCACTCTCTTAAAATTACTCTATCCCCCTTTTTGTTCAAACAGCCCCTACACTTCTTGAAGACACAACACATATAATATGCTCAGTCTTGTCTGTTCTGGATTTTAGTTCTGGTATCTTGAATTCTAGATGTCCAGAAACAAGGACCAGGAACTTCCTTACATTAGAAAGACATTATGTCCTGGTGGGAACCAGTGTTCCAAGTGGTCTAGTACATCAGACCTAGAAAAACAGGTTTAGGTGTAACAATTGTTGTAATTATGCATAAGCAAAATTGGGTTAATCTTTAACAATTTTCGTTATGATGTAATTTTATGCAAAGTTTCACACAAGCTTCACATTGCCAAAAAAAATCATTGTACCAAAGTCAAACTCTCCAAGATGGGAAAAGGGCAGCGCTGGAGTCCCCTCTTTGCTGTAGCTTCCCCCAAACTCTCAGGTCAGCTGCTAGCACAGAGGGGCCTGCAGGATCCTGTGAAAGCTGCGTGGGGCAGCCGCCAGTCAGCATTTCCCAACTGTCAGGCTGAATGTGTTCTCCTCTCCATGTGCAGATGTTAGCTTACAGAAACAAAGCATTAAAACTTCTGACAGAGTGGGTTTGTTGACATCAGTGGAACCAGAAGAGCTCCTTAGTATATGTGAGCTCTGCATCAGTATATTTACATACTTCTTTTAAAAAAATTACAAGATTAGTTACCTGGACATGTTAGTTGAATTAATATGCAGCCTCCATGCCAGTCTCCTGGCTGGGTGCATGAGCTGTCCTGACTCTGTGGGTGTGTGGTGGGGAGCTGGAAAATGCAGAGTACTAGTTGGCTTGAGTTCAAATGATTTTAAGCAGCAGCTGGTCAGAAGTCAGATGAGGTGGCAGAGGTCAGACACTTGTGGCAGTGTGAAGCTGAGAGCTCACCAGCCCCGGCTTATCCTTCCCTTGTTCATCCTGGCTTCTCCTTTCTCAGCCCCCCACCGGAGGTTGCTGCCTTTGCAGAGCTCCAGCTAAACAGCATGCCAAGGTGCTCAGCTTCTAGGAAAGCACACTTCTCCTATGCTTTGTTTTTCCTTTTGTTTTATTTTCACTGCATGGTTGCCCTTTCACACCCCTCGGTGGTCATGGGGCTGTGGGCGAGCAGGTTCAGGGAGGCAGCAGCTTCTGCAGGAATGGGGGAGCTGCTGTGAGCACCTGGGGGCGAGTGGTCAAGGCAGGAAGGAGGACAGAGCTGTGCAGGTGTGGATTAGTTCAGCAGCCATGACAGCTCCCTTTCTCATGATGTCAGCAATGACATATGCTGAAGGAGAGTCTTCCGTGCAAAAAAGCACCGTGGTGTGCTAGCTGCAAATACTAATTGAGGGACCAAATTTCCAGGACACCCTGAAACCTCTGATCCCATTTGCTTCCAGTTACTAGTGCTGCTTTTTTTGCCTCAGTTCTCCAAAAAGGCAGCCAGACCCTAATTCCTGTCACTACATGAGTGGAACTCCTCAGAGAGTGACTGTGAAGCCCACATGTGCCAGTGGGAGCTCACCTCTGCTGTGTGCCACCCCTCCAGCACTTAGTGGTAATGGTGGGAACCACAAGTGGCAAGTCTTAAATTATTTGGCATTACCCTTAAGTACCCGATCAGTCAGGGCAATTCAGAGTTTGATGTCTAAGAGCTCTACACACCTGCAATTACTTAAATCCACAAAATTGCACCCATAGGTATTTGCAGGCACAAAAATGTTGGCATAAAATTAGAGGCCATTTCCTAAAACCTGTGCCTAAATTTTGATGATATACTATATGAGGGGTTGTTATTTTGAAATGGATTTGTGGAAAGCAGTTGAAAATCTCCAGGCATCCCATCTGTGTTTAAAGTAACAACAATAACAAAACTTTAAATTAGCATAGGAGATTTAAGACATTTCAGGAAAACATTGATTAAATCTGCCAATGAAATGAATGTGTTTGGCGAGTGACCTAATTAGTGTATACTTGGTTCTTTTTCACTGCACTGCTTACTACTAATTGCTGTTCTGCTGGTCTTCTCCTGACAAGTAAGAAAAAACAAGGATGAGGGATTTGTTGAGGAAATAGTGACATTCAGTTTTAATTCATTTGAACTTGCTGCCAAGCTTAATTATGGAACTGAGAAACTGAGACTGGGAGGCCCCCAGCCGTTTCGGTTATAGGAGACGGAGATGTTTAGTGTCTGCCAGTGTATTTGGGTAGCACTTATTGCAGCTAGCTATAAACCTGTGCTTGCTGATGCTTTGCTGTTTTCTTTCCCCCACAGGTACAAAAACACTGGTTTTATTCCTTAAATTTAATTATTTAGCTCTAATGGCATCAGGCCAAAACAAAATTACAGGCATTTTATTTCTTAGATGAAAGGTTTAACAGTTAATCTAGATAGCCTTGTCTTGGGGGTTTTTATGTGTGTGTTTGCATGTATAAACTAGTAATACATCATTCTACCAAAAAAACTGTTGGGATCCCGGAATACTTGTAGCGTTGGAGTGCTGAAGTCACCCTCAGTGTGAGTACACTTGAGCTGGGGGGCTCATGTTAGTGATAAATTCAATTCCCATCTCTTGAAGCATTGGGGGATAACACAGCTTTCTCTATTTGCGTTTGGAGCTCTTAAAGGAAAAGGGCAGGATACTTCATGAATAAAGGGGAAATAGTTTTGGTTTTAGTTTCCTGTGGTGGTCATGGATTCTTGTGAGCAGAGTCTGAAGTTCCCGGTTTAGAATCCAAGTGCATTTTTCAGTATGTTCTGCACAAAAACTGGGGGGGGGAAGTATAATCCACTGACCAGAATGGTTACGAGGCAGTGCACACATGCAAAAAACGCACAAAACTGTGGAATTAGGGTCTAGCGGAGGGTGGGGCTGGTGGGACTTGCACTTGCTTTTAAAAGAGGAAAAAGAAATGTAAGATGTTCTCTTATAGCAGCAGTGTCTGGTTGGCAGACCCTGGTCTGAATCCCTCTGGGGGGATGCTCCTAGTCAGCCTGCTGCCTTTTCTCATGAGGAGTCAGGAAATTGTCACCTGAGCAGGGACGGATGCCTGAACAGCCAAAGTGGCCTGTGATGCCCCTACCAGGGGCAGCCAATGCATCCTGGCAGGGCTGGAGGGGAGCACAGCCTGAGACTGCTCCAGCCACAGCCTGGGCAGGAGGGAAGGACTACTCGGCACAGGGAGTATGGGGATTCATTTATGCTATGGGGAGAGCTGGGGGGGGATGTTCCAAGATCTGGCTTTAGCTTCTGTGAAGACTAAACTTGACATAGCCTGAAAAATATATAGAACAAAACAAAAAACCCCAAACAAACAAAACCCCCAAAATCTGAACAAAAAACCCCAGCACTTTGTCAGTGTATGAGACCCAAAAAATAAAGTGAGATTATAAATGAATTAAATATGTAAGCCTAGGTCACCAACACAGATCATAAAAATCTACATGGAAGAACGTGAATTGTACAACAAGGCAGCATGCCTGGTTTTCTGTTGTGTAGCATTGCAGGGTTCTTGTAAGGATACTTGAAAGCTGAAACAGCCTGGGAACTTGGCTTCCCTTGCAGCAGATTGATGTTCTTTGGATGGGTTTTCAGCCATGGAGTGATTTTGTCCTGATGTTCTGTGTGTGGTGGAGAGATGTGTCGGGAGGGGGGGAAGGCCAGAAAAAGATACTTGGAATGAAAATGAACTTGCGGGAAGGAAAAAGAGCAGCTTTGCAGTGAGACCAAGAGTAGTAGTACTAGAATGCATAATGGGCAGCTAAAGATGTAAGTATTTTTGTCTTGAGACTCTCACTGGATCTCACTGGGTACTGTTATGTAACCCCATGTGCCTATTGAATAAAAGTTTTGAAGATATTAATGGTTTAGATATTATGGTCTGATGTTAATCTTTAGTAAGTCACTGTTAGATAAAATTCATCTCTAAAATTCAATCCAAGAATATTCTTACACATTGCGGTTTATATTTACAAGCAATACTAACTTAATAGAATCATAGAATCATAGAATTGCTAGGGTTGGAAGGAACCAAACTTAGCTGTGAATACATAACTGTGCTATCTAGAAAGTAGTATTAAAAAAAATTTCCCTTTTGTTACTACATACATTAATCCTGCACTGTACAGTGATGGTAAATATAAACATCTAACTCTATTATCTGTTTTTAATGCCAATAATAAAACTAACTTTTGCACTTTCACCTTTAGTTTTTGGGCACCAACATGGTGAAAAATAAAAACAAATTTAATCTCCTGAGAGGAGCACCTTGCTATCCTAAAAAGTAATTTGCTCTCAGTTTAATCCAGAGCATCCCCAAGGCATTTCAGGTTTCCCATTTGGCAGGTCTGGCTTCTTGTCAGGTTCTCTCATTTAGCAAAATGGAAACTGCGTTTAATTGTATCTCCTCCTTCCTCACAGAAGCTGCTCTCCCAAAAGGCAAAGGAACTGGAGAAATCCAGGGAGGACTTTCACTTTCTTGTAGCATGTTTTTTGGTTCAAAGCAGCATCAACTTCCCTGCTGCTCTGCAGTGAAGAGAGAGCTTGGATAGTACTGCAAAGCAAACTGTGATGTAGAACAAGCTGAGTTGAAAATGGCATGCTCAGTACCAATAAAAAGGAAAAATCAAATGGGGGATTCTGAGCAGGTGAAGCACCCCCACCTCGCCCAGTTAACCAAACTTGATCTGCTGTCTTGGTGTACAGTTGTTTGAGGTTTTCCTGCAATTTGTATTAATACCTTACAAAAAAATTAACACAAAGCAAACAAACCCAAACAGGAAACTGATGGAAGAAAAGAACAGAAAGGTTCAGGTCTTGACTTTGTTATCAAAATAATGCTTTTCATACTCCTTAAGTAAATCAACACCTTCTCTAACCATTTTTGCTGTTTTGTTTTCCTCACATATTTTTCATTTTCTTAAAACTTTTTGAATGACATAAGCCAAGAAAACAAAAATGTCTCTGTGCACAGAATTCTTTCAGAATTGGATTAACCACTGTATTGAGTAATGCATACATACCAAAATACTAACGAAGGGATGTTTATAACTTGGGCAGCAAGGTTATCACAAGCATGCACTCTTATACCTAGACTTGGCACAGAGAGGAAGGCAATGAGGCCTCCCAGGAGCAGGAAGAATAGATATGGCTGGAAAGCATATCTGTGGTTGCCTCCTGTATTATATGTATTGACCTAGTAAATTGAGATGTCTGCAAAGGAGCTGCTATGCTATAAATATGCTTGTGCTAATATTATTGAAGCTCTCAGGCAGTTCAGTTTTGTCCATATGGCTTCCCAGGGAGATGCCAGAAAGGTGGCCTCTGGCCACAGCTTGTCTGAGTAGCACGTGCCTACTTGTGCTGTAATTGCTCAGTAAGATTTAGGTTGGACTTTTCCCTGCATGGGCTGTGAAATATATACAGGTGCCTAAATAGGTGCTTGGTGAGATATATAAATCTTCCTAACTTCGTTCAGATTTTTATGAGCAGGACATTAGAATGCTGTTGAAGAGCAGAGAAACTCCATTCTTAGAAGCTGTGAAAAGTCCATTCGTTGTCCTCTTTGCTCTCCTTTGTATCTTTAGGAAAATAAAAATACTTCCAGAGTTTTTGATATCCAGTAGGGGCTTAACAGCACTGATCTTGCTTGAGCATACTGGTCTTGCTGGTTAAAGGAAGAAAAAATGGAGAGGGAGGAAGAGAAGATAAGAAGTGACTGATTAATAAACTAAACTAATGCAAGTACTGGGAATAGGAAAGCCACTTAAAAGCAGATTATTATCCCTCACCAATCCCTAAGATCTAACCTCACTAGGCTGCTGTTCAGATGATATCCTGAAGCAGTTCCTGGTAGGAACCTGGCCCTTGTTCCAGCAGAGAGGGCAGGAGAGATGAAAGGGATGTGGTTTCACCAGGCTTTGACTTCATTATCTTACCATCTTCTAGAGCTATCTGGCAGTCACTTGTAGAGTGCAGGTTGCGATTTCTCCCTTAATTGCTCCTGCCTGCTGGAAGGCTTCACTCCCTGCCCCGACACAGATGGCCCCAGCCTGCTGCAGAGACTCACTATCTTCCTCTTCTGAAGCTGAATCCTTATAGCCATTCAAGGGACAGGGAAAGGGTGTTGTTTTCTCATGAAACTCACCATTGCAATCTGTAGCTTTGTATCCCAAGGAGGGCTGTCCTGCTACCTCTTTTTATGGAAGAGATGGGGTAGGACTCTAGAGCTCTAGAGCACAAGAGCCCCACAAGCGTGTGCCCTTCTGCTGCCAGGGACCTTTTATCTGCTGCCTTCTCTCACCCTCTGCTTCATACCTTGCTTCACTTTGAAGCTTCAGATCATTGCATTTCCTTAAACCCCGCTAGGTTCAGGAGGAAAGGTGTGAGAAATAGGGATGTGATAGCTGGTGGCAGTGACAGTGCTGCTGGAAGACTATGAGAAAATGTGAAAAAATAGAATGGGTTTCCTTCTTGATAAAAATAAAATCTTTATCTATGCACACACACAGGGATAATAATGAAAATGTCTATTTTACTGTTTATTTTTCAGGCTATGGTTTTGTAGATTTTGATAGTCCGGCAGCAGCACAGAAAGCAGTAGCATCTCTCAAAGCAAATGGCGTGCAGGCGCAGATGGCAAAGGTAAGAGCAACCATGTTATTACAGGATTATTTGAGCTGATGGGTTAAATTTCCAAGAGTTTGTTTTCTTAAGGTTTTGGATTGCTTATTCCAATTTTTTTTTTGTCCTTTGGCTCCAGTGACTTATTCATCCCATGGTTTGTCTGTGTTCTTGAGAGCTGTGTCTCATGTGATTGGTTCTGCTCTAATACTCTCTCCCTCTGCCCCTCTCTCTGGAGAGGGTTGTAAGATGAAGAGTGTTGGAGTGGCAGAGAGGTTGGAAATACCTTTGTGCTGATGGCAGCGTGAAAGATTTGCCTTTTCTTCGCCTCGGAGTTGTCTTCATTTGGTTCTTTGGTTCCTTTGCCTTGGAATAGTTATTCTTTTCTGAAGTGCCTGATGGGCTTCTCTGAAGGACTAATTGACATAAGGAAAGTTTGTTTGATCTGCCTTGGTTTGGCTTCTCCTGTTGTTTTATTTTAAGAACTTAAATGGAAATGTAGCAAGTTGCTGGAGGTTGTCTGGAGGTGACTGGTGTCTGTTGTTCAGGCAGGCTGCAGGAACCATGCTGTACATCTCATAGCAGGTGTCATGAGCTCAGATATGCTGGTCCTGGAACTGTCTTTTGCCCCCAAGCAAAGAGGCTGATGGGGAGACGGGGGTTATAGTAAATGACCATCATATGCTCTGGCTGTTGTCTTTCTGAAGGCATAATCATGTGTCTTTGGGCTCTACACTGTGTCGGCCAGCAAAAATAGCTGTCAGTACTTCAAAAATGCCTTGCCCTAGAATCACAAAAAGCTCTTAATACTGCCTGATTTAGACTCTGTAGAAATGATGCCAGCCTAGAATCTCAAAGAGTAAAAACAAACAAATAATTACAAAAACAGGGGCAAATCGATTACTAAACAACCACCACATTTAAAGATTCCCATTGCAGGAATGATGGTGATTTTAACCTTTGCTTTTCAACAAAATAATGCTGAAAACTTTTTTTTTTTTTTTTACAAAAACAAAACAAAAAATCCTTGGTGGCAAATGAGTTTCTTTTGCCTTCCACTGAGTTATACTCACTGGTCCTTAATACATGTCATCCATGTATTTCTGTTTAACTGTGCCCCACAATGCAAGCTGTGCAGTTTTATTGGCTCTTAGTTTTTATCGACATGTGGTGATAAAAAATATTTGCTTCAAATGGGTAAAAGATGGCAAGCTGGAGAATGTGAACACCTACTAAGGACTGTGCTATTTTATTTCTCAGATATATTGCATCTCCTTTTTAAAATATAGGCAATTTGACGCATTAGTCAAGCTGTGAAAAAGAAAACAAAGACAGCAGATATGTTTTGTTCTACTGGTTGATATCAAATGGCTATTTCTGGGGAGGAATAAATCTCTAACTACATAAATCTGTAAAGCTGTAGATTTAAAATTAGAGATTTAAAGATAGGATTGAAAGATAAATCTATATTTGGTATTCTCATGATTCAGAACAATGGACTATTTCAGATTGCATGCGTGAAAATACCAAAACAGAAGGTGACTTAAAATACTGTGTCCAATATTTTGGGGGCTAAAAGCAAAGTCTGATGCTTTCAGAGTGAGAAGGGCTGTATCAACCACTGAGGTTTGTTTTCTGGGATAGCTGTGTTGTATTTTTTTTGTTCTGCATCATTTTGAGGCGGCTGGTGTGCACACAATTGTTTGCATAAGGCTGGCTGCACTTTTATTATTAAGCCATGGTGCCTGGAATCCCAGATTGGTTCTTTTTAGTGTGTTTGATAGTTCAAGATAAATATACAACTGACTTTTCCTATCTCTGTAAAAAAAACAAAGTACTTTAAAAAATGGGGATTCAAAGGAAATTGAGACAACTCCACAAAGTACCTCATATTGCTGAGAAGGCAGGATCCTGGGAAAGCAAATCTATCTGAAGAAATGTTAGTTCTGCACACGTTGGAAGCCAAGTTGCATAACATGGCTGAAAGACTATGTTACCTGCCAGTGTCTGAGTTAACAGTGAGGGCTCAGAAGAGGTTTGAAGAAAGAGGCAGAAGGAGAATTTAGCCTTCACTTCTGGAAGTTTATCCAGAGCAGTTTTGTTTCAAGACCTCCTTAGTGGTGAATGGTGGCTATCAAATGAAATCAAAGAAAAAATAACATGTGTGAAGAAATTGCACACCATAACTTTAAAATGTACAGTCACTGTCCTGTATCTTTTGTTCTGCATTGCAAAGCAGTGAAACTGCCCCGTGTAGAGGCTCAGGAGAAGACTGTGTTCAGCAAATGTCAAAAATCTCAGTCCAGTTGTGGATCCTTTTGAGTAAACATGAAAGAGGCATCGGCCAGCTTTGGCTATGCGTTGGCCTTCTCCAGTAGCGACAGAGCATATGCTGAAGTGTCAGCATAGTCTGTGATGTTTTCCTGGAGAGAAATCTTGCTCAGAAAGAGAAGTTCTTTCTCAGTTTTAACACAATATAATTTTTCTCATAGAAATCCAGGAATCTTCTTTGAAAAACAAAAAGCAGAACTGAACCCCCACCCATGCTGGCTCGCAGAAGTGTCTTGCGGATACTTGAGTAAAATATACTCATTTTATTGATGCTTAAATACAGCCGCCTCCCTCATTTTTATAGCATTTGGACACCATTTTGGCTAATTTTTTTTTTCAGAGTGCTGCCTCTGGAAGATGGTTATACTCTGGTGAATCTATGGTCTAAGTCCCATCACTGTTGGAAAACTTGTTCTGTTGAGGCTAATACACCCTGTAATCCTGCACAGGGAAAAACATCATTAAATGTTTGAATCTCCCTTTTTGTTTTCTTGGATGCTGTTCAGCTTGGTGTAAAGTGGTCAGGAGAGGATTTGGCTGAGAGAGAGGAACAGCCGTATTATGCCTGCAGAGGTATTGGTGGCAGCTGGGAGTTGAGGTCTCATGGGTCCGTGGACAGCTGCCTGCTTGGTGGGACAAGGGCCCTCACAGCCTCCCACCCACATGACATCTGCATGACATTGTAAAAGTGTCTTAACACCTCGCCTCTTTAGCATTTCCCTTACATGTGCATCTGAAGCAGAAGTTTTGACTACTGCCAATGTTCTGTGTCCTATGAAGCTCATCTAAGTTGTCTGTCATTTTCAAAAGTGCCTATTAACAATTTCATTTATTGAGAATAATTAAGGCTGTGGAGCTCCTGAATGTTGGTTTCTCAGCTGTCCTGGCTTATTTTACCATGTGCTTCCTGCTTGCCTTTGGAAATAACTCAGACATGTAGCGTCCTTTGTAGATACGTAGCACCTGCTGGTCCAGCCTTGTAGAGTTCAGGTGGGTTTTTGTTTTCCTACTAAATGTGGCACAACTGATATTCCACTGGATAATCTCACAGGAATTATTGATTTGTTTGTCTCTTTGTGCCACACAAACATGACACATAAAAGGTAATGCTTAAGTGCATGGTTTATGTATCAGTTTGGGTTTTTCTATCTGCTCCTTTCCTGCATTTTCCAGAAAAATGTTATAGACAGAATGTGGAAAATTAGGAAAATCTTACTAATATGGGAGTTGGCTCAGACATGTAGGCAAGGAAGCTAGTACACATGAAAAACGTATCAATGTTCTAATAAAATCTGTAGTCCTATCTATTCTTGGGATTTGCAAGAGTCTTTCAACCAGAATTACATACTCATGAAGATACTTCTTCCTCTGCTTTATATGTAAGCTTTGAATGATGTCGAAGAGTCTAGGTCACCTGAAGAATAGGAGTCTGTTGTCTAAATAAATTGTAGTGTGTGAACTTGTGTCATCCTGAAGTTGGTGGACTGTGCAATCAGGTTTATAGCTTCACAGACATTTTGGAGTCCTCTACCATCTTTTATTTCCAAGCCTAGTCTGCTGTAAGATTGCATACAGTGGAAGTTCAGGCAAAGGTAGGTTCTTACAGAGAGTATGTAATAGCTTCTTTAATATCTAGCAGCCCATCAGGAGTGTTGAAACACATTCACCAAGGATGTGCTTTCAATAATGCTGTTATTCCAAGTGCGTTTATTAGGAGTAAGAAATGTAGTTGATGATATATGTCTTCTCTGGGTTTCCCTTTTGTGCGTATAATGTGTTTAGACATCCTCAACATCAGTGTGAGAAATGTGGGTGCTGAAGAAATACTTAATTAGCGTTGGTAGTTGTCTAAGTCCAAGACACATTTCTCGACTACACTGCTGCAGTAGTTGCCATCCAAAGGCTACACCAAAGGAGCTGGCTCTAGAAAAAGACTGTACCAATAGGCTCTGATATCTTTTGCTTGACAGTGGAATTACGAATTTTTCCTTCTCGTATGATATTTTTCTCATCTCTCCACCATGCAGAAGCTTAAATACAGGCAGTAATCACCATCTAGGTGAAAAATAAAAGTGGGCTGTTTCCCACAGAACAGAACCAAGTGTAAGAGCTTCTTCAGAGGAACAGAGAGATGGTTGCTCTATAGTCAAATAGACACAAGCACCAAGGAAAAGGAAATCCCACAGAAGAATCTTATTTATTTTCCAGGCTTTTGCATAGTTTTCAGGAATTGCTGTAGTGTGAGTCAGCTGACCAAATAAGTCCATTCTGTCTTCTCATTTTTCAGCTTCATTTTCTCTTCTTTTTAAATTAAATTACTTTTTTCTCTGTCATTACCAACACTTTAAAGGGCTGTTCCTTAAAATAAGCACTACAGAAAATTGGAAGACTCACCAGTGAAAGCCCTTCTTCCTAATATTTTTTTAATCTAGATTTTAAATTGAAATTTTTAATTCTCTGTATTTTGCAGTTTAAAACTTCATTAAAATATTTAATAAAAATGCTATCCTTACAGAACATTAAATATGGCCTATACACTGAATATCTGATACACTAAACCCCACAAGTGGTTTCTTAATTCATGAGTGAAATGTCTGCAAATTTTAGTTAACCAAACCTCAGGAGACTGGTTGTTTGCATTTTTGGACAATATTTATGGTTAATAGCCTTACTGACTGAGTTAACTTTCCTTTTGATAACCAAAGCAGGATGTTAGGATTTTTAGAGTTCAGTATTAAAATTGTCAGGCTTCATTTTAATCCTATTCTTTAATTATCTGATCCATCCACCAGAAAACTGTTCTATGAAGTCAAATATTTGTTTTGGCTTCATAAAAGATTTTCTTACTTTGCTGCTAGAGCAGGAGCTGGTGACTCTGGAAACCCCAGTGCAGTCAGAACTGGCTGTGCTGATGCTCGCCGCCATCCTCGTCGTTTCCAAACAAATTGCACAGCCAGGTGTGAGCTGTTGCTTCACCAGTTGTCAGAGACTTTGGCACAACTGAGTGTATGTGTGTTCACTCGGCAGTGAACGCTCTTCTTATCTTCCTAAAATGTTAACTCTCTCTCCTGGTGTTTATGCACACTACGTACTGACTGACCAATACTGACCTGAATCAATAACAATCCTGGTTAATTGACAATGAAAAATTATATCTGGGAGGAAGTGAAAGCTTTACATTTTGAAATTACAGGTGCCAGTGTCTCTCTCCTTTGATTTCTTTTACCAAGTCAACCATACCAAAATGAGTCCTGCAGAAGCAATTCTTTTTTTGTGTGTGTGTGTGTTGATGATTGGACTCAGTCATCTTAAAGGTCCTTTCCAACCGTGATGATTCTGTGATTCTGTAATAACCACAAGCCCCAAGTTTCATTCAGTGCCACTTATCAAAGCCATGTCCTTCTCATCCTCTCTTGCCTGTATACTTGTGTTGTTGTTTTGCATAAACTATCTTTCACTCTTGTAATGGGTAATCATAGTTTCCCAGCTGCAGCGGGCACTTATGTGCAGGTTTGGTAAATATAGGATATTTTTCCATTCCTTAAAGGATAACAATTGATAAAGTAAAAGTGTTGAAGAGTTGCTAAATTATTTGGTTTTGTCAGATTTTATCACGAAATTTCGTAGGAAGATGTGCCTTTCCAAATCCGGAAGTTTTTTCCAGATAAAATACAGTCAAAATCCAGGATTAAAATCACAGATGTGCTATAGCAAAGTGCTAACTTTAAATTTTAGAAAATTTGCAGCAGCAGACAACTGTGTTTTATGAGCTTCCTAGACAATCAAGGCTAAAGCACTGAACAGCTTTGTAACAATGGTGTTGGTCTAGGATGATAGTGAAGATACATTAGTGGAAGGCCTTCATAATCCCACCTAGCCTGGAAAATGTGATGCTGTTACCTGAGAACTATATGGTAGCCAACATGAAATGTGAAAGGATCTTGTTTCTGCTTTTAGATGCACGTTCACAAGCTGACACAGAATGCATTTGCTGGAGCCATTCTTGAAAGAACAACAAGTAATCCGGGGGATGTTAAAATCCAAATGGCCTTTTACACTTACGTGTATTGCTCCTAAAAACATGGTAGATCAGTATGAAAGGGGTGTGCATCAACAGCGCATTTGCCACACCTTCCAGATTTATACACAAACATTTCTTTGGGGGGTTTCAGAAGTGCTTAACTTACTCTCTAAAAGAGAATGGGACTTTTACTGTCAATTAATGGAGAGAAATCAGGTCAGTGCTATGTTCCTTTGTTCCCAAAAACCTTAGCTCAGCACCTTTCTTAACCATGTAGTTAGCTTAGAAGATCTTATGGCACATAGAATCATGTTTATTCTCTAGCTATCACCTCAAATAGACATTGCCATGTTATTTCACTTCCCTTTTCAAGAGCTCCTTTACTTTCTAGGTTGACTTGGTTTTTTCCATACTGTAACTTCACCTAAGATTAAAACATTCCTCTGCCTTTTAAAATTGCAATGTAAATATTCAGTAAATATATCCACCTCCATGCCACTAATGCCTTCACCACAGAACAGATGCTGATAAGTGAAAGATGTAGCTAACTTTTAGGCTGCAGAACAGCGGAATTACTGGGTTCTTTTCGGGTTATGAACTTCAGCCAAACAGGAATTGGCCTTTTTTCATAAATACACATTGTTCTTGACTTTCCTCAGACTTGGAACACATTCCAATTGGTAATAATACAGCTGAAATCCACAGAGCTTGGGCAATTTAAACGAGAGAAGAATAGGGCTCCCTATCTTTAGCACTCACATAGCCATATATCTTGGAAGATCTTACGTACATTTTGCAAACCCTTTATGTTTGCAGAACAGGAAATCTGAGTCCTGCAAATGAGTTAAACACTGGAGCCAGATTAATTCTTTTTTCCCTCCATACTCAGGAAACTCCAAACGCCCCATGGAGGAGTTATCCGACCACAACTATGCAGCTTGCGAATCTGCAGCTTGGGAATCTGCAGCTCAGACTGAGAGAAACTATATTGTAAACTCAGTAAGCACACCTTTACTCGCCAGGAAAAACCTAGTGCACTCTGAAATGATCAAAAAACTGTGGTTTTAAAAAATCTTACTGTGGTAGAAAATGGACCTAACCTTTCTTTCAGTGACATATTGTTTAATCACATTCTGCTGTAGCTCAGCATGAGGACAGTGCTTTTGTAAGGTGAGAAACAAAAAATCATTGTATCTGTCGTGCCTCCTTGGAAGGAAGAGGAGATAATTCACATGACCACCAGCAGGAGGATATATGCATGCTTTTTGGGGTACTGCTTAATCTGGACTGAGACACAGATTCAACAAAGCAATGTGATTTGTGTGAGAATCAGGCCACTTTCAGGTTTGTTTGATTTGGAAAGCAGGTGTGCAAAATTCAATATAATTTCTTCTGAGTTGATGTGAGTGTCTGCGTAGCAGCTCATCAGCCTGGAAATACACAGGTGCATATTCTGCCAGTAAACACAAATCTACTAGTAATATGCATAGATATTCTCTATGTACGTATGCATCCCCCTCTGAATATCTAAATGTTACTGTATTAGTGAATACTCTGCTTATTATTTCCTTATTAATGAACGTCTCCCATTCAACCAACATGTCGGAGTGGTTTGGCTGTAATCTAAATGAATTTAGGTTTAGATGCAGTTTTGTTCACTGATTAATGATAATTTTTGTCGCTGAAAAACCCCCTCTATTTCTGCATTGTATAAAGTTATCAGATTAGGCTCTCCTCATGATGCGTGCAATAAAAGGAGTCATTATGGCAGCTCATTGAATTATTTAGTCCTTGGACTTTACGTATATGTGCTCATAAAGGGAGGTCAGCATGATATGAAGGGTTGAATTCTATTTGCAGTCACGTTAGACTAATTTTGATGTGATCAAAGTAAGTGGAAGTGATATAAGAATGTAAAACTGGTGATATCCGGCCAGAACAAAGGTCCCCATGACATCAGATTCTCTTTCCAGTACTGTGCTATAGCACTTGCCAGCAGAGGAGTACAAGAACCAGGCAAGCATCCGAGGGTATTCTCCCAGACTGCTTTCCTAGCCCCAACAATTTGCAGTTTGGGGTTTTCTGAGCTTGTATTGAATATCTTTCTGTAGAACTGTCTTCCCATCCCCATATAAATAAATTTTCCTGCCTTATTTGCATTTAAAATGTGGGCAGCACAACATCGAGCCACAAGAAATTCTTCAGTTTAACTATATGTTCTTTGAAAAACCATCTCCTTTGCTAGCTCTAGACCTTCAATGTTGATGTCATTGGTTGCTTGCTAATTCTTCTATTGGAACAGATGGAAGGCTCTTTTCCCCTATAAACCTTTTTCATGCCACTTATAATTTTATAAAATGCCATAATAACTTCCCTTAATCCCTGTTCTTTTTATACTTTTAAGAGAGATGTGCCAGGATGTGCATGCATAAATAAGGATGTGGTTCACAGATGCAAGGAGCCGTTGCTAAGTAATGAACATGAAGCATGGTAAAGTGTTTTTGTAGTACGAGAGCACAGCTGATAGGAAGCTTAGAAGGTCATTTTATATCAATATGCTGGACATGAGGTGAGTATTGCTAATGCTGTGTAGTGCTGTAGCCTGGGAAATGGGAAAATGGACACACAGAGGAAGGGCTGGTATCAGAGATTCTGTAAAGGCTTTCCATGTTTTGTGCAAGGATAAATACACATATCTGATTAAACCTAGGAAGATCAATTTTTTAAATAAGAACTGTCAGCTTTAGAAAAATGCACCACAGAAATAATTGAAGTGCTAAAAAAAAAAAGGCAAAAAGCATAACTATTCTTTTAAAAGAGCAAGTGAAGAAAGTACAACACCAAGTATAAGGACGTTTTTTCCATGTTGTATCAAAAGGAAGCATACCTGAAAAAACCCCACATCTGGTTATTAATAAGACTCTAGAAATGCCTGCCTTAAATTCTGGGATGGTTTGATCTCAGCCTTCCTTAAGTCTTAGATCAAGTTAGTGTCTTTCATATTGCTGACCAGTAGCTGAAACTAATGCCACCAGTGAATCAACGTCTGGCTAAATCTGTCGGCAGACTTGAGGACATTACTTTTGCCAGGGGCTACTGAAATAGTCCTGTGCATTTTATCTGATGCTCACTGCTTGGGCATGATGTTACCAGCAACGCTGCAGCACGGGCCTTCATGTCTACATAGAGGGAAGGGCTGCAGCAGATCTCATGCTGTGCAGATGTATCTTTATTTAGGAAAAATGTATATTAATGCTGTTCTGCTTTCCCTACTGCTCATGGAGGAAAATTACTCTCTTATGAGCCATAGTCTAAAATGGTGGACACATGGAAGAACCTAGGGACCCTAAGTTACCAGTTTCTCTAGCTGTGTAGGCAGTAGTCTTTGATTTCCAAAAAACCTTTACAAAGGTATGTCTCGGGATTTCTCAGAGGTTTACACCTACCAAAGACAGCTGTTGCACTGCAGTAATGGAGACTCAGCAGTTGTTTCCTGTACCATGCCTCAAAACTCTGGTCTCAAAAACCATGGAGAACAATGAAAAATTTGATGATAGCAGTTGGAAAAGCTGGACCTCCCTCGTGTGAACACAAAATTAGAAAGGTTATAATATTTGATAGGAGGTATATTTTTCCCGTTAGAATGGATATAACTTTAGCTATCTGTGTGCCAGTAACAAAGCGAGGTATGTTCAATAATTACCTCTTATCAGTCATCTGCAATCTTGATACTTGTATCAAGATTCAAAAAGGAAAAGAAACAGTGAAGAAAGGGAGTATGAGATATTTCATTCTAAAGTCAGAAAGTTTTGGAGTTGGGATAGTTAAAGCTGGAAAGCTTGACTGAATTCCTCAGAACAAGTGGACATATCTTTCTGAGAGTTGTCACTGATTGTCTGTGCCTCAGACGTTATTCCTTCATGTGGTTAAATCATTCTTGGTTCTTACATGTAGCTGAAGAAAGAGAAGACACCTTGGAGAAAGGCTTCCCCATCTTCAAAGGTATCTGCCACTTTCCCACTCGGTTAACACATGATGCTGTTTCAGTGCAGTGTCACAGTTCTGTCTCTCTGTATATGGACGTACAGTTGAGGAGTATTCAAGTAACTTTCTATAAATGCATGCACACATTTATAGATGATAATTTAGAAATATTCTTGAGAAAATTTTATAACATAATGCAATTCTCATGAGTAGCAAAAAGTATTACAGTGGCATTTTTATAGTATGTACTGTTGGAGTGCAACTATTTCCTAATAATTCTTATAAGCACGGGGAAAAAAATACTGTGTATTTTTTAGGAATGTGCTGTAGAAATAGGAAGGAAATTGGAGGTAAATTAAATCTTGGTCACATTCAGCCTGTATTTTTTCCATCTGTCAGCAAAAACTGGCAAAAAACAAAACAACAACAAAATTGCAAAGCCTGAGCTGAGATTTAGTGATTTACGGTCCACTTTAACTGTGCCTGTGGCTCGAAGTAGAGCTACACAGCCTCAGGGTTTCCCAGATATTTCCATAACTTACTTGTCCATTTTGCATAAAAGGTTATGATCCCACCATTTATCTAAACATTTTCCTAGTCACCTACTCCAATTATAGCTTGTTATGGAAAACCAGGACTATCATTTATGCAGTTGTATTGCTTTATTATAGCAACACAGCATAAAGCAGCATGTGGAGTTAGTGCAGGGAGGGTCTTTGTAGCATCTTAACTTGCAAAAAAATCTTTCTCCTTGCTAAAACAATGTTCATCAGTGAAAGGTCACCTATTGCTAATAGTGTGACCTAATTATGTCAGACTGCTTGCTTACTGTACAACACATTTCAAATAGCAGCTCCCGTCATGGGTTTTGTAAAGGAGCTAGAACGGCTCAAGACCAGGTGGAAATCTGGCTGTAATGGGATTGCAGGGGTCTTGCTACTTTACCCTCTCTCCTGGGGCTGCTACGGTAATGGAAATGTTGCCCTTTCAGAATAAAAATGTCATTAGCTGAAATATGTAATGGGTCTCTTTTCCATGATCAGTCTTCTAATTCTTCTTGAACTCAGGCTTCCTATGTAAAAAAGGAGTGTTGGATGCAGACTTTGCTTTGGTTTGCTTGTAGTCCAGATAAATAGCATCATCTTGCATGATTGCACTGTTGCATGCTAGTCACTTCTCTTGAGTATATAAGTAATTTCCAGATTGGCTACAGGAGTACATAGAAGAAGCTGGACATTTTATGTTAGTCAGCCATTAGGTTAGCTACCAGGTTACCTCTCTGCACTCTGGTAAGTGCCTATTGTACTGGCTGTCTTTGATTGCTAGAGATTTGGGAATCCTGCAGGCTTATCTAAAGGACACAGTCTGACAAAGTAGCAACTTAGGCACTTTCCTTCTGGGAGCATCATCTGGTACCTTATCCTTTATACTGATTTCCCCATTACCTTGGTGAGAGGTCTTTTGAATTTGTTGTAGCTAAGACCTGAGACACTTCCGATTGTGATGAAAACCTTTCACAAAACACAACTGGCTCAAGTCACCTGGTCTTAAGGATCCATAGATCAGATCAGGCATTGTAAATACTGTTTATTGCCTATTTGCTGGGTATTTCTTTGATAACCCCTTATGTGTTAGTCTTTCACTCAATATTTTGGGAAATTTTCATAGTGATCTTTGCTTCACAAATGTCTTTCTTTCTGTAATGTTCACAGTGAGTACAGTCCTTTCACTTGAGTCTTTTCCACCTCTGTCGATCCACATGAAGTATTTGTAAAGCAGAATGATGCTTCATCTGCATCCTTCCTCTTGCTACTTTAAATATACCGTATTCTTTTTAGGGTGTTCCTACATGTTTATCACCATCCTGTTGCAGTACCATGAATTTTGGATCTGAGCTGGCTGGATGTTACACAAAGCGGGAAAAGTCTCTCTTCTGGGAGACACCACTTCTTGTGATATTCCACTGAGCAATAGCCCTTTTCTACTTACAGCCCATCTTTCTTGAATGTGGATGAGCAGAGCTGTGCACTATTTTTTCAGAGAGGGTCTTTGCAATGCCATGGCACCGTCTCTCAGATGAGCAGTACTTTGCCTAAATGCCTAATATGTATTTTTTACTGTATTTTAGTCAATCGATGAGCACCCTAGAGTTTGCAGCAGAAACTCTTCCTTTTTAGCAACTGCATAAACTGTATTATTTTGCATGTTTAACTGTTACATTTCATTTGGTGTCTTCAAGTGAAATCTCTGAATACTTTCCCAGTTTTGGAGTCAAATGTGGATGTTACATTTTATAAGTGCAAGTTTTAAAATGACCCTCCAAGTGTTTGCAAATGTTCACAGCTAAAGTTCTGTTCTTCAGCTTGTCTTCAGTGATCATATCAACTGGTCAGCTGTTGTTTAACACCATAAATGTGACAGCTCAATATCTGGAGTAATGCTAGGAAAGTTTTGCCTGATGTCCTAGAACTTAATTTCTAGCTGTGGATTATTCAAAAATACAGTAAGCTAAATAGGAGACACAGAAAGTAAGTTAAATTTATGTGATTCTAAACTTTAAATGCCTTCTAAATGCTGCATTTCACAAAGAAAATGGAAATGAGAAAATTCCAGTAGAAGGTAGATGAGTTTCTAACATATTAAATCATTATATTTTTGCTCTAAGGAACATTTACTTCAATCATGATAAAATTTTGCATCTTTTAAGAAATTGGAATTAAATTCTATAGGGGTAGCAGGTTGTTATTACCTTTAAGATTTTTTTATTTTAAAAAGGCACCAACAACTTTGTATTATCTATGCATATATTTCATAGCTAAAAAGTATTAACATGAAGATAGAATGGTGAGAAATATAGGCCTGAATTATAGATATGTAGGAAGCAAATGGATATTTTACTACTTCTCTTTTCATGTTTTTGCTTGTTGGTGGGTTTTGGTTTTTTTTTTTTTAGATTTACTGTTCACATAAATATTACATAGAGGAAAACCTAGACATGTAAAACATATTTGCTAAGAGAATTATCTGCCCTGTTCAAACTGGCCCTCTTGAGATATATTTACAACTAATACTTAGTTTAGACAACTATGAAAACTTGCTGTCCCAATATAAATATCTAGATGACAGATGCATGCACAAATATTTTTGTCCGTCTCTCACACAATTTCAGTTGTTTTAAGACAGAACTCAATTTTTATGAGCAGGAGCTCAAATCTGGAAGTTTGGATGATTTAGATGACCCCTAGCCTTGTTGCACTGCCACTTCTAATAATGTTTACTGCTAAAATTGCTGAGAGGTACACAGCAGTGATTTGCAGTTCTGAAGTTTGCTGTTTAGAATACAGACCTCTGTTTTGGACTCAACAGATGTATTCAGCATGCAACACTGGAATACAAACTCTCTTGGTGCAACCAAGGCATATTGGGACCTAAATCATAGGTAAGGTTCCAGCAGTTTCTTCGAGAACAACTTTGAGAGGATCGCAGCTGATTTTTCTAAGCAGTGTGCAACATTAAGGCAAGTCTGTCAGCTGTTTTAAGCCAGCTTAGAGTTTCCAAAACCTTAATAAGGTAGAAACACCCAGTTAATCTGCTTGCAGCAAATTAGAGCTTGATAGCTTCTTACAAACTGCAGAGTTTAAAAAAGAAGCCTTGTTAGCCAAAGGTGGCCATCCAGTGCTCTGCCAGACCATTAGAGTTTGCTAAGTTCTGTGTTTTTCAAGCTGGAACAGTAGCATCAAGGGTGTTACTAACTTCTACTGCTCACTGTAAGTGTAAAGCTTTTGTTTCTAGATAAGAGATTGGATCAGGGACCAACTGGGAAAAACTGTATGGATTCTGACACATCAACACATTATTTAAAATAAATAAATTGGTGATTTATCCTTACTTTACTGAAGGATAAACTACCTCAAATTACTGCACGTGTTTTCAGAGAAAAATATGTACATAGGCAATTTCTGAAAAGTGGCTGACGTGCAATAACCTGTTCTAGGGCCAAAGTCCAGCAATATGCACAGGTTTAATTTGGGTGATCTGTGAAGAATAGGCCATATCGTGGCTGAATACTGTGAATTAGTAAAAAAGTAACTTAGTAAATAAGTGATTTAGATTAAAAAGCATCACATTTATTTAATGAAAGTATTTTCTGTTCTCCTTCATTACTTGAGCACCAACTCTGTGCATAGCTCTGTAGATGGTACAAATTAAAGTCTAGTGCTTGCAGTGAATAAAATACTTACCACAGGAGAAAATATTGAGATGCCTTGGCCAGAAGTTGATTTCAGACATTTCATATCGTTTCTGCTCATATGTGCACGCCTGCCTGCCTCATGCACGTGCATTCAGTGAGAGAGAGATGAAAGGGTCAGATGCCTGCTTTTGGTATGATCTTTGTTCATCTTGCTGTGCTGATGAAGTTTTGTTGATTGAATGTAAATATGCCTTAACTCTTCCACAGCATTTTCATCAAAGAGAACATTATTATACAGAAGACAGACATTTGTCGGCACAATGGAAGTAATACTGGGTATGCAATACCACTCAGAGCTGGTGCGTGGTGGTGCCTGTATATATTTGCATCTAAATAAGCTGAGCATTTCTTTTCATGCAGCTTTGATTTACCTCATTGCTACAAGTTTTTATTTCTCCTGAGATTTGGGGAGCCGTATTCCCCTTATGCACTCATCTTCCCTTCACATTCTGTCTGCCACCTTCAGTCGCTGCCACCAGATAAGAATATAGAATAAAGACCTTACATCAGAGCTGGTTACTATGCTGTCAAGCCAGTTACTGTGTTCTGGGCCTCAGGAGGGGCAATGAGTGATGATTACAGCATTTATTTAAGTACTACTTCTTTTTTTATGTTAAGTATCGACTGTATCTGATCCTGCTTCAGCATTATTAATGTTTATGAGAATGATCGGATGATAGTGTGTAGCTCCAAATCTTTTGTTTTAGAATTGTTTTGAGAGCATTGATTTTCCTTTTATCTTTTTGACTCTAGTGAGCCTCAGTAGCCTATTAACTGACTTTCTAAAGATCCGTGTCAGACTCCCTCACTCAGGGAGTTTGTAGATTGCTGTTTGATGTTTCACATACATCAAGATGCTCCATTTGCTACAAGTGTCAGTGTGGGTCACCATAGCAAAAAAATTTCTTGGCCCAGCTCTTCTTTTGGTTGCACCAAGTTGCACTTTAAATTGAAGTCACAGTAAATCCATTTAAATCTCACTATAGTGCTGATGTATCTTATAGCACAGTCAGAGTTTTGACACTTTAGGAAAATAATGTAGAAAAGCATTTGGGAAGCAAAATCTGTAAATCAAAATATGAAGGCACAGGTGAGCTTCTTGTGCTGCACTTTTTAAACTTTTGCTTTGAATTAGTACAAGATCATTTTCAAATCCTCCTTGCATCACGTAAGCATTTGCTGAAGTTTTCTTTCCTATATTCTGCAAACTATGCAAAACTTTCTGAATTATTTCAGCATTGGAAAGAGGAAGCTATTGGTTGTTTGTCAGTGTTGTTTAGATTGCAGTACCTCTGAAGGAGCTCTAGACACTTTGCAAAGATGAGGAAGGTCCATGCCATCCCCTAAAGACTGTATAATTTAAAAAGGCAAATACACAAATACACAAGGTAGTAACAGAGTTGTGTGTGTGCTCTTCTAATGAGAAGCAGAGTTATCCCTGCTGTCTTCTCTTTTTCATTCCCTTTTTTTTTTCATTTCAGTGAGGGATTTCCTGTTTCAATTTTTACCTATTTACCCAGATTTTGTATGTTTGGATCTTACAATGTTAAGTATGTTTCCCTTCAGTGGAGCATCTTCAATATTTCCCTTTTCCTTCCCTCACCAATTCACTGGGACAGTCTTGTCCTTCTGACATACCTAATGGGATTTTGTCAAGTCCTTGGTATAACCGTGTTTATTTCCATGAGTAATGAGATACTGAGGTAGGGCATCTTGTCCTGCCCTAAACACGACTTGCCAAGCCAAACATGAAATGGAATGCCAAACGTTATGTCCTATATGTTTGTCAAGTGTGTGATCTATTTTTTAGAGAGCCAACTTGGTATACTGAAATATTTTACCACTTGTGAACTTTAGCTTCTGTTAATATGATTGAAACAAGTGGAAATGGAAATTGTCAGGGCAATTTAACAAAGAGAGCCTGTAGAACTCATTACATCCCAGGTAGTAAAATCACTTTAGAAGGCACATTCTTCAAACTTGAGCTTTATTCAGTAAACTGCATTGGTGCCTGACCTTTTAAGAGCTTTCCCTTCCTTGGGAGGAAGGAGGGGGAAAAGCCCTGTTGTTCAGAGCTACCTATCTTAAATTATAAACAGCAGCCAGACTTGACTCTGTGCTTTAGATCGCACAGGATGACAGAGTGTGCAACTGCTCCAAACAGACAGTTAAATGGCCAGCTATTTAGATGAGTTTGATGTGTATTTCATGTAATTGTATACTCCATAAAGCAATAAAAAGGCAATGTTGTGTGCTGGCTGTATTTTAGCACGAAGTAAATCAAAGTACCAATTGCAACTTTGTAATTCAACTTAATCTATTAGAGACATGATGCTTTTAAGAAGCTTTAGACTGATCCTACATAGTGGATGTGCAATGGTTAAAGTTACTTTTGGGACAATAATTCCTGTTAGGTCTATATCTAATTTTCTTAGCAAGTTAAATTAGCTTCTGGAGAACTCTTCAGGACCACAGCTGAGTTTCTTCTGCACTGCACTGTAATCATACCCCTAAGAGTGCCTCCCTCTGCACTGTCTCCATCCTGGTGTAAATGCCTGGCTTTTCTTGCTAAGGTTGTGAATGAGCTGTCAATCCACTCTGGATAGCAAATTTAAGCACATTTTTTTCTAGTTGTAAATCTTTTATTCTTCCAATCATTTCTCACAATTTTTGATTACTGGAATAAATGAAAAGGAAATGTGTTTTGGGCTGTGTCTTGACCAGTTTAGTATTTCTGTGGTTTTCCATTTTCTAGCATCTATACAATTATGAGCTGAAGGGATTGCATTTCCTTCTCTGCCTGGCTCATGGGCTCAAGTCAAGTTGCTCATTAGTGAGCACACCCACTCAGGGTTTAGTCCAGCATCTTTTGAAGTAAATAGAAAGCCTCCCACATATTTATTGGGTGTCAGATCAGACGTTTAGTGTACATTGTGGAATTACAAGATTTTGCCTGATTATATGATAGGGCTCTTGCCTTATCTATGCAGTTTGTAAGATAGTTTTACTTATGGGAAGTACATTAGAGCTGATCGTGGGAAACTTTGAAAAGAGGGAGAGTTTGCCTGCTCTGCAATTTTCATGTTGTTTTGTGGGGTTTTTTTGCCTTTGGTGCTATGCATTTTTTATTTCTCCTGGATCTCTCAGTGTCTTATCTAGAGGTTTCCTCAACATATTTAATGGAAAGTTGGTAAGAGACATAAGTAAAAATAAAAGAAGGTTGAGAAAGGATTGAGAGTGAAGAATAGAAACTTAAGAAACTTTTGAAAAGAAGAACTTAAATGAAAAAGAAATAAATAGTTTTTTGGTTTCTTGTAGGCAGAAGAATTTACAAAGGCATAAATGGTACCGAGTGCTTCGTGCAGAGAGACTAGTCAGGTCCTTAGGTGAAAGATAAAAAGCTATGTAAATTCAGAGCACTCCTGTAAGATTTCTCCTTGTAATCCACAAAAAATATGTCAGCGTAAAGAAATGATGGGAGGTAGTTATATGTATAGATAATTGAACTCTGCAGTAGGGTTTTATTTTCCACAGAGAAGTACTGATATTTGTGTAAAAATTGTTTCACATCAAGTGAAAGTTGGTAATAGCCCAGATGAAGAACCTAAGATGATTCCTCTTTAAATATTTGGCCTTTTCTCATCCAGAAAAGAAATGTACCTTGCTTTCTAACAGGTGAAATTTATTCCATTATTTTGTACATTTGTAGCATTTCCTCTTCCCTGTTTAAATTCCCTTTTCTTGTGTGTAGCAGCACCTTAGGATTGTAGCATAGAAAAGAGAGCAATTATAGAAGAAACATTAATCTTTCTGGAGATACTAGGATGTAAAGGATCCACTGTCCTGTGGAACAGGAATGCAGATGAACCTTTGATTGTAGGTATACAGAATCACAGAATAGTCATGGCTGGAAAGGACCTCTGAGATCACCGAGTCCAACCATCAACGTATGTGGCATGTGTCATGACTTTCTTTCATAAATACTGCTTTCTTTTACAGAAAACAGAAATAGTTTGAAATATGCTCTGTTCCACTAATCAACCCACAAACTTTCTGCTGTAACAATTCGGCCTTAATATTTTTTCTCTAGTGTCTGTGTGTTAATTCCCAGCATTAAAAAAAATACTTTAATATAACACAGTGTTTGTTGTCCATACTCAGGTAACCTATAACTATTATTGAGGTGGGAAGTATTTTTGAAATTTTTCATGTCTGAAAGGAAAACTGATGCTTAGGCAAGAGAATTTATTTGATGATGAAAAAAGTATTTATTTAAATAGATGGCTTGCCATAATTAATGACAATCGTTTATTTCATATAAAGCAGAGTTTTCCAAAAGTCTTACTATAGAACCAACTACAAACTACCTGTGGTTTCTGCAAACTTTCACTCTGGATTTCATAAAAATAATCATTAATTGTTTTAGTTTGGTCAAACATTTTTAACCAGCAGTATTTGTCCTGTAATTTCTGAAATGTCAGATTTTAAGGCTAATTATTTCATTAAAAAAAATAAAAAATTTAAAAAAGGCTAATGCTGTCTAAATACTCATTTCAGCAGTCACGGCCTCCCTGCAATCTCCTCTACTTGACATGGAGGTCAAATGGAGAGGAGAAGGGAAAAAAGAAGAAAACATTGCATTTTGGCAACAGCACTGTGAATTGAATATTAAATTCTGTTTATATACTTTGTCACTATATCTCAGCTTTTGTAACGCTATGGTTACATTTTATTTTCTGGTCTTTTTTTGTTTATGTTATGTGTGCTGTCTTCAGTATCACCTTCTGCTTAAATGCTTCATTGTTGGTAGCGACTGAATTATGAGTCATGTACAAGACAAGTCTGAATGGGCTTAGCAAGAGAAGCCTTACATCTTTTTAATGTGCTCTAAGAGAAATTGAAGCTCAAGCCCTAGTTCAGCAAAATATTTTAAAATATGCTGCAATTATAGTATTGTAATGGATCATATTTTTTTTTAGGAGAAGTTGAGCTTAAATATGTGTTTTAAATGAAGTATATGAACTGCTCAGCAAGCTTTTCTATCTTGAGCTCAACTGTCTTCTAACTGAAGCTCTCTGATTTCCAGTTCACTCAGAACACGGACAGAATAAGTTCTACAACTTAACAATCCCTACAAAATTTCCCTATAAACACAGCCCCCTTGCTAATGAAATGGACTGAGGCTGTCCTTGGAGCACAGTGTCATATACAGTAAGATTAGCCAGTGCAGTGGATATGAGATTTCCAATAAATGGTGTCAGCTTGAGTAGCAGCATTGGATAGTGACTTTGAAGTAATTACATGTAAGCAAAAGCTAGGCACAGCCTTGCCTATGTGTTTAGGCTCCCTCTGAGTCCTCCACAACTTGGGTGAGAGAAAATGTATTAGACTGTATTTGGCTTAACTACCTGGAGTAACAGGAAAAGACATATTTTAGAAAGATTGAGGAAATCACATTTACCTAAGGCATCTAGTACCCAGCATAAAGTAAAATGGCACAAATCAGAGTTCTTGGAAAATTTTTTCCAGGTAGATGGTAGGAATGTTTAAAAGCATAAGACTCAGACCTGTTTGCCTTCAGATGGCATGACTGTGTGTATTGCAAAGCAAATGCAGGTGTTTGATATATTTTTTTTTTTTTTTTTTTTTTGTATGGTAATCTGAACCTATCAGTAGCAACTGAAAATATGCATAGATTTATTGTGGAAATGGTAAGTAATCACAAGGAGAATACCTACAGTGACTCCCTGACATGATTTTCCCTCATGGGTTTCACAAAAAAAAAAAAAGAGACAATGATGTTGGCAGGACCATGATACCCTGTTAAGCTATTTGGTTTTATTAGCGAATCACTCATATTTTCGTTTTAGTCACTGGGCTTATTTCTTTTGTCCTAGTGCTTATTCTTCGAAGTCATGGAATAATTCCAGGATGTGATTAATTGCCAGTAATTCTCACCAATTTTAGTGGAATTTGAAAGCTTTCACTTGTTTTCAAGATACTATGTAGAGTGAAAATATCTGCTCTCCACATGCATATATGTATATGGGAGGCTAGAGCTGTATTTGCTGTAAGTAAATGTTATTGAGCACATTATGTGTAATTCTGTTGAATATAAATCTGTTTTCTGCACCACATTTCCTATTTTGAATAGCTCTTCTTTCTTTTTTCTCAGTATTGCTCTTTTTTTTTTTTTTTTCTGAAATTAGGTAAAAACCTGAGCAGCAAGAAAGACACAATAAGAAAATATAACAACTAGGTGCATTTTTGTAGGCCTCTGTCTTGTTTTCACACGGTGATATGTAAGGGATTTGTTTAAATTTTTAGCTAAACAAAGATGAAGAATTCAACACAGAGAAAGGACACTCAGGAAGCCTTGCAGCAAACACAGTGACAGCTAGAAAGCATGCTCACACTTTCTAGGGATTTAGAGTAAAGAAAATATATTTTGCTTTCTACGGACTTAGAGAAAGTAAAATGTATTTTGTTTCGTTGCAGTGGCAAGCAGTGACACTCTTCTCATTTTCTACAAAAACTGCTAAATTAAAAAAAATGTATTTTCAGTGACAGAAAGAAGGTATTTAATAAATAAACGTAGCGTAATTTTACAATTAATTGATTCAGTAACTATTTCTAGAGTTGCAGTATTTTGGGTAATACTGATCAGGACTAAGGCAGCTTGGATGGCTGTATGGTATCTCTGCATCATGCTTTCTACTTTCTGATGGAGATTTCCCTTTCTAAAACATTGCAGTGTTAGTGTTTGAGTTTAAACTAGAGGAGTTTCTGCCTGGTAGGATATACTTGATACAAACAGGCACTGTGCAAGCAGGGCTTACCATAGTGCTGGCTTAAAATATTCAGCCAGTACATTTTTGGGGAAAATTTCCAAACTGGTAACTGTGTCATATTTTCTCACAAAACACAGTTTGTTTTCTGTAAACAAAGAGCAGCTTTTGTATAGGTAGTTGAAAGTACAATGGGGTCTCTTGGCAAATCATTAATCTTGCTTATAATTGCCGGTCAGAATTGTAGTTCTTTTCCATATGTTAGAAGAAGAGGGGAGTTATCAAACATCTCAAGTTTCCTGCAGCAGAAAGCAAGAAGAGCCTTGATTGTCAGGGGCAAGGACCTTGTTTCATACTTGTATTAATGTATAATACCTTATGCATTGCTCAGTTGTGTAGAAGGGAATGACAGAGACAGATGGGGAGGAAAAGAGGATAAACTTTTGTTTATTTCATTAGAAAGGTGGATGATGGGCTCAACTCCTCCCCACCTTTCTAAGTTAAATGTTTACGGCTTTCCTTCTGCTCATCAGTAGTGATACAAATGCCCATGTTTCCCTCATACATTGTGCCTCATACACAGACACATGTCACTCAGAAAGTGAGTGGCCCCCAGTCTCAGGCCACAGAGTAGGCATTCACAGCATGGGGCTGGCAGGGTGAGGACAGTGAAGAGAGAAGCTGTGGCCTGATCCAGAGATCTTCTATAAACGTCACTGCTGAAATTAATCTCTCTCCTCCTCCTTAAGAGTGTTCATATAATTATTGTTTTCTCAGTGGCATGACTGTGTCACCAAGGTGCAGCTCATGGTATGGGGTGGAAGCTGAGGGACCTTCCAAGAGAGGCCTCTCTTCTCATTCCTCCTTGTGTCTGGATGCAGAGCTGTTATTTTATTCAGTCAAAGGGAGTGTCTGAGTTTTCCTGGTGTGACAGTACAGACAGGGAAGGAGAAGACTGACACTCTCCTTTCCCCACTTGTTAAGCAGCAGGCTTCTTGCTCACGGGCTCAGAGCAGGTGCAAAGTGACTGCTGAGCTTCCCACACCTTGGTGCCCTACAAGGATCATGCAGGCAGAGCGCTGGACTTTTCTGTCCCTCTGTCCTCCCTTGTTGTACCTCTGTTCCTAACTTTTCATAACAGAAAGCTCTTAATTAGCCACCTCCTAAGGGCTCTGAATCTGACTCTGCTGCTCATGAAGAGCAATTTAGGTAAGTCAAGTTTGGGGTTTTCTTCTGTTCTGCATTGTAACACAGTTTGTCAGCTCAGGGATTTCACACACTGGTATGGCAAATACTTTTCTTCGTATGTATCCCAGGACGATCACTCTTACAAAGTGCTTCAAATGTATTTTAAAAAAACATGAGGCAAAATGCTTCCACGGTGCTGATGCTTGTGCATTAAATATCTACAGCATGCAGCTATACTGTGCTAGCAGCTTTTAATACTGAGTAATTCAGCAGTCTCTGGTGATACAGGCTGGTGTATTGCCTGCTTCCTTGTATGTTTCTGGATAGGGCATTGTGATACTGAAGATGGGACCAAAAAATTGTGAAGCTCCAAACAATCATGCTGTTACTTTGCATGCCAGGCAACAAGGTGTTCTTGACATGCACTTTTTCCCTTTCCCAACCTTTAACTGCCTTGTTTAGATTGAAGCTTGTTCTGGGGGTTTCCTTGTTTTTAAACTCTCTGTCAACGCCCAATGCTTAACTACCGTAATAGAAAAAATAAACACCAGCAATTACTCTCAAAAATTAATGGACTTTATACTGAAAGTTGCAAATGCAAATTTCCAGTTTTGCTCAGACCTTTTGATACACTATGCAAAGTTCCTCTTTAGCAAAAAAGCAAAAAGTGTTTTTCATGCCACATGCCTGCTGAACTGTGACATCTCTGTACAATAAAATTTCCCAAACCCTTTTGGTTAAGTCATAGAATCATAGAATGTATGGGCTTGGAAGGGACCTTTAAAGGTCGTCTAGTCCAGCCCCCCCTGCAGTGCGCTGGGACCTTTTTGACTAGATCAGGTTGCTCAGAGCCTGGTCGAGCCTGACCTTGAATGTTTCCAGGGATGGGGCCTCCACCACATATCTGGGCAACCTGTTCCAGTGCTTCACCACCCCCATGGTAAAGAACTTCTTCCTAATGTCTAATCTAAATGTACCCTGCTCTAGTTCAAGACCATTGCCGCTTAGTTCTATTGCTACACACCCTTGTAAACAGTCCCTCCCCAGGGGCAGGCTTTTCCTCTCCAGGCTGAACAACCCTGATTCTCTCAGCCTGTCTTCATAGAAGAGGTGCTCCAGCCCTTTGATCTTTTTTGTGGCCCTCCTCTGGACTTGTTCCAACAGGTCCATGTCCCTCTTGTGTTGAAGGCTCCAGAACTGGACACAGTACTCCAGGTGGGGTCTTACTAGAGGGGAGTAGAGGGGCAGATTCACCTCCCTTGACCTAATGGCCACACTTCTTTTGATGAAGCCCAGGAGGCAATTGGCCTTCTGGGCTGTGAGTGCACAGTGCTTGCTCATATCCAGCTTTTTGTCCACCAGTACTCCCAAGTCTCTTTCTGCAGGGCTGCTCTCTATCATGTCTATCATATGATATGAGAGGATAGCGCAGCCTGTATTGATAGCAAGGATTGCTCCTACCCAAGTGCAGGATCTTGCACTTGGCCTTGTTGAACCTCATGAGGTTCTCACAGACCCACTTCTCTAGCTCGTCCAGGTCCTTCTGGACAACATCCAATCTCTCTGGTGTATCAACCACAGCAGTCAGCTTGATGCAATCTGCAAACTTGCTGAGGGTGTTCTCGATCCCACTGTCTGTATTATTGATGTAGATATTAAACAGCACTGGTCCCAGTATGAACCCCTGAGGGACACCACTTGTCACCATTTTCCATCTGGACATCAAGCCATTGCCCACTACCCTCTGGATGCAACCATACAGCCAGTTCCTTACCTACCAAACAGTCCACCGATCAAACCAATCTCTCTCAAATTCAGAGAGAAGGATGTTGTGGGAGACTGTGTCAGAGGCCTTACAGAAGTCTGGATAGATGACATCCCCTTCTTTTCCCTTGTCCACTGATGTAGTCACTCCATAGTAGAAAGCCACTAAGTTGGTCAGGCTGGACTTGCCCCTAGTAAAGCCATGCTGGCTATCTCAAATCACCTCCCTCCCCTCCATGTGCCTTGTCAGAGCTTCTAGGAGGATCTGCTCCATGATCTTCCCAGGCACAGAGGTGAGGCTGACAGGTCAGTAGTTCCGGGCATCGTCCTTTCTACCCTTTTTAAAAATCGGTGTAATGTTTCACTTTTTCCAGTCACCAGGAACTTCACCTGACTCCGATGACTTTTCAAATATCATGGAGAGGGGCTTGGCAAATAAATCAGGCAATTCCTACAGGACTCTGGGATGCATTTCATCAAGTCCCATGGACTTGTGCATGTTCAGATTCCTCAGGTGATCATGAACCTTGTCTTCACTTACCGTGGGAGGGACTTCCTCCCCCTGGTCCCCATCTTTGCTTGTGCAAAGATGCATGCACCATGGGTACTGCAAAACAGTACCCCAAAATTTCTGGAAACAAAGGAGGCCACATTTTGTGTAGGAGAAGAAATGCTAGTCATCTTGTCCGCTTCATAACCTTCTCAAGGGCCACTAAAATGGCAATCCTTCCTCCCTGGTATGAAAGCTGCTGCTCTCCAGGCTAGGGGTAGCTCCAGCTTCCTGGTACTATTCATCTTTAGGTCATATGTGGTATAGAAACCTGATTGCATAAAGATAGTGTTTGTTGACAGAGGAGATAATATTCTGAATGACATTAATAGAAACATAGAAGGCAGAAAAACGTGAACACAGGATGGAAAGGAAGTCAGAGCTTAGAAAATACTATTTGCATACAGCTCAGATCACTGGTCTTTGTTCATGTAGTTCTTGAATTCTCTTTCCCCTTTTTATTCTGTTTAGTTCTTTGGTTAGTTTTCTGGTTAGTTAGCAAGATGAAGTATGTGAAGAAGGACTAAATGCTTATAGAATCAGGATTGGTGGCCAGAGAGAGAGCGCGAATTATTTTATAACATGCACAAACTTCAGGTTCTAGCTGTTAATTCTCAATATTTTTGTCCTAGATTGGAAAGCCTTCTCTTAAATTTCTGTTTCCCATATGGGTACTCATAGGCTGAGATCAGGTCACCTTTAAACCATCTCTTTGAGTTAAATAAATTGATCATCTTGCATCTCACACTGTGAAGCAAATGCTTTGATCCTTTCATCATTCTTCTTGCTTTTTTCCCTGCTATAGTTTTTCCAAGTCCTTCTTAGTGTGGAAGTGAGAACTTGGACCTCACAGTTCCTGTAATGTGAGCACTAGAGCCAAGGGCATAGATAACATTGTACTTACCCATCCTGTATCTTCCCTTCGCCACATTAGTTTCTTGAAGAAACATTACGCTAGGAATTGATGTTCATCTTGTTGCTTAGCATGAGCTCAAGACTGTTTCAGAGGCACAGCTCAGAGTCGACTTCACCACCTAGGAGAATGCTCTTTATTTCTTATTCCTACATGAAAGCCTGTATGCTTTTTAGATAGCACATTGTTTGGGTATGTTGATGCACAACGTGATGAGAGCACGCTCTGATGTCAACTTTTAAATCAGTTTGATCAGGAGCTCTAGTGAGAATGAATAGTTTTGCCATTTTCACTGAGACCAAGGAGTGACAGGATATCTGGAAAAAAAACAAAAAAGAGTTTCAGATGCAGGGGAAATGGGAAAAGGCTCATGGATAGGGTTGTTTTGGTTTTGTGTGTGGTTTTTTCAACCAATCCATTAATTCTAATAGCCTAACTTGAAATATTAGTTTCAAAAGTCAGTTTTGGCATTATTTAAGATGGTTGTTTTGTGTTTCTATGTTTATATAACAGACCTCATGTAAGTGAATGTAGAGGGGGGGAAAGAAAATCCTTTGATCCTTCAGCAAAATGTTTTTATGTAAGTAGCCTTCTCATGGTGAGCTCTGGAAGTCTGGACAGATCATTGTCCATCTGTTTTTACAACTTTCTGTGATCATCATCCAGCAAATGCTGTTTAATCTACAGAGAATAAACACTTCCAGAGTTGACAATGTGCTTCCCAGGTGCTGAGGGGGAGGGTCACACAGCCAGGCTGTTTGCTGAAATGTAGGAAAATGTAGTTGTCCAGAGAAAACAAATACCCACGGAGACTTAAGGGAAGAATCCCATCTCTTTAATTTTCCTTTCTTTTTAGAAACCAGAGACTCTTTTGGAAGGAAACATAAAGGTATTGGTAACGTGTCTTGTGCAGAAGGGGCCAGTGCAGAAGGAGGGAGAGATGCCAACAACCTTTAGAATTGGTAGCTCTTTTTTTAAGATTAAAGGAGTGCGAAAGAAAAGTGTAAATGTTTGCACAGGAGGCTAATGAAACAAATTCCTATAACTGTGTTTCCATTTAAGCACTGTTGATTGCTGGAAGAGGGATTGGAGGCCCAGTGCTGCAGTGGGGAAACGATCTGCACTGATGTCTGGATCATGTCATGGCAAGGAGGCTGTGCAGCTCTGCCCTCATTCATGCTGTAACCTAATGCCCCCTCCAAAATGTTATGCAGCTAGGAGATAACTAGCCCTCATTACTGTTCATCCGAAATACTGTGCCTGTTTAGGCTACTTTCAGATTAGAAATCTTTTACTGGTCTTCTCACCCTCGGAAAAGCTTTCAAGGCTTAGGCTCCCTGGTGCAGCGTGTCAGTATTGTATATATGTTTTTATGTTATTGTAACAAAAAGGCATATGCCACTGCTGCTGGTGCTGGTATAACTATATCATTGCTAGGTTCTTTGAATCTGGCTCTCAGCTGTATGTTTTGTGCGCCTTTGTGAGTGCTTATATTTCTATTAACAGGATTTTCCTTCATGGAAAGGGCATTACAGAACTGAGGTACCAAACTTCTGCAGTGTAATACCTTTCTTCAAACGCTCTGCGTTTCTGAAATACCCAGAATATCCAGGATTTTTCCTTATCTTTCCTAACAATTCTTCACTCAAAAGTGTACAGGATCCTTTATTCTGGAAGAGTTCTTTGTCAAAAATGTTCAGGACACTTCAGCCCCAGGCCTTTTTTGTGTTTTTTTTTTTTTGTTTTTTTTTTTTTTTTTTTTTTTTTTTTGTTTGTTTGTTTTTGTTTTTGTTTTGTGGGGCGTGTCTTTATAAATAAATTATTAGTAAAACAGATAATATATGTATGGTCCTACCTTTGGGGTGAGACTAGCTGCTTTGTTTCCCTGACATCCTTCCATCAAACATGTCACCTGTGTGTATCTGAAGGGGGTGAAGCAGTTTAGCTTCTGAACTGCTTCCTTGTGAGCTTTTTGGAAGCAGTGTGACAGGGCTCTACTCTTAATCAGTCCTCAAATACATAAGAGTAAATCTTGTCCAAACACGTGCCTTTCTCTGGCTTTGGTTGTTTCAAAAGCAAGTTGCCCACTGAGTTAGGACTCCTGTATTTTCTCATCCCATGTTTAAGGCTTGGCAGCTTTAAAATGTAAGTAAAAGTTTCCCATCTTTGCCTGTAATCCATACATATCACATATCATCTAAACTGCTGAAATTAATCAGTGCGGTGAAGAAACCACATCCACACCCCAACTGGCTGTCTTTTATGGCTGGACTAGGCCAACAGCACTGCCAAATACAAGTCTATCTGATGAGCAGCAGAAGGTTCAGGAAGTATTTCTACTACAGGTCAAGCAACTAAATATGAATATTGGCAGGATCACATTATAAGGGCATTATGAGAGTTGCCCCTTCTTAGAAAATGACTTTTAAAATGGATGGTAGAGCTATCTCAGGACTGAACGGTTTTGTATATCTGACTGAAAGGCTGTATAAATTAATGACAACCAACAGTAGACTTAAAAGCTGGGAAAACTGCATCCCCTTAGTGTCTCTGAGTCAAGTTCAGGGTCAGAACACTTCTATTCTGGACAAGAAGAGTCATACCCATTCCTTGCTACCTGGGAACACCAAACAACTGAGATTACTAGGGTTTGGTTTGGTTTGCTAATCAAAGTGGGAGATACAACTACTTTTTTGTTTATTATGCCTTCTGCGTCAGCTGTTTCCATCTTGCTAATTATCCGTAGTAAGGAAAGATAAGGAAATTTTTAAAATCATTCCTGCTGTCATTTTGTTACCCATATGTATTTTTCTAGCCTATCATGATTTTCTGTTAGTCTAGAGCGTATTCTCTATTCACCACTATGAAGTTTAAAAGCAGTCATGAACAAAGATTTCAGTGCATTACATCACTTCAGAACAGACCTTTGAGGTTTAACTGTGAGGCCAAAGTCACAAGGCTCTGGTGTTGAGACAAGGTGGTTAATCATCTGCAGAGCTTAATTTCTGTTTCTTCTTTGAAAGCTGGGAGATGCCTGCTGAGAACTGGTATGTGTCAGGTTGACCTTACCAGCAAGCGACACTGTGAGCAAAGGTCTTTGAAAGGAGTGCTGATGAAACACTTATTTACCACTCCATTATTGATGGTACTTCGAGACATAAACTGCTTGCAGAACCTCATTAGGTTCATAGAAGAGTAAAGGAAAGAATAGGAGAAAACGATTTTCTTTTGTCAATACATGCTATTTAGATTCCATATCCAAATAAGGACATATAGATACACGCACATAGAACTAGAAAGGAAGAGGACACTTCAACCACTTTTTTTTTTTTTTCTAAATAATTTAAAGTGGTAAAATGCTTCCTGGGATTCAGAGCTCTGGTGTGCTATGTTGCCTGAAAAATACTCTGAAGCATGGAATATAGTGTTGAGTATGGAAACAATATCTGTGTCTGATACTTCAGATTTTGGTCCTTCTCTCCGGGCTGCCAGGGTGTGGGTGACATAGTGGATAGTACCGACTCCCTAGGGTCAGAGGTGACATAACCTACTGCAATCAAATTTGGGATAGCATGGATACTGTTCTGCACTCTGTTGCTGGTCTGCTATGTAACACTGGTCAACTCATTTCTTCTTCTCATCTTTGCTACTCCCTCTAGCTTTTTTTCACATTTGATAATTTTCACTTGCTGACTTTCTGCCTGTGCGTAACATAGCACAGAACAGCACTGTTCCGTTACTCTGGCATAAATATTAGTGAAGAGAAAGAGAGAAGCACTTCTCTCTGGTTGTTACTCAGTGTTGTTTCCACTGCACTCTAGGGGACACTGTGGCCAGGTTGACATTAAATTTGGAAATAGGTAGAAGGGATAAGAAAATAGGGCTTTTCTCAAGGCAGTCCTCCTGCTGCCTTGTTCTGGTGTGGATCCTGCTGTCGGGAAGCTGGATGTTATCTTTCTGTGTGTGATGGAGCTGGTGGCTCTGCTGGTGATACACCTGCTTAAGTGCTTTTTGCTGGATTGCAGCCCAAACAAATTGTGAATTCCTTATCCTCTCACATCTCCATTACTGCATGCTTCAAAGCTGTAGCAAGGCATTTTAGTGTCCAGGATAACACCTTGTACTTGGCAGCTCTCCTGGTCCCCCTGCATGGTCTCCCAAGTGTCAGCATGTGGGATGGGGGAGGCTCAGGAAGCAAGTACCAGCCACAGGGCAAGCTGCTGCAGCCCACCTGCACGGCTGCCTGGCTCCTGGCCTTGCTGCCACCACCACTGTGCTGGTCTCCATTCTGTGTTCAATTGGAGATAAACACATATGGTCAGGGAGGGCATTGCTGTTGCCCTTTAAAAGGGGATACTCTCTCTCCCAATGTGCAAAGGATTGGGCAGCAACCAGAGGCAGGCAGCTGGGCTACTCCCACCATCCAGTTTGGATGCTCCTTCTTTCCCTAGCCCTGTCAGCCCCCCAGGGATTTTCCTGCCCTGTCTCAAGCTGTGCTTCTGCAAGGTCAAAAACTCACAATCTGTATGCAGTCACTACTGAAAGGGAAGTTTTATGTGACATGATCATATTTATTTAGTCTGGTCCCAAATCCACCATTACAGTTGATCCATTTATACAGCAGCCCTGTAACTCCTGTAGTTCTGACAGTAAGCCCTTGTAGGTATGTCTGCCCCCAGGAAAGCCTTTGGGATGATTGAAATGTAATTAAAAAGTGAAGACCAGATGTTTCTTCCCAGATAATGTTTTCAAGATCGTAACAGTCCTTTCAAAAGGGAGAACAGGGAAGCAAAACAAGAGAACTTCTACTGCTCTGCTTTAACAAGAGAATTTCCTAAAGAATATACAAGATAAATCTGGATTTTGTTCTTTTTTTTTTTTTTTCTTCCACAACGAAGTTTGTAAGCAGCTTGAAATGGTAATAAAACAAAGTGGACTTTCTGTTCCATTGTCCAAAGCCAGCAGATGTGTTTTTCCCCAGTGCACCTGCTTTGTTGCTCAGCCTTTCCAGAGAGAAAGAAAGAAGAAGGAAAAAAAAAAAAAAAGTGGATTTTTTTTCTGGAATGGTGCTTCACTAATATTTTTTTTTAATTTACTGCCATGAAAATGTTTTCTTGGATGTACTTTTGAAAATCCTTCATTCCATTCTGTGAAGGCAAGGAGAGATGTGGAAGAGTTGGGGGAGAGAACTCAAATAGATCAAAAGCAAAAGAGAATGTTTGAATAGGTGCAAATCCTTTATAGTAGAACTGCCAGGAAATACACAACATTAATATAATTACAGCATGAAACTGGTGAATTAGACAAGATATGCTCCTGCCATCTTTAAACAAGCCACTTCCTATAAAGACAGGATGACTTGATAGGTTGAGGTTTCTTCTAAGGATTTAATTTTATTCTGTGGTCTGTGTTTTATGTTGTTCTTCTACAGCCTTTGACGAGAAAAAGCCCTGTCAAAATGACTTTTTTTTTTTTTTCTCCCTGGGAGTATTGATGGTGATACTTTGTGTCTTGTAGATAGCAGATATGTGGGCAAATTGCACAGGTATTTGCTTATTATCTTTATAAAACGTTAGGTACAGATGTGTTATTTATCTTGCCAATTTAAGCTGACTTTCAAAATTCAAGTGCTACTAAATGTCCTACAAACCAGGTCAGGACATACTAAGTCTACTTTATGTTCAATCCATCTTTTTTTTATTACTCTAGGCAGCACACAAATTTGCCATGACCATGAAGGAAAGAGATCTTGGTTAATGATCTCAAAGTGGAAACTACAATAATGGCTTTTTTCCCATGGTTTTTGTACTTTTCAGGACATGTTCACTGTGAAAACTATTATGTTCTCATTAATAAAATCTGGTCGTTCAAGTTTTTTTATTTTTTACCTAAAAGGAAATGATTAACTGATCCGATTTCATACTACCAGAAGAGTATACGTACCTGAGTAAGTTTTCTCTGGAGTACTGTGCTAGTACACCCACTGAAGTAATGAAGGAATTTGTAGCAACTGAGTCAGTGAGGTGTTTTTTTAAACTGATACTCCAAAGCATTCAGCATTGCCATCCAGACTTGGGGGCAGTAGTGAGCAATTTATCTTTTTATCCTTAACTAGACTCAGTGAGGTCTGAAACGTTGTACGTTACCTCCTTGGACTGCTGCTAAGAATGATGCTGGAGTGAGACAAGGGGACCAAAATGATTTCTGATCCTGAGCTCCTCATTCACTTGTTTCATCTTTAGATCAGCGTAATCCTGTTAATTTGGGCAGAGCAATAGTGCTGCAGAACTGACATCCACATTGTGCATTTCACTGGGGTTTTGTTTCACACTAGTTCTTGTCAGGTCCTATAAGACCATATACCCTGTAGTGGTGGAAATATATCAAGTGTGGTCCTGAACTGAGTTTCTGGGTAAATTTAATCTGAAAGGACCTGATTTCCGTGCTCCACAACCACTCTGATATATGATCCATCACATGGAAATGGGAATAATTAAGAAATTTGTGTCAAGACACATTCCCGATTCACACTCAAATGCAAATGTAGATGCAGTCTCAGTGAGCTTCATGCCTGTTTATACTTGGGCTACTTTGCACCTCTTGGAAAATGCAAAGGAAACAAGTGAGAGTAGATTATGCTATGGGGATAATTGCATACTGGGTAAGTGAAAATCAAGGCTAGTAATTGCCTTAATTTATGTTGTAAATAACTTCATACATTAAAGGAAAAAGAGCTTAATAGAGCAAGTAGATTGTTTTATAATGTTAAAAGGAAATACTAAATTGTCTTTTTCCTCTGTCGTTATCTGTTCATTACAGTGCAGACTCTGTTTGTTAGTTACGTGAACCCTTGATGCATGATGGCCCTTTGGAACCGAAGTGCTCCTCAATATATTCTTATAATACCCATGACATGTACTGCCTGGAATAACAGTTATCTAAAAGCACGGAGAAGAGAAAATGTAGCCTACATTTTGGATTCCCTATAAAGTATCAGTTCACTGACTTATGTGTGACTAATATTATATTGGAGATAATAGTTTTTTTCCTTATTACAGTGTCTGCCACCATGCCTAACAGAATAGGCTGAAGATCCACAGTGTTCAAAGCATGGTGTGGTATAGCCTGAGCTAAGGTGCTAAGGGCTCATGTTGAGTAGGGTTGCAGGCTCCTGGACTCCAGCACACAGGGGGATTTAATATACATTTACTACAGGGTTGCTGTAAGGGTTTTGTACCTTACATTTTAAGGAGTTGGGGAGTTTTGTAAAGATGGGCATGTCCAGGTACTCAAAGGCTGGATCATTACTTAGGAGTCCTGCATGGTGCCAGAGCTGGTTAGTGGCAGAGAAGTAAGCAGAGTTAAGATAACTCTTTCCTCTGTCCTTCTTTCTTAAGTAGACTAAAATTATTTCGCAAATTGTAACTATGTATGAGGGCCTCTCATCTGGGCTGCCTCTCCTTAGATTTGCTATCCTGAAAGTTCCTTGAGTCCCAAAAAATGTGCTCTAATCAACCTCATTGGCACCTCTATCATTAAATGGGGAGATAGGAGGCTGAACAAGTGGAAAAGATGATGAAGTAATAAAGAGGCCTTCAAAACAGAGCTTAGTCTCTGGAGCCACTCATGACAGAGGAATTTTGGCAATTCTTGAGTTCTCAGGATTAAAAAAAATAAAAAAAAAATCAGGCAAAAAGACCCAAGTATGTATTTGCTTGTTTTATAATGGTTGGCTGCTACGTGTGTTCTTCCCCTGGTATTTCATATCAGTGCTGTAGATTACCGTGGTGGAGAGTATCACGGTAGACCTCTGTGTCGTCTGGACCTTCACAGTGCTATCTTAGAATGTAAAATATTTTGAAATGTGCAAAACCAGTCTGAACCTCCTCCACACTCTCAACTCTGGTTGTTTCTGCTCTGTCTCCTTAACTCTCTCAGCGTGTTCTTTCCTCATCAACTTCTTTTAGTCCCAGACACAAAAATACCTGATGAACAAATTTTTATTATAGTTTCGAAAATAAATGTTTTGCAAATTGTAGCGACAGAGAGGCAGGGGTGCCCTCTGCTAAATTTCTGGCTGATTTGAGAAATAACCAGTCCCAGATGCTTACTGGAAAAAACATGGCACCCGGGCTGTGCCATGTTTGCCTCTGTCACCCAATTCTGCTGCAATTTTGTTTGCATGGATAAATATGCACTATCTTCCTATCCTTACCTGAAAGTTTATATAGGTAACTAGGACAAGATTTGTTCCCTAATTTTAAAATCAGGATTTTTAATAGTCTGTGCAACAGGTTGTCATCTCTCACTTCCTCGTTTTCCGAGTATCCTTTCCAGCTTTCAGCCTCCTGGTTACCGCCTGTCCTGGGACAGGGTTGTGCAATTTTTTCATATTTGGATTTTAATACTCTGAGCAGAAACACGTGTTTGTGATTATCTCAGCAGGTCTGCTTTGGACTTCAGCACCTGCAGCTCTGCCCTCTGGGAGCACCATAAACTGTGACAGTCATAAATGGCAAAAAGCTTGCTTAAATCCAAGTAGTATTCCCTGAGTACCAAAACGCTGACAAGAAGAGAGATTTAAACAAAAAGTCTATGCACATGCCTTCTCCTTTAAGTTTTAGGAGAAGACCAAATTTCTTCATTGTTTCTGTGGTCTCTGCCATGTGTAGTCTTGAACAGCAGCTGAAAATGGCTTCCTGCTTCATCTCCCCTTCTGACTAAAATTTTTAACTGATTATTCTCCCTCTCGATCTCTAAACTTTCAGTACTTGCTTGTGTGAACTTGTGCTTGGACTGGAGATGAGATCCAGGCCCCTGAAAGCTGGTCACTCTCCTGTGTATCTTGAGATGGCTGGTTTGAACCCTGGCTTATGTTAAGCTAAATCAAGGCAGTCAGGAGGTACTTTTGGCTCATTTAATGTGATTTTACGGTCACCACTGCCCATTTTATGTGTGCTGTTCACAGCATCATTCCCCAGCGTCTCTGTGTCCACCATGGACCCAAGACTTTGCCTCCCAGAGCTGTGTGCTAATTAGCAGCGTTTTTTTCTGATGGGACACATGTAGTGTGGATCTGGGCTCGGCTGGTGACGAGGTTACTGATTGCCAGCCTGAGAGCTGCCAAAAGAGGACTGTAAAATGAGCATAGCCTAATGAATGTACAGCTCTTCTGCAGTCTGTGGAAGGATTTTCAGTGTGCTGAAGCACAGGAGATATGTTATTTATCTTCATGTGCTATGTTCATTACCTGTGTAAGATTGCTCACAAAGCACTTTTCAGAGTTTTCAGAGAAGTAAATTTTGCCAGAACAATGACTCAAAGCTTTAGTCTACTAAGAAATTTTCATGAGTGTGTATTTGTTTACTGTGTTAAATTACTATTCGGTAATGGAAGAATATAGGAAATGACTCAGACTGCAATAAAAAGTATTTTTTTTCCAATCACAGCAAATGCATTGCATAGCAGTTTGTGGTTTATAAATAAATAATTAATGAAAGATGCTATTCCAAATAAACCTGCTTTGCTCCGTGTTGTTTTCAAAGTGTCAGTGCAGGATGTGTATCAAAAGGTAGAAGCAAAAGGAGAGACCTTACAGAGGTGACACACAGGCAAAATTTATGATCTCAAAATATTTTTTGGTTTATTTATTTTCTTCTTATGTTTTGTGGTTTTTCCCCTTTCAGAGTTCTTACCCATTCTTCTTTTTTATGAGTGGAGTTTTTTTTATTTGATTCCCATGTGTTTGCCTGCGAAGCATTACCAGTAAGCAGAAACTAATTGTCTGCACTGTACAGCTCTCTTGAGACTTAGAGCTTCTCGAGGTTTACTTGGTTATATTGCTGGTTTTCTTTCCATTTCCAGAAAATTTGACTGTGATTGCAAAGGATTTGTGTAGTAGCCATAATGCATATTATATGATAACCAGAATATTAAGATGCCAAAGCACTGGAAATGACTAAACGTTTGTAAAAAACAAAGAGTGGCTACTTTCTGAGCTGAAAGTTATAAGTATTATGACAAGTAACATATGCCAATGTATTAGCAATTTTCTCTGACTTCAGCATAACAGAAGATACTCAGCTTGCTTGATTTATTTTGCAATGTGTTGTGTGAACAAATTATCTTTTTCCTGATCATATATATTAATCTACAGTATCACCTGACTAGTTGCTGTATTCTTTGTTGAAATATCTTAACGGAAATTTATTTTTCATAAATAATTTCCATTTATCAAGACCCTAAACATTCTAATACTTCAATTCACTGCTGAAGTGCAATTTTCTGAATGTAGAATCAATGAAACTTCCATTTATGTAGGCTGTTTATCAGTTTTCAATATTTTTGTCTTCTTCCTCCTGGACTTTAAAAACTTGTTTTACATCTGTCTTATTTCTCTGTAGGACCCTTCATCGTGGATCACACTGTGCCACCTAACCTCACTGTGCTTTGCCACTTAAAACAGTAGACAAATGCGGTGTAGAAAATGGTGAGGGTTTCCTTGGACCCTACCAAAGGAAAAAGAGAAAAAAAAACAAACAAAAAAAGCTGTAGAAATATATTTAGACAAAAAAACTCCTAGTGCTTCCAGAATGAATTTTAATAGTGAAAGAATCTCTTTTCCTCAGAACACTTAATAATTCAAAGCTTAAAGAACTCATTTAGTTTTTAGTGGCTTGGGTTCAGCCCTGTGTCAGTCTAATTTGAAGCAAGGGCTCTAAGGAGGGTCTCTCACATGCCAGGTGATTGCCCCCCTATCAAATTATTGGCTGTCTTGAAAGAAGCTTCTCTCATTCTCTCACCCAGACCTTTCCCACCTTGTGTGAATAATTGAATAATCATTGGGGCAGTGCAAGAGAGTAAAGCTATAGCCTGCCAGGTATCAGGCATGTAAGGCCTTGAACCCAGAGCTCTTGCATCCTTCTGGAGAAGCCCAGAGTCCCTGTGGGACATTGTGCTGTCAGACTATGCCCCATGCTTTAATGTTCTTTTCTGGTTTGGGCAAAGACAGGATAATCTGCCAGCTACTCTTACTGACCTGCATTCCCATCACTCCCTCAAAGAGATGATACAGTGGGCTGCATAGCCATCTCTGTATAGGTTTTCTTAATTATATTGTGTGTGCTGTGAGATGTACTACTTAATCCACAGAGACAACCTGTTGCAATCCTGGCTCTCTGGCTTTTGTACAAAGCAAAAAATAGGTTATTCCCATTGTAAACAATGTCTGTTGTTTATCAGTAACTTTGACTGTCTGAGATTGTGCAAAAAGCCTATCATCAAGTCCATTTTATTTATAATTAAACGTAAGCTCATTTGGTGTTCAGGGAGTCTTGAGTTTTGGGGGGTTTTGCTTTTTTTTTTTCTTTTTCTATACTAACACAGTGATAATAATAATGGTAATAATGAGAATTTATCTGTGCCTTCTTCACTAAAGTTCACTTAACCAGTGCAGAGTGAGATATAGAGGTTTCAGGAGATAAAAAGCAGAAATGCTAGACAGGGGAAATCTATGCTCTCATAATGAAAGGCAGGTGTCAGAGACCCAGCTCAGACCTCTTGCAATTCAGCCTGCAATGTGAGCTCTGGACCTCTGGGTTAAGCAGTGGCTTCACTGAAGGTAATGGAAAAACTCCTGTCCATTTTGCTTCTGTGTTCAGAAGAACTGGCTTTGCACCATTCTGTGTTATTTGTTCCTGACCTTAACATGGACACCATGCAGACTTTATTGTTTGTGTTAGAGTAGTGATGGATCAGACCTATGACTCCACTAGGTTCTGTACAAATCACAAGAAAAGAGCAACCCTTGCCCCAAGTAGTTGAAGAGATTCAGGTGGGAGACAGCAGGTGATGGCACATGCGGGATAAAACTCATCATGCATTGTTGTGGCATCTTCACTGCCATCTCTGTATGCAGATTGAGAGTTGTATGAGCTTGAGGCTGTACAAGGTTGAGGCAGGATTTTTCCCACTACTTGAGGAAATGTTTTGTCTGGAGGTCATTGCATTATAAGAAATGAAGCTACTTGAAAAGATTAGTAGGAAGAGAAAATCTGGAATGTTTAGGCTTTGGTAACTAATGTTTTCACATGGCTGTGGCAAACTACTCAGCAAGAAGTAAAAATGTCAGTAGTTCAATGCTTGTTTACACAGCATGTTCCTGCCAGCTCTATGTCTTCCTATACATCCATTAATAAATAAATGCACCTCGAAGGTGAGGACTTGGTAGAGGTCAAGCTTGTAAGAGAAAACCTGCTGATGTCAGCCCATTTTGACTCCAGTCTGTCAGCTCTGTCCCATAGCTGGCAAGTGCACAGGAGAAAATGTAAAATGAGAAAGTAAGGAGGGCTATAAAAGTGGTACTATCAGATCACACCTACTGGGGCACCCCAGCTTGGACATATGCCTGGGTTCATTGTACATTGAGATGCAGATTCAAGTTGCATGAAGGGTTGTGATGGCAGGTCAGGTTGCCCTGCACCATTTTCCGTAGCCCAGCCCAGTCCTGCTGTTTGCACATCAAGACAGCTTCACCATACTCATTTGTTCTTACATTAGGAAAGGACTATTTATTACCATCAGCTCAGGAAATGACCTAATGTGGCCTTGTAAGGTAGAATTAATTTGCAGTGACTCCAGCTGAAAGTTGGCTGTCTTTTAACTTAGTAACTGGAGAACTGTCAGCTTCCTTTGAAGTTAATAGCAGTTGTGATGTTGAAATAGAAATTTTCGTAGAGGAAAGCAAACTTGACTTGATTTGGGTTTGCAGTATGTGGCGTTTTTCTCAGTGTTTAGCTGTAAAACAAAAAGCATTTCTCTTGTGTTTCAAGAGAACTTTTACTGTGCCATGCCTTTCGAATACAAACTTAGCAATGATGCTTTGCAGTGAACAGTCAAGCTGGAAATATTTAAAATGTGAGTGACTCTTGTAAGTTTTATGTGTTTTTTCACAGCAGGGACCACACACTGCAAATAAATGTGAGCCTATTTTGGCTCTACCACATCTCACCCTGGGACACCATTTTCTGCAAAGGTGTAGGAAGCCCTGTTTAATTAGTTTTACTTAATGATCAGAGGAATGGCTCAGCTGTAGGATGAATAAAGGATATATTGCTTGAGATGCAGAGGTACTTTATTATTTTTCAGCTTTAAGTTATGTAAACTAACAAATCGGTCATTTTGGTTTATCAGTGAACAAATCGTGTATGTGTGTGAATGTGCAAAACAGAGCTGTTTCTAATTTAAACTAGAGTTTATTACTGCCACTGGATCTGCTTCATTGCTGCTAACGAGGTTTTAGGGATCCTCATAATGTAACAGCATGAATAACCTTTTGTTAGAATAAGGCCACCCAAAGTACGTGAAGTGGTGGATACTATTCACATTATTGGTTTAGTGTGTTTAGTTCTCATGAGGGGACTGAATGATAGCTCTTCAAATTGAAGAGCCCTCACTTCCCAGTGCATGTAAGTACAGGATTAAAACTCTCCTATTCCTGATATGCTGGCTTTAATCATAATCCCACTCAGTACTAGCCAAAATGTATTAACATCTGATAGTTGCCAGGCACTGTGAGAGGTGTCGGTGGTTCTGTTCAGGTCATGATGGACAGGTGTCCACATCAGAGAAGACCTCCATCGCATTGACCACAAATGCACGTGCTCCTGAACGAGCCTGAGAATGAAAGCCCAGGGAAATTGAGTTCTCCTGCTGCCACTGCCAGGAAAGATTTCCTTCAAACGGCATTATCAAAGCAGCCTCAAAGGGGAAAGAGTTACAGTGCAGTTAAGGATAAGCAGAGTATTTAAAATTTTAGTCAAGGTTTTATGGGTGCTTGACTGCATATGCATGTATCTATCCATCTGATAAACAGCATAGACAGGCAAATAATGTATTTATGCTTATGTCAGCATTAACTTTATATTAATCCATCTCTCACAGGTCATTTTGGGCCATTCTAATTCCCTGAGCAACCTTAAACAAATGCTATTTTGCTTCTGTCAAGTAGTCAAGCCGGTTTTTTTCCTTCCTTTCTTCAGATAAAGAATTGTTTACTAAAAGATTACTCCAAACCCCTTTCTGTATTTATTTTAATCCCACCCCACTGACTAGTGATCAGAGCATGTTTATATCCAGTAGCCCAAAATTATCAACCCAAGTTTCTGGCCCATCAGCAGTTTCCTTATGAGTATTTTTGTAAGAAGTGTCATAGCACTGGGATCAGAATAGGTGAGTGTATGTGACAGATTATGCCTTCCTTGGCTACAAGTCACCCTGGCTCCATTGAAGGGAATGGAGATTCGAGGTTTTACACCAGTTCTCTGTTATGTGCACATGGGCCCTAATGGTTGAGAAATTTTGTTTTCTGTGGGAACTTAGTTTTCTGTAGCATTCAAAAAACATATGTAAATGGCAAAGTCTTTTCAAGGCACAATGTTGCTAATCTCATTTCTGGTTAACTCATTACATAAAGATAAGCTAGCATGTATTCATAAATAGAGTAAATATAAATATCTGAGCATATATTCCCTTTTATTGCTGTCCATTTCATTCTGTGAGATTGGAAAGAGTTAACTTGAAAATTTTGGTCAAATTCTAATTCAAGAAACCTGTTACAATCCCTCTGCTGTTTTCCTTGGGTAAAATGTCACTCACTTCTTATCCAAAATTGCTGTTTGATGTTGCTGGCTGCTGTAAATCAGCAAGTTCATTTTCCTTCCAAGGTGGTTCTGTTTCAGCCATAAGTGGAAAAGACAAATGATTCTTATCTAATCTTATAAAAAGCAGAACCTGTGGGTGAAAAAAAAAATAATTCTCCAGGTAAATATCTCCATATCATTAACTTGATTAAGTTTGTTGTTCTAACTATTGTTGTGAGACCTTGGAACTATTAGTCATATCAGATATGGTAAATATACATTACTATTGTTAATACAAGCTATGTAACAGTGGGTTGCTTCTGTTCTGTCCATTTAATATTCACCATTTTAGCTGCTTGTCTGCTCTCTACTTTGGCATTGCTCTTTATAACTCTACCCCTTCCCCATTTAATTTGAAAATAATCTCATACAAGTGTAAACTACTTTTACAGTTTAAAATAAATTAAGAAGTCATTAGAAAAAAAAACGCAGATAGAACTTTACAGCTTTAAATGTTTTTTATATCCTGACATGCTTTGTTAGAGATGTTTCACCTTTTTTTTGGCTTCAATCTTCTCTTTCTTGGGCAAACTTCAAATTACACTCCAAATATGGCAGTACTACGTAATTTAAAGTGAGCAGAAAAATACTGGGAGGTCATGAACATCAACATTTGTGCCTTATTTCAAATAGCAGCCTTCTTGAAATCCCCAGGAAATAATCCAGTGGTGCTGTGATAGTGGATGCCTCAGTGGGGATAGCTTGTTTGCTGTTGGGACTGGGTTACACTGGGGCAGCAAAGCTCTACTGGGTAACGGCCATGAGGGATCATTCCTCTCTGCTGTTCAGGATGATGTGAGACTCGGGATGATGAGAGACTCACCATTATTTCCAGCTGAATCGAGATTTTTGACTCAGGTTTGGTCTGCACCAGTTGCTATCTTTCAGAAGACTTTTTCCATGCAGTGATCACTTCAGGAAGAAACATGACACTTACTGATCCTCCGTAGCCAATGTCTGGTATTTTACTAATTTTATCTCAGGTTTAAGAACTTAGGAAAAACCTCCTGCTGAAGTCAGTGGATTTGCTGAATGAAGGCAAGGCTTTTTATCTTCAGCTGAGTTAATGTTTTCAGAATTGTTTCGGAATAAGAAATGCTGCAATATATTTTTCAATATATTTAGATTTTTGTTTGCACTGAAGTAAATTAACAAAGTGATTGTTGCCAGCCCTTGCAATTTTAGCAAAAATCGTTTTCTATAGATGTTTGTTGAAAAGCCTTTGTGTGGAAATCTCAGCTTTTATGCAAACAGAAAAAGGGGCAGTACATTTCCAACCCTCATTGTTGCTGAAAAAAAATTGAAACTATGACATCGTAAGGACTCACAGAATCACAGAAGTCCATTTTAGATTTTATACTTCTTGACATATGTTTAAACTCTTGAAGTTTCTGTTCCTGTCCTGGTTTGTGTTTGTTTTGTTTTTGGGTTTTTTTAGCCAATCTCACAAGATTCAAATATACAGGTTTGGCAATAGTAACATTATTTGTGTATTTTGGGAACTAGTTCAACTTTCCAGTCTGGTCAGATGAGAGAGTTAATGTCAAGCTCTTCAATACAGAACAGAGCAACCCAATACCTTAAATCTACCTGTTACTGTTTTAACAACATGAGATGCAGTACCAGTTATGGAAATTCAGGAATATAAAAACGTTTAATTTCCCACGTAAGGCAAATGTGGAAGATCCAAACGTACCTGCCAGCTCCTTTCTTGAACTGAACAGACCCCCAGAAGGAGCATGTGAATGAGAAACTTGTTTCTTGGTAAGCAGAACTTTAAAATGTTCCTCCTTACTCCCTTTAAAGCATGATTTGATTTTGCCCTTCCATTAAGGAGTTGACCAAATGAGTATTCAAAGCCTTGTGATTCCCATTTATCAAGTCAAATTAAATGTTTCTGACCAGGTTTACCAACTAGATATGTTTTAATCAAATCTAATGACAATTTCCATGAAATAGTAAGGGCACTGGGCATTTTTCCTATTGGTCCAGTGGAGCTAGAAGAGGCATTTGCATCCTTTGAACATGAAAAGCATGTGGTATCAGCCCGTTTTTTTATTGTGGAACATGACAGTTATCTGAAGAAAACCAGCAGGATTTAATCTGACAGCCCAGTAAGGGAAGAGTGCCACCAATCTAATTACCCAGTAATCTAGTCAGAATGGGAGTAATTCAAGGCCTTTCTCAGTCAGTTAATCACATTTTCCATACATTAGCAACTGCACATGCAGAGGTTTTAGTTATGAGCTCTTAGGCCAGCGTAGCCCTTGGTAGAGGCAAAAGGAACAACAACATATCATTGGTTTTGTTTGTTGTCGGGGGTTTTTTTCTAAATTGTGCTCAAGTGTTTCTGTTCAGATTTGGTTTCACTCTGTGAGATAACCCTCTGTGGATGATTTCTCAATTCCCCATCAAGCATTAACTGCAAAACACACTTTTTAATTTTGGGTGACCTGAGATGGAGGAAAAGTCTGAAGTTGGAGGAAAGGAGAGATTGCCCTGTTCATTGATAATACCATCAAAATTTGTCCTTATTCCATCCTTTTTTCTTCTCCCTAATGCCCACAATATGGTAAACTAAGGGGCACAACTATAAAAAACCACCCAAATCCTAGTGTTTAGCCACAGATTTTCAAGTTCTTTTCAGGCCAAGTGTCAAAAAAACATTACATATCTATTGTATAGAAGAGGGGTTGAAGGGATTATTCAGGGAGAGAAATTAATTTAGTTTGTGACAAAAGTTTAGACTTCTTTTGTTTTCTGGGTTTTTTTTAATTATTATTATTATTTAACAGTGCTTAAGGCTTGATTCTACTATTTGCTAGTTGTGTGACAGGCACATTTATCCTGCCCGTCATTTCTTCCCCCCACATTTTATTGTCAAGCCGGAGGAAAAATCATTTCATAACTCTGTCCTCAGAGGTGTAACTTGCCAGCTCTGAAGTATCTACTTCGGTTTATAAGTAGTTGGGGGGAAAAATGCTGATCCCTTAATGTTTCATAACTTTTTGCTAGGGCAGCAGACCTGCTGCTGTCATATATTTATTTATGTGGTCCAATGCGCTGTTCTTGTAGGTGCACAAGATATGTCTTACTCTTATGTCAGTAGAAAAAGAAAGATATATTTTAAGTGTATTCCTTTCCTGCACTTGGTATTTGAAAGAGGATTTGTGGCTGCTACCAAAAGATATTTAAGTGCTTGCTTCTCAGCTGTCCCTGTGATGGAAGAAGGTCTGAACCCCCTAAAAGTGTACATTAGCAAAGCACCCTATGGGACTGCAACCATTTTCCTCCAGACAGGATCATGGTACATTCACAAGGTACCTGTACATAAAGCAGAAATAGATGTAAATTAGGAAAAGAGAAGAAAAGAGAGAAGAAAAGAGAGAAGAAAAGAGAGAAGAGGAAGGAAGGCAGGAAGGCAGGAAGGAAGGAAGGAAGGGAAAGGAAAAAGGAAAGGCAAGGAAAAAGGAAAGGCAAGGAAAATGCACATTCAGATCCCTTTACTAAGCCTTGCTTAATTGGAAGAGCACTTAATGCACCTGACCTGCAAAACTGCTCATTCTTGAGCCAGGCCAGAACATCAACTCTGCTTGGAAAGCTGGGAATGGGATTTCCTCCTGTCTCTAGAAAAGGCCTTATTAGTAAAGTAGTGAAAGTTTGGTGGTCTTCCCATGCAGTGGGCTTTAAGTTGGGTCTCAGCTCGGTCTGGAAACTTCCTGTATCTCCCTCCAATAGTGATGTAAGAATGCTTTGGATCCAGATGTTGCAGTTCAATTTGATTTCTGCTTTGTCTGAATTATTTTAATCTTTCTCACCTTGTTTGGATTAAAAAGGTTGAACTGAGTGAATAAAGTTTCTGCAGCAGCAGTCTGTACAGAATAGTTGTGCATTTTTTCAGCTTTCTTGTTACTTGTGTAACTCTCGGTGTTGTCACTGACAGCAGGAGCTGATTTAAATGGAAGAGCTGGTTGTTTTCCATTCCAGTTTGACAGGGAGGTGGTGGAGGTCAGAAGCAGAGGAGCTAGCATCAGTGTTGTGGATTTTTCAGAAGGGCAAATGGCTCCAATTAAAAATAATAATAATTCCTTAAAAAGAGGTACCAACGTCTCCTTTGAACCACTAGGGACTAAACTGAAGTCAACAAGGAGGCATTACGCTCCAAATGGGAGAATGGGAATAGATGACCCTGCTAGATGAATTGAGCTGAAATTAATGCCAAGATTGGCATTTCACTTGCAAATGAGTACCAGATCTGAGCTGGTCTTCAAAAATGTATTTGCAAAGAGTGAAAACAATGTAAAAGCCTCCTTTTTAAACTTTAACTCAGTAGAAACAGCAGTTAATGGCAACTCTAGGAACTGAAGGTGCTAGCATTATGTACCAGGATCTTGTAGAGTCGTGTAAGCAATCGCTAATATGCCCCAACTATTTAGATTTTTATAGTGACTAACAATGAATAACAATGTATTTCATATGCAAATATGGTTCTGGTAAGCATTATTTCACATTCTTGTTATTCTTTAACAAAGTACAAATTAATTCCTACTCTTGGATGTGCTACCTATATGCACAACTTATGTGAAACCAGCATATTGAAAGAAGCATGACTTGCTATTGCTTTTAGAGATTTGTGCTTTGTTTTGAGTATTCCCTACATGGATAAATACGATCACATGCTTTGCATGACTTTTTCCTTAAAATAAATTTTGTAAGTAAAATTACCTCAATCTGCAGATAAAGCCTGTGCAACCAACCTCGTTAAGTAGAAAAAAGTTCTTCAACCTTCAGCTCCAGGAGAGATAGGAGAAGTGAAAGGCTTCCTTGTCTTTTGAGGTCCATTTTAATTGCTTATTTGAATTGTGATTAATGAGTGAGATGTTGAGACTCAGAGCATCGGTTTTAAAACTCCTGCTTAATAGTGGAGCAACAATGCATAGGTATGTACAAGTCTGGAAGTCCTTTCACTGCTTTATACCTTGGCTCTTACATTTCTCCAGTGATGTTGAGCTGTTTGTCAGCAGACACTTTGATTTCAGTGTTGAAATTAATATCTGCTGAATGAGCAGTGCTTTGCAGAAGTTGAGCTTTGTGTCTTGTTCATTCTTAACAAGAGGGCCTGCTGCTGTCTAAGGAATTTCCCAGTGACAAGAAGGGCTTTGTGAAAAGAGTAAAGGGAAGAAAAGACCTTAACTGACGTAAGGGAATTATCAATCTGCCTTTCTGTACCAGAAAATAACTGTGGACTTTGAACTCTGGAAAATCATGATGAGGTTATAATTTCAAATCTTGATGGCATATATAGGGCCTTCCATTTTTATCTGATTTTTGTGTGCTTCATTTTGCTTTTTTGTATTAATAATCTGTGGTCAGATTCCTGAGTGATTTAATCCGTGTAGTCACCATAGTCTTTCAATCTGTTTTCCCTCATTAAGTGGAAATACTTTGGGTTGGAACTACAACATTTCTATTTAACTAGACCATGAATTTCAGCCTCATTTATTAGTTTAGTTTTTGTCAGACTTGCTCAATCCTACTGCTATACCCTAAATACCAACAGTGCCAGTAGTGTTGCCCTGTGTGAAAAAGTCCATCTCCCCTTCTTCTTCAAGATCAGCAGTGGATGGCTATTTGACTGACTGTGTGCCTAAAGTGATAATAGTGTGAGCGGGCAATGCTGCTGGACAAAAGGCTTTGTGGTCTATGTAGTATTTATAAGACCACAGGAGTAGAAGGAGGCTCAAAGAACTTAAATCACTTGGTTGAGGCCATTATATCAGAGCTTGGCATTATAACCTAAGTCTTTTGGCTCCCAGCGTAATCAGGTGCCACACCAGTCACAGGCTTACACCTTTACTATGACAACCCTTAAGCTTTTAATATCCTAAGAGAAGTTGCCTATATAGGTGTTTATTCCAAGCAGCTTTTCAACACAACACCGAAGCTAACTCAAGAAGCCTCAGAGGTTAGCTCTGAGGAGGAGGTCTTATGCCTGTATCCAGAGCCAAAGCTGGAAATGTTCTGAAGGGTTATTTTTCTTGGTTTTTCTTTTTGTTCTGTGTGTGGGTTTATTTTTACTAGAGCTCTACCTAAGAGAACATTAAATCATTGATTCAAAATGTTTAAAGAAAAATATTGAAGTAAAAGAAAATACTACAGTAGACAAACCTAAAAGGTCAGCACATACCACAGAAAGTGCTGTGAGTATTGGAAATATGTGGTAAAGTCAAACTTATGCAATGGATGGAAAGAATGACCTTTTAAGGGTGCCCTTCCTCTGTGTTCCATGTTCTCCTTTTTAACATCTGGCCTCATCTTCAGGCTGTCCCCTGCCTATGGTTTCCTCTGATATTTATATTATTTTTCATTCTTCTAAAAAGCACTTAAATTTCTTTCCTTCCTGTTTCATAATATGTTTTTTGTAACCATTACTCACTTTAGTTTTGCTTTTTATCCCTTCTTCTTTTTCAGTTTTTTAACAAATAGCTTTCTCCCTGGTGTTTGTAAGTTTTCCATAGCTGTGATGAATTTTTTTCCTTCCATTTTTTCCACTCTACTTCTACCACCTGTACACATTTTTTTTCTTCTGTTGTTGTCCTATCTTAACCTATTCTTAACCTATTATCTTAACCTATTCTGAATCCAGAATGAAGGTCATGCATGTATTAAAATGCAAATAATGAAAATGTGTGAAGTTGAGAGACTGAGAAAATTAATTGGCAACTAAACCTTCCAAAGGTGAATGAATAAAGAGCTAAGAATTTAGATATTCCATACTCATAGGCTGGTAGAAAATTACTTCACTAAATGTACCTGTCTATGCAGCCATCTTTTATGAACCTTTATACTTTAGTCTGTTGGTTTCCCATTGGTTGTCTACTATTGTGTTATTTTAAATGTCTAAAATATGTGGATTGCAAAGCTGTCATGTTGTGTTTTTGAGGCAAAATATTTATCCTGGTCAAAAACTCTGTAAAAGATGTTGGAAAGTCAGTTTAAATAATCTGAATCTCTGAGATGTGAAATCCTTGACATCAAAACTTGACAAATGTCGAGTTTTACAGACTGCAGTAAAGATGCAATGACATGAAAATGTGTATCTGTTGGTCTTCTGTGAATAACAAGTGAACAGATATGGAGAGGTGAAAAAAATATTTTTCCTTAATATATGCTTTATTTCCCTTATGTGAATCATTCAAATATGCTAAACATTTAAATAATACAAACAGAATTATTAATACCAATGCGTATCACCCCAGGTTTGCTATATTATGTAAATACCTCTCAATACAATCTGAGGTGGAGTTACAATATAATCCAGTCTGTATTTTGGGGAAAATGCAGATGTTAGCCAAACATTTCTGTCAACCATCTGTGAACTAACAACCAAAGCTCACTTCATACCCTTTCAGCAGACATGCTTAAGTTGAGGAAGAGTTCAGGCCCTCACTAGAAAGTGCCCTGACTCTCCCTCCTGCTCACCTTCTTCTCAGGGAGTTCCTTCATCAGATTGCAAGAAACTGATGCGATAAGCTGAAGCCTGGTTTTCCCATGGGACAGTAATAATAATGTAGCTTGGGAGGAAGAAAGATGGAAACCGTGTTGGCCCTTGAGACCATCCTGAATACATCATTGGTCAAAATAAATGGAGCATTTCCTATTAAGGATTAAGTGTTGTAAATGTGATGATAGACGAGATGTGGGTCATAAAGGCAAAGAATGACTCCGATCTGACTTAATCACCCTTATTTTACAAGACAGTCAGTCACCCGTGCTGCTCTTTGAGCTGCCAGGGTGTACGAAACTCTAGGCATTACCACCTGGTGAATCCAGGCAAGAGGAAAAGGCGTAGGTTGTTACTGTGGCTCTTTTGCCATTTAGTCATCTGACAGTCCTCAGCAACTTGTTAAAATGTCAGAGAACTTTGGGTATCTCTGAATAAAATTTTTAAAAAAGGGGGTGGGTGGGGAGGGGCGGAATAAAGAACGAAGGAAGATCTGGGGTTAGGAAGCCCAAAAGAGACTTTTCTCTCATCTGGCATCTTGCACATGGTAGCCTCAGAGATCTGCTTTGATCTATTACTGCTCGTCACAAGAGAGTTGTTGCCCTGCGACCCTAGATAGATTCATGAAAGCAAGTGATTCTGTTTGTCTGTAATCAGATGGCCTGCCAAATGGGTAGAGATTCAGTTTGCATAACAGTGCTTGCTCAAACCATCTTCTTAACCTTGGTTTCTCCTCAAACTGCTCTGCGTTGCTTATCCAGCACTTGAAATCCATCTTCTGCACTGTAGAGGACAGTGAATAACTGTGCTTCAGCCTTGTGCCAGGATGGCAGCTGGGAGACCTCTTGAAGACATTTCGGTACCTCCACTGGCCTTTGTGCCACCATTTTCACTTACAGGCTCATTACAGGGAATCTCTGTGCTTGCTACAGGGTACAGAGGTAAAAGGTGCCCTTCCACAGCATTCTTTCATTGTAGTACTTGACAAAAAAATACAGATATTCATTACCGAGCTGGTTTTACTTGAATATATGTCTGGAATATTGAATTAAATATACAGGACCCCTCAGCATCTTTGTTTAAAACAGGAAGAAGGCACCTTGATTTCTGTTTGAAGATTTGTATTTCTGCGTCAAAGAAAGTGTTATCAATCCGACAAACTCATTCAGTAACAACTTACTTGGATCAGATATAAATGTTTCCTTTGCCACAGATTGATTTCTAAAGTCAAGCTAGCCAAAGACTGAGACTTTTTTTTTTTTCCTGCCATCATTAACACAGCCTGCTTCAGGACAAATTGATTTAATATGTAAAAGGCTAGGGTTGTACTCCTTTTTTTTGACATATTTAACTGGCTTAAGAGAATGCAGGATTATCTGAAAACAGACCCAATGGAGCAGTACATACACACATGATGTCTGCTCCCACTGCACTGCAAGGCATACCTTCCACAGACAAATTTCTTCATTGTTTGCATGGATGCCAACTTTTCCCACGGAGCTGTCTCTTGGAACACATTAGTGGAATGTGTTAAAGTACTCCATAAATATAGTTAGCACACAGTTGAATCCAAATGGTAGTTTTCTTAGAACTGAAAAGAGAAATCTGTATTTGCAGGCCTAGCACATGAAAATATTTTTATCCCAAGCTTTGTCAACTCTGCCATTCAATTAAAACCGTACCTCTCTAGGTATAGAAATGTAAATGCTTTCAGTTTTGTTGTGGTTTTGGTTGTTGTTTGGGTGTTTGTCTTGTTGGTTTTTTCACATGCCATCAGCACTCAAATAGTAATTTACAGCCCAGTTCTTCAAGCAGATGCCTTTTTCCTGCAGATCTCATTTAAGAAGGTGTTCTGCTGGAGGAGATCTAATGGGACCCAGTTCCAATACAAGGATTTAATTGCTCTTGCTTTCTAAGTGATGAGTTGGCTGATTAAGTTATGGAGGCTAGATAGGAGAAAATTAGAAACTTTCATCCAGAATTTCAAATTTATTGTAGATATCTAAAGATGCAAATAGGCTGGCAGGGAGATTTTTAAAAACATATAGGCACCTAACTCCTAAGCATGGAAATTACATAAAAAACTGATCCAGAGTGCATTTTTGGAAGGTCTTGGGCTGATGATAGGTTCTGAATTTCTCTCTCAGACAATTCAGCCTCTTTTGGGAGGAAAAGGTGTCCAAACCTGCAAGTTTTAGTTGTCTTTCTTGTCTCTGTTTGCTGTAGCTATGGGGGTTTTGTCAGGTTCTTAACACCCTTAGGAGTGATATCTAATCTTGTGCAAGATTTATAAGGTGCATATGTATGCTTTCAGGGCCCATCCAGGCTATCTTTACTGTTGTGACTTTATAGAGAAATTACTAGCCCTTAATTGAGCCCTGAACTCTTGAAAAGCAGTTTTTCATCTAAGCCTACTATTATCTGCACCTGTGTTTAAAATACTTTTCCCAAGAGGAGTCTAAAAGCAAAATTGAAATCCACAGGAGGTATTTTTATACTAAGAGTTTAATATTCATATTTATACAGGTTTCAAACACTTTGTCTCAAGGTAGTTTTTTAGTAAGAGGTACACAGGTTAATTTCAAAAACGTTTTTATTAATTGAAATTTATTTCTAATTTTAAAAAAGTTGAATAGGTAAATTTTTTGAAAGCTTAATCTGCAAGAAGGCTCAGAGACATGGAGACAGGGTGATGTTTCTGAGTTTTGTTCTCTTTGGGGCATTTGGGTGTTGTTTTTTTCATCAGCAGCACCTCAGTAGCACTCTAGCTGTGAGTTTTGGAAGAGGAGTGTCAGGCTAACAGGTTGCAGACCCTTTTAAGATCTGGGGGGCATTCCAGAATGTAACTGCATGCAAGGATGAGCCTCAGGATATAAGATGCTTGTGCAAAACTCCCATCTGATTGACTTAATAGCAATACCTAGTGATTCAAAGGAAGAAGGGTAACCTGTGATTTACAATTTTTATTGCAAATTTATTGTATTATTTTATTTTTTATTTATCCCTGAGCAAGGGAAGCTAGAGTTGCTTTAGCCATGCAGAAGAAAGACTCTTTTGCTCTGAAAGCAGCACTCGGAATGGGTCTGGGTTGTTCAGTCTTGGAGTAGTGCTGTGGAGTGAGAAACTAAAGGCTTATTGTTTGCTTTTCCTCCTGTTCAGCCCCAATGGGCTACCACAGTCTTGGCACAATCTAAGCATTGCATTATTTTCCCTGACATGAAGGCACATTGCTCAGCCTTTTTTGCCTTTGGTTAGATATCAGCAACATAAAATGATGTCTTTGTGTGGCAGTTTTGTAAGGAGGAGTAGCTCTGGTCAGTATTTCATAGATTTATTTTATTAGTCAAGATATAAAACCTTCCCTTTTTTCTCCCCATATAAGAGAGGGACGCTGCTTCCGTGAAAGACCGGTTCTTGCAAGACAGTTGAATCTTTGAGAACTTTTCTTCCTTCCTGGTTTTGTCTGGGACTGGAAGCAAAAGGAGCAAAATTGCCTCCCAGAAACAAGTACAAGGACTTTGTAGTGTTTGCCATACCTCTCCGGAAAGCTTTCTGTTTCAAACAGCATCTCAGATTTTCCTTACATCCATGGAAATGTTGCTGTCTTTCCATGGCTGTGAATCAATGCCATTCAAATAGAATGGTCACAGTGCTGATGGTACAGAGCCTTTGCACTGGCACAGTGACCTCTTTTTTTACTTTTCAGTGAGATTGTTTCACATGCTCTGTATGATATTCAGATCTGCAGCTCTTCAGACTTACATCTGGGCAGGCTGCTGACCCACTCTCTCCAAGCTGGAGTATCAGCAAACTTTTGTGAAGTAGTCTTTTCTTAGCATTTCTCCAATGCTCTTCCAAAAAGTTCTAGAGAAGTTTTATGAAGATTTAGAAAAGTGTTAACATTTTGCATGCTTCTCTCATACGCTGCTTTTTACTATACCCAGCAGTAAGAGGGGGTTTATCAAACAGGGTACCCAGAAACCATTCCAAGATCTGGACTGAAATGTTGTCTGGGGTTGACACATGCATCATCTTGATTCACTGAACTCTATAGTAATTCAGGCTATTAAACAATGAATCTGTTTTTATTATCAGTTCTGCTGCCTGATTCGTGTGGTTTACTAGCTCTGGAGTTAAAAGCCTTCTCTATTCTTCTGCCTTGGTTGTGTCATCTGTGACACATGTTGGATTGGCAGACAGGGGGGATGATAGTAGCTAGTGAAGAACAGGATGCTTTAGAAGTGTGTATAGAAAAAAAAAGGAAAGGAGAAGATGACCAAAAAGTAAAGAGAAAAGAAGGAAATGGATGAGGTCCAGACAGACTCAAATGTCCAGCTGAGGAGGCTGTGGAGGAAATTGGAGCTTGGAGAAAGAACCATTTGGTATCAGCTGCTTCTTGGTATTGATTGTTTTGAGTCTGTACGAAGACACGGATTAGCAAGAATGCAGAGGATGAAAATACGGTCTCTGGCAATTAATTTGATCAACTACTCTTCTGAATACCATTTAAGATACCAAAAAGTATGTGAATTGTGAATGTGGAACTAACAGTGTGCAATTGTTGTTTTATTTTAAATTCTCTTTCCAGACCTATGTAAATAAATTCCCAGTCAGGCAGAATGGGTTTAAAATGCTTGACTACACCAGACCTGAGTGTAGTAGATAGAGTTAGAATAGTTATTTGTAGCTAAAAGATGCCACTAACACTGGATAAAAATGTACCACTCTCTCTTGTAATTTGGAGAGGATAGCAGTTGGTATACAACAGGCCTTTCTCTGCAGTTTTGCTTTCATATTCCAAGTTAAAATAAATTATCTTCTCTGCTGGTAGATTTGTAGCAATTCTGCAAGTGTTAACCCAAATCTGTTTATGAGCTTGCAGAGGAACAGTACTGGCTAAACCTGGGGGTTTTTTGAGTGAAACTTAGAGGATTCATTTCTGCCTGTACTGAAACCAAGAGAAGTTTTGCCACTGGTGTCAAAGGGGCTTGACATTTCCTTAAAATGAGAAAATTTATTCTGTATCAGGGAGCTGAGTGGCTTCAGACTTTTCTACCCTATAAGACATCAGATTGCTGTAGCTGATAAAGGTGCTCTAGAACAACAGAAATCATATGCTATTTGGTGTTCTCTCTAAGAGCTGATTTCTTCTGCCTGTCCCCTACTCTGTTTCTCAGTTCTCCAAAGTAGACCTTTAGGAACCTCTTTTAAGAGGTATTTAGGAGTACTGCAGAGGAAACAGCTGTTTTATACAAAACTGGCGCAGGCAAGGCAGACTTAAGTGTAATTTTTTTACTAATTTGATGACTGTTTTATGTACACAGTTGCATGCAGACAATAGCTGCTGCACATTTGGAGATGCTGATTTTGGTTTATTTTGTAAGTAATTTTCAGAGAAACCCAGGACCATAAGTAAGGTCCTCCTGTCATTTTACAAATTTTTTACCTGATGGAATGAAAAATTAGCACAGAGCTGGTAAAATAGAAAGGAAGATTTTTTCAAGTTTTTAAATCAGAGCTGGTCACTGGCCAGATGATGTGATGTGCCAGCCCTAGCACAAAGCGGGCTGTCGGTGCTGTTTGGTGAGAGGGTCCCCAAGTCTAGTCTGGACTCTCCCCATGAGAGGATGCCAAACAACTTTGCACTTGCACTGCATCTTTCATCCATGAGTATGAGTTTATAGATATCAAGATCTTGGGCCAATGGTCCTCATGGATTCAGCTACTGGGATCTGTTCTGCTAGCACAGTCTTTGTAGAGCAAATGACCTAACTTAGAACAGATAACAGAATTGTTGAGAGATGTTGAAAGCCGTCAGCAGTGAAATGACACTGTGAAGAAAACGGGGCTTTCTCCTGGCTTTTGGGACTTGTTTGCAGCATACCTAGAAGCCCATCTAATCACGTGGCTGTGAGAATTTTTGCCCATCTTTGTTCTGGCTGCCAACCTCTGTAATACCCCAGTGCTCCAAAGTAGATCCATCTGCTAGCAAGCTTTCTGCATAAGCTGTCTTGTATTGATGAAATCACAGTCCTGCTGAGGCTGTTACAAGATTAACCATTGTTTTCAAGTAATTCCTGACTTTATGCTGTTGCCAGCATTTGGACTCTCTAAGAACCATAGCGGGATTAATCACCACCTGTTCCGACTTCCTGTCTGTTCGATTTAAGGGGTGGTGAGGGCTCCTGAGGGAGATGCTGATCAACTTGTGGATTTGGTGAAGGAAAGTGTGTTAAGAAACTAGAATTGTAAAGGCTGATTAGGCGAGAGAAAAGGGTCAGTGATACAGTACAGCTCTGAAAGTATAGTATGAGCTTCCTCTAATGCTGCAGGACCTCAGATCAGTCTGTGCACAGCTTTAGATGAATCTCTGCATTGGTGACATGCATTCATCCTTGTACAGGTACACCACAAGTATTTAAAGGCACAACAGTACCAGTCAGTGCTTTAGGCAGGTGGAAGACAGTACTCAAATGTAAGGTGTACAGGGATCCAAATGATGAAAACCGGAATTTAGCCATTTAGCGTGGCTCTCTGAGTCTCAACATTGCACTTGCGTCTTCCAGCTCTGCTTAGCTGGAAAGATAAGACATCAAAACCTGGGGGATTCAATTATGTGATTTTAAAAATTTATTTATTTATTTATTTTAAAAGCAAACAAATAACTCAACCACCCAGGGAACAATAGGGTAGTGATTATAGAAAGAAAAACAGGAAAAGAAAGGCACTGTTACGTGCAAGCAGGAGAGGGGAGCAGCGCTGGGAGCTGAGCAGTGCCAGCAGCAGGCTTGCCGTACTGAGGGCAAGCTTAAAGGTGAGCTGCCTTCCTGGTGGGGAATAGGTAGGAGTCATGGTTAAGTATAACAAAGATGGAAATGAAGAGGAAATTCCTTTTTAGCACATTTAGCATGCTCAGCCACCTTGCAAGGTAGGACTGCTGGAGACAGTACCTGGATATTAATAGGTGACATTAAATAATTATCAAATGTAGATGAAATTGAATGCCTCTCTCTGCAGCTAAGTGTTCATTCTGCCTTAAAAAGTAGTTGTTTTTCCCTCTGTGCTGGTAGAAAGTGCTCACAGTAGCAAAATTCAATTTACATGAAAGATAAGAAAAGATTAAATAATTTTCAAGTCATTTTTATTCTCTATAATTTTATTTTGAACAGATAAACTGTGTATATCACATAGGTTTTGTGCAAGTTTACACTAGATACTAGATTATTTCAGAAGATGAAAGAGTCAAGGGTAATAATGCACATCTCCATTTATAAATCTGTTTTCTTGAAGTCTCTGACACAAATATATGAAAGTGAAAAATCAGAAAATGAAGAAAACAGCACAGGCATTCACATAATAATTGTGGCTCACATAAAAATTAGTCACCGAAACATCTAGCCTGGTCACTGACTGCATTCAAAGTTAAATACAGCCTGTAGCTTGTCTGTAAAAATCAAATGCATTTTTTCAGAGTGTTAATGGAAATCTGTTACTCATGGCTGAGGGTGCACAAGTGATGCTTGTAAATAAGTTTCAGCTTTTCTTCTTTGAGTTGTTTGGGATTTTGGGAAAGCAAAGCACTCATTCTTGTTTGATAATATTCTAGTTCGGTGAGAGGCATCCTTGGGGCCTCAGCAGCAAATTTATTCTGAAATGTGAAGTTAATGCATAAATTAGTCAGTTTAAATATCTAAAACAGGTTTTGATTTTCTGACTCCTGCATGAGATGTGATTTCTGGCTTTACCCAATTCTCTCTCCAGGGCAGAATTTTTCCCCCAGCAGCCTGAGTCATTAGCTCATCAAAAAACCTAGGGGAAGGTTAGGAGTATTAACAAAGAATAATGGATAGCCTTTGAGGTAACTTTTTATTTCTCTGACATAGTTCGGTGTGTCCATTCTTAGAGTAATGTTGACTGCTTCTGGGTTTCCAGTGGAATAATTAATCTGGGTCCCTGCTTTAGCAGCATTTTGCTTCTCCTGTGTCTTAATGCCTGGAAATTTCTGGAGTCTTTGACACATATTTTTTCATGTGTATTGTGATACTACTTAGAACAATCTCATTTGTACTGGAAATCAGATTTCAAGGTTTTAATCCATCCTGAGCTTAAATATTCACCCTCATTTAAAATGAATTTAATTTATGTCTTATCTGAAACAGGAGAAGCACTTTAAGATGCTTTTGTCAAGAGACTGATATATGGAGAAAGACTCATTGTAAAGGGCTGGGTTTGCTTATTTTCCAGCAACATGATAGCTCAGTTCTGACTGCTTTCAGTTTGGTACAAATTGTACCAAATTCTTGCTTCTTTTTAATTTATTAAATGGAGTAAAAGTCTTGTACAAGTTCGGTAGGTTTTTCTGGGGTGTGATAGGGAAAACTAAGAGAAAGGTGGACAAAATGAAAGGAAGTACTCAGAGTTAATAATCACTGCTGAGCAATTTAAAGAGACCAGGCGCATTTGAAAGTAGAATTGACTGGGAATGAGGGAAATATCTGTATGGTTTGGTACATTTATCATGTGTACCTCCATTTACCAGTGTAAATTGTCTTATTCTTCTACGGTGGAGCTGAAGAAGAACATTAGGAGAAAACCAGCAATAAATGCAGCAGTGAAGGAGGTGAGTTTGGCATCCCAGCAGATGTACCTGGTGAAGGCAGTGGGTGAGCCATGCCTCCCCTCGGGTCTCAGCAGCCCTCCTTGCCTGTGCCCAGCACAGCTGCACAGAATATAAGTAAATTGTTTAGAGACCCTCTTTTGACAAGGAAGGAGAAGCAGTCAGTGGTCACACAGAGGTTCAGAGGTCACAGGAGAAAGGCCAAGGGCTGCAGGCATTGCCCCACCACTCCTGCAGGCAAAGCCAGGGCTTGCTACTTGGGTTTACAGCATCTGGGTGACTTTGGTTTAACAGCTGCCTGTTTGATGGGAGCTGCTCTCTGTGGAGCCTTACTTTGCTCAGCTGCCATTCAAATTGTCTTGCAGTCAGAGGGTAAGAGGGCTGGGAGCTGCAGTCTTGTTCCACTGCTTGGATCTGGGCTACACTCAAGAGCTGCAAAATTTCCCCAGAGAAAACTTAATATAGCCAAGCTGGAGAGTCCAATGATATATTATTTGCATTTGAAAAATGTTTAGTTTGCTCAATCTGATGATTATCATGAAAACTTCCATAAATGTATTTAAATTACATAATGTCTTAACCTCTGAAAGTTTCTCAAGGTTTCTCAGAAATTGCTGTGTGGTTCTTGAGGCACTGACATCTTACTGTATTCCTACTATTTTGGCCTAATTTTAGAGATGGTAAAGGACACACAGCTATCAAGTGGTCCATATGTTTCCATTACATTTTTGGCATTCTTCTTGACAGAGCCCAAAAATAAGAGATCAGGGTAGATCTGATCCTTTCCAGACAGGCATTTTTCAAGGTCAAGCTTGAAGGGCATTTTAAAACCTATGGGTGGTTTTGATCTGGTACTATCTGTATTTTAGACATTCTGCAATGAGATTAGCTTTAACCTGGAAGCCACTACATGAGCTGATAGCCCTTATATATAGTCCACCTCCGTAAGTGTCCACCAGTGGTGACTGACTGACCAAGTCTACTGGAGGAGATTTGCTACTCTTTTTCTGCTATCTACTGAGGTTTTGTGTGTCGCTGGAAGAAAGGCCTGAGCTTGATCAGCGGTTGAATTGGAAACTCTAAATGGAGATGCCACAAGAGGTATCACAGCAGGTCTGGTCTGTAAACCAGAACCTTGAGACCAATGTATCCTCATAGGGAAACAGCATATATACATTGAAATTATAGGCAGGGAACCCTCAGTAAATCCTCTGCCCAATGGCCTCACAATGTGGTTCTGGGTCAGAAACCTGAACTATTGGCTTCACATGCTCTTGAGCATTGTGCAGTCAATTACCTCTGCAAGACCCTGGGAGGAGCTCCACATCCTTCCCTTGGTCTCCGAGGTAGGTGAGAAGGAGGAGGAGGAGGGCTGGTGCACTGCGTCCTGACTGCCCAGCAGAAGGAGGCAGCTCAGCCACAGGCACATGCTGTGCCTTGTAACACCAGCGGGCAGCCCTTGCTGGGCCCTTCCATCCCCTCTGCCCCAGGGGACTGTTCCTGAGGGCACCTACTGCAGAGGTTCCTCTGCTAGCCTGTGCTTCCTGCGCCTCTGCACCCTCAGCAGTCAGGCTTTCCTCTACTTGCCTTTCCTCCCAGCTTTCCTTTTATTATCCAGCTTTCTCTTGTTTATGTCCCTTGTCGAAAGCTGATTTTTTCGTTTTAGAGTCACTGTCTTTGTCCCAGCCTTCATTTATTAGTGAACCTCTTCCATCTTTTTTCTGCCTGACATGAATTATTTGTAAAAGCCTTTCTTACTCCCCTTAATCCCTTTGGCTAGTGTGAACTCCCCTTGCTTTTCTGTTTCTGTTACTTTCCTTGCAAGGCTTAACTGATTCTCTGTAGTCTTGTGTGGATCCTCTCTATATCCAGTACGCCGGCTTTTTTTAAAACCCTCAGAGCAGTCCCTTGTGAAGCCCACTGGCTGCTCCTTCTTTTTCTTTGAATGTTGGTGTATCACAGGGACTACAACAGGCTGCATTTTCATTAGAGTGCCTGTCAGGATTTCTCTGCCACCTTCTGCACTCATGGCTGCTCAGAAAAGGGGGTTGAATTTTAAGCACCCCTTTGGGAGAACAAAATGCATCCCTCCTGCCCACAGCTTCCCTTTTCAATTTGCAAATGAAAACTAGTAATAAGGGACAGAGTAAACAGCATCATGCCTGGATGCACTGATGCAAGAGGCTGTCGGTGTGCTTGTGTCTTTCTCCTGAGGCATGTGAGGGTATGGTATGCAAATATAGGCATACACAGAAGGAGGTCTCTGGCTTGGATTGCTCCACACAGATTGGATCTTTTTTCCATACTTCATGCTTTGTGAACGCACACATCTAAAATGTCCTGTAGCAGTGAGTTCCACAGTTTGTTTAATTCTGTGAAATTGTTTTAGACCTGTTGCCTGGTAGTTTCATATGATGTTCTCTATCTCTTTAGAGAGAAACAGGGTATTACCCTTTTGCAGTCACCTTCTCTATGCTGTTTAAAATTGAATTTTATACGCTAGCAGATAATTCAGTCTGAATATTTTAAATAAACACTTAGTATCTTAAAAAATTCGGTGTGGGGTAGTTTGGTGTACACACATTTTACCTTTAAGCATGTTATAAGGAAGTCTAGCAACATTCATTCCTGTGTGATTGATTTCAGATGTTAGAGGTTTGAGGCATATATAGAAAGATATACAGATATCTATTTTCCTTCTGATAGCAACAGATATTTTAGAAAACAGAAGGGCATCTTCTGTGTAATGCTACAAGTGAAAAGCATATTCAGCATAAACTTGGCTAGTGTCCACAGGAACATCTACTGCAAATGAAGTAATAGGTGAATATTTCAGTGACCCTTGGTGATGAGTAATTAAGTATCCACCCAGTAATGTGGCAATATAAAGGTATGTGAATGAGGCTTAAGGCTGTATCCTTCACTAGAGTGTCTGTAAGCCCTAGAGCAATGCTGAACAACTGTTGGGAAACCAGAAACACCTTCCAAAAAGAACATGTGTCAGGCCCAGGGTCCCAGCCCCAGAGAAGGGTTCCAGACGACTTTCCAAAATGAGATTATTTCGTAAGTGCATAAAATGAGGTGCCTGCAAATGCATGTGGTCACCAGAGCCTTGCGACCAATTACTTTATATCTGTCTCCTGCTAGAGGCAGAACGCTGCTTCTGAAAGCCTTTTACCTCACTGTAATTTTAAGTGGGAAATAGGCAAAGTCAAGTCACGCTCTGCATTCCAGTAATATGGAACTGAAGCATCATGACTTGTGTTCTTTTTTTATTCCCTCTTGTTCCAAAAACCCCGTGAGTTTATTAGTGGTGTTGTCCAGAGGGGAAAGTGAATGCTGGGATCAAAACTGCATTATCATATCCTTGGATGAGGTGGGAGCCAAGCTCTGCTGAGAGCTTGACAGCGAGAGCTGCAGAACTGCAGTGGTGCCTGTGAGACTGCAAGTGTGTTAAGATATTGGTAGCATCAAGTGGCTTGTTGAAATTCATCCTTTCCTCCATATGAGGTACTTGCTTTACACATGAGGGAATAATTCACATGCAAGACTTGTTGGCGTAGATATTACTGTCATGCTATTAAGTAAGCGAGAAAATGTAGGTGGAGGCACTGGGGTAATAAAAGAGTTTTACCAAAAAAGAGGAGGAGGAACATGAATCCTTGCATGGATGTAATTTGTTAAAAGCCCAAAAATACTGTATGAAAGATAGCGATATTAATGGCATGCAGGGGAGCTGGCTTAAGTGCAAGCAGTGCAGCTACAGTCCTGGTACTGTCTGGAAAGGAAGGAAAGCACTTTGGGCTGCAAACAGAGTAGAAAATGCTTAATGGACAAAAATCCTAAACATAAATAAAAATAGGCTTATGTTCAGACTTTTAGTAATAATTATATTAAAATGACACAATTCATTAAATAATGCAACACATTCACATCTCTAAATACACAGCAGCTGTTCACTTCTGTCAAACACGATTCCTTTAGGGACTGAATAGAGAAGAGTAACATGCTGGCTTGCATGGTAATGTCCTGAGGAGCACTGGGATGCAGCCTGCCCCCAACATTTATTAACAAAGGGTGACTCTCTGCTAGTGCCAGATCCTGAAAGTGCCCCTCAGGCTGGGCAGGAGGTGCCAGCTGGGCAGGGTCAGGTAGGAAAGGAGTGGTTACAACACAGGTGTAGGAATTGTCCTTGTTGAGCTTTGTAGAAACCGAATTTTAAAAGATGTTTCACCCTAAAGGCTATAAGCAGATAAATTTGGCAGGCGGTGATGTTCTGGAGTTGAAGCTCATAGGAAGATTTTATTTTAAAGTAACAAAAAAAAACCCCAAATCAGATCTGTGAAGAGAGCTTGCCAGGTGATAGCTAGTTGAGAGAGAGGATTGTCTGAACATAGTGTCATCTTTCTCCAGCCTTTGTTTATGGAAGTCATACATCCCTCCTGCTGCCAAGCTTGTAATACATAATAATTGATATCAAAAATTTAGGGATGCACAAGTTAACCAGCCAGTAGCTGGATTTCCCATTACTTTCTAAATAGAGGACCTTTTCCGTCACACCAAAACTGAGGTATTGGTCAGACTTTGTAGAAAATGTCTTATCAGCAAACTATAGGCACCTGAGAAGACCTCAGGTGTGAGTAGAATTTGAATTGTTGCCACTGTTGTCGTCATCTGGTTGCTTGCAGAAGACGGTGAGCTGCCTGTCTCCCCTCCACTGCCATGCTTCATTTAGAGACACCCTGGTGCATCAAGAAGTATAATTTGGGCCTTTGTGTCTAAACATGATGAGAAAGTGTTTGCAATTTCTACTAGTCTTTATCAAATTAAAGGGATTCTACAGAAATAAAATATATTTGCAATAAAATACTGATCCTGAAGGTATTATTTTTGACTTCTTGGTCTTTCCCTTTCAGTCATCTAAACTTAGATATGAGGCCCAATATTTGGCACACCTGCATTTATATACATGACATTGTACTTATAATTGTGCCAAGCAATTTTCAGATTATATTGAATTGCAGTGTCGGCAGGCTTATAGTCCCTCATTTCTGCAAGAAGAGAATTCAGGATTGAAGTTGGCTCTTGAAGCCTTTCTGTGCCAAGATTTGTAGAGAAAATGGCAATAATGTGCAAAATGCGAAGCAGAGCTTGTAATTTCCTCATGAATTCTTTTTTGTCTTGTTCCTTTTCTATCACTATACTTGTATAAATAGATCATGGAAGCTTATTTTTCTTTACTGGTGATGGATCTGGAGTTTTAGTCACCTGTGCTCTAGTATGATTACTTGTGATATACTGAAGATTTTTGTCTTGGTAAGGATTTTTCTCTCTTCAGCTTCATTGGGGATTTTTTCCCCTCTTCATTGTGGTGTTATTCAGGCACTAGCTTTTCATTCAAGATCATAAGACAGGTTTGATAAGAACACTCGAGAGAATGAAATTTTGACATGAGAAGAGGCTTTAAAAAGAAAAACACAGTTTTATTAACTTGTAGGTTAAGTGTGTGGCCTAACTTTTGAAGTTTAAAATGGCTCTAGGTATTGGTGAAATATGCATAAGCACAAGTATATGACATTGACAGACTTGTCCTCTGGTTAATATATCATTATCTGCCACTGCTTTCTACCAAGCAGGTGAACTTACCCACTCTTTATAGCCCCTGCATGCTCACCAACAAGTATTCAAAACCTTAACCTTTCAACTTACACCCCTAAGCCTCAGTCAAGGAGAGGCTGTACAACGTTACTATGTCTTGCCAAGAGTTAGCATCTCCCCTCTTTTAAGTTTAATATAATCTGTGGATTCTCAGTTATTTATTTATCTTACTGCTTCTTGCCTTTACCTTACAGTATGCTTGCAGTGTAAGGTGTAGGTGAAATTGCAATTAAGTGCACCTAAATAAATGCTTCTCCTTTCCAAGCTACATAAAGCCAGGCCTCTGGAATGCAGTTGGAAAAAGAAGCAAATCCATCTACAGGTGTTTTCTGGCTTAAAGAGAAAGGGGGGAAAAACAGGGCATGTGCAATACCTTTGTTTATTCTCTCAGGATCACAGAGGTTCTCTTTCCTCTTTTGGTGACATTAAGCATTTCCAGAGGTTACAGGAGTAGGGATGCTGCAGGTTATATATTAGCATATTTCACGTCCGACAGAGAGCTGGCCTCGCAGTAAGACTTTAACTCTTTCTTTTCTAGAGCCACTGATAAACATTGTGTGAATTTTTTAGCCTCTATTTTTATCAATATTTTCTGTACATTATACCAGCAGTAAACTGGTAGCACAAGAATGAAAAGTACATGGTTACCATTTAATTAGTTCCACTCAGTTTTGTTTGTCCTGAAGGTTTTATTTTAATTTTTTTGTTCTCTTCTACCTCTTTCCGCTCATCCAGTTAGCACTGCTTTTCGCCATATCCTTTTTGTACAGAAAATGTTACAGTGGTGCTCTCCACTCTCAGAGGGCTCTGGACCTTCTGCTTTGTTTAAGGAGGTACTTTACTGTCTGCTATCTCATGTCTGTCTTTACAGATGGAAAAAAAAAAACAAACCTAAACCTCCAGGGAATAGCTCAAGTTGTGGGATACTTATTCAATAGGTAATACAATGCTGTGCAGTAACGGCTTAGTAGCTAAATTCAAGCACCTTTGCTGAAAATGTCCATCTAGCATCCTTTCTGCTAGAAGAGTGACAGCCCTTCACCTTTCCCTCTTAATTTGTACCCTTTGGTTGACTGTAGTATTGATTTGTGCATTAAGGATGATTTAATCTTTCTTCCACCTTCTTATTAAGAGGGTTTGAAACCCTATCTGGAGTCTTTATTAGCTTTTGACATCACAAAGGGAAATGTCAACACATAATGAGATAAATTTCGACATCACAGAAGGCTGGAATACAACTTTCCTGAAACATGGGTATAGGCAACACCAATATAAAAAAAAAATCCTTTTCAGCATGCATCCATCTTTCTGTTTGTCTGTTGCTGCATTATAGTATTTATGAGAGTTTGTCTTGCTATACAATGGATTGCCAGAATCATGATTAAGAAGCTTATTCAAATGAATTAAAAATGTTTAAATGAAAAAGACCCGGAGAAGTAATTGCCAAAATTTAATCAAGGATTTAATTTGTAGCACAGACCAGCCAAATGGATTTTGCCGTTTTCACTGCACTGTTTGTACAAGGAAATTAAAAAGTATAGAGTCAAAAACTCAGCAGTGTAACCCTTTAAGAATATTGCAGAGTGCTCACTTATTCTCATTAGCTGTATTATATCAGACTTGCTCCTCAGGGCTTGCAGTTTGCAAAGCCAGACCACAGACAGTGAAAAAAAAGATGATAGCATTTTTTCCAATGTCATAAATTACTGCCAGCACACATTAGATGATTTCTCCATGCATTGCTGTAAGCACTTCGATGGTAGGTTAAATATCCCCCTTCTTAATGCCACTTAGTAATAAATGCCCTCATTTTAGCATGTCATCTTTAGCTGAACTGAAATAACTGAGACTAAGGAGCTGTCGGGGTTTGAAACAGAAACATTTAACTTGCATTTACTGCCGAGAAATACATACATGGCACCATTATGCTGTCTCTGTTTCATTGATCATAATAAGGTATCATCAAGCCTGGCATATCTGTTTGAACGTGTTTTGCGGAAGTCTAATCATTAAGTAATATGTATCCCATTTCATCCATCATTTCCACACAATGAGCTGTATAATGCAATTGACAGAACAATACTTTATGAGCCACGAATAGCTGGAGCAATGATAACTTCCAAGTAGTGTATAACAGACCCGGAATTGTGCTCTAAATTACAGCACTGAAGGGTTAGGAGGAGAGATGAGAAGTCCCTGCTTGTGGGGAGGAGGCTGAGATCAAGCACACATTTCTTTCCAATTAGTTGTAGTTGAATTAAACATTCAGCAGAGTGCCAAATGCTCAGCCTCTTTTGCAGGCAGGGAGTGAAGATGCTACTGCAGTGGCGTGCTGCTTTGCAGAGCCTACGGCAGAGGCAGGATGGTCCTCAGCTAGGGGTGACAGCGTACCAGGTAGTTCAGTCCCCATGAACTCCAGTTCTTCTGCAACTGCTGACAAGGGTGTCGAAAGAAGCAAAATGAAGAAAACATGTGAACCACAAAGTGCCAAATTGTGAATGGCTTCTAGCTGTCCCTGAAAGCTTCCAGGTTCTCCCCTAAGTCGAAACTAACATTAGTGGTTAAAAAAATGGGAAGAAAGAGATAAGCTTCGCGTTTAGTACGAATCTGAGGTGAATCATACAAACTGTAATAGCATAAAATGGCAGATAAGTGTGTAACACTGGAGGCAGGGCGTGGTGCTGTAAGACTATTCCCTTACTGCAGGGGAAAGGATTTGGTATTCGTTTACAAGTCAAGTTTAAAGGAAATTGTGTGAAGTCAGTGATTCTCACTCCTCTGTCCTTCAGAAAGATGAAAGTGATGTTTACTGTTTATTCTCTTCTTTCACTCCTATAGCACCTAGTCAGTTTTATAGCAGAGAGGTGGGCTCAGTTTCTCCCCACAAGAGGATTAGTGTCTGACACAATGAAACAGTTTATAAAACGAAGGAGCCTTTTTGTGAGCAGAAGCAAGAACCAGCTGTGGCTTCCTCTGTTTCTGTATGCCTGCAGTCCCTGGGAAGTCCTGCTCCCTTTATTTCTGATATCCTGTATGTTAGAAAATAGAGGGGTAGAGCTTTTGGATAATGAAAACTTTCTCCTCTTGAGATCCTCAAGCTCATGAGCTTGCATAGCTTGCTTCTGCTCCTTTTTCGTTTGCATGTTTCTTTTACAGTTGTTCTCTTCACAGAGCACTTTTAATTTAAGGCATCTCTTGCTTGCTCAGTTACATGGTTATAATTTTATTTGCACAGCAGAAGAGTTGCTGATAAACAAAGTTAAGACTTTGGAAAAGGAAAGAGTCCAAAATCCAGTGGTTGAGTTCCAAATATTTGAATTTTGTTTCTTATCCAACCTTATGAGCCTTTTAAAGATCATGGTAGTGTAAATTATGCAGCTGCTCTTCTACTTTTTTAAAGTGAAACTTAAAAAGGTCATTTTGTTACATGAAATTTGAGTTAAATTCATGCATTTTTACTTCTCTCAATTTTAGACGCTGACATTTTTATAAACTGTCTACAATGCAGTGTAAAATTCTTACATTTAAAAATAAGTTTTCTTGAACAAGTAAGAGCAAAATCATTACAGGATGAGATATCATTGGATATTGTCATTCCATGTGTGCAACATTAATTTCACTGTTTATTCTAAAACCAGTTTTATTTACCTTTGCTTTTCACCCACATGCTTCTTAACATTTATGTTGTAGAATCAGCTGTAAGTTGATATTGGTTCCAGTTAATGGAGTCCAACTCAGTTTCTTTCCTTGGTCATGAAGAAAAGCAACTTAACGACACTTCTAGATTGTACCTGAACCTAAAGAAACTCCACATTTTCCTGTAATCTTTTTAGTGCTTGTTTGAGTTGTAAAACTAGCAGATGAAACTTTTTTGTTTTTTTTTTTCCCTGGTGGCCCCATGGAAATCTTTGCTTTACTGGGATGCTTCAGGAATGCAGTTGTTTGTCCAGGATTATTCCTAATGCCTGGTTTTGAAAAATTAATAAATTCATCCCATACTTCTTCACGGAATTTTCTGAGCAGAAATATCTGTGCGCGAGCCATTCAGCCCATGTGTTGTGCATTTGAGACATCAAATATCTGGAGGAAATGGCCTTATTTTATTATAATTCTTTTTTACCCTCTCTAGACAAAATTTCCCCCAGAATAAAAAGGCAAACCCAGAGAAACAGGGATTCATGGTAGTCATGGTCATTCTACTCTTAGCATGGGAGTCATGCAAAAAGAGAACGTGGTGACTTCTTTGTGAATTGTGTATCCCCCAAATACCTTTATTTTTCTTTGTAGTTATAGAGGTAAATAAAAAGACACAGGCTTTGCAAAAAAGGATTTATTTTTTTCTGGTGCCACTGTAGCAGAACAGTATTTTGTGAAACCTTCTCATCCATATTATGGCTTTAGCTTCTTAAGGGGCCCTAGTCAGGCTGCTGCTGGTTTCCCATCCCTGTCAGTTCCCCAGCAGGAAATAAAACAGGGAGTTGCTGCCTTGATCCAAATAGACTTGCACAGCATTTTGTCAGGGAAACAGCTGAAGAGGAATGCTTAGACTGATAAGCATTGAGAAAATATTTCTGGGAGTGTACTTTTTGAAGTGGTGAGCAGAGATGATCTGTCTGAATTGGGCACTTATCCTCCTCCTTATCATGGAATTTACTATTACAAAAAAAACCCCACTGCCACCTCCTTGAGCGTGGAGGGAACCTTTCAGAATGCAGTTTCTCAGCAGTTGACATTCTGGAGTCATGCTGGAGGTAGTAAATGAATAAAGCTGTTTAAAAAAAAAAAAGTGAATAAAGCTATAGCATCTCAACTATGTTAGAGAATCAATCATAGCTTGAGCTCATTTGTTCCACTAGAGTGTAGTCTTATAAGAAGAGAACTGCTTGTTCCAGAAAAAAGTGTGAATAATGTGATAAAACAAAATGAACTGCAGAATATATTCTAGCCAGCAGCCAAGAAATTATTCACACTGACAGATATTACAGGTAGAGTGCATTTTCTATCTAGAATACCACCTTCTAGTTTCTCTTAGCATATGCATTATGGTTGCTGTTTTCCTACTTTGAGTATAGAAGTGCACATGGTTGTATATATGTGATTGTGATACACTTCCTTTTTTCTATAGCATATGTGGTAGTCTAAACAATCATTCTTTAGTTACAGCCACTGCCCTTGCGTGTACAATTATTCAAAAATATTTGACTGTTTTGGAACTTAAAATGTTTAGGATTGAAATAGGACCATTGTTTGTCTTCTGTTTTTACTTTGAGCTGATGCACATACATACACATTTATGTATATAAAAAGATGAATAGACACTTAGGCCAGAAGAGCAGACTTGCTATGGTATGAAGTGGTAATCATATGGGCTGCAGTTTTGCCTTAGCTGTGTTAAGGAAATCTCTCATGGTTTTCTGCCCCATTACTTGGAGTGTTTTGTACTATTATCACTATATAGTGTACAGTATAATATGGATCTAGAGAAAGAGATCCCTATATTTCTTTAATCCTTATCTTGCATTTCTTTAATTTGTCTTCATATAATTACAGAAAGTAGTTCTGCTGATGTCAGCTTAGCTTTGTTGAGTATTGCAGCCTTTACTACCAGCTCATGAGTATCAGCATTTGCAAGCATTGCCTAAATTGAGTAAATTGCCTCACATATTAGCAGTACATCCCACAGCAGTAGGCCAGAAAAATTACCTGGGAGGAGGGGGAACGAGGAGAAGTTTGAAAGGAAGAACAAAATAGTCTGAAGATGACCAGACTTAGGGGAAGAAGATAAAGGCAGGGGGAGGAAGATAAGTAGTAACAGACATATGTAACTCTACTCTTTATGGGTGCTGTGTTTGAAAAACACACTTCTACTTCCTAGTCTCACTGTATTTACCTGGTGCTTCATTAATACTGTTATTTGTTGTGTGGAAGGTGTTTTGCCCTTGACACAAAGACCTGCTTTTCTTCCTCTTGGAATTTTTTGTGCATACTATGGAAAATACGTATTCCACATAAACAGAGTTGAACTGATTATATGAGTCTGTTAGAGAAACATTGGAAATCATGTAGTTTTTAATTCATGGACATGATTAGTACCAGCACCCCCACCCAGTGATCAGGTTTGAATGAGCGTGCGTTTATAAGTCAATTCTTTGCTTTTACCCAAGCGTGCTGTGATGGCAAAATCTTTCAGGATGCTGGGAAAATGGATTTCTTCCTTTACTAAGTGGTCAGAACATTGTTACATCAATTGCACATTTGTAATTTGCCTTTCACTCTTGGAAGTGAACTAGCAGACACTGGTTTCACGTTTCACTCCACTAAATGTTTTGTTTGGGTCTGTTTCCCTTTGAGAGCCTGACTGGGGAAGAATGAGGTCATGCATTTTGAAAGTACATCACCGTGTGAGGATTTTCTTTATGCATAACTTTGTTCTGAGTCAGAAGCTTATTCTGGTGTGAGTAGCTGCTTATGCCATGTCCTATAAACTGTGTCAACTGAGGACATACCTTAGAGTAGTGAGAGGCAGCGAGTAGTAGTAACAAAGGACCACAGCGGGTTTATCTTAACGCAAGGGTAAGCCTCTGTTTAATCTCTGAAGTCTACAGAAAATAAATCAGTGCCTTCACTCGTTGATATTCAGTGAATGTGAAAATTAGGTTCTTCAAAGTTACTGATGAGCAGGCAATACATGTTGCACCATTGACTTTATATTGGCAGAGACAGGCAAATGTGTTCAGCAGTGTTATCCATAGGGCTCTCGCTTCAGCCCCATCCTTCTGATCAGAGCCAAGCTGCATGGGAGTTCCCTTCTAAATGGCAAGGTAGTTGACATATTGTGTCTCAATTTAAGCCCTATTACCATTCATTAGATATGCTCCTGGTTAATTATTTTAAAAAATAAATGTAAATAACAAGAATTAATTATACCCTTGAGGCCATTGATATGTACCATGTTGGCATTTCATGTTAGAAAGGCTGCCTGAAATTATAATAAAGAGCCATATAATGTAAGCAGGAGGTTTCAGGAAATATTGTGAAATAATATTTTATAATAGCAATTTCATCAATTATAAGTCTAATTATTTAAATAATATTCTATTGAGAATCTGATATGAAAAGCATTCAGGTGATTTGTTGGGAGTTATATTCACCCTGCATTTGAAAGGCTTCTTGTGTTAAAAATCTATTTCAGCCATCTGTGACATTCCACAGTGTTCCTGGGACAGTCTTTGGTCATGTTCACTTGTGGGTTTGTGTCCTGTCACTTTTGAACACTGACAACTTTCTAGAAAAAGGTTATAATTTTCTGTACCTCCCCAGTGTTGTTCCTTCTTGCTGTTTGCTTTCACTGGATTCTCAATAAGTTTTTTTTAAACTCATAGCAAAAAATTCCTGCTTACCTCACTGTGAAGTCAAATAAAGTGGTTTTTGTATAGCCAATCAGTTTGGATTCTTACCATCATTTTCTGGCATGGGATGTCTGAACCAAAAAAGGAAACCAAAGAGAGGCCACATAAGCTGTGCATTTCAGGTCCATTTGTCTGTCTTAAAGCCATGTACTGGATTTCATTCCTTTTCCTTAGAAAAACAATCTCTGTAGGGAAAATCAGATATATGCTTTCATATCTCCTCATTAATAATTTTCTGAGAAATTACATTTAGGACCTGTTTTGAGGGATAGCCAAGGCAGAGTTTTCTTGGATGCAAAACTTGGTAAAATTGAAGGATAGAACTCCACACCTAGATCTGACTTGAGTCAGATAACTGCTGGATCCAAGCCCAAACCTCTCGCTCCTTCCTAGGATTCCTTGACCATTTTGTCAATCTGGCTGTCAACTGGTATTGTTCATGGGTGATACACTTCTGTCTCCACACCAAGAAGAGCTCCAGCCGAGCAGTCTTCTGCTCTAGGGAGCCTCCAGCCAGTTTGCTCTATGGGAAAATTTTTTACAAAGTCAAGTGACAGTCAGGTATTCACAGCTGACTTCTTCACACAGGGAATCCCTCACAGTACTAACAGTTGCCCTGTCTGTACCCAGGAGTCATGGGCATCAGAACTTTCTTTTTGTGGAAGCTTCTGCTCCTGCCTGCAAGCAAAGGATAAAGAAAGTTAATTTTGATGTCTGTTCCTTGTGGACACAGTGATGAAAGAAAAAGCAAGAGTGAGAGGGGAAGGAAAGGGAAGGGAAGGCTTTTTCATATGTTTGAGGTGGCTGTGCACAGAGACTTTTCTTGCAGCTTCTGCATCTTCTTCTGATGGCACACACAGTCCTGTCACAATATATTGCATGCCATTGCTCATGATGTCTGTGCCTCACCAGAAGGCTTCAGTACGTGCCTATCTCACGGAAACCTGAAAGTTGGACAGATTGTAGCTCAACTCAGAGCCCACTTTGTGGGGCTGCGTAGCTTGTGCTGAGTATCATCCCTGAAGCTTTCAGACTCTTGTGTATAAATATGAGGTGTCATATCCCCTGCAGATCCCGCTAGCAGCAGCTTCTCTTCTCTCAATGCCTGCCAGGCTCCCTGCACAACCTGCCACCTCCTTCTGCTTCCCCAGCTTTGCTTTTACATTCAGCTCTGGCAAAAAAACCCAAAACAAAACCCATGAAGAATTGCAAAACTGTCCTCTTGAGGTGAACACGAGGACACCCTTTTCCCAATGACTGCAGATGATGCATCCCTTATCTCCTAAAGCTATCCACATCATAGCACAGGGTGTCTTGGCTTGCTTGAAAGAAAAAAAATAGAAGTAAAATCTTCCCCTTCAAATCACATTGTGGCTTTCCATTGGTTATTCTGTTCATAGGGCTGCAGTGATGCTGATCAATACCTTTGTGAGATACACAGAGTATAAGACTGCAGGGCTGAGTCTGGATGCTGCTGATAGTGCTTTGCTGTCTCTGGGTTTGCTGAGAGCTCGTCAGCGTGCCAGAGCATCTATTACAAGAAAATAAAGACATGAACTTTTCCTCTTGGATTTTGTGACCAGGGTAATGACATGATAAATTATATGCTGAGGAGTATGTATGTAAACTATGTGGAAACCCATTTTTCTAACCGACTGGTCAAATTTTATACTATGCTGTGATCTTTCCATGAAAAATAATCATGGGTCACCTTGTCTGACTCTTGACAGTGTTATTGTTTGTTCTATATTCAGTAATAATATAAGGAAATTCCAAGTAATTTTATCTTGTGTTTGTAAGGAAGGGAATGTGGAGGCTGCTGTAGAAACTTGAAGCATTATATAAACTGCTTCAGGCATTTAAATACATTCCTTTTGCTGCCTGGGGCATTCTTTAGCCCTAAAATACCCTAAAATTAACAATTTGAGGATGGGGTTATTAAGATTTGCTCCCATCACTACTTCAGCTGCTTGTCTCTGCATTAAGGTTGAGACTGAAATTATTTAGTTTTTAAATCTATTTAAAAACATGCACAAATGAACTTATGAGAAAATGTTGCCCTAAGCATAATTTTATGACCCACACATTTTGAATATTTAAAAAAGTACTAATAAAAATAAAGCAGTGAATATTCTCAGGGGTTTAATTTTGCTGATGTGTGTTGATCTGATGGTTTGTGAGTTTTACTACATTTCATTAGGGAAATTCTACCACAGAAATGTAGTTGAATATACAAAATAGTTTATCTTAAATTGGCAGCATGAATCCTCAGTTGAGCTTGTTTACAAGTACTGATTCACTTGAACACTTACTTTATGAAGAAACGTTGTGGAAATAATTCTATTGCCTGTAGTGCTTAAGCAAGAAAGATAGAGACTTACTGAAACAATCTTCTTTTGGATTCTTCTTTGGAGTCTTTCAGATCCTTATAACTGCTCTATAAGTTTATTTCTGTGTTGGACATTACTTTCCTATCCATCAGTATAGCTAGAGATAAGTTCAGTAAGCACATTTTCAGATATCTCCACTAAATTTTAATTAATATTGAATTTTTGAAATAAAATAAATTCTGTGAAGTCAACAGCACTGAAATTTTACTAGATCTCAGCCTCAAAGGGGAATCTCTCCCAGGATTAAAAACATTGAAGACAAGCAGGCTCTTTCCTGCAAAACTTGAAAGTTTGACTAGGCACACTTCTCTGAAACTAAACCCCCTTAGTATCACCTAATTTTCCATTCATAATGCTATAAGCTAGTCACCTAGCTAGAAGAAAATACCCACACATACACTTTCAGAATGCTTGGAGATAAATAATCGTGTTTCTAAGAGAAAATCGTCCTAATGCTGAAAGCAGTAAGGAGAAAAGCATCTTTTCTTTCAAATCTAACTTGTCTTATTACTAAATTTGCAATTTATGTTTTTGTTGTTTTTTTTTTTTAATGTTTTCATTTTATTTGGAGCTGGTTTTGGTGTTTACTGAATGCTGTCTCTCCCAACTCATTCTCTAAAAATCAGGAGCAACTTAGATTACTGTTTACTCTCCCTTGGAGAATACTTGCTTCATATTTCCTTTTTAAGATAATGGAGGAACTCCTTTGATGTGAAGCATTTCATTGGAATTAAGTAGTCTATTGGGTGATAGCGATTTCAGCCAGGGAGAGGTGTAAAGGAAAAAACATGGTTCTTTTTATTCAAGCAATATGTTATTTTTCCTTTATATTCTTGCTGCTTTTTTTTTTTTTTTTTTCTTTTTTTTTGGTATTTGAAGCCTGACTGCAAACAGGTATTGGAGAAGAACATTACTATGTTCACACAAGACTTCTCTTCTTGATTCAAAGTCCAAAGAGATTTGGGTAGATGTTTAAGCAGCTCCAGACATTTCAGGGCTAACTTAGCTGTAATACTTCTGTCACATTTCTCTACCTCTTCTATTGTGTTGACTGGTGTTTAAACTGTGTTATCAGAGGATGTTATGCACTGCACTCTAGCAGTCGTGTTTTACAAGTTTAACGAAGACCAGGCAGGATGAATTTCTAACATGGCCTATTGGGTTGAATGGAAGTTTCAGTTTCTCCCTGAGTCCTAACATGAGATAGCTTTATAATGTGCTGAAACTAAGTGTTACTTGCTGAGGTTGGACCTGCTCCTCACAGCACCCAAGTGAGCTACAAACTATACCAGTTTGTCATTTTTTACGGTTTATTCCTTTTCTTTTATTTGAGTTAATACTATTATGGGGCCAGTAAAGAGAAACATTTCCAGTTTCTTATTTGATAAAGGGATTTGATAAATAAGAATAAAATAGCATTTAGGTAAAAATTTGGATAAATATAAACAGGAAAAGAACACCATCTAGAATTATTTAAACAATTTATACAAGTATACTTTAGAGTATAATACAAGCTACCAATAAAGGGAATATTGTGTCTATACATGTCTCTCTCCATGTCTGACTGTAGGATATGACAGCTACTTCTGAAGTTGCATTTACATGTGAGGGAAAATAAATGTACAAACATAAAGTATTGAGTATACCAGCTTGTTTACAAGATGAATTTTGGACATTTTGACCTGTGTATTCGTCTAGTTCATCCTGGATATTTTTTTCATATTTGAAACTTCTGAAGAGCATAAAGCACACATCACTTTAGTGTTCTGAAAAGGAGAGGGTACTGTCTCTGCTGTGATCTTATTTTCACTTGAACAAGGATGGAAGTTACGATTTTGGACTGGAGCTTTGTCCACTACAAAGTAAGAGCAGTTATGCTGAACCTGACCAAACACAGTAGCTCATCAGTGACTGTTAGCAGATGCTGAAGGAGGAGGCATAAGCACTGTGAAAATATTGTAGGATCTCTAAACAATTTAACAACACCCCTATTGGTAGCTAGGAGGGGAATTTTATTTCCATAAATGAGAAGGGAAACACCCATCTCAATGATTTGAAGTTTGGTTTTATCCCTGAATGACTTTCGACTTTTAAATCCTAATAACATTGCTGCTGAAAAACAATTTTCTGTAAAAAATCAAAACATCTTTAAATGTTCTTATTCTCTACTTTCCTTTTGGTGGACACTTTTTAACAAGGAAAACTTACCCACACAGGAAACCAGTGACTAACGACGAAGCAGATAATATCATTGTTGGAAACACTAACACATTCCTAAAAAAGTCACCCTCTATTTGTGATTATGAAGTCTACATCCTCACATATGTGCTCTGGGCATGAGGAGAACACTAAATGAGAAGGAGCGTTCCACCAAGGCTATGTGGAAAAATGTGTATGTTTGTGACCTCTCTTCGTATGAGGTCTTTCTAAAAGTAATGGGCATCCATAGTGTTCATAGGTACTGGTGGAAGAGATGGCTTTTTGCACAAAACCGGCCTTAGAACCTCACCTCATCGATCTGCATTAACCCTGAAACATCTGACTGATTTGACTTACATGTGGCAAGTGATGGAGTAAGGGGAAAGTATTTCACTGATGTGCAAAGAAGGGCTGCCAATACTAGCAAATACAGTCTGCAGCCCAGCAGTTGGTTTCAAAATGTGCATCGAATAGAATCATGTTTTGCATTTGAGTGTAATTATCTTGAGGACACATTTGTTTTCCCTGAAGGTTTCACATTTAACTTGAAATTATGATTGTTAATGGTAGCGCCTACAGTGCATCAGGCACTTTCAGATACAGTGCCCTGAAGTCATCACGCGTGCACCACTGTTATGAAGTCTAGTGTTATCAATATTGCTGTTGTTTGGAACAGTGATTCTTCATAACCAATCGCTATGGGAATTCAAGTGAAGTGCTAATATTTCATCGGGCTTTGAGGCATAGAAACAGTGACTACCAATATTCTTTGCAGCATTTCCCCCTGCTAACAACAGTGGAAGCTGAATAAAGACAGTGCAGTGGACTCCACGGGTCTCAGCACTCTTAAAATCACACCTTTCTCAGCTATGATGTTGCTGGTTTCTCAGCTTCATATTTGTATCTGGAGGAGTGTTACAAATAAATTGTTCAACTACACTGCTGTTGGTGGGATGGCCAGTTTGTGCCCACTTACAAATGGGCAAATTGAAGGCAGGCACATTTGTTTGGAAGTACATTAAAAGTTGTTTAAACTCTGAAAGCAAGAAGTTTCTGTGGGGGCACCCTGGTGCCATTCTCACTCAGCTGCTGGTTTTGTGGAAGGGTTAGGGCTTTATTCTACTTTAAGGGAGACAGTGCTCTTTTCTTTAGAAAAAAAGTACCTTGTCTACTTGCATTATTCTGTCTTTAATCTTAGAGAGGAAATTCTATCTATAAAACATTGTTATAGAGGAGATGACTAAATTGTGCTTAGCTTTTTTTTAACATTGTAGCCAATGAGTGGAAAAGTAGTATAGCATTTGTGAACAGTTAGTCTCCTGTTCCTCCCCTAAAGATGGATAAAGTGGACCATAGCACTTGAGAAAAAAAAAAGAATATGGCTAAAAGAATAAACATTTTAGATGTCTCATTGTATTTATTTTGCTTAGTTTTTGGTCTGTCCTTGTTATATCTGGATAATACAAGAGACTGTTTAAGGTAAGAATTGCTCTTTTCTGTTTTCATCAGCTAAAATAATATTGTGTTTCATTATGCTATATCATTTTTATATGAAGTAGGGCTGCATTGCCTAGTTCAGATAATATTTGAAATGTTCTGAACACTCTTTTATTCTTCTGGAACACAACCAGCCACAGACATGCTAGAAATGTTGGCCAGTGACCATTCAAATTACACTCCAGTGTTGTCCTTCGCTATATTTTCTTGGGCAACAGCAGGCCCCTTGCTTTCATTTCTGAGCAATTCTGGGTTTTTTGCCTGCTGTCCTACCAGGAGATTTGGAGGAGGCCGCCGTAAGCACCAGTAATAATACACAGGGGTTGGGAACACTGTTGTGGTGATGCTCAAGAATGTCTACAGTCTTGAAAAGATATTAGGAGAGAGGGAGTTGCTAGATGAAGACACATCAGAGCTGGGGGATTGGGGCAAACTGTCACAGACAGACCTCAGCAGTGGGAGCCAATTTGCTGGTGGTGGTAAATTAGATAAGTATTAGTTTAATAGGCCATGCAAATATAACTCATGTACCCATATTACATTATTTCTGATGTGTGCCTGTCATACTTTCTGTGCTTTAAGTGCCGTAACCAGAACTAGAGTGAGGAAGTGAAGTGGTATTTGCTTTCATTGGAAGATCATGTATAAGAGTAAACAATGTCTAAAGCAAGTGTTAGATCTTAGTGATCTGTAGGAGACAGAGAAGAAAACAGCGCATGTCTGTTTATTGAAAGCAATCAACCAGAATAGTTCAACTTGTAATGAAATTGATTTACTTGAATGTCATCTTCCATCTGAGAATGGGGGTATTTGCATGTCTCAAAAAAGGAAGTATAAGCTTAGTGAGCAATGGCTGCAGGGTTGTGAATCAAATGAGACAAATCTATTCTAAAATATTCAAAGGTTTATGTAAACATTTTATGTATTCTACATGTAAAGCATATTTTATGGCTAAAAGCACTGAGCAAGATGGATCTTTTTTTCCTAAGTCAAAATGGAGCACCAGGTCAATTTAGAGAACAAAGCAGTGCACGCTGCAGCAAACACGATGATGTGCTGTGATGTTATTTCTTAAATACATCGTTCATGCTATTAGATATGAATAATTTCTGTTCTATTGTTCTGATGAACACTCTCAATTCTAATTTCTATTTTTATTTGCATTTGCAATTAGTGTAGCCTTTGCCATAAAAAAGACTGGAAAAAGGCATTTATTTATTTTTTTTAATGAGTTTACAGGTTGGTATAATGTGTAAGTTTGTCTGCAGGAGTACATAGCCTTCTTCTGTTCCTAAATCTTTCTCTCAAATAAAATATAAAGCATGGCAATAAAGCAAAAGGTTTTTTTTAAACACAATAGAGAAAAGAAGAGGGACCTGAGAGAGGTTTTGGTGGAGTCCTCAGCGGCAACTGTTCCAAGAGTATCTGATGAAATATTTCCTGCTGACCACTACGATACTGCAAAGTTTAATAGACATTCCGTGAGATAACTAGCTGGCCTTTTGAGTTCACACCACTACATTGGGAAGCTTAAGTACCACTATTCTACATGTGTGGTTTGGTTCCTCTGCCACTGCCTTTTATTAGTGTTCATTGAGTAATACATTTAAAGATATTTTTTTTTCTTGCTGGGAGGAGAAAAGATTAGGTATGTTAGCCTGCAGGTGAGGCCTCTCTTCCCTACCTTTCCTTTCCTTTAAACAAAGAAGACATTAATAAACACAATAGAAAAACCTCTCAAAAAGGTCTTGCTGCCAGTTAGCACCTCATTTTTCAGAAACATATAGAGAAGGTGTGAGATTTTGGGGCCCTGGGCTTGTCCTTACATGATGGTGGTGCAAGGCAGAGGAAGAGCTCAGCAGCAGCAGTTGTATTCTCCCCACAAAACAATTACAACTTGTGACACAGGAGTCTGGACCCTCCCCTAACTCTTGTTTTAAACTTCAGCCTCACAAAATCACCCACACTTTGGTGCATGGGAAGGTGGGGTGTTTTAGGGTTTTTTTTTCCTTCTTTAGCCTGTCCTTTAAAGCTGCCCTGAAAAAGAAGCTGATTGCAATGGCGGCTTTCCTGATGAAATCTTCATTAGGGAATGGCTTGAGGTCATCCATCATCTCACAGGAATAACAGAAATGGTGTCTGACAGCAATAGCTCTGGCTCTCTGGAGCTGGACTGAAACTACAGCCTCAGGGAAAAATGTACTTTTCATCCTTTTTACCCAACAGCTCCCCCAGCCCCTCGATTTCCACATAGCTCTATCAAGCAGCCAATTCACATGCTGAGGGGAGTGGATGTTTTATGTGTAGTTGAACAGCAACTCTCCCAGGGCTCTTAAGCATTTAACTCATTTTTATTTTGGGAAGAAAGAAAAGAAAAGATTCCAGATGTTTTATGTTTACGTTTCTGGAATTGGTGCATTGCAGACAGCTCCTGTGCCTCTCTGGGAAACAGGTAACAACACAAGGAGTCCTCCTGCTCATGCAGTGGTCAAGCCTTGATAACTGAGGTACAGAGCGGAGTTTAATAAAAGGAGTATTGCCCACTTTTTCTCATAATGTCTTCCTTTTCAAAACAGAATTGTCTGGGGGGATTTTGAAGGCTTTTTATTTAGACAGTATATGAGACCTTTGTTCAACTCAACTCAAGTCTGCTTTCACTGCCAGCTGTCTCAGGGATCCCTGGGGCAACTCCATGGGCTGTAGCTGCGTCCACAGTGTGCAGATGTTGTGCAGTGTGGTTGGAGTCACTGCTCATGCATGCTACGCTGTGTCGCAATGCACAGTAAATCCAGAGCATCGAGCCATGAATGTGTCACCCAGATGATTTGTGCAAAACAATAAATCCAGCATTTATTGCGTTGGACTTTACACGTGGACATGTCAATTGTTTGTAAAGAACATATAGAGTGTGATGTTCCTAAACTGATATTACCAAGTATGAGCAATAGTTACGGGCACAGATTTATCTCGGAAAAAAAATTCCTACATAAAAATTGTTGGAGTCTACACAGGAGGATAAGCTCATAAGGCGTGGGAAGAAAAAGTAGCGTTGATCACATTGGCACTGGGGCTCGTTGTTTGCTGAAAAATTTCTTTAGATTTAATTCGTATTACTAACTTTTTTCATCGACAATTCAAGTAGTTGTCTTTCAAGACTAAATACTTGCTCCACCTCCAAAATTTTCTTTAGGTAGAAATACTGCTTCATGGAAAGCATATTCATTTTGAGTAGACTTTTTTTTTTCCATGAAAGAAGTGACCTGCTGTAGTGCATTTTTATATATAATTATTTTCAGTTGCAGATAGCACATTTTCCACAGCATAACACATTTGATCATACTCATGGAAAACATTTGAGGTGTTTTCCTCAAAATTAATAACTAATAAAAATCACAAAAGAAAAATTTCATGCCATTGAAGTTTGTTACATAGCCTTCATGACAGAAAGATGCATTCTGGCTTTGCCTGTATTGCTGTGATATTAAAGCTTGTTCATTGAACATCGCAGTTACTCTAATTATATCACTGGGGATTTGGATAGAAGCTGGTCTGCAGGGCTCTGCTCACTTGCAGCATCATCTGTGTGTGCTAACTTCAGCTGAGGATGCTCATGGCCAAGGAGAAACTGCATCTCTCAAGTGACCTTCCTTGCGATAAATGCTTGTGCTCTGGGATAAAAGAATTGGGTGGAGGAAGGAGGGAAGGCTAGGAAGACTGGGAAATGTTACTCCCTGTTTAGCCTAGACATGGGGAGGAGGATTGTGCCTGGTCCTGAGCCATCGCTGCACTTTTCCACACTCGATGGCCAGGTAGCTGTCCTTGGCTTCTCTTCCAGCTCACCTTCCTGTGTGCTGGCAAGTTGGCAAGGGCAGCTGCAGCTACAGGAATGAAAGAGCACCCATGCAAAAAATGACAGTGGTGCCACTGGTCGTGTGTTTAACACTGTTTTGCCATGTTAGGTATCTCATTCCTGTTCATTTTGTCAGGGAGAGGAGGCAAGCGAAATCTTCATTTTCTGACTGGTGCGTTCATAGGAATAGGCACTGTCCATGTCTGTCACTCATTCCTACCTTGCTCAGGCATGGAAGTAGGAAGTCAGCGTGTCACTACTGATAAACCAGGAGTCCAGACAGTCTAAACTGGATGCTACAAAGTCATTAAAACTGTTTAAGACAGGTATTACAAATGAATTTTTAGATTAAATTGACTTTTCCTTCCCCCCCCCCCCCCAAATTACAGAAAAGGAAAAGACCTGTCTGAAGGCCATGCTTTTTCCCTGAGTTCAACAAAAAATGAGGATGTGTCTTTTTTTTCTTAATTTTTTTTCCTGGTAATAAGGTACGCATATTCACTGTGAGTGCACACTTTTCAAATTTATGGTGACAGCAGCTCCACTTGTCTCCAGAGACAGGGTCCTAATTTCTTAGAGACAACAGCTCTAGCTATCCTTCAGAAATAAAGAGCAAATACAACTGTGAAAGTTGCACAGATGTGTTGTCACCTGGTGAACTGCCACATTGCCCCACTATGCTGAGCCCTCCTTGCAGTCCAGGGAGGAGAAGAGAGAGCATTTGTCCTAACTTCAAATTCAGAGTCGGTAAAGCCAGCAGCAGGAAATGAGGCTGGCAGTCTGGTGAGATGGGCTGCACTTGAAATATTTGGGATAGAGTGTGCTGCTGCTTCTGTGTTATCAGGAATCCAGAAAATGGGACATTTGGAGAGTGATTTGCTCTTGTTACTGCTGCTGTCTCCCTGAAGTAGAAGTAGGTGTGGTAGTGAGGGCTCTGCCTTTTTCTCCATTGTCTGTTACCATTTTTATCTGGCTGGATGGTTGTACTAGCTACAGATGTTCCCAGGACCTCGTGGCACGGGCTCCAGGCTACCAAGTTGTTGTGACAGCTCGATTAAGAGTGTGTGCCACTGTGGCAAGTGGTGTCAATTCTGTGTTTTTTGCCACTGGATGTCAGGAACAGAAAATTGCATGAAAACTGTAGTATGATTGAAATTGCCAGGAACATTTACATTACAGAATCACTGTGCTCCCAGGCTGTAAAATTAAATGTTACTGCTCACTGGAGTAATTGAGTTGAAATGGCTTGCAAGAAGGCACTCAAGTAATTGTCATTTGGAGAAAGTATTATTTGTGTTCAAGTTTACAAATTCATTTTGTGCATAGGGAAGCTGGTGCAGTGCTTCTGGGACATCCATTGGGAGTAAGACAGCAGTCAGGGTAGCGGCACTGAGCCCAACCTCACCTAAGACACACCACAAGGAGTGGGAGCAGGACACAAAGATGAACAATTTCACGTGCAGAAGCCCTGTGTGTAAATGAAGTTCAGCATTTTGCAATGGGGATGCAAATGCAGAAGTAATTTGGGCAGCCTGCATATTCCTGTAACCCAGCCACCCATGGCCCAGACATACAGGAGAGTGGAGCTGAGAAAGAATGCTGCACAGTTAGCTGCAGCAGTATTGTGAACGCATCATTCTCTGAGCACCAGAACTAAAAAAGCTTAGTTTCCTCCAGATTTCTGTCAGAAAGTTGATTGATGTGGGTCTTTCAGAAGCTCACAAGATCTGAGTGAAACTTTTTCATGATTAAGGCATTTATAAGGCATCTTTCCTACGTGGAGACTCTGATGTCTAACAAAACGTTAACACATACTACTTTTTTTTTGGTCTCTCACCTCCCTTTATGGCAAAAGACATGTAGAACAATAGTTTATCTTTGCAAACCTTAGCTTTCTCTTGGGTTTGGCAGTAAACTGCCATTACATTAAGAAGTTATGAACACAGACAAGCAGCATGTTTGCCTCATTTCCCTAGCAACTAGGATAAAACAGCCACTGTTTACTGATAGGAGATGGGAATGAAGTCTACTTTAGTTTTTCTAGTCATTTTCCAAACATGGTGGTGTAAAATAAGACTACTGAGTGAGCATGTGTGTGTGCATGTGTATGCAGAGTGCAGGCCACTTTGAAGAGGCAGGCCATTCCAACAAAGCTATTCCTCTATTCTCTCCAACATTCAGGTAGAAGAAAGTGCTTTCTCTAAGCTGCAGGTTGTCTTCCACTTGAAAAATAATCTGGGAAATCAGTAGTTCCTAAGAGCTTAGCTGAATAGGACCAATTGCTCCATCCAGTTGAGAAATGAAGCAATAATTAGGTGAAAAAAGAACAACGTAGGGCATAGTTAATTGTGCAGCTAATTGTGCTGCAGTGCAATGCATGAACAGAGGGAGCCTTTGAATAGACATGTGACTGAAAGCAAGTGAAAGAAGCAATGCAGTCACCTTGTGGAAGATACCCCACTTCCACTTACATTGCATTAGCTAAGCAGGAGGGGGTTGAGAGCCATATTTTTCTTCCTTTTTCATATCTGCCCAAAGTGCTTATGTGTCTTTATCTCTGTGTATTGATTTCTCTGTGCTCTGAGCCCTAAATAACAGTGAATCTGCCCTTCTAACTTGTGTTGAAGCATTGCGTTGGGAACTGTCTAAAATCAGTTTTGAGAATAAGGCATATTAGTTTAAACAGTTTTCTCCCATTAGTGACACTGATGAGACTGCCATGTTCTTGCTAGCTTAAGGAGAGTAAAGTGAGAAAATTCTACCTCAAAATTGTTTGCAGAGATTTTTTCTAGTATCTTTTATTCCTCTTAACTAGATGGCTTTTCTGTCTCAGTTAAACCGCAGTCACTGATGGAGAAGAAAAACTCTTCTCCTTTTTGGTAAAGTACCTTTAAAGACTACAGGTTAGGTTCAAATGTTTGTTGCTTTATGCTGCTTCAGTGTTGCTTTATGCTGCTCCAGTGATGTAAAGCAGCTGCTAACTCACTGTAACCATTCAACTGAACTGGATTTACAATGCTTTGCATTGCTGTGATGATGCAAGGCAGCTGGAAAAGACCAGTGAATCTGTTGCTTTAAATGAAACAAAATACTTTAATAATTAAAAGTACAGTGCTACTTTTATCTCTGTTTGACATTTGTTGTGTTTTTTTTTTCTTCTACTCCCTGTTTATAAAGACCAGATTGTGCCCATGATTGCCATGATCTGAAATTAAAGGCACTGTTTATGAAAAAGAGTACCCCTCAAACTGAGGAAGGGCAACAGAATTCAGCCATGGGAGACATGTGAGGAATAACAGCCTTAAAGTGACAAGCCTTTTTGAATTAGGATGAAAAACTATTTATTATTTTGTCACAGGCAAGTACACCCCTATTAAACAGCTATTTTGTTCATTATGTCTCTCGACCAGTTGATATCGTTTACCATCCTTAAAATTAATATTTTTTTACCAAATATGTGCAACTCTGTCAGTAGCCAGCATTGTAATTAAGGGCCTAATGCTGCTGTAGTTACTTGGTGTGCATTGCATCTCCTCCTGTGCAGGTACAGAGCATTGTGGTTGCTTTCCTCTGGAGCCCTTCTTGTAGGGTATATCCCTGCAAGACAGCAGGGCCCATCTGGGTTGAACTGTGGCTTGCTAAGTCAGCATACATATCTGTTATAGCAAAATGACTGTTACACCTGCTAGTGAGAAAGTTTTGTTGTTGTTTTTTTTTTAACTCTATGTTTTCCTTAGTGAGACAAATCTGCATTTTTGGGAGGTTTTGCAGTTGAGAAGGAGGTAAATAAATTTATCTCCCTTTACGTATGCAACCTGTTTAGATACTGTAAAAAAGCAGCAAAAAGGCAGGCCAATGTAGTATTTCGTATGGCTATCAATGAGTGAAAACATAAACATTTTCTCCTTTTTTTAAAAAAAAAACAACAAACAACTCAACAATAATCCTGTCTGTGAGTGAGGAATGGTGATGGTGGAACACCCAGTGAGGATGTACGAGAAATCACAGGCGGAAGTGAACTCCCATTCAATAGAAAAGCCTAAAAAAAAATGCCAAAAGGGGAAGCAGTCATGTCATGTAGCTGCACAAAGGGGTTTGTGACGTGTTGTTTTCTTTTTCTGCTGCCATGTTTTTGCCCGCTAGCTTGTCTGAGAGGCGAGCTGGAATGTGCCACGGTGAGCTGCCCTCTGTGCAGGCAGCGAGGTGCAAGAGGACCCAGCAGCAGATCTGGTGTATGGTGATTGATCCCTCCATTTAGGAGGCATAATGCCTTCTGAAGCAAAGAGCAGATCAAAGACTTTAATGATTGACAGCGATTTATGCTGCTTTTGTTTTTAATTCCTTGACTCCTGACACATTAAGACAGTACTTTATAAAGGAAGGATGCCGTATCCTAGGGTTACGCCTCCTTTCATAACATGGGAAGCTGAAGGAGCTCTGGAGACTGATACCCACATTTCAGATATATTAGATTTTATTTAAATCTGAGGTTCAGAGGTTTGTGGGCATGCTGTTTCTGTTATTAAATCATTATGCACCTACCTGGGGGGGAAAAAAAGCCAACAATCTTACCAGGAGTGCCTCTATAAACATTTCTTACTCTCCGTAGTGTAAGGCTGGTATATTAAAAATTCTTCGAATAGCTGACCTCGACAGGTGTTTTATTTGAGCAAACAAAACAATAAATAGTAATATAATCCCTGTGGAGCTGGCGTTAGGTTTTGTGGGAAGTGCATAATTTCCTATACTAAATGTAGGAAGCTGCACAAATTTAATTTATTCATTTTAGTCATTAATACCAAACCATCTTGGAGCTCTTTTGGTCCTCAGACCTGAGGTCTGAAGCCTGTTGCACACAGTTCCACGGAGGTTTTTTCTGTGCTTTGTGTTATGTTTTGTTCTTCTTCAGTGGTGTAAACACTCTTGAGGGTGTCTGCCAGCCAGGGTGCAGTGTGGAGGAGAGCAGCCCAGAAACCCTTTTGCCCTGAGGGTGGGTGTTACACCATGGTGCTTGCAGGAAAACGGCGAGCCCTCGCTTGTCTGAGTGGTGCTGGATACACTGCAGCACTGCGCTCACAGCTGGCTCTGCTGCCAGTCCCTGCAGTACAGTATAAAGCAATTATTGTACTTTTGGCTCCTTGCTTCTGGAAGGCCTCACAATTTAAGGTCTGGTTTGTTTGTTTGTTAGTTTTAATTCAGACCATATGTAGATTGCAGTTTTAGTGGCTGTATTTGACATGTTCTGGAAGGATGATATCTACTTAAAAGATGCGCTTTGCTGAAAACATTTTGCCGTTCCTCCATGTGACAGAAACTGTGGTGGTGTCCTGGGCTCTCCAGACAGGGGGATGGTGGATTTCTTAAATCATTGCCGCTGCCATGCTGGGAGAGACAGGGGTCAGGCAGGCCTTGGTGTCATTATGTCTGTATGGCCTTGGAGATTCCTAATCCTTCAATTTTAATGGCGAACAAAGAACAGTCTTGAAGAAACTTTAAGTCTGAAATGAAGGTTATTTTAGGCTATTACATGTGTACTACATAAAGGAGTGATGACTCTCGTATTTTCGTTTTCCCTTATATATGAGTAAACTCCTCTGTTTGATTAATAAAATCTGCTGCTGCTCTTGCATTGCCATGACAAAACTGATACTAAAGGAATGCCATCTTCAGGTTAGGTGGACCATTCTCACCCAAGATGGCAAATGCTTCCTTTTTATGCTTACTATAAAGCCTGAGGTCCTACCCATTAAGAGATGATGGCTGAACCAAGGGAGCCATTAGAAAAGCCCATCACTATATTTTATTGTTCTCATAAAGTTCATGAATTAAGATCCACATTTTAAGCATAATTTACTATTAACTCCTCTATTAAGTATTTATTTATCTACAGAAGGAAAGTGCTCTTACAGCACTGTTCTCAGGGGGTTTGAACTATGCTTAAATTTTAACTTGAGAATTCTGTTCAGCTTGCTAGGAGCAGAAATCTTTCCTAGCTTTGTACATGTTTTCATTAGAAGATTTCAACTAAGTTATGAGCCAGCAGTGTGCCCTTGGTGCCAAGAAGGCCAGTGGAATCCTGGGGTGCATAAGGAAGTGTGTGGCCAGTAAGTCCAGAGAGGTCATTCTTCCTCTCTACTCTGCCCTGGCGAGGCCACATCTAGAATACTGCATCCAGTTCTGGGCTCCCCAGTTCAAGTACCAGAGAGAGTCCAGCAAAGGGTGACAAAGATGGTTGGGGGATTGAAGCATCTCTCTTATGAGGAAGGGCTGAGAGAGCTGGGACTCTTTAGCCTGGAGAAGAGAAGGCTGAGGGGAGACCTTTTTGATGGCTACAAGTATCTAAAGGGTGGGTGCAAGGAGGATGGAGCCAGACTCTTTTCAGTAATTCCCAGTGAGAGGACAAGGGGCAACAGGCACAAGCTGGAATATAGGAAGTTCCATTTAAATATGAGAAAAGACTTCTTTATGGTGAGGGTGACAGAACACTGGAACAGGCTGCACAGGGCGGTTGCAGACTCTCCTTCTCTGGATATATTCAAGACCCAACTGGATGCAGTCCTGAGTAATGTGCTCTAGGGGATCCTACTTTAGTGGGGGAGTTGGACTAGATGATCTCTAGAGGTCCCTTCCAACTCTGACAATTCTGTGATTCTGTGAAGTTCTCTTTGTGTTGGTGAACTAAAGAATTTGGTTAAAACCATGTGAACATGGGAGTCCAATAGCCCAAATATAGCTAGAATTTTGACAGAGTTAAGAAATGGAAAAAACAAACAAAACCTTTCTTCATAACAGTGGCCACAAGCATAGAAGAGCCAAAAGCCACCTGAAAAACAGAGGCCTGTATTTTCAAAAGTAATTCAAAAGAACATTTGGTACATGCTTTCCTGTTGTTGGTTAAGAATGTTCCTTACTGCTAGGTATTCTTTAGGAGCTTATGAGATTAGTGATGCACAATTGTTTCTATAGCCTTTCATCCTGGGATTTACAAACAAGTATTGTGCTTTAGCTTGTACATAACCCATCCCATTCAGCATAATTTGGTGTTGAACCTGCTTTGCCAAGTCAATATTTACTCTTCATTTGTTTTTTATTGTCAGCTCAAATATGGGTCATTGACAAACTGCTTCAGTTAAGTTGGACCAAAGTTTAGCTACTTTGTATAAAAAATATAAGAACTCCTTCATTTCCAGATTTTCTTAAGCATACAATATTTAGAGCAAAAGATTAGGAAAGATACTGCGTTACAGTTTAATTTCGGTCCTGTTGGTGGTAGAGATTTTCAAATAGCTAGTGTAAATTAGATCAGCAAAATGGTCAGCTGATTAGGACATCATTGATTTATATACTTGGAAAAACTGAAATGGAAATCCATTTATGCATTCATACATTCACTCGCCCCCGCCCCACCCTGGTTCTTTTGCTTTTTTGTTTCCTGCTCACTGTCTCTTTTAGAAATACAAGTTCTAGTATCGCAAGTACTTTTCAGGCCATATCTGCACATTAGGGGTTGCTCATAAAAATGAGCTGTTCATCTGCCCCACCCTGAGCATTACATTCATCCCCTTCACATCATCTGGCAAGGAGAGGACAGATGCTCAAAACCACAGGGGATTGCAGGGGATAGTATTGAGACCTGTCTGAGGAGGAGGTCTGAAGGGACAGTGTGACTTTCAGCTGCTGCAAGCGGCTTCTAGGGTCAAGCTGGAAATTTCTTAGGAGTGAAAGCAAACATAACCCAAACTCGTAGCCAAAAAATTATTGGTCTGACTTTAGATAGCAAAGTTAAATTTAGTAATTTAGAATTACTTCTTCCCCTCATTTCCATCTCTAAAAGGTTAGGCATAGGGAGTGCAAATAAATAGCTTTCAAAATCAGACACAATCCTCAGGCTGGGGTCTGCAATCCACTCAGTCTTCTTTGTCTGTTCACATGGACTTTAGCACCAGGTGCAGGTGCTAAAGCAGAGCAGTTTGGATTAGGATAATTGAGGTCCCTTATGACATGAGCCTAAGCTAAAACAGGTCTCAAAATGTGTCTTGCATATGCTTGAGGGAAACTAAATGCAATGAGGTACCTACTCCCAACTCTCCTTTCTGCCACTGTGTCCCAGTGCAACCCGGGAAGGTGAACGAGCTGTCATCTCCTGCACAGCCTGAGGCACTTGCGCTCCTACACTAGTAGTCAGTTTAGCCAGCTATTCCAAATACTGCACAGAAATGTTCATATTTCTGTTGTGAGCCTTAAATATTAGGAAATACTTCCCTTTCCACAGTGTTCAGTCTGGACAATGCCTAAAAAATATTCAGGTTTTCTTTTTTATTTTTGGAATGTACAGTCCACATTAATGGCCAAAGCACAATTCATGAATAAAGTGAATAATTCAAACTGTTTTTAAAAGTCAGTCTGAAAAATAGAAAATATTTTATGCTAGAAGGCACTGTGTTTAAAATCAGGGCAGTATTTTTTTCCTTTTCCTTCTGGGGCCAGATTGGGATATACAAAGCCAGGTGCATAGTACCCATCCAGACCTCCATGGTGTGGGCATGCCAACATTTGAGCACATGCCTGTGCCTTTGTGTGCAGTTCAGTTATTAGCAAGTGGCTTTAAGTGCAACTGTGCACCTTCAGCTCCATATGTCCCATATTATTCAACTGCAATGATTTGGGGTGTGACATAGAATGTGATCCTTTTTTAAAAGGATCTGGAGAAGACCTCTGCAAGCAAAATCTTCTCTTCAGAAGAGTACTTATTGTGTAAAAATACCAAGCCATTCTCTCGAATAAATAAGATTACCATACCTGTGGATGTGTACTCACACAGAAGGGGAGATGCTTAGTTGCACTGCTTGCACAGAAGCACGGTTCTGTTGTTTTCCAGGAGAACAAAAGGTTAGCTTGAATAAATTTAGCCTGTTTTTAAGATTGTATTAGAACGTTATCATTCAGTTTAAAGTGTTCACAAAATACAAGATGGCAGAAGTTCACTCATTTTAAATTATGGGATGATGAATGCCCCAGGTTTTCTGTAAAAGACAACTTGTGCAGCATGACTTGAAGGTGGAAGGTGTTAAGCTCTGTTGGACTCAGCAAGGGGGATGAATTCAACAATGATCCCTTCCCTGAAAACCTCTTGTTGCACCCCCTTTTATATATATCTTAAAGCTGTAATCTTAAACACCCAGGTCAGTTTTAATGAAATGATCCAATAGAAGGAGTAAGATGGTTTCAGGAAGGAAGTTCAAAACACTTTAAGGATGAAATACTGTTAAAAACATTTCTTTTTCTTCTGGGGACTATTTTGCTGATCAGATGGGAAAATCTTGCAAAGTTATGTGCTGAAAAGCTTAGAGGGCTCCCTTCCTTTTTCTTTTTTATTGTCTCCATGCGAGTATCAATCAATTCCAAACTGTAAACAACTGGCCAGCTGAAACTGGTACAGCCCTTTTCTTACTGGGCCTGTTTCCAGGGAAGAAGTTGGGATTTGCCACTGCTGTGTCACTTGCAGTGTTTGACACAGAGGCAGACACCTTCTTTGTCTATGCTGACACTGGGCTGTGGTGGCTGCTCCCAAGTCTCTCTTGGTGGCTGGGAAGCCGTTGAGAAATGTGATCACAGCGGAGAGGTGGGAGGATTCACATGTATGTGCTCCTGTGTTCGTCAGAAGACAGGTTTTCCTGCTCTCCTCACTTGGCATGGGTCAGGTATTTCCCACTGAGAATACAGAGTCAGAAATAGTTGGATTTCAAGAGCAATCATACTGTGTTTTCTCAAGAACCATAGGGATTGAGTAGTAGTACTCTTGAGCTAAGCTTTGGAAGTTACATTTTTCATTGCCTGTTACAAAACCCCCTCCATTTCTACACTGTCGAAGCATCTTTTGCTTTAACCACATGCCTTGTTTTTGTCATAGTCTAATCTTCCCTCATAATGTTGCTTTATTTGAGTTTGTTCAATGTAGATGGGAACACCTACGCAAAACCCCACCCCCTTTTTTCTGTAATTAATTCTGTAATCTTTAATGTGACTATCTCTTGTTGAATCTTGCAAACCCACTACTGAAATACATCATCTTCTTCACCAGTTTGGCACTGCACTTTCCTCCACTCCTTTTAAAAATGTTTAGAGGAGGAAAGGGAACAATATCCCCCTGTCAGGGAGACAATCTGCTCCTCGCTTCGGGGAATACTTTGGAATAAACAGATAGAGTTTGCTCATAGAATTGAACAAGCTAAATATTAGTCCCAAGACTGTTTCTTTCTGTTTTGTCCAGCACCAAGCTGATGATGAATCTTGTGAAATCTCTAGAGTAGTTGCTATTCCCATAGTTCTTACTGACAATTTTTTGGTCAGTTGCTGGATTTTTTTTCTTCTGTTTTTTAAATACCAAAGGAAGCATGGTAGGTGGCCCAGTGGAAATTTACTTAGATCCTTCAGCTGGGGAAATCAGGCTGATGCATACTAGCATTGATAAGACTTGGGCTGCTTTGCCCTGGGGTTGGTGAGACATTTAGATGTTAGAGGTGCAGTTGTGACCCTCCTGACTGAGAAGGAGGCAGAACATGCTCTTATCAGATCAAAGAGGAGGATTGTTTTTAAGTGTGGTTTGCAATCGCTTGGTATGCTAAGTGGCTGGCTCCTAGCTAAGAAGGGTTGAGCACTGATTAGCCTGATGCAGCTGGAGAAAGATGTAATTTTGCTGAATCTTAGAAAGGTGCTGTCTTCTGACCAGCACTACTGGTGCTGTGTGTCTGCCAGAGAATGTATAGGAAACATATATGGGGTATCCACAGGTTTGCTGAAAACTTGGGCTGTTTGTTGTGATGCTACTTTGCAGGCACAAAATCTATCCCTTCAGTGAACAGGACAGGAGGACATTTTTGGCACACAGAGTGACCATATGCAATTAGTATTAGTAAAAACACCCACCAAAATGCTGAGTGCTGTGCTTTGGGTCCAGAAAAATGACACCCAAGTCTACTAGGGGATAGGTTGGTGGGTGGCTCGGGAGCAAAACATGGCAAAAAGCCTCTGTGTTTTGTTTAGTGTTGATGGAGAAAATTGAATTATATTCTGACAACGTAGCAGTGATAACTGAGGGTTTTGTGCTGGGGGAGGGTTAGTACAGTATGCTCGTACATTTCACTTTTCCAATCAGAATATTAGCATTGTTGTGGCTTTTTGTTTCTCCCTTTCAATGGAGGAAGTTGATGGAGAGGTTGGATACCAGTTCTGCCTCAGTGATTCATTAAAGCAGAGCTGGAAGAGCGGAAGTCACCCTATTCAAAGGTGTGGGGAGTGTTTTATTGTTCTGCACAGTGCTGTGAATGCCAACGATTTTGCAGCTGTGAAAAGGGCTCTTAATGAGTTTCAGCATTTTAATGTACTTCAAGTTCCCAATTGTACAAATTTAAGAAGCTTAGCAATTCAGTATCTCCTGAATAGTAGCATTTATTTTATACTCTAAATACACACGGGGAAGTCTCAACAATATTGCAGGAAGTCTTGGTAATATTGTGGCTCCTTCCTGAGGTAATAGCTTTAGAGGACCTAATTGACTTGAACAGTGGAACTGGTCCTTTAAAAAGCATGCACACACAATTTTTTGATTAATGAGCCCCATAATAAATCATTAATCTTTTTTTGCTCAAAAAATTATCTGAATAGTTTTCAAAGTAGAGGAAGTTGTGTATGTTTTCCTAAACTGCCTTAGTGATACAGTGCTTGCATTTCCAATCTATCATCTTAAATTTACAGAAAAAATAACCCAGTCTAATTTAATTTTTAGAAAAACAAGTCCAAACTCTGAACTACTTGGTTACTAAGAGGCATGCGAAGGAACATGTAGATAGGAGTACTTCCTCTTAGAATAATAAAAGCACTGTAAAATGACCATGTAATAAGTGTCCTTCATCCCGAAGGATCCCAAAGTGCACTTAGAGATTTTCTATAGTCAATGTGGGTCATTCACCCATCACTTGAATGAAACCAGTCTTTACTGGCTGCACTAAACAACACTTTTTATAGGAAGGAAATCACAAATAACTCTTGCATTTGAAACTCTGGGGAGAATTTGAGGTAGGCAGACTGTAATTGCCCAACTTGGAACCAGGCCAAAAGACTGTGATTAATATACTCAGGCTGCACTTTAATTGTTCTAAAGTAGTCAGGGCCTTGGTTTCAAGTGTGCTTTGTCTCTGAATAGTATTTCTTTTTCTTCATGTTAATTTTGGAGCTTATAGAATGGGTGGCAAGTTTAGCCAAATTTTAAAATTCCCTTATATAAGGATCAGCAACATTGGAACAGTACAACATGGTTTTCTACATGTATCTCAAGTGACAGAAGCTGGGTTTATATTTTCTGTTTTCTTCCTATTTCTCTGCATGACCTTCTGATTTGGTTGGATCCCTCAAAATAATTTCCGCACACTTTGAACTCTTCTAATGTCACTATTTGAGGCTTTAAAATTAATAGCAGAGTAGATGCAAATGGCTCTACTCCTTTACTCTTTTACTTTTCACTTTCTCTGGGAATTGCTTGATCTTTCAGAACAGTGTAATATCTCAAAAACCTGTGAAAGGCAGCCTAGCAGGTTAAGTTGATTGATCTATAATAATAGGGTCATGTAACTTGAAACTGTTTCCCTTAAAAAGCAAACAAGCTGCAGAGGCCGTTGATGCTTTTCTCAGGGGAGCCAGCCTCATCCCCTCACTGGCAGAGTAAGGCTGGGAAGCCTCTGAGTGTCAGGTCCCATCCTGAGGCTGCTGGATATGCATCTGTCTGTGACAGTCATTGATCTACAGATCCACAACTGAGTCAACATCAGGCTGAGACATTACTCAGTCAGATCCAGTGGATATTTATTTTTCTCTTGGGGAGCACGAGAGTTTTTAAGGGATTTTATGTAGATATGACCAGCTTCCATGTTTAGAACATAGGGATGTTCTTCTGGGTTGTTGTTGGTTGTTTTTTTTTTGGGGGGAGGGTTGTGGCCAAAGAATACATGTAACATTAGCTTGCTCTGTTGAGCTAAGCTGATCTGAACACACATTTCTCAGGACTGTAAACTATCAGTTTTGATTCCTTAGGTTTAAGTTGTTTACTGTGAAAAACACACACATGTCCACAGCTGTATATGTTTTACCGTAAGTCACCAGAAATTTCTACAGTCACATTGGGGACTTTACAAGCAAACTGCAATTTCATAGACATCCCCTTAAAGGCATTGGACATGTTACCTTTCAGTCCTACCTCCTTTAGAAATAAGTGCATTTTACCTCCTTAAAAAATGGTTGAAGTTGTTTGCTGTGTATTAGGTGATCTTCTGCCTATGTCATCAACTGCTGATATCAGTGTCACCAAGGATAAGCACTGGCATAAGGTGGAGTGTGCCTCTGATAAAACACTCTTAATTTGCCCCAGTGATGCAATATTAGATAGCTGAGAGTTTAAGATGTTTGGCTTTTCTTTTCACTAAAACCAGTTTGAAAACAAGTTGTGAATACAACACCTGGGAGAGGTAATCCAGAAGCCTGAAGTGTTCAGTAGTTCTAGTTCCTTTCTTGAACACTCTCTTTCTAGTTTTAAAAAATATTCTAAAGCTTGAGCAAAATGACTCAGATCATTTAAGGACCAACACAAAAGCCAGGTCCAGCTTTCAGCGTCCTAGGAGGAGACCCACACCAGCCCCTCTACGCTCTGCTTACAGATTCTCCTTTGCCTTTAATTCCCAACCATCCACTACATCCAAAATGCCACCTTCATAATTCCTTTCCAGTCTTGGACTCAAGGAATGCTTGTATTTTGTCTTACAGGTTTTTTTTTTACTGCAGTAAATTCTTAGAGTTGCTTAGGATTTGCAAATGAGAAAGAGGATAATAACATCCTTCATTTGTTGGATTGATACAGCCGTCATTTTTATATGAATGTTTTATACGTTTAGACAAATAAATGTAAAATATTATTACAGGCAGATAGATTTAATCCCACACAAGCATACCACCAGCTAAGCACATAAAATGGCTATGTATGGAGATACCTCCTTTGTATACACAGTCACTCACACATATGTATGCATAATTCAAAAATATCCCTCCTTTTTGGGAAGTCTGGGTATAGTCTTATAGGTCTTTACACATAGACATCTGTTTACCCAGATCTTCAAAATTGAAAGCATGCTTAAACTGGAATGCACTTTTATGCGTGTAATATATTTTGTTTTTACATATGTAATATCAAGTTGTACTTATGTACTTAAACATATAATTCCCATGCATGTACACACACACAGGCACATGCCTATCCATATATACAACTGGCCACAGCTGAAACACTGTATGGACATAAGAAGAGAAGATAAGCACAAGCCACCAAGAGTTCAATATTGGAATGCTAGCGCATTTTCTTGCAGGCCAGCTTAGTACAGTCATGAGCAGTCACAGACAACTGTGTGCTAGGCAGGGTGACCAAGTCTAGATTTCTGGAAACAGAAGCAAAGACAGAGTTACAGGGCTTGAAGCATTTACTTCTTCTTTTTGTCCTCCTTCGAGAGACTGGTCACGCATACTAGGGTTCAAGCATTGTGTTCTGTCTGGAATTTCAACTTGTAGTAACTTTCAATCTCTGCTATCATATTTTATCATCTTGTGCCATTCCTGGTCTCTTGGTTACAAAGGAGCTAAACTGCATGAGCTTTTGCAGGTAGGCACCCTTGATGCAGCAACGCCTCTGAGCTTGTCCTCACTGTCTTGTGAAGAGCCTTGTGCTGCAGAGCTCCTGTCTGGCCACTGTAGTTCTGCTGCATCTGACCAGCTAACTGCTGACAACTGCATGTTTTATTTAATTTCAAATGCCAGAAATCCTTACTTATTTGTCTTCTCAAAGCTCTTAATTTCTGCCATAAGAACAGCACCTGTGCCCTTTCCCATCAGTTTTGTAAGCAGAGGGAAATTCTTTTTGCACTCCACAGTAGGACTAGGTTATGGCTCCTCATGGCTCACAAAATTTGCTCTGTCTAGATCCTTAGTAGGTGGGTAGAACTGGCCACATTGTCCACCTTGCTGTATCTATTCTAATTTCTAAGTGGTTTTCTGCTTTCTTCTGCAGAAAATTGTTGACTCTGTCTTTTCTATGTGAATATGCCACCAGAAACATTAATTGGCTTGGAAAACTTCGAAAAACTTACATGAATATGAAAGACAGAAAAAACTAATTAAAAGTTTGTGGGAAAACTCTCATGAAGAACTCATGCTTTCCTTGGTTTTGGGAAGTAAGAGAGTTCATAGACTCCCTTCTGATTCACTGCCCTGCATCTTGTGGAGACAAGATGTTCTTTGTAGATGGCAAAGCACAATAAAATTCCCTCTCCTCTCTGCTTTCATCAAATAACAAGAGAAGAACCATGGTTTTTTTACTGCCCTCTCTATCCTTGTTCCAACCCCCCCCACACACACACCCTAATATTGTACAGTTGTAGGACTGTCTACTACTGTTCTCTGGCTTTCCCCAAACCTCTAGTTGATGCATTGGATCACTCAGATCCTGATTTTCTGTCTACACAAAGTATAATATACCCTTAAATAATGCTTTCTACCCTACTGGTGCTGGGGTTTTTCTGTCAGGTCATTGAAGCTTTCATGCTTTGCTTGTCTCCCTCTCCTTAAAAGTGCTGTGAGGAATGACGGATGCCTGGCCTGTCTTCCCTGTGCTGTCCACCTGGAGACTGATGTTATGTCTGCTCTTCTGGTGCTTGTCCAGTGGCCACCAGGGGTATTGATTTCCCTCACTGTACTGGCTGTGTCTAGCAAGGTAGTGGGGAGGCTACAGAAGTGGTTTCTGTGAGAAGATGCTAGAAGCTTCCCGTGTCAAATAAAGCCAGTGCTGGCTGGGTCCAAGACAGACCTACCACTAACCAAAACCGAGACAATCAACAATGATGGTAGTACTTCTGTGATAACATATTAAAGAAGGAGAAGAAAATGCTGTGCAACAGCAGCCAGAGAAAGGAGTGAGAATATGTGAGAGAAACAAATCTTCAGACACTAAGGTGAGTGAAGAAGGAGGAAGAGGAGGTGCTTCAGGCACTGGAGCAGAGACTCCCCTGCAGCCTGTGGTGGAGACCATGGTGAGCCAGGCTGTGCCCTTGCTGCCCATGGAGGTTAATGGTAGAGCAGATATCCATCTGCAGCCCACAGAGGACCCCACACGCGAGCAGATGGATGTCCCCAGAGAAGGCTGTGGTATAGTGAAGAGCCCATGCTGGAACAGGCTCTCAGTAGGACCTGTGACCCTGTGGAGAGAGGAGCCCTTTCTGGAGCAGGTTTGCTGGCAGGCAAACCAGGAGAACTTGTGACCCAGTGGGGGACCCACACTGCTGTCTGTCCCTGAAGGACTGCACCCCATAGAAAGGACCCACGCTGGAACAGTAAAAGAAGAACCACAGCCCATGGAAAGGAGTCATGCTGGAGGAAGTTTGTGGAGGACTGCCTCCTATGGGAGTGACCCCATGCTGGAGCAGGGTAAGAATGTAAGGAGTCCTCCCCACTGAGGAGGAAGAAGCAGCAGAGACATGTGATGAACTGACCATAGCCCTCATTCCCCATCCCCCTGTTCCACTGGTCGGTAGAGAAAATCAGGAGTGAATTTGAGCAATTAAACTGATTTCCCCAAGTTGAGTCTGTTTTCCCCATGACAGTGGTTGCTGACTGATCTCCCCATCCATATCTAGAACCATGAGGCTTTTGTCATATTTTTCTCCCCCTGTCCACCTGAGGAGGGGAATGACAGAGCACCTTGGTGGGCATCTGGCGTCCAGCCAAGGTCAACCCACCTCACTCACCTCAAGTCAGTGCTGTGCTTTTCTCATTCATTAGTTGTAGCCTCTGCTGCTCCCCTGCAGCTGAGCATAGCCCTGGGTTAGCTGAGGCCAGAGCATGATGGGAGGTGGTCACACACCTCCCAGCCTCCCCTGCAGGCTACCTGCTGTCTGGGCTCTGCTTTTTGACATTGACTGCAGCTGTGGAATTCTTAGTCAGAAAAATGTGGTGGGACACATCATATGAGCACTGCTGAGACTGAAGCCTGAAGAGCATGGGAGTGCACCTGCTTGATTTGGCAAAGAGGCAGATTTCAGCACCACCATTAACCCTTTTTCCTTTTTTTTCTGCCATTGGGCTCCTAATCTCAACTTCTTTTACCAGGGCCATGTCATACATGGGGCAAGAGTTGCTCTAATGGGTGCTGAGGAGAGGTCAGACAGCTCAGCTGCCCTGTGCAAGGGGGTTCAGCAGTGATAATCACAGCAATTCAACCCTGCCTTTTTGTTCTCTTTTAATATCTTGTTTTTCTAAATAAAGCAAAGTTTCAGTTTCCTCACTTACTAATAAGTATTTCCTCATTTTCATTTGTGAAGGTGTAAATTGAGTATTCCAAAGCCTTCTTGCTAACCCTCTGTTGGGACTTGCTGACTCAGCACTGGGAATTCCACTCACAGGGAGAATGTGATATTGCTGTGTCTGTCACGCTTCTGAGTGATAACCATCACTTGTCACATCTGAAACATGACTTGATTGCCTTTTCATATCTGATGCTTTTAGGACAAGTGTAAGTGTTTCGTGAGTTGTGCCTGATCTTAAATGGGAATGGTATTTTTGTCTGTGTTAAATACAGATTTCTCAAAATAAAACTGTCAAGGCTATGTTTTGTGGTGGATTTTGTTTTCCTTAAGCAGTATCTATGTAGATTTTTTTCTCAAGTTTCTGTAGTAGTTAAAAGAATCTAGACTCCCTGATAATTGATGCATCCTCAAGGACTACTAGGTTTCCATTTCTGGCATATGCATCAAGATGAATAACTGTTCTCTAGCAGTTTGTATGGACTCAGGCTAAGTAGACCTCAACCTTTATCCCAACAGGAATTCCCAGATAACAAAATTCTGACTACATTTATGGTTTATAGGAAGTAACGTAAAACATGGCAAAAGAAAGTGTTCAGTTTTCTTCACAAGTAACCGCATGGGATCTCTGTGTTGCTTGAATTCACCTTTGGTTCAACAGGTCAAATATTAGAAAACATTATACTGTCCCAAAAAGTCCTCTTAAAGCTTCTAATGCTTTCCCTGTGCTGACAATTTACTACCGTTAATAGCTTCAGTCTTTTTCCATTGCAAGTGTAGACAGTTAAATGCTAAGGCTTTGAATTTTACATGGAGAAATCGGAGTTTCCTCACTTAGCCCCAACCAAAAGAAGCTTCTGAAGAGAAACGCATAAGTTCCTATTGATCTACAGATAGATACAATATCAATAATAGTTTAACCCTGTGTGCATATGTAGCATTTCAAATCCATATTGTCTTCATTTTGCTGGAAACTTGAAAGGAAATATTAAAGGGAAACAATAAATGCATTATAATTATCTGAAAAGGTTCATCTACTTGGTTTTTTGCATCTTTAGTAACCCAAATATAGTTTTGAAAATATTTTCCAAGGACACATCTTTATAGTGCCAAGTGAGACCAATTAAAATTTTGCTGTAGAATTCAGTTAGAGAAGGATCAGGCCATGTCACAGCACATACTGTGTCCTTAGGGAGAATGGCTGCTAGAAATAGTGAACAGAAAGTCCTAAAGCCACCCTGGCCAAGCGTGGGTTACACGTACATGAAAGTGCATGTAACTTGTGCCTCTGCTGCTTCATTATGACATCCTGAAGCCACTGGAAGATCAGACAGCAAAGCCCTCCCCTTTGCCACACTCCTATAATTTAGAAAGTCCCATCGCTTCCTTTTTTGAGCTTTGGGAGCAACATGCAACCTCTGCTCTATCACCTGACACAATCTCCATGAAGTGGAGGGGTTAATCTATAGGTTGATCTAAATACTTTAAATCTGGAGTGTGAGGAACCCAGGTTTTCTCCTCTACAATGCTAGATTCTGGTCTGCACTGAGCAAGTGGTATTATTGTATCCTGAGATAGATTAGGGAGAAAACCATTTATTACCACTACCATTTGTAATCCTTTTGGTCCAGTGTTACTATCATGAGAACAGAGAAAATTTGCTTGACATTTTGAGGTAAGAAAATAGCAGAGCCCAATCAGCTCCAGGTGTCACCAGACCATGGCTTGAGGGTTGCTGCCTTGACAAATGTAGAGTAAGATCTTTTAGAAGTTCTGTAATAACTTAAAATGCGTGCTCTAGAATTTCTGTTGCTTTGTTCTCAAGTCCTGCTTTTCAGGATCTATTATTGTGATTTTCCCGATTTCCGCTTATGCAAAGGAGAACTGTAGAATTCATGGAAGAGTTTTACACTGTCTGACTTTTGTCTTGTAACTGTGTTTATGTCAGACGTTTGGGAGTATTATGATTTTAAGTTGAGCAAAAATAATTGTAATTTTCTTTTCTAGATTTTATTACAACTGGACATTTTTTGCACTGAACATTTTGCAAACAAAAAAATGCAGTTCAACTAATAGGTGTCAGTGGCACTGCAGATACATTTAAAGGAGTGAAGTAATTTTACTAAACACTATTTGTGTGCATTGCGTTTTTCAAAAAGCCAAATTATCACAAGTACACATGATAGCGGGATGTTTTTTGTGCATTCTTCTAAGGCCTTTTTTTTTAAGAACACTTTAAGTTAAGCTGTTAATTTAATTTTCTTGATTTAGTGCATATGGCATTTTAGCTTGAATTAGCTTTCTTTCCTCCATTATTGATAATGGAAGGTTTATACTGTGGCCTGACTTCATGCTATGTCCTCTGTAAAGCAAATAATCTCTTCTGTGACCTCTTCTTATTCTGTTTCTGTAAGTATATACATATACACATACAAATGCACTCTTCCTGTGAAATAGTGTTATGTAATCAATTCAGTGAGAATGCAAATAGCAGGAGTTTAATTGCAAGATTTGTTGACTCTGTGCAGGGGTAAAGGACTTGTCTCCTGTCTAAATAACAGTAAGAAAATCCTGGAAAATACACATCAATCAGCATGTGATTTACCCAATATAGGATAAAGCAAATAAACATACACAATGCAATATTGAATACCATGCAATAGGACACTGTGTCTTAACGTCACTAAGACACGGTCAGTGACAAATCAAAATAAATAGGTAAGGTGTTCAACCTAGTTTGCAGTTCATCTGGCGAGTCAGCCTTTTGCTTCCAAAGGTCATGAGTGAGTTTCTGATTTACAGTTAACAGCTAGGAGATTATGTAGCATTTCCAGAAATTGTTATAGATAGACATCAGGTAATCTGAGGTGATTGATTCTTACTTAACAGCGATATAAATAACAAAGTTGTCATTAAAACAGTACAAAAGAGAATATGGAGGCAGCTGAATTCCTTTAAAGCTGGAGTGACACAACTATTTTTGCAGAGGTCGAGTTGCCTTTTTGTCTGCAGTGCACTGTGCAAGTCGGAAACTGGGGGTTTATTTCTAGGAAACTAAGAAGTAAAGATTCCTAAAAATCTCACCCTGTAATGGCAGAAGGATGAAAAATAATTTTTTTACCGGTCTGTGATAGTTCTGGTTATGATTGTATTCTGTGGAAATATAGGGAGGTACCAGGTATCTTATACAGTGCTCTCAAGGCAGTGACCATAGTGACTCAAGTCCGTATTCGCCACAAAAGATGAAGGGTAAATCAGATCACCATTGGCAGATCAAATGCATGATGGAAGGTTCTGCAGCAGCTCTGCGCTGGACAGAGCAATAACAACTCAGTTCCAGTAATATTTAGCTTTAGCAAATGCTGTGCTGTCCATGAACAAACTTAATTAAAAGAAAGCTGAGTCCTGCTTACACAGCACAGCACAGCACTATGATAGTTTGCACAGTGAGAAGAGATCCTGAGCATATATAAACTGTGAACTCTTTTTAAAGTTCATGTTTTTAATTAAAACAGTACTTATAAATAATACTTCACTGTGGAGCTGATACAGATATTTCTGACAAATTATTTCCTACAATACTTTTGTTCTTTTTCTCTTCATAGGTCATGGTTTTTAGGAATTTGCTTGTTTGCATTTTTTTTTACAAAATGTGATAGAGCAATTTTTAACCTATGCCTTGTTTAAGAAGTAGCTGCGAAGAGTGTTTCAGTGATAGCACAGTAAGGCTGGTTGCCCAAGTCATGTGTGACTTTCCTGATCAGATGATCCCAGTCAAAGGGTTCCTAACAGCAGGAGTTCTTTTCTTAAGTCATTATAAAGATAGGAAGTGCTTACATTTACTTATGTAAATCACAATAAAATGCTTTTGAAGATCATTGGGAAAATACTTTTCTTCAAAATAGCACTTGTGTTTTTTGGGTTCATGTGCAGAACCACTGTGTCTTTTCAGAAAGTGTCCTTGTCATTGTAAACAGGCTTTTGACGTGACTTGTTGACAAGCAAGCTTATACAGAAAATGCCTGCTGCAATTATAGTTTTAGATATAACGTTTTATGGATTTGGCTTATTTATTGTTGCATAATAGTTGCATAATTATTCTAAGGCCAAATGTCCTGCAGTGGAAAAAACACATCACTAATAAATTTTGAACCATGGCAGTGTTAAACTCAGGTAGGGTTGGGTATGGAAGATACTTCATGAAACATTGTCAGTATTCAGACTTAAAAGGCACAGGGAGTACCATGAAGTAGATATAACAGGGTGGAAGAAAAATTTATCATCTCAGGATGTTAAGTCTTGGCTTATTAGAGCCTTTGGAAGGCCATCAAACAAACCACAGATTCTTTTGAAGGTATCTAAGACAAAGTAAGCCTCCTTGAATACCCCAATGTCTTCTGCTCAGCAGTACTTTTCCTGTGAGACCTTCAGTGTTTAGACGCAGTGCCTGCAAAGAGCTTTAGAAGGACTGTTGACAAGGCAGCCAGCATTGCTTTTACCATTTTCCTTCTACTGCCTCTATTGGATTATTGGTACTTCGTGCACTAATAAAATCCATGTAAAGTTTAGGCTTTCTGTACAGTCTTGCAAGCCTTGTGGTGTGCTGCTCAACATGAGAGTGAAACCAGCCGGGGATCAATAGTTAACTGGCCATTGATTTAGCTGTCTACGCTGTTAAAAATGCACCCACACAAAAGGGAAGCAAATGAGACAGTAAAAAGTCAAAGGGAACATTGGCAGTTGCACTTGTTTCATTCTGTTCACCTCGTGTTACTGCAATGATGGCTAAAAATATGTTGCTAACAATTCTGGAAGGCTACATGGTCTGGACCATTGCTATAGTTTCTTTGTGTTTCTTGTGGCTTTGTTAGTTTGTTTGTACCTTCTTTTTGTAAAAGAATCCATAATATGAAAAATCTTTGGAAGCAGAACTACTATCACTGAATTCAAATCAGTGTATCTTAATTGATTCAAAAGGCACCATGTGGGTACACACTGTAAAGATCCCCATCCCCAACCACTGCACAGAACCTCTTCCTTCTGCTGAGAAAGAGCAAAAGAGTTTCGTGCCATCACTTACCTGATACCAGGAGATGGTAGAGTTTGGGGTGACTTTCTTTTAACTTTCACACCACCAGCCCATATTCATCCTATCTTACTGTGCTGACTAAGTTAGGAACATGTTTGGATAGGTAACCGAAAAGAGAGCCTCTCCAAATGTTGCTTGCAGACTCAAGGTATTAGATCTGAAGTTAAACACCTGAATTATAAATTCAGTAGCTTCCTCTGTTTAAAATCGAGGCATCTTTTCTGTATGTGAAAAAATATGCCACATTACCTCTAATGTGAAAAAGCAGCAGGAATAAATGGGGAAACAATAGAAAACTGTGGGGGAAAAATCCTTTAATTCACATTGTTGGGGTGTGAATCATTCAAATGCATATCAAACCAGCTTTCAAATAAATGTCTGTTTCAGATATCCTGGAAAGTTCTCATGATCTGCAGTACTAAAAAAATAAATATTAAATCATAAAAAATGAAGAAGAGATATTGAATGTGAATCTACTGAGAGAAAATATTACATGCTTCCTCTAAATTTCATTTAAGCTCAGTGGCTTGTATAGAATTCAGTTTAGAAATAATCTAATAAACTGAAGATCAGCCTGATGTTACCATACAACTACAGTTTTCAAAATACTGAGCGAACACTGGAAAATTTATGAAATGGCATATAAATGTTGCCATATAAATGATACGGTTTCATGCAAATGGTTCCACATAAATGGCTTCTTCCATAAAGAGCATGACTGTTTTTATGTCAAGGGCAGACAGAAGTTCAACTCAGATCTTTAAAGGAAGGAATTAAATACATAGCCTGCAGATCTCGGCAGTGGCCATTAGGCAGAGATGAACTGGTTTTGGGAAAGTACTAATTGAGGGTGATTCTAAAGGTGAGCTGTGATCTTGACCTGTGTCAATATTAATATGATGAAGTCTCAATTTATTAAAGAAAAGCATATGCTATATTAATATAAATATTGATTACATCTTTAAAAAGAGCAGTTCAGAATCTCATATTTATCCACATACAAAGTTATATTCCCAGAATAAATTTGGAAGACGGAAAAAGAAATCATTTGAAACTAATAATCAGTGCTTAGCTTCCTAGAGTAAGCTGCTCTAAGGAGAAATAATTTTGGTTCAATAAAAATAATTGAAACATAGGCTTCTCAAATAAACCAAACACACTTGGTTTCCAGTCCTACTGAGATTATAGGAGGTTTGAGTTCCTTTTGGGAAAAAATAACATAGCCAAAAACTGCCCGCCCCTCCCTACACGTGTCTTTAAAGAATGCATTACTAAATGTACTACGTAAAGAGGCTCAACTCTTCTCACACCAGCAGGAATTGTTCTTTCAGCTTTTCATGTGTTACTTCCAAAGATTATCTCAAGATGGGAGGGAAAATCCCATCTGAGTGTTGCCTGTTCTTTCAAGAGTGGCTGGGAGGGTCCAGCAAAGCAAACAGCCACTTTGAGTTGCAGCATGCCCTCCACTGGGTTTTATCCATTTCAAATGCTGTTGGGGTAGTGGTTTCAAATCTTCTGCATTATAAACAACTTCTGCCTCCTTGGCATGGGCTTTCGGAGCTGAGTGACTGGGCCAGTCTTGCTAAAAGGCAGTGACAAAATTTCTGGCTGTTTCCCCGGTACAATTGCTCCTGATTGCTGAACTCCAGAGCCTTGCAGCAGGACGCCTGCTGCTGAATGCTGGAAATGCTCTAAGGTAATTAAAACTTGGTTTTGACCTACTGTTTGCGGTCTTCACAATTTCAAACCTTCCTAGCTGCAATTTTGACCAGTTTGGGAGTGTCTATGATGTACACTCCCCAGTTAGAATAGCTTAACTGCGATATATGCATGCAGCTAATGCCTCCAGAGCAACAAAGGTATTTGGGCTACGATGGTGAAACAGGCTGTGGGAGCAAAGGGAGTTGGAAAAAGCCCTGCACTTCTCTGGAGAGGAGCTTCAGTTGGCATAATTTCTCTTTTGTGGTTGCTGACCTGTTCTGTGGCACTTGGTGTACCCACACAGACTGGCACACACCAGGACCCCAGAATGAGTTCAGTTGGGGATGTGGGGCTGTGTCAGGTTTTCAGAGGGCTGGAGCTGACTGGATGAGTTCGCCCCTGTTTCTCTGGGGTTGCGATACAAGTGCAAGCTGTACTTAGAAAATGCGATCCTCCTTGAGCTGTCAAATGGGGTAAAATGAACTTCAACGAGGATGGCCAGGAGCTGGCATTTGATGGTGCCTTGAGACTGCGCTTGCAAGTCTGCATGCCTTGAGCATGATGCTTTTGCAGCTGGCACACACAGCAGTCTACACAGCTGCCTTCCTGCTCCCTTTGAGAAGAGCAACTTGGCCTGGTCTTGTACCCGTTAATTAGCCACATTTGGCACACAGGCTCTGGGAAAGGCAGGAGAGCCGTGCTGCAACACTGCAGTGAGCCCTTCACCACTCCCAGCAGCCCCCTCCTCCTCTGAGCCCCCAGGGCAGCAGCTGGCTGCAGCAATACGCCCTGGTTCCCCTTGGGGGGCCCTTCTCACATGTGGAGGATTAAACCTGAGAGGCTGCTGTGCTTTGGGAAGACTGTGTCAACAGGCATATCATTCCCCTATGGTGGGGGGTGGGCCTGGTGTCACTGGTGTGGTCTGGAGGGGGAAAGCGGGACAGGAACCGCAAAGCCCAGGTGGTGGTGGGGGCTCTGCGTGGCTGGAGGCCCCACTGAGGTGGCTTTAAGTCAGCAGCTGCTGGGCATCCGAGGCATGGTGCTGTTGGAGGTGTTTGCAGGGAGTGTGTGGCTTTCTGCCACCGCACGCCTTCTGCTCCTGTCCAAAATATTGGGGGTGTGAGAGGAAAATGCAGTTCTGAAGTGGCTGTGAGTATCACATGACTGACTGTCAGCTCTCTTGCTAGTGACTGGTCAATCAGTCCAGTTTGGGACAGACAATAATAAATGGGATTTTAGCATCTCAAGGTGGGAAGTAACATTTTTTTAATGCCTAGTGAAAAGCCATAGAAAAAATTCAATGAACCAGAGGCAGCCTGGGCTGCACGGTGTGGATCCAGATGCCACCCTTGCTACCACTCCTGCAACTGTGGGTCATGACCCTTCACTGAACACAGAAACCTGACTGTCAACTAGTTAGGATTATGAAAGGCTAGTAGTTTGTGGGGTGCTTGGACTTATGGTTCTGGTTAGTCTCATCTTGTCAACAAATAGCCATATTTTGAAAAGTAGGATGCCTGCCTTTCACACTCAAAAGCTCAGCAGTGACACTGGGCCAGGGCAGTGAATACATCATGCAGAAGCTTGGGAATCTGTGGTGAAAAGGCTTGGGCAAAATGAGGAGCATATGTCAGCACCTCCATGCTGCAGAGGGGATCTCTGCACAACTGAAAAAGATCAGGAGGAGCTCCAGTGCTAGGGGCTGGAAGGGGGGAATGGGTCTGAGAAACAGGGACTTATGAGGGTGGATGTCTGTTGGTCTAGCTTTATGGCTGCAGGGCAGCTGGGTCCCACACCGCTCCTGTAAAGAGTACTCAGCTCCAGGCTTTGTGATTGGGAAGGCATTTCATCTTGTTTCAGTTTGTGGTGTGAGATACAGCATCTGTGGGGTGATATTTCTCTGTAAAGGAAAGGGATATTTCTCTAAATGTTATATTTGTGTAGTAAGGTTATAGTGTATTTAGGTTATAGTAAGGTTATATTGTATAGTGTATACATCCACATTGCATTGTGGATGTAGCGTGAGTGGCCTCATCAGTCTCTCTCTCTTTGCAGCTCTTGTTTATCATCTTGATAAAAGATAGCTAGGTAAATCCTTGTGAGAGAGCAACTATGCCCTGCTAGTCTTTCATTCATACGCACAGTGTTGCTGAACTTTCCAAAGATATTTGAAACAATGACATCTAATCTCTAACACAGTTAAAAGTGTTTCTACTTTAAGAGTGAGACACATTGGTTGTGTTTCTCTTTTATTTTATTTGTTTGCCCCAGCTTGAAAACCAAGTTGTCAAAATAAAAGTTCTCATTTTAATATCCTGTGGGACTGGATTGCTTCAGTGAAAGCAAAGGCTGTTGTGCAGTTACTGATGCATAGCTCTGCTTTTTTCATATTAGTCTGTTAGCTTTTTTTTCTAAATATTGACAAGGGATGTCAGTCCCTGAGCACCTATTGGTTGATTAATTAAAGTCCTTAACCAGTTGTCCTGGTTTAAATAGTAAGGGCGAACCACAAACCAGAAGGCAGAATTACTCCCTGGTACCCCCCTCAACCCTCCCAATGGAAGACAGAAGGATAATACGGAAGAGAGACCTAAGGGTTGGAAATTGAAACTGGAACAAATTTGCTATAACACAGAAAAAGGGAATAACACGTGGGGGAAAGAACAGATATGTAAACTAATACACAAATATATAGAAAACTGATCTCGAAGGTCGCAGGAATAGGTGGGTGAGAGTCCAGTTCTCCTGGCTTTTATAGAATATGGAAGGAAGTGGGGGGGAATACAGACCCCTCCCTGTTCTGACCCTCCTGGGTCTTTCAGGGTCTTAAGAACCCTCTCTCTAGTTCCTCTTAAAAGTGTCCAACACTGTGCCAGGGTCACTTAAACCATAGCACCAATCAATGGGTAGCGGTTTGCATAACAATTATTTTTGATAAAATGTGTCTATTAGAATTGCAAACATTTCTACTTTGATTTGCTTCTGTAATGGCTTGTTTGCTCACATTTTCAAAGAACTTAGAGATTAGGAAGCATCTTCATTGTTACTATCTTTCCTTTTTTTTTTCTGTTGACTGTGTGGGGAAAAGAAAGGTAACAAGCAATAAAACTTAAATAATTTGCACTCAGAAAACGGGAATATGTGTAAAAAAAATAAAGAGAAGTAAAACGGTTTGGATTTTAGTTTGCTTGTTTTTCCCAAAGCTAAAAGTCTTATTTGAATCTCATATTTCTCTCTTTTCTTTTCTGCCTTCCCTCCAGGACTGTTTGCATGATTTTCCTCGCGTTGTCGATACTGTACCAGTTCTGAACCCTTACTAATATATTTTGGTTATTGGAGAGGAACTAACTTTTGAATCTGTATTAATGTAAATTGAAGTGAGAGAAAGGAAGATGACTGCAGGGAAAGATGACTGGAAAGGGAAAGAATGTTTTTCTAGATTTGGGGTTTGTAACTTCAGTTCAATTTGCAGTAAATTCACTGTTTGTGTTCATGTAGTTTTCCTTGCCTCTGCCTGTTACTGTAAGGCATGGTAATATCTGGTCATATTTTTATGGACAGCAGGTTGACAATGTGCCTACTTTATTCTTTTATCTCTGTTTTGTAAAATAGTGGGGAATTCAACCTGCATGGTAATGTGTTGTTTTGCGGGATAATGGGTTTGGAGATGCAAAGCTTGAATGCAATGGGCATTAAGCAGTATGTCCAAAGGCAAGTGTTCACAGTTCTTAGGTCAGAATCCAAATTATGCAGTAAAACAGTATTACATGCTTCCTGATTTTGGACCCTTTGGGTATCCATTTGTAGCTTTTCTTCTCATCTGAAGGGCTAAAATTTCCCTTGTGCCTGGGGTAATGGAAGCTGAAAACTTTCTTTGACTTTGGATTCTGATATTTAGCTAAACTAGGCTTCTGTTTAGTCATTCTTGTGAAGATGGAGTGTGTGAATCACAGCTTGAAATTATTTCTGCTTTCATTTTTGAGCCCTTGAATGTACAAGGCAGTGATGAAGCAGACATCTTGGTTCTGTCCTGTCTTCATATATCTTCTAGAAACAGGACATGTGATTCTTTGTGTTTGACAAGACACATCTGCACTGATTTTAATGGAGAGTAATTTGAAACTAGTTTAGTTAAACCAGGGAAGATGGCTGCAGGACTGTGTGTAACTTCTTCAGTGTAAGGTTGTGGCGCTGCTGCAAGATCATTTATCTATTTTTAGGACACCACGTAGCAAAAAAAAAGGTAATACTGTTGTCATATAAGTTGCAGCATTGAACAACTAAAAATTAATTCTGGCCAATAAAATGTGTAATGAAAAAGAATCCAAAAATCTGTCTCAGAAAACTTTGTCAGGTAAGGTATTGTCAGGTTTACTACATAGCATAAAGATTGTATTGTACATTTTTGGTTATTAAGCATTAACTAAAATTACGTAGTCATGGTTGATCCTAATCAGGCTTGTACTGACAGGTGATCAGATATTATGTAAAGCTCATACCAATGAAAATGCAACCAGAACCATGAAAATTTGCAGGAGCTTAACTAGATTTATTTAGTGTAATCCAGAACTAGCAGTCTGTAGACAAGGTTTTTATTTTCTACGGCATCTACATACGGCATCTATACCTCTTGCATGTTTCTTTGCAGTATTTTGGCAAACAAGAATAGAAGTTGGAATCATTACCAAAATGGAAAGTCTAGCCCAAAAATCAGAAATATAATGAGAAAGCTGTCCTCAAATTTTTAAACTAAATTATTCATACTACAGGCTTTTTTTTCTGAGATATTTTAATTCAGTCTGAGAATAAACGTGTGACCCTTCTCACCAGGACCTTCGATTGAACTGCAGAACTGCCTCCCACCCAGTTAGGTCTCGTTGCACATTATGAACCAAGATGTTTCTGATCGGGTAGAAAAGGGAAAAGGTACTATTGAAAGTGTGCTCTGTTTTCAACCAACCTTGCTCATGATGAACAGGGTGAATAGGAAGTCTGCAGGCTGCAAAGTATATCTGCTTAAAACACGTGTTGAGTTTTCTTTCTATATTTATGTTAATAGTGAGCACATTTGTAGAAACCATGTTTTGTTCACAATCTGTTTGCTAAATTAGGACAAAAACGCCAGAATGCTTGTGCGTGAAATGAATTTTCTTTAAATGAGTAGTGTCACTGAGTTCAGTAAGAGCAGTCACACGCAGAATTAGGGACATACATGAGGGCTTGCAGAAATTTGGCAAATGCATTTTTGTTGTTAACAGGTTGCCCAGCTTTGCTTCTAATGCAGCTATACATTCTTGGCTTGGTCCTATTTTGAGTAGCCCTTGTTGCATGAGACATAAGCTATTCTGTTGTGCTAAGCCTAACTGAGGATATTTCTCTTATTTTGTCATAGCAACAAGAGCAAGATCCCACAAATCTATACATCTCAAATTTACCTGTTTCCATGGATGAGCAGGAACTGGAGAATATGCTGAAACCCTTTGGACATGTCATTTCCACCAGAATATTAAGAGATGCTAATGGAGTCAGCAGAGGAGTCGGCTTTGCCAGGTGAAACCTTTACTCTTTTTTGATTCATGCACATTTTTTGGCTTTGGTCCTTTGCGAATGCTGTCTGTTCCGTAACTCTGAAGCCTCATAGCTAAGGAAAATGCAGCGAAGCACCCGTATCAGATTATGTGTCTATTCTTTCCACCGAGCTGAAAAATACCAACACCGAAGGATGTTAATTTATTTGCTCTAAAGTATAGTTCATTGTGTGATTCCTACATGTGAATAAAAATTGCTAGGAATAGTGAGCTATCCATACAGTATCAAGCTTGGATAATAGTGGATATCCTACGGTCAGAAGCACAAACTTGGTGAAGAAACTATTTAAATGTTTAGCAAAGATTTTACAATGGAAAAAAAGTGAATTTAGCAATTGGAAGAGCAAAGGGGTGAAACATGGCGTACTTGAAAGCTCCAGGGAGCTCAAGCCTGTGAGAAGAGCTTAGAGAAGAAATATTTGCATATAACATGCCCTGTCAGAGTAGTCATATTTTAGACAGAATGGGCAACATATTATTACCATGTACTTCGTTGTCAGTACAGATAGACGATTTTCCATGTTTACCCTCAGGGAATATTTACATAGATTCTCTTCAGCTTGAAACATTCTTAAATCAAATAGTTTCTTTTGAAAAGCCAAGGAATAGAGCGCTATATATAGAAGAACATTGGAAAAGCAAATAAGAAGAGAAATTTGCAATTGTGCTGTAAATCAGTCTTCTGCTTCAAAAGAAAAGGGAAAAAAAATCCCAAATAGTTGTTTCTACAGAATATTCATAACATTGTGCTTTGTAGAGGAGGCAAAATGACTTAGTCATCTTGCAGATTTTCTTGAAATATGCCATATCTTGCTACATCACAGCACTTCTGTTAGTGTCATAACACCACTGACTGAAATAGGGTATTGTGTGATAAAAATGTATCTTGCAAGATAAGTGACATTGTAATGTTACCTTTGTCCTTGATGTGAAAGATCATCACGCGCGAAGAATAAGATAATATTGTCTGAATTCAAATGGAAAAAGGCAAAACAGTTATGCTGAAAGAGAATGCTGTTCTTTATGCAGTCTTACAGGTAATAACCTAAGTTTTTCTAGCTCACAAATATAGACTAGTGTAATTCATGGATTAACTTGCATTTTTAAAAATGGACTTTGTTTCTGGAAATGTATTTAATTATTTAACATATTTCAAGAAGCCTTTAGTGATCTAACATGAAGGTTGTGTAATTCACCATGAAAACAACAGAGGGGTAAAACCACTGCTCCATTAAAGGACACAACTGATAACACATTGACTTGAGTGAGGCCAGAGTTGATTAAGGAATTTATAACCGTAGCTGAATCTTGAATCTTGACTCTTGTCTTTGTAGAATTATCAGTAAAAACTTTAATTACACGACTGTCTAATTACTGTCTTTTTGTAATAAAGTGGTATTTGGTATCTTTTTCTCGCATGTCAGTCCAAAGAGATGAATTTCTTTAGCTTTGCTTGTAGTCACGAACATTTCATTCTAGTGTGAGCACACGCTGAGTGTGTATAGCTGTGGCAGAGGTAGGGGATGGCAGCTGTGTTTCAGTCCAGATAAGGTTTCATGAGTTCAGATCAACAACCCTTGTGGTGATCCTGGCTATTATACCTTCTGACCTAGAGCCTTTTATCACAGTATATCTTGCCTGCTGAATGTGCCATGCTGTTTAGCATAGCTCTTGACTGAGCCACAGAAGCACAGGAGAAGAAGTTAGCTTTGCATATGCTAAAATGATGCAGCACCCAGCAATTTTGAAATTTGATGTTTCAAAGTTATTAATTAAGTGCTATGATGATGAAAAATCATGTTTTGATTCTGCCCAATTATGTGAATAGTCAATCTCAAAATAAGTATATTAAAAAATAAATTGGAAGACTTATGGTAGACAGCTATTGTCAGATTATTCTCCTAAATGGGTCTGATTAGCAGCTTCATATTACTGCAGGTGGCTACTTAATCATTTATAACCTGGGTAACTTCAAATCTTCTTGGATCAAAATCATCTGAGTAGTGTCTGGCCACATTAGAGTTCAGCCCCCTTTAAAGTATGTGTGTTCAAAGCCAGCTCTCTTTTTAAAGCTGTGAAACTATTTCCTCTCTTTTGCGTCCCTGAAAAGCAACTGAACAGATTTTACTGAAGCTGTCCAGAGCATTTTACTGTGGCTTGAACCCTACTGTGCCTAGGTACGCCCCAGGGGACATTTTGAGAAGGAGAGTTATGAACAAGGGGCCGGAGAAGGGAAGCTTTTGACTCTGACTCTGGCTCCACAGAAGTCCATCCAGTTGAAAGGGAGTTGCCGTAACCTCTGGACACCCGCCTCTGCCTCTCCCCTTGCCTGTTCTTTGTACTTCAAAACTGTGCTACCTGGCTCCAGTCTCTCCATGGGAACTGGAACTGGCATTCTGCAGGGCTTTGTGTTGCAGTTGTCGTTGGGCAGCGTGGGTTTCTGCTGACACAGGCAAGCAGAAGCTGGGGCTGAACACAGCCGTTCATATAGCAGAGAGAGAAATTAGGAGGGGGAGGAGCGGGGGGAAGAAATACTTACTAGAAGCAGGGAATTGGAGAAAGGAGGTAGTGCAGATGAGAAGCTTTGAATTCAATCTGTTGGAAGATTGCAAGTTGAAAGAGGAAATGATGCAGTGTTGCCCCCACACAAGATTTCATCACAAGACTTAAAACTGTAGGTGCCTCTCTTAAATCCCTGTTGTTGGGAGTTACCTAATGATTTCAGCATCTGATCTTTCATTTTAAAAGTGCAAGTGGATTCCTCAGAGCTTAGAATGAAAGCATAGTCCTTCATCCTCAAAAAAAAAAAAAAAAAGCTGAGGGAAAAAAGCCACAGAAATGGGATTTGAAACGGTTTTTAAGATATAATTTTAAAGTTAATCTCTTATTATTTATTTAAGTTTTGCAAACAGGACATTAGCAATGTTGGTAGTCGTGTGAGTAAAAAGCAGATCAGAAGTAGTAAGTGAGAAGGTCTTTGAGGGAAGCTGAAATTACTGGACAGGAGAAGTTACTGAGAGGGTGGAGATAAATATTTTACTTCATCCTGAAGACATGTTGTCACTTACAAAGAGGTAACTGTATGTGCTTGAAGACCTGACTTTCTACTAGCCTATAAAAGGTTCATTCCAGATGTTAAGGTGGGAGAAGATAAAGAAGTAACACAATCCAAGTGGAGTCAAAGCAGCAGTGCTGTTATGCTAAATGAAAGAGGAAATGTTTAGAGGATCAGTTGTTGTAGAGGATCAGTGTGAACGTTTCTGAGGATCAGTGGAGGCACTTTAAAGGCAGAGAAGTGTCAGTGGCACCAGGGAATAGAGAATATCCAGGCAGTGTAAGGATGCACTTGTGAAGGGGGGAAACACTTTGTTCTTCCCTATTTAAGGGTTTAGTTAAAGGCAGTTGAAAATGTGCTATAAATTTAGCTTGAACAAATCCATCATCTGGGACGGTAGTACAGGCTTAGATATTATGAGGATCATTCCTACTTTCAGTTGGAAGAATGATCTGTCACATCCTACATCTTACACAGGAAATCGCTTTACAATTGGATAGCTCAGATGAAACTGGAAATCCCAAACATGCCCCAAAGACTTTGTGCAATATCTGTGAAATACTCCAATGCTTGTGGTGATAAATTTCCATTGAAAAGCCTCCCTGGAAGGGGCTCAAACCAGGACTGCAGGGTGCTGGGGGGGGTCTGTGGGAGAATGTATCTCTAAAACCCTCACATATCCATCTAGCATTGCAGCCTGGACCAAATTTCTGTAGATTCAGTACATCCCTAAGAAAATTGCCAGGCATGGAGTTTCACTTTGAGGAAGAAGCAAAATCCAGAGAGGGACATGTGGGGCAGGATCCCAGGACATGTGTCAGTGGGACTCTGTAACATTAAAATTTATATGAAGCCATTAAAGGTGAAGACGGAGGAATGAGGAAAGTTGGGAGCCATCAGATAATTTGGCTGAACAATGTTCATAATCCAAGCCCAAGGTACTGTGAGTTTAATTGTAAAGGGAGCAAGGAGGCATTGAGATACAACTTGGACAAGGACTTACTGTTAACACTTAATCGATGAAATAAAAGCTGTGTTTCATGACCACTGTAAAATACTATTCAAGTATTAAGTATCCTCCCTATAGAAATAATAATAGTAATAATACCATACATACATGTGCCACTTTCAACTGAACAGCAGAGCAAGTGTTTTTTATGTCCTTTTAAATGATAAAGTGCAAAGAAAGAGTTAGAAACCACTAACTTTTTTATTTTGTTTGCTGTCTTGTAATTTAAAATGACCTTGCAAGATTCACCCCCCGGGCGACATTTTACAACAGAGTCATAAGCCTCTGAAAACAGAAATTTATGATGGAAATGCTGACAGTCAGACAGTCAAGTATTGCACTGCTGGCAGGCACCAGTATAATACTTAACCTGAGACTGTGAAGACAGTAGCATAAATCAGCCTGGGTCTAGGTGGAAATGACCGTGTGTTCATACTATTCTTTTCCAGTAACATAAGAAAATTTGTCCAACACAAACTGTTATAAAAGAATGTTGTGATGCTGTTCCCAGCAAATGACCAAAGTCAAGAGATTCTCAATTAGCTGTCTCTTATAATCTCAGAGCAAAAGAATATAGCAAGGAGATACTTCCACGCCTTTGTGACACAGCTGGGAGGTCTGCAGTGGGGCATTTACCTGTTTTGTTGTTGGGAGTTTGGGCTTCATTCTTGTCTTTTTCCTACCTCATTCTTCTGGAAGAGTTTTCAGTGGGATGCTTTTCTCGGCTTACATGTGTTTTTGATTAAACTTATCTCCTGCTTGTCTGTGTTTCATATGTCTTAATTTTAATCTTTGCAAACAGCATTTGACTCAGCAACTGAAAGGGAGCAACCGAAAATGGGAAACAAGATTTTGAGCCCCCATTAGTTTATTTATAGAAGTTTTGCATGGGTTTCAGTAGACATGGATGTGCTCTGGTTTCTACTGAAGCAAAACAAGAGGGCCAGGACTTTAATTTGTATGTTTTTTTCCTCAAAGGAAGCTGTGCATCTTTTGGGGGTTTTCAGGATATCGTAGGTGTCATTTATTTATACTAGATTTCTTCTGAAACAAAGAGGTTTCTCTCTGGAGAGCACTGTAGCTCTGTGCAGAGGCACTCAGGCAACTTGGAACAGTCACCTTGGCATAATGAGTCATTCTGTGAGGTATAGCATGGACCACATACTCAGAGAAGGAGACACTATCCTTTCCTCACTGGTGTGTTTTCTGCAGATTTTGTATATTCATCATATTCATAGTAAACAACCTCTTGTTCATGCAAACAGGACTGAACATGAAGAATATACAGGCAAGATGTTAGGAAAAGATAGAATTTATGAGCGATGAAGAGAACTTGTTAAAATTAATGTATCTTCCTAGGCTGTAAATGACGAAGGGGACAGTTTTTCCAGCATAAAATGAATTCAAAACAAAAAACACAAACATCTTGAAGCAACCTCTTACTAGCTGAAAAGCTGGGGACAGAAGACACCTTAATCAGTTACAGGAGAGAAAAAAAATCACAAGTTGAAGCCATATCAGGGTCTTAGGATGCCTGGAATTAAATTACCAAAATAAAGTAAAGAAATTAGTGAACCTGTTACCATAGAAGGATGAAGAGTAGTAGGTGCTAAGAAACCTCATACTAATCAAACCAATGTTGTAGTGTTAGAGTATGTAAGACCTCAAGATCATTTTCCCTGATCTCTTCTATATCACGGGCAGTTGAAGTACACCCAGTTACCTAATGCAGAGGTAATACTGGTCTTCTACTAAAATACAGCTTTCAGAAGTGATTTGAAGACATCAACCAGAAAAAATAATCTTTCTTGTGGTTAAATGTTTCTCTTTCAAATTTATCTGGCTCTTGTCACAACTCCAGTGTATATTCTAACTATAGCTTCATTCTTTGGACTCCTCCAGTGTATAATATTGCTACTACCTACCTACTTCTGTCTTTGCAAAATGCCTTAAATAATAAAGAAACAGTGCCTCTTAAGATTTATTATTCCTGCTTTTATAAATGCAAGAGAACAACACTATTCATGTATTGATCATAACATAAATGTGGTAGTAACAATTTAATCTTTAAATATTTACTCTGGATATTAAAAAATATGGTCCTGATTCTCATGTACATTATTATTATTATCAAGCAAAGTGACTATAGGGCATATGTAAAGCAAACCTACATTTTACCTCTAACTAGTAATTACATGGTACAGAATATTTCTCGTGTAATAATTATGTAATCATTATGTTATCCCTTGTATATAAATTTTATTAGGTTGTTTCTTGACACTGCATCAATCTTTATAATAAGCATGTGTAAGTGCTTTAGTTTTTTTAAAAAAAATTCCTTCTCCTTGTTTTTTTTTTTTTCCAAGGTAAACGTTCCCTGTTATTTATAACAAAGCATAATGACTACTTTGGAGCCACTATGGTCTACAAAGATAGTAATACACATTTTTAAAATTATCTAAAATAAATATTTAATAGCAAGACATGAACATCAAAGTACTTGGTTGTGATACTTGATTAAGTACCCCATTTTTTTGTTGTACTTTTACTAATCCTATTGAAATGGCTTAAATTTGCAAATTATAGCTAGGGAAAAACAAAAATAAAAACAGTCTTCCTTTTCAGATATTTTTTTTTTAATTCACTTCCTTTCCAGGTGGGTAGAATAAAGATAGTCTAGTTACTCATGGTAGATTTGGGAACTTTGCAACTTAGTTCCCAGAGCCTGGAGATATGTATTGACACAGGTGTACATAAATTTTCATAGTTTTATCAGTTTATTTGGTTTAGATCAGTATCTGCACTTTTAAAAATACCGTAAGAATCTCGCCCATGGCTTTGGTAATTTGTTTATGCAGAGCATTTCCTGATTCAAAATAATACCCAGATGCATTTTAGTTATCTCCAAGTTACATTTAACCGTGAAGTATTGTCTTAGATCTTCTTAGGATCAGCACCAAAAATGTACTGTTGAAGGGAATTTGAAGATGATAGTTTGTGAATTATTTGATCAGAAGCAAATTTCTATTACCATGTGAAGCTGATGTCCTCCCCTTTCCAGCAAGCAGGCTGAATATCTGTATCTTTCAATAGAAGGTTTTGAAGCATCTAAGATCTGTATCTTTTCTCCAGAATATTATCAATGGCCACATTTTTGTTCTATTAATTATGAAAAAAAGCACGCTAAAAGATTGATTTAAGAATGCTCTTCTCCCAAGCTTACCTGTGCTCCAATGACATTCTTTTGTAGAAAACCTCTCCCCTGGAGGCTGACTTTTAACACGTAACATTCCTGTTAATGATATTTTTATTAAATACCGGTCTCAACCAACATTTTGAAACATTTCTCTTATACAAGAAGAATAAATTCATTACAACAAGCATATTTTATCCATCTCCCCTGAGTTTCCAAACACATTCTACAACAGATGAGTGCCACAGCTTTTTGAAGAAAAAGTAGGTAGAATTCATTAGTATGGACCTCAGAATAGTGTATTTTTATTGAACCTTTTCCCAGGTATGGCTAGTCTTTCTGGCTAAAACAAGTAAGAGGAGAAAGAGGTCTGAATTGATATGTATAGCTTATGTGTAGGTGCTTGCCATAGGAATTGCAACCTAAGTGGTGAATGTTGATCACGGTTTTAACTAAACTATTACAGGGTCTTGTGATGGCAAGTATCAGACCATTTTAGTAATATGTCTGGTTGCTCCATACCCCTAATTCCCAGTCAGTCAGTGAGCTAACCAGCCTGAAGAACACAATTTGAAAGGGTTATTTCTAAAACAACAGGAATTGTGGTCAAATGAAAATTATAATTTGGTCCTGTGTCCTGGGATAGATGCAGACTGTCAGCCCCGCCTTGGCATGGCCAGGAGGGAAGGTCTACCCCACAGGCACATGTTGCAGACAGTAGGCGGGGGGGGGACTCAGGTAGGGGAGAGGAGGGGTGGATGCAGTTGTTACTCAGGGAACATGTTTAGACAGCTTTGTTTATTGTGCTGCCTTTTCAAACTGAGTGGATAATGCCAGTGTTGGTTTCAAGCGAAGCTTGTGCCAGATTACAGATAGCCAGCAGTGGCATTTGAGAGCCGTTAATTGTGAAACTTGAGAAGAAAATGCACACATTCCTTTTCAGAGTGATATTCGAATGGTGGCCTTTTTATCCTAGAACACTGTGGGTTTCACTTTTATTCTCTTCCCACATAAAGTGCACGAAGTGCACTGAGTCTCTTTCACTTGGCAGCTTATATATTGCATTCTTTGCAGGGACTGCTTTGGCTCGTTAAAACGTACCCCATGTATTAAAATGAAATTGTCACTGCTGGATGGTGCAACATAACATGGTTTGACACTAAGCGCCTGCAGCTACAGAAAACAGACTTTTATTGCATTTAGTCTTTCAGAGACAAGAGTCTCTAAAGGCTCAATACAGACATTCGCTTAGTTAAATCTCAATGAAGCCAAAGTGAACAATCTAAGTTGCTGTCTTTGTGCTTGTAGAAATGGCCCAGCCCACATGATATGCAGTGATACATCCTGGAAGGAGCAATTTTTAATTATTTAATCTGAAAAAATCTGACAAAAAGACTTTGATTTGCAGAGAGGATTAATCAGGCAATCAGAATTTTTTTATTATTGTTATTATTGTTATTTTTGAGTTATAGTGGGGTGGTCCTTTAAACCCTGGCAAACTTGTACCCAGGACACAAACTGCTGCTCCAAACTCCCTGTAGGCCACATGAAATGCATGCTATCTTTCCCAAAACCATCTAACAGAAAGTGTCATAGATAAATTAATTTTTAAAAAGGTCTAGACTGATGAGGAGTAAGCAATATTTACATCAGTGGAGTTATTTTACAGAGAATACCTGGAGGTAAGCACTGGTGAATCCAAGGAACATTAAACATGGGTTTTAAACACACTTTTTATAAGAAAAACAAAAGCAGTATGATGTAGTTTGCTTATTAGCTTTCCATTTGTCTCTTTCCTCTCTTCAAAGATTCTGTACACACTCTGTAGCAAAGTCAATGAACAGTTCTCTGGACTAGTTTGCAGTCAGTTTATAAGACCTGAAGGAATGGTGAATTCCCAGATGTGGTATAACCATGGTTTGGGATTTGACTAGTAGCTTTGTATTCTTTACAGTTCCTTCAATGATACATGTACCAGTTCAGTATTAATGTTTTAATGTCTCAGTGATCAAAGTTAACTTGAGCATTAAGATGAACAGTGAGGCATCTCACCTACTAGTCTTACATGTAAATTACTATCTTCACCCAGAATTTGGCTTTATTTTGTAGTAAGCATATATGCATTGATTTGGTTTTGCTATGCAGTCTGTCTTTACAGGTTATTTTTTTTACCACTGTAATCCTTCAATAATCGTTGCTTCATCCTCTGGGTTCTTCTCCAAATCCTGTTGTTTTTTGTTGTTTTTTTTTCATGCCATTTGAAGTTATTTTGGGTGCACAAGGAATCTAGAAACACGTCCTTTTGCCTTTCCAAGCAGCACATGAGAGCATAAAGAATGTCCTTGTTCAGTGTGATCCCCAAAGCCAAAAGGGGACTGTTCATTGACACTGCTGCAGCTCACACACAGCTGGGAGTGCAGCTGCAGGCTTTGAGGGTGGCAGGTCCTCCTTGCAAGCCACACCGTACCATAATGAGCTCCACCAGTTTCTCAGCAGAAATCAGCAAGGACAGCTTTGAAGATTTCTCTCAGCATCTGTGCTTGTCTTTTTTTTTCTCCTTTTGCTTTTTGTTTGCTGACTGAGCACTTTCATAACAGTCTAGTAACACATATTGCCTCTTCCCCCATCCCACTCTCTTCTTTTTTCCAGAATGGAGTCTACAGAAAAATGTGAAGTAGTAATTCAACATTTTAATGGCAAATATCTGAAAACCCCACCCGGTCTACCAGGTAAGTCTAGCCATAATTATGAAATTTAAAATGCACTGAAGGGTTTAGAATACAGAAATGCTGGAATTTATGTTGAGAACGGCTTGTATTGCTGGCCATGCTAAGAGGCCGAACAGCTTTCCTGGTTGAAGCCTATCATTTATGACCCATAACAACTTCTTCCTTGCCAAGTTACTATTATTAAAACATTTATGTTTGACGGTAGTAAATTTAACTACATATAAAAATCATGGTGCCTTACTGCAGTTTTTTTCCTTTTTAATGTGTATATTATGTGTGATTTTTTTCCAGTTAGAACAAAAGCCACAGAAGTAAATGCCAGTACATTTCTAACAACCTAGGAATATAACTAGACCAGCAACTTCATTATAGATACAAAATAGCCAGAATCTCAGGTTGTAATAGCTTTCTATTATATACAGTTACTAGATAGTGTTATTAGTTAATGTTACTAGTGTTAACAGAAGCAGCTGTTAATACTAACTGAGGATATTTAAAATATGAAGTGAGTTTTTACCATTTCTACTTGCCACAGATTAACATAATCATGCCATTTTCTGATGATACCCATAGGATACATTCACTGGTGTGTCTGTGCCACATTGAAAGCCCAGTTCCAGCCTCTATCTTGCTTTTGAAATCTTCAGCTGTCATCTATGTGACCATCAGCTGTGCTAAGATTACTGATCAGTTGCCTGATACTTAGTGCTTGACAAGACCTCCCTGAGGCCACAAATCTGGAAAGGTCTAAAGAACTACCTTCAATGAGCAGGAAATCCTTGCAAGAATTGCATCCTAAGATACTATCTTTTTTTTATTATTTTTTTATATTCAACTTCCATTAAACAATTTCCTCTTTTGGTTACTTTCACTGAATTCCTACTTATTCACTGCCTGGTTCTTTATGCAGAAGTTGCACTGAATACTCTAATTAAAAGAGAGCCATCTGCACAGATACTGTGTACAATAATTGAATGCTGCAATGTAGATCTAAATTTTAGTCTGATCACCTTAATGAAAGAGTATAAAACTTTTAGTACAAGCTGGAAGACTCCATTTTAAGGATTTCTTTTTCAAAAGTAGTCACTGACAATTTTTCTCAACACCATCTAATGAAGTACACCACTAACTTTTTAAAGTACAACAGACTAGGTCTGCATAAGCAATGGGCAAAGCAACAGAAAGAGACCTTAAACCTTGGGCATGTGTTTCTGTATCCATACATTGAGTTCCAGCAGTGATCTGTTTAATATCATAGCAACACCCAATGGAAAGAGTGTGAATAGCAAGGAATCAGTAAATGCAACTTTGTCATTATAACCCTTCGTGCTCCGTGGTCATATTCCTGGTTGTCTCAAAGAGGACACATCATGTGAGCCAGAAATAAAGCAGAGTATTCTTACAGTGCCTACTTGAGATAAGAAAGCTGCATAGTAAATAATGAAAGCTAAAAGTTGAAAATATATACTTTTTTTTTTTTTTAATTGTAAATTAGTCAGGAACATACTGAGTATTCAACACGAGCAATGTCAGACTTTGAAATAGGAGCCTTGATAAGATAGCATGTTTACTTCATATTATTCCAAGAGATATAATGAAATTGGATTTTAATGGTTATAACTTTTGCTGCTCTCTCAATTAAAAAACATGAATCAGCTCTTAGTTTCCTGAAGAAGGTGTCCATGTGGGAAAACTGTCTACTGTTTCTCTCGTGACTGTTGGGATCAGATGGCATTTAGTTGCAAGGATGATCTGGAAAGTTACTATTTTTAAGACTTTTCATTTACCTGAGAGGCAGGTAAAGATGCAGATAAAGCATACTGCAGCTTGGGGCAAAGCCACAGAACCAGTAAGTGAACTCACTCAAATATGCGCCACGTATCTTTGAGATCCCATTTTGTCCTCCATTTTTGGAGGATAGATTTTATAACTCTAAACACAGATATAATTAGACACTACCACAGAGTATTTGATCGACATAAAAGAGAATATTTATGCCCATTATTAGAGTAGGGCAGTCTTCAAATCCATATTTAAAATTTTTTTTGTATTCATTCCTCTTTTTCTTAAGAACCCAAAGGACAAACATGACCACTTAAGCAGCTGGGTTGATTCAAGTTATACTGGCCATTCACATTCATTTACCTTTGAACCAGTGCAAAAAACAGTCCTAGTTTCTTCTTCTTGATGTAGTTTCCTGTTAGAGCTTCTACTCAGTTTATACATCTGTGCTATAAACCTGTATTTAAGCCTCTCAGCAAAGATAGAATCATCTTGCTTTATCCCCCTCCTGGCAGTTGCTTATCTTCCTGCATGGAGAAGGAAGGAAAATCAAATCTCTTCGTGTACTTGGAAAATCACAATCAGAGTCTGAAAATTATCCTCCCAGCATCTCGGTAATTGGCATAGAAAGAAAATAATCTCTAGTTATTGCTGTGACCTCTTTATGGATTTCAGTTAAAAAATGAGGAACATTAGCGGTAGTATGCAACATATCTGTTATTAACCTCTGCTGCTGAAAGACATGATCTTATTGTGAGATAAGATAAATCAATCCTTTGAGGGTTAAATTAAATTGATTTAGGATTTTCATCTGGATTTCTTTTCGGTGTAGCAGTGAACTGGAAGGGTTTTACATTTTTGTCCACACCTCCTCTCACCCAAGCTCTGATATTTTAGTTCAGGCTTGCCAGCTCATAGAAGGGTTGCATGAGGCCCATCAGTAAAGAAATCAGGCTGGCTTCAGGCCCTTTTGTACTGCCCTGGTTGGTGAGGCAACAGGATTATGGACCAGACAAATAGTTCTGGCAGACGTGATCCTGGTGACACAGTGGGATGTATGTGTGTGGGAATTCCATGTCTATAAGATAAAATATTGTGAGGGCGGCTGTGCCTGGTTACCAAGTTGCAATGGAAGATGGACTGGAGGAGGTAGCTTTCACAGGATGCTGAACAGCTCATCAGAAAGACTGGACACCATGGGCCTGGCTTTTACAATGAGTAAACCATGAACCATGAGTTAGTTATATCCTCCCAAAGTGTTCTATCAAACATTCATCTTGGATACCCAAGTAGCGTTTCCTTGGCAAATGAGATGTGAATTTAACTGGATGGGCTGGTTGTTTGGGTTTTTTTTTTAAATAGGATAGAAATTACAGGAGAAATTACAGAAATTACACTGTTGTGTACCCAGATGTTTGACAGCAGCCAGGAGTCACACATCTAAGCTGACCCAGGCCAGCAACATGGCATGAAAGGGTAAAGCAGTGTTGTGTCTGCAAGGAAAGGAGGGCACACAGGACACTCTGGAGGTTCTGTAGTCTGTATGTTCCCAAGGCAAAAATATAACATTCCTTGTTTGACTTTCTAACTTCAACCGCTGTATTGTCTCTATAAAATTTTAGAGCTGAGCATTTCCAGCTCCGGATCACTCTGCTTCAACCCAGTGACAATGTAAAGGTTATTTTCTGGCACTTGAAACATTTTGCTGGTAAGACATGATGTGTAATGCCTAAGTAAATGGAGCAGCATCGTGTCTATGGTAGTGAATTATTCTCGTAAAGGGTGCTTCTCTGTCCAACTGTTTGGCTTCATTCCATTCCAAAGGGAATTGTTTCACTGTCCTGCTTGCTCAACTAATAAGCATTTAATGATGTTGAGTCTTAGATATACAGTACAAAATAATTGGTTGTCCCATTAATAATTAGTTAATATCTTTGCATTTCTTCCAGACTGAGAAAGCACAGTTGTCTCCAGAATCTGCAAACTCTCAGTGTTTGGCAGATTCCATGTGAACTTCATAAATATTCTGAGTAGCCTTCAGTGTTTATTTTTTAGTGTTTTTGTGTGTGTGTGTGTTTGGTTTTGTGTTCCCTTTATCAGCACTGCTTTTCTGAGATAAATAGACCAGGCCCTACTGGATATATTTTCTTCTTATAGAGAGTGCACCTCACATGAAACTAATTGTATAGGCCTGTATTGCCACTCTGAAAGAGAAGTCAGCAAATGAATGCATCAGGCTGTAGTGCTGTACGTCTCCATCAAGATGTGAAGAACACTATTAATGATGAAGGTAGCTCACCCTCAGTCTTTGAGTCCTGCATCTCTTTTTGTTGGTGAATAAGGGACTTTTTATATAATTCTGCTAATCTATCACATTTTACAATCATTGGATACAAGTAAAAATTCCTAGCTTTTCTGTCAGTAACAAATTGTTTTTTCTTTGGATGGGCAAGCTTAGGGTACAAGAGTTATTGTTCAGTTCCCAGTATCCTTGGATGTCTTTAAAAACTTAATTTTTTCTTTTTGAATAATAGCAAAGACTTAATGAGCTCTTACCTTCCTCTCTAGAATTTCACAGGGACATTCTTCAGTTGTGGTAATTATCCCCTGCTTTTGCATCCGTTATGCTCCCTCCCAGCATTTTCTAGTCATTATATTTGCTTTGTGAATACTTTTGGTTGTCAGAGGACATTGGGCCACTTCCTATCTCAGGGAAAGTTTCAAGGAAGTGAGCTGTATGAATGTTACAATGTACAGTCAAGAATCTTCCTCTTTCATAGTAGCTCTGTGTGGCTTTTATTGCTAATTTTAATGCCGGGTTACAAATGTCTGACAAAGGGAAAGAAGAGGGAAGTGTTATTCTTGTGTAGGTTAAGAACCCCACAAGTAAAAAGTGACTATGACATTTTGTGACTGACTTTTACTAGAGCACAAACTCTTAAATAGAAACAAATTATCTGCAACAATACTGGTGTATCTGAAAATACCTCGTATATTGCTTTAATCATTATTTGTCATGCATTTTTTTTCTTGAAAAGTTCCCAAGCACTGCATTTTTACAGACTTATTTCACCAGAATGAGTGGATATTTTCTCAACCTCTCCTTAGTTTAAATATTTCTCTGGTCATCTCTTAGATTCTCCAGCCATGGAGAGTCAATTCAAATGCCTAATATTTGCTTCAGAGAAGTAGACATAGAACATGGAATAATGTATTTGGAGTAACATGTCCTCTAGGAGATTGTGGCTAAAATGGTCATGAGAAAACAGTATTCCAGTTGAGAGTTAACTGTGCAATGGACAGTAGCAACATTTTATAGTGTTTTTCTCTTAGTGGATGAACAAATGATTACTGATGCTGTCATTACTGATGCTGTAAATTGTTTTTCTGAATGAATGAAATTAAAATGCTTTGTTTGATAACTTTTTAGCCCCTTTTTCTTAGTTTGGTGCCTTCTCTTTTTATTTCATTGTCTCTTCATTTATATGCATAAAACATTGAAAAACTCTTCCAAAACTATATGCTTGGGGAGTTTACCTCACTTTATCAAGGTAAGTAATACACTACTATAAGAATCCATGTCTTTCTGTCTAACTCTTTCTATATATTTATTCGACGTTTTAAACAAGAGAAAACAGCAGCTAAAGATAGAAAGTAGATAGTGATTTGTAGTTGGCTTAAAACATTTTTTGACTGCTACAGAGAACTTAAACAGAATAAAGGGCATTTTGCTAGTTTTGATACTGGTAATGCCTGGTGGAACTAGTTTAAAAAGGGGTTTTTCTGTTACATATTTTTATCCAAGTTATCTTTATTCAAAAAACCCAAATTCCTTCACTTGTATCCTCTCCTTTAATGTATATTATGTTAATGTTGCCCAAATCTTTTATATTGTCTGCCTTCTAAGAAGTCAGTTTTGTAAATATTTCCATTGTTATCTGCTGATTGCAGTATTTAAATGCTTCCTTACTGTATCAGAAAATACGATCCATGTAAAGACCTTCTTAAAATATAACTGTTTAATGCATTTTCTGTTTCTTTATTCTGTTTCCATTTCTTGGCTGTCATTTTTTTTGGAATCGCTGTTATCTTTTGCTTTCTGTGCTCCACTAATCCACGGGCTCAGATCATTGTTAGCAGAAGTTTCTTTTGCATCTCAAACCCTCTAAACATCTTTTTAGCTTCTCTCAGTTCTCAATCCTCATCTTTGGGAGATAAGTTAAAGTCTTTAGTTCCTTCTGTTACTGTCCTTCCTGAGTCCTGCTGATGAACCTGAGGCCACTGTAACTCTTCTGCTCTGTCCCTCAGGTGCTTCCTACATCCTCAGCAATGTGCAGGCAGCAGTCCCCAGCTCAGGCCTCTCAAACAAACTGCTCACTGCAGAATGGGCTCTGTGGACCTGGTGCCTGAGTCATGTTGGGTGTTAAGAGGTGCCTTGGTGGTATACACATGTCCCTCTGGAAACAGAGTTTCATTTCTAGATGAGTACTGAGTTAGTAGAAAATACAAAACCTTGTGCTTCAAAAGCATTTCTCCAGTTGTGGCTTTGTTTTGTGGCTCATGCAGGTTTGTGTGTTGTGGCCAGCCTCATAAGTGTTGCATGTTCTGCTCTCCCGTTTAGAGCCGTAACTCTCACACACCACCAGCAGAAGCTCCTGGCTTTGCCCTCTTTCTGGTACCCAGCCAAGTATTGCTTGTAGTTAGTCCAGCCTGACTCTTCAACTATAGCTCTCCAATAGGTTGTGATTATACTGAAATCAAGTGTTACTTGGACTGTCTCCTGCCTTTCAAAGCCAGCCTTTAAAAGTCAGATGATACTTGTGTTGTTTCAGGGCATTCCTGAGAATTTCAAATGCGAAGTATGTAGATTTTTGTCACTGAACAATACAGGTTTCTCTATCTTTAGCTCCTTTTTTTTTTTTCCTCCGGAATTATAAGTATGTAACATTCAGTTGTCTTTGCTGTACTGACATTTGTGTCGATGCTTCTGGTTTCATAGCACACATTCCATGTCTTGCTGCAAAGATCCATTCCAAATTTCCTAGATTTCTTGGAAGATTGTGTATTCTTTCTAGAAAAAAAAAAAAATAAAAAAAAAATCCCCTGTCTACTCAAGACTTGATCTCATTTCCATTTAGCTCAAACAAAGATTTCCTTTAACTAGCAGGATACAGAATGAGATGTTTACCCAGTAAATTCCAGTAGCTGATACACACTTAATTCTTGGAGGAATATGAGTTGGGTTAATCTGTATTTCAGATATTAGGAGATGTGTATCAATGATAAATCACGTAGCTTGGGCTCTTCAGGGAATTTGTGTGAGAGAAGACAGAGTGCTGATATTGTCTAAGGCCTGCCTTTCCAAAAATGTATAAAGATGATAATGGGGATGGTCTCAAAGATCTGATGTGCTAAATATTTATGTCTGTTTTATTTGAGCTTCTATTGCTCTATAAGTTCTTAGGGAAAGAACCATATCTTTTTGCATTTTAAATAAACATATTATGAAATACTGACTGCTGTAATCTGGCTTTATAGTTAATGAGAAATTATTTCATGGATCTTTTTACTACTTTGTAGCTTTGTAAAAACCCCATAAGATCAGTTTGTTTGTGGTGTTGCAATAATTCAGGTCATGGTGTATAAAACAGGGTTGCTTTGGTTTCAATTAAGATCTTTCACTCGGTTAGTAAAATTGAAGTTAGAGAACAATATGACATATAAATGAGAAAAGTTCATTCCTTGTTTCCTTCTGTCACAGTATCACTTGTGATATCTTTCCAAAGATTTCCAGAAGTCTGCAGCATAAATGGAGAAGTGCATTCCTTTCTCATTCGTAATACCTCGTGGCAATGCACTTTTCAATTCATCCAAATTAATTTGAATATGTGTATTTTGTCTTTTAACTCAAAGAGCATTTTTGCTTTGAAGAGTGACTATGTAAATCTTCTAATTCAATAAATCCATTCTTTTCTATGCAAAGGTAGAGATATATTTGCTTATGTACAAAAAAGTCTCTTCTCTATGTTACTGCTGCTTAACCAGCATAGCTGAAAGCATGTGCAGTGAATTCTGTTGGGCCTCGTACATCAGCAGGAGAAGTGTCGACAAGTTTCTGGTCCATGTACATTGCTGTTCCTTGAATGCACTTTTAAAATCCAAGATGAGACAGACGAGTTGCGCAGGTGCGATGGCAGGCAAAATTTATGAGCCAGAAAGATTCACAGCTTGAATTTCAGATTGTTTAAGTCTAAAGGGCTGGCAATTCAAAACCAAGCAAAACAAACAAATAAAAACATGCATATCGGAGCATGAAACAATGTGGTACATTGTAAAGTCATTTGTACATGATTCAGGTTTCAGAGAGGAATTTTGCTTTTGCATCAACTGTGGCCAACAGTGGCACAACTCCTCCTGTTTCTTCCCCTCCTGCGTTACTTTATTAGTCCCTTCAGGACACTTTAAATGATGGAGTACATCTGCTTTCCAGGCCCTACTGCTGCAGTATAGTGTTGTCACACCTGAGCCAGCTAGTTTAAAACTCATTTAAAAAGCTAACTTGAGCAAGGGTATCAATCTAGCTGAGCACAGACTAACCACTGGAGATCATAGTGTGTTATGCTCAATAATATACAACAAGTGGTTTACACGATCTTTTCTTTTTTTTAACCCAGGGGAATTATTTCCCTTTCAGCCCTTTCATAGACATATTCCCTTGCTCCTTCTTCCTCCCTTCCTCACAGCTCTCCACTTGCTTTCACATTAAACATTTTTAAATTCAAAGTGGACCAGGACAAAAGTATAGAGAAGTTTAAGTCAGGAGTTTCAGTCTGAACCTTTGCTCTGTGAATTCCAGCTACCCTGAACAAAAAAGTTTTGTTGAAGCTTAACAATGTACAAATAGATATTTTTTGACACACTGCTTTGGACATCCATATTTCAGCCAGAAGTGGAGGCCTCTGGGATTGGCCTTTTCAGATATCCCAATAAAACTGGAGCACTGATTTTTCACAGGTTTTGGAACACCACTGTAAATCAGGAAGCATCCAGGTGACGTGTGCCTGGTCTGTGCTGCCTGCAGGGCCTAATGAGGACACAGCAGTTGCTGCCTTTGAGCACACTTGGGTGGCAGGCAGCCTTATGGAGACTCTCAGGTGGGTTTGCTCCATCAGGGCTTGTATGGAGGGTTTTCTCCAAAAACATTTTTACTGGCAGAGCTTGCAAAGAATTAGGTGGCTTGAAAGAGAGGATATGTAGCCCAACTTCTGAGTACTTTTGTGAACAGAAGTCAGCGTCAGGTGCTTGGTGTGTCCTTTAGCATTTTGGGAGGAATTTGGTGCTGGTGCTTGTAGGAAGGACTGTGAAGCAAGAAAGGGTGTGTAGCAAGAGAGGGAAGGCACATATAATAAGAAAGGAGTGTATGAGGCTTGTCCTCCCTTCCTGGTCTTGCCTTTCTGCCATTTTTGCTCCCTCTCTCCCCTGAGAGCATGAAGTGGCATGAAGTGTCTGAAGTAGCATATGAAGATCTTTCCCTTTGTGATTCATCCAGACAAAATAAGACAAGCATACCAAAGCAGCAGTTTCCATATGTTTTGGGCCTCTTGTGTAATTGAAGTCTCACTCTCTCCCTTCTCCTCAAATGGTACTGCACAACAGAAAAAAGCATTTCAGCCTGAAAGCACTGGGAAAGCAGGAGGCTAACTTCTTTTTTTGTCTTTCTTTTTATTTTTTTTGTCACAACAACGATGTCATTATACTGGTCAGCAGTCCTTAGCAGCTGTAAAAGCCCCATTTCTTGGCCCTTTCTGTTAGTCTTTCTCAGTTTGAATGGCAGCATTTGATCACAAGATCATAGAAAGGTCTTTCCTAAGTTCAATCAGAGGAATTTGAAAGAGGGGCAAAACAGCCTACGTTTTACTAGGACTGCCTTACTGTCTATGATGTGTCTGTAATTCACCTTCTACAATGCAAGAGACATCAAGAGAGAGGGAAAAGGTGCTGAATGTCTGATTCTACGTTTTTCCTTTTTGTTAAAGCTTGTTAAAACAGTATTTTATATGTAGCATCTCCCCCACCACCCTGTATATGATCCTTGAGTACATAGTATTTCCAGAATTGCTGCTGTTCAGCAAAGAAAAAGAAATCAAAAAAATGAGAGAGGAGGGATGCATGGATATGGTATGAGAAAATACTTTTCAAAGGCCAAGTTTTACATGCCTTATTCATATAAAACTTCATTTCAAATAATGCGAGTTTTAACCACAAAAAAATAAATACAAAACAAAAAAAAATATTTCAGTTGCCATGGGTGGCTCTTCAATTACAGTATTATGTTACTGAATACAATCAGCATCTTCCTCAATTTGATTACTAATTACACTGTGAATTCACTGATTCTGACCTTTTTTTTTCTTTTTTTTTTTTCCTGGCTTTTCACTTTCCCTTCCCCGTTCTCTTTCCTCTTTTTCCCTTTTCTCTTCTTCCACTCCCCCTTCCCTCCTTCTTGGTCCCCCACCTCTGAAGCAAATACCATGCCTTTGTGATTGCATGTAGAGCTGTGGAGTTCAGAGCTGTCACTATAAAATTTTGAATCATGTATTCAAATTAAGAAAATATGACCCAGCAGCCTAAAAACCATATTCTTATCTGGATTCCACACCCCCCCCCCCCCAGCAACCTTGCCCACTATAACAGCATCATGAGTGGGCACCTGCCCTCCAAAGCTCTCTCCTTCCAGAAACTCTCCATCAGTTGAGTTTTACATTATAGTGTAATGAAAGCCTCAGCATTTGGGAGCTTTCAAAAGAAGCCTGGTAGCATAGGAGTAAATATATTGTGAGAGTCTGTCTTTCCCTGATACAGGAGTTGATGTCATTGCTTAATTTAATGCCTAATTTATCTTATTTCAGACTAGCCCCAAGGGTGGCTCTAATAGAAACCAGGGAAAGTGAGTTGGATCCTCAGTGGAGAGTGCTCCCCTTGCATTTGAGCAGCAGCACCAGGAAACTTGCCTTTGTTGGAGGCTGGGACTCCAACAGGCATGCTGTGTGGGAGATGCAGGTTTAGGCTGAGCAGTTCTCCCTTTTCTGTGAGTTAGCTGTGTTTCAGCATACCACATTATTGTGAGAAAGAACAATGAGTGTTGGTAGACAGATTTTCATTTATGTAAGCATATGTTTTGTCTGTCTGTAGTTGCAACCAAATGCAGTCCTTTTCTGCATCTCATGACCCAGGTCCTTGGTTTTAGCATTGTGTCCTAAGCATTTCATCCAAAGTGGGATTTAATTTCAGTGCTAAGTCAAGATGGCAAATACTGAAGATATTGGAGTGTGTCTAGGTTTAATTTTAAAGCTTTTTTTCCCCAAGATGCTGCTGCTTTGGTGGCTTTGGAAAAGTAAAAAAATGTTCACCACCCCTGAAAGCATACATAATGCCAGGTCTGTCTCAGGATTCTTCTGTTTTGAACACTTTGTGTGATCTTTGATTCCAGAAGGTTTTTCTGGACATGGAAGTAGTGATGTACAGGGGGGCCTTTTTTTGTAAGTGGGCCCAATACTACTCCTCCTTTATCTGTTTTTAATGTAATGTCATTGGCGTTTCTGTAAGTAGTTTGAGTGAAAGGTACATCAGTCCCATTAAACTGCATAGATACTTAGGTATTGAAGTATTTTAGGCTTAATTGAAACTTTTGAGCATTATTCAACATTAATATAACCAAGTGTATGAAAATTAATAGATGGAGCCAGACTGTCAGACTTAGGAAGTAAAACTGCTTCTTTATCCAACAAAAACAGCTTGGAAGCTGAAAGCTTCTATTTGTCACACAAGAAAGATAAACTCAGGGTCAGGAAAAAGATCCACCCTTCCTTTAAACTGAGAGTTTCAAAAAGATGCTAATTATATTGATTTTGATGGTGGTTTTTGTTCAGCAGATGTTTTTCTCCTAGGAAATACATGAGGACCACCAACATACTTCAAACAGACCCCAAAAAAGAGCAGTCACCACATAATGGTTTTCATTCACCACTGGCGGGTCTAAATCAATGGCTAATTTGTTATCTCATTACCATTTATCATGCATCAGATCCTGTACCTAGCAGTGAACACGAAAACCTTTCCGCCTGATTGCTACACATCTTCTAATAACAAACACAACCTTAATTCTATTTATTTTCATTTCTCCAACCTTCTGCAAGGAAAGAGCATCACAGGCAGAGACTAGCATTAACTGCTGTGCAAAATGGCCACTGTAATCTAGCCCTTTTTCCAGGAACACAATGAATCCCAAGCAGTCCATTCTCAATCTGAAACGTGTAATAGAGCCCTAAGGAGGCATCCTGAAAAGCTTTAGCCAGCACAAATGTATTTAATAAAATCAAATGTTGCTCTCAGAACTTAAAAACACTAGTTAAAAAATCAGAATAACTCAGTTATCTAACACAGCTGGCAGATTACAACTGTGGTTCTATCAACAATTTGTGTACACCATCTAAGGGAGATGTGGCAGAGAAAGATCAGTCAAGGGAAGAGATGATAACAGATTAGTTAGTATGTCAGTCCTTCCACCAGACCCATGAACAGACAGATCTTTGTTAGGTACTACATGGAAACTCCACAATGCATGCTTTCTGTGAGAGAGCTGCAGCAGTTAGAAATACAGTAGGTTTGCTCTTGTGTTTTAATCCTAATTTTGTTACTTTTTTAGTGTTTCTTAACCTGCATCTTAGCCTGCACAAGCAACTACTCGAAGAAAAACTGACTGCATCTCACTCCCTTGATGCTAAGCACTTAGGAGAGAGTATCTTGATTAATAGAGTGGGTGTCCATCACTCATTCCTGTTCCCAGCAGGCTTAGTGCAGTGTAATTTCCCTGCAGCTAGCATTGCCTTGCTGTCACTGTCTCTGTTATGCCAGCATTTCAGAAATTTCCTCCATGGGTTTTGAGCAGCCTCAGCTGCACTGAACTTCTTGTAAATACAGTCCTGCATCTACATGGCCTGTGCCTGCAGCACTAGATCAGACACCATCTGCATCTTGTCATTTATCTGCTCCTGAAGGAAGGTCTTTGCCAGCTGATGACACAGCACAGATTCCTCCAGTCTTGGTAGGAAGTCAGGGTGCCAATGGCTTGAACCTGGATACTATTTGTTGCTATCCTTTTCTCAATGCAGAGTCAAAAATGCTTAATGTTTACACTGTGACAGGTTAGACAGGAGAAACCTTCTGTTGTCTGATAACCTAGTTTGATAATAAGTTTGTATCATTGGAGCTAAATCCATATGACAGCTATGTGTCTTGCTTTATCTGTTTTGTTTGTGCTTTTTGAGCTCTGATACGTGTGAAAGATGTTGACTGAATATGCCTTGCATTGTTGATTTTCGTAGATAAAGATACAACCTACCAATCTGGGAAAATTTGAGTTGTGGTCCCACCTGTCACTCCAGAAGTGTTGGCAAGCCCATTTTTCATCAAAGCTGATTCTCGTAGGATTTTGTGTGTGTATAAACATACGTGTATATATATATGTGTGTATATATATATATGTATGTTTGGGGTTTTTTTTCCCCTGAAATATCATTGGTGACCTTGATTGGGAAAGGTTTCTTAGCATGTACTCAAATAACCCTTACTCAGATTTTAAGAACGTGCTTGATTTTTTCCTGAACAGCAGTGGTGTCCTGAGTCTGAACCTTCTATTTAAAGAGTAGAGGAGCAGCTGGGTGAGAGAGCAAAGTTCATTTCTTAAGATCTGCCAAGGTTTTAAAGGATGGTTTTGAAACTTTTTCTTAAAGACAAATAAAAGTTAATAATTTTGTATAGATAAAAATCAATATATCTGAATTGTCTAAAAAGCTAATAACTCCTCTGAATCACCAAATTTATAGAGACATACTGACATCCAGTTACATTAAAACACAGTTCTGTTCTTTTTATACTTTGAATGCTTTGGGTATTTTTGTTTGTTCAATATGCATATCTATTTCCACTCCATATCCCTAATACTTGAGCATGTCACTATTATTATTAAGTCACAGGGTAATATACTGATTGATCTTTGGCCACTTTTTATGACAGGGAAGGTGAGATGAAAGAAGGGAAGATTTGCTTGATGTCATGTAGGAAGTTTTGAGTGCTAATGATAATAATAGTAATAATAAATGGATAGATTTTCCATATACTTATTCACTAGCAGATCTCAAAATAATCCTGCATCTTAGTCCAAGCTCATTAACTTTTCCTAAAGTCAGATTGTGTTTGTTTCGATGGTTTAAATGGGGTTTATTTTGGTTTTAGAGATTATAAATCTGTTTTCCTAGGTAGTCTTTTTTAAGGAATTAAGTTTTCTGATATTTTAAAATTGTGTGCTGATTTTTGAGACCATTGCTGCCTTCATCTTCCATCCAGATACTACCTTTAATTTGTTGGCATGTGCTTTTCTGCTGAAATACCTGTCTCTTGAAATTAGATCACAGATGAGCTGGATGGGGAATCAAGCCATGAATGTTAACATTCACATGCATCAGTTCTTTTTTATGGGCTTCTGCAATTGAGCTTAGCTTTTAGAAAAGGACTTGCGTTCCGATCAGAGAGGATATCCTTTTGCTCTTGTGGCACTTTAAAGGTCTGTCCCTAATGTCTGCCAAAAACAAAACAACAATTCCTTAGGTATTTCCTGTTTTCTCTTGTTAAGAACTCTAAAGCATCTATCAACTCAAAACAGTTCCTTCTCTTCCATGCTAGCTTTTAAAAATCACGTCAGTCTTAAAAACAGCTAGTTCTCAGCACATTCCCTTGCATTTGACTTGCCAATAGATTTTTCTTTTGCTATTTTGTCTTCAATTTCATTCTTTTTTCTGTGTATTGAATTTTTGTCACTGCTTGTTGCCTGTTTAGAAATCTCAAAGCTCTATTCCAGACAAAAAGACAGTCTTTAAGATGCTGAGTCTCCTCCTTTGCTGAAATTAGAAACATGCTTAAGGCTTTTGTTAGATCCTGGTTTTAATTTCCTGGTTAAAAGACTTCCCTTCTTTTTTTTTTTTCCTTTTTTTTTTTTTTTTTCTTCTCTCCCTTATTTGCCTTAAAATTGGTTGCTCATTTCCATGCACAATGAGATGACAGTTCTGAGAATGTCTCTGGGCTTGTGAGCTCACAGGAAGAGGATGCTGGGGAATAGGCACTTACCAGCATCATCACTGCTTTCCCATGGCTGTTATTGCTTGGTTGAGAGAGAAGATTCTATTCTACTCTGTTTATATTATTTGTTATGATCATTGCTTTTTTATTGTATAAAAATAAAAGGGGCAAGTTTTGAGTCTCTGGACTAAATTGTAAGTAACATAATTTTAACAACCCACAGAAAACATTTTTCCTCCTGAGATGCCTTCTGATTGTCAGAGTCCAATCCTCCCTGACCAGGTTCCTTCAGTTTTTTGTATTAGTTGTCCCATTTTTATACTTTATATGGATCTGAGGCTTGTAGACACTTTGTCCATGCTAGGCTGACTAGCTCAGGAGGACAGTCACACCTTTTGGATTAATTTAAGGAAGTCCATTTACACAAATTGGTGATCCAGTCAACTGACAGTGCTCTTTATCTAAAACAAAGGCCACCTTACAGTGCCCTTTAGTTCAGTTTTCTTTACAAGGCTCTGGTCACCCCCTATATTCTTCCATGAGCTTCATGAGCACATACCTCATCTGAGCCCATACCTCATCTGAGCCCATCTCCTCTGAGCCTTCTTCCAAGGAGGAGAAGGTATTAGCTGGTGATATTCCAACCCCATCTCAGACCAGCACTAGCGATCACCGGTGTCGCACAGTGAGCTTAATACATTGGGCACATGAATGACCAGCCCTCTTGTCTGGGCACAGCGAGGGTGAGAACATATGCCTACAGGGAATGCCAGTGGATCCATCTCTATGGACTAAGCTCCATTGGTTTTGCTTCATAGGGTCCACCTCATCATCATTTACACAAGGACTGGTGATGACTCGTGCTAAAGATGTCATCCCAGATGTCCCTCTTCTTAATCTGTTGTGTTTCCCTGCCAAGACAAATGATCCAGTCCATTACTCAGTGAAATGCCTCTTTGGCACATCACCCGAAGGACAGCAGACTGCTTGTCTGGATTCTGTTTGCTCCAGGTCTTTTTGGAGACATGGAGCATCTAAAGACTGCTCCGATGGCCATTGTGATGGTGGCCTATGCATGTGGTATTAAAGCAGCCTTGATATCATGACACCTCACTGCCTTACTTCCTGGGCCCCTTCAAAACATAGAGTCCTGCTGCTGGCCCATAACTCACCAACCTCTTGTCCCTGTAGCTCTAAGGAGTCTTGGCAACTGCCAGTCCTGACCTACAAAGCTATGGTCTATGCAATGTTTCTGAGACAGCAGGAGGATTTAATGTTTTAATACCAAAGTTACATGTTTGAAGATATTTGGTGTTATGTGGGATTTTGATTTAGAAGAGTGATATAGTGGTATATGGAAATCACAACACAAGAATGATAAAGCAATTGTAATACTGAATCACAGTACAAATCTGATTCCAAACACCGACTCTATGCTCCACCATCATGAAGAAGGATGTTTTGTCCTAATTAGAGAGGTCTTAAATATGGATTGAATAAAAACTAGTCTGGAAATCGTTTGATTGCCTGCATAATGAGGTGTTCTTACTATTTAGATGACCTTTAAAGGTCCCTCCCAACCCAAGACATTCTATGAGTCTGTGATTCTTTTATTTGTTTCCTAATATTTTGCATTTTTCTGCTTAATTTATAAGAATGAATGTTGTAATTTTTTTCAATCTTAAGTCACAGCTTTCATTTCAGCCAATACTTCTGAAGAATTAATCTGTTACTTCACTAAAATCAAGTCTTAAAAGTTGCCAGGGGAAGAGGAGAGCCTGCATAATGCAAGGAGTTACTTGGAAATTCAGAGTCAAGGACTCCAGGGTAATTGTGCGTGACATTTCAGATCTGAGATCTGTCTGCATCAGGAAAGGGGACAGCTCACTTGAAACATGTCCAAGGATCAAGGCTTTTTCTGGCTCCATCAGGAGTTCCAGGTTTAAATGGCAATTCAACCAGATGTATCTTGTGCCATCGGCATGTGGATGCGAGCTCAGCTGTGCAGGGACAGGGTGGCTTCAAGTGTGCTGGTGGGAACTAACACCAGGATGTAAGGCTGCATGTGGTTAATATAGTATAAAATAACATCACTGTTGGGTTTTTAGGCATTATGACTGCAGTAAGGCAAAAGCAAAGCCACTACAGTTAATTTTTAATTTTCCATGCTGAAAAAAGGGAGGGAGCAGCTGAGATAAGGTATGGATAATGCAAACCATATATACATGAAGCTATCCTAAGCTTTGATATACTTGTAAACAGCTGCTGTAGGGAGCAGAGGCAGCTTTTAAAAAGCAGCAGCCAAAATGTGGAGAGCAGAGGGCATTGTGCATCCCGTTTTCTGTGCTATGGTGCTGCAGCCAGGGGTGTCTGATGAAATCTCATAATGGAACATTTGAATGCTTTGAGCAGTTGAACACAGTTCAGCAAAGCAGAGCTGAACTAATGTGGGCTGCCCATTTGCCAGTAAACAGAGAATTGCACTCTGTTGTTTAATTGAATTTTCATGAAACTAAAATATACTTTGGTAAAGTCCACCCTGAAAATGTATTCTGCTTGTGGATCAAGAATTTAGGGGGATCAAGATACTGGGGGAGGAAGGGTGTCTATCAGATACACAGATAAGGCCTGAGTTTAAATAGTTACAAAAATAATACAATTTCCCCATATTATGCAATTTAGATTTTTTTTTACCCAGGAGGTTTTTCATTGCTGCTGCTGCTGTTATTGGTAGTGATTTGTTCATAGATGGATTGGAGTCAGAGAACATTATTAGGCCACAAAAAGTTCTTTTGTTTTTACAGAACAACCTTGCAGCTGTATCATTTATACGTGGTTAGTTTGCATTTCTTGGCTACCAGCCATTCTAAATGGTAAAGAGCATCATACTGGACAATGTAAGGTTTTTGTGTTGTGTTTTTGTTCTCATTGGTGTTTTTTTGGTGGGGTAGTGTTGTGTTTTGTTGTTTTTTTTTAAAAAAAAAAAAAGGAAAAAATCAAAGAATCCTTCTGATTCATGTTGTTTCTCACAAGGCTATCATTTCAAAGGCTCGGCATGCAAGTTATGTCATCATAACCTCCTCTGTTCTTTAACTTGCTTCACGAACAATTTTCTCATGGAGGAGAGGCTGGGTATTCTCATGAACATTCTTGCTCTTTGAAAATAATAAAAATTTTCTGATTCCCTAAGGCACTGTGGGCAAGGTTAATAATTCCACTTGGTTGTTTCATTCACAATCACTTTCCATTGGGCATTACAACCTTACTCTTATTTAAAGTTCCAGTTTTTTACCTCAGGCTGTGGAATCAGAGGCTTAGTACTTGCTTTTTCTCTTTATGCTGTACAGGCTACAGTGGGGAATCAAGCATATATATCCGACTCCCTCATAGCTGCTGCCAATGAAAGCTGAAGAGCCGAGGCAGAGAATCTCTTGTTTGGTTTTCAAGATGTCCTTTTGCTTTAGATGCCTAAATTTCAATACCTGAAGGTAGTTTTCGAAGGTAAAGACCACCCAAAGTTCCGCTGTTTAAAAGAAACCTTAGAAAATCATACTCTAGATAAGGTAATAGACACTTTTAAGAAAAAAATACAACATGAAGGGTTTCTCATAATTTTATAATTCCTTCATTTGCTTAAGTACCTGGAAGGAAGATGATTAAATGTTAATGGTGTTTCCAGAAATATTTTTGTCTCTGTTTGGTGTAGGTAAAAGCAGTGGATTGTAATTTTTTTTGACTAAAGGGGAGCCTTGGTCTTCTACTAGCCTTCAGAAGTTTTTGAAGATTATAGTATCACCACCTTTTTAATTAGAAACACCGTCCTTTAGATTTGCTGTCATGACTTTGTTCTCTGGCCTCATGGTCCCTAAGAGGTGTTATACCATGGTTCAGAAACACGCTATCTGTAAGACATTCCTAAAATGTCTAGAGTTGTCTAGTGGTTGTTCATAGAGTCCTGATTCAGATGCCAGAAGCATATTTTCTTCAATAAAACCCTGTCTTTGTAAGGAAGTAATCCATCCCCCAAGTCAATTTTAAAGTTTCTTGTTCACTTTAAATATTTCATTACATTAATTTTTCAAAACAACAAAACAAACATTCATCAAGTGAAACTAAGCATGTCACCCTTGAATCTGTACATCTGTTGCTCTCCTGCTGCTTTCCTGCATAATTCATTTTAATACATTTAAAGTGTACATCTCATTAAAATTCTTTACACACATTTATGTATACAGTTTGCATTAAAAAGAAGAAAAGGTGGGAAAGGGTTTTATGGCAAGAAGGTTCATTAACATGACTGTTTCTCTTTTTGTCCTTAGCTTTTTAGGTATTGAATGTGTACCTGTGGTCTGCCTTTGGCCACCTACCTCAGCATACACTGTCATCGGTCTGAGTGTCTCTAAATATGAGTAATCTCTTTAGTGCCATTAAAAATTTCCTCCAGGATATTTTCTCTTACTCTTGATGTCTTTGTTCTTCTTTAAGTGCATACATCCTCTTATCTTCTTCCTCTTCTACTCACTTCACATAATTTATATACACAATGTGTTCTGTGCATCAGTCCTGTTATCGCCCAAGAGAATATCTATCATTCGCTTCAGATGCCCTAAAGAGTTCTTGTGGGCTCACTGCAGTGCTGGAAATGGTTTTGCTTTTCAAATTTTATTCAGTTTGTGGTTCCTTTTCCTGTATCAGTACTTTCAATGATTGCTGCGTTTGATTTGGTTTTATTTATTTTAGCACTATGGAGTTGTTTGTACTTCTTAAGCCAACTGTAGAAAACAAGTCAGTCTGGTAGCTTGAGATGGCAACCTTCTAAAGGTGGTGACGTCTTAGTTCAATGACTGCTGAACTTTATTTTCTGAAATCTCTTATAGGTGTTTAGGATTATGTGTGATTGTTAAAAGCCATCATAAAGTGTTGTCATAACTCTTGATGAAGCATAAGGAAAGCTTGTAACTGCAAAAGAAAACTCAAAATGCTTTGAGAAGGAAAGAAGGTCCCTATTCAAAAAGAAAAAATATAAAATGGTAATTTAAGGAATTATCTTCAAGAATTGTTCTTGGGGAATAAGTGTCATTTTATGTAAGAGAGCATATGATTGTATTTTTCTGGTTTCTTTGGACTTTCACATTTAGCTTTTGACATATATTGCTTAGAAACCTCATGAGAGGTATATGATAAATTAAATGTAAAAGTAAAGAGACATAGCTATTGTCTACTAGACTAATGTTTTTCATTCTTAGAAATAGGAGTTTAACTACACTTTGCAGAAAAGTTTATTCAGAATTTAAAGGGGAAGCTCCTCTTTGCTTCCTAGATATGATACAATGTTGATCAGCAAAGCAGAGATTGAAGCCATATAGGAGCCCTTTAAAAAGATTAGGTCAGGTTGCACAGTCACTTTGGCCTACTTGAACTAAATAATAGAAAATGCAGCTGTGAAGGGAAAACTGAGGGAGTTCCTTTCTGAGCAAAAGTTATTTCATTTTATTCAGATTACCTAGCTCCAAATAAGCAGCATAGATTTGAAGTCAGAAATGTGTAGCACTGTCAAATATAGGTTATGAGCTATGGGAAACGAGCTCAACCCTGGGAGACAGTGAGCGTGAAGGCAGCTGAGCTCACATGCACTGCAAGTCCTCCCCTACACTTCGATGTGAGTTTCATCTCTTCAGTAGCAGGTAAACACAATTTTCAGGCGCAAACTGTTGTGGGATTAATTCATCTATGTTCAACATCGAGAGAAAAAGAAGTTCACAGGGACTCTAGATCTGTTGCATGTGTAGCTGTTGTACAGGTATATATTGCTGGGCTTTAGAGTAATGCATGTGTAGTATTACTTGTATTACTGAGAGTATCCTTAGCAAGTTTGCTGGTGGTACAAAACTGGGAGAAGTGGCTGATACACCAGAAGGCTGTGCTGCCTTCAGTGAGACTTGGACAGGCTGGAGGGTTGGGTGTAGAGGAACCTAATGCTGTTCGATAAAGGCAAATGTAGGGTCCTGCACACCTAAGGAGTAATAACCCCATGCACCTCCCCCTTTACTCTGCCCTAGTGAGGCCACATCTGGAGTTCTGTGTCCAGTTCTGGGCTCCCCAGTTCAAGACAGACAAGGAACTACTGCAGAGAGTCCAGTGGAGGGCTACAAAGATGATTAGGGGACTGGAACATCTCTCTAATGAGGAAAGGCTGAGAGACCTGAGGCTGCTTAGAAGACTGGAGAAGACTGAGAGGAGATCTTATAAATGCTTATACATATCTAAAGGGCGGGTGTCAAGAGGATGAGGCCAGACTCTTCAGTAGTGCCCAGCGACAGGACAAGGGGCAACAGGTGCAAACTGGAACTCAGAAAGTTTTGTCTGACCATGAGGAAAATCTTCCTTCCTTGGAGGATGACAGAGCACTGGGAAAGGCTGCCCAGAGAGGTTGTGGAATCTCTTTCTCTAGGGTATTCAGAAGCCACCTGGACATGATCCTGTCCCACCTGCTTTAGCAGGTGAACCTGCTTTAGCAGTCAGGTTGGACTAGATGATCTCCAGAGGTCTCTTCCAACCTCTACCAATCTGTGATTATGGAGTTTTATCTGGTGTATTATCTAGTCCAAGCTTTTATATACATACAGTAAATAGTGCATGTTACAGCAACAGAAAAGATGGGGACTGAGCGCAGACTTTGAGGACAGTGGAATACAACAATTTTTCTTCAAAAGGTCTTAGAGGTAGGAATATCTGATGTGAAATTCCTTGTTTCTGTGTTTGCAGTCAAATGTGCAGCAGCAGTTTACATGAAGGGTGGAAACCATACCATTTCTTTCAAGGCATTTCGCTAATGGAAAAATGTGAAGTGTAAAAGAGCAGAATTAGGTTGACAGGTTGATTTTTCCCAAGTAGTGCCAGGTAATTTCATATGTGTTCCAGTGAGACTAATGAGTGAAAATCCTGCAATATATCTTAAGAGACTCAGAATGACAAGGCGAATAATGTTTTCTTACAGGTTGTTTATTTCACACATGTCTACAGTTCCCATTCTTGAACATTCTTGAACCAGATGATTTCTGGTTTGCTGCAACAAGCACCAAGTTCTGTCTGGCTGCAGTGTTCCCCTTTGCTGTCCCCTTTCGGCTCTTATGCTTGGTGCTGCATTAAACGAAATTGGGAGAAAAGCTACCCAAACAGTTTCTTATTATTTTAATAAGCTAGAAAAAGTAAACAAAAATGTTTCTTATTCAGAACTACTAATTGAACACCTAGTTAGGCTGTGAACCTGTGTGATTTTGAGTTTTTTACCTTCTCACTACTCATACTTCCATTTTTCTGTTGCACCACTTTTATTTAATTTCATCTTAAATATTCTAATATTTTAATCTTTTGATGTCAGAGACTGGATTTGCCCATGGTTTGGAAAGCTCCCAGGAAAATGAGTCTGGGAACCATCAAATACTGCTGCAGTGCCAGAAATGGTTGATTAGGCTACAGTCAGGTCAGTAGCTTACTCCTGGTCAAGAGAGAATTTTATGTCCCCTTGTATTAAACTTCAATAATGTATAGAATACTTTAGTCAATAAATAGCATTTTGCTGTTCATGCCCGTTGGAAATAATACATGATGCTGCAAGTATTGATCAAAGAGCTCTGCTCTGTTAATCCCTCTGCTTGTAGCAATGTTAAATATTTATGAATTCTCCCTTAGTATCCTGAAGAGTGTTTTAGCCCTGCAGAGGATGCTCAACCTTTCTGCTTTATACATGTTTTACAAGTATTTTCTTCTTTTTTCCGCTTATTTCAAGCATACATGCGTGACCAGTTTTAAAGCTTTACTGCATTAGCATGTTATGAATGTATACATTGATTGGGATGATGTTGTAACTCTGAATTAAAGAAGAGAATGCCTCAGAGATAAAAATCTATCAGTGCCTCGTCTCCAACTGGCTGACTTACAGTAAGGACAAGGAGAGGCTAACACTGTACAGCGTGGTGCTGTATTATGAGATGACAGATAAGAAAGGAGACATATTTGTTTCAGGTTTATTTATCCAAATAACAATTAAATAATCTGAAAAATATTTGAGTGATAAAAAAAGAGTTATTTTTGTGCTAACTCGTTACTTATTATATCTATTCTCATCAAGAAGGCTCAGCGGCTTGTAGCAGAAGATACAATGAATCGTGTAGGCTTTCTGTCTCCTGTACTTCTTCAATGAACTCATGTAAATGTAATAATTTATCCTCAATTTTTTATACTAATGTATTGAAGGCAGACTTGATACTGTCAGACATGTAATGGAATACGCTCCAGGAAACCTTCCTTCCAGTGGTGAGATGACAAATGAAAACGAAAATAAAAATGGATTTTGCAATTTAAAACATAGTGTGCTCAGGGAAGAATGCATAGCCAGCTATAATGTGATATGATTCATTTCTATATATGCAGGGAAAAATTTTACACAAAAGCTTTTTGGGAGATGTATAAGATATTTAAAGTAACATGAAGACTATTCTACATAATGGTGCTTGCTTTATCCATTGTGAGCTAGAAGAAAGGTTTAAATACTTGTGTTTGCCCTCTTATCTTTCAGTAAGATGTCACATTATGCCTCATTCCATTACCTATTTAATCATCCTTTAGACCTGGTTATGTGTTTAGAGGGGAAGATTGGCAGAGAGAGTAAAACAAAATGCACACATGCTCCTCTCACTCAATCCCTGAAGATCTTGTTCATACTTTGTGAAGAAATTATATTTTAGATATCTACAAAGCTGGTGCAAAAGAAGTCAGTGCTTTAAGTTGGAAGTTTTACATGACTTTGAAGGATTTCCGCTTCTTCTAGGTGATCAGTGGCAAGAGGATTTTAATGGTTTGTGCTGCTGTGGTGCTTTCTAAAATTTGGGGCATGTTTTGTTCAGAGTTGAGGTTTCATCTGAGCACAAGCATAAATATGCAGCATTTCAGATCCTTAAAATGTACGTTCTTAAATGTCAACATGGGTGTTAGGAGGGACAGAGCACTTTTACAAACCTATTCTTCATCTAGGTGATTTTCTAGGGTGGCACTGTATGAAACTCTGACCATGACTGGAGACAGGGCTTGGGAGATTTCAGTGACTGATGGTGCCACAGAGTAACAAATAAGAACTGCAGCTGCCCCTTTCTTCATGCCTGAGGATACAAAGTTGTTCATGTTTAGGATGAACACAGGGATATTACCTTCTTTTTTTTTTTTTTTTTCTGAGATTAAGAAATCTGGTTTCTGTCTGCAGTATTCAAGGTAATGTTTTCCAAATACCATTTATTTTAGCTTCCTTCAGTTTCTGTATGTGAGAAAAATATCCCAGTTTCTCCACTAAGGAGATTGAGGCATAGATATAGTGAGGTGATGGGTAGGAGTGCTTGATACCTTTTGTATTCAGCATCCTGCCCAGGTGAGTTGACTTGGCTTTCCAAAGGCTCCTGCTCCTTCTGTGACGTGCGTGGGGAATCTATATATTGCCCACTAAATTGCAAAGACAGTCTGCTATGAAGACAGGCTGAGAGAGTTGGGGCTGTTCAGCCTGGAAAAGAGAAGGCTCCCAGGAGACCTTATAGCAGCCTTCCAGTACTTGAAGGGGGCCTACAGGAAAGCTGGGGAGGGGCTTTTCATCAGAGAAGATAGTGATAGGACAAGGGGTAATGGTTTTAAACTGAAAAGGGGGAGATTTAGGTTAGATATTAGGAAGAAATTCTTCACTATAAGGGTGGTGAGGTACTGGAATGGGTTGCCCAGGGACGTTGTTGATGACCCATCCCTGGAGTTTTTTAAGGCCAGGTTGAATGAGGTTTTGTGCAACCTGGTCTAGTGATAGGGTTCCCTGCTCATAGCAGGGGGGTTCAAACTAGATGGTCTTTAAGGTCCCTTCCAACCTTAACAATTCTATGATTCTATGATTGTCAAGACCTCTCAACAAGACCCTCTAAGGCCTAGACAGAAGTAGAACCAACATCTCCAGGTTTTTAAACCTGGGCCTTAAGTTTGAGACCAGACCAAATGTTTGTAATCCTCCTAATCTCTACTGACTTGCCTTCAAACTAGAGTGTAAACCTTGGGATTAGAGAGAATTTATTTTAGTCTAAGTGGTTGGGTCCCATACTTTTTGGAGTATTTTCTGTTTAAAATGTATTTCACTAATTTTTATTGGGTTGTTTTATCCATGGCAGACAGCTATATCTGGATATATGATTTATTCTTTTGTATTTCATCTTCGAGCTGATTTTTCATCATCTCTATGTAAATAAATTATGCTGCCAAAGTTGGGAATTGAACTCCCTTTGCCATGACCAGATGTATCCTCAGGTGAGTTGGCTGAATCATTAAGACTAATGACTCCACACTCTCTGTGCAGGATGGGAAGTTCACACTTACGGGAGATACAACCACCTCTTGTATCCTCCATAACCACTTGTGGACATACATCAGCCAAGGTGGGCATCCGTGAGTGAGGAAACCTGTCTCTGCTCTGCATACAATGACCCATTGTACTATGCAAATGATTGAGAAAGGATTTGAAGCTTAAAATTTTCTTGTAATATTTCCTAATACTTCAGACCTTGACATGAGGATGTGGCCCCTGCCATCCCCTGCTGCAGGTCCAGGTTTTCACATTTCATGCATTATATGCTCAAATGACAAAGTGCTAGTTTCTGTGCTGGTAAACTGGGTGGGATAGAGTTATAGCATAAGCCTTATGCTCAGCTGAACACATTCTTGAAAGCTCCTGCATAAAGGCATTTATTTACATTGGTTGATGTTTTCTATGTTTCAGCAGTTTGGCAGTAACATGCGATTACTCTTAGGATATAGTGGACTGCTAAAACAGTTGCAAACTGGTGCTCTGTGGTGAAACTGAACTAGTAACAGAGGAGGCCTTGTAGTGGATGGCAGCTGGCATACTTCAGGAACAAAACAGGCAGTGATTCATCATTGTGGAGGGAGAATATTACTTTAAAAAATTAACTTAAAAATATAGGAGGTGTGCTAAATAATAATAAAATTAAGGAAAAAATAAAGCTGAGTAGATGTACACTCCAGTGGAATGGACTAACAATATGTGGAAGCATGCTGCAGAGCATAAAATAAAAAGGCACATCATTTTTTAATTTGGGAATACTTGTATGATCAGAACTGTGTGATGAAGAGCTTTAACTTTCGTAGGTGGGTGTTTAGCAGAGTGTAGTTTCTGGAATATCTGTCCTTCACATCAAAAAGCTCTTTTATACCTTGTAAGCCCATGTGGTCGGACAGAGGTAGTTGTGTGTTGATGCTGAGGAATTGCATGCTTTCTGGGTCATTTGTGTTAACATTTTGATTCTAGTGGTGAGTTACAGGGGATGAGCTGCAGAGGCTGTGATGTTACACTGGAATGTACTAACCCAGATGAAGAAGAAAAAAAAAAGGCATTTCTTTGAGACAAAGTGAATTACATAAAATGCATAATCTTTAAAGCAAACTTGCTATGCTGTGTTCTGGTGGTGTTGTCAGCTTATGACCTAATCTTGCTGTCCTTCAGTGTTTTCTGTGTTTTATAGCAGCTGTGATCCAGGGAAGTCTGTATAAAATACTAGGTTGGGCTCAGTGATTATAAGGTATGAACCCTTATGAGAGCTCGGTTTCCCCAATAATTCTGTCATAGACTGGGAAAATATACTTGATCCTGGAGAGCACACAAATGGAAATTGTGAGGAATAGAAAGGGGTGTAATCCTCCATGGATGAAAGCACTTTGCATTATAACCAGCTCTGTTCTGCCACTTCACCACCACCAGGAAACAAAAGACAAGAGTAAGTACTCTGCTGTTAAGCCTGAGTGTTATGTCATGATTCTTTTCTGCCAAAACCACTTCAGACTAAGTGCACAGCTATACATTAGGCTCGAGACTCCCACTCTATTTGGAATTTTTACACCTCAGTGCATCTATATGCTGACTCTGTATCTGTGCTGGATGACAGTAGTTGCTGCTCTTTGTTGGACAGTGTGCAGAACTGCTCGATCTACCTCTACATGCAATTACTTCCATGTTCCTTTAAAGAGCAACAACAACAAGCAAAACCTCAGACCTGACTCTGGCTTTCTGTGAATTGTATAAAGCCTGAAATAAATCTTCAGCCACTCATACAGGGCAAACTCACCTTTCTTGAACTTGATTTAAAGACTTATCTACTCCAGGAATCTCTGTTGCTCATTCGCTGCCCCTTCTATGTATAGAAGTTCCATTGATCTCAACAGGATTTCTATGCACTAGGCACCATCAGGATATACAACAGAGACCTGTGGTGCAGATAAGAGATGCACAGCACCTATTAGAAAGAAAATATGCACCAGAGGATTGCCCATCAAGAACATGTAGTTAGCTTTTTACATAGAGAGTGGCACTGAGCTGAATTTATGTACAGTGTAATTTATGTTTCATACAATTTTCAAGCTTCATCTGTGCCTCTGTGATTGCTTCATGTCCCCTTCTGCTTCCATCAGGTATAGGCTCCCTGATTAACAGTTGCTGAGAAAGGTATCTGTGGCTATGAAGAATACCTATATATAGTACAGTGTATTAAATTCAATGTGGAGGAGGAAAGGGGCATTATGTACATTTTTTACTGGTTATGAGAAGCATTTCTTTTCTAGGAGGACTATATTCTGAAGGTGCTGGACTGACCTGCAGCTACTGTGTACTTTTGCATTGTCCCAGTAGTGCTGTGTGGAAGCTTGAAGGATTAGCTTTGCAGCAGTGCAAGTAGGGAGACATTATTACAAACAAAGAAATAAGAATAGGGCTGTCCAGTTTGTGAACTGGAGAAGAACAAATGGCTCTCTGCTATTATTTCAGACAAATAGTTCTTCTTTTACTCTGCCATACCTGAACTGGTTTGACCTGATTATTTTACCTTGGGGGTCAAATTTAGGGGAGAAGCTATTTCCCCCTTCATTGTCCTTCTCCATGTACACAAAACATTAATAAAGCAAGGTCAGAGGAGCTGGTAGGGATCTCTTCCTTGTTTTGGTGTTAGTCTCTCACTCTTCCGTCATATAGACTTTAGCTCTCATTAGGCTCTTTTTTTAATTTAAATTGTTTTTTTCTCGTGTTGCCAACAAATCAATCAGAGGAGCCATCCTTATGAATACTGAACATCCGTGGAGGCCAACATTGATTCCTCCTCAGCTGCTTCTTATTATAAAGTTCCCTGGTGTGAGGGAAGATGCTAAATAGAAGCTAATAGACATTACATTTCACATGCATTTTCACATTCTGACAAATACAGTTTGGGGATTTTTTTTTTTTATTATTAAGAATTTAGCTGTTCTTTCTTGAAACAGGCTAAAAATACATTTCTCCTGTTCTCTTTTCCAGTACTGCAGAGTAGAAACTTGCACAGGTATTGGGAGTCATTATTCACCCTGATCAACAGAGTGTGCTTGCCTTGCAAAGATCACTTGCATGGTAGAAATATTTGTATTTCCTGCTGTGTTAATTGGTGCTACTAGTGAGAACTGGTAGACTGGTATTTCTCAGCTACCAAGAAGTCACTTGCTAGCCAGTCTGATTAGTAAAGAGAGTGAAAGCCAGCCGAATTATTTTAATAGGGCTTTTTAGCCTTTCCAACAACAACCAAAAAGAAAGAAAGAAAGAAGCCAAAAACAAAAGCAGAGCCCTTAAACCTCCCCTTTAACACCTTGCTGTCTGTTGTGCATAACTGTGAGAACTAGCATGAGATCAGTGTTGTGAAAGGCAGCTTCATGAAGATAAGGAAACCTAGGATAAGTAGACTTGAGGTTCCCTTGTTGACAGCAATGGTGGATTACTCCTCTTAAGTCATTGTAAAAAGCATCTCAAGTCAAATTTCGAAAAAGCCAGCTTACCCCTTTTCCCAAGGAGCACTCTTTGCTTGGGTGTTCTGTGTACAGTGATTGTTACCAGTGGTTGTAGTGGTTCAGCATCTCCTTCCACTCTCACAGTTGCACTTTCCCCTCTCCTCTTCTGACAGCTGGATGTCAGAGATCATTATTACAGAAGAGTCCCAGTGGGTGCATACTCTGTCTCTCCTAGTTCAAATTTTCTGGAAATAGGAGAAAAAAAAAACAGTTCTCCATGGAGTAGAGCTGTTGGCTCACAACCTTTGCCCATGGCAGATTAAATTCTTGCTGCAGCTTCCTCTCCAGCATCTCCTTTAATTCAAAGAAGGGTCAGAGTAGGCTTGTGGATCAGGAGCATCAGGAGCATGAGAAGACAGCTTTCAAAGTTTTCTTCACTTTAATTCCTCTCTCAGCTTTTAGGCTGAAGGTAATTGGTCAGATTAAACACCAGGATCAGGTCTTCTGGGTCTACAAGTCTGTTTGGAGGATTTAAACGTTGGGTTTTTTAGTTTTCTTTTTTTATCCCACCTTAATGCTATCAAATGACTACTGCTGTACATAGACTGTATGTAGGCTGTGGGCTTCTTTTAATCCCTGTAAATGTTGGTTTGCCATTATTAAGTCAACCTAAGCATTCTTCAAATGCCTACAGCTTTGAAATTTAAACATAAATTGCTTCTAGGAGAAACAAATCAAACTTGCATTGCAGACCTTCCAAAAGTACATTAATATATATTAACCTGAAAGTTCTCCGTGGAATAAATCGAGAGCTTCAGCAGTGCCACATCCAGAGACATTTAAATTAATTTTTATTTTAAATTGAGTTTCTTTCCAAATTCCAGACAAGCAGTCATCTCTATTTCTCAGCATGTTTAATGAAAGCATCTGCTGTGCTGGACTGATTGATATAAGTGAATGGCTAAGAGAAATAAGGGACTGAGTATTCTGAAGAAGATAAGAACTGAGCCTGAGATGCAGATCAAATGTGAATGTCTTCTGTACGTAGAGAAAATTGGGAGATTTATGTCATTATTTTTGTCTTTCACCCATCAATATGGTGAGGACAGTTTCCACAGTCAAGTCAAAATAGAAAGACCCTGGAGTCTTAATCAAACTCGTTACTGTTAGATTTCCTTTTTTGTTTTGCACAACAAAAAAGGCTGAAAGGAATCCTTCACCTTGAACTCTCATTGCCATTTGTCCATAACCGTGTCAGAAATAAGACCTGTTAAGCTAAAGGATAAATTGATCTAACAGTAGCATAACCCAAAGAAAGAATGTCCTTGGGCATAAGTAAGCAGCTTCACTTGATATTAAAGAGAGCTGATACACATACATACACACTCTCTCACCAACATGCACACTCTCTCGACGACATACAGGTGCACATGTGCACACACAAACACATTTAATATATGAGATCAAAGTTCATTTTTCTTTTGGCTTTAGGAAAAGAATTCTGTTTACAGTGGGGCCACTTGACATAATACTGGCTGCATAAGGTGCCCTTTGCATTGATACAAATCAATTACATGAACATTTATGCCATGTCATCAGCAAAAAGCCACCAAACTCAGATATTCTTAATCAGAATCACTATCTTCCATATGTAAAGCACTATTGCCTACTTTCTTGGGTGATTTTATTATTTAAACATCTTTTTTCTACGTATTTTTAAGATGATCAGTATATTTTATTAAGTGCCTTGCTGTCTTTATAGTGTTGACAGGTAGAAAGATTAGAAAAGATCAAATCTCACTCCATTTCAGTAAGTACCTCTCTGAGTAGCAGTTCTAATCTTCAGGCTCAAGAGACTGAATTTAGTCACCAGAAGCTGAATGTAGAAGACATCACCTGGTCTGCTCTCACAGTTAACAGAAAAAAATAGGCATTTTCAATTCGTGTTTCATCTTGTCCAAAAGTTGGTTATATGTCTGAAGTCATAACTATGCACTTTTATTTCTCAATTGCCTATAGAGGAATCTCAGGAGAACCAGCTCACATGTAAAGGTCTCTAATGTCCATGTCTGGTTTACGGTGAAGCAAGTCCTCCACAAAATACAAGTTCAATACTGTAAGGGGATCTTGCTTAGTAACAGTAGAGCTGATGTCAGAGGGCATCTTCATTATTGGTGTGGTTCTACCATTTGCTGCTCAGTGTGTGCTTAGTTCCTTCTGTATTTTCACTACCTCTGGAGAGAAGACACCTACCCTAAGCAGGGTTTTCACCAAGTGAGTGTGTATATAAACTGTAGAGGAAACATAACACTACTAGGTACAAAATACAACAGCTGTTCCTAGTGAAACCTGCTTAGTTTGTTTTATTTAGGCAGAGTCCAGCCGAAGCAGTTAGCTGTCATCTCTGTAGCACTAGGTGTTACTGAGAGAAATCATTCTGAGAAGCCTCCTCCATGCACCCTGCTTCATAGAAATTGAACTCATTAATTGTACCTCCAGTAAGTATTGGGCTGGTGATCTAAGTGTGTTTCTCTTCAACAAAAATTTGGTTCTTTTTGCACAGAGCAAGGGGAACAGCAGCATTGCTCTTGCCAGACCTCTTAAAAAGTGGTTAGGAAAGGTTCTAACCTGTCAGTGAGAGAGAAAAGTAACTTGTTCAGTGTTAAGGCTAATACTGAATGCAGTAGAATATGAGAAATTACTGGAACTGAGGATGGCATGGCACGATCTTTTATTATGGGCTTAGCAGTAATGACTCTCTCTTACAGTTCATTTTGGCAGAGAGATGAAACTCCCCCATTTCCTTCCTCAGAAAGCCAGTATGCAAATGAGCATGCTGAGCCTGGTCTAGTATCACAAGTTATAATAAAATATGTGATAACACAGCATGCTTGGCTTGTAGTTGGTAGTTTTTCAGTAATAAACATTATTTACTTTGTGCAGTGAACACAAAAACCTTGGACTGAGTTGTAGTGTAGCGCTATGGTAATAGTCATTAATTCACCAGATTCACTATGGTAGGTAGTGCCTGTCACCAGTATCAAATCTGTAAGCACACTTACAGAAGGTGGAGTAAACAGTAAGGAAAATCCAGGATTATTATTGCATATGCAAGTTTTCTTCATTTAAGTGAAAGAAAACAAGAAAGTATTCAGCAGCGTGGCTTAGAATACAGAAGAGGAGAAGCTATCAGCCTCATTTTTAAATAAACTGTTTTTTTAGCTACTAACAGATAAAACAATACATTAAAAGTATGGACTGCAGAGAAATCTGAATCTAGCCCAACCTTGCCATTCTCTTACAGTTCCCAAATGCATGCTACAAGCAGAAATGAACACCTAAGTAGAATTTCTTGGTGTTAATATCTTTGCAAATTTAGCAGTCATGCTGCAGTGTGGTAAGATGTGTCAGTTTAGAGGAGATAACAAAAAAAGAGCAAGAAATGTTTATATAGAATGTGTTCTTTTCAATTCATTTATGTGCAAATGTGCTATTCAAAGGCTGTATGCATTTCTCATTATATTGTCTCCCTAATTTAGATTGTGTACTCTTTGTGGCATAGATATTATCTTGGTATTTTCCAAGGCAGTAACACTGCTACCACCACTTGTAGTAATAATGGAATAATCACCTTCTGAGTCTTTTCTTATTTCTGTGATTTTTACTATACAGATGTGACAATTAGTAGCTGACTGTTCGATCATTCTGAATATTGGTGGTGTTAGGATATATGGAGATAGGATTTAAGTCCTTGAATGCGTGTGCAATACTTTGCTTTTGTTCTTTCTAGAGAAACAAATGGCAAACACTTCTTTGTTCAAGTTTAATGTTAGAGTTAGTTCCAAAGTGTCAAAAAATGGAAACACTATTCTGCGAAATGTTTCATAGCTAAATAACTTTGTTTCATAATGTGGCTTAAAACAGAATTTCAGCAGTTTCATATCCAAGAAACTCTAAAGCACGAAGTATGTCATATACATAAAAACGAAATGTTTTAATGAAAATAGTGAGAATAACTAAGAGATAGAAATACTAAAAGAGCAAATGGTGAGAAAAAGTACTCACAAAGAAAGTGTCAACAGCAATGCTGAACTTCAGCTTCTTTAATATAATTTTCATTTTGTCACTGAAAGCAGAAGTTTGAGTCAAAGGTAGTTATCTCTAGTCAAGGGTATACATTACAGAACGCAGAACTGACAAAGGTTCTAAAGGAACTGCTGATTTTTTCCCATTTAAAAATGAGAAGGAAATTTTTAAGTTGAAATAACAAAGAAGACTGAGAACAAGGACAGAAAAACTGAAAACAAAAAGAAAACTTGGAACCCAACACAAGTGCAGTATTTTACTTTATTCCCAAGTATTTATTTTTTCTGTTCAAAGTGTTGTGATTTCATACTATTTCTCTCCTGAATTAAAATCACAAAAATGTCCTGCATCATGACCAAGCCATGAAACCTTAGATGCTTCAATGATGCTGAACATGAGTTTGGACTAACTTTCATTTGAGCTGTAACACCTTTTTCTTGGTTCATCTCGGCTGCAAAATGTGCCATCTTTTTCTGTGTTGTATATATCTGGAATGCACAAGTATCCACAAGTCCTCATCACCGTTCTTCTGGTCCATCTTTAAAACCCTGTTTGCAATGACACTGCAAGAAAATTGACATGAGTTATATTATTTGTACATAAAGAACAGTGCCAGATATTGTCTTACATTTCTGTTGTTTCTTGTTTTGTACTTCAGTAGTAGACGCTTTGTTCATGGCTTCCAGGGAACCTAATACAATAGACTGCCTTGTGTTCCAGTAATTCAGACCCATAATAATGGTGAGGGTGATGATAGGATGTTCAGCCCACTATGCCACAGTATTATAGCAATAAAATGGTCCATTTACACCTTCAGGGTTTTTTTATTTTAAGGGGGTGGTGGTTCTTTGCATTATTCTTTAAGTGGAATCATAGGGTTATTGAGACATGAAGCTGGTTTTGGTCAGGATTTTTGCTTTTCGTTTATTCACTGCTGTTCGACTCGAGTCAACCAATTAGGTAGTGAAGAAATAAGTGTAATGGAAAATAAGATGTCACCAAATATGGAGTCATTCAGTGTGATTAGAAAACTGAATGGGTAGGAAATTGGATCAGAAGGAGATTACCAAGTGAGAGCTGATGTGCAATGTGCTAAACCACAAGGTTGTAAGGATGAAGGACCATTTTGTTAACTTGCCATTTGACAAAGTACTGGAGAGGCCAGAATCTTCAAATACCCCTCTCAGGAGAACTGGAGGAGGGAGTCAGCAGAGAGTATTAAGCTGAATATTTTAAATTTTTGTTTTATGTTTTGGGTTTTGTCAAACATATGTATCTTCATGGTACTCCAAAAATTGGAACTTTTATTGTATCTAGCCCTGCATATATGTCCCAGCTATATCTAAAATGAAGTATGCACTTTTCAGAGAGCACGTATTTTTGGAAATGACACTAGTACTGGCAAATATCCTAAGCTCTATTCTTGATTCCTTGTTTATTCTCAGTCCTGCATTTGCATCCTTACTAAACAAGGAAGGAAAAAAAATTCAATGGCAACTATTTTAAATGAAGAATAGTGAAACAGTTGTACAAGTTAAGTTACACACACTTTGTTTTTGAAATACAAATTGTAAGAGAAGTAGCAGATGTCATTATGTAAATTAATTCTTCTAACAGTGATTTCAACCAAGTAAAGAAAATATAGTCAGAATTGTGCTCGGTGGATTTGCATAATTGCATGTCTGAAAGACTTAAGTGGTAATAACCATTGTTAAATTACTTTATAATATGATTTTTTAAAATTCAAACTAAAGTTTCAACAATTACTAATTGAAGGGAATTAACTAGGCATGACTATTAAAAACAAACACAACTCATTGTCAATCTGATTTTAAAACTGAAATCGTATGGTTTTCCTTGTTTCGCTTTGCTGGCTTCTCGCTTGTCAACCTTACCTTATTTAGTTCCTGGGGCCAATGTTTGTGTGTTCATACTGATCTCCAAAAAAACACTACATAAACTCTGATATGAAGACCTGGTGAGATCCAGCTTTTAGAAAATAATTCTTAGTCACATGTTGTGATAGAATTGGAAATGAAGATTGTATTGTAGTAATTTTACAACACAGTTGCTATTAGCAAACTGAATAAAACCATGGGACTCTCTTGTATAGACTGAGTGGGAACACTTTGCATCATGTGGTAGTCCCATACATCTGAACATACATTTTATTCACTATGCATCCTTAATTTTGAAGTGACAGGGAAGACTGTAGAAAAACACAAAGTAGGTTTACAGGAAGGAGCCATGTGTGGTGGTCACCATGTCTGAATCATATATTAGGCATCTGGCACAGTAAATTGGAACACCCTCCACTGGAGTGGACTCTATGTCATTTTTGTGATTTTGTTACTACAATGCAAGAGAGGAAATACTGAGACTATTTCTGCTGGTGGATCATTGAGATCCTCGTCATGAAAGTCCCTTCATATAAAAGAATGCAGTCCACTGTTCAGACAGGTCAGAAAACATAGTGATTTCATTGTATACAGAGAGGCCTTATGGACAAATAAATCTGCATGTCATATTCTAACAAAAGTAACAGTTGTTGGATTTGGAAAAGAGAGGACCAAGAGGCAGAATGGGACAAAACCCCAGCTGGTTTAATTTTAAGCTACTTGAAAAGCACATATGCAGCAGGATTCTCTTTCTTAACAGTTTTTCATGCAAAATCTTTAGGGTTTTTTTTTCTGACAGGAGTTTTCTGAGTATAACTTGCATCAGTATAGAGTGATCCACACAGGTAGTAGAGAAGAAGAGCTGTAGCTGTAGCCCAGCATGTGGCAAAAATGCTTTTTGAGAGCTGGATTCCTTCAGAACCTCAGATTGCAAATACAGGAGCTGCATGAGTGTGCATGAGTACATGCAAAAGAGGGGAAATCACTGCATAATCTCTTGCCAGCATTTATTATTTTTAAAAGATGAGTGGCTAAAGGTAAAGCAGAAGGTGGCAAAAGTTGTAGAGTAGAAAATGCCATCATGAGATGGGTGCTCTGCATGGTTCTAAGTAATTATTCCAATCACGTAGTGTAGGTTATGTATTTATGAAGTATCCCAGGCAGACATGCCAATTGAGTTAAACCCATTAACGATGAATCTTGCAAGAATCCCTGCAGGTTCCCATCACTCAATATCAGGCATTAAGATTGAATATAGGCATCAACATAGAAGATTACAGTCTCTGTAGAACCGACACTGGAGAACGGAGACAGGCAAGTCATCATCAGGCACAGAATTCTTCTGCTCAGAATAATTGCCTATTTGCTCTGCATTCCAGCTCTATTCCTGGGGCTTAGATCTCCTGCACATCTAGTTAGAACTTGCAGAATTAATATCAGGTTTCCTGTCACCTCACTCATTGCTTTTGTCAGGGGAATTCAAGGAGGAAAGTCAAAAACATGTTTTTAGAGGCTATTTCTTAAGGACTTCTCTTTTTTCTTTTTTGTTTAAATAGAAATCTATCTGTTAGCATGTCATGTTATTTCTTTAGGCTACACTGAAAAGGACATCTGAATAAATTGCAATTTTACAATACAGGTATTGTTGCTCAAAGATCATTATTGTGTTTTCCTTTCTACCCAGAGCCACACCTTCAAACAAGAGACTTTAGAAAGGAAAAAATAGGTTGAATAGCAGGTTGGATGTGTTCTCTTTAGACTTCTCTTTCAGAAGACTTCTGTTCTGAGTCTTAGAGCATGGGACCAATACTTGGAATAATGTAGAAATACAAAGACATGCTTAATTTGTTTAATGTAGTGCTAGGAAATCTCAGTGGACTTTTATGTAAGGAATGATGATATACAGATGGCATATTGAGACTCTTTCCTGGAAGAAAAAAATAATGTCTCACTCCTAGTCATGTAGGATTCTGTCAAAGAAAAAAAAAGGGCAACGATCCTTTAAACTTTTGAGTAGTTTACTTAAGAAAGCTGACATGCATTTTCATGCATTTATGAATGGAGTGGTGGATGGACATAGAGTGCCATAAGACCAATAATCACATGGTCCCACTGACTTCCAACAGGCTTGTACTGCTGAGAAAGACCAAGAAAAGTAGTTTATTTCTTCTTGCTGACGGAATTTGAGTAAATTAATACAATCCCAAAAATACACTACCTACAATTGCTACTACAACCCAGTTTGTTCCAAAGAGTGTAAATGCTGTTATGGTAAATATATTACTGGATTTTGTTAGTCATTGCCACAGAAATTAATCACTCTACTGGAATACTGGAATACTTACTGCATCTCTCCCTTAACATTGAGGGTTTTTTCATTGTTTTATGCACACTCAGGTATGGCCCTTAAGTTCTAGCCACTCTTTCCTCTCTCTGTGTTATAAAAATGTAAAGGATGTAATTTTCATTTCTTACTCACTGTCTCCATGATCGTCCTTATTGTTAATTTACTAATCAATCCTTGCAATGTAGTTACAATGCCAGCCAGTGTTTGACAGAAAAATACATGTATTTTTATGCCGAACTGTCTTGTTTTGTCCTCAGTTGTTTTCATGTGGCCGATTTTTTGAGAGGTTCACATACAGAAAATAATTATTAGTTTCCAACATAATTTTTTAACCATCTTGGAGAGAGTGTGCGTGAAGCAGTTCAACATGAAAGAGAAGTTAAAAATATGGGTTCATTTCACTTCTCTGTTATCCTTGATCTTGGCTTTGTTGTTGTTTTAAAACATCATTCTGTACATTATTAAAGTGAGGGAGCTTCAGATCACACAAAAATTTTCTGGAAAATAGATTTTATGTCAGAATTGGAAATGAAATGAAAATAATGAGAAAAGAAATTAGGTTAAAAGGCTGGAAAACCCATTAGAAACTGTATGTTTATGTATTATCTAGCAAATCAAATGTCAGGGGAAGACATTTGTGAAATAATTATCAATCATTTAAAACAAAAAGGAAACAAACAACAGAGGCCTACTTTTTTAAAATATATATTTCAGGAGCTTAATCTGGGCTGCTAAATCCATCAATAAAACAATTACATAGCTGTATTCTGATTTTAAGAGACATTGAACAGTCACAGTTTCCATCATGGTCATACTGTCAGCAGCTTTGGTGGAAAAGTCACTCCCCAAACAGAATTTTCTGTTTAGAGTTAGCACATTGCTGTTGAAGTGAGGGGTTTCACATGGAGGAGAGGAGACTTCAGAGCATGAAAGCTGAACAATCTTGTGAGTAAATGCGGCATGAGACCTGGGGATAGATGTGGGCCTTGCCAGCAGGAAACTGGGCTTTACAAAAAAATAATATCAATTGCAAATCTCTTGTGCAGGCTTTCAGATTTGTGCATGATTCTCTAAGGCCTTGGTGTCTTGAACTGCCTCTTTACTTGTGCCTAAAACTGTTAGAATATTGGGATGTGGTAGGAAAATCTCAGAGGTTCAAGAAGGTATGTAATTTTTTGGATAATCAACTGTATTTTGTTGTTCTTGAAATCATGCTCCACAACCTCTTGAAAGTAAACAGGGACTAGTCTATATTTAGCTAAATTAAATTGTATTAAGTACAGACTTATTTCTGTCTGTCTTCGCAATAGCATCATCTTTGGCTTTATATGAAGATGACAGGGATGTGAGCACAACCTATTAGGTGACATTGCCCTCTAGGGATAAAGAAGTGTGAGCTTGGAATGGCTAAATATTACAGCAAATAATGCAGGTTTGTTTGAAGGTTTAGATAGCTGTACTTTGACTGTTCTGAAGTTCTGTATTTGATAACTTTCCACAAATACCTGTAACATGCACATATATAGATACGTGTATGTATATATGTCATTTGCAGAGACACAAAGACACACAGAGTAACATATAGATGTACACCAATAATGGCATCTAATCCTTATTACCATTACAAGCTCAATTTTCATGGGCATCGTGGATTAAGCTATCTTCTGATTGAGCGTTTTAGTGAGCTGATGGTGGCATTGCAAACTTGGATCAGTGAAACAAATACAGTGAAGTGGGAAATGAGGCTGAGAAAATAGGGCACCTAGGCATAGCTCTTTGAGGAGGGTTATCTTGTGAGTAAATACTGCACAGGAACTCAGGAGATCTGTACTCGTGTGTGACACCGGACAGCTTGTATTATCCCTGTGCTGCAGCTCATCTCTTTGTGGAACAAAGGAAATACTCCACTACCTTCTGGGAGAATGAATTCATTAGTGCTTGTGAGGTGTTTACAGACAATGTCTGTGATAAGCACCATAAAAAAACCACCTTATTAAGTATACAAAAAGTGGCAGTAGAAGGTACCTTAAAGGAACATGGCATGACACAGCTTGAGAACTACATAAACACGCTCATACCCTGATCCTGCAACACCAGTAGGTGTTGCATAATGTAAATACAAATAGTTAAGTTAGTATAAGAACACTTCTCTGCAATGGAATTATGAAGCAGGAGTAAGAGACACGGGATGAAACCTAGAATAACTGTGTTCATTTTATGTTATATAAACACAGTGAAAACTGACAAAAAAGCACGTTTGGTCCAAGCTGACTTTCCAATTACTGTGTTTTTCTTCAAATATTATAAAGCAAGTCTTCCTGGTACAAATGTAAAATATTATTCTGGTTTGATACAAAGGCACCTTCAAGCAAGAGCTTTTGCCCACTTCTATCTTTGCTTATCCAGGGGCAAAAGCAGCCTGGTGTGACCAGGTTGGGTTGGGTCCTGGGTTACCATGATTGCATCCAATGTCACATGTGCTTGTATTTCCCTCCAGGAAATACATTCCCTCCAGGCTAGTTGAAAACCCAGTGCACATACCATATTGCCGACCAGTAAGTTTCCAGGAAATCTAAATATGACTCTGTCTCACTGAATGCACAGTTTGATAGATGCACATTAATTATATGGCGCATGTCCAAGTAGTTCAGTTCTCTGGGCACCTCAGAGGTGGAGACAAAGAATCTTACATTTTTCGTCTCCAGCTCCACCAGCAAGTCCATGCTGGCCTTTTCAAAAAAGCTTCCTCCACCCTTGGCGTGGAGTCTTAGTATCATTAGTTATCTCATCTCCTGTATTGGAAGTTCTTCCTTCTTAATTCAGAGCTGAGTTTTAGAGCCTGAGGCTCTGTCCTCCCCACTGGGAACAGCCCAAGAAGTAGAACTGTACTGCAGAGGAATTACGAATGGCAGCATTTTTAACCATTTGTTGTGGCTCCTTTTAGGATGAAAAAACAACTAGAATCCTGATTCTGAACCAAATCTAGGTTTCCATTATTCTCCTGTTCAACACTACTTTTAAAGCTGTAAATAAACCACATTTGACCATGTTTAAGAATTATAGTCAAGTTTAATAAGGCACAGTATTCTGCTGATGTGCTAGTCATGTAGCAATAATACTAACATCAGTGTGTTGTGGTTCATTATTTGTGTGCAGATCCTAGCTAAAGTATTTGGACAACATTTGAAAATGTAGGTAGTATTCATGCTTTTGTTACTCAGTCTTTACCTTACCATTTAGACTTCATTGTTCCGCTTCTAACCATCCTCAGGACTGTGGGATTTTTTTTTCCATCTCTGGATCTGCACCAGAAAATATTCTAGAAAAGTTTTTCTCCCTCTCTCTTCAGTTTCTTTGTCTCTCACCAGGTTGCAAAGTTCAGTACTGAGCTGGCCTTCTCATGGCAGGAGAAAGCCTTGAGGTCTCTCTTAGGCCTGCCACATTCCTCAAAGTAGAAAAGTTGTTGCCCTTTAATTCTTACTCTGCTATGTTGTCTTCAAGTTTTATTAGCAACATGGAGTAGACTTTGTTCTCTGTCTCCAGGGAAAATACTACATTGTAAGCAATAAAGCTGGCAAAAAGAAAAAAAAAAAAAGAAAAAGAAAACTGAGAGCCAGATTAGCATCTCTGTTAACAGCACAGTGAAAAATATGGCCATATTTCCAATGGACTCTTATTAAGCTGGTGGATATTGCAACCCAGAGGTCATACACTTACTCACTGGCAGCAGAGTGTTGTCACTCCCTGCTGGCTGATTCATGAAATCATTTGCTCTGAAGAAAACTGCTGCATCACATCAGCAGGAGACAGCTTCTGTCAGCCCAGACTCTGATACTGCTGTTTGGTTGTAATTATGCTTTGAATAGAGTTGCACATAGACTCATCATGTCAGTGTGGCTGTGTCCACATGCCTACAAACCAAAGAAGGATCCCACCCAAATGGGGACAAAACCTTAAAGAATGGTTGGGTTTTGGTATCAGAGCCTGTTACTGTTTCTTGTAACATAATTTATCTGGAAGAGAAGTCCTTGCTTTTTCCTCTTTTATATAGTCATCTCTAATTTTATATCCCCTGGCACCTAAGTGTTGGATTATCCATGGAGTTTTGAGGTAAGTTTTTAAACTGGCTTTGATAACAGAGGCTCAGTGTTTTTGTGTGGAGGAGACTCTACAGTCTCTATTTCATTCACGTTTTGGTGCCATACAAATGCTCTGAAACCATCTGTAGTCTTAGTGGGTTCCTCATAGTGCAACAGAACCGGTCTTCAGTCTCGGTTTTCAGATAAAACCACAATTTTTATAAACTTCTGTTATTCTGCTTGCTTTAGGTGGTGACATTTAGCCCATCCAGTTGCTTTTTCAGTTAGAGTGTTTTCTTGCTGCAGTCTTTGTACTCATGAAGGCCTCTGTTGTAATCCAGAAAAGTATAAGGACATGAGTTACGTTTGCACTAGTGTGAAGACAGAACATTTTCAAGGATGATTCAGAAGTCTTCCTTTCCCTACTCTTCCTGGTTTTCCCTTCGTTTTCTTAAGGTCTTTTTCTTTGCCTGTTTCTATACTTTTTTTTTTTTTCCTTTTTAACATATTCTTCCTTGTTATGCTTGGCTCGCTTCTGTTCTTATTGTTCCAGTATTTCTAACTGAAGGAGTACAGGATTGATTTTTACTTTTCCAAGCTTAGCATTGAAATCACATTCCTTTTGCAATTTCTGGACCCATGGCAAAACAGAATCTAGCATAACCTTCATACAACCTTTGAGACATGTATTAAAGAGGGTTAAAGAGATTAGGCTATCACTCAGTCTCTTAATATGTAAGTTTGCTTTCTCCTCAGCTCTCAGCTGACAGCTCTGCACTTGAAAATTTCAGAAGGGTTTAGTGTTATCTATTTAATATTCTAGGATATTATCTCGGATGGTAATAAAGGTTTTTTGAGCTGCAAGGGTTAGAGTTTTACTTATGTCATAGCACATTAGATTTAGTGTTGGTATCATCAACACATTTGGAAAAGAGCTAAGAAGTATGAGTAAGATCTTCCATTGTCTTGGCAAAAGATTATAATTTCACTTTTTTGTCTTGCCCTTGGATGAAGTATTGTCATAAATAGGTGACTTACTGGAAAATTCCCACTAAAACCACTGTGCTGTTTTCTGTCATGGAAATCACAGGTAGAATTGTGCCTTGAAGGCAGAGATTTACTTTAAGCTGGTGCAAAATCTCCATGTCCTGGCAGGAGCTCCGGATGGTGATATACTTCAGGGGTTTGCTGCCTTCTTGCCTCCAAGGAAATGGAGTCATTGAGCACTTTTTTTTCAAAGGCCCTTTCTTCCTTTCCCTGCACATTTATGCCTTGCCACATTTGCTTCCCACCTGCAGACACTTCCTGAGGGGAGAAGAAAAAGACTGTCTTGGAAGTTGCCATAAGGAGCAGCTGATGCACTGACTTGGAGCTGTGGGTGGGGTGTTGTCTCCCATTGCACTGTGCAGTCAGCAGTCGTGTTCTGAGACACTGCTCACCCTTCTGCTGGGGAGAAAAAGGGAAGGGGTATCAGTGTCCTCATATATTGTTTACAAAGTATTCCCTCCGTCCCTTTGGGCCTGTTTACATGAGAAGATGGTGGAGGATGCAGTGAGGTTTTGTGGTACACAGTAATTATCCTGTCCAAGGTGTTTAGCTTGATTTGGGTATTCTGTACCACAGTGAAATGAACTCCTGCCTTTAAGAATCAGTCAGTCACTGTCTCATAAATGCTTCCTGCTGTGTGACCTACACCCAGCTGTGGTTCTGGCACAGTCAGAGTCAAATCCAGTTTTTAAAGGTATTCCTGCATTTAAGTGAGGAAGCTGGCGATGCTGTTTGTTAGCTTCTAGCAAACTCTCTCATTTTAGGCCATACACATTATGTCTTCCAGTGAATTCAGAAGAATAAAACGAAAGAAGGGCAATAACAATAAAATAATTTTCCCCTCAGCTTTTCCTTCTTTCTCACAGTAGTAGCAAAACTATATTGCCCAGCTATGTTGTAGATTAAAAATGATTGGAGTTTTTGCTTCTGCACCCAGTAGTCGTTGGAATATGTGTTAATTAGAACTGATTTAAATAAAAGGATTTCCATTAGGCAGTGTGAGAAAAAAAAAAGAAATTGAATATTTTTGAATATTTTTAAACTGTCGAACAAGTTGATAGTTGGTTAAAAATTGGATTTATATGTTCTTTTATTTGTTCTTTTACGTAGGAATATTTCATGCATCCACACTGACCAGTCTTTCTAGGAATATGCTGTTTCAGTTCTGATATCAAGCAGGTCATGTTACTGCTTTGACCATGCAAAGGGCATCTTGACCCAAACCAAATCTTTTTGCTTATTGTAAAAATTTTCTACTGCTACTTTTTAACAGGCTATGTGTAGAGCTGCAAATACTGTTAGCATTATATATGTGGCCACTTTTTTATTGCTATCACCATTCACAAAGACAAAACAGATGTGTCTTTACCCACAACTGATAAACAAAATGTAGGATTTGAACATGTGCATCTGAATTAAATAAGCTAATGGTCATATCTGAAGCATTTTTTTCCTCATACAGTTTAACGCTGTGTCGCAGAAGTTCTTCTGGACATTAATGGTGTACATATGTTGGAGTGTAAGCAGCAAATATCAAGACTCAACCTCAATTAGTAAAAAATAAATGTCTTTGTACAGCAATTATAATTTTGCTGGTGGGAAAAAAATCATTGTATTGATATAAGACATTTGGTCAGGTTTCCTTGTTTGTATTGAAAACATATGTTTGAAAAGAATTTCCTTTTCTCCATAGTGTTAGTTCTAGCAGTGTCACACAGACAAGGAATGGTAAGATGGTAATGGTCTAGTTTATCTATCATAAATACTAAATAAAAAGCAATAAATAATTTAACAAAATCAGATTTAAAAGAAGAAATTCAATACTAAATAATAAAGAAATGCTTAAACAGCTACATGAAGTAACCTTGTATTAGCAGAGCTAGACTTAATTCTTTGTACAGCATAAATTCCAATCATTTTGTCTTTGGACTGTCAGTGCAAGTAAGTTTTTCTTAGTGGAATAATAGCAAAGTTTCTGTGATCAATAACATTAGTTTATGAGAATAGTAAAAATAGATTTTATAGCAGAAGTGCAGAGCTATTGTTTTGAGAAGCAGCTTCAGATAAAAGCTTTGCATTTGCTCTTTTCTCCCGAGACTACTAAAGAGAACACTAAAAAGTAAAATGGGTGACCACAGAAGCAAGTAGGGTCACCCATTACCAGGGATTCATTTTATTTCCATTAGAGGGGAACTAGAAAGCATCTCACACTATTTGCACCTGATTTTCCATTATAAATTACGGTACATGAGATCATTTAAAATTCGCTGAGCCTTTCAGATGAAGCTGACTCTGTTGCTGTTCCTTAATAATTGAACAGTAAGAAATACAAGATCTCCATTTTCATCCAAACAAAATAATGTTTGATGTTATGGGAGAGGTCAAAAAGGTATATGAAGTACAGTCTTCCCAAAAGCTCACGGGGCAGTCTCAGATGGGATTTAAAGAGTGAATTTGGGTTCACATTTAGAGAATGAGGTTTTTTCAGTTGGCTTTTACCTGAAGATTTGAGTCCTGGGGGCACACACTCAGGTGGTGTACTTTGGTACAGGAGCATTCAAGTGGTACACAGTACAGAGTAAATGCACTAAAATCGGGGTGCTACTTGATTTAAAATGTTATACAACTCAGACCTGTCCTCTAGTTCACTGCTACAACATATGAATTTTCAGCTTTAATGCTTATCCAGGATGAGAGGCAGCACAGTGAGACTGCAGAACCTCACTCTGTAGGGTTTTTTTTGCTGAAAACTAGTTCCTGATGACAGGTTAGTGGCTGTCTTGACTTTCTTTACTGGTTGTTACTGATGGGATTGCAGCTTTAAGTTTAAAGACCCAATGAAAAACTAACGCCTATTATTTTTTAGCGGTGGCACTGAAAGAAAAATGCTGGGAGAGAAAAAAGTTTGTGATTGAGACTCCAGCATAACTCCTGTCATATTTACTTCCAGTTCAAGCCATAGGCCAGGAGCCTGTGCTAAAACCCATTGAAGGCCTTGAAAGTGTTCTCATAAACTTCACTGGATCTTGGGTTGTATATTATTCACCTGATCTCCTAGTTCATTGTCATACATAGCAGAAGTATGTGCCTCTGTGGCAAGTCATGGTCTGGGAATTCCCTATGGAAACCAGTAAAATGTCTTAAAATGCTTTCAGGAATATATTTTAAGTTAAGCTTTTTTTTCATTTTGCTTGAAGGAATCAAATCCAATGGCATAAAAATGGTAAAAGCAACCACTTTTCGTTGCTTTTGGGACCATTGCATTATCATATGTTATTCTACTAATTACTTGCAGTTTTTAGAAGAGATATTTAGGCTCTTCTTTCTTCACTGTCTTGCTTAATTACTCAGGCATGAGAAAAATACTGGGGAGCTGTGGCACCTAAGTTCCACACAAAAATTCTTCTAACATGGAAAGATGGCTTGATTTCTTAAGTATTCACTTTTTAACAGTGCTGATTGAACGAGTGGGGGGCTTTGCTTATTTAACAACAAAAAAGAGATCAACAGTTGATATCTACTTGTTTCAACATTTATTTATTATCTGTCTCACAGATAACGTATTAAGTGCTTTGAATGACTTGTAACCAATACTTCTCTTCAAAATATGATACTGCCTCATTTTTTTGGCACTTGTATTGAGGCAGGAATCCAAGGGAGTCTATCTAAGTGTTTTTTGCAGGAGGTATTAACCTAGCCAAATTCTGTGTTTTGTAATTAGAATTGGCACATTAAAACAATGTGCCCCAAATTTCAGTTGGTTATGGGTCCTGTCCAAAAGTAATGGAAAATACAAATCTGAGTGCTGGTGCATTGAAATTATTCCTGCAAGCAGATGCACATGTGTAGCTGGTTGATTGTGCAGTTGTTCAGTAAAAGGACCACCCGTTTTGCTGTAAAGACTCTTGGATAAATTTAAAATCAGCAAAACAAGTCACTTCTCAAAGACGCCACTTTCTTTTCATTCTCAAATTTAAATTAGAATTTGGTAGAGTAGCTTTGGATTCCCTGGGAATCTCTTTCTGATTTCTGTGAACTCAGATTCAGGCCTTTTTGTTGAAATAAAGGCAGAATCCAACATTAAAGTTCAGAGTATTATTTAGCTATTAGTTAATAAAGTTCATTCATTAATTCCTTAATTCTGTTCTGTATTTGCTCCTCATCCATTCTTGCTCTCCAACAGAGACCAGCACTAGAGTTGGTTGAGACATGGAGTTTGTTAAAATAAAAAGATGCCATCATATTACACATTCCAGCACTGCTCTAATGCTGCATTTCAGCTTTGCTATTTTGATTTATTTTGTTCAAGTTTCAATACCAGATTGAAGCATCTGTTCCTATACATTATCTTCATAAAGTAATGTATGGAGTTTTAACAGTTTTTCCTTATCAGCAACATTGGAATGGAATGTTTTAATAGGCTTGAATCAAGTGCTCTCAATCTGTTCTTCTGTTGAAGACTTTAAAAATGAAAATAGTCTTTTAAACAAAAACAAACTGTAAAATGAGTGTCGCAGTTTCTCATAAAAAGAGTTTCTGATCTGCTTTAACAAATCTTTATGGGGACTTCTGCAACAGTATGATTGAGTACAGCTTTTCTATATAGTAGCTGAAGTGTTTGCATTGATTGCAACAAGATCCGGACCACACTTCTTAGTTGGCATGTGTTTCTCCAACATGTACATACAGGTAGCTGTTCTACCTGCTCTAAGTAATTTGTGTTTTACAGAATAGAAATACTAACTTTATGCTTGACGCACTGTTTATCCTCTGGAATTTATTTTCCTTTTCTAATATGTTCTTGCTTTTTAGAAATAATTATTATACAAAAAGATGAAAGGTTTTCTTGCCGTTTCTTAAGATAAAGAGGTGAACTAGAGATTATTAGTTAATACAATACAGTTTATCAAAAGTACATAACTTTTTTTTTCTTGGTAGCCAAACAGATGTTTGCTTTATAATTGTTGCTTTGGGCTTCATTTCTGTTTCCCCAATTTTTGTAATTTTATTGTGAAAGTGGTATGTTGTAGAAACTAAAATGCAATGTTAACTCCTTGTTTTGCTTTCATAAACATCTGTCCCATCCATTGAATATCATGTAGTTAAATTGAACTGTAAACCTACTGGACAAATATCCTACATATTGCTTGACCTGTGTAAAAGCACTGGCTCTTACAAAAACACTGAGCAACAGGGAATCATTTGAATATGTACTAGTGCACAAATCTATTACTCCACAAAATTATCAACTCTGTCCTTCAACAAGTCAAGCACTCCATATGGGTTAGGATGATGTGTTTATTTGCTTCATTACTTACAGTTTCCTTACTCAGCTAAGGCTTTGTCCTTGTATATACTTTTGTCCTTTCGTGTTACATACCATCTTTTGTAATTCTTCATCTTCATTTTCCAAGAGCAGAATAGCTATGGTTGTGTTTTCTCATCTTCCTTGAAGTTCGAATTTTTTTTCATTTATGACTTTGGGATGATTAATTACTGTGTGACTGAAATTTCCTAGAAGCCAGTGGACTCACTAGAGCAGAGAGTCACTCTATTGATGGAGTCCTGAAACTTCTACAGTTACAACAGTGAAATTACATGGTAAACAAAGTCTGTGGGTTCTGTAAAAACAGTAGTCCTACTGGGTACATCAATCTGAGCCCAGGTATAGAATCAGAACTTTAACTTGCTCTGTTCTGCCTTGCTTCTAGAGCTTTTGTGTCTCTCATGTCTCTCTCTGAAATACTGGATGAGTAAACAGGTCTGCTTACAAAGTGACTTTGATGTTACCGTAGGATGAAGTTTTTCTTTAAAAGTGATTGATCTGTGGCAGACAAAGGGGTTGTTTTTTTGCAAGGATGTTTCAATCAGATACTCTGTGTATGTACATGAAAATGTTATCAAAATACTTAAAAACTGGAAGGGAGTTAAGAAGAAAAGCAGTTATCAAAGCTTGATCAGTTTGGATGCCTGATGTAACAGTGAACTCAGTTATTGCTCTGTTGCTTTGCTCCCTCTTCTATGGTGGAGGAGGATTTGACAAGGCTGAAAAATAAATTATTCCAACTTTCTCATAAAAACATACTTTGAAAAACATCATTGACTGTGCACTGACCATTCATTGATATGCCAGTGACTTTCCCATATTTTTTTTTCACATTAGCAAAATGAGGTTGTTTAAAGACCCACATGAACGTGCACAATTCACTTGTTGCTAGGCTGTCTACTGGAAATGTTACTGTCATTTTTGCACAAGATGAGACTCTTTCTGACATGCTGAAAAATATTCTGTCTTCAAAAATATTCATCGTGAAAGCAGTTAAAATATATAAATATGTTCGTGTTTCTACTTTTTTATATATAAAATTCTTGCTGTTGCTGGACAGTAGTCTGTATGACTACGAATTAGAAGTTTTGGAGGACAAGCTTTTCTCGGTAACTCTTGAGATAGAAAAAGTTTCAGAGCACCTGAAATAGTGAAAATGATTCACTGAATGCAAATGACAGCTTTCATCTTCCTTTATGAAGCACATGCTCATGAATATATACATTTTTGCATATGTAGAAGCTCAAGTGTATCTGCCTTCCGATGAATGAAAGAATAATGAAATTATGTATTCAGAACTAGTTAAAAGTTGGCTTTTTGTTGAATTCTCCAATTTAATTGAAGTTGCTTTCCTGAGATGGAACATTTCTAAGAGGCTGCCAGATTCAAGAAGGGGGTACTATTATCCCCATCTCTTTCCATCTAAAGCTTTTGTCCTGTTTTAAATACCAGTGTTACTTTTGGTGATATAACAGCCTTTTGGCAGTTCAGCACTGTCTGTCTTCACAGTCTGTCCATCTAATGTAGCAGAGCATGAGAAGCTGGTCTCCTAAGGGAACTCCAACAATATCGACAGGCTTGATTGACATAAAACCAGTCTCTCTCTTTCACCTCCCCTGAACTCTTAGAGTAAATTATAGGGCCTGATTGAAGAGAGATAGAGCTTTAGCTATTGACTTCCATGGGAACAGAATTTGAACACTACCAACTACTGCCCTCTGCTAAAGCAGCCCTGAGTATCTTGGCAAATGCTGTTTAGAAGCACTATCAATTTGATCCCGCTTTCTTCTCAGGACTGAAAGCCAAGTTCAGGGCTATTTATGTCTTACTAGCTAGAGCAGGCTTTGGATGGGAACTATAGCAAGCATTTAAATCTTCTTCTTGAAAAATGGGTTATGGCTTAATGAACCTTGTTCAGGTTAAAGCTGTTATTTATTCTTGATATTTCTACTTGTTACTGTCAGGTAGAAGTCAAAGAAAGAGCAGTGCCTTCTATCTTAAAGAGTTTATCAGGATGGAATAGCCTGAAATCTGTCTCAAGTGAATCAATTCTCACTTTTCTGACAGGAAAATACCAACAGTAGATTTTCCAGATGTGTTTAAAAATACCACACACGCTCAAAACTTTGAGGATGTCAAGAACCTAATAAAACGATGTGCTTATCTGTTCAAAATACGAACACCTGCAGATATCCAAATTACATTTTCTATTAAGTCGGCAGTAGAAAAGGTGAGAGAAGAGGCAGGGGCACAGACATTTATTTTCAGTCTGTGTGTTCACGCAAAGGAAAAGGAGAAAAGTAAGAATTCCATCCATAAATTGATGGGTGTCTGACCAGAATGAAAGAGAGCAAAAACAGAAGTTTAAAAGACTCCCCCTTTTTCCTTCTTCCCCTTCCAAAGTATTTGGGGGAAAATATGCCAGTTCTGCTGTAATCCTTTGATATTATCATGTAATGTTGATATTGTTTGAATAGTTCCTAAAGATTTTATTTATAATCAATACCCATAGTACCTAATTGTGATTTTTTTTTTCTTGTCTGAAGTAATTTTATTCTTTTTAAAGCACTTTTGACATTTCATGAAAGCATTAAAAAAGAATTCTACTTAGAAATATTTTGCTGATACAGTGGAATAGGATATGCTTTTCCAATATCTTCTGTTGTTATTTATTAATTAGTAAGAATGATGGTACTAACGCCAAACATTATTATGCATCTGATCTTGCAAAGCCTAGAGAAACTTTCTTACAAGGGATTTCAAGGGGCTGAAGTAAACCAGAGATTTGAGTTCTTCTGTTTACTTAGAGCCACGTGTTTGAACTCCTATCACTCTGTTACACTCTACCTTATTTCCTGAAAGAAGAAAGATTATTAATTTGGTTACTTTTTATTTTGAGGTTGGTTACCATAGTGGTTTCCAGGTGTAAACCATTAGGACCTACATTCCTTCAGAGCTCATAAGATAATTTTCTTTCTTGCTGGATGTAATATGCCATGGAATTGTGATATAAAAAAAACCAAACCCAAACAACCCAAAACTGTCTTATCTGGTCACTATCTTTCTGTCAGAACATTTTCTTTTGGTCTTTTTGCTTATATTAGCAAGCTTTTATATTATGTTATATTATATGCTTATATTATCAACTTTTTCCTCAGAATTCCCCTCAGCTGGCTGTAGAGGAGAATTACCCCCCATGCAGAAACTGGCCCATGAAGGGCGTGATACCAGTGTCCTTTTCCAGCTTCTTCCCTACCTCCTGAAAAGTCTGCTGATGCTTTCCGCTTTTTTTCTAGATGGGAGGATAAAACTGTTTGACAGTTCTCTTCAATCTCAGTCAACTTTAGGAAGCCTCCAGTTATAAGAGGCTGTCAGATGGTAATGTGGGATATTGGGAAGTCCAGAAAAGCAACAGCTTCTGATTTGTGGTTGGCTAATATATAGAGAGGATGTGTAGTAAACCATGTGACTTCCTAGCTGGCTCAACCACATCATAGTATATAGGCTAATACCACATGTGTACATTACCAGGTGATCACGGCATGTGTAAATATCCAATGTGCAGATTGTTTTTGGATGCTCCTCCTAATGGTATCATATGTTGCTTGATAGTTATTCAGTGCTTGAAACAAAAAGCTTTTGAAGCTTCAGATGTGACGTTCAATAGGTCTTTCTCTAATGCTGGCTTAGCACCTGCTCCTCCCTCACAGTCACATCAAAGAGAATTCTAAATAACTGATCTGAAATCATGCAGCATCACACTGTGGAGTAAAACTGGTAGAACTGCAGGGCAGCCAGCTCTGTAAAATCTCTCTATCTGCAGAAAGAATCTTCACAGCCACCTGGATGCTTTTAACCCTTCATTATTTTAAATTTAAAATGGTTGGCTGAGCATTGCTTCTACCAGAATCTGATACAATAATCGAAGTCAGAGGTGGGGAAGGACCTCTGGGGTCACACAGTTGAGCTTTCTGCCAATAATGGATTGTTCCCTGCAGTTCATTTTCTAGTGACCTTGGAAATTACTAGCCTGGTAAAATGGTAAAGAAAAAAACAAAACTGTGAAAGCTTCAGAACTAGCCAAAGTGGTGCTGTCCCAATGAGAAATTGTGTTTTGACGTGAGATTTTCTAGGTGCGTTGCTCCTTGGTTGCAGTTTTGAAGTGGCCACAGTTTTAGTCTATGCTTTCTGACCCATTTTGAGCTGGCTGTAACTGGGAGATTGGAGGAGGGGAGCTTCTTTTACTACTACATGAACTTTACATTTACTATGACATGAACTGTAACCAAACCTTTAATTTTATTACAAGTAGGTAAGTCAGCAGCTTATAGTAAGTCAGCAACTAACCCCCCCATACTGCAACATTTCCTTCATGTCCCTGCACTTTTATTCTTTCACCATTTCTAGCTTCCCAGAAACAGGAAGAGAGGGAATAAAAAGATGTTTCTTGCCTTTTCCCACGAAAACCCCTGGTTATTTAACTAGAATTTCATTTTTAATGCTTGGGAACCCAGAAATTCCTGAAAAAATTCAGATGTGACACGTCATTTATAGATTTTTTTCAACCGGGCCGATATTGGTTTACTTACCTGTTGATGTAGGCAATAAAGGACAGTCTTACATATACCTAATGAAGCGGGTAGAATTTGGCCCCTCTTTTAAGAAAGAGGCTGCAAAGGCAAGCACCCATCAGCAAGCTAATTACAGTTTTGGCTGAAAAATATTTTAGGAGGCATTTAAAAGCTGGGTAGATGGGAAAAGATCCTAAGACACAGTTTCCTTCCTCTTGTACCCATTTGATGTGTGGCAATTTCTTCACTAGGGGGCCCAATTGTGAGCTGGTTTTTGGGGTGTGCAGCTCTCTGAATATCCTTTCCACCTGGAGCACTAGACCCCTGACTATTGTATTTGCACATGCCAGATCTCAGTTGGAGAGGAAAGGGGTTTTTTCTCAGCTGCCAACTTGCTTAAAAGAGGAGTTAAGAGGAAAAGAAAGCTAATCAGACTGTGCTTGGCAAAAGTCTCTATTTTATTCTGTTTATTCAGATTTTTAAAGGATTGGGTGCCGAGAAACACAAAATAGTGAGAACACTTATTCCTTAAACAGATTCTTGCAAAGTTTTTACAATAAAAACAGAAAGCTGCTTTAGTAAAGCAGTGTTTATCCTTGCACTAATGCCGGTCATGAATACGTGTCCGACTTAGCCGGAACTAATGCCTGACTCTACTATTCCACTACAGCAACTTCACATTCTGCGTAGGCTGATTATTTTTTCAACAATATTTCCTACATTCTTTTAAGGGCTGCCAGTATATATTTTTTTGAAGCTTAGTAAGAACAGCTGCCAGTGGAGTCAAGGCTAAAAGAGGCAAAAAATATCTGCAGAAGGCAAGATTTTACTTCAAAAGATCAGTATTACAAAGCACTACTGTTGCTGGTATAATCACTTTCTTTGGGGGGGATGCTAATATAGACTGGGTTTCTTGTCTTCACAGCCCCCACTGAGCCTTTGCTGTGCAAATTTGCTGATGGAGGGCAAAAGAAGCGCCAGAATCAAAGCAAATACACACAGAATGGAAGGCCGTGGCCCAGAGAAGGAGAGGTAAGTGCCACGCGGCAATTATTTTCCCGGGGTTTGGCAGAAGTCAGCTGCAGACCTGGAGGTCTACCTTTCAGGGCTACGAAGAAGTCAGATTGCACACAAAGTACAATATTTTCTCACAGAAAAAGGTATATAAGCAAGGGGGAGAGGGAGTTTTGTAAAAATGTGTGGAGTGTAAAGTTACAGAAAAAGAGATTTTCAGAGCTTGGTGTGGAACTCTGTGCAGCCTTGTCCCACTGTGAGCGCTCAGTTTGCAGCCAGACCTGAGTCCAGTATTCGCTTACTGGTGTGCCATCAGCAACTGTGGCATACCTTTTATAAACCCCAAATCAATTTACACTTATACAACTCAACAATGTTATTTCCTCCATCTAGTTCCTGCTGATAAAACATCATCAGGGAATAGGTGGGTTGTTGCAAAAGGGAAAGATGCACTTGTGCATCAAAAGGTATGGTCCATGTAAAAGTTATGGAAAAGCTTATCTGAACTGGGCTATTCATTCTGTCAGAACAGTTTACACTAACCTCATCCCCATCATGTGTGCAAAGTTAAAAAAAAAAATCTAATGGTTGCTTTTTGCTCTACTGCAAATAGTCTTTTATGAGAGTTTCCTTTCTATGTAAGTGTACATGAAGTGACTCCAACTGTGGGTGAAATAGGAAAAGGAATTTATTTGAATCTTCAAGAGTTTGTTTACTCTTCTTGAATGTTACTATAGGATAATGACACTTGAATATATGAGGTAGATTTGGTCATAGTACCTTCTTATGCATGATTATCACTATGAAGGCTGAAGGACTTATCCTAAACACCAAGTGTTTGTGTTGCTGAGGGGTTTGTGTTTTTTTTTTTGGTTGGTTGGTTTTTTTGGGGGGTTGTGGGTGTGGGTTGCTATATTTACTGCTATTTCACAAAGCAAATAAACAAAAAGTATGTGGAATTTCTGAGTTACATGTTTCTACAGGGTTTCTGCTTTTTTGTAACTGCTTTTTTTTCTAGCTGATACTTCTAGCTTGTGACATATACACTCTAGGACAATTGGTGAGCTTCTAAAACAAACCGAAAGGCCTTTTGAAAGCATAAAAGTTTCTCCCTCCAGCAAGGTGGCTATTGTACGCTGCTCCAACAGCAACACTCCAAAATATTATTAGCTTTGTGGGCTAAAAGTGCCAGCGTGGCAGCTACGTTTGCTACAAGACATTAAAGAAGTGTCCAAAGGTTTGTTGCAGTCTTTTACATCATATGTCTCAAAAAATTGAGACATCTTCTTAGGAGCCATTATGGTTTGTCATATTAAGGATCTAAGGAAGAACAAGTGCCCAAGAAGTACTTCAAGCAGTAGACTCAGATCATCATATACAAAGCTTGAAAAATAAAGTTCTATAATAGGAGACAATAAAAAACCCTCAATAAGGTAAACAATCCATATTTTAAAGACTTCTAAATCCCTGTTTAAATAGTAAATACTATCATAGCTATTATCTCCACTGTTCTATGCTTCAGTTCAAATCAATAAACAAGAGAATATAAACTAAGCCAACAGGCCACCATTATGTCTATGGCCTCAGGGCATCAGCTCATTACAGTACATAGTTCATTTGCTGCTAGTGGAGTGACTTATTTTAAGCACAGTGATATCCCTGTGACCTAGAGGCAGGGTGTGGTTGGTGTATTTATCGTATCAACATTTAAAGACTATTTTCGATGCTGGGAGACATCATTCCTTAGTGTTGTTTACAGTCAACTACAGAGCTGTTGTCATATTATAATTTACAAATGTGGAAAGATTGTACAGATATAAACTCAGAAATCTTTCAGCCTAGAGTTGTGTTTTCCTTTCTTAGATTTTCTTATATTTTCTCTGTTGAGTTACATCTGATTAATACCTTGCTGCACATTGGATATTTACTACTCAAAGCATCAAAGACAAGAATGCATGTTCCCTGTTAGAGTCACTCATTTATTGGATTTCTTCCCCACCTTTTTCTTATTTCCAATGTAAAACCCTTCTGTGTAATTACGCTTATATTTTATATATGATAGCATTTTTCTAGTTCTGTGTCCTTTAATGATCTTACTCTAACCACGATTCAGTTGTTCTTTGTGTGGCAGTGCTCAATTCCTACAATTATTCCTGTCAGCTTTAATTTCTTTAAAACAGAACAGGCAGTGAGTAGTGAGAAATAATTGATATATATGACAAGTGCCATAGTTCTGATTACAAATGGGAGCTGGAAATATTCCCCAAACCTCTGCTTTTACTTGGTTTCTTCCCCAAAGATAAGCTTTGAAATAGTGTCCAAGAGATTACTCCCTCAGTATTTCTACCCTGGCCAAATCCTGCGGTATCTAGAACAAGATATATTTGGCTATTGTTCAGATAAGCCTTTGCATTCTTGAATACTTATATGAAGGGCATTTTGAAAACTTCTGAGGTTTAACCAGCATTAACACTGAGTGTGCATGAGGATTATTGCTTGGAAGAACAGACCTCAGAGAAACAGCACTAACAGTTCTGTTACTGGCCTCAGATTTGAGTATGTGAAACAGAGAGAGGCAGCTGTGCCCAGTACTCTGCTGTAGGGGGGAAATAGCTGGAGATTTAGCAGGGAGGACCAGATTTTACCTCTCTGGCCATGTTTTCTCAGAGGTTTTGCACTCTTTTATTGAGAGCTGCTGACAAATTTTATAAGACAGGATTCCTTTTTTTCTTTTTTGGTAAAGTTTTCAGGCCATACTGCAGAATGTAATGGAAAATCTTGTTCCTATGATACATTTTTGTAGATTGCTTCATAACCATATAGAAATAGTTTAGTTGGCTGTTAAATTTCCTTATCTTTTGAAGTCAAGCCTTCAGGAATACACTGAATTTCTCTAGGGCTTTTCAGGGAGTTTTTTTGGTACTTGGTTACTTGGCCAGTTGTAACCAGGGAAGAATGCCTGAGCTTGAATAGCACTTTCTAGCCCTTACCCTTCCACTCTAGTTTGAAGCCTCAGGAAATGCTCAGGAAATTTACTGGGGCATTTGACTGAGGATTTGTGATGGCTGACCAGTTCTGATGGCTGACCAGTTCTGGACTAAGGAGCCAAGAGCTTAAATTACTGATGGCTTTGTAAAAGGCTGTCAAATTAGGCATCTAACATACAGGTGAAATAAAGGTATAGTGAAATGTGCAAATGTTGGAAATATTTGCAAGAAATTCTGACCTTATAGCTGAGTTATTAGTTTAATTTTTATAACTATTTCAGTATAGGTTTTTTTCTCAGTCACAGCAGTTTAATTCAGCACTCTTTTTTGAAACTTTCTCTGACAATATCATGTTGAGATGGTGACAGATGGTAATCATACTCAAATTCTGTCTGTAAAATATTTTATTTAATTTACCTCTAAATTGCAATGGACAAGTCTAGAGGTGGGTGGTGTTCCTCCAAAAAATGTTCATTAGCTGAAAATGCATGTGGGGTATCAAGAGTTGGGTACAAATTGTGATCAGATTGGATTGAAAACTGCAACTTAAATTTTACAACATAGTATTTTATTGCAAATTTACTGAAACTTTGTTTTGGTAGTTCAGAAATAAAGTATTTTTGTATGTGTCCTTAAGAGAGGGTTTGTTTGAAATTTATCTAGTAGAAAGCAAGAAATCTCACATAAACTGAAAACAAATGAAATATTTTGCATCAGCCCAAAGTTTTATTATTGTTTACATATTTCTAGAAAATACATTTCTGGAAGTGGTAGCCTTTCTATATCTGCTCAACCCAAAGTGATTAAGGTTTTTTTTACAGCCACAAATTTTGAAACCTTTGATACTCCAATTGCAAGTTTCTGTAAAATTTAGACCATATAATATTTGCATTGTCTTTCTTGCAAGTGAAAATCACCATCACAGGATTGGTGCATATATCACAGCAGTGATGGGCACCGTTGAGTGCAGCCCCTTTCTCATTTAATTTTATGTCTACAATATTTAATAACTGCCACCAATAATTATTCTGCTGATTGCTTTCTTTCTTTTTGTAATCTGGGTTACATTTTTGTTTCTTCATATCCAAGAGGCTAACCTCTATTTCCTCCCCATTCTTCTCTTCCTCCTTTCCCCCTTTCTCCTTTGTTTTCTTTCAAGATCAGCTGGTGAAATGTCTAAAGAATTAAATATGTTTTTAATTTTTTTATTATTTTTTTTTAAATGACCTAGTAGTTAGGGAATGTTGCTTTTGTTAACAGTTTCTCTTTTTATCTGCCACTCATTACAATTTTGTCTACTCCGAACAGTCATTTAGAGAGAAAAAGATAACAATGGGTAATTTGAGAGACTTCCCAATTTTTTCGTAAAGTCAGAACCAGTGAAGGGCAGAAGGAGTTGATCCTGGTGCTAGTCGTCCTTTTTTTACCAGCAGCAGGCTTTTAGAAATTATTAGCAGATCTGTGCCAGGCCCATTTATAACTCAGACATAAATTTATTTTTATGCTTCCAAGGAGATAGGTACTACTTAGTTGTGTTCCATAATCCTCATTGTCTAGGGCTGATACGTGTAAGCTAGCTACTGGTCAGTATTTTGCATGCTTATTTTCAGCAAAAGCTTAGTTTAGCTAAGAGTGGAATTGAACCTGAAGAGCAGCCCACAAAGAAGGAAGAAGTAGAAGAGCAAAAAGTAACTGACAAATAAGTGAAAAGATGCAGACCAATGAGTTAAAAGTCTTGTTGACACAAGAGGCTGTCATCGTGGGCAACGTTTTGAGAAGGTTCCCAAGTGGCACAAATACCAAAGACCAGTTTAAGTGGATGGATTTTGGGTTTCTAAAGCACATAGATATTTAAAATTATGACCTATATGAAATCACTGTCACTGAAATCAGGATTTTTAAAGGGACCATTTTTACTCACAATAAGGGCTGTGGTTTGGTTAAAGTAGAATCAGGACTACCTACTCTCTGAGATTAGTTTTCTTAGTTTTCATTTAGCCTTTTGGTTTCCTTCTGCAGTGAAATATGTCATGCCATTTGCCCCAGAGATTTTCTTGCCGTTGGGTTTTCCTCCAAATTCTGCTGCTACTACAGTTGTTTTTTACACAGAATAAACAGATGTTGGAGACAGGGGAAAGGGACATATCTTTTTCTGCACTCTGCTGTATCTCTGACAGATATTTGGTGGGCTGTCATTTTTAGTGGTGCTGCAAGGCATCCCTGGAAGTCTTCCCAACTCACTGTAACACACACATCTAGTGTGCAGATGTGACTGTAATCCACAGCTGATTTAACACAGGATCAGACTGATGGCAAAATGGGTGTGCCAGATCCCCAAAAGCAGATGGTTGCTAGACCTGAAGATAGCAAGGTTAAATATGAGTTGGCTGTGGAAACAGAATAATTCTGTTGTATTATATATGTCTCTATGAGGAGGATATTATCCTCTTTTTTTCTTTCTAACTTTTGTAAACTTCAGCATTTATCTTTTAACTCATGGGATAAACTGAAGTGGGAGCAAAGTTACTCAACACTGAGAACAGAAGCTGTATAGATCAGACTTCTAGTCCACTTCTGTAGGACAGAAAGGATTTCTTGTCATTCATTTGGATATCTGAATTTGTCATTGTGTTTATCAGCTCAGTGTCTGACCACCTGAGATTGATTAATCGTTTCCCAAGTTTGACCTCAGTATTATATATTTCCCTCTCCATAATCACATTTTTCTCAAAACTTGCAGCTGCTTAAGGAGCACACAGCACTGGGAAATGCTCCATTTCTTTCATACGTGTCTACATATTTAAGAGATACCTCATTTGCATTCTAGATTTCTCTAAAAAAGAAAAGTGGAATTTTTGATTCAGAATTAAATTCGGGAATATTTCTAATAATGTGGAATATTTCTGACAGAATTGTTTACTCAAAAGAAGGAACTCTGCCAAGTTCACTTTTACTGCTGACTGAGTTTATTTTATTAAATCAGTATTTTAAATGAATCTCATTTGGGTTGTCAGTTCCTTCACCCTCCTTTCTCTTCCTTCTTCAAAGTGTTTCAGTCAGAGTATCTGCTGTCAGGGCATAAGAGATCCTTGTGCTGTGATGTCTGGCAGATATTAGCAGTGGTAGCAAAACAAGTACAGGAATTTCAGTGTTGAAATATCAATTGATTCCACTGTAGTAGCCAAGAGCACACCCATTCCCCTGGGATGGCAGCACTCCAGCATGAAAGGATGAGGAGATGAGTCACAGGAGATGGGGAAGAGAGACTTATCGTCTGGGCTAACTCCCACATCAGTTCACCACAGAAATCCTCTGAGTCCTAGGGCACAACCATATTTTTCCAAATCTCACCTTAAAGAGGAGAAACCCAGGGAGCCTCCTGTTTGGAAAACTCACCACATCAGTGGATTTCACACTTTTTGATTCGTAGGCCTCACCAGTTTTTTCCAACAGGACTGTAGCCTACTGCATAGTATGAAATCCTGCAATGACAGCAGCCTTGCTTTGCACAGGTGCTCCAGCACTAGGCATAGGCTGGCCAGAGCAGGTTCGAAGAGATATGTGGAGGATTCATCTCGAGGAAGAGATGTGGGAAATCTCCATACTAGATCAATATTATGGTGAATTTTTGTATGCAGTGAAGGAAAGGTGCATACAGCGAGAGTAGGTAGTGATATGTTGACAGAACTGTTTGTGAAAGCCACTTCCCAGCAGCAAAGAAGATATCATGCAGCCTAAAATTTGGTCATTTATGGATATTTCTGTTTGCTGGAAGACAGATACTTGGCTGGTAAAGGTCTTGGGTTTTGTTGGGTTTTTTTTGTGAGAGTTCAGAGAGATTTGGAAAAGAAATAATAAACCCACTTTATTTAACATGATATTGAAGATGTGATAATTTTTTTAATAATCACTCCACAAATTAATCCTTTCTTTGAGAGATTTACAAATCCAATTTACATAAGCAATGCAAATGTAATAGTGTGAGAGTCTTTAATGAGGTGGATGTGCTCATTTATGTTCAAATCATAACAAAGAGAGGGAAAAAACCAGGAACAGAACACTTTGTCTTTGCCCATGGAAAACTTTTCACAATAAAGTGTTGAACAAAGGCCTTCAAACTTCCTGGGGGAACCTTTGCCTTCCAGACACTTTCTGATATTTCCTGCTCTTTATTGAAAGAAAGCGCTTAAATTTAAAGACTCTGCAGACTCTGTCTCACTTTATTAGAATCTCTCTATTTGCCAATGTTAATAATTAGAAAACTGCAGCAAAATAACAAAAATCTTCATTCCTTTGTCCTAAATTCAGATACTTTGATAGAAATAAGTGATAAGCAAACACATACAGTTTAAATAATATTTTCTAAAAATAATTATTTTAAATTAGGTGGTTTTATTTCTATACCACTTGTGATATTCTGAATATAGTAGCTCAGTAATCATAGAGAATCATCTTTATTATTATGTAAGGGACTGATAGCATATACTCTGTTTATTAATTACTTTAAGGGATTGCATAATGAAATGTTGAGGTGCAGAATTTTTATTCAGTTGCTGAGTATGTGTCCATTATCTGTCTGAGTGACATAAAAATCCTGTGGTTCACTTGTTCTTTCATAGAAGATTTATCTGACAAATATTTTCCTAGAGGGGTGTTCCATCATCAGTGTCACTCTTTCTCAGGTGGCATTTCATAAAGAAGTGTCACTACCAGAATAAGGAATAAGACCCTGTCCTTCTACTGAAAGATGAGCAAAACAGTGGAAGAAAAGTCCTGGAAGAAAATACTCTTCAGCACAACAGAGGACTGCAATAGATGCATCAGTCAGTGCTGCGGTATAGTTAATACCACATTAAGCACAGTGACAGCTATATTCACTTCCGTGCTTTTGGCAGAAAAGTTGAACCTCTATCACATGGAAGTCTGAGGCAAACCCTAATATTCTGTATTTGGTATTTTTGAAATTACTGTTTGTGTGCTATGGAGAAAAGTGCAGACGATTTTCCAGTAAGTTATTATTGCTCATCAGTTTTTATTCCTGATGAATGAGGATGCTTCAGAACATAAATCTTTCACTACGTCCAGGCTAACTGTTTTCTCTCCTGGGCTTCCAGCCAGCATAATTTTGTAGGGAGGAATTACACAACTTGATGAGAAAGAAGTAAATAGTCCTCTGTTAGCAGCTATTGGAAATAGCAGCTGTTTTAGGCTATTCAGCAACAGGGGATATTAACAGTATAACTGGGCAAACTGTAGGTGGTGTGCCATGTGCACATATTGGCACACACTGCACCAAATTTCTCTAATGTGAAGCTTTCATTTACTGGCAAATGGGATAGTGATATTTATAGTGGTCACTGCTGAAGTATTTGAACAGATTCTGGTAATCTGTCACTGTGCAGTATGGATATGGAGTATGGGTAACAAGATGAATGCCTAGCCTTTCATATTTCAATACTTGCCAGGCCCACAACAGTATCTCTTATTCCTAATACTACCAATATATAATGGACGTGATGCTAATACATGGAGAATGGAGTATGTGCAGTTCATCTGCATACACCCACATGCAGCTCTGGGGCATGATGGGGTTGGAGGACAAACTGAGAGGCTGTCCACAAATATCCATGAAATAAGTAACTGAAAGCGGCATGTGTGCATGTTTGTAGGTCTTGTCTGGACACTGAGAGTTGTTAGGGCTCCAGTGAAAGTGTTGCTGCAATTTATCCTTTCTGCACCCTCATACTTATAGATGTCAAACTAAAATAAGAGCAACTATTCATTTTTCTCTTTCCTCCCAGCCCTCCCTCCCTTGCTGTGATGTTGTCCCCAGGTCACACTAATGCGAGACTTATAGTGAGCTCTGATCCAGGCATCTCTAAGGACTGTTAGATTTAGAAACTCCCTTATTTAGAAAGCTTGGATCTCTCCTTTCCCAGGAGATTATAAAGGCTGTTTTTCTTACTCTTGAGTAAACGCATGATGTGATGTTAAAATGCCAACACTTTAATTTATAGAGAATATCTCAAGTTATTTTTAAGTTTTAAAAAAGTTCTTAGAACTAATTTTTCTGTCCCTCTAGGGCTTGTACGTACTATTTAAGTTGTCTTTACCAGCACAGGAATATAAAAAGAGAAGAATAACAAATTTTACAAGTGTTGAAAAGAGAAAAGAAAATAGAAGAGGATTTTTTTTTCTCTAAAATGTATTGCAGACAAAAAATGTTTTGTCTCTCTTTTGGGATGAATTGTGTACCTTACCATTAATAATTAATGCAGCATTACCAAACAATATAATATGCTGAGAATGTCTAACATATAAGATTATAAAGCCAAGTTAAGCCTATCATCCCTTATGATTTTCGAAGCTAATTTATTTTTTATGTCAGAATTAGCAATGGTTTGAGTCACCTTACATTTGATTCTTTGACATTTTAAACTTACAGAAATAGACATTTTTAATGTTTCTTTGTATTAAATGAATACATTTTTAAATAATAGCCATGAGTTCCTGGCCTTAGTCTCCTGAATTATCCTTTGATTGAGAGATAGTACGTATTTTATTGAAACAATGACATTTTCAATAAGCAAAGCATTTCCTCTAGCATCTGTTTAAAATAATAACGAGAAAAATATTCACATTCATTAATGACATCAACATAATTTTTTTGGCTATGTAAGGTAGTGTGAAGCCTACCCTTTTAGATCAGAAATTATTTTTGGCCTCTGAAAACTTGGACCATCTCCTCTTAGACCAGTGTGCCCAGCTAACCTGGCGCTTTCAGGAGTGTTGCCTGTTCTTTGCCTGCTCATCACCAGAGCTTTTACCCTGGCTGCTCACCTGCCTGCATGGGAGCTGGCCAAGCCTGAACACTTTCCTGACCTGTCTGAGCAGCCATCTGGAAGGGGGCAGATGCCATTATTCAAAAGCACTTTGGTAGATGGGTCCAGGGGCATTAAAAGCTCCCACCAGGAGTGTGGACCCTGCTGCATGGTTGGTAAAGCACCTGTCCTTGAAGCAAATGCTGGTGTCTCCCGTCTCAGGCAGTGAGCATATGGTCTGTATGACAAGTAGAGAGAAGTATAGTTCCTTGGGGTGGGATGATGCCATGGCCATTTTTCAGGTTCCCAAAAGGGAAAGGAGCACCTTGAGTACTGGGAATCCTCTTCTCTCCTCTCTGCTTCTATCCCCGCATAAAGGGAGGTGTCTTCGCATCCCCTGGTGGTGTCTCACATTAGCAAATATTTCACAAAAGGAGGGGAAGAAAAATAAATTAAGACAACTAAGTCAAAGCAAGTGCTGTATGTGCGAGGAGAGATTTTCAGTCCTACATCTTAAAGTAAATGCTGGGGAAAAATCTGGTCCTTCCTGCACGTCCCTAACTGCCCTTTTGGAGCATAAGGTGGAATGGAAAATTCAGTCTTCAGCTGAGAGTCTTCTCTCCCTGCCTTTCCTGTGATACCTGTGGATATGTCTGCTAATGGTGGCAGTGGTGACAGTCGTTAACTGGACACTGCCAAATCCTTTCTCACAGGTCACTGTCTCCTTGGTGGTGAACCGCAGCTGAAAGGCTCTGTGTAGCCCATTAACAAATTCTTTCACTGTCCAGACCTCTGAAGTATTTTAAAAGCCTTGTTTAAAAGCTCAAGCACTTCTTTTTTTTTTTCTTTTTTTGGTTGGTTGGTATTTTCTGCTTCACAGCCCACTTTCTGTTTCTTGTCTCATGGTAATGAATTAACTGTAAGTACAAGTGACAGACAGGAGAAATAGTAGACTGGGGTCATGCAAGGTGTGGCCTTTGTAGGAAAGGTGAGAGTCCTTCCGTAAAAGCCCTCAAGAAGTTGGCTTTAAAATATTTGCCAACTACCTATCTTGCAGGCCACAGCTGGATTTGGCCTTGTCTTGTTACAGTGAACAATCAGATTTAAATGCGTTGATCTCAGTGGAATTATTAACTGATACTGGTGCAACAAAAACACCATTTGGCCTAAATGTTATGGAGAAATGATGACAGCCAACATACTGAACAGATCCATTTCTCACTGATCACTCAGGCAGGGGAGGTATCCAATCTGTCCATGATGCTTTGAGCTGTCTGAGCTTCCCTGGAGAATGTAGATTTCCATTTAAGTTGCATTCAGTTTTTATTCATATTGGCTTAGAATATGTTAAATGTCTTCTTTTTTTCTTCTTTTTTTTCTTTTTTTTTTTTCTTGTTTTCTGCAGTAATAGTAAAAATCTGTTTTTTTCCCTAACTATGTGCAGGCTGGCATGGCTTTGACTTACGATCCAACAGCTGCTATACAGAATGGGTAAGGAATGCATGTTTTCTTATGCCTTTTAAGAAATTATTTCAAATGCCATCTTCTATTTTCTCTCTCTGTGGTGAAACTTAGAAGCAAATTCACTCAGTCATATTTTGTCTGAAGCATGTAATGCTATATTGTCAAGTTCTTCTTTTAGTTTCCCTTTTGCTGTTATGCCCTCTTGTTTGTAATATCCATTTGAATGGGAAGTTGTTTTTCCTAATAGTTTCCATCTCTATTTGGCAAATGCTAGTGGATTTTTTTTTTTTTAAGCTTTCTCTGTCATGAAATGGAAACCAGTAAAATTTCCCTTTCCTGACTTTGCTTTTGTTAAAATAATCATTGAAGATTCCAGCCTATTTTGGATAATAGAGCTGTTACTTCGTCTGGGGTTCTCTCTACAGGCTGGCTGGCTTCCACGGCATTGTCTGAATAGAAATGCCAAATAGGGAGAAGGCCTTAAATTAGTGTGTAAGCAGATGGGATTTAGGGGTAAAATGCTGAGCAAAACTCTTCTTCATTTGTCAACTACCATTTGCTGACACAAAGGATTGTAACATTTTTTTTCAAATTTAGCAGAGAAGTTACATCATAATATTACTTACCTGCATGATTACATTTCCAATTAATTTATGAGCTAGAAAAACGGAGTCTTGAAATATAGCTAGCCTTTCAGATAGGCCAAAAACAACTGGAAGAGAAGCAGGGGGTTTGGCCTTGAACTCTTTGACAGTCACTCTTTGATCAGAGAGATGTTTGATATGATTATCAAATTCTATGCATATTCCTGTCTGCATTCTCCAACTGAAGGGGAGAATGCATTGATACAGATGAGAATGGATTTACTTTTTAAGTATTTGTTAGGGCACTGCCAGTTAAAGCATTCAGAAAAAATCTAACATTCTCAGTAGATGTAAAAAAAACAAATAGCAATTGTTAGTATATTTTGCTTAATTGCCCTTTACAAGTAAAAGCTTTGTAGGACCTGTGATATTTCCATGTTGTGGAGGAAGCAGCCAAACCAGAAAACCAATTCAGAAAAAAAGACTGGTTTTACTGAGTTGTGATTTCAGAATCCTCTGGTTCTGTTGCCCAGCTCTGACCTCCCAAATGAGTCTTTCTTCTCTGTCATCAGACTTTTCAGCTGGTAACACGTTATAGGCTATAAATAAAGCCATCAGTAGTTCATAGTCCACCAGTGGTTCATCCAGACAACTGAGTTTTATTTCAAATGAATTCTTGCAAGTTAATTGCATTAATGTTTTGGAAACCATAATTTGAATGGTCTTTTGAGATTAATATCATTTTACTTCAATAATAATTTTTTGAAATTATGAAATTTATGTCAGAATCGGACACTATTTGTATTGGAGAGTAGCCATACTGCTGAGGTGTTCAGGCTGCTCACTGATCTTCCTTCTAGAGTGTAAAAATATTTTCAGTTTCGTCAGGATAAAACAATCTCATTCAAAATGTTCTTATAGTGAGATCTTGATTGTATGCAGTATCATGAGGAGAAGCTTTTACTATGCAGAAAAACTGATTTGTCCACCAAAAGTTACACAACTGTCATTCCATCCTTTGGTTACATCTTTAAAATGCTGTCACCTGAGGATCACCAGGACCCTTTGGTTACACAATTTCTTTTAGCTCCCCAGGCATTCACTTAATAGTCTCTACATATCCTGTAGTTATAAATTTTTACTATTTTTCATAAACCATTTTACTTGCAAGTACAATAAAAATCTAACTTGTGGGTTTTATTTTAGCTAAGTCCGGGAGCACCTCGATGCTTTGCTCGTAAAATGAGCAAATGCAATTTGTTGCTCACTGGTGCAAGAAGACACTGGTATCAAAGCAGCTGTGTGGCCGTGATGAAAGAGAGTTAAAGACTCTTAAAAGCTAGGAAGTAAAACAAGTTAACTTAATTGCCAGTGAAGGGGTGTTAGGCAAACACATTGTTCTTCCTCACAGTGAGGACAGTCTGGAAGTGAGCACAAAGCTGTCTTGATAGTCTTGCCATACCCACTATATGGGTAAAATGCTGCCGGATACTTTGGAAGTAAGGTTGACCAAGTTGTTAAGGTTTGCATGGAGCAACGTTACTCAAATGTCTGCAAAACAATGACTGCTTTCTTGTAGTAGGTCTCTTAGGTGCAATCAGGTTAAGCAGGTGTTGACCTGCTCAGGACTTGTTGATATGCTGTGGTAAGCATGAGTCACTCAGTCCTTACGGTGTCCACCAGCAGGAAGCATAATAAACTGAGGCTGGAGATAGAAAAGTTGAAGATACCCAAGACATTCAGGTGATGTGTGAATTACCTATAAAACTTAAAAAGAAAGATTAACTGCATGTGCTGACATCTACTAGAGTCCTTTTTAGGGCTGATGGATGCATTTTGATGCACATTGCTGAGCCCATGAAGGATTATATGGAGGATAGAAGCCTGCTAGAGAGATGTCTCTCCGCAGGTGTCACAAGGTGGTATTGAAAATTAATTCCCACCTTTTTTGAAAGGCTTGGATTATATTAGGTTTTGGTTTGTGACATAACCAAAGGAAGAACTTGAACTCTTGTTGTCCACATGAAAAGGTGGGTTCTTATTGCTCTTGATGTAGTACTATCACTTTTATTACTGTATAACAGCATATTTGCCTTGAAAATCTATAGCACAAATAAAACAGAGAGAGAGGCTTTCACTTAAAATAGCTAAGGTTCTTTCCCCACAAAGGAATAGATAATTTTCTTCTGAGTCTGTTACATTGTAAAGCTTGATTCCCCATTTCATTATATTGTTTTTATGCCCATGTAACTCTGTTTAAGCATGCAGTGGAGTTACATCACTGTAAAACTGGTATAACGGCGTGGAGAATCTGGCCCAGAGCGTACAGTAGCATTGAAGTATGAGTTACTGAAGATGTGGTAAGCACACACTTCAGTAGATAAGCTCTTCTCCCCTGCCAATCTCTTGGTACCTCTTTTGTTTTATTATCAGCCTTTTCTGAATTGCATTTACAAAGGTACTCAGGTTTTATTTTGGGGAGTAGTATGCCTGTTGTAATATGCTATTGATTTTTCAATTTGTGGTATTAATATTGTTTTAGTGGTTTAATGCACTCATACAAAGAACAAAATAGAGCTCCTGTACTTGGACTGTAAGGATGCTCATTTAAGATGTTCCTGAGCCTTGATTTCTCCTGGCCATTTGACTAAGGTTGCGATGTACTGTATCAGTTTAATATCTGATATCTGGGGGACTATACTGCACATTTGCTGGCCAATGGGCTCAATATTCAGATAGGTCTTTTTCATCTCAAACATCTGACTCTGTGGCTTATTGCAACAGAAAATTGCTGCCTTGATAACACTTGGTAATACTCTTACATTATGTGAGCCCCAGGATACTATTTATGAATCTAACTTTTTCAGTACTGCCTGCAGGCACGAGGCATGAGCAAATGGTGTTTATTGCAGTGCAAATAGGGTCTTGGTCTTGTGCAGATTCTGTGTGGAAGCTTGCACATTCCCCCATAGGATGGGAACCATATGGATTTTTTTTTTCCATTTTTTGGCAGGGAATTAGCGACCAGACGCTACAGATAATGCAGTCCCCAAATGCGGAGGGAGGGTTGATGTAGGAGGAGAGTATGTGCTTTGTCTGTTAAGCAACAGAAACTGTTCTTAAAGCATTGCCTGTGTGTACTTGATGATGTATTGGGAATGTGGTTCTTTTTAGCATCTCTTAAAAACACATTTTCAGCCCTTTATAAACCCTCATTCAGGAAAATTCATGAAAATCTTTTTGCCTCCCAGTGATGAGTTTTCCCTGTGCTTATAGAATCCAGACATGCTGAAAAAGTCTATTTTTAATACAAGGGCAATGTGTATTTTGCCTCATCCCTGCCACCTGCCTTTCTATGCTGTTGTTTCTAGCAAAGCAATTGCAGCTGAGGAGCAGGGACACTGGCTTATACCTGCATAAAACTGCTGGGGCCAATATAAGGATGCGAACTACATTTGTTCAAAATACAGCTGGGCCTTTTGGAGACCTCTTCTTAGAGCCCACAGCTCAACTACCACATAGTCTATAGCTCTCGAAGTACAGTACCAAGTACTGTACATTTTAATGCCAGGAGACCTGGGGCTGTCATTGAACAATATATCTAAAATGAGTCAAAGCCAGCATATAGCCTCTTTCCACTCCTCTTTCTGATGTACATATTCTGATGACTGAGAATACTGCATTCCTTTGGACTTACCCACAATAGGCATGTTTCACCTCGTGTCATCTCTCCTTGAGCCTCTAGGGGGGAAAAAAAAAAAAAAAGGAAAGCCTAAGATCAGATATGGCAAGGTCAGTAGCCCACATCTTGTTGGGATGCTGTAGGGCTGTAGGGTTTACACCACTTTTGCATTTTTCCTCTTCCTGTCTTTCATTAGGTGCCCATCATCTCCCCAGTGCCAGTTTCGTATTAGGATATTAGCCTATTTGTATGTAAAGGGAATTTGAGGAGATGCTTCCATGTCCCATGGGTGAGAACATTTTGAGCCTCTTTGTCAGCAGGCCCTGCCAGTGTGGTGGATGGCTCCAGCATTGTGGCAGGTTGAGCATCCTGCACCTGTGGGGGGTGCTCCACTTGATTCTGACCAAAACAGGGACACTGCTATCCTCACCAGACCATTGTGCTTCACATGTGGCAGAGGTATCCACATCCTTTTTTAGATCCTGTTGGGCAGAAGTGACACTGCGGCAGGAAGACAAACCTTAGTCTCTGGGTATAAGGGATTCCTGATTGCAAAATGTTTGACCTACAGCCTGTTACAGTGACTCAAATTGTTAAACTTGATTTATTAATACTAAAATGGAAACATATTAACCAGATTTTCTCACATTGTCATTTGCTGCATCAGATTTCCTTCCTTTCTCTTCCCTGATGCCCTGATACATGATGCATTTTCACAATATAGCTGAGTGTCCTGATAGTATGTTTTATGTGATGCTTGTTTGGGAGCATTCCAAACTGCGACAGATAAATGATACTGGCAGGGGTGTTGGAAGGGCTGTATTTTTCGTATTACCAGAGTGTATTATTCCACAGGCTTATGTACTATTCAGATAACTGCATCTCTAAGCTGAAGCTGAAATGGTTAGCTGTCTGTCAAGTTCTTGGCTTAGCACACATTTTCTGTAATTTGGTAGTATTTGCTGGGATTTATTGGAGAGTTCATTCCAAAGAGTCAGCATTACTTTCAAATGGAAAGTTGTCCCCTGCACTCGCCCTTGTCCAAGCAGTTTGTATGCGGCATGAGTATGAGTGAGCATCAGTGCCAGGCTGAGGCATGGAATAAGAACAGAATTAACAAAAATGTGTTGTTTTCTCAAAAGAGTTTTCTTTTTATACTGCCCTTCAGTCCAATAAGTTTGTATGTATTTCTGTTATACATTTTATCTATAAAGTAAATTCTATCAGTCTGCCATTAACTGTTTTCACTTGCCACATGCAGCATTTCTTAGTTCATCCACTTAGCAACAGCATAGCCAAAGTGATTTGTGGTTAACCTTGATCTGGGAGAAGACCCCTGTAACAGGACTTAGATAACAAATACAGCATGCTAGTGCCATAGATGAACCTGGCTAGTGCTGTAAAAATCCTTGCCCCACCAATGCAAAGTATGAACTAAATGTTTGATAAAAGCAGTGGGATACAAATGCCTCTTAAGTTCTCCTAATAGGATATATATAAAATTGGGCAAAGGCACAGTTTTAAAATAGTCTCTGTGTGAGCATTGTAAGGGCAGATAAATGTTCCTAAAATAGCAATATATTTCTATTAAACAAAAAATCACTCAGACGCCACCTGCTGCTTTTGGCATTTTAAAATCTTATTTGGAATAGAGAGAACAAATGATTGCTTCTCTGTCTCCCTCTCCACTCCTAACTTTGAATGTTTCCACCGAACCTTCAAAGACAGCAGCCCGTTTTTCCGAGGCTGTTGGTTGGATGGAGTTGGTGGTTATTTGAGCCGCATCCAGAATGAATGCATCCAGTCTGAACTAGACTGATTAGTGCTAAATCCAGGATGCCAGGGTGATCAGGAAATAGAACACTTGTTTAAACACCAGTAATGATTTTTTTTGTTGCATGGCTCTGATGGAAAGCTACTGTTGATTGCCTCAGCGTGGGGAGGAAAAAACCATAAAAAGGCAAGGAGTGTAATCCACTTCACTGTTAAAGGAAAGCATATGTGAAAAATCTTCTGGTACTCGTAAGATTGATGCACGCTGTGTGAGAAAGGTCTGCATGAGATTTAATTCAGACAAGAGAGCACTGCACTGGAGTATGTTTCCCTCTCTTGGAGTCCAAAATATCATCATTTTGACAGTCGTAAGACCACAAACATTCTTTTTTTAAGCAATTTTATTTTTCTGGCTGACAGTTAAAACTGAAAAATGGGCAAATGTAGAAATCTTTACAAGTACACACATATTAAGTACTTAGACAATCCACCAGTAGTGGTATTTCCCAAGTGATAATTTCATCAATAATCATTAACCCACTGGGAAGGAGAAGGATGGTAACATTTGTTACCATCAAGCCAGAGATAGTGCAACTTTTTTCATAGCATGCAACAGTGGAAATAAAAACAACTAAATCTGAGGTGTTCAGTGCTGCCTAGGGCATTTAGATTCATAATTTGTGATGCATTTCACTGGAAGTTAGGTTTTTTGCTCTCTGCCTAGATGAAGTGAAAATTTCAGCCAGAGTTTTTGTAGCCATCCCTTGATAAAATAATTCAGGCATGTATATGGAATGTGTTATTTGCAGCACTGAAGCATTAAGATCTGAAAAGAAAACAGTACCACATCTAAAAATGAAATCAGTAATATTGTCTTTGATATTGTGTAAGAAATCTTGTTTTCCTAGCTAGCACTCTGGAAAATCAGCTGTCTTTGCATTTCAGATAATTACTTCTTATATCGTGAAGTTGTATATTTTTGCTAGTTGAAGTGAAAAAACCATGTTTTGTGTAAATACTCCTCCTCCTTTCCATTTTCCAGGTCTGTTCAGTGGAGCCATCACATCTTCTGTATTGGGGTTTTGGAAATAGATAGACATAATTACCTGTGTAGACTCTTTTTGTCTTTGCCCAGGGGGCAGTGAATTAGTCAGTCAGAGCCTAGCAGTCGAAAGGTTCAAAAAATCTTGCTTTTGTTCTTTGTTTGCAGATTTTATTCCTCACCGTACAGTATTCCAACAAACCGCATGATTCCACAGACATCAATCACGCCATTCATTGCTGCTTCCCCTGTCTCTACATATCAGGTACGTCAGATTTGTGCTTGTCTACTATGTTTCCCAGTTAATTATGTTTTGGATGTGAATGAAAACAGGGTGTATACCACAGAAAACTATGTGAGTGCTTGCACTCTTGAGCCACACTTTAAACAAAAGGCTTTCTAGTAGTATTCAGGTATCATTTGGAGTAGAGTTTTAAGTGTTTCCTGCATTCCTTACACTAGCAATGAAAGCCAGGGTAATTTTTTTGTATTTCAATCCGCTTCTTTAGAAAACAGAATTTTTCTTCACTTCCAGTTGACAACAGCAGAAGCTTGTCATTCTTACTGGAATGTTTTGTCCTTTTGGCCCTTGCTCCTTTTTTCATTAGCCAAAAGTTTTGTTTAAATGTGCTTTTTTATAATTTATGTTGACTGCATTGTATTTTCACCTTTTGACCTTGGCTATATTTGCTCCAGTAACAGCATCCTTTAAAAGCACTCATTTTTATCCAATAATCCCTGACAAAGCAAATTAGTTGAGGAAAACTGTCCTCATATCCGTCTTCATTGTCCCACGTGTTTTGTTGTTCAGAATTTCTCTTTTCAGCATATCCCTCACAGATCTCCACTGGGAAATTATTTTCATGTTCTGGCTTTCTGAGATGGAAGTCAAAGCCAGGTTGTATAGTTTTACTATTAGCCATTCTCTGGGAACATATCACTTCACTCTGAAGCTGGTCATTTCAGTTATTTCCATCCTATAACATCAACGCTTTTCCAATCCTGAGTCCTACCTGAGAAAAGCTACCCAAACTTGCAAAGCTGCATGGTAGTTTGTTCTTAATATTAGGGTTGGTTTGGTGGAGTGGATTTTTTGAGATGGTGTACTACTGCTTACAGGTGATTCTGGGAGGTTGTGCTTACACTTACTGTTGTTTTAACCTCGATACTATTGTTTTAAACTTGATAAATTGTTCTTGTAATTTTTTCTGACACTTCTTTGTTACTAAATTTTAGATGGCTATGTAACACTTGCCAAACAGAAATTGTTTTTGGTAAAATAAATTCAATAAATTTTAGTAAATGGCAACTCCAAAGAAATGTCAGTGCCAGAGACAAACAAGTGCAGCTCACATGCACGTTTCTCAGGAGCAAAGCTGGCTTAAAAGAGTTGTACCTCCTCCCTCTTACTCAGGCCACTGAATTCAGGCCACCGAGCCACTTATTCCTATCAGTGCTCCGCAGTTCACAGTTCCTTTCTGCTGCTGTCCTGACTTGAACCGTTGCATTGGTTCATGGTTTGATGCATTTGTACCAAAAATACTGATTTTGTTTGTTTGATTGTTTTTTTACCTGATAGTTTGCAGTGTAAGCCCTCAGACATTTGCCCTGGCACAGTGGAGGAACTGCAAGTGTGCAAGGGTGGGAGCAATGAACAGCAGCAAACTGTGGCAGCTCTAATATATTTTAACTAGTGAGGATTCACAATAGAAAATGTAGCAGAGCTGTGCTTGCACGTGTGTGTGCTGGTTTTGGTTCTAAAGATACTTCACTGAATTGGCTTTTCAACAAAAGATCTAATTTGATAAACTTCAGCAAGTGTTGAGGTACACAATTATACAATTAATTCTCACCACTTCCTTTATGAACAAAATCACAGGGCATTGGGAGAATTGAGACCTTGTAGCTTTCTCCTAGTCATCCCTGCTTATGCTCGGTCTGAGATGCCACATACCCACCTCTGTAAGCTTGGGGATAGCTAGTGAGGTGCCCACAGATGGCTGTACCACAGCTATATATTTTAATATACATCCTGGGTGCCACGGTGCCCAGACTGATGCAAAAGGAAACTGGGATACACAGTTCTTGGGGTTGAGTCTGAGTTATGATAACATGCGGGCCTTTCATTAGCACAAGAGGGAGTTACGGCTCAGAGATACCAGCACGAATGCACAACAACTCCATAATGCATTTAATTGTTAGTAAAACTGGTATATCCAGAATCTGTTACATCTCGGTCATAAGGCATTACAACAAAGACTTTGGTGAGGCATATAGAGTTCTGATGGGAATGAACCCCACAATGCCCAAGGTAAGAGCTGATCCTGGGGGGCGGGAACAGCTTAAGCCAGCTTTGCCATGGAAGCTTTTGATTAGAATAAGCTTCAAAAACTCTGAATTAGATCTGCAGTTCTGACTGAAGATTGAATAAATGGGATGTCTGAAAATGTTATGCCTTTTAAAGTTCATACAGATACTTTTGAAAATAAAATTTGAACATTTGATGTCTTCTGCACTGTCGGTTGGATGACGTGTTCATTATTATATTGATGAATGAAAGCAAACAATACAAATGAAAAAAATGGGACAACATTGAATATTGAAGACTGCTTTATGAGATAAAATGGAGTGGATCATAGATGTGGTGCAATCACTCAGACTTCTGACTTTGCTAGAAAACACTATCAAATTAAATTTGAAAGCTTTTACCTTTGTCAATAGTTTTATGAAGCATAAATGATTTTTGCATTGAATTACATGACCTAAGTCTTTTGCCAGAATTAGCTCTGTAGTTGTCATAGAGAGTGTATTTTTAAGCAAATATTTTAGTTCTGTTATAAACTTTTCTGTTCTAATTAAAAGTATTTGACATGCAGGTCCAGAGTACTTCATGGATGCCCCATCCGCCATATGTTATGCAACCAACAGTAAGTGGATACATACTTATAGCCAGCTAAAAGTGTTTACAGTGTAGCCTCACGCTGCTTGTTGGCCACATTGAAGTCCTAGGTCCATATAAGAGCAGCCAGCTGCTCCCTTTGACAAGAGCCCTCTGTAAAGATTCTGTTTCTGTAAGGAGCACCATTTGATTTAGTGAAAAGGGGAGGAAGGGTGATATGTTATCTAATTGCACTGATTGTATGAGAATAACAAGCTCTAAAGTGTTGCTTCTGAAGTTTGCTTCAAGGACTGCAAGATAACTGCATTCCTGCATACTTTGAATTGCCAGGATCAACACGTTACCCCTCCCTTATATGTTTATCCATCAAAAAGTTGTTTGTAGTTGTATGTGCTTTAAAGCATCCTCAATGCTTCAGTGATGCATTTCAAGCACTGGAAAAGGGTAAAGCACAGCTGTCTTATAGAGTCTCTGCCAAATCTGAATCTGCTTTGTGATTTGACCAGTCAATTTTATTTTTTTTCCCCTGTGTAAATTTTCATCTTTCATCAATTTATAACTACTGCTTAATGCTGCATTACACTTCTACCAACATTCATTAGAAGCAGTGCAGGTTATTTTTTGTTTACCTCACAGAGGAGTTTTGATGCACTTTCCCTAAACATTAGCCATGTACCACAAGGAAACAACATGCTGAATCCTGCTATATACAGATTGCTTTAGTTTCATATCCTACCTTTGATCAGTTTCTCAGGTATGGATCCACTTAATTTGGTCATTAATCAAAACTCAGATGTGTATTCCTCATAAGCATCAGTGAACTGACTTATATGAGGAATGTAAAATTAAAATGAAGGTGTTTTATTCACATTTGTGTTCAGATGTTTTGACATAATAGACTAGCCTCTGGTGGGAGTAATATAACGTGGATATAATTACACTGCATACCTGTTTAGTAGCACAGACTTCTCATCCCTGTTTGAAGCCCCCTTCCACATCCCTCAGTTCTTTGGAGACAAGTTCTTCAGTTTTCCCTCACCAGGCAATGACCATAGTGTGGGACTGACTGTCTCCTGGAGGTCCAGTTCCCACTGCTGCATTGCTGTGTGCTGTGCCTCTCACCAGACCCTAGTAGAAGTTTCCATCTCAATGGAGTAAAGCTACCGCTGTGTTCCTTGTAGCAAGATGAGTTGTATCGAACAAATTAACAGTTAAAATCAACCCTGTGTTCTACTGTTTGGATTTATTTGCAGACCACAGGAAATTTTAGATGTGTATGTATATGATGAGTTGTCAGACCTGTGGAAGGCAGAGAATCTTTGATCCCTGCAGAAAGGCTTCCTTTCTAAAAGGAAAACCTAGATATTTTACCAATCCCAGTTTTTGTGTAAATGTGTTTGAGTTTTATTTGACAATGTTCAGCAAAGAACTTGTCTGCGATACCAGAAGAGGAATTTTGGTGTAGTAATTGGATGTATTTACCCCTTGGTAAAGGGCTGTGAAGAGAAAAATAACTTATCTAGTGAGTAGCACCCTCATTATGCCAAGTTAAATTTGTGTTCATTGCCAGCCAGAGAGTTGCGTCAATGAAAGGATGTGTGCTTGTAGGTGGAAAAGTAGAGGGACAGAGGATAAGTGTTGTAATGTTTCAGTTGCAGTGTCGTTGCCATTGTGGGTTACCTCCACACATCGTAACACATTCCAGTCATTCTAGTTTCTTCACTGGCAGATTTTTCCCACGTATTTCCTAAGACTGTGTTCTTAAATAAATGGACATGAGGGATTTAGTACTAAAGAAGTATACAAGCAAAAAAGGCAGAACTACTGTTTCCCAGGTTTCATTCAGAGATGAATTCTTTGTTAGAAATGTCTGAAAAGTTGTCAGAAATTTACTACACAGAGGATTCAAGAGGCATCAGAATTAATAGCCTGTTTTGAAAGAAAATACAGAATCTGTGTCCATTTTAAGTTTGCTGTAGTTTCATGCCTAAATATAGACTCCATTCTAGGCACCCCCATAGCTTAAAAAAAATGGAGAAAATATTACAATGAAGTTGGCAGAATTTAAGGCATGAGTTTTGGTAACCCTGTGAGCTGATGAAACTGGGAACTTTCTAATTTGGTTAGCTTTTTGTTTCTTCTTGTAACTTAGTTTGCCATGTTATTATCTAAATTGCCACTGTTTTACTTCATAATATTTTATGAGGTGACTGGTTGTGACACGTGATGTCCCACTGGAAACCAGTACAGATAAATATTACATTCCCCTTGCCCCAGGAAGGAGAATATTTTGTTAAGCCTCTATTATTCTTTGTGAGTAGAGATGAACTCATAGAGAAAGCACAGTTTGAATTGCTCAAATGCTGCTGGTTAATTCTTTGTTTTGATTATAAGTATCCACTAAATCATGTTACTGGATGATTAGCTTTTCATTTCCGACAGAGAGTCCTACTTGATATTTATGTATAATTTAACACCACATAGTGTCCCTCATGACAGAAAAATAGGCAGGACCGTGCTGTAGAGGAGACAAAGGAGGTTTTTCTTTCAGCGTGCTGCACACAAACAGGACAAGTTTTCTCTCAGGCTGGCAAGCTTGTCGACAGGAGGAAAGAGCAGTGCCACATGTCGCTGCCACCCTGTGTCTGCCTGCCCCTGTTCTGCCTGCCCATCTTGTGTTCTTTGCCACCTGCCTGCCCACTCCTTTAAATACCATGATCTTTCTTCAGTGATACATCCTGCAGTAGGTTGGCCTGCTGGAGATGTTACTCCTTTATTTCCATTTATATATCTATTTCAGCCAAATTTTCTTGATGTATGCCTGTGTGCATTCTGTATCCGTTTATTTGGTGGATTAAAAAACCCCACTAGAATAAAAGACTGTATGTCCGATTCCTTCTATAGCTTTTTAGCTACAACCAGATAAACCTCTGACCCTAGCAGGTAGCAATAATATATATATATCACCTGGAAAATATTTGCATACATTGCTTTCCATTCCCTAGCCTTGTTTATCTTCTTACTTTTGTCATCTCCTTAAAAGCAGATAACAACTAAAATTACATTCTGTGAGACAAAACAGTCACAATTTTTTTTTTCCTAATGGGAGAAAGACAGATGAACTGTCAAGGACTCTGCAGGTATATGATAATTTACTCACGGTTTTCTCTGTAACTTTTAACCTTGATGTCATAGGTGGATGCCAATGAGCAAGCACAAATGCAATTCTGTAAAGGTATTTAGTTTTTGTTGTCAGTGATTTTTGCTAGCCGTATACTAAGAGCTATAGAAAATTGTTGTCAAATAGGTTGAGGTAGCATTGCTATTTCAGAATAAGTAACATTTAAAATATTCTTCTGCTGGCATAGAAGGGTCATATGTGAAAACCTCCCACGTCTTTGTGCTTGCACAACCTTTGGGGTTTTGGAAAACAGCATTCCTGAATCATAGGAACATGATGAAAAATTTACGTTTAGGCTCATGTGTGACTCAGACACGTGAAAATGTACCCTTTGTAAACAGACCCTTCAGCACTTTTTGACCATATTGGCTGTATTGCGTCCAAGTGAGAATGCCTCAAATTTGCCAGTTTTGTTGTCTTGCCACGTGCCCTTGTCCCTCTTGCTAGCTGTAATTGAAGGCAAGCTCCAGAACAGTTATGGCAGTGTGAGTGGACTCATATTGGCCTAACATTTGATGCACTGAGGGCAGTTTGGGCTTCATTTAGTTAACTGTAGCTTTCAAAGCACAGTGCTCACTCATCCCTACTTGAAAGAAGTCTTGTATTTCATTACTGCCTCAGGATAAGGGTAGATGGATAGCAATTACAGAATCAAAATATAAATGGGATGAGAGTTATTCTGGGGATTTATAATATTTGCAATATTAGTTTGTTTTTCCTGTAGTCCCCAAAGGCTGTCTCATGGTTCAGAAAAAACTCTGAAAAACCTGTTGTTTAAAGTCAATTCACATATAGGTAATCTTCATTTTTATTAACAATGACATTTGTGTAAAACTTTTGAATTTAATCTTTATTACAAATTACAAGTGCTCTTCCTCTCTAAAAGCAATTTTTTTTTGTTTTAGTAAACCAACAGAAATGCTCTAATACTCTATGTGCACACTGGTTCTACACTCACACTCTTTTACTTGCAAGCAGAACTGTGTGGTCATAAGTACTGTGTATGCACAGATAGATACTATTTTCAGACTGGAATACTTTCTGCATAATAGCTGCAGAAGGAATATGCCAGTGGCAGCATGAAGGGTGCAAGCTGAGTAGCATATGGAAAAACCTGCTATTGATCATGATAAAGTGCATTTGGGAGAACTCTTCTGGACATTTCTCAAGCCCTTAGAGCCCTTTTAGAAAGGTCAATGTCTTAACAAATGCCCTTAAAAATTTTTTCTCTCTTCCTTCTTCTGGTCCATGGCTGAATGTAATCTGTCTGTCTTTAAATGCAACGACAAAAACGTTTCTCATTTCATAAATAGTGTAAAACCCCTGCTTTGGTGAGAAGCAAGGCTGAGTAAGGACTCCAGATTCTTGCCTTTGATTCTTGTGCATGAATGTAGCATAAAAAGTACAAACTGTCCAACTGAAATATATCAGTTTTCATTTTCTCACTAGCGACTCTGTTGTTTTGGATAATACCCAAAATACCACAGCAGTTTCAGTGTTTTGATTCCTACACTCTTGAACAAAGAAGTTCCTTGTGCTGTGTTCAGTGTCCCACTCCCCAGTCGGCTTTCTCTAGTTCCCGGTTGTTGCTCTACCTTTTGAGCAAATAGAGCCAGCAGTTCATCTTGCCTTTGCCTGTGTGAGTTTAAGGGAACAAAGTGTGTCCTCTGCTGACAGTTGAGTCCTGCCTCCAAGATGAAATGTGAGAGTACAGCTAGCTGGTATGAAAAGCAAACAGGAAATAATCCTTAGAAATTGGAATCTCCAGCTAGTCTTTTAACTTTTAGCTGTGTATTTTTAAGAGATCCTTTGAACATGAACTTACTTGAACTTTTAAGGCTGAAGAGTTTAGAGGTTGAAATAACTAACTGAATACCCATGCCAAAGTTCTGCTGAACAATTTTAATTCCAGTGTTTCCCGAGGCAGAAAATCAAGGACTGCCAATTCTATAACTCTGATAATCAAGACAGTAATTGGCAATGGTCCTTTGGGACAGGCAGGCTCGCATGAGGTCATTTCTGCCTACCTCTCACCCAGCTCTGGCTGTATATAGGTGTTATCTCAGTGCTACTAAATGGGTAATTTCAGACTCAGCTGAGCATGTGCTTACTGACCCTCTTTAGTTCCAAGTGCTGTTGTGTTGAGGAGAATACCCAGGACAGAAAAGCGGTGCCCAATCTCAACCAACTCAGACCTCTAAAAGGAAATAGGTGTAAACATCTCACCTGACTTACATCTCATACTCAAGTGTAGGGGTTTGTATGTTAAATAATAGAGCTCTTCTGGAATCTTAGCAAAGTACTGCTGCACTCATTTGCTCTGCTGTTGTAGAAGTGAATATGAATTATTATGAATGGTAGAAAAAGATATATCCAAGTTAGATTTCCAACTCCCTTTGACACTCTGCTAGAGCCCCCTAGTGAAACTAGGCTTTTTTTTGTGGTTGCAGAAAGACACACCACATATGGATTCACTTAGAAAACATGGACAGGAGAACAACAAGCGTTTCCAGTAGACAAGCCCTTGCATTTGAGGAACTTGAGCTTTGCTGTTTTATCCTAAAAAGACTTAACAGTTATAGTAAAATTTTCTTTTCTTTCAAATATTCAACAGATAGGGTGAATATTAAATGGATAAACCATCAGTCTAAGATTTTTTTTAAGACATTTACATTAGTGGAAAAAAAATACATCTATATTTCATACAAATCTATAAATGGAAATGGAAAAGATATTTGGAAAAGAAGAAGGCTGACACTAAATTTGAAAGGTACCCCAGAGATTTTTAAGCCAGGAAATTCTGGTTGAGGTTATGGAATATTGATTTCATTTTAACAGAAAAGGTGCAACCTTAACCGTCCGCCTTCATTGTCAAGAAAAATATTAATACAACAGCTGTTTAAAAGCAATAAGTTTTATCAAAGGTGGCTATTTTTTAAAATATAGTTATTAATCAATAGACATTAAAGTACCCTCTGTGTAAGAATGTAGTGCTTTAAAAAAAAAAATCAATCTCTAATTTTGTAAAAAGCCTGCAGCCTGTTTTAACTTTTCCAACTTCATGTACATCAACTAAGACTGAAAATCACTAATACTTTATTTATTTCATATAATATAAATAACGTCTCTGGTTGCGTGTAGATTTGCATACACGTCTATTTCTAAATTTACACCAAGTCAAAAACCTGAACACAAACTGTAAGGTTGATGTATCACGTTTGCCATTTTGAGAAAAAATTCCTCATTTTAGCACTGGTCAACTTAGTTGTTGTCCAGGTGGTAGATTAATAAGTAGGCAGAATGTGATAGGATCAGGAGAGAGCGATGGACTATGTAAGCACATGGTATTAACTATAGGCCTAGAGTTAGATTAATGAGTGTGCAGAAAGTAATGGGCTCAGCAGAGTGGTGAATTAGGTAAGCATGTGATATAAATTTGTCAGATGATTTCTCAGCTTAGCTCACCATCAAATATTTTGCCATATGCATTCCATTATGGTTACACACGCATATGTGTGCTGTGAACTAGAGAGGCATGTGATACACGTATATTACAGTCCTCTCAAATTTATCCTCCATGATGGACCATCTCTTATTTTTTCCTGGTAATGTCCATTGTGTTGCAGTTGATGCTAACATTACCCAACCTCTGCAGTGAGAGCTCTGCTATGCTGGCTTAAGCACATCACATGATATGAATGTAGTAAGTGGTACACAAGCCCACTTGTAACACAGATGGTTGTATAGTTCTGTTGCCGAACGTGCAAGTTCTGTGAGGGTGGAAAGGAAAAGCAGCCATTTTCATCTGCCACAGGCAGCAAAAAGCTTTGAATAAGCCCTGTGCTCTGGGAGCCCAGAAGGTTCACACTAGTTGGTGACAAGGCTGGGAATGATCTACTGATGGGTGCCTGCTGCACACAGTGGTGGGTCCCTTTCACATGATGGATGTGTGGTTCTTGTTTCCATAGTTAAGGATACAGGATGTTGCTGCAGGACAGTTCTATAGCAGAAAGGGACCTGGATCTCCTTTTGACTTTACAAACCCCATCTCTGAACTACAGAAAATCAGCATTTCCTTTACAGATGAGACACTAGGCAGCTTTGGAGAAGGGAACAGCCCTGTGAACCCAGAAGAGCAGTATGGAGGAACAGCTGTTACACAGCTAGAGTAATGCTGTGGCAGCACTGTAACTATGATGACTCCAAGATAAGAATAACGGAGTGGTACAAGCTGTCAAAGTTGTAAATGTGAATTCCTGCTAGTGAAGGATTAAGTCACGTTTTAGGCTTTTGACAAAATGTCCTATTATATATAACTGAGGAGAAACGGGGTATGTAGAATTAAGGTGCAAACTGCAAAGTAATTATTGTATAAGTATTTTTTTAAATATGGTATTCATATGGATTTTTGTCCCAGAGGATTCAACTGCTATTGGAAGCAAATTCCAAATGGAAATATCACATACTTGTTCAGCTATAAATGTAATGTATAGCTATATTCATCCTTGCTCAAGCTCCTTTTTGACCTGAGCCTGCCTTTCCTCGCACTCATTTCAGAGGGTGCACGTAGGCTTAGAGCACTTAGTGACAGCTACTTTTTTGTCTGCCACTGATCTGTGCTGTGACCTTGGAGAAAAGATCTTCCTTCTCAGCCCCAGTTTTTCATTTTTCTTTTTTTTAATCCCGTCTTTTTAGATTATAGAACTGTCATACCACTAAATAGCTTTTACTAGCTGTTTGTGAGAAGTCTGTTGGAATAAGGATGCCTCTAAACACAGCCTCACAATGATACTGTTAATGTTTAGGTTTTTCCTGTTAAATGTTAAAATAAGATAAGCCTGTTCTAGCTACAAAGAGAGGTATTTGATCTGATTTTTACCGGTATAAATCAAGAGTTAACTTTGTTTAAGAAAATTAAATTGCATAGGTGTGAAGCAGTGAGAATGAGAAGAGAATCACGCCTGCAGCAGTAAGTTGAAGGCGACTCTGGCACCTTCCTAATCCTTAGAACAAAAGCACTTCCATAAATTACCATTATGTTATACAAGTATATTCAAGGACCAATTTACATAAGTATGGGGAACTAGCTAATCTATATATTACTTATGATTACATCATCATTTATCTTGTGCAGGAGTTGTGTGAAAATTATAATAATGTACTCTAAGGACTTAGTGACCAGTTTATATGACTCAGGATTCCTTCTGTATCCAGGAACTGTGGTATATAATCACTTTGAAAACCTGATAAAATAGTTTGATTCTTTGCCTCTTGCTAATCCTATTGTGAGACCTGTTTCAGAACACCTTTGCTCTGAGGCTTAGCTCTGCATTTTTAATTTCCAACCTAAAGCTACTCCTATTCATTTTACTTCCATCTGTTCTTGGTCAGACATTCTCCCCTATATTCAGTAACTCCTTCTACCTCCTGGATGTTTACAACATTAATTTATAGACAAAAATCTTACCTGCATCTTCATTTTGTAGGCTAACTATGTCAACACCACTAAGGATTTGCAGCAATGGAGATTTCATACCCCTGGCTGTGACAATGACCCTTCTTTGGATCTGTGTCACTTTGAATTAATTTTTCTGGGACAGCCGATGCTCACAATATTCCAACAATAGACAGTACTATAGCATTAATACTTCCTTCTCTTCACTGGGAGTACTTTGCTGCATTGTAAAATAACGTCTTTTTTCCCTTGTGCCCATGACCTTGGTTATGCAGTCATCCTGTAATTCAGTGATAGACCTAGGTTTCGTCCTTCTTCCAGATTTGCAGCAAATGCTCCTGCTTATAAAGGAAACCTCCTATTAGCCTAATTGTTGTAATGAATTTGTGCCTTGCTTTGTTTAATCCAGTCCTTCCTGTATGGTACTTCAATCTGCCACTTCATAGACAGTGCCTCACAACAAATCCTATAATTCAAAGGGCATCATTAAAAATATTGTGTGGAGATTTTAGTGACCCTCCCATTGGAGCCATATAGCTTGTCTTTTTAGCACAACCTTTTGCCATTTCCTCTTTAGGTAATTCTTTATCATCCCCAAAGTTTAGTAATTTCTGGTGTAGCACTGCCTGAAATACTTTATTGCCAGAGATCTTAGATCTACTGCACGTCCTTTGTCTAGAAAATAAGTAATTTTATTTTAAAAAATGAGGTTAGCTAGCTCTGTCTGTGATTTATCTATGTTCTGTCTTCATTAGTATCCTTTAGTCCTGGCCACTGGACCTATCCTTACATGTGCCAGCAATTCCATTGGTCTGTAGTATAGATGATCCAGTCCTGGTTCCTCATTTCACTTGTAGCAGCACCTTGAGTGTATTGATTTCTCTGGGTTTTTAATCTCCTTTGACTGTATTCGTTCCTCTGCCCAAATGAGTTTCTGCTCATTCTCAGAAACTGCTTCTGCTGTCTGATGGCCCATGTAGGAAATTAAGGCAGTGTCCTTATCCCGCTGGGGCTACTTCTGAAGTACCTTTAATGTGTACCCCATTCTCACTGCATGGGGAGCCCAGTTCTGGTTTCTGTCCTTGTTTTTCATTTATCAATGTGATAAACCTTTTGTTAGGTGTTTGAATATAATTTGCAAAGTCTCAGATGAAATTTCAGCAAATCTTACATCTGGCCTCTAGATGTAGCTTTTTTTGTCTTTTTTTTTTTTTTTTTCCTTCTGTGTTCATTCCTGATATACTTACTGAGGTGTCTGAGTAATTAACTGCTGACTAATTAACACCTCTTCAACTGTAACTGGTGAAGCATCTTAATAACATAATTATTTTTTAATTATTTTTGCAGAGACAGCACCAGCAGTTTTCTTATATCGATGTATAAATGTACACAGTGATTTGACATCCTGAAAGTTAGAAACATCCAAGATCTCATAAGTAATAGCTTATTATTAAATGTAGTCAAGTCTAACACTATTTGTCATACATTTTTTACTCTATTAGATGAAATACTTTGTTTTCAGTTCAAATGTCTTTATAAAGAATGTGGTATTGACCTAAGCTTTGCAATACAGAGGCAAATCTAGATCAATTAATGTATATCTTCCCTAAACTGATTTCAGTCTCACTGAAGTGGAGTGATTGCTTAATTACAGTTTTCAGGTTGTAACCTTCTGGCCTTGTTTTCCTTTCAAACTGGTGTAAATTAGGAATAAAGGCATTCTAAGTCCATGCACTCAACAGTGTGTGTCAAAAAGCTTCTTGTTTTGAATCAGTGTTATCTGTAACATTCTTGAGAGCAGAGTTTCAACCTCTTTCTTACATGATTGCAAAAACAAATAGTGAAATATAATAGTTTAAACACTGAACATTCTTTGAGTGTTTCATAGTGGATTGATGAAGAATGAGTTGTGTAACACAGTGACAGATCAACAGCGTCTAAAGAATTTTGAAGGAGTGCCGAGTTGTTACTTAGTGAAATCACTGAATGCTTATTTTCTTGGACTACCTGCCAAGGAGAGATGCATTTCCAGCAGGATAGGCTTTCTTATCAGATGGCCTATTGTTAAAAGGAAAGTGTAAATTAGGGCTAGAAATTTCACTTCTTCTAACCATGGTTTGAATGCAATTTGTTATTCCTTATTACTTGGTGACAGCCTTGAGTGTACCTAGTTAAAGGATGTCTAATGAACAGCCTTCCCACTCCCTGCCTTTTAAATAAGTTACCTGGGAGATTTTGTAGCATTGCTGCAGGCCTCGTTGCCCAGGAGGGCCCCTATCTCTAACAACTATCCCAGATCCCAGGTGTAGCCCTTCACCTCTGCGCTTTTCAGAGTGAGCAATCAAATGGAAGTTACCTTTTCTCTACATGACGCGTACCACGCACACATCCCAAAGCAGGAAAAAAACTGAGTTCCTCATTATCAAATGTCTACTTCTGCCTCCTGAAAATCTGTATAACTCACAGACATGTGCAGAATCCTCCTCCAGGGCTCAGTCCAGGATAACTTGGATGATTTCTTCAGCTCCAAGCTGAAGGTCACAGAGTTGACACCCTGTTACTGGTCTCCGTGGTGGGACAAGAGGGTTGCATATGATTCACACAGCAAACAGCCTACTCTCAAACAGCCTTTGTACTTTTCCAGTACAGCAATCTGTAAATCATTATGCACCCCTTCTTTGCCCAATCCACACAGGATGTGAGTCTGTGTCAGCTCCCAGCTTGATAGGCTTCCTCTTTAGCGCGATCAATAAAAAACTGCTGCTTGTAACTTTGGAAATGACTAGTCTGTTGCCTGCCTCTAGCCAAGAGGGTGGGTGCCACATTCACAGATGTCCCACATCTGACGGGGGTGAGCCTAGAGGCATAATTTCCGTTGGCAGGTAGGGGGTGAGACCTTCTGTGGCAAAGCTGGTCCCTCCACGCTGCCCAAACTGCTCCTGGCTAACCCCAGTTTCCAATGGGCGAGGAGCACCAGCAGTGTTTTGGGAAAAGAGTGGTTGTACGCACTCCATCACTGACATTTCTTCCTGCTGGCAGGCCATGTCATTTCTGTGGAAAGGAGAGGATTGCTCTGGGTATACTTACTTTAACTAGGGATGAAATGTTTGATGCAATGAGTGTCTCCCAGTGCTTGTTACAGGTCTTACTTCAGGGAGAGGAGACGGTGGACATTTGTCAGGAGCAGTTTGGGTGTTTCTGATAGACTGGCAGATGCGGCACTGTTTCTTCCTGATTCGTGTCTGTGGAAGTAGCAAAGCTGTATTAGCTCCCCTGCTAACTCCCACTCCAAGATCAGCAAGCAAAGCCACTCATCATAACAGCTAAAGATGTGACAGGCCACATGTTTTCGCACAGGAAAAACAAGAATTTGAAGGGAAATCCCTGTGCAATTCCTACTTTCATGCTGCCTTCTACAGACAGTAACACCCATTTCACATCTTCAACCTCCACTTGATATCTTATTTAATAACATTTCAGCTTAAGTCTTCACAGGTGTTCCAACACTGTGGGCATGTGAATTTTAAAGTGAGGTGACTGTAGAGCCAATTTTAGGCAGTTGCTTAGGTTAGGGTGATGGGGAGAAATGGTCTTGGAAAGGTAGTCATGGTGCTATTGCTTCTGTTAGGAGGGAGTTTGGACTCAGTGCTCAGATTTGGACTTACAACAGGAAACCTACCTTCAATCCATGCCAGTGTTCATGTTACAGGCAGCTATGACTTTCCTGGAGTGTCTTCTCCAAACCCTCCATAATAATTTTGCCCTTTCCTTTGTTTTGCCTCTACTTTCCAAGGTAGTAAAGCCAGACCATTTATCCTTAGGTGACAAAGCTCAGCTTTTGCTGCAACACTGAGAAAACTTTTGCTGGGATTACGTAGGCGATGTGCACGTATTTCAGATTCTGAGCTTTGTACTCCCGTGGATAGTAACCACAGATGTTTCCACAGAGATAATATAGATAGATCGATGTATGTAATTGTCATCATTCAGAGAAAAAAAAGGGGTTTGTTTTTTTTTTAAAAAAGGAGGGGTTTTTTTGCTGTAAGGGAGCTGAACTCATTGTAAAGATTTTGCAATAGGACCTGAAGACTTTCAAGGAGTATAATCTAAGAGAACTTCCTTGAATGGGGACTAGATGTTCAGCTGTGTTAATTTGTTATTCTTCCTGGAGTTTTACATGCCATTCAGATCTGTTTTCTGTTTAAAAATCAGTGATACAATTCATGGCTTTGAGAGTGTGGGCTATGGTGATTAGCCATGATCTGTTTGTGATGATATCTGCTTGTCTCCCTGATATGCAGTGTATTCAAATCCTCTATTAGTCTCTTTTCATCATTTTGTTCAACAGACAAGTACAGAAGTAGGAGCATTCCGTGACTGCTGTTGTGTCAAGTGAAGTATGAGACTGTGCCTTGCTCTTTCCTTTCATCTCCTTGACCAAGCTGGCACAATATGTAACTGGGTATTCTTCCATATTTATTATCCTTCTCACAGAAGAAAAGGCTATGTTAACTCTTTTGTGCTGGTCAAATTCTTGTGGATAAACAGAAGTGATGGAACTCTTTGAAGTTAATTATTCCAATATCCAGTATAAGTCCTAGGCACCTCACAGGCATTGCTTTTGTATGTTATATGTTCTAAAGGACAATAGTTTTGCTCAAATGTGGTAGTTTCCCTCTGAGGTGTATTTTGTCTGTTTCAAAGAACGCTGTCTGCCATTATGACATGCTCCAAAGTGGGAGCCCAAGCCAAGCAAACCCAGCAACAGCAGAGTCATCAGAAGGGTAGGGTGTGTGGCAGACAAAGACTTAAAAGTCCCAAAAGAGCCACCTGACAGGCACCCCTTTTTACCCTAAATACCATTGCTTGATTAGTTGTTGTGATGTCCATGCACACTAATGTGAAATTGTCTCCCTTCACTGTGACTGAGTCCATTTTGCCATCCTCTGACTTAGGAACCACGGTAAATGTCATGAGCTCCAGTGAGTTGTTCAGGCCTTGTGTGGGTATCTGCTTAGACCTTGAAGCTGCGGACCTGTAGGTACACCCAAACAGCAAGTTTCTAGCAAATATGCCTGATCAGAAGTGAAAAGATGAATCATCATATCTAAAATACAGGACAGTTGCCATCAAGCTTTAAAATTTTCTCTGCAAAGTTAAGGGACTTGAAATGCAGCTTCCTAAAAGTGATGAATCAGTTCTGATGACTGATATAAGTCTGTAATTTTCCTGAAGGTTTTCAAAGGCTTCTGAGATGTTTCTGATATATTCCAATAATTGGTGTTGTACAATTTTAAAGATCCTGCCAAGCTGTCTAATTAAATACAGCCATAGTTGCTTCTCAAAACCAAAATTAACTGCTTGCTTTGACATATTGTGAGCCCTCATACACAGGTGGATAATTCAAGCTCCATGAGGAGTTTTGGTCACCTAGTTTCTCAGTTCAGTGGATCTGCAATTGAATCATTTCCTCTTAATGGGTGACTTGCCTAAGTGGTTTGAAAGTAATTAGCAAACCCAGTGGAACTGATATTGAATTGTATGATCAGCATCTTATCAGGAACTACTTATTTCCTGTGGGAAACTACAGTTAACTTTTCAACAAATTCAGAAGGCAACTTGTTACTCCTTCTTCTAAGGAAGCTAATCAAGGAATGGTTGTACCATCCCTGGGATGTTTTGACCTGTGATGTAGTGATCCCAGTTGATTTTAAAGACATTTTCAGAAAGTCTATTCTTTATTAGTATTGGGTGTTTTAGTTGGTCACTTTCAAGCAAGCAGTAATTGACTTCTTACAGACGCAGACTATTTTTTATCCACTAATACATTTTAATCTTGGTGCACAGCTATTAATGGGTTATGCTTCCACTCCAGAGCAATTCAGATTGATTTTGTTTCTACTTCAGAAATATATTACAGTAGACCCACAGTATATAAAAGTGCTCAGTGTGTTGAGATGAACTAGCCTCACAGTATATGCAACTCCTAATGGAGGCTCAGTACATTTAGAGAAGGAGTGGTGATTGATTGCCTGGTGCTCGGGCTAATTGATAAGGCACTGAGTTAGTCAGATGCTCTCAGCTCCATCAAAATCACACATGACATTGCTCTGGTGCCCCTTAATATTGGCTAGGTAGTTCATATGATAAAAGCAGCATGTTTTGGAGGAAACTTCCAGAGCTTAGTGAATCTTCCTTCAGCATCAGTTACATTCTTTCCAGAAAGGCTTCCTGCCTGGAGTAGCAATACTCCTCCGCTGGAAATTTTTTAAAAGGATGTTCTCAGGTCTGTTTATTTTTTATGGGCTTGGATGCGGTCACTGAGATCCTGTGAGATCAGAAGAATGGAATGAAAGTGGCCACAGATGACACTTGAGCTATTTCCACAGCTGGATGCACACCAGCCAGAGTAGGCGGTCCTCTGCAGATGAATTAGTTCGTTGAAGTACATGATACAAAACATCTGTTACAATGAGAACAAACAAAAACAATGTGCCTTTGAACACTGCGATTTGTTGGGAGCTGCTTGCAAGGGTGCTGAATGAGGCAGTTGTCAGCAAGGAAACATTTTCAGGCTTGCCCTTGTGTGAACTAAAGCAAAACTACAGAGTAAAAATACCTAAATTCAATCAAGCAAAAGACCTGAGTTTCCTGAATTTTGTTACCCTGATTATTGATACAGCAATGAGGAGAGAGAGAGCCCTTCTGTATCAAATGGTTTTTATACCCTAAACCGCTTTTAATACAATGGTATAATTCCAGCTGAGTGGCTGTAAAAACTTATAAGCTATGCTGGTACAATAACTGTGATTTTGTCAGTCGCTCCCTACACTGCTTTATTACCAACTGTTTTGAAGTACAATAGATGTTTTTCATTGTCACTGCCACCTGATGACAAATAAAACCTTCAGAATGGTTTTGCTCACAGCTCCTAGCCAGAAGTAGACCTTTCATGTCACCTTAATGAGCAGAAGTGATCCAAATGTTCCCACCCCATTTTACTCTTCGAAGGCAGTTACTTTTGGCTGCCTTTTTTTTTTTCTTTCTCACATCTGAGCTGATGAGGAAGTAGGAAATTTCTGGAGTAAACAAACACGCTGTGTATATAAAGGCTGAAGACAAATCAGTCAAAGCCAGGTGTTTATCAATTATTACAGAGCAGTATTGTTCCTGTAGACATTTTAAAGAAAACACAGTACTCCTAACACAGTATTTTAGCCATATTAAGGTTGACTTAGATGCAGGTATATACCAAAGCACCAGTTCCTCTCTTTTTTATTTTTTTTCTAAAGTGCTCATACTAGCTAGCACACAGATTTGATAGACGAGAACCATGTCCTATATGCATAATAGGAAAAGGCTGCACTGCCAAAATATGCTCCCAAAGAGGGCTGGTGCCCAGACTGTGTGTGTACTTAAGGAAGACAATATTAGTAAAAAGAAATAAATAGAAGTTAATCCTTTAGATCAAGTAAGTAGTAGGGATATATGATTTTGGACCTGGAGATCCTTTAGTTCTTTCCCTGCTGAGGGCCTGCTGTGTCTTCAGAAAGCAGCTACTGGTTTTTTAAGGCTCAGCAAATTAAATGGGAGCTCCCGTGGGTCTCAGGGTGTCATCTGGGCCATCGGGAGAGGGTATCTTTCCTGGCTCTGCATCTGTATCCAGTGGTGGGTGTCAGGGAGATGAGAAGGTGCTGAGGAAGCAAAGTTAAACAAGAGTCTTGTTTAGTTCAATTGATTCTATTTTATGCTTTCCTGATGAGCAGGGTGTCTGATTGTATATGTAGTCATAGTTTATTATAGCTGTACAAGACAATTATGTTAATCTTACTTTTATTTCCTAATATTCTTTGATCTCATACACATCAAAGATGTAAAATTTTAGTCTTGTTCATAATTAGCTGGAAAGCAAATATGTTGTCTGTCAGTACAGAGGATACAAAGCACAAGAAATTGTCCTGGGGGAGTCTAGATTCTAGTCTAATTTTTTTTCTCCTCATCAGATTTTTATTTCCCTTTTATCAGTTGCTTCAGCCATTAAATAAATGTACTGGAAGTAAATTTTGCCATTGTGAAATTCATTCAGCTTTTTTAACTGCCTAGTCACTCAGTATGGATCCTCAATTGAGGAAAGGCAGCTTGGTACATCAAACAAAATGTACATCAATGTTTTCCAAACTTGCAACAACCCCTTGCGGTCTGTATTGACAAAGACTTCATGCTTGCGTGCTGTTAGTTTTAAGCAGACCAGGGCTAATGCTGTGCACAGTTCTGATTTGATTCACCCATTGTAGTCCATAGGCTTTGATTCCTAACTTGTGATTAGTGCTCTGGTCAAGAACAGCAAATGAGTATATGCTAAATTATTTGGCTGTGCGGTTGCTCTTCAAAGCTGTGTTTCTGGAAGGAGAAAGCACACAGGGATTATTTTACAATTTCTACAGCAAATCTCTGTATCAGTACTTTATGCTTAGAGCTGGTGGGTTTATACATTGCAATTTATTCTGGGGATTGACCCCTCCCCCTACTTTTGTTCATGAATTGCAAAGAGATCATTATCTTCATAAATTTGTTTACTGTCCAAAACTTTCATATGAATAATTTATGGCAACATTTCAGCCTAAGGATTGTTCTCAGTGTGCATAACAAGTATTTATTAGATGGTTTCATACTGGAAGTTGTTATTAGACTTGCCGCCTTCCTGTTCCTGGGTTGGTTGTCCTTATCTTTATTAGTTAGTTCATCTCCTAGACAAGATTATTGTCTTGTCATAAAATAAGATTTTTTTTCTTGATTGAACAAGTCTACGGGCAGCCATATGCTGCTTGTATGGCAAGTACTGAGGAAAATGAAAATAACACAAAATTTAAAATTGTGTTGTTGAAAAATAAAATAAATCACTGAATTGCAGTCTGACTGAAAACAAGAGCAAAATCATCTCAGCTTGAGATGATTAGTTAATGACAGTCTGTGGCATAAAAAAATATGTTGGATACCTGCATAGTCATGTACAGTGCACAGTAGTCTATAGTTTGGCTTCCATCTCTGAGGATTAAAACAAAGTGAAATTCTGGTAGCATTCAAGTTGGTGACAAAACTCTAATTGATTTCAGTGGGCCAGGATTTCAGGCCAAATTTTCCAAATTCCCTAAACTAAGTTCTGTATGTTACTGTGATTGTTGTATTATGGAGATTTGAATCATTGAAAAGTCAAATGGCTTCTGCAAAAAATTTGTCCTCATCTAGTTCCAATTTTATTCTTCAAGCTTGTGCATTTTTGCATTACTTCCCTGCCTTTATAATCACTTTCAGTGACACAGGGCTGAAACACCACAAAACAGGGTCTCTCATGATACTGCAGTTCCTCGATAGTAGAAATAGTACCAGAAAATACCACAAGTAATACTACCAGAAAACCATTTCATGTACTATTCAGTCCCACAAATGGATTTTCTGTGTGCCTGGAAAAGCCACTGCAGAACAGAAATATGGCTGCCAAGAGGTTGGTCTCTACTGGAGTTTATCAGAACATCTGCTGTTAGTTATGTTGTGTCTTTTGATGTCAAAGACAAAACAAGAGTTTGTTTGGTTTTGGGAGGAAGGGGGTTCACATGGAATGAAGATTCACAAGCATGCAGTGCAGAGAGTCCAGCCCTCAAGTCCCCATCACTCTGGAATTAATTAGAGTGCTCTTTTTTCTATCCACACAGCTCTTAAGAAAAGATGGGAGTATTACCCATTTGCCTATCATCTCGTTCCTATTTATCTTCCTTTGAATGTTTCTTGTTTCCTTTTTCTCTGAGGCTAGCCTTTGCCTCTGGCTAGGACTGACAAGACTATTACATATATAGTACTCTGTGAATAATAAAATTTGGCTTTGTGGCCAGAATCAAATAATAACTCTAAAATTTAACTTGAAGTGAGAATGTGCAGAGGGAGAGGGTAGTGACATGGAAAAAGTTGTGAAAATGTTGTTTTGACTCCACTCCAGGAGGGAACTTAGGGAGTGGGGAGAGGGTGAGAAGAAGAACAAAGACAAAATATCTATAATCTTTCTGTTTTCATTTCTGGGCTATTGAACTAATTTTAAGCTTTTTTTTTCCCCTTCAAATGTAAATAAATTCTGAAATGAGATGTCATTTTGAAATATGGTGGAAACATTGCATTTTGACAGCTCCATTTTTTTCATTCTTTTGGTCACATTTGTATGCCAAGTGTGACCTGAATTTGCAGGATTTTTTATTTTGCCTCAAAGTATTTTTTCCAAATAATTTACTGCTCGTCTCAGCAATGCGTATACCGTCCAGCTGGCTTTTTTTTTCTCTAGCTTATGCTATGATTTATTTCTCCAAAGCCCAGAGATCTTCATACCTTCATGTAAAAGTCATCTCCTTGAACTCATGGCAGACTCAGCTGCCTGATCTGTGCTGCCCAGAAGGCTGGTCAACCTGTTTGGGTCACACTGGTACATTTAGGAAATGGTGATGCACCAAAAAGCCATAATAAACTCAAAGCTTGTTATAGAGATTACTGTACCTTCTATGGGTAAATGCAAACAGAGAGACTTGCCTAATTCTCTCCAATAAATCCATTCACATTGGAAACACTGAAGCAGCAAACTTGGTCTTCCTTTGCCATATTGTTTTGGCTACTTTTTTGGTGACTTTGGTTTATGACAAAAGGTATGCCTGCACTCGAGCAGGCAGCCTGATTCTGAGAAGTGCAGAACTCTCTGCATTCATCTGCTTATGCCAAAACTGACTGCTCATTTGGAGTAGGTTGAAATGGATTATAATTTGATGCAAATAGCAAGAGGTTAGCATCTATCAGTGTAGAGAGAGATGATAATAAAGGATCTGGTCATTCTAGGCATTACTGTAACTAAGGAGCTGAAAAAGTACTTTGTCGTCTGCTTTCTGCCTTCATTTAACCAGTATCACCAGAATACCTCTGAAACTGGTAGTGTGATGGGATGGATATGGTCTATTACCTAATGTGGAAAATGGACTCTTTCAGGATCAGTCTTTAGTGGTTAACAACCTTCTGATAAAAGAGTGCCCAGAAATGACATGGTAGTAATAGGCTGGTGATGAACATCCTCCTCAGACCAGGCAGGGTGCAGGGCAGTGACCACACAAGCCTGTCCTCTCTGTGCCATCAGTGCTCTTCCTCTAGGAGCTAACCTGTGGAATGCAGTTGTGGGGATGCATCCCCCCACCTTTCACAATCCATGGGAAGGTTGTTGGACATCACCAGTTGCGTTAACGCATTTTTGTGATGAGAGTTACTCTGTGGGTAGCTGATGCCTGGACAGAACTGAACAGCTGTAGCTTGATAATGACTTTAATTTCCAGAAATGACTGAACCCAGTGACCCAGCATTGAGACTCCCTATTCTATTACTAGTCCTCTGAGCCACTCTTTTCCCTCCATGTACTTTCAACATATTTAACATGTTACAGCTGTGTTCACTGCTATACAATAGTTCAGAGGGCTGCCAATATTCCCACTATGAACTCATATTTTAAGGATAATAACTCAGCTGTAAAAATGTGCTCCAGGCTGAAACTTTATAAGGAAGATCTCAGCCCTTGAGTGACTTTATCTGGACAAAAAAAAAGGGGAAAATACATCAGTTTAGTCATTCTTAATCAGTACAGATATATTAAAAAGAAAATAAGTAATCCTTGCTGGATCAGTTATTCACTTATTCTGCATTTTAGCATAATAATAGCCAAAACTTACACTTTTTTGAACTTTTTACATATACCTTTTAGACTAGCTGGACAAGTTGCACAATGACGTTTTACTCACAAGGGTCAGTTTTAAAGTGCTTTTACTCAATATTTTCACCTTCTTTTAAAAGACAATAAAGCATGGAACAAAATAGACTTAAGCTAACCATTTTCTGTTACTTACTTCAAAACTGCTCAGCATGAAGCAAGAGGTAAAATGTTCCCTTTTCTTGATTAATTTGGGCTGGAGTGTGTGATCAAAACCACCTGTTCTTGTTCTCTTTGGGCTTGCAATAGTGATCACAGAATCACAGAATTACTGAGGCTTGGAAAGACCTCTGAGATCATTAGGTTCAACCTATGACCTAACACCACTACATCGGCTAGACCATGGCACTAAGCGACACATCCAGGATGCAGGTTGTATCCTCAGTGAGAACACTCGTAGACTTCAGAAAGTTCAGATACAGATTCAGACCCATCCCAGAACCCTGATAACAGACCACGTCCTGAGTCCTCTATATATCACACAGTTTGTAAAGCACTTAGAGGTCTTTGTTAGAAGGGAGACTTGTAAATGTCACACATTTACACAGACTGGTTTCACTGCAAATACCTTAAAGCAAACAAGAACTTAAAATATCACATTTTTAGTTATAAAATGTGTTCACCCTTCTGACTATTGACAGAAAACTGAGGGCTTGAATTTGATTTCATTTACATCACTTGCACCTCACTGATTTAAATGTGGTTGCCTTTGAATTAGCTGCTCTGTGTGCTTGCTGCGGTGGGCTTTACTCTATTATTTTAGTCTCATTTATCAGGGGCAGAATTTTTAGGTAAGGACATTTTTGCAGCTATAGTTTCTCTAGATTGTGCCTGTATTATGGCTTGCTCAAAACAATGCAAAACTACACAGGTGTCACTGAGGGCATCATTAAAGGATAGTGGAGTTGTCCAGGTGCAGCAAAAGGCACATGTTGGTGGCATCTGGCTTGTACAGAGTCAAGTCAAAGCAGCAACTGCTTTGGTTAGAGTCAAAAAAAACATCATTAAAATTGTAAAGGCATGAATGAGTCATAGGCTCACATTACTTTTAATGTCAGAATATAACATAGGAAGACACTACTGACGATTTATGTCTTAGTCTTGGTTCTTAGGTCTGTCACAAAGCTGGCACTGCCAGGTAGCCAAGTTTAACCAAAGGACAAATCCCAAGACAGAAGTTGATTTCACTCATAGCCTCCCCTGAGGGGCTATGAGACCAGAAAATTAAATGCAATTTGGGATCTGGTGCAGGGCATTTAGGCTCTGAAAATTTGTGTTTTCAAATGAGAGGAAAGGCAGGACTGGAAGAGTTTCCTTTCCGTTCCCACATGAGAAAGGGCTTTGTTTTTCATAACAGATGACAAATCTAACAGAACATGACAGAGATACAGGTTTCTGTATTTGTTCTCTCTAAAAAGGAGACATTTCTAGATTTCAAGATCAGAAGAAACCATTGTGATCTAGAACTGAATTGATGAACTGTAGCTTAGTACAGTATTTCCTTTGTCTGTAAAATTCAAGTCTAAAATTTATTATTGAACAGAAACATATCTTGAGAAAAACATTCTTATGCAGTCAGGGTTTTGTTCCCAGCATCTTCTGCTATCTGTCTTTCCTAATAGGTAGGATAGGAAGGATTTCCGAGAAGATGAGGTGGATACTACTGCCCCTCACCAACCTTCCAAAACTTAAAATTATTTAAATTCAGAAAATGGGATGTGGAGGGAAAGGACATAATATTCTCATTCCCCGTACCTTTAATCTTTCTTTGCTCAGGGGCTGCACAAAAAGGAGTTTAGACATAGGCAGCAGATGACAGTGCTCCACACCGTGCTCTCACGGAGGATGCACACAGGGTTTGTAGCTGAATTCAAGAGTGATGCAGCAATATCTGTCAGCATTTCAAGGTGGCTCTCTTCCTGCCCCATGCAGCCAGATACCTGGATTACATGGCAGCACCTGCATCAGCATGGCTCTGAGAGTGCATCTTAGATTTGGGCCTGACCTGAGAGTTAGCTCTGAACTGCTCAAGAATTACCTTTGGCTTGACATTGCAAGGGCCATCATGCAGTCTATGAGCAACTCTGTGAAGCATTCTGACTTGTATTGACCATCACTAGTAAATTCTGGCTTGCAAGAGCCTATATGATCTTGGAGTTGCAGGGAGGCATCCAGATATCTACCCATCCCGTGACCATTCATTGTCATCTCAAGGATTAAGGATTTCACAGAGGAACACTCTGTTCTCTGCAATCCTGGCACCTCTGTGTGTCTCCTCGGTGCTTCTATCAGTGATATCACCTCACTTCTCTGAAAGCTGAAGGTATGTCAGATACTTCCACCTAAGCCTGGTTGTGCTTAGGTCCTTCTAGTGCTGTGGAGCTAACACCCTGCACAGCCATACCATTTTCCTCTGGCTGCAGTTTTGTAGGATGTCACTTTGTCATCTTGCCTCTGGTGGATACAAAGGGCTGTATTAGTCACCTGCTTTTCTGTTGTGGGTTGGTTGGTTGGTTGGTTGGTTTTCTCTTGTTGGCAGTCAGTTTCTCAGCATTTCTGATGTCTCCCAGTGTCAGTGTTTGTCTTTCTAATGAGTGAATCTTTTCTTCCAGCACAGCCAGTATGTGCAGCTCACACAGCACGAGTCCCTTCTGGTTTTGGGCAGGAAATGAAACGCAGCACATCTATTACAGATCATAGCTGCTGTTCCATCACTGGCCATTGCAGTGTCAAGGCTAGAAGTGCATGTAGGAGAAATGTCACAGACATTTCCTCCCCAAACCCAGTTAGCCACTCTCTGTGCCTGGCAAATGACCTATGTGCTAAATCTCACCAGAAAAGCTGAGATCAACAGCACAGTGTCTCAGATATTTGGTCTGATCAAATGTCTGTTGTCATGACTTCATGGAGACACACAGACAGGCAGGGCTGCCTCACCTTGCCTGGAAGACTTGAGACACAGGGGAGAGCCAAGGTTTTACCACACTAAACCTTCCATACATGCTGTCATGCCACCAACCTGCTCTGCTCCTTTATATCCAAGCAGAAGCTCTGAAGGAAAGTCTGTTAGGTTTTTTTTTCTTGTATTTGTGCATATTTCCCTGGGTAAAATAAGTGTTTTCAGCCAGTAACAGAAGCTCTTACTCAATGTTTATTAAATATTGCTCATAAATAAGGTTAAAAACCTGTCACTGTTGCTTTTAGTCACTTTTGTCATAATTAATCATGGACTGGGAGTTTCAAACATCAAATAATTATGCACATGTTGAAAAAACAGTGGCTTGAGTGGGTGTGATAGAAATGGAAATATCATTTGTCTTCCCATATGCAATTATAAGTGTGTATATATGGGTGTGTGTATATGCAAGATCTGACTATTGAGGATGCAAATACGGCATCTTTTTGAAAGTTTCACTTGAACCCAGTAAGGCAGGGAAGTGAAAATTTAGGCTAAACACTGGTACTGAGTTATATTTTAATTGTGCTGTTTAATAATTTCCATTTTGTACCTTGTTACAACGTGGATGTGCTATCAAGTCAATTTCATGCCTGGTTATAGGCATGAAGGAACAGAATAGAGAAGAACTTTGGAGAGGAGATATTGTTTGGATTTAGCTTTAACAGGCAAAACTCCATTCTAATACTAAGAAAAACTAGTCCACAGGAAAGAGACCGGGTGACTGGGCCCAAAGAGTTGTAGTGAATGGAGTTAAATCCAGTTGGTGGCTGGATGAGGGGACTGAGAGCACCCTCAGTAAGTTTGCAGATGACACCAAGTTGGGGGGGAAGTGTTGATCTGCTTGGGGAAGAGTGTATGAAAAGCTGCTTGGCAGAAAAGGGCTTGGGGGTGTTGATCGACAGCCCCCTGAATATGAGCCAGCAGTGTGCCCAGGTGGCCAAGAAGGTCAACAGCATCCTGGCTTTTATCAGAAATAGCGTGGCCAGCAGGGCTAGGGAAGGGACTGTCCTCCTATACACAGCATCGGTGAGGCCACACCTCGAATACTGGGTTCACTTTTGGGCCCCTCACTACAAGAAAGACATTGAGGTGCTGGAGCACATCCAAAGAAGAGCAACGAAGCTGGTGAAGGGTCTACAGCACAAGTCTTATGAGGAGTGGCTGAGGGAACTGGGGTTGTTTGGTCTGAAGAAAAGGAGGCTGAAGGGAGACCTAATCCCTCTCTACAACTACCTGAAAGAAGGTTGTAGCCATGTGGGTGTTGGTCTCTTCTTCCAAGTAACAAGTGATAGGACAAGAGGAAATGGGGTGTGCCAGGAGAGGTTTAGATTGGATATTAGGAAAAATATCTTTGCCAAAAGGGTTATCAAGCATTGGAACAGGTTGCCCAGGGAAGTAGTTGAGTTGCCATCCCTGAGGGTATTTAAAAAATTTCTAAATGTGGTGCTTAGGCACATGGTTTAGTGGTGGACCTGGCAGCATTACATTTACATTTGGAAGGGATGGTCTTAAAGGTCTTTTCCAGCCTAAGCAATTCTGTGATTCTATGACTCCTGATTCCCATTTATTAATACGGCACATCAGTCACTGGTAGAAAATGGAAGAAGGAATTAGTCCACATCACAAAATATCTATGGGAACATAAACAGAATGGAATTGCCAAGAACAACACTTTAGCATGTGTCACACACTAATTAGGCATAGATCATAGGATGGTTTGGGTTGGAAGGGACCTTAAAGCTCACTTAACTCCAACCACCCTGCATGGGCGGGGACACCTTCCTCTAGACCAGGTTGCTCAAAGTCCTGTCCAACCTGGCCTTGAACACTTCCGGGGAAGAGGCTGTCACAGTTTCCCTGGGCTACCTGTTCCAGTGTCCCATCATCCTCACAGTAAAGAATTTCTTTATTAGATCAGGAGTTCTGTGCAGGAAATTAAGATTTGTTTTCACTAATAGCATCGAGGTTTTGAAATCTGTGCTTATTTTGACATGGAATGAAAAGACCTTTGGATATTTTTTTGTGCAATCTGACAGTGGGAGGGACAGAAGATTTGTTCTGTATATTCCAGTAGTTATGTCCCGGGCAAGTCACAACCTCTGTTTCCTCTGTCTTCTGGGGGTTCTAAGCCTTATGTGAGTATTGTGAGGATGCTTTTGTTAGCCATGGCTGTTCTTGACAGAGCAAAAGCCCTGTTACGTGAATTGGATATATGAAGCTGGCTTACAGCCAAGTGCACTTATAAACTGAAGGGTAGGAAGAAAACAAAAGGAATTACTTATTTTTGCCCTCTACAATATTTCAGAAGAGGGAGCGAGAGCTGTCTGTGGCCTCTGTGCCTGCTCCAGCACTTGCTGGAACAAATGGCACACTGGCAGGTCATTTCCTACGTGCTGAGGGTTCCTTCCTCTTAACAAGCCCCAGCAAAACTACGCCCATTTATTCAGGCACATAGTACCAGTGTTGTTTTTTCATTCCTGGGGCAAGTTGAAGAAGGGTATGAAAACTACTGTTTCTTTCACAGTCTAGAGAGAGTACATGGGCTTGTGGTCCAGCCTGCATGTGTGGATAGTAAGGACAAAGATATAGCATGGGTCCTCAAACTGTGCTCTGGTGTCCCTGTAGCAATTCAAGTACATTGTCTTTTCATCAATACTGTCCTGCTTAGTGGCTTTTCGCTCGAGGTCTTATTCTGCCTTGAAATATTTAAGTCAACATCAAAAGTCACTTTAAGCACTGAGTGACACAGGCAACTTCTTGGTTGCAATAGAAATGCTATCTCTTTAAGTCCTTTTAGATTAATAGACAGCTGTATGCTATGAAACTTTGTTTTTTCAGTTCTGGTAGGAGCATAAACTACTGACATAATATCACAGTGATACTCGCTGATGTAATACATTTGTTAACCAGTACCAATATAGTAGCAGGTATTGCTTTATTTGTGCACAAGGTTACTGATAGAAAACAACTTCTGTTGCATCAACTGTGTTTTCTTTCTCTCTTGCTGTTCCTGTTTCTATATCCTTTTAATCTGCATTTCTACATATAGGCGAGTATCTGTACGTTATCAAAAGCTGTATTTCAAGGTAGGAGACAGGACACCTAGGGAAAGGCAAGAAGGACAATGGGAAAAAAAAACAACATCAAAACCCTTAGCTGTTGTTGCAGGAAAGGTGATGCATACAAAGGGTCACTTCTGTTCTTTATTTACCACACTATATTGGATTCTTAATCCTTTAAAACCGCTTACTTCTGGGTAGTAACTCTCTTGGACCTATGACATATCCTTTCAGCTGAGGAAAGAAGTTCACAAACATACAGCAAAAAAATGAGAAAGGGAAAGCAAATCTGTCCATTTATCCAAGGAGATTCAACTAAGGTATGAGGCTGATGTCAGATAAAAATTTGAATTTATGCCCAAGATGAGAAATATTACAATATGAAATTGTGGTTTAGTACTTATCACAGAACAAAGACTCAGAGCTCATGAAGGTCTGTGTCAGTGTTCGCCCATTCCAAAATTAAAACTGCTTTGATTTAGTGCAGGGTTAGGGCTTCCTGCATACTTTACACCATTTTTAGCAAGTTTTTAAATTCAACAATGTAATTAAATGAAACCAAATCCTAAGATTTTCAGAATGGACATTGTTAGCTGATGTTTGCTGATCTTCCTCACCATACTCAAATAATGATTTAATCTCCAATCAGCTAGAAAATGCCAAGGCAATTGAAGTGAGGAAAAAATATAAAGCCTGGTTTTCTTCAATTTTTAAATATATTAAGTTTTTATGGAATATCAACAAGTCTTCCCAGTAGGGTTGATGACAGAGGGCAGAGAGGATTTCACAGCTACCTTTAGTCTTCCTGCTGTAGTCATGAAAGGTTGGCCTCCTAACAGCCAGTTCAGAGCAGTTCACCTGGCTCACTGCTCTGAGAAGGGGACCCTATATTTTCTGCTGCCTGTGAAAGAAAATTCAATCTAGACCGAAGAGTAAACTGACAGAAATATGGTCATCGTTTATTCAATATGCAGAAAGAATACATTTATCTACAAAAAAAGTATGCATGTTGGGTTTTTTTCATATTAATTCTTGGTAGACACATCTGGTCTGATAAGTATGAGGAAAGTCATCCTTTCGCTCAGTTTAATAAAACCTCAAGAAACAACATGTTCTCGATAACATAAAGACATTCACGTGGTAGGATGGTAATAACATTTCAGATTGAATGACTTGGTGCTTATATGACTGCACAATGTGTCTGTAAACAAATCTGAAAAGCGAGTTTGCTGCTGTAATGTTTAGTGGCTTTACATTGGCCAGTGTTTACAAAGTAGAATTTGTAAGTATGCTTAGCTTGTTAAAACTTCGTAAATAAAGAAAAAGTAAACTGTAAAATAAACAGATGCTTACTGTAAGCTTTAGAAACTATTTATTCAGCTGGTATTTGTGCCTTAAGTTCAGTATCAGTACTAGAACATCGGAATAAAATAGAAGCCTTTAATACAGTTCATTATTTTAGAAAGCTGGGACTAACTAATCCTTCCTCCCACTGGCCCCCAAGTGCATCTCTCAACTAGTGAACTCTGTGTTCCTAAAACCCCCTAATATACTTTTTATTTGTGATGTCACTTTCCCACCCTTCAAGGCACATATGGTGGCATGTATCATTACACTAACATAAGCTTTATTTCTGCTGATGCCTTTTGGTATTGGCAAGTACTTAAAGATATTTTAGTTAATATAATAAACAGTCTGTATTTAGCATCCTTTCTGTGATTTCCATTTGTTGCCATATAGGCAGTGGACCGTCCTTGCAGTTGGTAAAGCCAGGCTTCTTTACAAGTGATAGAATAGAAAATATTCTGAAATAAATATAGTCACTTTCTTGTATGAAAAGTATGTCCATAGAGCTTAGAGCATTTTAAAACAGCAAGGTCTTTCAAATAAAGTAAAGAGGAATTAAAGTCTATATGTAAATTAACTTATCTTGGATGTATTGCAGTGTTGCAAAAATCATGCATTTTATTCTGTGTCATTGATTCCTTAGCATTTGCCCTGTTAATCTTAATTTCTTTTAAAGTCACTATAGCACCGACAGAATTGTATGACAAGTCATATGCCAAGAATATCTTGCCAAATTGAAGTGTCATTATAGTAACCAGTTTCTTGCAGGAACTATAAAAAAAAACTAATTATACTGAGGCAACAGGGCAGACCTAAATAACTGGCAGGGCAACTACTTGTTTTGGCAAAGGCAGTAGCAAAAATCACATCATCATTTCTTATACAGGTTTTTTCAACTAAGCTGGGCCTTCAGTAGTATTATGCTATGCTAGGATGTCTCTCTCTATACAGTTTACAAACTCAGTTAAATCAGATGTCCAAACAGATGAAGATGAAAAATATGTTTGCTGTAGCCTTTGCCAGTTGCCAAGTTGATGTTTATCAGCAAATACCTATTATAGGCTGAAAAGAATCAAATTACTTTTAATATGATGGCAACAGCTGATGCAAGACATTGTTGTCTTCTGCAGCTAAATAAGTTGAATATGAATGGACTTGACAGCATGTATTATGAAAAGCATTATGGTCTGGAGACTGGGTGTCGCCCTAACAACCAGACGATATTTCCTTAATTAAGCATAATTTTTTTTCCCTACGTGATCACAAGAGGATTCTGCCTACTCTGGTGAATTAATGGTCTGGCAAATGAATGTAATTCTCTGCTCTAGGTAACTGTCAGCTTCAAACATGTTAAGCTGTCTTAGGAGAGCTGCAAATACTTGATTTGTTTTCCCAACTTCTTTCCTAACTTATTAAACAGTGTATGTTTAGGGACTATATTATATGTATATTCTATTTAAAAATAATATGTTTGCTGTATCTGAGCAGGTTTTTTTGTCGATATATTTTCTCTCCAGTTTATATTTTTTTAAACAGTTTATTTGCAAAACCTGTCTTCCTTACTTATTTACTGAAAGACATTTGCTATCAGATTTTTCCACTATGTGTCTGGCACTCGTGTTTGCCACTCTAAATCATAAGACTTCCTTCACCACTACCCCTTCTTCATTTCCAGGTTCTTGAATTTATACACAGGCATAGCTATCAGTCTGTCATATCTGTAATCACAGCAAGTTCCTCCAACCATACCTTTGTAATAAACATCTTTGCAAGGAAAACTAGATATTTTAGGCCTTTGGATCATCCTAAATGAATTACAGCCACTACTGCCAGCAGCATTGGCCTGCATGAAGCTGTGATGCAGGTGTGACTTTCTGCTTACCCCATCAGACAGCACAAGTGGGAGCTCACCTTGTCTGTCATGGAAAGCCCTAAGGCAGTTGTCCATCTCTAAAAAAAACCAAACCTGCTCATAGAAGGAACTGAGAGCTATTTATTTGCTGATGAATTTGTTTTGATGGTTTATGGTTTGGTACAGTAAAAAAATGCTGGTTTGTGGTGTAGTTAATTGTGAGCATAAAGCTTGCAGGTGAATATCCAAACCCCAAGACTATGTCTGACTGTGTGCCCCTCAAGAGGAGCAGCCCTGCTATCCCATGCCACTGGTGTCATTTCAGACTCTTGCACTGAATCTACTAAGCAGGGACTGCCAAATGGGCCGAGTATACCCCGCAGATTTGCTTTCATCTCTTTCGTCAAAAGGGTAGATATTTTTTGCAGCAAAAAGAAAGCAACAGCATGGTAAGATAAAAATGTCACATAAGGAAGAGAGAAGGGCTTTTTGAATAAAATGTTAACCCTGCTATGCTGGAAGAAATTTTGTGGTGAAGGTTTGTGGCTATCTTGATTTGTAAGGATCTATGGCAACAAAGGAGAATGTAAGCACTGTGGTAGTTAATTAGAATGAGTTAATCCATGGTTTAATCTACGTATCTGTGTAAACCAGTACAAATTAATACAGCCAAGAAAAAGGCAAAAGTGTTCACAAGCATTGCAGGTTTGATACTTGCACACTGATCAGCTTACTGTATAATTTTATTCAGAATCATGACATATTCTGGGAAGGCTCGTCTCTGTAATTTGCCAGATTTCTCTAGGGACTCTTGTCAGTGCAAGAAACGTAACGCGCTGTGTGACATAAAACAAGCATACATGTATTTTGTATACTGAGGGTATTACAAAAAGGACTGACCAAGCTGAGTCTACCTCCTCTTTACCATTGCATGCAAGTAATGAGTTTGCAAAGACTGTAGAATTGCAGCTTATCAGATAGGATGTGCATAGACCAAATATTGCTGGAAGGTGAGAAAAAAATAATTGGTACTTTGTCAACATTGTCCTTCCTTCCTTCCTTCCTTCCTTCCTTCCTTCCTTCCTTCCTTCCTTCCTTCCTTCCTTCCTTCCTTCCTTCCTTCCTTCCTTCCTTCCTTCCTTCCTTCCTTCCTTCCTTCCTTCCTTCCTTCCTTCCTTCCTTCCTTCCTTCCTTCCTTCCTTCCTTCCTTCCTTCCTTCCTTCCTTCCTTCCTTCCTTCCTTCCTTCCTTCCTTCCTTCCTTCCTTCCTTCCTTCCTTCCTTCCTTCCTTCCTTCCCTCCTTCCCTCCTTCCCTCCTTCCCTCCTTCCCTCCTTCCCTCCTTCCCTCCTTCCCTCCTTCCCTCCTTCCCTCCTTCCCTCCTTCCCTCCTTCCCTCCTTCCCTCCTTCCTTCCCTCCTTCCTTCCCTCCTTCCTTCCCTCCTTCCTTCCCTCCTTCCTTCCCTCCTTCCTTCCCTCCTTCCTTCCCTCCTTCCTTCCCTCCTTCCTTCCCTCCTTCCCTCCTTCCTTCCCTCCTTCCTTCCCTCCTTCCCTCCTTCCTTCCCTCCTTCCTTCCCTCCTTCCTTCCCTCCTTCCTTCCCTCCTTCCCTCTTTCTCTCTTTCAGAAATTTAAGAACAGGTGTGCTGTAGTTTTTGGAACTAGTTCATTTTAAATTCCTGTTTATAGCTGGATTCTGTCAGTAATCTTGATGGAAAAAATGTAAAAATGTCAATTTTCCTTTTTTTTTTTAAACAAATAGATTCATCCACATTTTCCATGCTTTTAGCAGATGTAATATTGCGATTGTTTATGCAAATTTATAATGTGTGAACACAAACATACATATGCACAAAGTAAAGCTATTATTTCATATGAAGAAATAGCTGGAAATACCTCCTTATCTCACTGTCTGCAAGAAAAATAGCACACCACTCTGTTTTGGACCGATTTTCTCTAACCAACACACAAAGTAGCATTTTACACCATAGAATTGGAAAGAACCCACACTTCACTAAGCCATGAGGTTACCAACATGAGACCCTGGGGAGAGCAAAACCTAAGGAATATGAATGGCAAAGAAGCTTTCTCCAAGGCTCCTCTGGCATGTTTTTTGTCTCGTTTTTGTGTTCTTGCTTCAGTTCATATGCTATTTGTTATTAAAATCTTTGTTTTTCATGCAGAGAAGAAAAATGCTTTTAAATGTTGTGTATGTGTTTTAAATGAGTGTCACTGCCAAACCCGCTGTCAATAAGCTGGTTTTACTTAATCAGCTATAAAATGTCATGAATAAGTGTCCTTAATTGAGACTGGAAAAATCCAAGATAATTACCATAATAAGTTGAAGAGCTCAGTGACTGAAGGTTTTAGAAGTCAGAGAAAATTGGGGACATATGTGTTCTGTCTGTAAGATTGTTCGATATAGGATATGGAAAAATAGAAATGACAGGCATTTTGCACTGCACAGTAGCATTCATCATAGAAAGAACATATGCATTTGTTTGTCAGAAGCAATGAAGTAAAAAATGACACTTAATAGGAACTGACATAAAGTGGCCTCATTAGTAGTACAAATAATATATGCGTGTAGTTTGGTTGTCAATAGGAACAAAACATATTTCCACTGACATATATTTGCCTCTTTCAAGATTCATGCCAAGTTTTCAGCCCAATTCACCCATTTAGAGAATGTTGTTTGTTTTTTTTAAAGTGGAATGTTAAAGTGTGAATTATGTCTGTTTGTAGGGTGCTGTGATAACACCAACAATGGACCACACTATGTCAATGCAGCCAGCAAGCATGATGGGCCCTCTGACCCAACAGATGAACCACCTTTCCTTGGGCACAACAGGAACGGTAAGATCATAGATTATCCTATTTACTTTCTGTACTGCAAAACATTTATTGCTTACTGAGTTTCTCCAAATAATTTATTACTCTTGGGTTTTCAGTGCTTCACCTTTTTGCAGTTTTATAGTGCTGTGGTTTACTTTATTTTTTTCTCCTTGTCCAGAGATGTCTGGCCCTGTCCAGGCAAACGTATCAAAGTGCCTTTCATCATGACCCAAACATGATGTGCTACCTAAACAATATCCCCATATTGCTACGTTACTCAGACATGTATCTACAGATGCGTTTCTAAAACCATCCTAGAGTCAGCATGAGGTATTATAGAGCAAAAATGACAAACTAGCATGAGTATAAAACAGTAGGACAACAAGAACTGCTCTGTACTTAGCAGCAATTATCTGTACTAATTCTCATGTAAATATGAAAGTATTCTATCCTTTTGGTTTTTAATCAGATACTGTTTGCTTGTCAATCTAGTAAGTTTTATACCACTGGGAAATGGGAGATTTGGCTTTGTGGTACAATCCAGTGCTCATTTCTAACCCATAGCAGTCAGCCATTCCTAGTTTGCTCCAGGCTCAAAAATGTGATTTTAGGTCAAGGTCAGCTGTGTTTCCAGTATATTATGTTTAAACATGCATATTTCAACAATTATTTTCTCTTTACACTGTGTAAGTCAGACTCAATTAAGTTTCCCAGAGTCAGAGAGAGACAAAAGATACTTTTAATAAAAATTAATAAAACTCTGAAATATTCCTAAAATACAACAGCCTACACAAAATATGCAGTGGTTTGGTATGTGGATGTGTGCATGTATATTTTTACAAAAATGCAGGCATAAACATTACACTTATATGTTTTACACACATGTTTTATGTAGTAATTACATGAAAGATCTATTATGCATTTAAATTTTTTTTCTCCTACTTCATCACTGTGCTACTGTATACTAATCCATAGGAACAGTTTTCCAACTTTGGGGTTTTTTTTGTTTTGTTTTATTGGGGTTTTTTTGTTGGTTTTTGTTTGTTTTTTAAATGAGTAAGGTGCTGAATAAAGTTGCATCCTTAAAAACTTATTTAACTCATTATTTTGGGTCTTCTCTTCCTCTTTCTCCTTTCTTCTCTTCCTCTTTTTCCTTTCTTCTCTTCCTCTCGTTTTTTCTTATCTGTTGAATTCAATTGTATCTCTAGTGTCTTTTCCCCCTTTAAAAAAAAAAGATAACTGTTCATTTTTTTCCCTTCTGAAGAGATGAAATTAAAGGAAAAATTAGGATTTGTGAGAATTTCTGTGTCTGTAATTATTGTGATTTAAAAGTCTGTTTAAAACTTAAGGAAACGGAAAATAAATTCTGGTTGTGCTGCTGAGCAGCTCCTATGAAGTTTTCCTTCTCTGTCATTTTAATTTCCATGACTCTCATATACATTGTCTTCTGCACTCATTTTCTCTCAGTCTTAATGCAAACTAGAAAATTTCCATCTAAAGTTCTCTTCTGGCTTGAGACCACCATTACAATGCTCATAGTAACACATCCATAGTAACAATTCCACTTAGGGAGGCAGGGGAAGGACTCTGAAAGGCACCGAGTGATCTAGTGGATGACAATAAGATCCTGAATTTATTTTACTGCAACTGGAAGTAAAGAAAATTTTTCCTTCCTTTTCCTATCTCTTAACACAGCATTTTCCAAGGTCGTATTGAAAAACATTGAGGAGTATAACATATAAGTTTATGTTTACTATCTTTATAACCCTTAACTCATTTAAAGAAAACTGAAATAGCAAGAAAGAGTAAATGATTGTTGAGTGTTGCAATAACCATAGACTTTACATAAATGTCAAATGACATTCTATCACATACAGGATTTCTCTTTGGTAAAAACACAATCAGAACCATATTCAGTTAAAGTCCTCATGCAAGCAGGATAATCAGGGAGATCATTGGGAATTCCTCCTGTCAGGAACTAAATGGAGAGCTTGAGGATTTGGGCTGCCAGTAGCCATTTTGTTGGATGTGTACATCCTCACTTGAAATCAAATCTTCCTAATGTGTTCTGTTACAGAAAAAATATGAGGAAAATGGACAACCTGTTTAGAGATATAATTTCTTTAGAGATATAATTTCTTTAGTGATATTTTTACTTCCTTTATTCTGAAGTCTGATTTTCAGTACAGAGAGGAGCATTGAGAGCATAAAGCCATGACAAATTGAGCCAAGATCAAAACATGCTACTGTGAGTACCTCAGCAGGACTAAGTTTTATGGGAGATAGAAGACATAAACTAAACATTTCTGTTATGAACATAATTTTAAATTTTATCCTTAAAACTGTGCAACAGGGTGCCATAAAGAGCCACCAACTATCATTCAAGAAACCAGCCAGATTTTTTTGAGAAAACAAGCCCAAACATCACAAATTATTCTGCTTAGTATCAGCTGTAACTCTCCCAATATAATTTAAAAGCTTGCAGTATGCAAAACAGTTTTTATTAAAAGGCTTTTGTACATTCGCTTCTGTAGACAAACCATTTTGCTAATTAACATAGAACATTTTTCAGCCAACACAGACCTCTGTGGTCACTTAAGTGAGAGGTCACTTCAAACACACTTCCAAACTTCCCTGATTCAGGATGGGTGCTGGGTTTCTAAAATACTATTCAACAGAAAATCTATTCTCTAGCAAGCAAGCTAGAGAAACAGCATAGAGGCCTTTGCATAACTCCTATCTTGTGGGAATTACTCTGGTTTTTGATGCTCTCTAAAAGATTAAATACTCTGTCCAGACTGAAGCTGTTCTGGAGGGGAGACCCTTCACAGAGGAGCACTCTAGCCCTTCAGTGAGGTGAATTACCTGAGGAAGAGCAGCTGCTTCCAATTCCTGCCTTGACACCAAAAATTGGATTTCAGTTTTTATATCTCAGCCCTGAAGCACACATTAAAACCCCATGGGAATTCAAGGGGCAGCTGTCTCCACCCCTGCCCACAATTGATTATCTAGTTTTCAGGCTGGGGGAGGCATTTCTGGCTAAATGCTGGTAGGGCTGCTCACTTCCAGCTGGGAGCATCCATTTCAGCAGCCAAAGCAGAGCAGTTTTCCTACAGCCCCACTCACAGACAGCTACCTTTCCCATGTGCTATGAGAAGCCTTCCATTACAGGCCCCAAAAAGCACAAAGAATTTTGCTTAGGAAACCATTTGCCATGAATAGGAACAAGACTTTTTTTCTCTCCAAAAACCCCAAAAATACATATTTAATTTTATTTTCTTATCTTTTTTATGCATTTTTACTTCTTATCTGTTACTGAATTGTCTGCATAAAATCAAACAACTCTAAGCACTCCTTTAATTAGAAGGATGCACTAAGACTATCAAGATGCCAGGACAAGCAAAAAGTTGCAAATCTATCTTCTCTTGATCTCATTGCCCACCTCACAAAAACATACAGCTGCAGTAAATATTCCAGTCCAAAGGATGATATAGGTTACTGAGGGAAGAGAGGAGGTAATGGTCTGCTGTTTGTGGCAACTCAACCCTATGTTCACATGCTGTGAGAGGATTTCATACAGCATTTGCATCTCCCAGTTACTGTGCTTTGCGTTTGGTCCACCAAGAACATAATTTGTTTCTGCTTTTATGAAAATCAAATTGATCTCTGCCAGTGAAAAGACAGTTTACATTACTGAGTAATTGAGAGGCAAGTGTACTGCTTTGATCACCTCCCCAAATCTGCCTGAAATCTGGAGTTAAGCTGAGAATATGCCAGAGGGGCAATTTCTGCCAAATTTATAAGTATTTTTCATACATACCTCTTCACTGAAAAAAAGAGCAGAAGGCATTTACATGGGTACACTGGTTGTGGGCAAATATGTGAAGAAAAGCTATGCTTGAATTATGTCAAGATTACAGCAAAAAAGTGATAAGTCTGAATATTCTGATTAAGGCTGACAGCCCAGCCTCAGCTCCTACAATTGTATAAAACACAATTTTAATGCCAGGAGGCATAATGTGAAAGCACAACTGGTTTTAACCTTGACATTTTTCTTTTGTTTACTAGTTTATGATTGTTATTACAGTAAGTTTTGTTTTTCCTATGCAATACTCATCTACAATTAGGTCTGCTATTAAAAAAGGTACCACTGAGGGAGAACAGAGTGCATGAGCCTGTAAGGGTAGCATTGCAAGAGCAGCATTAGTATGTGTTTAATAATGTATGGAGGCTGGAATTATTCCATCATCAGCCTGTCATTCAAAATGTTTCAGATACAGCCATTGATCTGACATCTGTTTCGTGGTTTAATAAAGTTGTGATTGATGCCTGAGTGGATATAATGCAGAAACCTTTAGAAATATAAAAACTGAGCAGCCTGATCACTGCTTTCAGTCCCTGTTGCTTGGCTCCCTCATGTTGAGGCACTTCTATGTTTGGCCATCAGCAGCAACAATCCACCTCTTCAATGAGATGATGATTTGCTCTATTCTTTCTCCTCTGCTGCTCATTCCTGTAGGAAGTTTTCTGTTCTGGATTTTCTTGGTCTGAGTTTCTCTCCCTTCCATGCTGTTACCATCCATTTCAGATACCACTTGGCTTCCAGTTTCATCCAACGTATTGTGGCAGATTTGGTTAGTCCTTGTTGGCAGAGGGGTAATTCCAGCTTTGTTTTTCTCTCTTTCGGAACTCCCTTAGCATAGGTTTGTTTCATCTTAAGCCTTTGAGGCCCACACCAATGGGAGAGTGGGAAGCAGACCAGTTTTTTACTAAAACTGGTAGCTCAACTCTGCTGCTTAATTATTCTTCATGCTTGCAGACAGTTCTGTCAGCTTTCAGTTTCTCGTTTAGAAACATAATGGGCAAGTTACAAAATAAACTCTCAATTGCATTTTTTAAACACCTTCCTCTCGAAAAAAAAAAAAATATCTTTCATTGTTCTAGTTACCTCCGTAATGAGAATGGAATCAGGTAGAAGAAATGCATTGATCTAATGTGGTATTCTGTTGAAACTGCTAACCACCCTAACTCAGCTTTCCTGTTTTACAGTATCACCAAAAATCTCTCAATGGAATAACAGGCTTGTCACGTGGGTACATCAGTCTTATCTTTCACTTTGTTAGTTCTTTTTGTTGCCAGCAGAGCTTGATGGTATCTCCAGAACCCTTCAATGGAACAACAAGCTTGTTATAAGTTTTTTATCTTTTATTTGCTTTGGATACTCCATAATCACTGGTGGTTTAAAATGTCACCTAAAGGCCTCAGCAGAATAACTGCTTTGTTAGATAGGGTTGGTTTTTTTCCTGTTTTATCTGCAATTCTATTTGCACATAGTCCAGCTACATGGAGCTGAAACATCATCGCATTCCCCTGATGTTCAGATTCTTGTTACAAAAACACTGTCTGTTAGTCTAATTGTATGTCGCAAGGTCCCCTGAGAGTTACAGGAGCAAAGTTTCTTTGCAGTCTTGTGCCTTTCACATTATCAGGTGTTAATCTTAAAGCTCTTTTATTTTATTTATTGACTGACAGTTTCAGTTACTGTTTGTGAGGAAAATATAGGACTGAACCAATTGCAAATGAAATCAGCACAGTTCAGGCTGAAACTAAGATCATCCTTGTCCATTTACTCAAGTAAGGACCAGGGCAAATGGAAGTGATTAACAGCATTGATTTGTCTGGGGCATGAGATCCATTTAAGGAGAAATTATCCTGGTTGGAAAGGAGAAGAACAGCATAAGCTCCATTGAAATTTATAAAGAAAAAAAAAAGGTCCTCCTTCGCCCTCCTTCCCAAATAGCCTCTTGAAAGGCAGCTCTAATTTGCCTGTTACATAATTTGAGATAAAAAAGGGGCACTCAGTACAACTGAAAAACACCAAATTCCAAGCAGTCAACAAGGAACAAATAACTTTTTGATGAAGCATTTAATCAATTTGCAGAAGTCGCTGCCACAAAATATTACTGAGAGCAATTGGCTAGCAATCTTAAGAAAATAGATTCAAGATTTCTATAAGAAAACACTTGCAGGTGCAACAGTAGGATGGAAAAATTCTTAATTTTAAAGTTTATAGTTCAAACACCTGGTAGGCTCAACAAGTAAAGATGTGATCTTTTCTGATTTTGGACCATCTTCAAGTCCCACTGACTCTTGTGGGAATTGGGCTGATCAGCCCTCATATAGAGGATGCTCTTTCTAATCAGCTGTCTCAGCATGGGTTCCGCAGTCTACATTTGACCATAGCTGTGTTTAGATGGCCTTCGTGAATGTATTGAATTTATAAAATCCTATTCCTTTAGTGCTCCCTATTCTCTTCTGAATTCAGCTTTACTTTCCTACCATTTTTTTTAGTGACTTACTGTTCATCTGTATGTGCAAGTGTACCTACCTTCAGAGGCAGAGAAGGGGAATGTAAGAGGAGAATAAGTACAGATGAAGGGAATTCCATTTTTTGGTTCAGCCAGCCCTTCCTACGAGCCCAGAATGTCAGTAGCTTTTATATGGTGTTCAATTTTACCTTCACACGACACTTCCACAAATGAGCAGGTGCTTCTGTTGAGGATTCCTAGCCTCTCTTTGAGGTATCAGCTACAGACTTAAAGTGACATTATCCCTTTCAGAGAATGACTCAAACTCCCTGATTGTTGTGATAAAAAGTTAAATCAACACAAAGCAACAGTGATGGATCAGCAATGCAAAAAGTATCAGCCAAAAAAGCCGTAATTAATGTAACTTAATTTTCATAATCAGACACAACATTCATAGGATTAATTTGCAGCTGATTTAACGTATCTGTGAACTAGACTACATAGAGGCTTGTTTCTCCAGTATTTTCTTACATATGACTCCTGCAACCCCATTTTGTGATTTCTAGAAGTGGAACCTGGTGAAACTTTGAAGGATTGGAATGAATTTCAAAGCTGCATCTTCCAAAGCATGTTATTTAGTGATCGCCCTGCACTGTGTGTAAAATAGTCATTTCTATTCTGCAATAATGAAGAGAAGCTGAATGCCATAAACCCTCTAGTATCTGGCAGCTAGCAAGTGATCTGCAGCATACCCCCCTCAAAGGCATGTTCATATGTCTGCTCAACATGAACCAAGAATAGCTAGCTACTAGCAGTTCATTCCCCTAAAAGCTTTCAGTGGTGGGAGAGAAAAAATAAACCACACATGTTCATGTGAAATTGCTTTGATGCCACAAATAATAGGGCAGGTTTTGGAGAGAGAAGATTAGTTTAGTTTGATTTGGTTTGGTTTTAGTGGGGTGTGCAAGATTCAGATGAAAGAGGCTCTTTATTTAACAGACAGGGAAGTAGAAAAGAGGAACAAATAGTAGGTTAAAAAGAGCTGAAAATAATTCTACATTTAAAACACACTGCCACATTTACAAGTGGCAAACTCAATAAAAGGTGGAAAACAAAAGTACTCTAAATATGAGGTCTGTCATCTGTATTTTCTTGATGTGTTTCTATTTTATAAATGTGTTTTCAATTTTGTAATCAACAATGTAACTCTTTGCCTTATTAGAACCAAACTTGTTTCTATTGTTCTGCCGGTGCTTAAAGTAGACTCAAGTGATTCTATAGAATTGATTAATATGGCTTTCCAGAGATGTAATGGATCTGAATTCTCAGTGGTGCAGAGAAACCCTGTAACCCTGGGGCCTCTGCAATCCAAGACAAGTTTGAGGATCTTAGAAAGATGTGGAGGTTTTGCCAAACTGTGATCATGTGAAAGGCAGGAAGTGTCTCACAGAGGTGGTGCTTCCACAGCGCTTCTCTACCAAGAGCTGAGAAACAGGAATCTACTTGAGATAATCCAATGGAGGGCTATGAGGATGATTAAGGGACTGGAACACCTGCCTTGTGAGAAAGGCGGAAAGTCCTGGGGCTTTTCAGTCTAGAGAGGAGAAGACTGAGGGGGGATCTAATTAATGTCTATAAATACATGAGGGCTGGGTGTCAAGAAGGCAGGGAGAACCTCTTTTCACTTGTTCCCAGAGGGGCAATGGATTCAAACTTGAGCACAGGAAGTTCCACCTCAACATGAGGAAGAACTTCTTTACTGTGAGGGTTACAGAGCACTGGAACAGGTTCCCCAGAGAGGTTGTGAAGTCATCTTCTCTGAAGACTTTCACGACCTGTCTGGATACCTTTCTGAGTGATCTGCCCTAGTTTTCGGTCCTGCTCTATCAGGGGGGTTGGACTCGATGATCTCCAGAGGTCCCTTCCAACCCCTAACATTCTGTGATTCTGTGATTCTGTGAACAGTCCTGTGGTCACATCTCCACATGCTACAAGTGGATGACAACTGAGCTGCAAGCACAGCAGGAAGTCCCCAAATCCACAAAGCGGCTGTATCCTCAACAAAAAAGAACACGATAAATTACATGGAAGAACAACCAGTTTCTGCTAGGCACTGTTGCAGTCCTTCACACAGTATCAGTTCTGTCTAAGGTGAGGTACTTAAATTGTGTCAATTTAAATCACAGATGCCATAAACTTTAGCTGAAGGAAAATGGCATGAAGGTGATAGACAGCAGTAGCTTATAAACAATGTAGGTATGTGAAGAGCATCCATGAAAAGGAGGAGGTGGTTTTACTGGTGCTAATAATATAAACAAGGAGCTGAAAATAAAATAGGGAAAGCGTAACTTGAATACCTTGCAGAAGTGGCTAATATGTTAAGAGGTAGACTAATGTTTGATGTGAATCAGGGAAAGGTAATTGTTCGGGACACCTAGAACTCAAATGGGCCAAACACCTTAAAATCCACAGGAAGGACTTTCAGACATTGACACAAAACCAGAGCAACAGTCTAACAGAACAGTCTTTTTTCATCTCCAAACTCTGTTTTTCATGCAAAAAAATGTTGCTAGTTCAAAACAAGTAATTTAAGTTTTCTTTTCTATTCACGTATGTACTGGGAATTGAGGAAATTTTAAAACTTTTTAAAGTGTTTACTGAGCATGATGTACCAAGACTCAAAAAAGACCTGTGCATCAAAATAACATTTGATTTTCAGTGTCTGAAGTTTACATAGTCCAAGAGTAAACAAATGTTTCAAGTGACCATTCACAGTATTCCCTTTAGGAAAAAAAAACATTTGGGACCAAGAGTTAAGACTGACTGATTTCGACATGTTGTATGGATTAGTACATATATTGCTTGCCTTTGTTTTGGTTTGGTTTGTGGTGGGCTTTTTTTTCAATAGGATGGGTACATTTTGTTAAGCAACAATCTTTGAATTGAATTCCCAGTGTTTTGTTATAGGGAAAACTTCACTTCCAGGAGCACTGAGACATCATAGGATCCCTAGATTATAGATGGTGCAGTGTTCCTGAACGTTACACATTGTCTCGTTGTTGAGCACACATACAATGGTGTTGCAAGAGCATTTAAGTTGAAGGATGTTCAGTATTTTTCATATTGCAATCACAGTGACAGAAATAACATAACCTGTGTGTTGGGCAAAGGCCTGGACCTGCAGATGCTCACAAAAATAATATTCCATTGAATTTCACTGGCTTTTCCTACATCCCGCTGAACTTCAACGCACAGTGCACTTCAGTTAATCCATATGGTTTATCAGATGGTTGGCAACCCAGTAGCCCAAAGGTTTAACTTCCTCTAAGACAAATTGTCAGTACTTTTGAAGTATTTTCATCCAGAAAGAGCAGGCTCTTCTGGGTTCACTCATTTGTGAAGCAAGGTTAAGTGAAAGACCTAAAGGTAAAGTCTTCATACACTGTGTAAGACACTGGGATCCTGTATAGACGGTGATTTCAGCCTGAAGTTCTCAAAAAAGGGTAAGCTTTGTTCAAGTGATTTACAATTCCATAAGGAACTGCTGATGGCAATAACCTCTGTGCCCTCAAATATTATTTTATTATTTCTGAGTTATGGGTGATTCAGTGTCAGTGCTATGGCCCTGCAGAATCCTCTTGCTCCTCAAAGACTCAATTTGGGAAGAGAGTTCAGCTATAACTAATATTTACTATGAAACAGCTCAGTCAGCACATTTCATTAAACTGTAACAAGGGGTTTGAGAGCAGCTGCATCGAGTGAATTTGAGAGTTTGCTGAACTGAGTTGTTTTTCTAGCAAGGTAAATGAGCTGTTGAACACAACAGATTTCTACTGTGTGGCAGATGAGAGCTGCACCATGTTAGAATGGGTCCAGGGAGCGATAGTCTCTCAAAAAAGCACATCCTTTTCCAGTCTCACGGAGACTGCTCTGTCCTTTGGGATTTGTTATGGCTTTTGAATGTAATAGGCACACCTGTATGCTTCTCATTGTGCCTTTTTACTTTTAGCAGTTGTAATACAGCAATAACCAGTTTCTTCAAAGTTTAATATCTAAATGTTTAAATCATTGTACATCCACCAGCCTCAATTCCCTGCTTTCCTGTGCTTATTGTGTTTCTCTTTCAGGGGTTTCCCTCAAATCAGTATAATATTTCTATTTCTACACAAACTGATTTCAATGATGAAAAAACTTCATTCTGTTTGTGTTCTCTGGCCTGCCAACCACTTTTGTGCACAGGGTTTGCAGCACGGATCAAAGATGTTATAATTTCCAAACTTCCATTTTTTTCCCAGCCGCTAAGGCACCTGGCTATTCCCTTCCTCATTTACTGTTTACCCTGATTCTGCTCTGCTGCCAACCCTCACCAGCTAAAACAGCTGCAGTGGCCTAAAAAATGGGTTCTATTTGTTCTTTTTTCAATGACCATTTTTGTCAATGCTAATTGGAGTGATGGAAATATAACAAGGTAAAAAGTATTTGGCTATTATGGTATTCCCATAGATGATCTTGCCTGATCTATCCACAGAATCCAAAGCAGTGCTCAAATTTTTAGTAGCCGAGGGTAGTTTTCCAGCAAAAACTATTTTGCTGCCTTTCTTTTAATGTGTAGGTGCTCCTAACTAGCTATTAGTAGCGCTGGTTTTCTGCAAAGGTAACAGACTTTTCTTAGAAACTTTAGTTTTCTGGTAATAAATGGCTGCTTCATCAAGGACGCCATAATTTGATTTATTGTATTTTATTTTAATTGAGGCTTTCTGCTTTGATGTAAGAAAAAACATTTTTTTTCACGTATACTTTCTGAAAGATTAATTGTATTACACAAAGTTTAATAGTAATTAGAAAAAAAGTAGCAACAACTTCAAATGTCATCGATGTGTTACAGGGCATAGGGAAATAGTAGAAACAAATTCCATTTGGTGTGTGAACAGTGGTGAATAAGCAGTTTTCCTCATTGTATTTGTATAGTTTTTGCCTGAATTATTGAGTGGAAGACCACTGACCTTCTTAAAATTTGTATCCTTTGTTCAAACTGAATGTAACAGATCTGGAAATCAGAAACTGATTGAGGGAAGAATATGAGGTAATTACCCTGCATCAGAAGACAAAGGAAAGAATGATACATTTCAAGGCTTATAAATCCACTTTTTCTTTCATTAATTCTCAAACAAATATAATGAGCAGCATTATATTTTCCTGTGTTTCAAAAGGGGAAAATATGACTTAAGCATCACAGCATCATCCTGAGTTTATGTTTAATGTTAGGATTCTTATTTTATTGCATACACTATTGGATATGTGTTCTGAGGAATGGTAATATATGATTGCAATTACAAGTCTGGCACAGAAATGTAAAGGATTAGTGTCTCTGGCCTGTAATTATTCCACAGAGATCTTTACAGGCAGAGTTAGGCCGGTTGCAAAGTAAGACGTTGCAGCACTTACTGTTAGTTTAAAGCACTTCTTTTTTAGGCAGTTTGGTTTATGTAGCTGTGGAGTTTCTGTGAAAGTATTTAACTCCATCTGCACATGTCATACAGATTTCTGTGGAACATTTCTTTGTGGATTTTTTCCCCAAATTACAAGTGTTATAGGAGGGAACCTAGAGCATTTGCTACTCCTCCCAAACACAACTGGACTCAAGTCTTTTGAGAGACACCCTGAGGCAGAAAACAACTGACAAGAAATGAGAGCAGCACCTCTATTGCATCTTATCTTTGCAGTGTTTTAAAAACATTTATTAAATCTTACAGCCCTAGTTATATAAATAAGCAAATTAATGCAAGACATTTGATTTCCTTTGAGGAAAATGAACTCCATACAGTATAGTCTTTCTTATATGTTGAACAGCAGAGCCTATTCCAAGCTCAGGGATGGCTCAGATGTACTGCTAATGCAAGCAGGACATCTGAGGCAAAGCCCAGACTCTTGATGTGATGTACTGCCATTTAGATGGTTCTGGTCATGGCAGCTGAACTATCTGGCCCTTTCTTCCCAGTAAGAAAAGAGTAAATTTTAACAGTTCCAGTTAGATTTGACTTTAGTCTTTACCTCTTCAATGTGCCTGGCATTGAAACCTATTTTCTTCTCACTCAGTAGTCTGGAATAATCTGTTCCTTATAAAATAATAATAATAATGAAAAAGATTGTAAACTAGAGGTTTGCAGTCAACTCAATGTTCTAAATTCTGAAATATGTCATGAATGTCGAATACATTCTGGCATTTATATTTCTGTGAGTTCACTAGCAGTATGGACAGCTGTGTCTTGGTGGTTATATTTAATGGTTTTAATCTCACTCTGCTTTCATCTTCATACTCTTTGTAGTCTTTCTCATGATTCTTCACAACAAGGAAAAAGTTCCAGTCCTGAGGCTAGGATGACAGTTAAGCAGATGCTGTTTCAGTTCACAATTAGAATTCCTTCAAGGCTATTAGGGAATATTACAGCTGGACAAGCTGGCAGACCAGCCCCCTGCACCCTCCCCATTCTAAGATTAAATTCATTGTCCCTGACATCAGCCATTAAGTGAGAGGAATCTGCAAATACCCTTATTCAGCTTCAAGAATAGCCAGTTTTACACTTTCTCAATGTTAACTCTGCTAATTTGTATTTTAGGAGTGAGGCTTGGGAGTTCAGTATAACACTCGTATGTCAGCAGCAATCCTTCTTCGTAAGGTGAATCATGCAAAGCCCTATGGTTTTGAAGGTGTTGATATAAATTTATTTGATGGGAAAATGGCCACTTTGTCATCTCTGTCATACTCTTGGAAAAGAAAATCTGTCGTGCAGTTAGGACTTTCTCCATTGCAAATATTTGCACAGCACTTAATTTTTTTTTTATTTTTTTTTTTTGAGTGTAAAAGGAAAGCAAAAAGGGAACATTTTGCAGATCCACAAGCTCCAGTGCAAAATGAAGATGTCTGAGCTTTCCAGTCAGTCTGTGTGCCAAAGCCAGAAATGCATCAAAGAACCAGAAAGGACAACCTGGCCTAGAAATAGATACTGTGAAAGATCCTCCTGAGAAGAACAATTCTTTGACTGGGCTGAGGCATTTAGAAGAGGCCAGGCTGTTTTCCCCCATCCTGCTTACTTGCCTGTGCAGGCTCAGGTGCACTCCTGAAGTATTTGCTCCTTTCGCATGAGTTGAGCAGAGGGATCAGAGAAGTTCGCTGAAAACTCCTGTTAGAGCCTGTGTAGATTTTTTTTTTTTTTAAATATACATCTTTAAGGAAAGCTAAACATGATTGAATTTCAGTTTGATAGCTGAGATGGGCTTTATTGGCTGTGATTCTTATTTTTTTCCAACTCTACATGTGGCATCCATTCCTTGTCAACAATGACATTTAAGAGAATATGTTCTCTCAGCATTGCCTTCTGATGAAACAAAGGGTAAAAGACATTTTCTGAGTTCACAGTCCCAGTGTTTCTTGTGACTATTCTTTTAAAGCAAATAGGGGAAAGAGCCTTTTCTTCTGTTCCTGGGTGGATCTATCTGAAGCATTCCCAGGTATCTGTAAAGAAGCAATGATGTCCCATAGAGGAAAGCCAGATGCCTTAGCACAGGTTTGAGAGAGTGCATGAGACTGCCTCTCCTGTTGGTCTTATCACTTGTTATAGTTTTGCTGTAATTGACAGTAATATTTCATTAATCTGTCACATGAAATTCCATTTTAGAGGATGTACAATGTTAGAATTTTTGTCCGTTTTAATGCTCAGCAGTGATTTATAATATTCTGCGAAAATTAATATATTATTAAAAATATGCCTACAGCTCTGACTGTGTTATGACACATTCAGAAGATCTTGTCCTCTCTTAGAAGAGCCATCTCCAAGCTCTATTCATTTGATTTGCCATTTGGAGTATGTATCTTGTTGCATTTTCAGGCTGTAAATATGCAGCCATTTGAAAAAGGATGTCTCTCAACTGTGTATTTCAACCAGATATATATCCATGCAATCAGGATTAAACATGTAGAAATTGCATATTGAAACATCTTACCCAATATTCCAGAGTATCCTCCTGCAAATTCAGCAGTGCATCTCTTTTGTTCTGACTCCTTTATGTTGAATATCTCACTGGTCATTTCCTTCCTTTCAGTTGAAATGTTTTTTTGATGTGCACCACTGCAAAACTTCCCTTAAAGTCAGTCATGACCAGTGCTTTTCTCTTTTCTGTTTTCCCTTTTCCCAGTCTTGCCTTTCCTTATCTTGAATTTGCCTGTGGGCCAAGACCTACCCACATTTTGGAGCTGGATGCAAAGTTTCATAACCCCTCACTCCCTCGGTCTGCTCCCACCCCCAGGGAAGCAGAGCTCAATCTGGTGGCACAGTAATGCTTCCAAGGGACATGGTAATACATTGTCTGGATGAGATCTGTCAGTGCTCTGAGAAATATGACACTACCTCTGCCCTTGATCAGGCTTCCCCTTTGAAAGTTTTCATTTTGGTAATTACATCCTTCCCAGATAGTAGCTGTAGTCATTGATCATACTAATATCATTATAACTGATTCCCGTAAGTCACCTTTTAAAGACACTTTCTATGGTTTCTTTCTCCCCTATATCTTCTTCTTCTGCAGTCACAGGATAAGACTTTTTCTGTCTACCCTTCATCTGATTGATTAGAAATGCCACATACTTCCTTTACGTATGGCCTGGTAATATACACATCACATTTCTTCCCTCGGGATCTTAATCAGCACAAGTAATGGCCTTTAGCTTTTCTCATTAGCAAAATGGAAAAGCACCATACCCAATCCATTAGAAATACAGCATTGTAATATGAATTTATAGAAAAAGGGCTGTGTGCCAGCGGATATGGAGTGAGTTTACCCTAAAGGATTTTCAAATGAAAAAAAAAAAAAAAAAGAGAATTAGAAAAAAAAAACACCCTCACCCTTTCTGTCTGGCAAGCAAACATTTTGGGCCATAACATCACAGATGTCTGTCAAGCATTTCACTGTTGTTCCTAAAGTGTTGTTTGGACAGCTCTGTCATCTAAAGGGCATTTATGTGAGGAAATATGGGTGTTGGTACATGTCTTAATGTCTTCACCAATGTTGATTCCCTTCAAGCATTGTCCTCTTCATATTCCATTGCTTATCAGAATTAGATAGGGGAGGAAGTTGGGAAGATTTTATTAGGTTTTGCTTTGCTTTTAATCTTTCACACTGTGTGCTAACCTGAAAAAATGTAACAGGAACAATCATTGTGGCATATTCCTCTGTCAAGCTATCTGAGTTTGTTGCTATGCTTTTTTTAGCCCTGTCTAAAACTATTTACAATCAGTACAGTAAGAGTGAGGACAAGACTGATTAAGAAGGGCTTTTTTTCCTGTTGAAATTAATTCCTTTTCACTTGGCCTGGACTTTATTAGCCCTAAAAAACATTAAAATTCATATGCCAGTATTTGTGCTTATACTGTCTGGAACTGTAAGAGGGTGTTAAAGCACAATCCGTACCAATTGGTGATTGTATATAATTTGAATGTATATGAGCTGACTCTGACTCCTTTGGAAAGCCAGCACTGAAGGAATACAAAGAACAGCCTTGGAATGCTACTATTCTGCCAGCACTAAAACACATCTGTTTTACTGGCCTCCTCAAGCATTGCTAATACGATTCCTGGGAAAATAAGTACTAAGCACAACCATAAAGCTACATTAAATAATGTCTTATGGTGAATGGGTGCTTGCACTTTTGTTTTTTTTAAATACACCTCAGGTTTCCTAGGTCTTAAGTTGCTCACCTGTACAAGTGAGACTCAGAGCTGAAGCATCAAGCTCGCATTCTTGGCTGCTTCACTTAGGGTTCATCTGCTGATCAGAGCATCACAGTACGAGGTAAAGAAAATAGTGCAATGAAATAGTATGGAAAACCTTCAGTAGTAAAACATGAGAGACATTCTAAAGGGACTAGGGGTGAATTAGTGATTAGATGACAAAAAAGAAAAAAGAAAAAAAGGAAAGCTTAAGGCAAGGAGGGATTACTGTTTTTTTGAAGTATCGACCTTTTTTCCCACCTTATTTTCTTTCCTATTCTGTTCTTCTGCTTTTAATTTTTTTTATTTTTTTTATTTTTTTAATTGTTCCTCTTCCCCTCCCTCTTCTCTTTGTCATTTGATTGAAATAATGACAAACTGGGAGAGGATCTGTGTAATTTTTACGACAAATTAAGTTTAGGAGTTCAATGCTGAAAGCAAATCTTTACATGGTAGACAAGGTCATGACATGGCATTATAGTTCAGTCCACTTAGCCAGCACCCTGCTTTGGTTATGCACCCCTGGAGCTGATGTGGTCTGATGTGTCTCAGAGACCCTTCCACAGCTGATAATTAACATACTGAGGGGCAGACTCTGTAATATCGTTACTCAGTCACACTCTATCAGTAGGGCATTGACATTAATTTTTCCTTTCCCCCATAAGAATTTCAAGTGTTTGTAGAAAGCAGGAAAAAGTAATCCCTCACAAAAATGCTTTCTGTTGCCAGCTTCCAGAGCCCTGCCATATAAGCAAAGCTAATGACCATGTAAATATATTTGAAGATTTTAACAGACCATGTTGTATGGTAATGCGAAACAATATTTTGTACTTCATTATTTTAAAACATAGAATTTTAAGTGTACTGAAGTTGCCACCAGCCCTTAAAGTTTAGTATTTTCTATTATCTCCACCCTTTCCAAATATGAAAATGTCTGATCTTTTGCCTAAATTACAGATAGAAGAAGAGCTGGCTGAGAAACATCCATGGTTTCTAGTTTGTGGGAAATCCATCTTATGAAATTTTATTTCATTCTGATTAATCTGTTAAAAACTCAAAAAAACCCAGAAAGATTCTGCCATGAGCCAGAAATTCCAAATAAAAACTAATTTTCAGAAACAATGGCTCATGGTATTTCCAATACAAAATATACTTCACAAGATCTTGACAGCTGCCAACTGGTTTAAACATCCCTCTTGGTTGCTGTTCTGCTCATGTCAGCTTTCAGGCAGCAGCTGCAAAATGCTCCCAGGATTTTGTGTTCCAGAGCAGCCCCACCATGTCGGATACTTTGGGCAGGTTTCCAGATCTCCTAATGAGTCGGCTTACAGGTCTGCTTACTGAGGACCAGATTCGTCCTGGGAGCCAAGTCAGAAAGCCCCAGGAATGTTGCTTTGGGCAGGCAACTCTGCATGAGATTGCCCTGGAAGAAAAGCAGGGCACCGGCTCTAAGACTAAACAAGGACTACTGTTTCTGAGGTGTGCAGGAAGAGGTGAGGACATCCCAGGACTTCACTCGAGACCCAGATGGAAGTGGTGTTCTCAGGGACTTGCAAACTCCCACTCAACCACCTCAACTCTTTGTTGAGTAGCCTGGAAACCCCAAGTTTGTGTTTTGCAAGACATTTGGCCACACATACCTGACAGCAGGCTGATTTTCTTCACATCCTTAGACATAAGGACCCAGCATTTCCTAGAAGGAAAGCATTTCTGCCTGCCTAAGCCTGGACTTGCATCTTCACCATCAATATAGGAAGGCTAGCTTTTAAGGCATCCTTAGTATCACTTTTAGCTTCCAGTGTAAGCTCCAACAGGAGCCACAGATGATATTGGCAAGGTATTTTCTGCTCACTGAATTGGCATGTTCTCCTCCCATCTCTAGATGCAGGATACTTGCAGACAGTTTTGGGGTTTTTTTTAATACTTTTTGGGGATAATTTATTTTCCTTTATTTTCCTTCTTTTCTATTTCCTTTTCCTTTTCATTTCCTATTGGCAAGCCAGTGACAGCCTTCATTACAGTTTACCAAATATTTTGGATTCTAGGGATCTTTTAGACCCACAGAGCTGAGCAATACTGTGCTTCAGCTACACTTAAGAATGTCCAAGGTGTACTTTGGTGGTGCAATGCTATTATCTTATTACCCTACATCTGTCAGGCATGACTGCTTTTTCATGCAGGTGTTGATGAAATTCCTCCTGGTTTTTATTTGTGTTTCGGGTTTTTGTTGTTGTTGTTTTTTCTTTGTTTTGTTTTTTTGTTTGTTTGGGGGGGGATTGTAGTTTTTTTTTTTGGGGGGGGGGGTTAACTTGTAATTGTCATTGCTTTCATCTGCTTCATTCTTGGACAGTTGGCCTATGAGCTATCCACTCTGATGTCTGGTCTGAAAGAACAAATGGAAGCTGTATGTGATTAAGAGCAACTGTTATTTAACAAGTCCTAGTGGTTCTCTTGTTGTTTTAGTAACTTCATCCATACAGTGGATGGACGCTTTCACACAGTAGTCTGCTTCACTGTAGAGTCTTCAAATTCATGGAGATTTAATAGCCTCTGGAAGACATGCTTACCTCTAGAAAGCAATTGTTTGTTCATATAAATGATATGTTATTAATAATAGCTTAATGTGCTCATGTATTGAGAGTTTCACTGACACATTTACTTACTTAAGTTGAAAATATAAAAATGGACAGATCAGTCTTCCTTTATCAAGAGGGACTAATTGCAAGACTTACATTCAGACAGAAATTCCTAAGACTTTCCAACTGGGGGGATGCATGGGGAATTTTTCTGTCAGAAGAATCAGTTATAATTCTGCTGCATCGTCCCTTTATTCTTCAGGATACAGGATATGAAAGAAGAATATAAATGTAGCAGAATCTCAGTGATTACTAACCCTGGTTGACCAAGACTTATGCAGTATGCTCTTTTGTTATGACATAGTCACTATACTCTGGTTTTATATAGGGTGCTGCAGACAGAACTGTCTGTATTGTATTAAATCATTCACTAACCCATGCTCAAAAGCTTGCCCCAGAGATCTCATAATGTACATTCACAGAACAGGTATATAGAGGGTTTTAGCAAAAATAAAAATACTCCTATTGTAGACAAATTTATAAGAACTGAAGAAGAATTGAAAGTACAAGAAACCACCAGATTCTTGGTCTTTGTTTTAAGCATAGGAGTACTCTTGCTCACTTCTGAATATATCCATCAGACCCATGGCATTATTAGAACTATGGAAAAAGTAGTTTTCACATCTTGAGGCTATTCATAGATGCAGTCATAAACAAAGAATCAGTCTACATTTCTATACAGCCTCTGTGGATCCTTGCCTACAGCGGAGGCTTTGTCACAAGGAAGACAAGATTGAAAATAAGGCCCTCGATACACTGACATGGACCACAAAGATCATTGGCACCCTGAGGCTGAGTTCCATAGCTGTGTACAAACTGATAAACATAATATGAACAACTTGTTATAAATAAGTACTCCTATAGGAAATTTCACACGCCTTTAATGAAAGATAAAATTAAGATGGGAACTTTACTTTCACATCCTGATGGTTTTTCACTCTTTCAGACTTTAGTGAGATATCTGAAAGTGATTTTAGACTTTCACCAAGTTCCTTTGTAATGCCAGGCTTTAGACTCAAAAAGTGGTTAAAATGAATGAGACAGGTTTTTATTTAACTGTTTCTATAGACATTCCTGGAGTGCTGTTGGCATTTACTAAAGTTTTTACAAACACAGAATTTTGTATGCTAGTGAGAGCATGGTGCACAGCTGCATGGGGTGATCTGACTGTTCTCACATTTGTTTACTCTAAAGAGTCTTTATCTGATTAGATCTGATCACCTCTGCTTTAGTAGCAGGCCTGAATTTCAGAAATAAATAAAAGATCTGTTACCTGTGGGGAGTTTAGCTCAACTGCACTGTTTCTGCTATACCTTTATATTACTGTGATTTCCAAAGGTAGGGATTTGTGAAGGATGCTTAGAACTCCTGAAGAGGAGATTAGTTTGTAAATACAGTTCTTGAAATTGTTATTCTCTCTACCTTCATTGAACTTGCTCAGAGAATTAGGTAACATCTCATTAGGAAGATTGAAAGGGAAGTGATAGCCGGTGTTCCTAAATACATTTGTATTACAGAGCAGCAGGGAAGGAAGGTTAAATCTTGTAAAGGTTTCTATTCTCTGCCTGAACAATGAGTGCAGTGGCCCAGTGATGGGATTCTGTTGAATGACAGTGCTATTCTTGATAGGGCTATGGTAATTGTGTGGTAAAATAGCATTATATTATTATATTTTAGGCCAGGCTGATAATTATTAGCAAAAATATTGTAATATATGCAAAAACTCCTTATCTTTTAGTCTCACATTCTTTACCTGGGAAAAACCTAAGATTAATAATGGCCATTGAATAATTATAGGATTGAGCTGGAAAATGAGAATGCTTCTGGGTAGCAAAATATATTTGAAGTTTAAAGTAAGAACTGTGGTGGCTGGATATTTCATTTCATTGAACTGCCACTGTCGCTGATGAACTAGATGTTCCTTTTCTCTTCCTGAGTTCCTATGTCTCCATGCCAGACTATGGGATAAGAGGACACAGCAAGACAATGTTCTTTTCTGTTGGAAAGCAGGGTATTTTCAAGTGAGAAGGTGGAACCAGGGACAAAAAAGCAGCAGTTTTATTTTATATTTCATTAAAGTTATAACCACTTCACAATGGTCAAAGAGAGATGCAATTTTTGTTCTTTGCAGGGAAAGAGATTTGAAAGTGGGAGGGCAGGTTTTCTTCATAGAAAGGAAAAAAAAAGTTGGTAAAAATGAATCAGCCAACAGTTTCATTTCCTTAGTTTTCCAGCAATGCAAATGTTTTCACATAATTCTGTTAGTGATGCAGTGTCTAGACTTCTCAGATGGTTTAAAAAAGACACAAACAAACCCTGGAATTAATTCTGAGAATACTAAAAACCTAAGTCATTATCACTGTGCTGTAGCTCATGCAGTGATACGAAACCAAAATAGTCACTGAAGACCATACTCTGGCATCCTTGCTCATTTAAGACACATAGGTTAGCATTTATTCAAGTAAGACATCCCATTTAATCTCCTTGGGGTGTAAGTGCTCACCAGCATATGCTGGTACAAAGCTTTTGCAATTTGGCGCTCACCTTGACTGAGAAGGTTTTGTGCTTTCTCAGGAGCATGGACGTTGATAAAAACTAGGAAAATTATATTTAATTCTTGCAACAGACACATTTACATAAAAGCAAAGTAAGACAACAAAAAGCAGCATTTGCACATTGAGAAAAGGCCTCTTCTTTAACATGTATTCTTTGCTTATTGTTTCTTGGCCTTAGTAAGTCTACTAATTCTGAGTAAGTGTTTTTCAAGGTTTCCAAATCTGCTGTGAACTTATATTTTAATGTCTCATTTTGTAAATTCTTTCTGATTTTCTTTATACCAGGAAACTCATTCAACATTGATCAGGTAATCAACTGTTGAAACTTTGTAAAATCTCACAGTACTCATAGAGGCCAAGAGAGTTAATGTATATCCAGTAGCCACATCCAAATCACATCCATGTTACTTTTTAGGCAACTAGGCCTATAAATAGAACAGTACTTTAGGTGGTTTCTTACACTTCCTGTTAGTGATGACCTTCAGAATTTAAATAAAGTGTGGCCAAAGTCATCTGGTGGTGTAAATGGCATTGTTTGGTCTTGCAGGAGGCACTCTTTCAGACGCTATCTTGGTTGAAATTCAGTAACTAAAAGCTGGTGTAAGAGATGTTTGCTATGTATCTCAGCTGTTAGGAACACTCCTGACTCTGCATTAACCTAAGCCCAAGAAAGGCAAACCAGAGGCTTACTAGGGCAAGTGAATAAATGGGCATTACCTGTGCCATAGTCTCGATGTAAAAGCTCGTGCACATTCCCTGCAGGTCACTCAGTTCCGCCTTTGATGAGTGAAACATGTTACCTTACTGCAACACACTCCATCACTCTGCCTGGTGCAGGCAGCTGCCTTCCTCCTGTTTTTTTTCTTCCCAGTGCCTCCCACCTTTATGGGTTTACTGTTTGCTGCAGGCTTATCAGGAGTCGTGCTGCAGCCAGGCTGGGATACCCCACTGCCTGCAGATCTGTAAGAACTGATGTTGCTCTCTAAATTAAACATGACCCTTCTCATAGTTTCCTTTTGTCCCCTCGACCCACCTCCTAAAGCATTTTTTACTGCCTTTCATTTAACTCTTTATCATCATGGAGGGTAATATCTGAAAGGAGAGCAGATGTGTGTGTATTACTACTCTTTAATTTTCTAGCTTTATATTTTTGCAAATACTTAAGCAGTTTCAAAAAGGTAAAAGAAAATTCCATTGTGAGTAGAATTGTTAACATAACATATAGGTGAATTGGTGCCCTGATTAAGTGCAGTCTGAATTAAGCAGCCAGGCTCTGTAAAGCATGCATTGTATTATAGTACTGCATATCCTCAGTGCTGAGAACATGCATTCTGTATACTGTATGAAGAAAATAATAGTTTACAAACAAATGAAGAGCATGGTGCCACCAGCAATGTCTTATTTTTCTTTCTGTAGTAGAAATTACCAGCTTTTAAAGGATCAGAGTGCCAAAAAAGCTCCCTTATACCCTCCAGATCCATCATCTGTGCCTGTAGAGTCACTATTCATTTTACTGTCAGAAATAAGCAGCTCCTATTTTTAGGTCCGCAAAGCCTGTACAGTTGTGGAAGAGTGAACAGTGGTTTTTTGTGCCTTGCACATACTTTGTTGACTGACCAATCACATTACAGCTCAAGAATCTTTAATTCCGATGGAAACATATGACAAAGAAAGATTGCATTTAGATGCTTCAGATTCTCTCGTTTCAGTGCTTACAATACTAATATTTAGTGGAATTAGCTGGGTACTGCTAAGCTGAGCATGTGAGTCAATACTGTCTCTCTTTCACATGTACATATGGATATAGAACTTTAGTGAGTGTGGTTCATGGAGAACATAAATCTCAGTGATGTCTCTTCTGACATAAACATCTTCTTTGTTTGCCATCTGCTTAGTCCCAAGTTATGTAAGTTTCTTGAGGTAGATGCGAAGCCATATGCAGACTATGTACATCTACAGGACCTGTGGTCCCCATGGAGCTGCATCACTACAGAGTCCCTCAACTAGAGCAGGGTAGATACAAAATGTTTAACTTTTCTTCTGAATCTCATAATTCCTTCTGAAGCTCTTTTCCACCTCCCAGTGTGAGCAGCAGTCACTCCAACACATCCAGAGCACACTGTTTTACAGAATACCTAGGTCAAGTGTCCAGGGAACCCAGGGAGAGACACAGACTCCAGTGGGCTCAGTGTGTGCTGGGTGTGAAAGCTACTGAAAAGCAGCATTCAGGAACTTTTCTGCTAACAACCAGCTGTGAATATTCATGACTAGAAATCCAACGCTTACATTATCCAAAGCCATTGATACAAGTATTGACACTGACATTGTGCCTTAGCACTAAGTAATCTTTTATGTATTTATATCCTGTGAAATCAGAGAATTAGGATTATGTAGTTCATAAAGGAAAGAAATACATGCCAACTTGATTGAGCTAATGTCAGTTATAACAAAAATTAATCTGTCCTCCTTTTTCATTTTACTGTTAGCAAACAAACTAAACTAAAGCAGCTTCTCAGCACTGGGCTTCTCGTGGTGAAAACAGATCCAGCAGGGCAGAGATTCCTGAATTCATGTGTTCTCAGCTGGGAATCCCTGTACATGTGAGGGGGCTTTAGATACTTAAAACCAATTGTGTATCTCTGAGGACTAAACCCTTGTTGTCCTTCATAGTTTTATAAAGTTTTTTACAGAGGTGTCAATGGATCCTTAAGTGAGAGTCTGGGGTCTGAGAATCAGTTCCAAGCCCTGATAACATGTTTAATTGTTGACCTGGTTACTCTTCTCCAAAATTATGATCTTTTCATTTGTAAATACATTTTAAAAGTTTGGATATTCCATAGAAGTGCACAATGTGTATACCTCTAATACAGACCAGTCTGCTGCTGTGGAGTCAAAGGCCAGTTATTAAGCAGCCAGCCTCCATAGGGCTGAGCCTTGGCTAACTTTTACTAGGACCAAGTTCTTTGCCTCAAAAACTGAGACTTCATTTATGTCAGTGGTGGAACTAGTTTAGTCCACATAATTTGCTTTAATTTTAGAACTCTAAATGATTTAGCCAAAAGGTTGAACCACCATTACAGTGGACATTTAGACAAGCAGAATATTATATGCAGGGGAAAAGTCACATTCCTACAGTTCTTCAGGGAGTCTGGCAAGTAACTAGATGGCTTTGGTCTGCAGCACTTTAAAACACCTGCTGTTTGGCTGAATTCAGTTAAAATTTGTGGGAGAGTATGGGGAGGTGTGATTGTCTGGAAAGACCAAGACAAGCAGGGGTTGGCAGGGGCCACAAGTGACACTCAAGTCAACAGAACAGTTTCCCTTAGAGACTGGGTAGAAGTGAAGGAAGCAGCGTGAAGGAGTCTGGCAAGATTAGGTTCTGCCCCAGAAGGAGAACAATAGCAATAAAGGAAAGAAACTGCATGGCTACCAAGAGCAGTGCTTGCAGTAAGCAAAGTCACTCATTAATTCCTGCACAGTTTGAATTGTTGTGCTGCAGAACTCAATGCCAAAGGATTTTGCAACAAGTGGAGTGCTCTGAATTTTAAGGCAGTTGAATAGTTTTATATTTATGTATTAAAACTGATGTGTTTGTGTGTAAGGTAAGAGAATGGCAGACAACTGTATCTTATATGAGTGTAAGCGTTGATCTGCTCAGTTCAAAGAAGAACTCAGAGGAAGTCCAAGTTGAATACAACCATTTTATTCTTTAAATTAACACTTTAATTAAAATCTATATGTATTTGTCTAAGCCAAGCTAGCCTGTGTAGATGTTTAAAATGCTTGTAAGTCTTTGCAGAACTATAAGAACGAGTGCTTCAGGTTAATGTTAAATATTGACACATTCAGAACAGTGCTACACAGCAGATGTTGGCCCAACATGTGACGGCAACATTACAAAGCAGAATGAATGAAGCGGAAGCAGCTCTGGAACACCCTGCTGTAGCATTCTCATTAGCTCCTAATCCATAAGGCAGGAGAATAGCCCAACTGTACTGAGTACAATAGGGATAGTTGGCCTCATGTCTTTGGGTGGTTTGGTTAGCATTCATACAAAAACTATTGAATTAAATTCTCTTTCTGTAGAACAAGGAAAAGGAGCTGCAGAAAGACATGGCCTGATACAGGCACACAGACACTGGGGCACTCCTGTTCCTTTGCTCAAATTGAGGAAAACACTGAATTTTAGCAAAAATATTGTGATTGTCTTCAATACAATATGCTACTCATATTGCAAGGATACATTCTATGTCACCTATGTTCCTCACTCATACTTTTTTTCTATAGAAACCAATTTCTTTTAAGTAATTTTATTTCTTCTACTTGAATGAAGACTTCAGAATTTAGCTGTGGAATTCTTAAATATTCTCTTCTCATTCCCTAAGGCCTTTCTCCAGCATTGCTGCCGAGTCTGCACCCCACTATACAATTTCAAAATGCATGTTTGTGACAGGCATATCAAACCATCCAGTTAGTTTAGAATTGAGGTGAGAGAGTGCTTTAAATGTAAATTTTACTATAAACAGCAGAATAAAATCTTGCAAGCACTTCGTAGCTCTGCCAGGAAGCAAAGCTATATTTAACTCATTTTAAAATTCATCAAATACAATCTGGGCTGATTCAGATCTTCAGTGTGTCTTTGAAGAGAACTTGTAGTGGAAGTGTCATTCAGTCAATTGTGGGATGGGGCACATTCTGAGATTCTTGTCAGTGAAGACATGCAGTTAGGACTGGATTGTAGAAGAAAAAGTTCACATAGATCTGACAACTTAATATTGATTCTTTATTTGAAGATTTCAACAATATCTGTTGCATTCAGTTCAAGAGCTTTCCAAGAAGTGCTGTATACAAAGAGATTAGTGCCATACCAATGGCAAAATTCACATGTACTCATCAATTTTAAAAATATTGTCTTGTAGTACTTGGGAGAGACAGTATTTTTGAGAAGCTAAGACAAAATGTTGCTATAATAATAATTAGTACAAGTTTCAAAATGCATAGAAAAGATCCCTGGATATTAAATTAAGCCATAAGAATTTAGCTAAGGATTCTGTGTACAAAAGGAGAAACTCCCAGATGTATCTTCTTATTCCTTTATTTTTACCTGTCTCAGATTGCACCTCCCTTCAGCTTTGTATCTCTGTAACCTCAACTACTGATATTGATAGAGTTAAATATGAACTGGAATAAACCTGTAAAATTTCATGCCTAATTTATTTTAGGCATCATTAGATAAGAGCAATACAATTCCAAAAGGTTGTTTAGACTGGTTTTTGCATCTGTAAACATGATATATATGCTGCTATAGTGTCTCTGCTGTTGCTTTTTTTCATAAGTATAAATAGGACTCTCTCAGTTTTAGAAGCTCTGTGAATGATCTGAATCTATCAGTAAGATGTTTGCTAGTGCCTATGTTCAGATATGACCTGACTTTGAAGTTCAAGATTGTGATTTTTAATAGCTAGGTAATTCCTACCATTGCCTAAAATCCCTAATTAAAAGAATTAATAGGCTATACAGTAACCAACAAATGCTGAACAGAAATTTGAGTGTCATGCTTCTAATATGGTTTTATCTGTGTTGATTTTGGTTTTCTAACCTTCATTTGCCTTTGATTTGTTCTAGTACATGACTGCTGCTGCACCTATGCAAGGGACCTACATTCCCCAGTACACTCCTGTGCCTCCAACAGCTGTCCCTATTGAAGTAAGTTTATGTCCATCCTTGAAAGTAGAATGAAGGGGAAGCAGAACTCTTCTCTGTTATGCCTCCTTGCACTTGTTATTTGAAAGAGGCCTGAAGTTTATTTATGGAATCGTGGCTAGAAGCTTTCAGCTTTTAAAATTAGGATTGCACATTTCTTTCTCTTTTCTTCTTTTATCTTTTTCCTTCTTTTCCTTCTTTTTTCTTCCCCTCCCTCCTCCTTTCTCCTTTTTTTTTTTTTTTTTTTTTTTTAATCATTTGCAAGGGCCCCTGTTTTGCATTTGTTTTGTTGTACAGCAGGATGTGGAATAAAACTTCAGTGATTGTGAATATTTTTTCCCCACGTACTTGGGAGGGAGATGGGAAGAGGCAGGAAAACAAACCCAGCAGGCAGACCACAAACCCAAAAGAGATTCCAAGAAAACAAGACTGCAAGAGGGTTTGATGAGGTCCTTAGCAAGTGTAGGTAATTGCTGAAACATTTAGCCACCGGAAAAAGTGATTGAGCAATGGAAACCTTCCTCTTGTATATACAGACATGGAGGATGCTGCACTGACTGAGTGCTTTTCATCCTTGAGGAAGGATTCGCTCCCTCCCTCCTTGGGGCTGAGTCATGCTGATGACAGTCTAATGAGTAAGTATTTACTCAACCCTGTAGACCACAGGCTGCTGGGAGAGCATCAGCTTGGCCTCCACTTCTGTGAAGCTAGATAAGGGCTACTGAGCACAGAGAAAGGAGGGAGCCTTGGCATCCTCCTCCCTGTGTGCTTCTCTTTGGTGCTTACCCTCTTTTAATAATACCTTCTCCCCTACTTTGGGGTAGGGGTGAGGTAATGGCGAGGAGTGCCAGGGTCTCTGTACTTCTGTCTTTGGCTGTGTGGACTTTGGAGTTTGTGCTATCACTACTCTGTGCTTTGAGGATGCTGAATTAGTGGTACTGTTGGCATGGCTCCACCAGCAGTCAAATGGTCTCATCCTGATTTCTCCTGGTTCTTTGCAATTGCTGAGATTCCCAAGTGAGGTCTCACAGGAAAGGCTGCTACATGTTTTAATCTTTTTTTGCCTCAGGATAGTTTTACCCTAAGCCTTATTTGTTTACAAACAGCCCATGAGTGCCTCTTTTCAATTGTCATTCTTAGGTATTAAACCGGACAGATACAAATCCAAATTAAAAGGAGATGGTGGGATGGAGAGTGGCTCAGACAGCAGTACTGGCTGCATACTGTGCTGACCAATGTGAATGTTAATTCTTCCTGAGCCCTTCTCCCCATCACCTGCTGGTATATTCATGCCTACTAGAGTAACATGATATAGTAATTATCTACTATAATAATAGAAATATTATCTGAATATATAGCTTGTCTTGCTCTCATCCAGTGATGATGATTATTGTTAATGTTTATCTGTATTCATGTAGCGTCATGAACCAGGACCCTACTACACTGGATGTTCCACAAGCAGAGACCAAAATATACAGTCTCTGCCCCAGAGAGCTTACAATCTCAAGATGAGATGGGCAAAAGGAGGCGGATAAAGACAAAGAAGTAGACAGAAAAAGATAATACTGACAGTCTGTTAAACAATAGATATGAAGAATTTCTGAAAAATGAAACTGGTATTTTTTAACAGAGAATTTAAAATAAACTACCTGTTGTTTACACAGGACTCAAATAAAAACAAAGCAAGTGCTTTGTGCTCCCTCTTCTGGCTCTGTTGTGTTTAGTACAGTAATAAAGCATATTCCCTGAAGAGACCTGCTAGTGTTATTCATGGGACCAGCACACCAAGCACGAGTAAAGGAAAGAAAATATAGTTTACTTTGAAAGCGTACAAAAATACTTAAAAATAATGTTATTCAGATGGTAAATAGGATAAAAAATAGTGCATAATGTTAAATTCATACATATAATCTTTTGTGTGTTTACTGATCTACTTTTTTGCAAATGGATAAATAAAACAAAACTTCATTGGAGCTTTGAATTAACAAATAAAAGTCTTCTGTGTTAAGTAAATGTATTTTTGAAGGGAACATGCATAAAAGCAGTGTATAGAGGAATGCAGTATTTTTCTAAGGTGACTAAAATTCTGCTGGATCTGTAGTAAAGCAGAGAGTGGTGGGTCTAGATTCTGCCTTTATCACATTGCAATGTGAACTCACTGTGAGGTTGTGGTAAGTAAGTGAAAATCAGAAGAGCCATACATATGTTTCAAAAAAGACAAGAGGTAAAATCCAGACTCCACTGAAGTCAGAATTTTTGCCTCTGGCTTTGAATGGGCAGGGAACTGTGCTCAAAGGTGGAGGTATTTTCCTTTACAACCTGTGAGAACCAAGTACTACAGGGGCTGGTACACTAAGGAAGTGTCTTGTTGCTGGATTAGCTCTCTAAGACTGATGGAGCATGTGGTTCTGCTATCTCAAACTCTCTTGATCTCTAGAGAACTACAAGAATGGTGAGCTGGTGCTGAGCTCTTTTACATAATTTATTGCAGTGAATAAAATTAGTAACTTTTTTGTGTTCTCATTTGATTCCCTAGGGTGTTGTTGCTGATACTTCTCCACAGACAGTAGCATCTTCATCACAGGAAGCCAGTGGTCAACAGCAACAGATGACAGTGGAAACATCCAGTGAACATGCACCTGCATATTCTTACCAACAATCTAAGTAAGTAAGCATACACTTCGTAACTAGAAGGTTTTGTTTCTTTATTGTAGCAGGCCAAATTCTGCTCCCGATTTGAGCAATATAAATTCAGAGTAGCTTCATGAAGTTCAGATGAATTCTGGATACACAGCAGTGTAATTAGCACAAGGTTTTGGCTGCTGGCTTCACCTGGGCAAAATGTCCTTGATTTCCTGACTGCAATGAAATGCCCTCTAACTATCTGCTGCTTTTCTGGACTCTGAAGGATCTCAACAACTACATTAACAGTCATCATGCTGGGCTAAAACAGTGTCTGGCATCAGAGGTTAAAAAGAGGGCTTAATTTTTGGCAGTGGTGAAAATATTGGCAGTGTACACATATAAATGTTTCTTTCTTGAAAGTTTACCTAGTGAAGTAGTATAAATCACCCCAAGTTGGTATTTGTGATTGGGCAGAACTGGTGCCGTGCAGACGCTGAGTGGGCAGAAACTGGCAATGAACACAGAAAGAACAAGAAAGGGATGGGGAGAAGCACTCTTTCTTTCTCCTGTCCTCTGCTCCTTTTGTTTGCTTCCCACAGAATAGGTTTGAAAATTCATAATTTATACACTGAAAGCTAGAGCTAGAACTCCTAAAGAGTCCTTTCATCTTCAGGATAATCCTCAAGCACTTCTTCTCTTTGACACAGTAGAGCTGGTCCTCACAAAGGGAAGGTTACTTAGCGACAGGTTACTCAACAGGACTGATTGGTGTTGGACGGATTCTAGGAAGGAGCCCAAACCTAGTCCTTGATTGATAAATGTATATTGAACACCAGCATCACTGTGAAAAGAGAATTACACATTTTTTATCTTGGGGAAGGAAGTAGACAAATAGTCAGACAAGAAATACGTTAGATATGTCAGTCAATGCATCATGTCATAGTACTTATAGAGTCATAAGATATGAGCTGGTATAGAAAAGATTAGAATTATTCCAATCTGTCAATTGCTTTACTTCACTTTTGACCTATGGAACTGAAAGATGTTTTGTTGTGGGTTTTTTTTCTAACAATTGAGTAACAAATTGTTTCAGTTCACACAACGACCCTTTTTGACCTCCATAAAACGTAAGGCCTCACTATTTCTTATGTCACACCCATATTTGTCTATATGCACATATTAAAAGAGCAATTGATCACAAGCTTTTTGTTGATGCACCCAATCAGAGAGACAGTCTATGCATGTGTATCCCTTCTAGCCATCAGTCTCTCTAGTACCTGTAAGTAAATGACTTATAGAATATAAAGGGCAATGAGATAAATACATGTGACCATACTGTCCTGTTGGCTTGTTTTGGTGACTGTTCTGTAGGAGATCTGGACCATTCCTCTGTTCCAGATCCCTTTCTCTTAAGTCTGAAAGCAGAAGGACTTAGGTTCAGAAGCCCTCATAAGGTAGCTTTGAGCAGCAGATTCTGGCATTTTTCCCACACAGGAGGAAACTACATTGCAGTTCTTTATGGAAATGGGTGCTGTGTTTCTTGCCAGTGTGGTGAATTCCCACCCTTTCTGAGAATGAGATCCCTCATCTTTCCTTGTCAGCTACTGCCTTGTTGCAATGATGGATATACTTCTAATGGCACTGGCATTTATATTCAGAGGAATTTCTTTCTTTTTTAATCACACAGGCAGATCCACTACAGATTTGTTATTATGATTATTTCAGGGGCTTTTTTTTCTGAAATATGCCCTCTATTTATATCTGCCAGTTGTGGGCAGAGATGCAGTGTGGGAAGCTGCAGAAACAAACCAAAATATGCACAATCTCAGTCTTAAAAAACAATATATGCTGGAGTATTTCAATAACCTTTAATACAAAAAAAAAAAAGTGAATTTATTTTATAACTAAAATAGATTTTATTACCTTGTCTTTGAAGGGCACATTTGTTAGTAGCAATCGTCATGCCCAATATACAACAGCTGTTTTCAAAGCAAGATAAGAGGAAGTAATTAATAAGACCGAACAATGATTTTGTCAGAGAGAAAGAAAAAGGCAGACACTATAAAATTATTTCATAGAAGCTGATCAGTCAGGAGAAAAGCTATAACAGTGTTATTTCATTATATTTATTTTCTTTGCAACAATCATGAAATTGCAGGCAACGAAGGAGAGGCAATGTACTCAGAATGAACTGGGTGGTATAAGGACTCTGTACTCTCTTTGTAAGTAAAAATAAACCACAAGATTTGAAATTTAAGTTCCACTTTTTAAATCAGCATACACCTTTTATTTAATATGCTGACTGCTGTACTTGAGGATCCCACCCATAGATGTTCAGAAATTATCACTTCCTGTCAAAAACCTGGCTACCTATTGTGTAGCAATATAGGAGAAACAGCCCTTGGTTTCTGAGCAGAGGACTCTATGAGGAAATCACCTTCTTTAATTTAGACTTCCTTTTTTTCCTTGTAAATCTTTAATTTTGCACAGAAAAGTGTGAAATCTATGAAGTGGAAATGAATCGAGATCCTTCCTCCTTACCTCTAAGTAAAATTCTGCTGAACAGCATGTTCTGATTTTAGATGTGGAAACAGTTACTTTTCTGGAGCCTTTTGTGGGCAACCTGCATGGCAGGTTAGATTAGAGAGTGTGCTGTCGCCCTTTGTGGAATTGGTCTTTCACATATAGAGTGGCCACTCAACCCAGAGGGTCAGTAAAACCTCAGGAGGTGAACATCCAACTTGAGTACTTCTACAAGAAGTTATGCATGGAAAACCGTAAGAATATAATTAATTCTTGCTTTCCACATAAATCTGTTGTTATATTCAAAATACTAATTTTCAGGCTGCACACAGTTAAAAAGTCATTTGGTAAATTCAGTATTGAAAATTTGAGTTAGTTTTATGTTTACCATCCCAGAGAAATAGTTCTGTGGCAAATGTTACGTCACCAACATTCTTCACAATTTAACTCCTAATATTAAAATTAATTTAAAACTATGCAAGGCAAATGTCTTAATGCTTGCAAAAAGAAAGGTGCTGGATTTTCCTGTGTTGAAATTTGGTCAGAAAAGGAATTTTTTCCATGCAAGTTTTGAGGACCGTAGGAGAAGTGATAACTAAACCCTTACTGATAGCCCTAGATGTGAAACAGGATTCATAGATAGGTTCTTCGTCTCCCCAAAGATCTCTCATAGCCTTGCTAAGATAAGTTTGATGTGACATATCTTTAAATGACATGAAACCTCCAAAAAAATGAGAGATATCTTTGATAAGAAAGAGCTTGATAGTTTAGCTTGTTCTCCGTGCTAAATTTAGGAAGATTTGACACTGTGATCAAAACTTGTATTTTTCTGATCAATAAATAATACCTGTAGTATTCATATTAAATTAGCCATAACTGTGTAACTGTTCTTGCCATCAGAAAATTAGATCTTTTTAGCAAATTGAATGTATCCTTTTGTTGTAGGTTTATCAGTTGTTTCATTAGTAGTATCCTAAATAAAAGTGCCACTTATTATTATTATTAAAATATTCACTTTTTTATTATATTATTCTTGAAATATTTATGCAGTGTTAAGACACGTATTCATCTCATTTTAGTGTAGTTAGACTGCCCATAAGCACAGCATTAACAAGAGCAAATTCATCTTAGGATGTGTTAACATCCCCAAAGCAGAAGTTCCCTGTTTCTACCTGACTATTTTCAGCTTAGTGGTAGTATCATATTTAAACAGCTGCAAAGTTAGTTTAGCTTGGATAACTTTTAAAGGGAATTGGGTGGAAAAAAAGCAGAGGAGCCTATTTCAAAGTTGTTTTGACTTAATGACCACTTTAATTCAATTGTTTTTACAGACAATAAACAGGACTGAAGAATGTCGGTCTGAAATCTTTGCCTTGAATGGAGAAACTTCACTGAACAAGAAGTTGGCTTCCAGTTTGCACAGGCGTCAAATGAATGCTTTTTTTTTCTACCTTTCCCAACGAAAACAAAACAGTGTTTTTATGTGCTGTGCAAATGGTTCCGTCATGTAGTCTGACATTTTTATTTTTGCTATATATTTTTTTTTTTTTTTACCTAAAGGAAAAAACCCAGAGGAAAAACGCTGGGTTAACATTTCATCTGGAGAACATTTGAATTCAGAATTTACCTGGAGGTGTAGCTAGATTTTTTTTTTCTTTTCTTTTTTTTTTTTTTCACAGAAAAACTGATGATGTCAAGAGGGAGCAAGTTGAGATGAAAACCAATTGTCTTCCTCAAAAATTAAGCTACTCTTTTTCTCTCATTTTCTTTTTCTTCTTGTTTTAAATCTCGAGTGTTTTTTGGTGGGCTTTTTGTTTTGGGTTTTTTTTTTTTAAAGAAATGTTAGGTAAGGTTTATCTTGAATCTTAATTGCCTTAATTTTAAGGACGTCAAAGGCTCTCAAGGCAAGCTGTCAACGTCTTGTTAGAAAACCCGAGAATGAATTGAAACTGCTCACACCGGTGCTGGTGCAGAAGTTTAATAGACTGAGTTTTTGGGGTGAACAAAAAATAAACTGTACAGTTTAAAAGAAAATGATTTTCTTCTTTTGAAGAAAAGTTGATGATAAAGGAACTGTGGCAACTGAAAGGATTGGAAAAATGCTGGGACTTTTATGAACTTTGTCTTAAGTGTTGACAGAAAAAATTCTAGAAGGCTAAAGCATTTTACAGTAAAGTTATTGAATTGAGAAAAAAACTTGCTGCATTATAGAGAATGCAGGGGTTTTTTTTTGCAGAATGCAGATTTTTTTATTTACAAAGCGTGATCGCTAGCAAAAGCATTAGTGCTTTTTATCTGCAGTCTTTTTTATGAGCTTTAAGAAGTTTTTAGTCTGCTTTGCTTGTCACATTGCAAAAACCTAGCTTAAGAGCATTAAAAAAAAACTTAAGTAGATAGGAGCTTATGGTCGAAAAAGTGCAAAAAAAAGCAATAGATAGAAGAAATTGTCAACAATTTCTGTAGTCTTTCCTAGTTGTGAACAAATGCAGCCTATGGATGGCCTATTTTATACCAAAGATGAAGTGACACCCTAACGCAGTCCAGAAGATAGAGGTTTTTTTCTTTTTTTTATCTTTATTTGACCTACATGGCCGGACCAGTTCTTACTTTCTTGTTTGTTTAAACTATCTTCCACTGGTGTTTTACATAATGCATACGTTTATAGTGGAAATCTCAGAATAGTTGGTATTAAAAGCCGGTTGATGGTGTGCTTTGGAGAACATCCCAAAGCAAGAGGGAGTGGGTTACCAACTAATCTGTCCAGGTGGGCTTTAATTTTGATGAGTTTTTCTGTTAAATTGCCTGATCTTTGGTATTTCTACTGAAACAACAGTCTTCCTTCTGAATTCCGACATACCGCAGATTCATTTCTTCACCTCAGTCTTTGTCATCGTCCAGCATGCATAGCCACCTTAATTCTGCATTCGTTTTTCAGTGATGCATTTGAATTGCCAGTTAGATGCAAGAGGAAGCAAACTTGAGCTTTGTTTTCACTTTAGCTCTCCCATACAAGCAGAAATGTTGAAAATTACTTCATATTGTCAAGCAGGCAGGAGGTTAAAAAGTATTCTTCTCTGCTACGATTTCTGTTGTCTTAATACGTTGGCTGACAATCATTAATTAGTATGATTAGGCAAAAAAAAAAAAAAGACACTAACTGAAGTGATCCACTGCAACCTGTTTTAGGAATGACACCTGGTTTCCATAGAGAAATCTTGGTAATGGCCCTTGCTTTTTTCCAAACAAACAAAAAAGGTGAGAAGCAAGTCAAAAGATGATTTTTTTTTCCTTAGGAGGCAGAAGAGAAGCAGCATTTAAATATACACATACATACACTTATATCTATATGTAAAAATTAAACCAAACATTTTTCAACTTTCCTCCATCCAGAAGAGAGGGGAAGCTTCATCACGTTTATTGTGGTGCATTAGAGACAGGGTATCCATTAAAAATAATGAAATTAAAGCATATATATTGGATCAATCTGATTCACCTGCCCAATTCTAAAGAGATCTGTGTTTCCCTAACCTGACTTTTTTTGGGGAAAAGAACACAATTATTTTTTTAAATTGATAAAACAAAATCCTATTTTTTAAGATAGTGGGGGGGAGGGGGTTTCCCAAGTAAATGGCTGCTAGATATGCAACATAGAAAAGAGAGAAATGGGAGTTCACATGGTTCATCATCATAGGAAGAGGGCCTGATTTTCAGAAGTGGTAAACCAACTGCTTTCTCCAGAGTAGTTGCTGCTATTCAACACTTCTGAAAATCAGATCATGCCAAAGTAAAACGACAACAACATCCATAAAGTGTTTTCAATTCAGGAAAAAAAACAACAACGTCTTTCTGTTTCACATGCTGTCTCATTACTTGTTGCTTTCTGAGAGTGGCACTTGAATTTTGTCCTTGGATAAAAGGTTCCCTCCCTCTCTGAGGGTACATGAGGGAAAAAAATTGATCTAGCCTTATTTTCTTTCTACATGTACTCTCTTTCTGTCTGTCTCTGAATTCTTTGTACAAATAGAGATAACCCCAGGCACAAGTTAGTTAAATATGAAATAAACACATTTGTTTCTATGTTAGTTCTAATGTGACACACAAAAAGTCTCATTTACTATCAACAATGAGGCTACAAGGTAGCTACCATGTGGCTGATGAATATGCTGAGGTACCTTCTTGTTTCTATTCAGAACTCTGCTGCTTTATTTATACATTCAGAAACATTTTTCTTATTTTTTTCAGAAAACAAAGTTAAACAATCTCAGTGTTTTTTATTAAGCCAGACAGGCAACATGATATCACAATGCCTGTCACTTTAAAGTGTTTCAAGTGCATTCTGTATTAGAATTTTTCCCTTTTTTTTCCCGTGCTATAATGTTTAATAGTGTTTGAAATCAAAAGAAACAAAGCAAAGAAGGAGAGGAAGAAGAAGAGGAAAGAAAATGGATCCCTTAAATACAATTGAAAATCTTACTGATCCCCAAAAAGCCAGTGAACTGGTACTTGAAAGTCTATGAATTATAAACAATGTGAGCCTTGAGTATAAACAGTCATAGATCATAAGGTAAGAAAAAAACTTACTTGGAACATACAAAATGCTCAGAAAGTGGTAATTTATTTGCAAAAGTTAAAGATGAGAACAGTGGAAGAGCAACACACTGCATGGGTGTTGTCGTAGGACAGGAGTACTTGGTGGCCTCTGAAATCAAAAACTGATTTTCTTTATGTTCTGGCTAATACAATTTGTTTATTAATATCCGTTTAAGTTTCTGGGTTGTTTTGTTGGGGTTTTTTTGTTTTTTTTTGAAGACCTGAATTTGTCAATTTCTATGTCTGTCTTACCAATTTAGCTTTAAATATCAGGAAGGTTCCTGAAAGGTTGCAGAATCAACTCTAGAAGTCTAAGGCAATGGTGCCTGGCCCAGAGGTCTGGAAGTAACATCAAATCCATAAGCTGAACTGCGTATTTACTTTCCATCACACCTGAATACTTGTAAATAGTCAAATCTGGATGTTCAGGTTTGGTATTTTTGTTTTTACCTTAAAAGATAAATACAGAAGGGGTGTCAGAAAAAGATGAATTATGGCTAGAAAACTCTGAATACCTGGGCTCGTCACTTAACATTGAGGAAAAAAAGAATTGGTAGAGTGCAACTGAAGGGAGTATTAGACTTGCAGGTGCTGACTTGAGTGTAGATCAGGGCACTGAAAAAATCTCACTGTCCCCCGTGAGATTGCTGAGGGACTCTTCTTCCTATCTGGCTCTACTGCAGGTTTTGTAAGCACTTTTCACCTGTGACAGTCAGGCCTCAAATTGTGAATGTCCTCTTATTGCCTTCCAGTGAAACAGATTCTTGAGATGTCCTTAGCTTGTGCTTACTTGTATAATTCTGTTTACCAAGAGACTGCCTTGGTTGTGTTGGTCAAGAAATCCACCATAATGCAGAATGAGGCATATTTGAGAGCAATTGCATCACATTGTATCATCTTCTGCTATGGATGCATGCCCAACTGTGGAAGATGGTGATTAGAGAAGTGAGGGCTTAAACTTTCAATGGGCAATGGGATGAAGCATTCGAATGGATTTTTACTCAAGTAAAAATCAAACGAAGGGTATTATTTATGTATGTATGTGTACCAAAACTCAGCAAATTTGAGGAAGCCTGCAATGTAATAAAGTTTATTTTTAATATGTCATAGTATTTGGATCTATATTATGTTGTTTATGGTACTGAAGGATGAGACTGATACTAAGTGTTTAACAAATTGCCATGCTTCATGATTTTAAGCTTGATGGTGCTCCTCATGCCACTTCATTTTAATGCTGAGGTTGACATGAGCAAAACAGGTTTAGGCAGACTCGCTGAACCCCACCTATAGCAAGAGTCATGCTGAAGTGTGATAATGTGCTTAACGTAATGAATCAATCCATTTTTAGTGATGAGACCAAATGTGGTAGTTGAAGATAGTAGTGTTTGATACACACATGGTCAACATTTCCTTTCAAAACTTTATTTAACATGAAATCGGTCCAGATATTAAAGAAGTGCCCTAGGGTAAGGATTTTCCTGGTCTTTCTCAGTAGCCCACGTGAGCTAAGAAAACAGTCATGGTGTGATGGAAATGCAAAACATAAAACAACAAAAATGCTGACATTTGGTGTATTAATCTTTTCTGTTTAATGACAATTGACTCTAGTAATGATGTTTCCTTCCATGTTTAGTATACATACACACAATCATGCACACACACTTTCTCAGAAGGAGGGCTGAGTGAGCAGCAGACTTCCCCTCTCCCTTGGTGGAGCAGATTCATAGAATCTCAGCAAGCAGCAAAGATGCAGTGTAAGAAGAGTTATTCTCCCCTCAAAAAGACCACCAATGTTTTCTTTATTGCTCCTGTCGCCCAAATAGGCTAGAGCGCTGTATGTGCAACAGAGGTTTATTCACCTTTGTGCCTCGAAGTAGGCAGAAGAGACCCTTTCTTTTCCCCTTTATCAACATGCTCTTTGTTAAAATCAAACAGAAAATTATGAGAGAAAAGCTGAAAAAAAATAAATCCCAGTGTTGGCTTAGCTTTCCATGATGAGAAAAATTCTTGTGTTCCGTTCAGTTCTTAATTCCCCAACAGTGTCAGCTGAGTTCTTTCACCTTGCTAAAAATGTGTAATGAAGTAAAAATTGTCAGCCTTTGACAGGTTCACAAATCCATTTTTCCTTGTAAGGCCAAAGTCTGCAAGGTGTAAGCACCTTCCAAGATCTGGATCTGTTGTCCTTAAGAGAATATCTGCCCAACATTAATTTTCTGCCTTTAAGTGTCTTTCTCTTGGATAATAATTTTATGAACTTGGTGAAAATTACAGTCAGTTATATTTTTTAAAGCCCAAAAATACAGCGTAGAGAACATGATGGTTATGTAACTAAAGTATTATTAAATATGCTGTATTCCAGAATGGAAGAAAATTCTACTATCTTTTGGAGGCAAAACAATTTTATCTAAAACCAGGAAGCATACAGAATTCATACAGGAATTTTAATTGTTTCCTTTTTAAAGGAGAATGAACAGATTCCGTCTCAAAGAAAAATCAAAGCAGCTTTGAAAGCAGATGAACTTCCTATCAAGAAAACATGCATCACACAAATGGGACAGAGGTTCTTTAAAGCCCTTACAGACCTCACTGTAGCCAAAATGTAGAATACAGAACCTCTGTTATAATTAAATTATGAATCTTATTTATATGGGCATCTGTGTGCTGATGTCTCAGAATGTCTTTGAAAGATCTGTACTGCTATGATTTATTTTTTTTATGTTTTCCATTTGTACCACAATCCTAATAGCTGCCATTTTCCCACTCCAGGGGCTTTCTGTAGATCAGTGGATGTTAGGTTTAAACTTCTGTTTTCTTTGATGAAGCTTTCAATAAAAAAATAAAGAAAGAAAAGAGCTGGGTCACTCTGTGTTCTTGTAGTACCTTTCTGCAGAGGCTTCCCACAGCTGTGGCTCGTGTGCTGAGCACAGAGAAGAGCAGAAAGGGTTTGCAGCAAACTCTGCCTCCTCTGTGTCTTCACCAAATGGAAGGAAAGAACTGGAGAGACAGAACGGCTCTGTTGCCCTGTCAGCATCACAACCACCCATGTGTTAGGGGGTGGAATACAGGAAAAAGGTTTTCTCACGCCAAGACTGAGTGTTTAATACTAACAGGTGTCCAGTGTCCAGGCTCTCAGCGGTGCTCACCTGCTAGAAGAACATTGCCTGTGCTTCTGAGGCTTATTTTAAAGAGTGACTTCAGGGGAAAAGTTGCCACGTGGAAGACTTTAAATCTTTATTTATGGAATAAGTACAGCCTAAGCAGTGGTAGTTCAAGCCATACTTCATCTTGAAAGGGAACTGGAAAGTAAATTGCCTCCTTGGCCACATCTCACGGGGAATGAGAAAACTATTTGGCACACTTCCTCATGGCTGCTTCAGTCAGCGATTCTCATGTTGCCATGTGGATTTCTTCCCACAAGGGCTGTTTCTATGACAAAGGAGAGGGTGGGCTGGAGTGTCCAGTAACTCTCCTCCCCAGCCAAGGAGACTTATTCACAGATTGGAAGTCACTGAGTGCTCCCTTTTTCCTACCAGGAATGGGGCTGTCTCCTTCAGCACTAAACATGTTTGCCTGCACACTTTCTTTTTCATTCTTTTTGCCCAATGAAGTATCCGTGGGTGAGCTTCTCACGCCCTTCAGCCTAATCAAAGAAATCTTTAGAAGATGGAGGAATGGAAGGAAGAACCAGGTGAGAGGGAGTCTGCACTGAGCTGAAAGGTCTGCATCTGAGCTGAAAGGTCTGTTGCTGCTGGCTGTGATTATGGTGAGAGAAGAAGGAAGGCAGGAGGCTGAAGCTACAGCCTGTCTGACACTCAGAATGGTATCTGAGGAGCCTGGGAAGAGCAGCAGAAAGTGGAATACTTCATCCCACCAACACAGGTGGTACCATGGTGGTTTATAGCTGATGCTCTGGCATCCATTTGTCACTTCCAGGATTGCTCCATTTCCAAGATCATTACACTTCAAATGCTGCTAATGAGGTTGTCACTAACAACTGTGGTGTTAGTGTTTTGGTTTTGTTTTCTGTCAGTTGGCTGTCCTTGTGCATCCCGAGCCAGACTAAGGGAGTTTTACATCATCTTCCAGGGAAGCCCAGGCTTTCTGCTCTCATCCTTCTGGTCCCACCATCAGTGACACGAAAAAAAAAAAAAAAAAAAGTTAATTGGTAAAATATATTATTGTCTCTAACACTAAGTCCCCTATCTATAGTGTAGTATTCAAATTACAAGGACAAATGAGCCTTTGTAATGTGTGATATATGTTGCTCCCAGAGGGAGACAGTTGTGTTTATCAGTAATCTGCATCTGAAATGGAAGTCCATGAACTTCCATGTGGAGAAACCCATTTGCTCTTTCAGATTTCAGGCAGAGGGGGAGAAAAAAACCCAAAGCTGGTTTAGAATAAATGAAGGAAAACAGCTGGTTTAGAATAAACTGAGGAAAATTCCATACTTACCACATTTGAGTACATGTTATTTATATTATTTTGAGTGACTAGAGATTGCAAATGAAGAGCAAGGTCTCAATGTGCTGATAATAATCAGCAAACACAGAAGCAAAGGTTCAGGAGCAGAAGGACTGCAGCGGAAGTTACTGAAAGTGGCAAACAAACTAAGGTACAAACCTAAGTGTCTGCCTGACTGCTGATAAACTTCCTGCAACCCTTCTCTGTGCCTTGGCTCTTGGCCTCACTGCTGACGGTCAGGTCTTCAGGTGAAGACAGGATGCTCTGTAGAAGCCTCAATTTGACTGGAGACAAACCACAAGTGATAACTAATGGCTGGCAGATGCGGTCCAGAGACTGCACACAAAAGGAGATGATTTTGCCAGGCAAATAGTGAAGCTGCCCCTCCCAGGCACATCTAGGCTGGCCGGCTGCAAGGGCCGACTGTGGCATGCCAGGTGCTTGTGTTGATGGGGGGCCAGCAGGGGACACACAGCTCTCTACTGAAGATCTCCCAGAGCCTGTCAGTTCAGAGAAACACAGACATGGTCAGCAAGGTTTGTTTACCAATGTTACAATGTTTCTGGAGAAATCCACTTTGGGGGAAAGGCGCTGTGACCAAACTGCTTCCTTCCTTCAAAAATCTGTGCTATAGGCCGCTGCCAAAGGCATACTTACTTGTATCTGATTGCTTTGCACTTGTACATCACTGAACTTACCTAGAGGGACATAAATGATAACTAAATCATCTACTGGATGTGGGCCCACTTTAATGGAAGAACTGAAAATTTATCTAGTTTAAATGATGTTGCTGTTTTTAAAAGTTGAACAGGCTTGGGTTTATGGTGTGGATGTCTGAGGCCTTAAACTCTGCTGCATTGAAGTACTGCTGAAAAATAGAACTGTCTGAGAAAAAGATAGAAAGCATGATTTGCAACGATTATTTGACTTATTTCACCATTTGTTACCAGACAATATATTCTCTGTCTGGTGTGGAATTCAGCTGTTGATACACAGCCAACTGAAAATTGTTTAAGGTCCTTCAACATAATTCCTGAGGGATATAATCCCACATTTTTCACTTAAAAATAATTTCCTCCTTATTAACAACTGTGCTGCACCATACGGCAGCTCACTGTCTGTTCCTCAGGTAGACCAACTTCTACACAGTGTTGATCTCATATGAAATACTCTTTAGTGGAACTTGGGATCCTCTGAGCTTTCCACACATGATCCGATTATTTTCTAGTTAATCTTGGTGACATGCAAAGGAGGTGCTTGACCACCATTGAATCCCTTTTTAGTACAGAGGAGGAGGCAGAAGCAGAGGAGTAGACAGACCTCATCAGTCGATACCAAGACACAGTGATCATTAGCTGGAGAAAAGCAAGGAAGAAGTTCATTGTTTGAGGAAGGCAAGCAAGGGAGAAATCAGAGTTAAAACTTTCCTCACTCTCTCTTGCTTGGGAGGCATGCACAGCCAGCCAACAGAATTAAAATTGTATATGTGCATTCTCAGGTGCAGTATGCAGCCACTGGCATAGCTAAACATACACCTGTCTTCCTGTTCAAAGTCCCTTGAATGCTCACCTGAGCCTTAACATCCACTGCACAGTGAACATAACTATATAAGCCATCAGGAGAGGTGGAGATCTGAGCCAAAGCTTGCTTTCTTAGTTTGTGCTGCAAGTACCCCGACAGTCTGGCTTGCTTGCTGTAGAGGTAAGTTTTCAAGAGACCCAAAAAGTTACATTTTTAAATTTTTTTTTTTTTAGTTATTTCATTTTTGCAGTGTTTCTTTGCTGTTTCTCAACTGTGTCTTTGGTATTATGTCCCATACATGGTTCCAAATGAGCAAATAGATATTTGTTAGATTAACACACAGAGGCCCCAATCTCCACTGGGTACTGCGCAAAGCACAGAAAAAAGACATGTTCTGCTAGGCTTATGAGGTGAGGGAAAAATGATCCACTTAATCCATTAAGTGATTCATATTTCTTCTAGATCCTCAAACACAGCTGAGTAGAGTGGGCTTCAGCATTACTGGTTACTTTTCACAGCAATAGCTGGCTATAGCATGGAGTTCAAGGACTGCTTTCCAGAATTCATTTCCCTTTTCACATATTGATTGTACTGTGAGGGCTTTGGGATGTAAACAGCTGTTTGCAGATGACAGTTTTTGGAGAATATCCAATTCTTTTTTTTTTTTTTCCCAGAAGAAAACATGCTCAGAAGAAACAACCAGCTGCTGTTTCGAAAAATACAGTTACTCAGGAGTTTCAGTTGGTAAAAGTGCTATCACCAAAATAATCTTGAGGTATATGATTCACCCCTATGCAGAACCATATGGCTTGAATGCAATATTGTTTCTATCCAAAAATGTTATATTGGAGGCTTAACTGACTTTTAAATAGTGCTAAAGCTTTAAGCTGGCTCTGACTAGTGATGAATCTTGACTATAGCAATGACTGAGATGGGATGTTCATGTCAGGGTTGTTTCTACTACAGAAGACAGCTGAATTGTCTTTGTAGACGAGGGACTTACCTCAACAACCTAGTTGGGAACCTTTTTCCTTTAAGGACTCGTGCAGTGAACTAGCCATAAACTGTCCCTTCTTTTGTCTTATGCACTGGGGGCAGGGTGGCATTGGAAGTGTTTTCTGCAAATCACGTTTTCTCCATGCTTTCCCTTAGAACATGACCCTTCCGGTCCTCACTTAATACTGACAACAGTATCCGTGCTCCTCACGAGGAATCTGCCCCCGCACAGAGGCAAGAGAGGGCCCTGGACAAAGAAGGTTTCCTTACACATCAAGGATTTTTGTGGTTTGCAGCAATAATTCTCCCATTTGCCAGGCCTGGCTGCTTGAAATATGTTTATTACTGTAATGTTTCAGCTCTTGTAGCTAGCTCCTCCTGACAGAAAGCACAAGGGAACAAGTCCTCTCTGTCCCACTTCCACCAAAAAAAAAAAAAAAGGTGTTAGAAACTTCCTCCAGCTGTGGTGACCCAGGATCAGGGAATTGCGAAAGCAAAAACCTCTGTTCTTCAGTTAAATTCTAGTTTATTTTATTATAACTTCCATCTCCTCCCAGTGCACTTCCAACTCATTTATCTGTCCCATCCACATGTTGCATCCTGTCTGGCATGCAGAGTGTGAGCTTTCTGAGGTGACTTCCATTATTTGCCCACACCTATGAGAAACCTTCAGAAATAACCAATGTATGAGGTCCAAGGTAGAACCACACTGGTCACTCTACTGGGACTTCTTTCGTTATTTCTTCCCAAAGCATATTATTTTTTATAAGGCTTGGAAAGAATTCTCATTTGAAAAATAGGGATTTGAGAGTCAAAGCTCACTGTGGCAATGTAGACTGTTTACCTGAGAGAAGCAGCTCATCTGCTGAGTAGCAATATTAAAGGCTGTAGCTAGCTGGACAAAAAGGGATGAAAATAGACAAACTTCCCAACAGAAGGGATAGAAAATGACCTTCCCTAACTCAGAAGAGACTTTGCAGGCCAGTGAGGTTCTGTCCTATTTTGCCTCTCTGCAGCTACAGTCTAGGAAGGCTGAGGTAGACCGAGCAGGAGCTGCCCTGGTGAATGAATTAGCAGATAATTTTGATTAACTCTGAGCACAGATAAAAGGGGAAGGACTGAAGCAGGATGGATGGCTGAGGTACACTCATGCTGTAAGGGAACAAGGAAACTTGAATGTCAGATAGCAGGACACCAGCAGCTGGCTCAGAAAATCATCTCCTCAATGTAGCACAGACAAGCATTCACTTTATCAGTAAGAAGGGCTCAGAAACATGGGCTGAAAATTTTATAGCAGGATTACTTTTCCCAGTAGGGATATTTACAATGATTTAAATTAAATTATTTGCAAAATAAAGCCACTGTCCCTTTCCTTCCTCAGCAACCCTTTGCCTGCCCCCTCCCAAGCACACATAGCTAGACATTTCATCAGCACAGCTACACCTGACTATAGACATTATTAGAAATGCAGGGAGACTGCTATAGCCCTGAGTATTTCAGACTTGTTTATCTTTGTTTCCTCAGTATCGTTCATATTTTAGGTTGCTGATTTTCTTTTCGAAGAAAGATGGCATAGAGGTAGCTTAATTTAAAAAAATAAAGCTTTAAAAAAACCAAACACACACAAAAAAGAAACTGAATTACTGTAGAGGGTAAGGTAGAACTGTATCCTGAAATTGCTTACTTCGTAAATGAAACAAAAAAGAAGAAGAATAAAATAATTATACACTCTTTAAGATTCACACCTGTGTGATAAGTTTGTTTGTAGACTAAGGTACTGACCAGAGTTAAGAAAGGAGGTTGCTGTCAGTCTTCTGCAATGTTCTGCTTGCTTTTGCCCTTTTATAAAATGCCTTTTAAGAAAGGTATCAACATATGCACATGTATATAAACAGAGGCATGACAATTTTATGTGATAGGGACTCTAGCATTACCTTCAATCTTCTTTAAACCATAGCCCATTCTCAGAACTCAAATGAAAATGTAAATTGCTCAGCTGACAACCTGTTTCTTCCTTCCCACAACACTTTGAGTAATAAAAAGTGCTTGGTAGCAAGGCATATCTGTAAAATTTGCCTGTACATTTGATCCACCTCACTGCATGCCAATGTGAACTTGGGCTTTTCTGGTCCTCATTTTTAATGGCTGCAGGTGTCATTTGATGCAACAGACATAGCAGAGCTATGTGGTCTATGGAGAATAAAAAGTATGTGAGTTAAAGTCTCTAGACAAGAAAAACAATCTGTGCAGAGATCAGAGGAAGACCTAAGTAGGGGAATCTTTTCATCATATGAGCAACAAAAAACTTCTCGGTCCTCTCCCACAGCTTTTCTTAAGAAGCTTCCGATCCTCCTTTCCTTGCAATAGACTTCATTACTTCTTTTGTCTTCACAGTAGCCCCCTGCAGCACTGTCTCCACTTCCCACCAAATGCAGATCTATTGAAAAAACTTTATCCTATAGGTACTGAGCACGCAAAACACAGAACACCAGTAAGAGTTGAGCATGTGCTAGCAGAGCTTGGGCCAATGAGGCATTATTCCACCTATGGCAGCTGGCTGCTCTAGTAAAAACCCTCCTGGGTTCATGAAATAACTAACATGAAAGTGATGTTTGGAGCAAGGAACGGAACTCATTTTTCAATTGACATTAAAGAGGAAATAATTTTAGTGTCAGTTGATACTGCCCAGGAACAATTTTTTTTTTTTGTAATTAAGGCTCAGAAAAAGCGGTGGAAATACCTATGAGGTGTGTTAAGAATGGAGCCAGAAGCAACGTGTGAGAGGTGCCAGCTGAAGGAGTCCCTGGGCTGAATACTACATGTAATGGGAAACCTTACAGAATTCAGACACAGAGGGAACAAGAGCAGACCAGAAGAATCAAGCACGGAGGAATCTAGTTCATGCTTTTGAGTGCAGTGCAAGAGCAAGGCAAAGACAGCGATAATTGTTAGAAGTGTGATGCATGTAGGAGTGTGAGGTATTCTTGTCACTTTGAGGTACTGAGGAATGTATTCTACTGTGTATCTCCTCTTGCCTCAGCTTTGAAACACTTCTGATCCCATTCCTTCCCTCCCTGTTGGCTAATACAGCATCCATCTGTGACTTGGTTTGGGTTTGGGGTGGTTTTTTTCTTCTTTTGTATGCTTTCATGACATTAGATTTCACTTCTACATCTAGTTACAGGGTTTGGAGGTTTTCTCAAGATTTTTGGTCTTACTTTCTCTGTATTATATTTTGCAATATTTTAATAACTTTGGAGATATGTCTCATTATGCACAAAATCTGATGACATTCCTACATTTTTACAAGGAAAAATCACCGAAGGAGAAGTCAGCTTGATTTATAGGATAAGCATATTTTTTAATGTAGAATCCCCAAATCCCTGAAGGATTTTTCTGCTTTATGTCCCTGATTGTTCTTGAGGACCCAGGTAAAACAAAAGTGGTTCCCCTCTGGTAGCCCTAGAAAGAGACAGTTATCTAAACTTCCAAGACAGGTACTACCAAATCCCAAAGTATATATTCCTTGCTATTTATTCCCTAAATACTTTCCAGATTACCAGACACTACCAGTCCCTGCTTTCCAGAGCAGCAGAACCCCAGAGGAAAGAGCATGCTGCAACTGCATGTAGTAATGCTCCTTTGTGAACCTGCAAAGACATCACTGAGGCTAAAAAGCCACCCCTTTCCCTGCTCCTCAGATTTGTGACACCTTCCCCTTTAGTCTCAGCTTTTTCAGTCAGATATCAGTTTAGGTGAGGGTTCATAAACAAATTGTCTTCAAATTACTTTTTCAAGTTTTTATGAGGAAACGAATCAGCTGTCTTGTTAAATTCAAATTCTATTTTATGTTGGTTTTCTTATAGCCACTAAAAGCCCAGTCTGTCCCCCCCATCATAGCAAAAACATTCCTAAGAACTACAAAGGGAGCATGAACATGTTCGCAGGTTTGCAATGTGTTTATCTGTTCAGATTTGCTTTTTATAAATCTTTGAAATTTTTCTGCTGTAACTTTTCACAGCAGACTATCCTGCTCTCTTAGTGATTCTTGACAGATCCTGTATAAATTTTTGGTTCTGCATCAATAACAAGAATCATTATTCATAGTAACAATGTACATCACAGGGTTTTCCTGGCATTCACCACTGAACTTGCTGAACTGTCCTACCCTCCTCTCTCAATAATTATTTCTGGACTTACACAGAAAAGAAGAAAGTGGTTAGAAAAACTGGAAGAAAAAAGATAATTTTCTCCCAATGGATTTTAATGATGAGGGTGGGGAAGAATGTCAGTTACAGGAAGGCAGAAAGGAGGACCTATAGTTACTGGAAAAGAGTTTCATTTGTGTCATAAATGAAAGCTTGTTTTTGAACAAACCTTAGTCTGTCAAAATTATGGACAAAGATTTTGTTAAAAATATACCAAAAAAATGTTCCCTAAAATAGCTTTTGCTTTTGTTTAGCTTCCATTCTTCCAACAACTACATTAGCCAATAAGCACAATTTCCTATATGCATTGTTTATTTACATAAAGGAAAGAAATAGCAGGAGAAATGTAATCTAATAAATTAGAGCAATGGACAGTAAATCCAATTCTATATCCAGTTAAGTCAATAAGAATTATTCTGCTGAGTTCACTGGATAGAAGAAGCAGCCTGTGATTGAGATGTCATAATTTAAGCAGTGAGAAACAAAGGAACACGCGAGCAAAAAGCAAGAATTGCACAAATACAGCAATGGCAGAAAGAGAAGCCATACATTTTAACTCCCATTTTGTTTTGTTTTGTTTTTTTAAAATGAGCTTTGAGAACACATTTTGGCAATGCTGAGTTATGGAGGTGTCTTCACAGGAGGACAAGCAATACATTTAATTTGTCGGCTATAAAGGTGGTTTAACAACAACTTAAGTCCTAAAATCTAAGATTTTCTCTCTCTCTTTATCAAGAAAATCTGCCACTGGATGAGGATGTTATCTCAGCAGGGATGATATTATTATTTTGCCATATCACCTTTCTTCCCCACTGCCTTTCCATCTGCTTTATTGAGAGGGTTTGATTGCTGTCAGGGAGCTGGATGGAGCCTTGCAAGAGCCTGAGAAGGAAGCAGGCAAGGGATAAATAACAAGTGAATGGGGAAAGGGTAAAGTGAGCCTGGAAGAAAAGGAAGGAAGCAGAAGTATAGGTGGCACATTTGCCTCAGCTGCAGGGGCTAGTTATTACCTGGTCTATGGACACATATTCATCCTTGTTCACCTATGTACTTCCAGTCTTTGCTTTCTGGAGTATTTTCTTTGTGAGACACAGAATCTTTGACAAACTTTCCAGCCTTTCTTGAATCATCCCTGATCATTATTTAATTAAACTGAGCCACTTCAGGATCTTACTCTGAAAATAAGAAAGCTGAAATAGGTCAAGCTACCTTTAAAAGCATATGAACAAGATATAATGTTGTTGCTTTTCCTGATGAACTTTTCAACTTTGTTTCTCCACAACACTGTTTTTGCTGCCTTTATTTCTTCCATGGAAGCCTTAACAATGTACTACCTGATCCTTAGCCCTCAGTGTAACTGTAAATACAGAGTTCAAATATATAATAACACTATATAAAAGACTATTCCCAAATGACTGATTTTGCATAACCTAGGGAAGAATTAAGACCTTACTCTTGTTGGGCAGGCTCCCTCAGGCCTTGGTCTGTTCTGATGAGAGTGCTGTCCTTGAAGATAAAAGCTTTCTCTGAGAAAGTAACTGGTCCATTTATTATTTTTTTTTTCCTTCAAAGACTAAAGGGAATTTTGGGAAAGCCAGCCCACATTCTTCAAAGACTGCCTTCCTCTGCCAATATAGCAAACAGTACTCCCAAGTAATCTTTAAAATAAGTTATTGCTGCTTGTTGTCCAGAAGCCCACTTCTATCCCAGGAGCTGCATCTACTGAGAGAAATGGGGACAATTTATGCCAGATTAATTTGTCAGGACATCAGGAAAAAGTAACTGAGCTTGTATTAATGTAAATATTCAGTCCCTGTAAAAAAGGTTCCCTATGAGATGCAGACATTGAAGATGTTTGCTGTTCTGGCAAATCTGCAAGACTCCAACCCATCTACCTCAGAGAGAATCAAGCATGGAGACAGTTAGAAATCTCAAGGAGTCTACATTTTTTCCAGAACCCATTTAAGCTTTTTGTGGTTTTAAAAGCTCATAAATGACTGCTGATCCATATCAGTGAGTGTGACCGTCTGGGACAGTCAAGGTAAGAAGCTTTAGTTTTTGAGACAGATTGAATCTCAATGTTTTTTGATGAACACTGCAGCTCCTATAAATCATATGGATCAGACCCTCCTTCTTTTGGAGGTTTTATTAATTCCTTCCTTATTTTAAGGTTACCTGCACTTCTATTTTTTAAAATACCAATAGAACTGCTGCTGACTTCTTTCCACCAGATGGCACTGGAGACTGTAATCCATAGCCACTCTCTATATGTATGTGTCTATATATATTTGTATAAATGTATGTGCATATAAACACAGGTACAGGCATGTATTTGCTGGGGCAAACGTGTGAGTGCTAGACACCTGCAAGCCTCACCAACTTTACTTGTTTACTTGTTACTTTACTTGTCACTTTACTTGTCTCTTATCCTACCACAGAGGAAGAGAAAAACCAAATGACCTTGATAGAAATAGTCCTTCTATACTTGACACAGAGAATCATAAAATGTTTTGGTTGGAAAAGACCTTTAAGATCATCAAGTCCAACCGCTAACCCAGCACTGCCAACTCCACCACTAAACCATGTCCCTATCTGCATGCATGGTAGCAGCACTTTGTACTATTTAAGATAAAGATTATAAAAGAGACAATGCATATTATGAACTTTTAATTTCTAGGAAAGTTTACAATAGTCACTTTCTTCTGAATTGCAATACCTGCTGCCTCGTTCTTCTTAAATTCATTTAATTTATTGAAGAATTATTCCTTGGAATCCAAATCTGAAATTTTTTCACTCCAAGCATTCCAAATTGCGATATGGGATGTCTACCAAATGCTACAGTAGAAAATAGAAAGAGAATGCTTTTTCTATCCTAAATGGTTACCTTCTTTATCTTAATTTGACCCTTCAATAGTTTGATCAAACGCCTTCACTGTAAGAGTACTACAGAGAGAAGAAATTAGTAACACACACAGAAAAATTGGTTTAAAAGAAATTGGCAAACACCACTCATAAAACGTTCATTATAGTGTGGGTTATATGTTCAAAACCCACTTGACAAATTTTATTGTTTTTCAGTGTTCCCATTTCTTTTCTTCATAAATTCTCTGTTGTTTCAGTTTGCTTTAGAAACAAAATCTCTCCTTGATATGACGAGTCTTACTGCGGGGTTTGTCAGCTGACTCCTCAACGTCCGAGGTCTTCTTGCCTTCATAAACATGTGAAATGCAATTAATGGTTTGAAGAGCAACCATATTTAATTGTTACTGTAATGATCTTGCTGGGAAGGTGCTGTTTTATGCTGCAATGTAGATTAAAGTTATATGATTATCCATTGCGAACAGTTTATCACATCCATAAACTCTTTTCTGGTCTTTGATTAATTTCCAAGCTATTTTAATTTCTGACATTTTTCATAATTCCTAATGTTTTTCCTCTCCATGTTTTAAAGAGCTTTCTTAGCTTGCAGTATTATTACTACTTTGTGGCAATTCCTGTCATCTACCTCCACAATAAGAGACACAACAGAAATGGTGCCATCTTAGATAGTCTAGATGCAAGAAAAAATCGTGTTGAATTTTTTTCTTCATCTGTCACTTTCCAGCTGTTCCCCCCCTCCTGATCACGTGTCACAACAGTGACACTGCCCCCTTCTCAGCCTGTGCTTTTAAAGCATTGATTTCCAACCCTTTCCGAAATGGACAGGTTGGTGCCAGTTCCTGCTGAAGGCATCTTCAGCCTGTCTGAGCTGGGACCCTGAGCAATCCTGAGTATATTGAAAACTTGCATGGGAGCCAGCAAAAAAAAAAATAATTAAAAAATAAAAACGCATTGCTGTTTATGATGGGTGTCCAGAAACCAACAACAAAGAAAAGGAATGGTGAGTGAGTTACTGACAAACCCAACATGCCAAAAAGCAATCTGAGAGTCACCATTTGGGTATCCTCAATGTTAACCTTGAGAGAGTGAGAACTTTAATTCCTAGGATCAGTAAAAAGGGGACAAAGCTTTTATGAGACAGGAAAGCCGCTCTTCATTCAGAAGGCTGCAATTTTGTCTCATAATATACCAGTATCTCTGCTCCACATGGTATCCTGCAGAGTGGGCTCTTGGTGCAAGATGCTGAGCATGGTACCCACATTGCCATTGTCAAGCTTCAGGTTGAGCCTGCTTCACATGCTATATTAGCTGCAGCATGTGTGGGAGACAATAAATCATGCTGCTTAAAAATGTTGCAGTAATCAATGACCAGGAAAGATAGATAGTGGACTAGGGAGAGGTGCAGAAATAGGTCTTATCTTGGTACAAGAGATGGAGGGGGATGCCAGTTAATTGTTTTCTTCAGTCATTAATGTAATTTCTTCAAAGCACACCATAAAAGACGTTTTAATGTCTCATCCTTTAATTCTCTTTTGTTTCCCCTTCTTCATTCCTTGTAAATGCATTGGCTTGTTGGCTTGATGGTACTTAATTTGTACATTTTTGCTTAATTTGATGAGCTGTAAGTGCTCTTTTAGCCTACTGTGAGTGTTCGATAATCCAAAGTGGCTGTGAAGTATATAAGTCCTGTTGCTGCTTTACAGTGCCTGATTAAAACAGAAATAATGTATTATGAAATCCCACTCAAATGTCTTTACTGGATCACAGTTATCCATCATCATTCAGAGTTAAAAACTGCTTGCTGGTCTATTTTTTTTCTTTCATATCAGTCTACATTAATAAGTGCGATGAAGTTAAAGCAGTAGCCTCCTCGTGGTTCTCTGATGTTTTCTAACATCCAATTTTACATTTCAATTTAGTGGTAATGTCCCCATCCGTTCTCCTGTGCCTGGCCAGTCCAGAGTTCTGTCTCAAACTAACTTTTGGTTAGATTCCTCAGTTTCCTCATGTCGAAAAACGGGAATTTTAGTGTTTTCTCAGCACCTGTTTGAATGCATAATTGATCATGTTAGCAGAGCATTTTAGACCTCCAGGCACTTCTTTTTTAGTGAAAGAAAACCTATCCTCTTTTTTTTTTTTTTTTTTTTTTTTTTTTTAAGAATGCAGGATAGATTATTTTCTAGCTTTGTCTGTATGACATGTAAGTGACAATGTTTTTTTCTACCTTCCCCCCAAGTCCCCTCCCCAGTGGAGAAGCAGCCCAGCTAGCTGTGTGTCTGCTCAGACCTGCCTCTCTACAAAAAAATGCACACTTGCAAACTGCTGAGCAGAGCGTGATAATACCATCCTATGTACTATGTATCAGGAAGGATTTCTACGTGCATCACTTGCAAAGACGTATTTCCTAGATAAGGACTCCCTACTCCTCCTCCTTCTCCCCTACATGCTTTTTTTTTTTTTTTTTTTCCCTTTTAACATGGCCCTTAATATCAGGATGCTCTAACCTACTTTTATTAAGAGGTTAAATGAAGCCAGAATGCTCCAGAACAGTGTTCTGTCTCATCGACCTCCCCTCCAGGCTGTGTTCTGTAATTTCTCCCGCTGTGCTGAATTGATGCTCCTCTCTCCGTGTGTGAAATAAGCAGTCGCTTCTTGCAAGGAGACACGCTGCCTTCTGAAGTGCCCATTCAGCACCTCAGAGGGCAAACTGTCTGGCAACAGGGGTGTGATTCGAGGGCTGTGCTATCTGGAAAAGAACAAAAGAAGGGAGGTGCAAGGGAAATGAGGAGATAAACTGAAGAAACGGGGGAGAGGCTTAGGTTAGGGAACAAAGGCTAGCGAGAGAAGAATGTTAAAATTGTTGGCACTGTGAAGGAGTACCCCAAACATAGCAGGTTCTTTCAGACAGATAAAACATGCCAGGCAGGCTTACTCATACCAGGTAGCACTCTGCTGTGAAAATAGGTCCCTTGAAAGCAAGTACTATGCTGCACTGGTGCATATCTTTTATTTTAAGTGAAGATAGATTCTACTGAATGATAGAATAGCTGCAGAAAAAAACCAACAGCAAATACAAAAAAACCCAGGAAGGTGGCCTTCCCTTCTGCCTCCCCAATGTATAGGAAAGCTGAAGCTTTTCCCTCAAAGACTTGTTGAGATTCAGTTCCAATTTATTTAATATAACAATATATAATATTACAACATATTAAGCCGTACTCCTATTTAAAAATTTAAGTTCCAAGTTTTTCTGTCCATTAAGATTGATAGCTAATGCTGCTTTGCTAACCCATCTTTCTCACTCCACCATCACAAAGGTATTTTGGAATCAGATTGCATCGATTGTGCAGCTGGGACATGTACAAGGGGACTGTACTTAACCCTTGGAGCACTTAACTTGGAGCACTGCATAGGAGTTGGAACAAAAAGCCTGGAGAGACAGAAAAAGTTCAGTGTTATTAGAAGTCATTATTTTCACATCAGAGTGCCTGAAGAGCACATGTCTGAGCACAAAAGCCAGGACAAGCAGCCTGTGCAGCCATGATCTGAGCACATGTGTCCAGTTATCTGGTGCAGTCATGAGCAGTGCCACTTTGTACTGCATGACCCTTGCTGGCCAGAGGGGTCCACATCTCTTTTCCGTTACAGTTCCAGCATTCTTAGCCTTTCACAACATAAATATCATTGCTTTCTCTCCTCGCCAAGGTTAGTTTGCTTGGACATGAGCAGCTTCAGTCCTTGCTGCTGCTTCCTTGCAGCTCTCCTGTCTCAGCCCTCTGATATCTGATACCAAGGGAGACCCTTTTCTGAGAGTATCAATTTCAGGTAGGGAACCCTTTCAGAAAAGGATGTTTTTTTATGAACAGTTTTGGGTCATTTTTTTTAATTTAGAGGTGGAAAAACCCTGAAGCCCTGCACTTGTCTTCTCTATGCATCTTTTGAAATCGTGTTGTTTGCAATAATTGATTGAAAGGAAAGCTGGGTTGTTAGGAAATAAGATTAAGCTCTGAAAAAGCCACATGCAAATTACAAAAAATGCCCACTGAGGTATCAGAAGCACAACAAAATTTGTCCGACTTTGGGATTTACTACCACACTAATGCCTGTATGTCTTGCAAGCTATGCCAGTCTTTGCTGGCTGCTCACAAACTCCTATCATCACTTTTCCCAGGTGCCAGTTGTCACCTGAGCAGCATGCCTTGCCTCTTCCAGAAGGTTTCAGACAATCCCCAGCCCAGCAGCTGCCTCCATTTCTGTCTTCCACTTAAATGCTTGGTGTACACAGTAAATCACAGACACACAGGTGGCACCCATAGTCCCTCATAGTGAATTTGTGCTGTGGGGGAGCACCACTGTGGGCAGGGAGGTGGGAAAGGGCATGCAGCTCCACTCTTCAGGGCTGTGCGGAATCGGGTGGCCTCCTCTTGCTGTCAGGGTAGCTTCTGATGGCCTCTCATCTTGCTGGGAGAAGGCAGTCATTGGGGCTGGACTGAATTTCACCCAGGTTTTGGGGATTAGCACATATGGCAGGGAAAGCTGAGTCATCTGCCTTTTCCAGAGGGCTAATTAGAAATGCTTGCAGCTGATGAGGAGAGCCACCAGGAACACGAGGTTTTATGTGAATCCTTTTACCTAGTCCTGGTTGCTGCCTCAGGAGAGCCTGGATGTGTGGTACTCCATCATAGAGTCATTTTTCAATTCCAAGGAGAGAAGCTAGGCAGCTGAGAAAGAAAACTGTAAGTAACAACCTCTGCTTTGGATCTAACTCATTTGGCAAGGTGAAATTAGGCTTTAATTTTTCAAAAGTGGTTAATTATCATAGTCAGCAGTTTCTTTAGTATTCTTGATATGTGGTCTCATGTTTGCTGTTGCTGCAACTTTACTGGTGGTTTTAGGCTCTGTATGTGTCCTTTGTTATGAAATTCCAACTTTTACCTTCTTTTATTTTAAACTTTGTCAGCATGGAGCTCTTGGGTTGCAAGGTGCAAATGTGCCATGACTGCAGCCCTTAGACATACCCCATTAATGGTGTGTGATATTTTCCCTTCATCTCCTAGGAGCTGTAGTGTAGAGCTTTGCTGTTCCTCTTGCCCTTCTTCATTACTCGTGAGCTCTGGAGTGTCTCTGTAAGGAGCACATTTACTGATGATGTGTGTGGATTTCAGTGCAAACTGAAATTGTAGAGAAACTGATCAAGAGACACCTGGGAAATCACTGCCCATCATCACTGCATGCTAGACTGCTTGGTGAATGCTAATACCTGTAAGCAAATCAGCCCAATAACTAGGTAACTTCTGTTAATCTCCATTAAAATTCAGGAACCTTCTGTGTAAGGGTACGAAACTTAGGACAAGAAAGACCCTTTCTGTCTCTGTTGTTAACTCTTTGAGGGACTTACTATGTTTCTGTGCCTTTTGGTGACTTAGAGTTCCTTTTTCTGAAGTGGTTGTATCTGTTGTTCTCCCTAAAATGGATGGTATTAGGTGCATTCCATAAAAAAAGCTTTCACTTTGCATGCATGTTAAGAGCTTCCCTGGAAGATCTGTAAACCAGCTGGTGCAATTTGTGCTGTATGTATCCTTGGTGTGATTGCAGCCCTGGCCTTTTGCATGCAACTGCTCACACGGTCTAAGTACTTGCTTGACACGTGACGTTCAGATATTCTGCACAGCCCCTTTGAAAATGTAGCCTACTGTGCCTTCCTTGAACGCTCCATTTAGGAAATAACAATGAAAGAGGCTTGATGTGACACTGCTTGGCCATTTGAAGTGGCAGAGTGCTTTCAAGCACAAAAGACTTTATGTTGATTTTTCTTTTGTCTTAACTGAATTCTTTGAGAAGAGCAGGAAGGAGGCAGCTTTGTGAGGTGAGTAAATGATAGCTAGCCCAGTTGTGGGTATGAGGAAATAAGGTTGTACGCACAAACTCATGCAGGGTAATAGTCTACTTCAACAGTAGGTTCCCTTGCTAATTTGGAAAGCCATTCCATCTCTGGCTTGATTCCATTTCAACCTCAAGCTGTGAATAAGGAGGGCTTTTAAGTTGTCGTTTTGTTAAAGCCAGCTTTTAAAACACAAGAGGAAGAGACGTCAATTACCGGAGCAAACAAACCTGTGGAAATTCTTCTCCCTGATATGTAATGCAACACTGACAGCAAATGTTACACGATTTTACTTTGGGGTTTTTTTAGTTATTTATTTGGGTTGTTTGGGTTTTTTTTTTATTCAGCATGGTTTTTCAGGTAAAGTCAAAATTAAAGTAGTGAGTTAACTAACCGTAGCATGCAGTATTACTGGATTTGTATTTACATTTTTCAGTACCTGAGGGAACCATTTCTGGGGCTAAAACAAGGTGTCATTTTGCCCTTTTTTCATGGCATTTTCTCCAAGCAGGAAATGAAACCATATTAAAGCAGTGTGTTTCAACCTACTGTATGACTCCCTGATGTATTACAGAAGCCTGGCAGAAAAAACAACCCTGTTTTTAACCAAAAACTTAATATCAAAGGAAGGTAACTTCTGAATTGTGTGGATTCTCTCTTAAGATCTAAAAGACACAACTTGGAAGGTAACTTTCTCAGAAATTACTGATAACTAATTATTCCAGGAGCATCTAGGGAAAGGCCAAGATTTACTCCATAACAAAAAGCATACCTTCAAGTGGTATAAACTACCATCATTTGATTAACAACAGCAGAAATATGCCTGTTCATCAGTTGAGGTTCTTGGCCTATAACTTGCTAAACTAGCAGCTGCATGGTTCTACCTTAGTATTTCTAATGATTAAACTGACAATCAACACACACATTAAAAGTATAGGCTAGCCTTTTCTTTCTATTTTGGATAGAGCAGTGTAATTTTCTATCTGTGTACCTGACTGTAGACTTTTAATGCTTCATTTGAGCTTACACTGACAACAGGGGTCCAGGCCACCCTTTTTTAGTCACACAAGTGAGTGAAAACTGTACACTCATGTCTGAGGATAACTCATTTCCCACGTTTGCTTAATATACATGTATTACGTTGCAATCTCAACATACTCAATAGGATATGCTTCCTAGAAATAAAACACGTGGTCAAACATGGTCAGTATGCATTCTGAGATGAAATTATGATATTTGAATGCCTTTGAATCCCAAAGGTGTTGCAGTGTTTTTATAGGGTTGCCATTTTAATAAAAAAAAATTGTATACAAAATGAATGGTGCACAATTGCCTGCCTTCCTCAGAGCTATTAAGGAAAAGGGATATATTAACAAATTCATCCTCTTAGCCAATATCTAGCACCTCTTCCACTAAGATTAATTTTCAGCCATATTTTTTTCTCGTGGATGAAACCATGAAAGACTGCGTGGCATAAGAATTTGAAAGTATATATAGACATTTCGCTTTCACAGTCCAATGTGAAGTAATAAGCATTAGCTCTCTGCCCTTCCCACACAAACTGTGGGGGAAGATGGAGGAAGGATATTTGGTTTGTGTGCAGTGTGAAAAGCTTAATTTCTTGGTGTTGTACTTACTTTTATTGGAGTCTTTCCCATAGAAATAATGAGAAAACAGGGAAAAATAAACTCTTTTGTAACTCTAAACAGGAATACTGAGAACAGCGATTCAGTTGCAGCTGAGTCAATGAAGCCTGAGTTCTGATGGGTTTGGCTCTTGCATCCTCTTCACTTCCCTACCTCCCCATCATCCTCCTGTTGCAATGCCGACATGTCTTCCTGTTTCCCCATTTGAGCTCTTATTATCTCTTGTAAAACCTCTCTAACCTATTCCCCACTCAGGCCCTTCAGGTCTGGAAGTCAATCATACTGTGTCTGCGTCAGAGCTACATGTGGTTTGAGTTGCTGCCTGGTAGTGGGGTGCCAAATGGCAACCCGGGCTATGATAACCACCAGCCTTTGGGTGCTTCATCAGTGGTGTCCATCTTCCTGTCTGAACTTCCCTTCTGCCCCTGTAATGGGGGGAAAAAAGTGTATGAAAAAAATACACCCTGACCTCCATCTCACTCTCAAATTTGATAAAGTTAACCAATGGGTTCTGAAATTATTAGCTGTGATCTGTTAAACAACAGAAGTACCTTGTTTCCCTAAAATATTCAAACAGGCAGAAAAAGTAGGAATAACAGGAAAATAACAGGAAAAAAACAGGAAAAAGTAAAAATTCCGTCAGTTTAAAAACAAAACAAAACCACAATGAAGAAAAAACCCCAAGAAAACCAAACCCTAATAAAAACAACAAACCACACAGATTATTATTAATCACTCTTCTTTTGGTTTTGGGAGGGGACAGGGCTGGTGTGGGTTTTGGTGTTAGTTTTATTTAGTGCTTTGGGGGTTTCTTTGGGTGAGTGGGGTAGGGTTTATGTTGGTTTTTGTTGTTTGGGGTTTTTTTTTAAGTTGTTTGGTTGCTTTCACAAACTGAAAATATTTGCTCAAACCAGAGTTTAAGGAAGCAGCTCCTGCAGGTGCACGGTGTATTCCTAGATGTGTTTTTCTTAGAAATATGAATTTTTTTTCAAGAGGGTTGTACAATGAAGCCACTATGGGGAGAAGGGACAAGGTGTCACTCCAGGGTGAAGGGGCTCAAAATGCATTCTCTGGTACTGTTGCTGTGGAAAGGAGGGCAGGAAGATGGGCTATCAGGGAACTTGCTGCAGCACTGTTCTCACATCAAGGGAGGAAGCAGGTCTCTGCACCTTTGACATTTTAACTTAAAGCTACTGTCCGTGTTACAGCAATGCAGTTAATACCAGCGAAGCAGTATGGGATACCTGTTACAAATCTGGCACATCCTTTGAATTTTGGGTAACTGAGACTATGTTTATAGTGTGAGACACAGTGGCACGTCCTGGACATTCCTGAGTGCATGGGTTCAAGAGGAGTGAAATTCTGCTCCCTCAACCCATTTGCTGCTGAGCAGAACTGTTGAGCACCCCCAGTATACTTTGCCACTTAGACATAACCTCTGCACACCAGAACTTTAGGTATTGGGTGTCTGCTGCAGGAGGAAGGAGACAACAAGTGAACTCATGGAATTTTAAGTAACCTTGGAGTGTTTCAGGGGCCATGAAAGCAGATCTTAAGAGATGATTCAGTGCTATACCTGAAGCATAAAATGTGAACACTGAAACAGGCTGAAAAACATCAGCATGTCAGACTGAACAAACAAACAACCTACCCACAAACAACAAGGTCCTCCACCGGATCAGTGCCTGTTATGATTCTAAGATACTCTGAGGAGCAGTTTGTAGATGAGAGCTAGGCATGTATCACAGGCTGCGTAGCTGCAGGCTTCTCTCTTTCATCTCTCAGTCCATTTCCTGAGATTTATCTGGAAATTGCAACTGACATCATGCTAGGCAGGAATTGAAGGAGAAATAGTTCCTACAGGTAAAAGGTTACTGATTCAAACTACCCTGGTTGTAACAAAAACAATAAAAAGGGTGATGTGGTGGAGATGTTCTGTCTGGACTGCATTAAAACAGTACATTGATGCACTTACAATGCATCTAACTAAGTTATATGTGTAGCGAGGAAATCTGAAATGGACTTGTAGGATCATACCTAAACTGAGGAATGGCTTAAGAAGATAATATTTAAACTGAAGTGTGGCTTCAGTTGTAAATACCAGTCAAAATTGGAATCTCTTGGAGGTTCAGAAAGCCAAAATACATACTTAAGGGATAAAAACAGGTTTGGAAAAAATTATTATTTTCAGTCTCAGTGTTTTACCCGTACAAACGCTTCCTTAATTGATGTAGCTCTGCTTTGATGTGGATCTTTCAACTTCTGAATTTCCTCCTAGTGGGTACTGGAATATAAGCTTAATGTGGTGCTACGTTTTAATTGTCTGCTCAAGCAGACAATTGAAGTAAAACATTGTACAGTGAAATTGCATTGCAGTAGAAACAGAAGGTGTGTGGTGATGGGGAATCAGCCTCTGAAAGTCTCAATCACTTCAATGTGAAATTGCTTCAGTGAAGTGAAATAGCTTGGGCCAGTGTGGGAAGGAGCAGAACCAAGGAGGAGCAGAGCCTGTGGTGGTGAGCTATTTCTCCCCCCTCCTCGTCTCCCACCCCCACATAATTCACTGATTATAGACAGGGCTATTTTCTTATTGCTCATTTCTGCTTGTATTTTTACCTTTTTAAAAGATGTTGCTTACAGCTTCATTATTTCAGTCCCATAAGCACTGCAGAACAGCACAGGAAAAAAGTTTTCCAGTGCATGCTGACTACTAATAACCTTTGCTGGGTCTGAAGACTAAGCAGTGCAAATATCTGTCACTTATACCATCAACATGTTGTCTTTCCTGGTGGGAATGTGTGAAATGAATGCATTTGACTGCTGGCTGTAGTGTATAAACACGTATAGCTTTCATATCTAAATGGGATATTAAGCAGCCCTTGCAAAAAAACAAGATGAAACAAAAATACCTCTTCTCCTTTAAGTAACTCAAGAGAATATGAGTACCAGCTTCAAAAAACAAAGGCAAAAAATTCTCATGTTTGCAACACTAACATTCATTTTTACTGAGTCAGTGGTGAGTTGTACTGCCCTTCTATCTCACCTTTAGGATAGCGGTAAATCTTGCTGGGCTGGTGAGCCAATATCATCTAAAAATAGCCTGTGTCTGAGTGGGAAATGCATACAGCTCTGTTCTTGCAGCCTGCCTGTGAGACTTCTGTCAACCTGTATTAGATTCCAAATACTTGGGTAATTTCTTAGATGAAAGTGCAAATGCCCTCCGTTATATTTAGTGGAGGTTTTTTGTGAGGGCAGAAGTGGGCCAAGATTTAATAAGTAGACTCAGCCCAAAGCAAAAGTGTTCTGAGTGATAGGCAAAAGAATCCATTTTGTGCTGAGATGATACCATTAAGACAATACACAAAGCAGACATAGTGCACAGGTATTTCTAGACCCTGCTGGAAATGTAATTGTAAATTCTGCCTGCAAAGCTATGAATTTCTTGAAAGAGTTGTCCTGCTCTATCTCTCTGTACTATTGATCTGTGTTTCTATTCCTTTGGTCAGATAGAGGGAACTTAAATTGGAGATTGCTAGTAAGGGATTTAACAAAAGAGCTGCTTCAAGATTTCCACCGTGGGTCTTGATAGCATAGAAAAGGTGATTTAACCTAGGAATGCCAGCTATTATACATCGTTGGGTTGGTGTTATCCTTCACTGAAGAGGCAGATGCTAAGCTAGATTTTAGAGAAAGGCAGTGTGAGTAGCAATTTTATCATGTTTAGCAGGTTACACTAATCTTACCCACACTGTAGAAAAGCATTGTCAGTAATGCAGTGCTTGAGAACTTTTGAGTTACTTTTAAAATATACTATGTCAATAGTGATTTTTGGCGCTTTTTTGAAGCAAAAATTCTGAGGATCACTTCTGTATGGCAGGTGTTTATCTATACCATGTTCCTTTACTAAACTGCAGCATTACTTGTTTACCAGCTTTATGAAAAGGTGGATTAACCTGGGTACGGGGCTGCACAAACACAGCCAGATTATTCCTGTTGTCTCTGCGTCAGACATCAGCAATCTGATTGCTTTGGATGGCAGTGTGCTGTGCCATTTACATCCTCTGGGTCTCCTGTTCTAGTTCAGGGCTTAGTGCTGCATTGCCTCATGGGCATGACTCAGGCAAGGTCTGAAGTAACAACTTCACCTGTTCGAGCTGAAGAAGATGGTGTGACCCTGTACTGGTTTAGGGAAACATGCAGCATATGTTTTTCTTATTCATTTTGGCATGAAAACAAATACTGAAATCCAAATAAAGATGGTGAATGAAGTGCCACGCAGTAACTGGCTCTAGGTATGAAGCCTGTTCAAGATGCAGAGGCAGAAGCCCTGGGCTTTTTGGTATGTATCAGAAGTAGGTTACTTGTTTTCTAGGCTGCACTGTCTCTGAGTGCCAAAGGCACGTTACTAATGTGCACTATTATATCATACACTATTATAGTGATATACATTACTAATTGACATTCCAAACTAGAAAAACAGATAAATCAATTACTTGTAAGCTAGATGCTAAGCCATTGGGTGATGGTGCTTCCTAAGTCTTAGTAAATTGTTCAATGTTTTGTGACACTGCAAGTGTCAGTTCAATGCTTCTCACTGTTTGAAGAGGAGTGGAAGTAGGTTGGTAATATTTCTTCTTGCAATATATTGTTAAGGAAGTGCCTTCCTCTGACATTCAGAGAGACTTGGTATTGTAACTCTGAAAGGACATTGCCATTTAACAATCTATTTCAGATTTATCTTGCATAATATGAATTATAATGTTTTCCTAGGTATGGTATAGTTCAGCTTTTCATCCTTTAAGATGCAGATGACCTATTGATTAAGACACTTGTATATAACCTGGATGTCCTCAGTACAAATGGTGTAAAAACAAGCCCTTTTTCCCACCTGTTGTGGTTTGGGCCTAACATGACAACAAAGAACCAGCCATGTGGCCGCTCACTCAACTCCCTGCTCCCCTCCCTCCCCTGCCCCCCCTCTGAAAACACACTGGGATGTCGAGGACCAAGGCCAACTAGAAACTCATAGTTTGAGACAAAGGGCAAGGAGTGTTCTTCACTGATTAAGGTCACGGGCAAAACACAGTCAACATGGGGGAAAAGCAGTAATTTAATTTCACACTAATCAAATGCATGCAGGACACAGGCAACACACAGAGCAGTGCTTACATACCTTATCCCCACCCCTCCCTTCTTCCCAGGCCCAAATTACTTTGTTCCGAATTTCTCTCCCTCTTTCCCCCCAGCAGCACAGGTGGACAGGGGATGGGGTTTAGAGTCTGTTCACAGTCTGATGGTTCCTGCTGCTTCTTCCTCCTCAGGAAGAAGGATTCTTTACAGTCCTCCCCTGCTTCCCCATGGGAGAGTCATTCATGAACCTCTCCTTCATGAGTCCTTCCCATGAGGTACAGGCCCTCAGGAGCAAGCTGCTCCGGCTTGGGCTTCCCACAAAGTCATGGCCTGCTTCAGGAACAGTCACGTCTCCTGTCACGGGATCTTCCATGGCTGCATGATCCAAGTCCACTGGCAGCAAATCCACATTCACCCCTCCTGGTGCCTTCAGGGAATGCTTCACGACGTTCCTCCATGAATGCAGGGGGGCAGTCTGCCATCTCACAATAGGTTGCAGGGAAACTTCTGCTTGGGCACCTTCTTCCCCTTCTTCCTCATCAACCACTGGATCTTCACCCTGGCACTGCTCTTCCTCTCCAGCTCAGCTCTTTTCCAACTGCTTGCTCAGCTCAGGTCTTATATCAGTTCATTCTTATGTTAATCGCAGAGGCGCATCTATTGTCTCTCTAATGGCTCCTTGGCTTTCTGGTTTTGGATCAAGGGTTGCTTCTCAGCTTCTTACTGGTGCCACCCGTGGGCCCCTTCCCTACTACCAAACAAGCTGCCAAACCAAACCAGCACACCACTGCCTCCAATAGCTTTAGAAACTACAAAAATAATGTCTATTTTCTCCATAGGTTGTGTTGTGGGCTTTTTTACGCTTTGCTCTCTAAGTCTCCTATGATGTTGAAAATCCTGAAATAAAAAGGTTCTCTTAAGTTCTGTTTCTGACTGTCATTGACGTACAGATGATCCAGGCCTGCAAAATATTCAAATACAGGTTTTAATTAATCTCTGTTCAGGAAAGCACTTAACTGTATGCTGAAATTTTAAGGGCAAAAATAAATTCCATTTAACTAACCTTACACATTCTCCACAACTAAAAACATGCTTTTAATAACTGCAACTACTTTGCAAAGGTAATTCTGCATGGAGAATTTGAGACTCTCTCCTGGTTCTATTCTTTGTAAACATAAGCAGATTGAATTCCCTGGGTTTTTAGAATAAGCTCAAATATATATATTTGGATGTGATTGGGTTTATTCAGTATTAGGAGCAAAGGAAGTTTTTTCTGTTTGTTGTTACCAGAGAGATGGTAGAGATGCTTTTTCCAGAGCCATTCCCCTTGTGACACAGTGGGTGAAGAACTTGTGATCTCCAGCTAAATCTGCCTGCATCAATAACTAGTGGGTAGCTGTTGAGCCTTAGAAGTGACTGAACTCAGCCATTAGAAAGAGGGAAAACTTATCTCAGCATTTCCTCAGCCTCCTGCCTGTCTCAATTTTGTGAAATTTAGAGATTATTAGATTAGAAGATTAGCTGATGGGAGGGGGGACTATGAATAGAAAATTTTCTTCCCCCTTCCTGTCTCCCCCTCCTTTTCTGAAATAGTAAAAAAAAAAATGCTGACTGGACTTTTGATCTCTTTGAAAACACTCACTCTGAGCCTTACTCACTCTGAGAGGCTAGTCACCCTTAAGGTTAAGAAGCAAAGCATGTAGCATTAAAAAATTCAGTCCTAGTATACTGAGGTACAAATAATCTGCTCTACTTTAGCACACCAAATTAGAGTTGGTTTGATTCTGAGCTAGTCTTCCTAAGCCTCTTCTAGGGAGATGGGCCTTGCAGAAGCCAGTGCAGCTCATCCTGAATCAAGCTCTGAGAAAGGCCACGTAACTCACTCTCTGGAGGCACCTGTTTACCTCCTGTGTTTACAAAAAGAGCCTTGGGAGATTACACTGCATTTTTGGAAACCCAGCTTGAGGACCCAGATTTAGGTGAGATCCTACCCTAAGGTAGTTGGAGGACAGATTGTTTCCCTTTTATATTTTGGAGGAAATTACAGGTTGTGGAACCACAAGTGTATTTGTATTCTATCTGTATTTTAACTTCCAGAGTTTCTGTTCTGTAAGGTGTCCCCAGCAGGTGATACTGGTATCCATTGCTACCTGGAGATGGAGAAGGAAGGGCAGGCTAGTTAAAACAGCTTTGCAGGGCAGCAACTTAGTTACTTTTCCTGATTGCTTTACATTCTGTATAGGGAATCAACAGCATTCTCGTTTCCTTCTATTGATTTCATTTGGCCTTGGAAAATAATTGCATGCACAGTAAACTTTGTCTGTAATCATGAAGAAACCAATTTAGAATCTGTGGACCAGATCATGCATCTAATGTTTCCTACAAAGCCAACATAAGCAGGAAGGTCACCCAGATGAAGGGCAATTCTGCTGGAGGTATTCACTGGGAGCAGCTGTAGAACTTGCTCCTGTTGCTGTAAATCTAAAGGATGTAACCAAGAAATTATGTGGCTAGGCCCTTCCTATGACTTCATAACTGCCAGGCTGCTCTTCTGGGCCAAGGGAGCTCTTGCCAACGTGATCATAAGCTTCATGCCACTCTGCTTTATGTCAGTCAGGAAAACTTACCCACAGTGAGCTTAAAAGCAGAAATGTAAGAAAAATAGTACCTTTGCATTTCTTCCTCTCGTTTTGCTCAGCATGTATCTGGGCTGATCTCAGTGTCATAATAATGCACTGATGTGTTTGCACTGCTTCTCTTCCATTAGAAAACAGATGATTTGAACCTCCGGGGATCTTAGGCTAGCAGTTGTGATCGAGGGCAAAATCCATGTCCCTTGATTTGCCTGAAAAGGCAAAATGTCTTTTATTGAGGGTGAAGGGAGAGGAAAACCCTGTTTGTTGTTTTGAACAAAATGAAGCCTCTGAAGTACTAGGAAATCAGGGGATTTATCTTTTATATTTTAAAAAGTTATTTTTTTATTTTACTTTTTTTTTTTTTACTTAGGGCAGTGGTAGAATATGGAATATTAGCTTTGTATTTTAACCACTAGGTGGAGAAAGCAAGCCTTCCGTAGTTTAATAGCATTTGTAGTATAATGCTATTCTGACCTGAATTCTGTAGATATTTTGGAGCAGAACAGTTTCTTCTTTCCTGCAGTGCTTCAGAAGGCAGAATAGCAATGAGGAGTTGAGAGTGGCTAGCTGAAAACTTACCAGAATTCACTTTAAGAAAATGTAGTAGAAGATCAGTCTTAAATATGTAAGCAAGTATACCACAGCCAGCCTCAGGTACTCCTCTGAACTGGAATTCTGAGTAAGGAGTTGGGCTGCCACTGCAAAAAGATGGTACACAGAGGACATCATCTCTTAGAGACACATCACTTGTCACATCTTCAGGACAGAAAAAAAGAGTGGAAACCTGCAGATAGCTTGTGATGGCACTCTCCTCTTTAAGAGTGAGATAGGAGTTGTTGTTCCAACATGTGTCTAAGCTCATATGTGAAGTTCAACAGTCTCTGCTGGAAAGGTTAGGAGACATTCATTTCAGCACATTCATTTCAGTCAGCAGAGGCTTCTACTTGAGGCTCTGCTCCAAGCTGGCATGGCTTGGAAGTTGACCTTGATTCTCTTGTCTTTCAGTGTCTTGACTATGAAAACACACATTAAAGGGGAGATAATGGCTCTACATGCTATTGCAAATGAGGTCTGAAGATATCAGAATGGTTTTGGCTTGTATTTGTCAAGAGGGATCACTGCAGCATTCTTCCATCTGAATGTATATGTGTGTGCGCTTCATTTCATCCAAATAAGGTAATAATTCCCCCAACCTGATGCTCCAGTCCACTAATATTGTTTTGTCTGTCTTTATTATGAAGACTTCCCTTGGCCTAGTTATGAAAGGACTTCAAATGTCAGTGGGACAGCACGTGCACCTTTTACGCAGCATAAATACTTATTAAAGAAAGAGTAGTTTTTTCTAGTACTGATCTTTCTTAAATCCCCCTCTGGGCAGCAGTGTGTTTCTGTGCTTGAGGATTGACAGAATTCTTCAATCAAAGCCAATGTGAAAACATGATAAATCTGTTCCTTCCCTATCCAGCCAAATAAAATCCTGCTCATGCTGCCCAATTTGGGGAATGAACTGACTGCCTACAGCATCACCTACTCCAGAAGAAGGGATGCTTTTGATGTTTTATATGCTTACAACCTATTATTTTGATAACTTTCTTTTAATAAGAAGCTAGTTTTGTGGTTTGGTTTGGCTTCCACAAGTATTAACTTGCCAACTGGTTCCTAAACTGTAGTATTGGTTGCAGCACCTTGAATCATTATGACATACAAGACTAAAACTTAAGTTTGATCCTGGACTAGACTCAACATTGGCTAAAATTAGTTTCTAATGAGTAGACCTGTCCCATGTAGTAAAATGCTACATAGAATGGGTCCTAAAGAGAACACATGAATGATGCATCTTGACCAGTGAAATAGCAGTCAAATTGTATTTTTCCAAGTAATTTACAGTCTTTCTGTCTATTTTGATCTTGCACTGTAGTTGAAATGAGATAATTTTGTTAAGATGCAGCTTGGGTAATTCATTTTGCAGCCTGCAGTGTGTGATGAATTCCTGCAGGTGAAAGATGACATTAAGATAACTAAATATATGGACAGAGTAAAATAAATGAACTAGTGCTGTGTTTATAAACACCTTTCAAGCTAAGAAAAGGTCCTTTTTACATGCTGTCAGCTTCATAGAACATTGCAGTTATTTGCTGGTTTCCATCCCAGTTAAATCCTTCCACTACAGAGTTACACAAAAACATTTAAAACCACAAGGACCTTATTAGAAGTTGTTCATTCCTGTAGCTCATCCAATGACACTTGCAAATGGTTTAGCTTCAGTTTTTATTTATGGTTACTATCAAATGTCATAAAGTTTGGTATTTGAGAATTTCATGTTACTTTTGGTTTGTTTTGTTCTGTTTTTTTTTAATTGGCCTGAGTACAGTAAAAGGGATGAGGTTAATTTTTATGTACATGATCAAGGTAAGAGCTGAGTTCCACTTCTCTTTTTTTAGATATCCTGCCCATGTCTGATCTTTGGTGGTCTTTCTGGCTTTCACCATTTGTCATGAAGCAGGAGAAAAAAAAAGTCACAAAGCACTGGTATTTCAATCAGTTCAAACTCTTTAAATGAAGTCAAGTTAGCTTTTTCTTAAATTACTGTATTTTTCACTTTCAGCTGTAAGATATAGTGTATTGTTAGGTGTTAAGCCTCATGGATAGATAGAAATTCTAACAAGTAATTTTCTTGACTTCATGATTCAGAAAATACATGGATTCTGTAAACTAGCTTTTCCATGAGCTGAAGAGTTTGTATATGTACTGCTGGACCATCTGCTAACTAGATTGCCAAGGGAGCTTGATTTGTGGGTTGGTGATTTGCTTCAAGCCTCACAGATAGAACTGCCATGCTTCTGAAACACTATGCAGGAAGAAAAGGAATGTTGAAGCTTAACATAAGGAATAATGCCAGTCTAGGCCTCAGCCAGGGTTACTGCTTTGTTCTCAGGGGTTATCTCAGCTCTAAAGGTAATTGTAGAATGAATATGATCCTTTCTTAGAGAAGAATCTTGACTTTTCCATATCTTTTGGAATACCTGCAGTAAAGGAAGCTGAACACCATGCTGTCATGAATAAGATTTTATATGGCTCCTCTTGCAGGTAATGTGAAGAGTCCTACAAACTTTGAAACAAGACAAATGGGGATCTAAACACTTGTCATATTTATGTGGATTCATGTCAGTTTTCCCAGAGCAGCTACTGTGTCATAAGCAAACACATCTGTTGGAAAGTGATGTGGAGAAATCAGCAGTCTTGAGATAATGATTGGACACATAGGAAAAATGATCTGGGAAGATTTAGGCTATTAGATTAGAAGAGTGGGAGGATACAATGTAGCAGCCTTCAGATGTTTGAAGAGGTGTTGTAGAAAGGAAGGTAGGAAAGGGTCTACTTTGCTTTTCATCTCAGTGACAGAGATGACAAGAAATGGTGGGCTTGGATTTCTGTGAGAGTGATTTCTTTTCCAACAGGTGACAATGCACTCGGAGAGCACTGGAACAGGCTAGGGGAAGTATGTTTTTGAGTACAGGTTAAAGAAGTATTTTGTGGGAATTATTTAGACTAAATATTAGGTGTTGTCATGGGTTGACTCAGGATTGGCAAATAAACCAGAGACAACAATGCTCTTGATCCCCTCCCCCTCCCACCCAGGTAGGGAAGGAGAGAGAGAATTAGGAGAGAGACTTAGCTGGATTGAAAACTAAATTAGACAGCTTTAATTATATGTACAATTATATACAAGTATGTTCAGGAATGTGCAAAAGCCTCTTGCCTCCCCCCACCCCCAGCAACTCCCCCGGCACTCTCCTGAGCTGTGAGCAGTCCCGAAATGTCTCAGCCCACAGGCAGGAGATAAGGCAGAGCAGACAGGGGCTGGGTTATGAGGGTTATGAGGTCAGAGCCTAGGGGTTGATGGTGATGGATGGATGGAGTCCTCCCCGGATGCCAGCCATGGATGGCAGAGAAGGGAAGAAGAAGCAGGAAGGAAGTTGTCTTCTGTGATCTCTGACCTTCCTTGGAGCTTATGTAGATATATGGAATGGAATACCTTTGGTCAGTTCTGCTGTTTGTCTAGTCCAGCTCCCATACGGGGGGGTCACAGATACAACTCCTCTGCTCTCAGTAGCCTCTGTAGCAGCAGAGCAGCGACCTTGGAGTCTCAGCAGTAACATCAACATTCCAGTGTTATCAGTTCACTAGCTGGAACACTTGCTGCTAGTTAAAAGAGAGCTTACTGAAGGAAAAAAAAAAAAAAAAAGAGTAAAAGGAAAATTTACTTCATCCTGGCTCAAACCAGGACAGGTGTTCTGTCAATTTGCTAGTCTGTAGTCTCTGCAACTGGAGAAATTTGAAATAAATATCTAAATAAAAATACTTAAATCTATTAAACGTAATTCAGATGACAATAGCACATGAAACCTTATATCTCTCAGATAACTTCTGCAAAACGACAATTCAGGCATATTTCACTCACAACTATCCAGATTCAGATTCTGGAGGACAAGTTATATATATTTGTGTATATATTTATACATTTACATGCAGACAGAGGGAAGCATGGGAAGTGGGAGAGATTCAAAGGACTCAATTTTTTCGCTGTACTTCTTCCAAAATAGAAAAGATAATTGAGCACTTTGATCTTACACCACCATGGCTGCCCTTGACATGGTAAGAATCTTGGCTACGAGACCTCATTCTTCAACAATGTGAATTATTAGAGAATATGGTGGCAGTCCTTAAAGTTGCAAATGAAGGTTGAAGCTTAAGTATGATCAATAACTGATGTATACTGATTTCTGAGTTGTGTTCTTGATCACATCTGAAATAAAAGGGCAAACTAGCTTTTCCAGGAAAATACTTTTGCCAGGTTTTTGTGCTATACTGATAATGACTATATAAATACCAACAGAGATGTTAGTTGAGAAGAACTGGAGTGGTTGAAAATTATAAATATTAAATATGTTATTGACTTCAGGAAATTCAGTCCCATTAATTTTGTAACTAAGAACAGACTGGAGAGCTAGGCAAAGAGGAACCTAATGAGGTTCAACAAGAATAAGTGTAGAGTCCTTCACCTGGGAAGGAACAACTTTATGTACCAGCACAGGTTAGGAGCTGACCTGCTAGAAAGCAGATCTGTGGAGAAGGACCTTGGAGTCCTGGTGGACAACAAATTATCCATGTGGCAGCATTGTGCACTTGTGGCAAAGAAGGCCAATGGCACCCTGGGATGCATTAAGAAGAGTGTGTCCAGCAGGTCAAGGGAGGTACTCCTCCCCTTCTACTCTGCCCTAGTGAGACCCCATCTGGAGTATTTTGTCCATTTCTGGGCTCCCCAGTTCAAGAGGGACAGGGATTTACTTCAGAGAGTCCAAAGGAGGCTAAAAAGAGGATTAAGGGACTTGAACACCTGTCTTATGAGGAAAGGCTGAGAGACCTGGGGCTGTTTAGTCTAGAAAATAGAAGACTGATGAGGGAATCTAATTAATGTCTATAAATATCTGAAGGGTGGGTGTCAAGAAGGAGGGGCTAATCTCTTTTCAGTCATGCCCTGTGATAGGATAAGGGGCAATGGATGCAAACTAAAGCACAGGAAGTTCCACCTCAACATGAGAAAGAACTTCTTTACTGTCAGGGTTACAAAACACTGCAACAGGCTCCCCAGAGGGGCTGTGGAATCTCCTTCACTGGAGATTTTCAAGACCCATCTGGGTGCATTTCTGAGTGACCTGTCCTAGATTCTGTGGTGATCCTGCTCTGGCAGGGGGGTTTGACTTAATGATCTCTAGAGGTCCCTTCATTTAACATTCTTGTCATTTCCCTTTAGTGCATTGTCTAGAGATTTTGTCTTGGTACAATAACATTGATACAAACATGTTCTTATGCATGTGTATACAATTTATAACATACAAGGATAGCTTAGGGGTTTTTGGCAAAAAGTCAAGACTTAAAGATAAATTCATGTTAGATTCTTAATGCTTACTACCATCTGTAGCTAGCTACAAACTGTATAGCTACATCTGGAAAGGCTGGATGTGGCACTTAGTGCCATGATCTAGCTGATGTGGTGGTGTTAGGTCATAGGCTGGACTTGATGATCTTCAAGGTCTTTTCCAGCCTTGGTGATTCTGTGAAATTAAGCCCAGTGGCCAGTAGAAGACTATTAGAGATGTTTGTAGTGTCTTAGATTAGTGTTATTTCTCATAATTTTTGTAACTGTAGTGCCTGGAAGTTTTTGTTATGGAATAAAATCTCCTACTTCCAGATACTAAAAGTCAGTTTCTGCACCAATTAATTTAGTGTTGCGTCTTAGATAAGCAATACCAAATGAAGGCAAGGATCACAGGTATGGACAGGGAAGTATGAAACATCTCCACTTCGAGTCACAGGTAAGTTGAAGGTAGGCTGTGATGTGTGTCAAAAGTGAAGAGAAGCAGCTTGGATTGGATTCAGTGGAGTAAGAAAACCAGGCGAGGAATTAAAGGAGATATGGAACATGAGATGAACAGAAAGATGATGATGATGATGATCTTTGAATGGATAAGGGTAGGGTAAGGTTGTATTTATCTAGGTTAGAGGAAGACCTGTTGCAAAGACACTGGTGGGAGATAAGACAAACTTGGCCAGCATTTTAAGTATTTGATTAGAATAGGTACTACCTCATCTCAGGTTCTGCAGAGAGAAACTGATTATTGGTCATCTTTTTCAAAATGGAATTTAAACGGATGTTCTTTTGGTATTAATAGGCACGTGCCCAATTTTAAATGTCTGCATTTTCAGTTCAGCCTTTTGGTACTTGTCCATTTAAAAGGAGAATAGGAAAAAAAAATCCAGGCTGTTGGCTAATAGTGTTAAAGGTTTCTACCTTGGTTGTGTTCACAGTGGAGAGCATTCCAGCTAAGTCCCTATCATTGTGTGGGAAATAGCAGCCAATTTGCTTGCCTAGATTACAAGTGTAGCTTTGTATTCCCACACGATTGCAGGCTGCCCTGGACAATCGGGCAGTGTTTCAGACTGGCTGGCGGTAGGCAGGCAGAATTCAGATTTTGAAGCCTGCTTGCTTTCTTTATCCAGACTGGTTAGTTTTTCAAGCCCTTTCTGGGGCTTTTTCCCAACAGGGCAATGTTATGCAAGATTGCACAGAAATAAATGCTGTCATCACCTGGATTCAGCAGAATCTCAGGGGAATGGCCTGGTAAGGGAAGCCTGCATACCAAAATCAGTTTCAATTAAAAAAACAAAGGCATACTTCTTATTTATTCAGAGACATGGCATCCATGATTATCAAGAAAGCCTTACACAGGCCAGATAGATTAAATTACCCTTGCAAGCATTTACTATTCTACACGCATCATCAAGGTGAACTAGGGTAGAGGACTGTATATTCTACACTACTACAGTAGCTGTGGCTCTGCCAGTGCAGAGCTGGCCAGACCCAAGAGGTGGGTGTAAAATTCTAGCTCTGGTGAATATTATTTGGATTTTGCCTCAGTCTTCCTTAGAAGTAAGGCTTACCTTTTAGGAGAGATTAAGTTAATAGAATGAAATCTTCTCCTCAAAACAAACAGCTGCCACAAGGCTTACCACGCATCAATTGACAGCAGTTGATTGTTCTGTTCACAAGATCCTTCTTTCTGAAGGCTGCTTCTTTTTTTGAAGTATTTATGGTGAGTATTTTACCACAATCTCAAAGCTGGCATTAGTGATGGCACTATTTACTTTCAGGAAGGTTTGTAAATGAACAGCCCCATGCCAGAAGGTTTTGTCCTGCTTTCTGATGCCTTTCCTTTCCATAATTAGCTGAACTTAGAGGGCCGTGGAAAAAGGGTATTTATCATTCCTTCAGTTCACTAGCCAAAAGACTTCCATTCCTGACTGCTTGACAGAGGTTAAGTCAGTTCAGACTAAGCAGATTTGGTTTATCCCTAGATGAAGAGGGAATCTGGAATTGAGCTTTACAGAAGGTAGATAGAGGAGGTTATTTCCTAGAAGATCATGCTTGTGGTATGCTGTTCATACCTATGCACCAAAGAATGACTTAGTGTCCATGAAGCTGAAGAGAAGCTGAAGAAGTGCATTGCAAATATCACTTTCACTTCTCCCTTTGTCTACCTTTTCATTTCAGTGTTCAATGGGAGATTTCCTTCTGTTAGAGCAAGTAGTGAGTTGACCAAATTCACATGTCAGTGGTCCAGACTGGCTTATGCATGTACCTTATGACACACGGATATGTCAGTAGCAGGTTTTTTAGGAGTTATTCCAATGTACGGGAATTGGGCAATCTGTCTGTTTTTGTTTTGTTGTGGGTCTTTCCGGTTGTTTGGGGTTTTTTAAGAGTAATAGAAATAATTAAAGGGGGAAAAAAAAGGCATTATCCTTAAACAATGTATTTAAGTAAGCCAGGTTTTTATCTTCACTGGTGTTTCCTCTGGAGTGTCTTGCCAGTTCACCTAACTCCCACCGCCTGCCAAAAGTGTAATGCTGTACCTAATATGCTATCACCAAAATGAGCAAAACAGAAATGCAAACCAGAAACACAATTTTTAGATACCCCATAGTTAGGTAAAGATTCATGCTTTCTGGTAAACATATCATTTGAAGCATAGAAGCATTTGTGTACCTAAATTCATGTGAAGTCCCAGCACAAACATCTAAAAGGGTCTGAAAAGAGTCAGTGTAGGGCTGTTCAGCTTTGAGCATATTTATATAGGAACACTGTACCAAAACCTTATCAATGTTTAAAAAATTGTTGGTGAAAGTTTAGGCTTGTAGGGCTAGTGGGGACTTCAGAGAGCGTGTATGAAAAATTCCTCTGCCCTGATGCAGGATGAGTATTCCTAGCAGCCCTTCTTGGAGCTATCTAAAAAAATAAATTGTAATGGAGGAGGAGACTTATTAATCATTCCCTTTCCCTTAATAAGATGTTGCAATTCTTGATTATGCTCAGAAACTCAGAATTTTCCTTTGGCTACACACAGTTGCATTTGATTTTTCTCCCTTTCATATGCTAGAAGACTGTTTTAATGTGCATTTTCAACTACACATCCTTTTAACCTCTTCTTTCCAGGGAAGACTTCACCAGATCAACCCTCTTCTCTTCACTGGTTAGCTTTGTAGAACTCATGCCATTCTTGTCGATATTTTTTGCTTTTCTCCAATTTATTATGCCTAAAACTAAACAGAGCTCACCAGACAAATTTTACCAGGACTGCATACAGTGCACCAGAATAAGTGATGTTGTATTCTGGCTTAAATGTATTTATTACCAACTATAATTCTCCAGATTCTCTTTTGCTGTAGAACAGCTTATGCAATTTATCTCTCATTTTATACATGATCTGTCCTTCCAGCATGTAGTACTTTAAATTTGGTTTTCATTTACTTGTGCTATATCAACCATATTCTGTTTTCAATACTATGTTGAATCTTACTCTTTGCAGTCCTAGTTATTATAATTCACGTATATATAAGCATATTCTCTCATACCTCATCCAGGTCATCAAGAAAGCATTGAGTGGAAACAAGCCTAGAATAGATCCCTTTAATAACCCATTTGGAAGCCAAAACAATAATTTTTTTCACCCACTGTATGATAATTTAACCTATAGTTTATTTTGTAGGTTGCTGATGGAAATGCTACATCAAAGCTTGAGGTTTATTGCATCTACTGTTTTTTAAACTGCACTCCCCAGCCCCAAGGCAGTTACTGTAGCATAGGAGAAAATTTGGGTGATAGGACATACTTTAACTGGACAAGTTTGTGTCCTCTGAATACTTATACATAATTTTAAAATACTTTCTGTATAATAAAGGTAACTCTAAAATCCTAAGAACAATTGATTATTATTTTTTCATTATTTGTCATGATTCAGAAAGCTGATTTCAGTTAATTCTTTGAATTACATTTCTTTCATAAGTGTGTTTCACTGGACTTCTAACTTCAGGAGCCTGTAACCAGTGGTTGAGAAAATCCACAAAGTTTCCAGCCTAGTTCATAATATTTTATTTTCTGGGACCCAGATTTACCGAAGTGTTACAATGCAAATGCCTCACTTTAAGAACTTGAGAGTGCTGAATTAGAAAGCTGCAGGCTGCCAATAGTTAAAGTAACTGTATTAATCTGTAAGTGTTTTAAAGGTAGGTACTTGGCTGCACCACTGTGTCTCCTGCAGATTTGAGCTCCGTGACCACTTCAAAGTGCTTTTCCAGAATGAATATATATTTAGTAATGTTGTGTTAAGGATCTGGTACAGAAAACCCAAAATGACACCAGAGGAGCTGTTAGAATACAAAAGATTCATACTGTCATTTGTGAAAAAGCATAACCTACAAGCTGTTTAGTGTGACTCAGAGTAGGAAAAGTGACACATTGCTTCGGGTAATGGAACAAAACCCTGGTGATGAAACAGTTTCAGTCATTTGCAGTACCCTCTGTCCCCACCCCCAAGTACTAGATGTGTCTACCCTGCATTTTTGCAGCAGTTATTTCTACCACAAATTTTAGTATTTCCTTAGTGCTTAAGAATAAGCTCCATTAAATGCAGCACAAGATGGAGCTCATATTTCTTAGAATGTGTAAATGGGAATCAAAAGGAACTGGCTGAGTTTATTGTAATCTTCTTGCTACTACCCATGCATTCCTTCTACAGTTCTGTTGCTCTAAAATGAAAGTCCATGAATGCAGAGGAGAATGTCTCTGACCTTCACCAAGAGGTGAGGCAGGATGTTGTAAGGTGGTGCTGCATTTTGATTTTTACCCTGCTAGCCATGCATGCAGAATGTTTTTGCATTTCCTTTACCTTTTGTTATCTTTATTAGCACAGTTTATTTTTCCTGCAAATAATACAGACACAAGCCAGTAATGGATTTTTTCAAACTCATTGCACAATCTTTGATAATAATTAGGAGGAAGCAAAGGTGACTTCTCTCATTTTCAGTTGTTGTACTTTACAAACTCATTGTGTGTGTCAAACAAACACAATTGGATCTCTTGTCACAATGTAATGGTGGATATATTTCTTTTCCCAACAAAGTTCACACACATGTTTTGATTATTTTTTTCTCTCAGATTATTTTCCTCACCATCAAATATTGTGTATTGTTTTAATAATTGGGGGAGGGGGCAGGGAGATATAAATATTCATAGTTTCTTCCTAGCACAGTTCTCTTAGCACTCCTAGGATAGGAAATGAAATCAACTTTAGCAAGCTTTTCAATAAAAAGTTATTATTTACATGACAAAGAAATATGTATTGAGTAGACAATATGCACAAGTTCTGTCCATCATCACTCCCAGAATACATAAATAGCTTCTAAATAGAAATATCTTTTTTAGAAACCAATTGAGTTTAGGAACATCAAGGCACAGGTACACTGGTCAACAAAAGAGGACCAAATGATGCTCAAGCACTGGTCCTGGATTGTCATTATTAGCACCCTCCTTGCACCCTTCCCCACCCTGGCTGTGTTCTGTGCCACAAAACGTGGGTCTCTGAGCCAGTGCATGGGTAAAACTGAGAGAGCACACTCAAGGGACAGCCCTCAGAATGCTCAGTGGATAAGGCTGCCATAGGTCTGGTTGTGTTTTCCCATACAATCTGTCAACGTGGTCCTAGCAGACTTTTCCCCTTGAAGCATCCTCACAATGTGCTCATGCAACACACACCTTCAGCTTCATGCTAACATTTCTGATAGCTTACAGCCCAGTCAGTAATCACACTGGTTGGTCTGCAGTCTGAAACAAAACGACTAACGTAATTATGTCTCAGTTCCATGGAGGCACTAGAGAGGACTTGGGAAGAAATGCTATGTAGTTTGCACATAAGCAGCTTGCCACATGTGACTACATATAAGCAGGGTGGCTGTGCTCAGTTTACCAGCTTTAAGGAATAGGCCCTGGTTCTTTGAATTCTCTTTCTAAATATATTTTTTTGTGCTCTGTATTTTTTTTTTTTTTTTTCTAACAACCTAGGCACAGTCATAGCTGACTTCTGTGAATTATGATTTTATCATGCATCAAAAAAATCTGAGTTGAGAAGGAACCTTTTATTTATGTGTGTGTTACTGAAAATATATCCCTTTATGGTAGAGGAAATCAGTCTTACACACTATTTCTTGTAGACATAGGATTGAGATGCAGGAGGCATAGACACAGCTCTTGGGTCTACCACGTGTTTTTCTGCGTGATTCTGAACTTATGTGCAATCAATGCTCAGTTATCTGTAGATGCTTTAACCAGTTTGAGGTTTAATCATACCATGAAAGCAGAGATACTTGAGCTTTCCCCTTTCCAAGCCAGCATTGGGCAGCCAAGACTTATTAATTTAGGCCCAATGCCAGAAAGAGACAGCTGTACTCCCTTCCAAGCCAGCTGGGGTCTGTGAGCAGTTTAGCCACGTTGTGTCTGCAGAACACAAACTAATAGCCCTAAAGACACAGGCTCGTTTTGTGGAGTCATCAGGAAGGCTTCAGTTCTGCATTCCTATTTCCCACAAGGACTGGGACTGCACAGAGGCAGTCCAAAGCCAGCCAGGCTTATTAAGTGCCACCTGAACATCTCTATACCATTCAGGAAGTTCCAAGAAGATTAATTAGCTCAGGTTCAATGCCAGTCTAATAAATTCACTCATTGTCTTGTCAGCATGTCTGCTTGTATTGTGGCTTGAGCAAGCACCTTAGTCAGCATGAACTTTTTGAACTTGCCATGAAGTTTCTGAAGAAAAAGGTATCTCAATTTAGCCTATGGTGCCTCTGTGCTTCAGATCCCACCTTTCTGTTTTCTTATATGTGCACACTGCAACGGGACACAGTAGGCTTTTAAATGGGATTTACCCTGCCAAGTTACTTGAAAGGATTGAGAAATCACCCAAGTGGTATGGTGAAATAGAGCAAGTTACCAAAAGACTGCATTACTTCTTGCTTGTTTGGTGTGAGCTCAGGGAATGTACAGAGTATTAGCTAATCTGTGACAGCCGCTTTGGGGGATACTTCTACCCTCTCAGACAGCTTACTGCTGTTGTGTTAAAGGATAAGCCACCACAGATTGCCTCCTGTTTACTGTAGATCATACGGTGGGGCACTTACTTATGGAGTAAGCTGTAAACTTATACCCTAGGTTCTTCGGTTATGGCTAAATACCCAAGTATAAACCTCTTTTCTATGAAATTTGGGGCAAAAGGCACTTTTTCTGTATGATTTTTGTATGCATCTTAGGGAATTTTGGGAGGAAATGATCATTGCAGCTATCTGAATTTTTCGAACACTTAGTGAGAAGAGAAAGAACATAGTGGCTGCTCTCAAATGTTTGTTTTTATGTTCTCCTGATGCTTCCTATGTGTTTAGATCAATTACATTCTGCAAAGAATCTCTCAGAAAAGCTGAAGGGAAAAGTCTACAATGGAGATTAACGAAATTATATTAAAGGACTCCCAGATGCGGCACAAGACCATCCAAGTAGTATTCCATTTGCATTTTCAGGAATTATTTGAAGTAAGCGGACATCCTGCCCTACTGCAAAACCTTTATATGTTTATATTTATAGGAAGAGAGAGAACATGGTATTCAAGTAGGAATAAATGTCAATTACAAACTGTGTAGCTGATCCAAAACTTAGTGGAAAGCTGTGAAACTCAGGAATTTGGCATCAGTCTCTCGAAGCCTGAAAGCTTCACTCATTGACTGCGGAACAAAAGCAAGTAGAGCTCTGCACATTATTACACTGTATAGATTGTCATGCCTCGTTCAGCCAGATGTAAATACATAATAATAAACAAACACACCTAACACAGCATGAGCTAATGATGAACAGAAAGTAACTTGTTCAGATCTACAGGAAGGTCATATTTATTTGTAGAAGATGATTTTATTTACTTCCAGGTGGGTCTATAGGAAGAACTATAGCTCCATGATGAAACACGTGTCCTGAAAGCATTATAAACACACTGGTACAACTCTGAATCCACAGTAATTATTTCTATCTTTGAGCAAGCTGCACTGGTGTAATGACAATGCTTCCAATTCCTGAGTTAGCTATGGCAGTGCATTTAGCAATGTAGATGTGTCTTAAGAGGAACATCCACTGTGTTCCTCCATGGTGCTTTTTGAAGTTCTGCAGTAGGTACTACAGCCAAAATAGTCACAACATGAAGTCCACACTTACATTTCAAAATAATTTTTTGTTTGTTTTATTTAAGTTCCTAAATATGGTTTGAGGTTCTGAAATGGGGTCTGTACTCTTAGCCAAGGCAGGTCCTCTTGAAAATCCACTCCTAGAAAAACTAATTATATGCCTTGAAAAGCTGGATGCTCAATGAACTGGGGCCTGCTAAGCAAGATGGTGTGTGTTTATATTCCCAGGTAGAAAAGAGAAATTTTTCTATTTGTTAGACTTGTTGGATTTAATGTAAGAAGAAATATTTGGTTGAGTTCAACACTGAGAAACCGGAAGTGATCAGACCTGTTGTCATTCGCTCATCCAATAAATGAATAGAAAATCAGAACTATATCACTTGTTACAGGAACCTAGGCTGAACAACTTCAGTTTCCTTTGTGTTAAATAAAACACAATGACGGGTCCAAATATCAGCTGCAAAGTGCTGGGAAACAAGAAAAAAAAAAAAAGGTGGCAAGGGGAGCAGAGGTTGATGCCAAAAGACAGGAGAAGAGAAAGCAAATACATTGAGGAGATCTCTCAGATATTCCATAGATGAAAGTGTAGATGGAATGGAGGGTTGTGGGGTGTTGTGCCAGTGTCTCATGTCATCTATGAAAATCTTTCTGTTGACCTAAACAGATACTGAATGAGGCCCTACCAGAATGAGTTTGTGCCTCTGTACAAATATCTGAAGCCAAAACAAAAATAATTACAGTACTGAATGGATTGCATTGGCTGACTTCTTTAGTGTCTAATGTTCTTTGGCAATGCTTCATCCCGATTATTCCATCTGGAGATAATTGTGTGATATCATCCATAAAATTAAAACATAAATCAATCCAACTAGTGATCGGCCCCATGAGCTGCTGTTTTAAAACACACATGGAAATCTAGCGCTCTCTGCCTTTTTAATAGGATGTGCAAAAAACCAGCAAAGTGTCAGGACAAAATAAAATAATGAGGTAGTAGTCAAAATCTACAAATCTTTCATGAACTGTAACATTGCTGTCAACACAATACATGGAAAATAATAGAGGAACTCTTTTTTTCTTATACATTAAAGAAACTTTTAACAATAGGCAATATTTGAACTTAAAGAACTTCCCGTATTTGTTGGAATAATGCCTTTGACTTTGTATGGCTACAGTGCACCAGTGAACTGCTGACTTAAAGCAAGAAATCAATTATTAGCAGCTGAGAAAAGACATTCCTAATAGAAGAATATTTTTCTTCTATAAGGTTGGTAGAGTATTACCCTTACACCAATAAAGTCCTTACGCCCATTTTCTGCCAGATGGCCATTATATCACTTTATGTGATATTAACTTCTACCAGGTAGTCTCTGGAACATGAAGAAATATTTCAACTTTTATCTTGCATTATCTTGCAAAAAGATTATTGGCAACAAAGATCTTTTATTTATATTTATTTATATCAACAAAGGTCACTTATTCGTTTTGGTGGCTAGTAATTGGCTTTTGTTAGCGGACATTCAAGGGGTTAGCCTAGGTCATGTTAGAAAAGGCCATTTTAGGAGATTAATTTATGAGGTATTTCTCTTGTCTCATTTTGAAAATTTTAGCAAGGGTTACAAATGTAATCATGCCAATAGTCTTCCCATCTCTAAAATAACTGTAATATTTTAAATTATATGACTTGATGTAAATTGTAGTCTCTTTTCTTTGTTATGCTCACAAATACTTACAGAAAGCACACTTAGCTCTCATTTGAGGAATATTTTACTCCGTTCCCTATGGTAACCACTGCCAATCATATGCAACTTTGCAGAAAGCAAACAGAAGAACATTATGAATGAAGGAGTTTGTCCTCAAATGTTTAACTGAATGTCCATAGCAAGTTGTACATTCAGTGCTCCATCAGATGTGCTTACTGCAAGCCAGAGGCTACTATCTTGATTCATTCTGAATATAAGTCTATTGCGAGAGCAAAAAAATCTACTCAAAGGTTCTTTGAAGGTAGATAAGGGGCAAGATATTACTAACCTTGAATAAGAATTGTCCAAGTCTTATCCATGTAAACAATGTGTTTTAAACAAAACAAAAAATGCAACATAGACGTTAAACTCCACTGTATATTTTTCTGAGTTCATTTTTTAATTCTGTACCCCTTGTTTTATCTCGGTATTAGTCTGAGTCAAACTCATACCGGTTTGTCACTAGATACTGGTGTAGACAGCTTCTAGGAAAACTAGAATTAAAAGGGTTATAGTGTTTCCTCAGTAAATTTTTGCCCTATCTGGAATGTGCTGATCTTAGCTTTTTCCTTTAAAAGAAATTACATCAGGAATCACATTTAATACATTTAATTATAGGGACATTTGATATACATATCTATTTTTGTTGACACAGACTTCGTATCTCTTTATGTGCATACGTGCATTAGTGTCTTGATATATAGCCTTTATACTCTATCTGTAACACATACAGTTTATTTGATTAATAATTTCATAGCATACCTATTTAAAGAGAACTTGCAGATGATAGGACCACTTCACCTGGAAACGAGAAGAAACAATAGAACTTGACTCTTAAGTGATCCTGAAAGTCCTGCAAGACATCCTGTTTAATGTTGTAGAGGGGGAAAAATAGAAGAAATGTGTCTTACAGCTTCTGGTGAAAGGTTTAGATGCTTCTTTACCAATCTTCTCTGACTAGCTTATGATTGGAATTGAAAGGCTGATCCTTCCTTTGAAGGAAAGTGAAAAGACAAGAGGGAGATTGAATCTGTTGATTCCAAATAGATTTCCATAAAAACAGATAAGAGGCCAGGAGATTGATAACTGGAGAAACAACACCATCAGCTCAGATGTCTTTGAAATCTATTTGATGTTTGCAGTTTCCATTAGAAGTTGGTATTAATTGTCAATATTTCAACCATGTCCATCACTCTGGCAGCATATTGTATGCTTTGGGAGTTTGATAATACAGAATTGAGAATATGTACAGCACTCAGCTCAATGGTAAATGCAGAAGAAAAACTGATTTTCTCTTAATACTTAAATAGTGACTTGAGATTAGAAGATGTCGCAGTTTCTTTGAGATTAGAACTGGCAAAAACTTTGGAATTAGAACAGGCAAAATCCCTTATTACAACAAGAGAGAAAGAAGAGTATTTGACTTGAGATGACATTTGCTTTTAGAGTTATTAGACCATACCCCGAGGAAAGAAAACAAAATAGGAGGGCCAATATCTCATAATTTTACCATGTGTCTTTGTCATGTTGCTCACTTCTCATTTCAAATTTGGTTCAAGTAGATCCTGGAATATGGAGGCAAATCCAATTGCTACATGCAGTAATGCAGTTAAAATATCTAGAGGCTATAATGCCACCTCTGTAACTAACTAGCTGTACTGCAGATTTATTGAGCTATACCTTAGAGACTTGGGAGAAGGTAGCTGATGTATATGAGTTCATTACATGTCCAGGCTGATGAGTCATTTAGAAAAACAGGAAAATGAAGAAGGAAAAGCAGCTCTGTGCTATTCTCTTCATCCTCCTATGAATGCCTGTTTCCCCCTAAAGAATATTAAGTCTTGGAAGTTTGACCAGTTTCAATGCCCTGACTAGTAAAACCACAATTTCCTACTGGGAACTTGTCCACAGTTGTTCTCTTTAAAAACAGTCTCACACTCAGCCAGCGCATCATTTTGTTTAGCTTCTTTCCTGGCTGCTTACTGACTATACCTCCCTTTTGCTATTTACCAAGTTCTTCTTCTGGTGCTTCTAGATGGCAAATATTTATAGATTATCATCCAGTCCATCATCTCTCAGCCTACCCTGGTAGGCAGGTCGTAAGGCAAGGTATGGCTCAGTACAAGTTTAATGCTCCTGCCGGATTTATTCAACCTTGTGTTTTGGCAAAGTTTTCAGTGCAGTTAAAAGTGTTTCATGCTAACCTATTAGGAAAAGTTAATTTCTATGGGCATTGAATGAGACTCCTACCACGGAACCTTTACCACCTTATTTTCTACTTTCTGCAATTCACATTGTTATGGCCTTTGTTGACATTGAATTAGAGTGAAATAAAGTGTAAAAAAAATACAGCTTTGTGCTCTCCTTCCGTAACATGCAATTAAACTCTGCTAGTTGGAAACTAGTTTATATTTATCTGTGTTTCACGTCAGAGTAGCTGAAAGCTCCCCATTGAAAGTGGGAGGCATTCTATCTGGGGCTTTATGAGCAACTCAAAAGGGATCATGCTTACCTTACAGAATCTCTGACATAAGTGAATAGGTGGAAAATTAGTGGGGAGAGAAGAGGGAAATGAAAGCCTGTGAGGAAACAAAACTTCTTTGAGGTGCATGTTATTTTTACTTACATTTAGTTAAAATATATTCTGCCAAGAGTGTGTATGCCTTTTTCTGAAGTTGTGCATATGTATTTTTTATGGAAGCAGAAAATTATATTTGTAGTAAAAGGAAAAACAAACAAACATACAAAAAAAAAAAAAAAAAAACCAACCCTCAAAAACCCGAACAAGAAACCAGGAAGGATATTAAGTTACTAGTGAATTTAACTGTGCTATGTAATTGGATGAACCTATCTCTTCCTTTCATGGATAAACCCTGTGGTGGGATGCGCAAAGCCTATTTCTCCTCAATGTTGTCTCTGCTAAATTCTGGAAACTGAGCCTCCTTTGGGGGAATGGAGGCAGCAGAACTGCTGACACCACAGCCTTCTTGCGTTCTCTGTGTTCAGATGGAAATAACATTCTGTACTCTTAATAGCCCCATTTCTTACTATGCAGTGTAAAAAGTAAAGCTGAGCAATTTGTTTGCTGAATTTCAGTGCGTGCATTTGCAAAACTTTGAATAATCAACAGGATCCTTGCCTAGAAAGATCTGATCTCCTTGGTGGTTCAACACTGCCTGTCCTTTTGTCATTTTACAAATATACTTTAATTGAAACAGGCCACACCAGGGTGTGCATTAATGGGCTGCTGTTGTACTGCTTGGGTGGTAAAAGGTAATTGGTCTCTGGTCCAGTGCTTCACAATGCTCCAAAGGCATGTGCCAATAGTCTGTTAATGCACACCCTGTTGTGACACTGCTTAATTAAAATCTTAGGATATCAAAAGCACAAAGGTCTGATGAAGAAGTTTCTTTTAAGCTGTTAAATACAACTCTATGACATATTAACCAGTGTAATGTATGCTGGCAGTTTCTGGCCCCCAGAATGCTTAGTCAAATCAATGAATAGAAAAGGAGTGCAAACTGGGGTACGTATCTACTGTTACTGGAGTGTGCCGTGCAATAGCCAGCCTCACGCAGTCACATCCAATTTCTTTTGTGCTTTTTCTGTGGATCTGTCTCTTGCCTGATGAGTTTTAACTTCATTCTATCAAATGATAATCACCTGTGTTATAAGGTATTTTCTAATGTTGGCAGTAGATGAATTTTAAATCAAAAGAGTAATTCATGTGGTTATGTAGAGATATATTTTCCCCCTTGTTTTCATTGGGTAAAGTGAGATAAAGTACTTTACAAACCAATTATTTGTCCAGATTTTCACTGGTAATGTTAGCTTGACCACACTGTTCTTGCCAGGGTGTGTTATGCACTTTCAGTAGCCTGATAATCAGCTTATGATGATAACCATGCTATCTACAAAATGAAATTAAAATGGAAGGCCATTTCACTATGCATTTTCAAAAGGAGACATACAGGTTTTGTAGTGTTTTATTTTGGTTTTGAAAACCGAAAAGTACAACCTGCAGAAGGTGTTGCTGTAAATATAAAAAGTGTCTTTTTACAAGCTGGCCTGCCAGATGTGGATGTGTTTCAACCAAGTATCAAAGGCATGGAAGAAAATAATAATCATGCTTCTGGTAACATGACAGAGGATATACAGGCTTTTGGAAGGCTTTTGGAACCATCACCCGGCCTATTGTAAAGTGACCCTCAAGGATGCCTACTGTTTGTTGCACTGCTCCAGCCTGTGGAGTCCATGAACCTTACAGCTAGCTAGGTCTGTGTGGCCATGCTGTGCACACAGTCCTCCAACTGCCTGTGCAGGCACAACCATGCTATGCGACCCAGAAAATACATGCTGCACACACCCTGATCAATAAAATAATTAGTTTTGTTAATCCCCCTGCTTCCTCAGGAAGTCTCTGTCTTTTAGAACCACTCTCAAGGTATGGAGACCTGTCCCCCTTCTCCTCTGTACATCGAATTACAGAGTCTAGCTAATCTATGTCAAAGGCAACGTTAAACCCTGCAGGGACAGACTTCAGAAATGGAAGATGAAATACAACATACAGAAGCACTGTGAAGCCCCAGACACAGGCTTTAAACTGTCTTGAGTATTAACGTCATATAAATTTCCTGGTGAGGTATATGCTGTTCTTTATTCCTTTCCCTCAGGCAGCGAAAGAGCTACAATGTCTTCTCAAAATTGTCCTAGGAAACTTGGTTTGGAATATTTATAATAGATCTGTGTGGATGCTTCACAGTAGGGTAAGTCAGCCTGTACTGAGCTTTTTATGCTGATAGGGTTAAATTATATCTGGTATTAAGACAGATTTCTCCTGGTTTTAAACTTTTAGTTCACACTGCTTTCTTCAGCACAGATTTAGCTTAAGTGACTCCTCAGGGAAAAAAAAAATCTTTTCTGTTTGAGATGATTTTTAAACAGATAACCATATAATTTCTGGAAGGGTTATTAGCTATTTTTTTTTAATAGGAAACTAATCTGTTTGGCCTTAAAGAACCTGAAATTGCTAAAACCTGAACAAGAATACCTGAACAGATGTGGAGGAGAATGGAATGGAGGTTTTTTTTCAATTAGAGAAAAGGGACTCTCAGAATTTGTTGTCTACTTTATTACTTGGGAGCCTTATCTCTACCCTCTGCTGATGTCTGTTTTCTTTCCTGTGTAATTCAGTAACATGTAATGTGCCTTTAATCTCCTGTTCCCTCCTGTCTGTGTGCTGTGAGACAAGAGAGACAGATGAGCTCGGAAGTCAGGGGGCAGTGGAGCTGCAGCACACAGCTGCGTACCTGTCAAGTCTCCTCAATCATCCATTTGATCATGCTGCTTTCAAGGCCTGCAGAGATCAAAAAAACCCTGTATACACCGCAGGTCCCCAAGGAGACAGCAATTGAACCTAGTCAGAGAGCTGTGCGGTGGAAGAGAGGAGGTCTTCTGAGAAAAACAATTTTAGGCCTTTGGCTAGTGCAGTAAGGTCTTGTGCAATTTGAAGGGTATGACTGGTACGGTTATGCTGGTAGAACCTCAACAGTAAATCCTGCTGTTGGTGTTATGGCTTACACTGGAATGAGTCTTAAAGCAGTTTTTAAATGGAGTGATCTGTCTTTTTGTGCTCCTATAACTTTATTTGTTCAAGAGAACTTGCTGAGCCATAAAGGTGCTCTGGCACATAAATTTGAATGTGGCATAAGCTTAAATAAGTAGGGAAATGGATATGCTATGGATGTACTCTCTGTAAATGCAGAATTTTCCAGGCAGAGTGCTTTTTCTTTTGGTCTTTTGTAGGCCCAGGGGGCATGGAGATGTTGGATAGATATACAGCCTCAGGAAGAAAAGGGAAATTTCAGAGCTTTGTACCCTGGCCAGCTGAAGTGTAAAGATCGCTCTTTCCAGTCATGGTCACACTGCAGTTAGATTGGTAAACACATGTTTTTCCCATCCTGTTTTTTCTCCACATCAGTAAAGTTAAGGTATGCTTTATATACCGTTAGGAAAAGGTGTGCTCCCGGTCTATCCACAGGCACTCTGCAGGACACTATGTAAAGTGTGTGCCAGATCTGCTTCTGGTGCCATTTGAAAACTGCTGAGGTTGAGATGCCCCACATCACAGCTCAGCCTGAGCTTTTTATTCCTCTCCTTTTCTGTCAGAGGAATTTTGTTTTTTAAAGTCACATTATACATGTGCTTTGGAGATATGCCGTCCTTCTTTCCCGCTTTTAGTGTTGTGAGGTCATTTCTGTTAAATTGTGCTGTGTTGACTTTGATTGTCTAATTTTCTTTTTTTTTTCTCTTTATGCTCTTCTGATCTTCCCTGAGCCCTTATCACTTTTAAACCCTATCCCAGTGAAAGATATCTGAGACAAAATCCACCTTTTATAAATTCAGAGCTTGCATATGCTTGCATGTATAAATACATACAGGCTGAGACACAAAACTAAAATAACTCTTTCTTCATTCTTTACAGCTGTTCTTTCAAAACTGTCTGGAAAAGCTGCAGCTCACACATAGGATCTTCCAAAGTTTCATGTGAACAAAGCATATGATCCTTTCTTACATCAACATAGTCTTTCTTCCCTGGTGATTCTATAAGCTCCTCTTGCAGTTAAGAGTCCTTCTGAAAATCACTGGTTGTAGAGTGCCACACTAAACCATTATCACCAGCTTCCAAAGGAGTAGTCTGAATTAGAACTTGAACAGAGAACGTTTGAAGATGATGTTGCAGTCACCCACCTAGAGTAGGGCTGAATCAATAAGTAATAGTTTTAGAGAGCCCACTATTTCTTAAACTGTTCCTGGTGAGGAAATAAATATTTATAGCATTGTTACTAATGCCAACAAAAGACCCACAAGGTACGTAATGTCAAATATAGTCATCTGCCCAAACTCTTCACTGTATTCTGATTGTTTTCAGTCCTCCTGCAATTTCAGTTACATTCAGTAGATTCAGTTGGATTTCTTCACAGACTATTTTGTATATTCCAGATGTGACTGTTTCAGGGATAGCATATGGAATGTCATCTCTACCTCACCAAACTGATGCAAAGCAAAGGCATGTTTGCACAGTATTTGAGGCCTCTCAGTAGGAAAGGCTGTTAAACAACTGTTCCTCAAAATATGTGCATTGTGTGATTTGACATGTTGCTTTTGTTACTTAGACATCTGCTTTGCTAAGTTAAATGATAACTTCAGTTTTATCCTGCTGCAACTACAGGATGTGGATATGTTTTCTGATGGTCATCAAACCATACCCAGAACATACCTGCTGTGTCACCAACTTTACTATATTAATGAAGAAAAACTATTAAAATTCTCTGTTCTCTTTTAAGTGGTGATTGTCCTTTGTTAGCTGTATTTTGGAAAGATAAAGTAGGAGATCAGTGTTGTTTAAGGCCCAGCGCTTTTGACACAGAGCCTTGGTTTGGAAGAGGATAGGCATGTTTGGGGGGCTGTAGCCAGAGGAGCTTATCTTAAGGTTGCCTTGTCTTGCATATCTGGGTGCCACTAAGGTAACATGTTACTGTTGTTTCATTCTGGCTACAGGGCCTGTTCCTTGTGTGTTCTATAAATGAGATGGGCAAAGGTATTTTGTTCTAACAGTAACGTGTCACTGTTTCTAGGAGTACATGTGAGGTACTTCGTGGAAAAAATACCACCCGTTTTGGGGTTTTTTTTATTCACTTCACTGGGGTAGAGCTTATCACTCTCATGTGTTCCCTCTTCCCATGGTGCTTACCAATCCTTCCTACAAATATGAAACCAAGAAGGAACCTGTTAGTGTTGCTTCCTTAAAATTCTTCCATTTGTTCCAGTTTCTTGGCATCAGTGAACTCCTATATCAGATCAGGCTTCTTGTCTGCCTAAAGGAATAGCTCCTTCAGGCCCAAAATCCCATACCAGAGAAATGGTTGCAGGAAACCACAGGGTATGTCTCCAAGGCTGAGAGTCAGAGCTGGGAAGAGGAGTTGCTTATTTGGGTGCCTGCAGGGCCAAGCCTCTGGGATTGATAACTTACTGTTCTATCTGGGATTCTGAGGGTTAATATACAAAACTTGGCAAGAAGAATAAAAACACATGGATTTTGAAGTAGACCAAGTACACCACACTTCCCTGGTTTGTTCTGTGGTTTTAAATAGCTTCTCTATTTGTATGTAAAAAAAAAAAAAAAACCAACAACGGTGTTTTTATTGTATTATCAGAAATTTTGAATAGTAAACTTGCCCTCTTTTCCCAGCCTCCCCTGTTTTGCTACGTGTTCCCTTTCCCCTCAACTGAATGTCGCTGGGTTTCTTTTGATAATTTTTTTTCTCTTGTTTCTGAAGCATACAATAGCCACCTAGACAGTGAAGGAACATAATGGGGTACACTTTCAGCATGGGCAATTAGATGTGCAATTCTCATTAACAATAACAGGGCTTGCACTGAAAATTTTCCTGTATAAATCTACCAGCACAAAGCCTTTCCCCTTATGAGCAACAGATGGGTTTTCCATAATGGCTCATTACCTCCTTGCTTTGTCATGCTGCCAGAAATGAAGTATAAAGTTATTTATGGTTAGAGAAAGATGCACAAGTCACTGTAGATCATTCCTTGCCATCTTTTATAGTTTATCTAGTTAGTACTTTAAATCTCTCAGGATTAGGAAGATTCGGAAGATGACAGAACACTGCCTGAAAATTAAGATGAGTGTCCTTCTGTCTGGTTATTTATCCTGATGGTCTTGCATCTCCAGGGTGATGCTATGGTCTCCACTGGGACTGGTAATTTGGGTGTTTCAGGAGAAAAGAGATCATTTCTCAAAATAAATTTTGTCAGCTGTGACAACACATTTCTGTGAAATTTGACTACCAGGGGCAGAAGGCAGCCCTGTTTTACAGTGTTTGAAAAGGTAAACAAGTTACTTTATAATATTCCCTATTTGAAATTGGGAGGTGAGAGGGGATCATTGCTTGGCTCGTCATTGAGAAATGTCATTCCTCTGACAACTGAGGCCAGGTAGATGCCAGGAAAAAGAAAGCCATCCTTACGTGGACAGTGTTATTATTTATACATATTTCACATTAATAAAATCTGTATGTTGGAGTTTATACCCTAGGTGTACCCACAGATCCACTATTATATCCACAAATCCTTGCTGAAGACCTGTTCCTAATACAAAAGTGTTCATCTGTCACCTTTCACAGGTAATATATTTACAGTGACTATTACTGCATCAGTGTTATGTAAAGCAGAAGAGAAGCTGATGGCAAAATATAGGATACTGTTTTAACACTACTTACATTAAGCGTTTTTCCCAGAAGGATCATGAAGTGAGTTGATTTCAGCACATCTGCAAGTCTTGTCAGAAGTGTGTGGGTCTCCCAGCAGGTTGAGGGGTAGGCTTACTTGGAGTTCCTCCTGCTTCCATTCAGGAGGGCATTTGAAATACACCTAAATCTGAGATCAGTCTGACTTACAAGCTTAAATATTTACCTAACTGCATGTTCCTGGAGTAGAGCCTGATGCTACAGGCCAAAGATTTTGTTTATCTTTGGGCTCAGGTTTTGCTCCTTGTTAAGGAACTATACAACCTGAGGAACATCACTGAAGTAATCCCAGTGGCAGGAGGACCTTTTGTGCTAAACAGGTAATAAAAGTATATTGGAGTGTGATGACGAATGTGTGGTCTAGCTAGACCTTGTGGATCCCAAATGTTTAAATTGTCTAAATAGATCTTCACATTCAGTGACCTATTAGTAGATTCAGTACGAGACCTTTCTCTGATTGTAATCAAATTGCTTTCTGGATGTTACTTTGAAATGCTTGTAGTACTGCTGGGTCCCAATCTGTGGGAAGTGGCCTGGTGGAGCTCATATGTGTGATACGGAGATGATCACAGGACACTCTTGATGTCTTCTCTCAGTGCTGACTAGCAAGCAACATAAAAAATGCATGGACATTTGCTAATGGAAATATGCTGTAGCTGAATACACTGAAATAGTCTCCCTTCCTGTTGTCTGTGGAAACAATCTCTTGAGGTTCATGCTACGCCAAAGGGTCTGGCCTATGGACAGAGGGCTGTAAAACTAATTGCCATCTAAAGAGAATGCTGTCTGTTCTCAAATGACACATCAAGAGTTGATCCATGCCAACCTGTTTACCAGCTAATGTTAGTAACAATGCAAGGTATTGGCAAAATAAGAAGTATGAAAGAAAAGAAAAAGTGATATTTGGAAAAACATATTCTTATTTTTTTATTAAATGTATGTAATCAGATATATTTCTGGAATAAAAATTATTATCAGTTTCCAATGTCTATTATTGTTTTCTGTCAGTATGTTCTTCTCTTTTCTTCATTACCTTTTTCTTTTATTTATTTTACTATTCCTTTAGTCAATGTACCTTTTAGTTAAATATTTTTTCCCTCATGTTTATAGCTGCCAAGAAGCATGAACAAAATCTTAATGCAAGATTTCTTATTTGGTTGTTCTGGAGAAATCTAGTTTTCTTACACAATTTTTTTGAGCATCAATGTTTAAACATTTTGGGTTCATTGTTACCTTGCCAAGCTATGAAGGCTACCTTGTCTAAGCTTTTTACATGCCCAAGACAGATGATCTGCTTCAAAAGGCCATTTTTTCATTGTTGAAATATATATTTTGTTAACCATAGAGTGCAGTTTCATATTTTTACTCCTATTCCACAGTTTTACAGTTTTTGGAACATGTTCTTGGTGCAGATTCCACTGTGCTGAGCAAATTAAAAAAAAAAAAAAAAAAAAAAAAAAAAAAAAGGGGCATAGCCTTGTTCAAATTCTCCCAGCATATTGGTTGCAACATTATTCAGCCTCACAGTTACCTTGTGTCGCTGCAGCTTGAGAAACACATGGAAGGGTGATAAAAGCCCTCTTTGGCCTTTGGATTGTGCTTGCAATTCATTATATAAGACCATTTCACTTTGAGATTTAAATGCTGTTCCACACAGAAGGGGGAGACTATTTCTACATTAATATATTCCCCCTCCTTCACTGTGGAATTATGCTGACTTAGAAAATGCCAAGTTTATATCTGTTTAACATTCAAAGCACATGTCAAACAGTATAAGGAAAAAGAAAAAAAAAAAAATTGTGCCTACTCTGGTGCATATTTAAATTTTTTTAACCTATCCCAAGAAAAGACCACTGTTGTTTTTTTTAAAATTATTATTATTATTTCCCTTTGTTTTATTTCACAAAGCCTGTTTATTACCCACCTGGTGAACATTACCACACTTACAGCTTGACTTAATAAGTCATTGACTATTTGGAGCTGCTGGGGCTACTCAACCTCAGGCTTGCAAGGCCTGCTTGCCTGAGCAAAATAAATGAAGGAAATGGCCAAGGGAGGCAGTTAATGATTGTGCGTGTTTTTTTAAAGTCCAGATGCAGCAAAGTAGAAGTTAGTAGTGCTGCCCCCATCCTTGCTGCTGCAGTTACTGTAGCAGCAGCAGATGCTGACATTGGGTGACTTTAAAGTATTAAGTATAAGGCAACAAATCCTTAGGGTGGATTTTCTTGTAGGCTGCAGAATATGCCTCAGTTTAGGACAAGAACAGTATTGGTCAATAGGGTAAACCAACAAGTTTTTCTAGACTTTCAGAGGTATAATGATCACCTTGGGGAAGCTGCTTGATCCTGACTCTCAGAACTGAACCCAGGATTTTATCACAGAGGCAAGAGTCGGATAAAATAAAAGGCCTGTCTATTAAGTAAAGAACAAGGATATAAAGATGATGAGATTCAGTATGACAATGTGAATGGACATAAATGCTGTTAAGAGTTGACTATATATAGAAGACTGTACCCACCACACACTCATCTTTCAGTATGAGTGGTGGCAAGGGGTTCAGTGAAGCCCACTCCTGCACCAATGTCTCTGCAGTAGAGAGGCAAGTCATCACAGAAATAATTAGATCTTTTAACCATCAGTCTCCTGCTTGATTATCTTGTCTGGAGAAATCACGATACTTCACTTATAGAAAACTAGCAACAACTTTGTGGAGGCTGAAGCTTTGTGAAGTCTTTCACTTTGTTGCAGCTAGTGCCAGCTCTATTACCTGTGTAGATACAAATTCCTTGGGAGCTGTAACAAAGCAGGCCCTAAGCAGGATTTACAGAAGAAAAAGGGTTGTTGCAGCTGTGTGTGCAGATCCACAGTGGTCTGTGTTCCCCTACACGCTGCTCTAATCTTGCTGTTTCAGCCTCATTTGACCCTGTTCTTGTTGCAAATTCTGAAAGTCACATACTCCTTACAAATGGAGCCAAGTCCCAAGAGATGGCTTCAGCAAGGGATGCAAGTCACCAGTGCTCATCAAAATTTGACAATTTGGGTAACTCATGCTATGCCTCAGGTCATAATATAGTTGCATATTAGATGGCTCTCTTCTCCTTTACTTCTACTAGGTGCAACACTGCTGAACTGCAATACATTCCTAATAATAATGACACTGTCGTAGCTACTGATCGTTCCTCTAAGGATCACAGAGGGTTCTATAAATCTGTAATGGGTGTCCCAACCCTGTGAAGCCGTGCTTTTAAAGATCCAGGATGCTGAAGATGCTTGGACTCGTGTAATTGGTGCAACACTGTGTGGATTTGTCTTCTTTCCAGCCCAATGGGAAATGGTATTGGTGCGTAATGCATTGCTGGTGAGGATCAGTAGAGCCACAAACTGAACATCGTCAACCCTTGTAATTTAGCTATGCTTACTCTTGACACTACTGTTCAGCTGTGAAGCCATTTCAGCAGCATTAATTTAAGGCACAGGATGAATTGATTTAACAGAGTGGGTGGGGACAAGGCTTTTGTATTCAAGTATTTATTGAATAGTTTGGGGATAAGATGGCTAAACAGATGGAGAAAAGAAAACAAACAATGATTAAAGAGGTAAATGCATTTTCACTAACTACTGGGGGAAGGAGACGGAGAGCTCAGCTTTTGCATTCAGCTGTCTCTATTCTTACCCTCAATATGAGGGTATGGTTAGTAGTATGGATCGATTTCAGTCACATATATTTGTATCCAAAAGGGAGGAAGTCTGAGCTACTTTATGAGAAGGGCTCATTATAGTGGTGAAGGTGGAAGATGAAACTAGAGCAGGAATTTTGAGATGAGTTTTGGGTTTGTTTGGTTTGTTGTGTTGGGTTTTTTTTTTAAAAAAATTATCTATTGTTGGCTTTGTGTTTGTTTTTTTTTTCCACACTGTTATTTGCTATGCTCTTCATGCTGCATCCAGCAATGGTAACTAGGAAAGCAGGAACAGAGGCTACACTGCCCTTTATTTCTCTGGAAAATCCATATGTGCCTGTGAAAGATTATATTCCAGGCCCTATTTCAGTGTATTTTAGCTTTTGAAATATTTCAGTTACATGTTTATAGAAATTCAGGGGTGGTTATTTGTCTTGTTTACAAAGCACAAAATAACCCCTTGAACAGTCTGCCCTGTATTTGTACTAAACTAGAAAACCATCTGAGTTCTTCCAAATATGCAAATATGCCAGGAACTTATGCATTTATATGTACACCTATATAAATTCCTTGCCCACATTACTTAAATCCAGAAGTATTTTTTTCTACATTGTGGGAGGTGAATATCATAGCATTCCTTTCAAGTGTTAAGTTTTTTGTTTTTGTTTGTTTGTTTTTAACCCATTAAGAGAGCAACATTCTTAAACATTCTGACAATAAATTCTCTGAATTTTTTTGCCTGGGGCTGGTTGGTTAGTTGCAGTGTGGGTGCCTTGCAAACCGAGAATAAAACTACTGCATTGAGTCATGCAAACCATAGGTTGGCATCTGACATTTTTCTTTAGTAATGCATAGCATGAGAAGTTACTTTAAAATGTAGGCCTCAGTATTATAAAAGGGGTTAAATTATTTCAGTCACAGAAATTAAGCAGAATATTATGGTAGCATGGTGAGGAAATTGTGCTGTTTATTTGGGGTAGAATCCATATCCCTGACCCTAGTATTCATCTCCAGGATTTGGTGGCTCCCTTAGTTATTACTCAATTTAGGATTGTTTGGGTCAGCAGATCTCTTTTTTTGTTGTTGTTGATTCCATTACTTTTTTTACCACCTTTTCTTGTTTGCTTCAAAATACTTGAATCAGTACCCACTTAACACCCTACATTTGAAGGAAAATGAAGGAAAACTGACCTGTGTCTCAGGAAGTAGATGAAGAAGTTGAAACAAGGGGGACATTGAGCTGTATTCTCTTAAGTGCAGGTGGTCTACTAAGGTGAGGGTTGATTTGCTAAAAATGAGGAAACCAAAACAACAAAAAAAAAGCAGCAAACTCTGCTTTTCCTTGCTTTCAAACCATTCTCTAGGGAAAAGGCAGTTCTAGGACAAATCTCCTGGACTCTTTTCAGGTGTGCTAAATTTTCTTAAATAAAAGTTAAAGTGGAAAAAAAATGCACTTTAAAAAATGTTGCCTTTTAAAGAGTGCAGACTGTATTTAATTTCCTCAGTTGCAATCAAAGACTATACACTACCAATTGACTTCAGAGGTCTCAAAGCAGAGTTAATAATTTTTCTAGCACTTTGTTGTCTCCTGTTTCGAAAAACAAACTTTGTTGAATCAGAACCTTCAGTCAAAGCTTTCAATGACACTTCATTTTGGAAAATTTCTACCTAGCATTTTCAATGGTGCTGACACTGCTGGGAATGGAATAATTTAATATTTCATTTCAAATCAGTATTTAAGTTTTTAATGTAAATATTTCAAAGTTCATGTGAAAATAAAACTTTTTAAATAGGAAAGCAATGTTAGATCAGCACCCTGTTTTTAAAAACAAAATTCTATGCTGTTAGTAAAAATCCTCTATTTCTTGTGTGGGTTTTTTGGGGGGTGCTTTTGGTTTTTTAAACTGGAAATATAAGGAAATATTTAACTACTAAAATTGTTTCCATAATAGAAGTTCTAGTGTTTCTTAAGCTCTAGCACAAAGTTGGATGCTAATCACACTGGTGTGTAGTGACCACTGAGTCTATTGTGCCTAGGGGTAATAGTTACTTCAACACTGAGCTGTTATGCCAGCCACAGTGAATAGGGCCACGCTCTGTCTCCAAAGAATGGTTGCAACAGCAGGTGTATTCTGCATAAATTCTTTGATTATGTAGTTTTCCTATGACAGTATAAACAGTTTCCCAAGACGGAAAGGGAGCAGTACATCCATTTCCATGTCCTGAGGCAGTTTAGCCCATGTTTTCCACCATCCCAAATCTTTTGATGAAGTTGGAGCATGTAACTTAAGGGACCTCTGAACTTTATTTAAATACATCAAACAATGGTGAATTCACCTTGTTGTTAATAGGGATTTGTTAGTTATTGTCAGTACTAAAATGTGTGCAGTATTTCCAACACAAACTGCCTAGCTACAATTTTCACACTTTAGATTTTGTGCACAGCCTCATAAATCCCTTTGTTTTGAAAAGCTGAGTTTCATTCTTTCATTGTATGGTTTATTTTACATTCTGTGTCACTGTTTTCTGGACCTTTTCCAATTAGCTAAGAGCCAGTAGCAAGCAGGGGGAAAATTTGGTACTCAGCATATGTTTACTTATTGCTATGGCACCCTGTGGCAGTAACATCAGGAGGTCAGTGGATCTCTTCTGATTGCAACTGAGCTATAATTGTTTGCACCATGTAAAGGATCTGGTCTCTTCCCTCTCTTTCCTGCTTATGCACCTAGCTCCACTTCCTGTGGGGTAAGTGTTCGTACTCGTTTTGGCCAGACAGAAAGATGCCTTTCAGAAGGATTCAGCACAGCTGTTCAGTCTAGGTAAGTCCTTAGCTAACCAGGTGCTGAGCAGAAAAGTTCTCCCTTGTGCTATTACATAGAAAATGTCATGAAATAATAATCTGCTTCCTCTATAACAAACCAAGTGCCTGAGTCAGAGAAACTCTGAGGGCTACTCAGAGCTACTTCTGCAGGTCTTTTCATAGCCAGCTGTGAATTGTTTGGGCAGAAACTGGAGAGGAACAGCTGCTGAAACACCTGCTACAAGGCCTTTGATCTGTCCTACTGCAACAATAACTTTTAAGGCTTTGAGAGTTTGCTTATTTGGAGGAGAAGCTATGGTTGAAACTTCACTGCTATCAGGGCTGCTGCAAGGGGAACGTGTTGGGGTAGTGGCACAGTTTTGAGATGATTCTTTTATATAGGTGCATAAATTCAGTTTCAAACTGTTTAGGGTTATGTGGGAGAGAATATTCCTGGGTGTTTTTATGCGGTGAAATGTGAAATGTGCAGCATGTTATTGTCATATTTCTGGGCATTATACATTCTTCCAGCTTGGCCTGTACCACACTTCCAGTCTGCTTTGCTTAATGGACACAGTTGGATAGTTGTTTTTCTCCTCCCCACAGTTAAACTGTGCTTTATCACAGGGTCATAGATTTGGAGGCACGGAGGGTTGTTGCTCTCCATGTTCTGCTGCTCAGGACTGATTGGGTTGTTGATTTTGTGTTAGATCATGTTCAGTGCTGTGTAAGTGATGCTGACTGGCATGAGCTCTCTGTGCCCGTGTGCCACCTGAGCTTGCATTTGTTCTCTCTCAACCAACTGTTGTCCTGAAAGTGGGGTCTGTGACTTGCTGTGCTAGAAGCTGATCCACAAACAGACTAGAGATACTTGCTTTAATATCCAGTTCTGCACAGAAAAGGGAGCAGGGTGGTATTCCACAAAGCAAGCACAGTTTCCTGAAATGCAAGTGCTACTTTTACACCCAAAAATGTAAGAACTTAATCTCTAACATTATTCAATCCTTCACATACGTGATTGGTCAACTAATTAATCACTTCCATTTTAAAGTGGCAATGCTCAAAAATTTCACTATGTATGCTCAAAGAATAAGGGGCTTTTTGTTAGCAGAGGTCCCTCTAGCTTATGGGTGGGTATTTTATTATGCTAATAGCTCATGAATACATTAATGGTATGTTAATATGTTGTATCCAATTACTGAGTATTTTCTATCCAGTGCTCAAGGCTGTAACCAAGATACACCTTTCCATCCCTTTCATCTCTCTTGCAGATGTCTTGCAGGCCTGTCTCAACCTGGGCTGTCTGATACTTAGGATGTGTTTTTCTCTAATTGGAATCTGGTTTTGTCTAAATCTTACTGTTTCAGTGTTATCTAGGTTCTATTTTTCTTCTGTGTTTCTTTTGTTCTCTTCTAAGTGATTTTTCCTCAAACGTGATTTTTTTTTTTTCCCCAAAATTTTACTTATTTTGATTAATAACTGACATCACAACCACTTCCATGGAAGTGTGAGAAGGATGGTTATGATCCTCAGCAAGGAAGTTAACAGCTGCTTTAAGTCTCTGGAACTTTATGAGGTGAATAGTTGATCCAATTAGTCTGATATTAACTGAGAAGCTGTTGTGGGACACCAGATCCTGTGTGCAATTCATATTTCTGTTGTGTATTGGAGTGATCTCTTGCTTGATTTCTCCAAGTCTGGAACTAATTAAATATTGGTGAGAGCATTTGACGTACGCACTACAAAACCTCATGCCATTCTTTGTATATACATTTCTGCATCATTTATGCCTTGAATCCTCTAACTTCCATTGAATCCTCCAACTTGCAGCTCATTATGGTGCGAGGGCTAGAATTTTAGGTTTTGTCATAATTGTAGTCCTAAAGGTAGAACAAAAAAAAAAAATTAAAAGGGTAAGAATTCTTATAGGTCAATAAGGAAAAACTGGAACCAGTAGGAATTCTTGTGTTTTCATCTGTTCCTGAATAACTTGGGATCTAAGATGGCAAAAAGAAGTGAATGACATCTTTCTAAAACTAAAATCCCCTATGGCTTTGCCCCTCTCTGCTTATAATAAATATATTATCAACTGGTAGTAGAGTTTATAATTCCAACAATAAATAACCTTTTAACAAAGCAGTTAATTGTTATGAATAACTGACATTACAGTTATGTGAATCAATAATTGGTTTTATAACATGCAGCTGGGAGAAAGCGATTTTGGGGATGCTGTCGCGACCAGTGTGGAGGCTCTAAGGCGAACCGTCCCACCACTTTGTCAGGATGTATAAGAGTCGTGCCTTCCTTCCTGCAAGTTTTAAAAATGTAAAGGGACCAAGTGTTGTAAGCAGAGTCTGCCTTTCTCAGAGGATCGGATCCTGCAGCTCCAAATTTTGGAGTGAACGCTTAGGTTCCGCTTCTCACCATGCCCACAAGAACCATGCTTTGCGCATGGATTAAGGTTCTCAAATTAAACAGTTTATTTGGGGGATGCCAATTACAATTAGAGGATAAGTGTTCAGGAGGAGTAAGTAAGGAATATAGAAACACACACAATATACCTATGATGCACTGTAGTAAAGAATAGGGAGGAGGAAAGGAGGGGTGAGAGTGACCACTGCCCAACGTTAGATTCCCTTAAAGGGTCATGCTGTGCGTGTGAGTCTGAGGGATGGGAGCAGCAGGGAAGGAAAAAGGGCTTAGCACCTGGCTATCCTTGAGATGGTCCAAGGATTTAGAATTTCCACGGGTGACTCTCCCCACAGGCACAGGTATTGTATCCAAGTGCAGTGATAGAGAGATGTCCCATAACTGCTGGGTTCCGATGGTCCATCAATCTTCCCGCTCTCCCAGTGGTAAATCCAAATAGAAGGGAGACAGCCACAGCAAGTAGCTCCCAGTAAGCACCACAGAACCAGTAGCAGGCTCTCAGTAGCAGCTCCAACAAACAGCACCTTCTTATCCCACGGACAGCCAATAGTAATCCTCAGGCACGGAGCTCCTTCTTCTCTTCCAACAGCCAGCAACTCCTTCTCTGACACCAATTCCACCCACAAACAGCCAGCTACCAGCCCACAAAGGTCCAGCCTTTTAAGTGTCAGGCGGTTCAGGGACTTGTCAGAGTTAGTGCCTGATCTGCATATGTAGCAGGGCTTAGTCCAACCCCATGGCTACTTTTCTTGCAGTGGCTGATGGGTTTGAGCAGTCGAGGTGCACATGGGAACAATCTATCTTCTTTCCTGTCTTGTCTGCTGTCCATCACTTTCAGTGTTTGTCCTTGATGCTCAGTCTTTCAAGGACAGCAGAGGTATAGCGAACACGGGGGGTGTCCATTTTGAGTTCCAAGCTCCATATTTGGATCATTGCTCCCATTTTATTTAGTGTTGAACTCACTGTCCCCATGAAGCCATCACGATATCTTGTGGGAAAGGGGGTGCCGTTTTCCACAGATGCTAAAAAAGTTTTTCTATTGTAAAATTTGGAGTTTCAAGAAACCTGGAGAAAACAGTTGTGAATGGTGACCTGAGGATGAAAAAGTTGTCAGGTTGGTCTGTGGCAAAAGAAGGGATGAGAGTTTCTTAAATCATATTCAGCATATCTGTGTTAGGTCAGAAGAATGTGAATGGCAGAAACTCTCTGTACCATTGATGTCTTGCTTTGGCAATTCTTGAGGCACTGGAGAAAGAAGAAGGAGAACTTATCTTGTAAATCAACCCGTTTTTCAGCCTATGTTGCCATAGAACTTGACCACCATTATGCTGAGCACTGTACCTTTATGCACACTGGCCTGGGCAGAGTAACAGAACATTTGTTGCCAAACTAGTTTTCTTGAACATTGATTTACGTTAACTGAACATCTGACACTATGTTTTTCACTAGACTGAGTTGTGTTATCCTAAATGCTTAAAGTATTGGTACCTATAAGAAAATATTAATGAGTCATAGAAGCAGGCAAACCTTTTCAATAAAATGCAACAAAAATAAGTTTATGACCATAGCAAGTAGTGTAAGCAACTTTATATACAGCATGAAGGCCATACAAATATTTTACTGTATCTATAATCCAGAATTCCCAGATGAGTTGATTTAAGTAGATTGTATTCTTGATGCCTTTTAGAACTCTTTATTGCCTTATGAACAAATATTCTCTAGGACACCAAATTTAAAAGACTTGTTTCTTGGTGCTACTTAGCCACCTCTGTTATGTGATAAGGTAGACTAGGTATGTCCATCTTTATGTGACTTAGTATGGTACTCTTAGGGAACATAAACTTTTTATTGTTCTTCTTACCCACAAAGCTTAGAAATATTAATGTCATTCTTTGTTCATGTACAGTAGTATCTACAGGCCTCAAATAGGTTTTGAAGTCAAAGTGGCTCTTTGTTTTGAAAGTAGTATGTCAAATATGTTCTGAACAAAGCCTAACTTTTATACTATCTGATCAACTTTCCTTATTAAAACCTCACTCAACTGCAAGGCAACCATGCTGGAAGTCCATTTCTTCTCTAGGCTTTGAGATCTGCTTTGAATAATCTAAAAAAGACTTAAAGAAAACTTTGTGTATCATTTAGATTGTAGGCCTATTCAAATGCTATTAAGATAAACTTCTCCACAGAACCAATAAAACTTCTCCAGCTTACTGATAGGATGAATTGTGAACTTTCCTCCTTTTTTTTTCTCCAACGCTTTTTTTAAAGAAGGACACACAGATGAACTAATCAAATTTTCATCTCATCTGACTCCCACTTCACTTAGAAAATGGAAGGGACTTGATACGCCTCACTTGTTGCATAATAACCAACCCACTTTGAGAAATATAACTGTGCAAGCTGAGAATTAGGACTCATTATGCCTTTGCTGAGGGCTCATCAGGATTGTATACTGAGGGTGCCATCTTAATTAGGAATGAAACTGACCACCTGAAAGTAATTCACACTGGCAGCCAACTGTAGTATTTTCCAATTTCTGATTTGTCTGGCTTCCATCTGCCACCTTTATCTTAGCAGTGACTCCTTCTGTTGACATCAACAACGATGTTCATAATATCATAAATTGCATCCTGTCTCTTGGGTGCAATAAAGTTTGACAGTTCTCTTCACAGTATGACTCTGTGATGAGGGGGACTGCTAGCTGTGGGAGACTCATGATCAAGATGATGTAATGCGAGACATCAAGTGTATGACAAGACATGCAGTAAATGACCTTGAAATGTAAAAATGCAAAACAAAAACTCATGTTTCTTCTAAAACATTTTAAATTAACAAAACATGGCTTTCTGCCACCATTGCAAATGCACTGAACTGATGCATGAATGGCACATAGTGCTGTACTTCACTATGCTTCCTGGGATCTATTGGCACCTATTTCATTGATAACCTTAAAGAATTTGTGTTGATGGAACCCCCCCAACCAAGTAACTGGAATTTCAACTGGAGCTTTATTCCTGTGCTTGTTGCATACCACTGCAGTCTCAGGACAAAACAAAAGTGGATGGGTGCAGATGCTGTGTAAGTCATGGTTTGATGGCAGGGCATTGATGTAAGCAAGTCTACATAAGAAAACATAAGTAAAATTCACATAAGTAAAATTCAGGAGTATAAACAAAAGTAAATTATTAAGATTCAGAATTATATTCAGGAAGTCAAAAGGGATGAAAATTCCCTTCTTTATTTCAAATAGAACATGGGACCATAGGCATGCTGCTAGTCTATCAAATACTGAAAACATGTTTTAAAAAAATCATTTAAATCACAGCAAAATGCTTGCGATCGTCAGACTGCACTGCAGACAAGTGCATCCTCCTCCCCAGCCAGGCTAATAGCAAGTGGAAATTACAACATTTTTAACTCCATTGAGATTTGTTTATCTTAGCTCTGACACAACAATTTACTGGTTTTTAGGTAGTCGTGTTTCTTGAAAGTTAGGGATTAAAAACTGAGATAGCTTTTGCCATGTTGTACAAAGTTAACGTAGTGGCTTCCCCAAGAGATTGTTTTGCTTCAATTGCTTCTAAAACTCTTATTAATAGGAGAATTTAGTATGCTGTACTTCTTGGCACGTTGATTGTTTCTATTGAATAATAGCACTTCATCAGGTATTTAATGTCTTACCTTTCACTTAGGAACTTTCAACACGGTTTGCCTACTTTCTACATCTGGCATGGAGCACAACAGTGGTTTACAACATAAAGGTGAGAGTGCTTGTGGAAAATACCTTCTCCAACTGAAAGAATAGAGAGATACTAAGTAGAAGAATCACTATAGACAAAATTTGGTTAGACTTCCATGCTCAGATCTGCAGAGAGGTTTTACAGTATTTCCACATGCTCAGTGTTCCTTGAGAATTGATGGTTGGTCTGGAACAACACACAAAAAAAATGTCAGTGATGTTTAACAGTCACTGGGTGTGTCGGCTTTACTTTTGTTCCGAGATTGGAGCCAAAAGAAATAGAAACCTGAACTATTTATCACATTTTTGTGCATTCAGTGTCCCACTCCAGCTGACACCCAAGCATTCAGTGTCCAGCTTATTTTGCACTGTGTGGGTGGGATGACGTATGGACAGTAAAGACACACCCCATTGAATAGCCACTGTAGCGATGAAGTTGTCTTGCAGGTTCCCAGTTGACATTCATGTCTTCACAGCAATCAACAGCCACTGCACCACAGATCTGGTCAGGTAACTTTAGAACCTCACCTTCTCTTCTGTATTAGCTCCCTACCATGCCTTACTCTGGGTTGAAACAAAACACAAATGTTTCTCACATCAGCTCCTAGTCTTGCAAACTGTTTCACGCAAAGATTTTTCCTCACCATTCTCATGTCTAGTGGTCAGTGCACGGTAGAAGAGACAAATAATTTGGGGGCATTGTATCCCCTAGCATGTGTTTTTCATGTTGGTGGAGTACTGTGGTTTAAGGTTGCCAACACCTTTAGTCAGTGTGGTTTTTTTCTGGATTTGTTCTGAATTTGGATATGGATATTTCTAAAGCTGGCTTTATGTATACCTATAGATTCACTCATTTACCTAAAGCCAACAGCAGCTATGCCTTTTGTTAGTCTAACCTATCTGCTTTGGATACATAGGTTTTTCAGGGTCTCTGTGAGAAGAACTGACTTGACCATCGTTCTCCCTATGACCCACTCCTGTCTATTTTGATTAATTAACTTACATGCAATAGTCTATGCTTCTATTTATATTCTTCCCCATCCCCCAGATACACCTCATCTCTCTTTGAGTGGGATAAACAACAGAACAGTGCAGATGAATGTTTATATAGAGAGGCTTTCTTACGAAGAAAAAGTCTTGCACATTATGTACTACTGGAACAGAGCACACAACACTGTATTTTGGTCAAAGAAAGCCAGTTATGAACAAGTAAGAACAGTAATAATATAAAAGATCACCTCACTTTAGCTTCAAAATGAACACCATCTGCAAAACTGCTCAGAACCTGGGGCAGAAATCCACAAGTGACAAAAAAATCTCAGAAGAATATTCAACATCTGTACATGACTGTTTATGATAAAAAGAATTACAAAATGGCAGAGAAAGTTTTTAACATTTAAAAAAAGAACTGAAAACTGTCAAGAACTGGGAGAGTTCCTATCTATTTCTAGTAATCTAGATCATCCCAGGATTAACATAAATAACTATCAAGGTGCAAGGGATGAGGCAATTGTGGTTTACTGTTAAAAAAGACACAGACAATCCTTTAAAATGTAGAACTTAATGAGAATCACAGACAAATATTGAGATAATTTTCCATAGTGGATCATTGCTTCTCATTGCCTAAGATAAAATCAGTCAGCAAATAAGTATAAGTTAAATCCTGATACAAAGATTTTGTTGTTATTTGTTGCCCAGTGTGAGCCTCTAGAATTAGTTTTATTCAGCACAGGTTGAGAAGTCTAAGGTAATGGGCCACTAGCACTTTGGCCTGTTGCGTATCTGATGACTATTGGTGTTGCCCTTATGTGAGCTATTACATTCCTTTTTCCACTTGGAAAGTGAAAGTTGAAGATGATGTAGACTGGAAAAGCAAGAGATCACCATGCTGAGACTGTGAGTGACTATCTAGACAGTGGTTCTGCTAGCACGAGTGTCTTTCTGCCGCTAATTATTTTGTTCATTTTGCTTTAATTCTTTCATCTACTGGCAGATATATGATTTTTATGACTCAAGAGATGACACAACATTTTGTTTTGAATAAAATTTGGCACATAAGTTCAATCTTGTGTGGGAAAAAGGTTTATTCTCTGTTAGGATTGGGAGGGATTCTGGAAATTCTGGAGATTTTCCTGCTCCTTTTGCAAAACAGTTGTTGGTACTTGAGTTTTGTGTTCGTCTTTTTGCTGCTTCAAGTTCTAGCACTCTGTGGGCCACTGACTGTATGTCAGGAAGAGCTATTGTAGCAATTTAGCCTGCTTAATGTAAAAAGCTTATGAAATCTGCTAATCCTAAATGGTTTTAATTCAGTAGGACGCCACTGAAGTTATTGCCTCTGTTGATAGAGCTGGCTCCAGATCAAAACATGGGATTAACCATCATAACCTTCCTTGATCTTGCTCATGACTGTCATCTTCAGTTCTAGGTTGCCTCTTCATAGGAATGTGTGGAAGTCTAAGAACTTCAATAAATAGATGGTGAATGATGAGAAAGTGGGCAATGAAGCAGCTTCTGTTGTGTGAATGCTTCAGTGGGATGATGCTCCCAGTCAGGCATGACTATGAGAGCTGCTACTAGAGCAGACTAACCGGATCAGTTTCAGCCACAGCAGATTAGAATGACCTGAAGACAGTAATTTTCCTTCTCACAGAATCATAACTGGCAGGGGTTGGGTTGACCTCTGGAGAACATTTAATGTAACTCCCCAGCTGAAGTAGGTTCACCTAGAGGAGGTTGCCCAGGATCACTTCGTAGAAGGATTTTTAATATCTGCAGAGAAGGAGATTCCACAGCCTCTCTGGGCAGCCTGTTCCAGTGCTCCATTATCCTCAAAGTAAGGGTTATTCCTCCCTAGGTGCAGAATCCTACACTTGCCATTGTTGAACTTCATTAGGTTGTCTCTGCCCAACTCTCTAGCCTGTCCAGATCTCACTGAATGATAGCACAGCCTTCCGGTGTATCAGCCACTTCTCCCAGCCACTTCTCCAACAAACTTGAGGATACACTCTGTCCCTTCATCCAGGCCATTGATGAATATGTTGAATAAGACTGGACCCCATACTGACTCCTGGGGAACACCACTAGCTTACAACCCTCTGAGCTCTGCCATTCAGCCAGTTTTCAGTCAACCTCACTGTCCACTCATCTAACCCATACTTCCTAAGCTTACCTATGAAGGTCTTATGGGAGGCAGTGTCAAAAGTCTTGCTGAAGTTGAGGTAGATGACATGCACTTCTCTCTCCTTATCTACCCAACCAGGCATGTCACCACAGAAGGCTATCAGATTGGTTAAGAATGATTTCTCTTTGTTGAAACCCTTTTGACTACTCCTGATCACCTTCTTTTCCTCCACATGCTTAGAGATGACATCCAGAATGAGCTGTTCTGCTTTCTTGGGAGGCCTGTAGTTTCCTGGGTCTTACTTGTTTTTTTTTAAGACTGGAGTGACATTGGCTTTCCTTCAGTCCTCAGGCACTTCCCTTGTTCTCCATGACCAGCTCCCTCAGCTCTTGTATGTGCATCCCACCATGACTCATGGATTTGAGAGTGTCCAATTTGCCTAAATGATCCCTAATCTGATCCTCCACGACCAAGGGAAAGTCTTCCCTTCTCCAGACTTTCTCCCTTGCCTCTAGAGTCTCTGATTCTTGAGGGCCAGCCTTAGCAGTACAGACAGAAGCAAGAAAAGCATTCAGTAACTCCACCTTTTCTGGGGAGAAGTTCTGGTGGAATAATCTAGCACAAAAAGTGAACAGAGCTTTAAGCAAATAAGACTTCTCCTTACACTAAGTCTTCCTTCTGCAAGGAACTCTGTCAGACTTTGTCTTCCTCATAGCTTAGATTTTTTACTGTCAGCAATGTATCCAAGAGCAGAAATTCCTCAGACATATTGATGGGCTCCCTTGACCAGGTACTTTCTTTTGCATAATTTAGTTGTCTCTGAATTTGCACAGTGCACAGTCTCATAAGCCTCTGCATCTTGACTCTGGGTTGTTGTTGCTTTTGGAGGTTTTTTTATGACAGGCTTAATCTGTCCTCAATCTCTTCAGCCATGATACCTCCTAAAATGGCAGCATCAGTATGGGAGACAGTAGCCAGAACAAGCAGTGCTCCAGCTGATGTGTTGGTTTGTTCCTGTTTAGAACCACACTTCCTCTTTTAGCATTCTTTTAATGAAATAAATGTTCATCTTGAAAAGATTGTTGGTTATAACTAGAGCTTTTACTTCCACAGATCTTAGGGTTCCATTCTTCCAGTAAAATACTATTTTTTGTCTTTCACAGTGCACTTCATTCTGGGTAAGGTTAGTCAAAACTTCTCCTTTGTTGCACCAAATACACCTGCTGAAAAGCTTTTCAAGAGTTGTGCGTTGACATCTGTTTGGAGTTGATTTTGGAAATCTAAGAGTCAGTCAACACTTCGTTGTAATAACCTGTGTAAGGTGGGAAATAAGGATGATGCTCACATAAGAAGTGAGAAAATAGTAATAGCTAGAACAATACATGAGAAGCAAAATGGATAACTTTAGAGAACAATGTGGAATTTCTTTCTGTTTCTTTAACTTTCCTTTTTCTGAGGCTCCAGTGACATGCACACAATGCAATCGTTTTGCTAAGCAGTATAGAAACCTTATAAAGGCAGGATTAAATATTTGATGTTGTTTCCATTTGGGAGAATTCAAGCCATAATTCTTCAGTATTATAAAATCAGAAACCAAAAGTATTTGTGTCTACTTTAGGCTCTGGATTAGAAAATAGTCTCTCACTGGCTTATTACTTGTTCAGTGCCCTTCAAAATATACCCTGTTTTTCTTACTAAAACCAACAATTTATTTAAGCATCCTGAAAATGCTGCCCTTGTGACAGCTGCAGAAAACAAAGCATGGCAACACTAAAATGGGTTAAGTATTAGCAACTGTTTTCTACTGCAAAAGCAATAAACAATGCAATAGAGATTTGTGAAATATGCTTCTTGACATTCAGCTTCTAGATCTGAGAATGAGACCCATGTAAAAATTAAAACGGGGGATTTTTTATGATTTGTACCTGCTCTTCAAAAGTCATAAAAAGGAAAATGGACTATTCCCTCTTGAAATTCTGCCTGTGAGTGCCTGCACACAGCTTACACTGAAGTTGATCTGAACTATTTAAATGCAAGTCTAAAGGCAGACTATGCCTTTTATTACCCCATTATATTAGTAATTCAAATATACGGGCTTTTTAAGGTACAAAATGATTTCTTTTTATCCCAAAATATTGGTATAAACTTAGGTTATTTAATCAAGCTGTCTTTGAAATGGTAATTTTGGGGGGATTGAGTATTTCAAAGTGGATTCTCCCTACCTCATTTCTGAATTAGGATTTGATCAAGTGTAGAATTGTGTTTACTGAATATGAAGTGACATGGAGATGCATAATCCCAAAGAGCTAAAGCATCTATAAACTACTGAAATACTGTAAATCACATTTTTCCAGTTTTACAGGCTCAAAGCTTCTTTAACCAAAATTGTAAAAAATCTTTTCAACACATGACAATACTGTGATTGTTCATGTGTTTTATAAGTGTAATGTGTCAAATTCATCCAGATTATATTGACTTCATTGAAGTTACAGAAGTCTTTGGAATGGAATTTCAGTTGTAGAATTACACCTTAAATGGTTGCAGTCATTTTTTTTAAGTGTGCATTTAGTTTAATTTTTTGTTATTAGTTCTGAAAATGCTAACATTTGAAAACAGCTTCCATTTTTCTGCCCTATTTCTTTTTTGAAAAAAAAAATTAAAATAAAAAAAAATCTGCTTAGTTAATTTATTTTTGCTTCCATAATATCAAAAAAAGTGGAAGGGTTAAGGAAGAGGCGATTATTCATAATTTTTTGAAGAGGAGTTTGGCAGCTCTCTCTTGGACCTCCCTGTCAGAGCACATATTGGAAAAGTAATCTGAAATGTATCCAAAGAAGACAAACATAGGAACTGAAATTTCAACTCTTATTGACAGTGACATTAACAGACTCAACAGAGACTCTGGAGTTTGGGTATATTTTTCTTTGTTTTTAACTACAGGTATAAAGCAACTAATACAACTTCGATTTCTTCACCTTCTGTGGTATTTCACTTTAATGATGGAATATTTTTCTTTTTCCTCATAATTGAAAGACCTTTCTGATGTAAACTGAAATTTGTACTTCTTTTATATTAGTACAGTAAGTGCACAGCACCACCCACACACATCTATCTATGTATTCCAGACTGTGTATTCTATGTTCAATTATTAGGAACTCAAGAAATCTATACGTGTTGATATTGTACCACCTTTTGAAGGGTGCTTAAGTGAAACGGTATTTTATTTTTTTTTCTTCAAAATTACTGTCTCAGGATCTCCTAAAACTGTTTACTTTGGTTGACCTTCCAGATGGAATTGGTCATCTGTGCAGGGAATTTGTAAACAAGCAGGGAAAAATTAAGCAGTAAAATCTGTGAAAGCCATAATTATGCTACATTTAGTTGTAGTTTGTGTTTCTGTGGCTGTCTAATTCTGTCACAGAGATTGTGCAGCTGAGAAGCCACATCTGCCCTTTAAATTTCTTCCCAAACCTGTTGATCCTGAAATTGGCATATTTTCCTTCTGGGCAGTAGGAAATAGCAACAAAGGCCAGGAGAAGAAGGGGATGGTGACACACATGTGAGTGGGCAGCAGGAGATGGCTGAACAGCTGTAGTGGGTGGAATGGTGGCAGCAGTTAATGGAAGCAGAAAAAAAGGAAGGGCTAGGCTGCCAAGAAGGTTTCAGCATGACAGAAGGGATTTGCATAGACCAGTGGTTCCTGTCTTTTCTGTGGCTGAGATGTACTCAAGAAATTTGACATTGTGTTTCACTTCATTGAGCTCAGCTCCTCCTCCCTTCTCCACTCGGAAATTCCTGCTGTCTCCATGTCCCCAGCCCACCCTGCAGCTGCCTTTGCTATCTCCAAAAAGGCCAGGAGGCACTGGACATGGCTCTGCAATGGGACAGTGTAATTCTGGCAAAATTTATTACCTTGAGCTTTGTCAATTTGATGTTGTTGCCTCAGCAAGGAGAACCACATACCTCATTGGGACCTGCTGGGGGAGACCATTTTTGTGGTTTTATCTTTCCTATTAGTAGATTCCTCTGTACTTGTTGAAGACAGTGCTGGCTTATTTTACCTAAGACATGGCCTGTTCAGAAGCTGAGTTGCTTCTTGTCACATCTCAGATGCCAAACTCGATCATGGAAAAATGTGCTGTTACAAAAAACAGATGTCTTGCCACAGACAGGTAATGATCCACATTGGATATAACACAGCAGCCAACATTAGAAAATGGAGCAACATACATGCAATCCATGGGATGGCAATGGCAAGCAGAGAGACAATTTTATCACTGCTGCTTCTAATGGCAGAGACACTGGCAGCAAAATTCGCTAGGTTCAGTCTGCCTCTCCTTCTCTGTACCTGCAGTTTTCTATAATTTCTCCATATCAGCTTTTTGTTTCTCTCTCAAGAAATGTAAATAGCTTCAGTAAGAGTTGAAACCATGGGTCACGCTATAATGGCATTTCCCTTGATTTACAAGCACCCTGAGGACTTTGCTTACCACTAGATAAAGCTAGAGGGCCTGCAGCTTCTTAGAACTTGATTTGATTTATTTTGTGTTGCATTCCCTCCTCTTCAGTCCACCTGCACCTCTTGTCCCTTGCTGTCTTCATTCTAAATCCCACACTGATACTTCACACAGATTGTGTATGGCGTATTATCACTGTTCACTCATAGTTTATTCTTTTGACATCCAGCAGTGTACAACCTGGAGTTGTACATATTCTAGAGAAGTGTATCAGCCTTCCTTACCTGCCACTGAAACTCAGTTAATAATAAAGCTATACTGATTTTATTTGGTCTCATAGAAATACTATAATTTATCTTTTTCTCTTATGATCTGACATAAATGAGAACTCTCTCTCTTGGGAGATGTCATACTTTTTGGTGTCTGGATTTTCACCCGGACTCTAGTTCTCTCTTGTACTATGTGATTTATTCTCTGTCGATCTGTCCCAGCTATCTGAATTGAACTAGGCAAAACGATGGACAATTTCTGTTCTTTGAAATCTGATATTTAACCTTCCCTTATCTCCATTTGCAAAAGCACAAGAACCTACTGACAGACGAGGAAGGAGGTAAAGAAAAGTTGTTTGGCTCAGGCTTTTGCTCTTTCTCAGTCAAGCATTCAAAACTGTTGTCCAAAGTATGTTGAGAATTAGGGAACAGCAAATTTGTGCAATTGAAAACAGCTATGCAAATTGAAATGCCAAATTTCCTGTGCCAGATGCAATATGAATTCACTGTAGGGCAAAAACTATCATTAGAGCTCCCTAGGAAAGGAACTAGAATAGCAAAGTAATGATTTTAGGGTAATATGCTGATGTTATTTGAAAGCTGGGATTGGGATGCAAACATTTGTACAACATTTTGTTTTACACAGTCCCTTGTTGATGCATCTGGTATTCATTTTAATACTACTGATCCTAATGGATTCATTTGGTACTTGTATGGATGTCATATGCACTTCCTGTAGGTGTTGTGCTGTGATGAAGTACTGCTTACTGGGCACTGAAAATAGTGTTACCACATTTCCTTTAATTATGTAAATTTTTTCATAAGCTGTCACAATACAATTCTTCCAGGTATATGTTAGCAGAAGCAGCTGTATGTGGAGATCATTGTATCAGCAGTATTTGAATAATGTCATGGCCAGGGGGATTCAAGCCTAATAGATAAAACATTCAGTTATCCTGGCAGTAAGTGGAATTTGAAAGTGTTTCAGAAAAGCAATCTTGGTTGCACATAGGGATAGAGCAAATGGGCAGATTTTGTCAAGGTGGTAATTTTTGTCTTTTTTTTTTTTTTCTTTTAAAGGCAATCAGTCAGCATTCACTTTATCCAGAAGAAATTTGTTTTCCAGCTTTTGTGTGGAGCAAGGTATATGAGTGGGGCAGTGGGGCACTGTGGTTTGTTCAGCTGGATACATGCTCATTCTCTCTTCAGAAATTGGTTTGCCTGTTCTATATGTTTGTGAAGGTTATAATGGCATTTATTCAAGAATAAACATTGCCTTGAAAGCTTTCCAAAAGCCTTACTTTATAACAAAATAAACAAGGCTTGCAAAGTGATTACCTTCAGGTTGCTTGGTGGGGAGGTTTTGATTTTGTTTTGTGTTTTTTGTTGGCTTTTTTTGTTCTTTTACCGTATAGCTTAGGAATGCCTGAGAGAAGTAGATCAGAATGGACTGTAACATTTGTTTTTATGGTTTGAATTGTTACTGGACTTAGAAAAGTACTTGTTTGGTAGAGCTGTAGCTTTTAATATGTGGATTTGTCTCACAAATCGCTGCATGTGATACACAACATAGTATCATAGTACACCCCCCACCTCCCAGAAATGCTTCATAACCCTGTCCTTGCCCAACGTATCATCATTGTAATACCCAGTCTAATAAAAATTCTCACAAAGATCTACCACTAAATGATGGGAGTAAGGCTTCAGATCAATTTTGAATGAGACAGATTCAGGATACTGCATGTGAAGCTTGGTCTTAAACATTTTAATCTGATTTAGCTTCATCCAGTTTTTCAAACTTAATCTTTGCATCCATCTTTTTCCTGTAGAAATGTAAGGGAGTTACTTTGTTAACACTGGTAATTTGTGAATTGTCCTATTGAACACTCACAGTAAGACTAAGTTCTCTAAAATAGTCAAATGAAGATAAAAGACCCTTGTTCCTGCTCTCTCTCTTCTGACAATTGCACGAGCCTGTGGAGGAGACAGGGCAAGTTTTCAGAAGGGCTGGCATAACGTGAGGTTTTTCTGGAATTGTATCCTTAGCCAGGACTGAAGAAAAATCCTGTATCTCCAAAGGCAGGAAAAAACATGAATGCCTCTGTAACTACAGAGGAGGTATTTTGGTGGCTTAGTTTGTCATGTAGGATACAGCAGTTTGCAGGCAGCAAAACTTTCATTTGTTAACAAGTTCCATGTGTTCAGCAAGGTCTCTGAGAGCCTGGCTGCACTAGTGTACCTAGAGCTTTAGAAAGCCCTGTAGCAAGATTTTAAGTCCCAGCGATGGAAATGCTCTCGAAAGCAGGACTTAAAAACCCAGGTACTGACAGGAACAGCCGGCAGCTTCTGAAGGCATGGTGTGTCAGGCAGATCAAATCCCCATGAAAGACTCATTCCCTTTAAATGTCCATGAGACTGCTTATATAAAATAATACTAAATGTGGCTTCTACTGTTTTTATCACTATGTGACTGCTGGGAGCTGAACTAAGTTATCATTTATGCAGTCATTCATTTATCTGTTCAGAAAGGGGATTTAAGTGGAGTCCTGCAGGACTGAAAAGAGTAGCTTTTCTCTCTGGTCATGCCAGTCTTCTTGTGAGCATATGGTTTTTAACAAACTCATAGTAAAGTGGTCCTTCTGAAATCTAGGTCTCTCACCCTTGTAATTCCAAAGTCATAAAACTCAGACTGCCTTATGTCATGTCTTTTTTGCTAAAGTAAATAATGATAAGAAAAAAAATCATACAGATAGAGCAGCTGATGACCAAACCAACCGTATAATCCATAGCTAGTTGATTCCTGTTGATTTGGAAATAATGGCTTTCCTTAATATGATATGCCTTTCTTACGGAATTCCCCTTCAGGGAAAAGGATAGGTTTCACTCATCATTTTCTATCCATCTACTCCTCTTCAACTCCATCCTTTCTGTTAGTCCATGTTATAAGATCAGAATGCAAATCTAATATAAACAAATATCTATGGAGGCATCTATGGTTTTGTGTAACTGTTCTATGACTGTGATACCTACTACCTGCCTTGATCCAAATAACTCCTTGAATTAAGACTACAATGTGTATCATTATGTTTTCCCATGACACTGTACCTTATAGTAGCATTGAGAAAATGAGATATTATTACCTGTTAAAAATCACGTTTTACCTCTAAGCTATTTTTCACCTTCTTGTCCCCCTGGAAAATAGCTGTGGTTGCAGAGGGACTTTTGCATAGCTCATGTGGATTATAATATCAGAAAGGGAACATTGGAATGTACTTCTTTTCTTCTTTTTTTTTTTCCCCTTTTTTCCTTTTTTCTGAGTTACAGCTTGGGTCACCTGTTAATGGGCTGTGCCAAAATTACCTTTGACTTAAAATATGTGAAGTTAATATAGTAATTTCTCACCACTGAGTTTTGTCAAAATGATTTTGAGACAACGGATCTACCTGTGCCTTTTATGTCTTACTTTTTCTTCCAGTACATCTGTGAAAGTGATACCAAATAAAGGGTCTTCCTCATCTTCACTTACCTGAGAGCCCCTGAACAAAACATGCTTTCCAAAGAGGATTTCCTACAACCGAAAACAAATTAGTTTCTATGTATAAAGCATCTGGGAAATTTTTGCCACCTTCAAGGCTTGTCATGTCATAAGGATGCTGGGCCCTGACAGACAAGTTTTCTTTGCAGGAACTGCAAACTTTGTAAAATTGGTGTTGTCAGTAAATCCTTTACATCATAGATTACCACTTCCCACTTGAGGTATATCATCCTTTCTCAGAAAACACATTACCAAATTCTCACATACCTGAACAAAAACATGCTACGTGTTACAGATTAAAAACGGTTATTACTCAAACACATGCAGACTCCCACAGTATCACTCCTGTTTACATGATCTCTAATGCTACCAATAAATTTCCATTCTTGGGGCAGTTAAAAATACACTACTTTTCTTATAGTGTCCATTGCATTTAATTCTTGGTATTGTCAGCTCTTCATACTTAGACTTTCAAAAGACCTCTTGGATGCCGGAGCTAGTTGTCCTTGCTTCCACCATAAGTTGAGACAAATGGACAAAATACATTACTATCTGCAATGTAGATTAATTACATTCTGTGATCTGGACCTGCATTGTGAATCAAGTCACAGCTTTTTATTGCACATGATTTTTCCTAGTAGCTTATTCACTTGTCTGTTCTTCATATCATTACACACCAAGGCAAGCGATTGACAGGTATCCAAACTTTGTCAGAAAACAGAATGTCGGGGGAATTCTGGCTGCTTCAAAGCAGAAACATTTACAACTTGCTCCATGTGATTCATGAAGTTTCCTTAAATGAGCTGCTATATAGTACTGTAGGAAACATGATCAGTTACTGATCACCGAAAGTGAAACTACAGGAAGATCTATCCCAGACTGGACAACTCCTTTGTGTCCTAGGCTTACTATGAAGATCATACCACATCCCTCTGTATTTTGACTTCTGTACCTCTTTTTAGCACTTCAAAAAAATGTAGTATCTACATATCTATTTCATAAACTGAGGTGTCTGTTTAAATTTATATGATGAGTGGCATATATGACATAACAGTTGCCTATAGGCAGCTTTAGAGAAGCTTTTTTTAATCACAGGAAAGATACAGGTTCTTCAGAAAAGGTATTGTTACTGTTGCTTAATCTATGCAGAGTATCCACCTTTGGCTTGCCCTGTTAAATATAGAAGAAGTAGTGTCCCTTCTCAAGGCAGAAAAACCTGTGAGAGTTGTGATGTGCAGCTGAACACAACTGATCATATACCAATGGTCTGTGTTGAACCAGCTGACAAAGCTAGAGTTGAGAATAGTCTTGCCTGTTCCTCTTCTCTGGTACTCAGATTGTTCAGTTCCCAGGATTGTCATTGTGGCATCAGAAACATCTAAATAGGTATGGTGTCAAATAGCTATGAACAATCTAAGCAGTTTTTCTTCCAAAAAACATCATAACCTTGCTGCTATCCATTCTGGTAACATCAGGAGTTTCCTGGTTGTCTTCACTGGCAAACAAGGTGAAAACTTTTTAGCAGCATAATTATGGAATATAATTTTCAAAAAGCCTTTAAATCCCTAGGATCTGGCTTACATTCAAACTATGGTGTAGACAGCATAGCATAATGACATGTTCATCATACCAGGGACTGAATTTCTGTGGGACCAAGGCATGACCTCATTCTTTGGTAATTTTCACATGTTTGCCAGCCACTTCCAATGCATTTACAATTCTTTTCTCTGTAGAAAGAATACACACTCATATGTTGTGTATTCACATATGCCTTTCCAGTTTCACCTTCACAAAATACACTTACTGCAAAGGTAGCCTCATAAACCTGGATTAAGAGAAGATATTAGCAACTGGTACTTTAAAGCTGGTGGCTGTCCTTCATTATGGGTCAATTGGGAAATTATAAGAACTGATTCATTGCAAACAGCTGTGTTTATGAAAAAAGAAAAAAGCAGCAAGCTATGTTGGCATCTATCCATTGCATGCCAATAAAAGCAATAAGCACGTGCTAGTTGCCAGATCTGTAAGTCAAAACTGAAGTCCTTTAATTAGTTTTGGGTGATACCTACATTCCCAGTTTTAGGATGTTAGTGTTTCCTACAGATTAGATACTTCAAAATTAAGAAGAAAGGTCTCAGTCCAATAAATCAATACAGAGTGTGGAAACAGGTATTAGTCTTATAAATCTAATCAGTAATAGCTATTGCTGTTGTTCATGTAGTTGGTAGTCACGATTTTTTGAAAGAACAAAAAAAACTTAGATTGATCATTTTTCAGTCCTCAGTTGAGAAGAGACAGTTAATATTCAAATAAAGGTTTTATTCTAGGACTTGCCAGGAATTTTAATTAAATAAGTGCTAATGTAAAATGTAAAAGTGAGGCAGCAAAGAAAAGAAGGATATGACCACAGCATGAGATACAGCATTGTATGTAGGTTACTACACTTGTACTGATACTATGAGTAAGTAGCTGTTTCAACTTTACTTTGAACCTGGCCTGATTAGATATTTTTGCCATATTAATGTGGATGGAAAATGAAACTGAAATGGCTGTGCTATTTAGACTCATTGTGAAATCTGGGGTTTAAGTGACTTCTGAAAATCAGAGTCCAAAATCTTGCTTAAAGCAAGTCTGACTTCAGGTTGCCCACTGCCTTGTTCAGTCAAATTTTGAAAATGTCATTAAATTAGTTCAGAAAGGAGAAAAAAAAGTATTTTAATGTAAATAACCTTATTCAGCAAAATTCATTATTCCTTCTGAAATGGTTTCATTTCTTTGATAAAAAAATAGAAAAATTGTAAGCATTACCTCATCAGGTGATGCTTTTCATGTTTTTATTCAAAAAGTGACAAATCACAACAAACTCCCCAGTAGTTTCTGTAAAAACCTACTTGTATTTTACCATCATAATTCAAATAGAAATTATTTCTTGTTTTCCAGTTAGTTTTCCTGCCGCCTTGAAAATTGCCAGTAAAAACACTTCCAAAAAAAAAAAAAAAAAGGAAGAAAACTCTTATTTCAAAACCAACACTGAACACAGTGCTTAATATTCTTCGCTTTCATTTGTAAGGAAAGGTAAATGAAGCATAATGAAAGCGTGAATGCTTTCCACTAGCATGAGTATGTTTTTGAATAAGAGATGCTTAATTCTCTTTTTGAGTAGACCTACAGTGGAGCAGTCTGTGCTTCATTGAGTTAAGTGTTAATTTTTACTGTAGTTTTGAAAATAATGCACTTGCAGGAAAATCATCCTGACAGATTGATATTAATCACAGGAAGTGGGTATAGTTAAAGGGAAGCAAACACTTTGAAACATTTTTATAAGCTTTCAGTTCTTTGATGCTTGAAGGTGGTAGGGGTGGCAGAATGGTGCCATGCAGGCTTGCCAAGGGGAGCATGGAAAATAAAATGTTCTCCACCTTCCACAAGAAATAGTAGACTAGCATGTATTTGCTAATACTAATTCATGGCACTGGAGACAGAATTAGTAGGCTGAGAGACCTTCAAAGCTAACTTCCAGGTCAGAACGCCTTCCTGGCATTCAGCGAGTCTCAAGCTGGAATCCTTTTTGATGGTTCCTTGGGATGGGAGTAGGGAGGAAAAGGATTCTCTATTCATTCTCCACTAACTCACTTCACTCATGCAAGCGAAGACCAGATTTTTTTTCTGCCTGGTTTCAAAACATCCAAGGGCTATTTTAAATTTCTGTGTTTGGGCATGCAGTCTCTGCACAATGGCATGTGTGTTGAACTTGTTGCTCTGTATTTGTGACACATCCAGCTGCATCCTGTAGTGTCATAGCACAGGTCACGGGTGACTGCCAATTAAAGCACATCGCTTGTTTTTACATACTGCACTGAAATGTGCTGGGATAAGATACTGAAATTTCTTTAGTTCTGAATTGTAAACTGTAAGGAGTTAGTATGCAGAAAAGCATGCACAGCACACTTCTGAATTTTCAGGAATGCACAAGATTAGGTTTTTTTTCCAATAAGATACAGGGCTGCTGCAGCTCCCTGTCACAGCTTTCCTAAAGCACAGCGTCATTTGTTGAACTATGAAAGCAACAGACATTTGCTACAGTGGTTTCCCTGAGATCACCACTTTGCTTCTTCTTCTTTCCTGTATTGTACATACATGGCTTGAGCATACGAGCTCCCACTGCAGCAAGAATCTAGAAAGTCTGCCACAGTTTCTTCTGGTTTTCAGGAAAATATTCTCCATCCTTGAGTTTTATGACCTGGTATTCAAGGTTCAGGAACTTGCTTGTTATTTTTCCTTGTTTGACAAGGTTCAGGAACTTGCTTGTTATTTTTCTTTGTTTGACGTAAGTTAGTAGAATATAATTTTTTTTAGGAAAAGTGCCTTGTCTTGGATGTACTCCCTTGGAAAATAAACTTATGCTAGTATTTGCCAAAGTTCAAAATAGGATGGCTTTGTTCTGAGAGCTTTTCATCCTCTGATATCAATAGAGATTTCTTTGTTGGTTACCATTTGGCAGAAACCGGGCATTTATTCTTTCAGGTATACTGTAATTTTTCTTAGAAATGTAAAAAGCTATGTTGGATAAGCTGTTACAGAAGTTATTTGGGGTTTTGTTGGGGTTTTTTTGGTGGTTGGAGGGACTACTTTCTTTTCACACTGCTGTGAACATAAGTGGCCAAATTTATCTCTGACAGCTCTCCACTGTGACCAAACTTCCTCTTTTACTCTCTCTATTCCTTCTAGCAGGCTGCACAGAATTATACCAGACAGTAAGTTTATGGTGGTGTTTTCCCTGGTTGGAATGTTTTGGTTTGACTTAAAATATTCCTTTGCCCCGTTTAGCCAACCAGAACAAGGAAAGATAATATACTACTAGTTTGTTAAACACCTGCTTCCTTACAGGTTCTGTGGTGGGATGATGGAGTTGGGGAGCCCTCCACCCTGGGAATCTGTTACTATCCAAATGTGTCTTCTGTTACCAGGAACACTAACTGTCCTTTCTTATTAGATCATAGTAAATATTAGGGCCGAAGTGGAAAGATGAGGAGGAAAGCAAAATAGTTACGTGATTTTTAGTACATCGGTACGGCTGCATTTGTACCATTTCACTTCATATCTGTAGCTTTTTTGCTGTCCAAGATACACAACAACAATTTTGACCCCTTTAAAATAAAATTGAGATTTTTGGGTTCCTGTGTCCTTCATGTTTTAGTCTACTGGATGGATTGGAAATTTGTCTGCAATTCAAATAGGACACCAAATCTTCTTATTTCATTTTCTTGGGAAGAGGCACGATTAAATTATTAACCATTAGCAAAGTAATTACCATTCCCACAATGTCATTTTCTTTTCAAGTCCTCCTATTCAAATTCCATGTGAGTCAGATTTGTTTCTAATACATTGCTCCAAAAAGCACATAGGAGGAAGGGGTGAAGGAAGCCAGCCAAGAAATACGAGGCTTGAATTTTATCATTTGAATCTAATTACTGTTCGAGGGGTGGCATAAAGTAGGATTGCATATCTCTGCATGCTAGCTCTAATGTTTTATCCTAGCTGGCACGTATTCCATGGGGATATATGTTTTTCTCTACCTCGAGAAGGGAAGATATCACTTTCCTTTTTAGACATGGTCACACATCTCAGCGTCCATGACATCTTACCTGCAAAAATGTCGCCTTTCCACAGAGGTGGTTTTGCCCCCCTCCCCTGAAGGTATAACTTGCTCATAAACCACAAACACTGTATTCAGATGATAAATTAATTGCTGCAATGCACAATCATTATCATCTTTCTTCTCTGCAGATATTACAGAAATTAGAGTGGTGAGCATGGTTTGAGAACCTCCATTTTAATAACAGCTGAGAAAAAACCTCTGTGAGAGGGCCAGGAATATTTGATAACCTTAGACTAGGACATGTCAGCTCTGTGTAGTTTAAAGACTTATAGGCTTCTGCATATAGACAGAAGAAGCATGTAGACATGTTTGCCAGATGAAAATTCATTTTTCTAATTTCGCACTCATTTAATAGTCTTTTGACTATGAAAGCATTATTATTGGCTACTAAAAATGTCTCATAAAAGTCTTATTTCCCTTATGTCATGTGGATCAGCTGTCAAGCCCATCTTGTTAACTTGTATCAATGCTATTCCCTTCAAGTTTTCAGTTCATATAATGAAAGTTCACTTCCTTGTTTGCTCTCTCACACTACTCTGCCTCTAGTAACCTGAGAGATTTCCTTGATGAATGTTCACTCCTGATAATAATTAGCTCTTTTATTATTTGCTGAGTACACTAGTGTTTTCTCTCTGCTTAGAAATTCCTCCTCTTCTTGAACTATTCTTTTGCTTGTTAGCTGATCACTCCTTTTCAAACACTAATTATCTTGTGTCTAATAATAATTTTCAAGACACTGTGTAACACATTTCTTTGTTTATTTTGGTATCATTATTTGCTTAAAATGAAAATTTGGTTACTACCAAAGCCTGACAAAACACCAGAGCTTGAAGTAAATTGTTATTGTTTTTTCTCAGAAGTTCTTCAAAGCTGTTGTCTTGCAAACTAACAATTACTGGTATATAACTGGACCAAAAGTACATTTGAATAGACTACACAGGAAAATAACTGAACTGCTGTGTCCCATATTCTCCATGATATCCCATATTCTCCAAACCATGTTGAGTCTGCAGCAGATAACAATATGAAGGATAGAACTGAAGTGGAAAGAGTTGGATATAACACTGGTAAAAAGCTTCAGCTGTAATTTAATCCCACAGTGTTTCATGCAATTTATATGCTTTTGTTCCTCTCTCAAAACCAGATCAGGGAATTTGGATTGTAAATGCATAAGGGTATAAACAAGACAATCTGCACACCCCCGCCCCTGGCTCACACAAGGGGGGCCCTTCACATATGGCTGAGTCAGCATAGAGCTAAGCAAAAATATTTTACTCCCTTTGAAGAAGCATTATAAACTCATGCATAAAATACCAAGGCAACAAAAATCTCCCTTAAACACAATCCAAAGCTGACATGAGGTTTAAAAAAATACTTATACGTGTAGTCCATGTCTTTCGCTCTGGAAATAAAATACCTCTCTTGGTTCATGCCAGAAGTTTAGCTCTAAGAAACACACTTTCTCTCTGTGTTTTTGGGTTTTGGTTTGTTTGGGTTTTTTATGTCAGCAGGTAAAGAGAATTATTTTACAGATGTTGGCAACACAATAAAACATGGGTGAAAACACTTGACTGTTAGGGGACTTGGAAACACAGTGAAGTTTTCTTCTCTTGTATAAGTGCTTTGCTCAGTTCTGGCAGCACAAATGAGCAGTTCCCATGATGGATGCAAACACTGGTGCTGAGCAAAATGATTTCACACCTGTACCTGCCCTCCAACACACCATTACACTTCAATGCCCAAACTGGGCCCTTCTGCATCTATCCCAGAGGGAGCTCTCTATGCTTTGCATACAAAAGAGCTCACAGGTGCTGCTTGCTTTCTCATTTTCTGACTTCTGAGCAGTGTCATTTCACAGCCATGCTTTGGTGCCGTTTGTTTGCTTGCTTTATTATTGTTTTTAATGTCCAGTATGTCAATTTTTGTAAAGGACCACCACAACATTTTTCATTCCCCCGTGCATGAATGCAGCTTTCTTGTCACTTCATACTGATGCTGACTGGCAGAACTGTCTCATAGCACCATGGTGTCTTAAGTCATTCTTGGCAGGAGTTGTTTTAAACTCTTAAACTGAAGTGAAAACGTAACATCTAAGTTTCTGAGGAAGAACTAAAGACATACTGAAAAATGTTATGCACAGCTTAAAAGGGAGTTGTACAACCCCACGTACCAGCAAGTGAAACCACACTGGGAATTGCAAAGAAGAAACCGTTGACAATATTATTGTGGAATCTAGCATGGTTGTTGCCTAAGGCTACATATGAAGCACTTGAAAAAATAGGCTGATGTTACAGAAATTGTATGACTATATGGGAATTATAAGTATCAGAGGGGGGGAAAAGTTTGTTTAAGAAGTAGAACAAAGCACCTCAGCTTCTGTAATCAAAGACTCATCTAAGAAACTCAGCAGCCAGTGTGAAATTTTTAAGTCTTGTTTGATGGAATTGACATAGCAAATAAATCAGTGTTGGCTATTTTCAATGAAATCTCTTTTTCATGAGAAAATTAGAAGAAATGCTCAATGACAAAGTATTGAAAGATTGCAGGATCATTTTCAGAGAGTGATGAAACTGTCCTGTGTAAAAGTTGAGAAGTGAGAGTGCAAGTGCTTGACTTAGAAACATGAGCAGAGGACGCTGGAACGATTAATGTGAGATTGAAGTGGCAGTTTGGAAGTGTGTGCATGAGGGAGTAAGTGTTTGCAAGAAATATATGGTGCTTTTCATTTCACCCTTCATGCTTCATCACAAGAGTTATTGAGGCTAGTAGAGTCTGTGAGGAAGAAAAATTGCTGTTTTGTTGGGATTTGTTTATTTGCTTGTTTGTTGTTTTGTTTTGTGTGTTTGTTTTTTATACCAGTCTCCTATGTGTCTTTTGGAAAGTTACATCTTTTCAGCATGTTTTATTTTCATTATCCATTAACAATGTCACACTCACAGATTATCTTTTGTTCTGATGTTTCATAGAATCATAGAATGGCTTGGGTTGGCACTATCAAATCCTGTGAGCAAAATTAGATAAATACTACGCAATACTGAGGGAATTAGAGGAGTGCTGGCACAGTGAGCAGAGGGAGTTACACTAGGACACCTGTAGCCACCACTTTGTGTTTAAAGTCACACTAATTTCTCATCAAAGGAGATCCAAAAACTGAAACTTCACCCATTGGCTCTATGGGAGATTCTATCATCATCATTCCATCATCAGGTATTTTTCTAAGGGAGTTTGTACTCTATCACTTAGAGTATTATTGAAGCAATAAGATTTAGCATTTATGCATATCAAGGCACAGATTTTTGTCTTCCTTATACCTGAACAGTGTACAGATATTTTTTTTTTTACCATTTCTGTGAATAGGAAAAATGGTATCTTATATGTATCTGAATTAAAGCTTGTGGGACTATAGAGAGACCATCCATTATCCACTTAATTTTCTTACTGTAACCACTTCTCCCTTCACTGTGGAAAGTGTCTGTCTTTGGAAGGTCTGAATCATTAATCATTCTCTCAACCCTTAGCTTTAGACTAAAACTCTAATAGGCACTAGTGGTAGAAATATGTTATGGATCTAGAAAAGTCATGAAGAATACTGGTAGTATTGCAGCTGGATAAGCAATGGGGGAAAAGAAGTGTTTCTAATATTTTAATTGAAAACCTTCAGAAGACTCTTTGAGATCATTCTAGAAATACTGCATTTCAGTTAGGGTCATTACAAAGAACACAGTAGCATTACCATAATATAATCCTGGTTTGTATGTTATACATTTGTTCTTAAGTGAGGTTGGTGGTGAACTGCAGACTACAGAGATTAAAATTTCTCCACAAAGCAGGAAGAACAAGGATAAGCATCAGTTGCCTCTTACTGCTCCACCAGCATAAATCAGCTCAGTTTTGAGAATTCAGGCACCTCTGTGGAGAACACTTCTCTTTGGCCACCGTGTCTACTGATATTAATACTGTTAAGACTGCTGTTGATGGTTAAAAATAAGTGGGTGCTAACACAGCTCTCGGGGATTATGGAAGTAGGAAATTTCATAAAATGTACATTTGGGAGAACTTCTGAGTGAATTCAAAAACATATGGGCTTTTCCAATGCTTATCTGAGCTGTTCAGAACATACAGATCTGATAAATTTTTTTAGGACCTCCATTTGGAGGAGTTGCTGTAGAAATACAAGCAGATGTCACATATTCTAGTTGCTTCCGGCTCTGCTGGTCTTTGCTGTAATAAATAATCAGTCCTCTGAACACTTAAAAATATGGGAAAAATTATTGGCTGCATTGAAGAAAAGTTGTTTAAAAAGGACCTTTCTTATGTAACAATGCAGTGCTTTTTTTGTTCCACTACATAAGGTAGAACCTGGATGGTACTGACAGCTGCTTTTTAATCTTCTCGAAGATGTAGTTCAACTGCTACAGAAAAGTAAAACACTCTTCCCTCCCCGCTCAAATCTACAGTGTCACTAAGGTCCTAAGAATTACTCTGCTCACTAATGTGATGTTATAAGAACAAACTTTGTACCATACAAGGATGGAGAAGTTAATAGTCTGTCTTGGGAAAAGGGACAGAAACAACTCTAGCTTTGCAACATCCATTCCCCTAGAGGAATAACCTTTTATATGGTTCATAAAGGGAGAGAAGTACTATCCAAAGTAGGCTACTGCTCTTATGGAGATTTAAAGAGTTTCTGAAGTAGAGACAGAAAAGAGGAGAGAATTTAGAATACAGAATGGACAATTTTGAAGCAGCAACTCTTGATATAGCCAAGTTGGAGGAAAAGGCTTGGGCTGAACTTATTGTAGGTGTCTTTGTTCATGTGCGTCCAATCAGCAGGAAAGAACTGAGACCAAACTTAGCAAGTTGACTATGTTTTAAAGAGGAAGTGAAAGGCCATTGCTCACAGATGGCATGGTGATGTGTGATAAGTGGAACTGTAGAACCAGCTTCAGGGAAGAAATTCTCAGCTCTCTGTTAAGTGTTAGGCTTCTGATAACTCACAGGGAGCTAAATGCTTTCCAGAAGCAAAACTGTAACCCTTTTAAAGGCTGGGATGCATGTTGTATTCCATACATCCATATTGCACTTCTTGTGATCATTTGCTTCTGTGAAACATCTTAATTAAGCCCTTGGAAACAATCTCAGGTAACACCACAAGCTAATGTAATGCCAAGTCCTCTGTGGTAGCTCATTTCAGGGTGGAAGGAGATACAGGGATTCTGTTCTGGGAAATCTAGCTTCCTTGATGTTTTTTTCCTTGGAAAGGAATACAGCTATTTTCAACCCAGGGACTCAAAGGGGCATATCTTCACAGCACTATGTGCATGGCTTGAGGTGGTCAGATTTTGGAGGGCTAGTTTAAGTGACTCTTCAGCATGCTGCATTTAATTGTGGAGACAGTGATGATCCGTGATGATCAATGGATACATTCAGGTGTTACAACTTCTTGGTACTTTCAACTTGCTGCCTCTCCAGCCAGCCCCCTCTCAGTTCTGGACCATGGCGTCCAACTCTGGTGTCTTTCAAAGCAATAGACAGTGAATAAAATGTAGATGGTGCTGTCTACCCATCCTGTGTTGTATAAAGCAAGAGCTTTGACTTACAGTTGTTACAGAAATAGTGATTTATAGCTGCAAGCACTTAATACTGCCAAAAAGACTTTGTGAATTAGGTGGAATGAATAAACCAACAACTCCCGTTTTGCAGGGTGGGCAAAATGACTTCAGAGCTTATTAAAAGAGAAAACTGCAACTTAATTAAAGGGACAGTCAAGTAGGGCCGTAAGTTGTGGGAAATAATGCCTTTGCCTATCTTCAAGAAAAACAAAGTGATAGTGAGAGTAAAAAATGAGTAAATAAAATGCCATGAGAAGGGTCAGACTTTCCCTAAGCAACACCTTCAAGTCATGTGTCAGACCTCTGTTCTTAATTTCTGAATTCATGAATAAAACGTCCTAGTTCAAAAGTGCTAAGTTAAAAAGCAAACAAAGTCTAGTTAAAATCTCACAAGAATACCAGATTAGAGAGAGGCAGTAAACATAACCCTCCAAATTTTAATATGCTTTTTCCTTTGTTCTTCAGCTCAATATATGCTCGCAACCCCAGAAAAACAAGCTTTTAAAAATCACAGCTTAACCTATCCTGTGGTAAAACACATACTGCTCTGTGTTAACACGACAAACACCTTCTTTCAGGGTGAAATTGTCCTGAGCTGGAGAGCCTACACAAAACCTAAACATTTCACCTGATTTCTGAATGATGGGCGAGACATCACTTAGATATTTTTTTTTTAGCTATTTTTGTTCTCTTTCTTCTGGATGTGTCTTTTTTCCCCTAGATTCAGTTGGCTACAGTCAGCCTAGGTAGAAAAAGGTTTTTCATAAAAAATAGATGTTTGTTTTAATAATCTGCTTTAGTGTTTTCCTAGATTAACTCACTTTTAAAGTTGTTGAATTTGCATGCATTTTTATTTTAGGGTTATTTATTTAGGGCTTTCTTACTACTCAGAAGTGTTGAAATCTCTGTTATCCTGAACAGTTAGTTATTTTATAGAATAGTAATAGGATACAACAGAACAAAGATTATTTTTTGCTGACATGCATATTTATAGTTTACAGTAACTTTTATTATCTGCACTAATACATAAAGTCATTAAGATTTGAGGATATCATTTAGGGATCTCTCAGGATTTTCACACATTCAGATTTAAATGACTGTCGTCATTCTTCCAATTTCTAGTTCAGTGTGTGTTCTAGCTTTTTAATAGCACCTAGTATCACTGTCAGTGACTTAAATTTTTAGGGGGTTCAGAAACTAATTTCTGCCTTGGCATTATTGCTTTTTATTTTTTTGTATTGCACTGCTAGGGGGAAAAAAAAACTCTTTCTTTTTAATATTAACACAGCTTGTCCAGGCCATTTGTAGTTCAATGCACAGCCTATTGTTGAAGTTACAGCTCTAGAGATTCTGTATATCCAAAAGCTTTGGACACATTTCATATAGAATGATACAGTGATTTATGTGATTATGCAAAGTGATGTCCAGAGCCCTCTTACTTATCACTGCTATTTTGGTCTATTTGCATGAGGAGAAACTCTGTTTTAAAAAGGGATGTGAAGTACAAGTCTGAAAAAGACTGATAAATGAGTTATCTTTCTTGTTTTTTAAAAGATCTCACATTTGACCACTGCAAAATTTGAAGCAAATGTCTTCGGTTACACTCCCTACTGTTTATGGATTTTTATTATTTGCATCTGGTCTTCCTGTGCCAGTGGATTTAGAAGAGGGGTGCACTCAATTAAAAACCATCACTAAGAAGGGGAGACAATTCCTGGCTCAGGATAGCAAATGCACACCCTCCATTCTCTAGACCATGGGCTACAAAACAGGAGAGAGCTTTAACATAAAGGATAAATAATGTATTAATCACAGAGCAAAGCTCTTTGGAATGGTATTCCTCATTCTGTCTCATACCAGCTTTCTAGTTATCTAGAACCTCCTCCTGCTGTAACTGGCTTTCTGGTGTGGAAAGCAGTCCAATGGTATCTTGTGTTTTGTATGATTCTTCATCCTGAAAGAGCCTTGAGTGTTTCACAAACTATGAATTCAGTCATGGTTTTGCCACAGGCCTTTGACAAAGCACAGCCCACTGTGTTTCTTCCTCCTGCACAAGGCAGGCCGAGAGTTACAAGCTGGTGTTTAGGTTCCTGTTGTACCCAGTAAACTGCCTAGGGAAGACTGGATGTCTCAAGAGATTTAGGAACCAGAATGGTCAACACGGAGTTGTGTATTTGATCTAATAGCATGATGCGAAGCACTGTTGCATTAAATCCTAAATCCCACCCTCTCCAACCATACAACTCTACAAAGAAAAAACACTCCCTCCATAGGAATTGCAGCCCCCAATACCTTATTTTTAAGGTCACTTGCCTGCATCCTATCTGCCAAAAAAAGAGAGAGTAGTTGTGTTCATTCAAGTGTAGGAAAGCAACTCTTGCGGTAGGACAATGTCAGTCTGGCTAGAATGTGGTTCTCAGACGGAGGAGATAGCCGTTGATTCTTGTCTTCACCTGACTAGTGGGGAGACTCTTATCTTCCCAAAGTAAGCACTACCTATGGCTATTGGCCATACTCCCCTTCCTTTTGTTGATACTGTTCCACTTAATGCAAATTTGTTACAGATTCGCTGGCCCAGAGAGAAAAAACATGATACTTAGTGTATTTTTTGGATACTTATAAGGGAAAAGAAAAGGACTGGGTTTAAGTTACTGCTTTGGAAAGTGTTGGTGTTTTATAGAAAACAGCTATTGAATGAAGTACCTGTGCTGACTTTGGAGCAAGACCTGAAACTTGGAGCTTTGTCTTGGATGGGGGTTTGAGCAACCTGGTCTAGTAGAAGATGTCCCTGTCCATGGCAGGAGGGTTTGAACTAGATGAGCTTTAAGGTCCCTTTCAACCCAAATTGTTCTATGATTTATTGTAGCCACTAACAGAAGAAACAAAATTTTCTGCTTTTCCTTTCAAGGCAGTATCAAAATCAGTGTTCTCTGCAGTGCATTATGTATTAGTGGTCTTGAGAGAATTAGCCTTTCCAGGAAGCTTGGCAGAATAGGCCTGATGGATATCATGGTTTTAAGGATTACAGTTTTTGATGTGGCTGATGTTTAGGCACAAAACACCTCCTTTGAATGTGTATCTAAGCAACTGATCCAACTGCACCAAAGATGTTTGATCTTCTCACTTCAGAACTCAAATCTAGATCTTTTAAACCTCAAACTAATACTGAAGCCCAAGGTCACCCTTCCTCTCCTGCTGTTCATATACACTGTTGAAATATGTTATCTCCGCAGTAGGATATGGAGCTATTTAGCTATTTAGGCAACACTGTACGGAAGGCAGGATATTGTGTCTGTTTGAAATGGCCTTAGGAATGCAACTATCATGGGTAATAGAGTGAAAAGCACTTTGGGGTGTCTGATCGTTAAAATGGTTGTGGTCTTAATTTTATGTCTCTATTCAAAAGACATCATCATTTAAATAAAATAAAAGAAAAGGCAAAACAAAACCAGCACACACGCTCCTGCCCACTCACATCATGTTGGGCAGTGATTCAACACTGACTCAGAGCTTTCTACTGAGACAGCCATGCTGTTTCCTGCAGCAGGAAAGAATGTCAGGAAACTGGGACCCTACAATTCCAAGCACAAAGTAGTGGCCTTGGGTCCCCTTTGTGTTTTCACAGAAGGCCCCATTAACATTAATCTGCATTAGGGACAGACCAGCTAAGGAACAGTTCAACAGAGAATACTGATGTACTCTTTAAGAATCTTTGTTAGTTATGTGCTGCTTTTTTTTTTTTTTTTTTTTTTTTTTCCAGAAGAGGAAACTACAAGCTATACCCAAAGGGAAGGAATGATAGTGCTTGTAAATCAATCTGAAATCACCCATAAAACAGCCACTGAGTTGCAGAAAGAGGGGTGTGGGGCTGTGTGTCCATAATTAGGGGATTCAGGTGAGCATGGGCAGTCCTGGACTCTTCTTTCAGGAATTCCCTTTTCCACAGTTTAAACATACATGTAGTCTTGAGAGGTAAGTAAGCAATCTGTCAGAACTTTATGCTTCTCTTTAGTCCTGGGATTGACATAAAACTCTGCACACAGGCATGGTAGCCACCGAAAGAGTGAAGTATGCCTTTCTATCCCACGCACACTTTGGCTAGGTGCATTTCTAGGAGCACAAAAGTTTAGTGTGAGTGCTATAATTACTAAAAGAGGCTACCATTTTAAACAGGAGAGCTGATACTATTTATGTGTTTCAGCAGCTGCATCCTCAAAAGTGAGCTTCGCTCACCTTCTTGGAAAAAAATCTTTGTAAGCATCTACTCTCAGGAGAGATTTTAATCCTGAGGCAGTTCAAGATCTGCCCAAGCTCTGGTTCAAGGCTTTAAGCCTCAAAGAGCTTTAGGATTTCAGATGATCCTAGGTTTAGTGTTTCCTGCTGATTCTCTCCAGAAATCTCCCCTTGCATCTTGATGCCACTAGGTTATCATTCTGACAGCTGGTAATTTATAAGGCTCTCAATACTTGAGCATGAGTTTGGTATATATTTTGAAGGGGCAGACATCTACATATGAGATGCTGCAGATTTTTTACTTACATATTACTATATCCCTTATTTGTTCTAGGTAACTATATATATATATATTTAGAGCAGTTGAGTAGGGGATGGGACTTCACCTGATGATTTCATGTGTGACTTTCAGAACATGTGACTTTCAGTATCTCAGCCTGTTGTCTGTTTTCCTGGATACCCTGTTGTTTATCGTGCCTGGGTCCCATTACAAGTTTTTCAGTCTGGATTGCAAGCTGTTTTAGACAGAGACCATCTTTTCTGTGTTTGTCTTACGCTTTATACACAGTGAAGTTCTATTTTTGAATCATAACTTGTAGCAGCGTTAATTCTACACAGGCAGATGCTGAGGCCACAAAGGTTTTGGTAGTCCAGGTCATTTGCCTTTGAAATTTTCTTTAATAGGAACTGAAAGCACTCTGCTTTTTGGAGGAACAAATTCACTTTCTAGGATAGTGATCAGAGTTAAAAATTATGCATTGGCTGAGAAATAGCTGGAACTCTTTATTGCCAACATTTTTACTAAGTCGTTGGTCCATATTCTGGTTAGTATATGCAAATACAACACAGTGCACTGCAGTTTCAGTGCCTCTCCTTGATTGCTTGTCATTTTATCGAGCAACTCAGTCTGTCTACTGCACTTTGTCTGCAGTCATAGGATTAAAGAGTAGGTGATGAATCACCAGCGATAACCTCAGCACCATTCCAGGGAAAAGCTGTCAAGATTTTGTTTTCACCTTCTTCTTACTAACAGAAACTTCAGGGCATTTTACAGAACTTTTATGTTTATTCTCCTGATTAGCATCAGGGGTTTACAGTGATGAATAAGTGAGTCATTTGCTAGTGTGAAGATTTAATAAGTTTTTCTGGGGTACACCTTAATTTGAGTCAGAAAGGTATGAATGCTGTGCACCCTACAACAGAGAACAAGTCACCTTATCTGAGAAATTATCACCTTATTCTTTCAGTAAAGGATTTCTTTTTATTTGTCTGTGTAAAATGAACATCTGCAGTACATATTCTGTGGAATCTATGAAGTGGTTAAACTGAAATTTTACTGATTTCTTTGTTTTACCCTACTTTCAAAAAAAAAACAAAACAAAAAAACCCCAAAAACAAACAAAAAACTTTCTGAAATTAAATAGTTTAAGTGGTTTCTTTACAAGCTTCATGGTAAATATACTGTTTAGTTTTTCCTGTTCTCCAGTGCCTTCTAGACTTAACATCTTGCTGCACCTTTGCTTTATTTTTCCCACTGAGCTCCAAATACCTCTGTGAAAGGGTGTTGTTCATGTTTCTCAGATACTTTAGTTTTGCCTAGAATACTCCCATTTTTTCAGGCTAATGAATCTGTTTTCCACTCATCTCTTAGGTCTTTCTCTAATTTCTACTGTCTATGCTGTGAAAATATGGTTTTCACAGCATCACAGAATGTTAAGGGTTGGAAGGGACCTGAAAAGATCATCTAGTCCAACACCCCTGCCAGAGCAGGATCCCCAAGAGTAGGTTACACAGGAATGCATCCAGGTGGGTTTTGAATGTCTTCAGGGAGGAGACTCCACAGCCTCTCTAGGCAGCCTGTTTCAGTGTTCTGTCACCCTCACAGTGACAAAGGTTTTCCATATATTTATATGGAACCTCTTATGCTCCAGCTTGCATCTGTTGCCCCTTGTCCTATCATTGAACATCACTGAGAAGAGCCTGGATAATGGACAGAGTTGAGATAGAATGTGAGTGTAAATCTTCCTGGCAAAGCTTCTACTCCTTTTAAGCTAAATTTCATTTAAGTAAGGAATGATAGATTAAAACCATACATTGTGCCTAAGCTGCACCAATGTAATGTAAACTGGCCTGTAGCTGTCACATTAGGTTTCAACATTGTCTAAATTGGTTTACCTTGCATTTATAAGTAAAGCAACTGAGTGCTGGTTATGGCAAAACTGAATAGTTGCACAGAAAACCAATATAGTGTAGTGCAAAAGTACTGAAAAAGTAGCAAAAGACTGACTTTGAGGTATTTGAGACACAAAAGTCATGTAACAGTTATGTAAATTGTAGTGGATGCGAGAGTGGCTGCTATTAGACAAATATTTCTCATTTCTATTTATATTTTTTCTGAAGTCAATATAAATCAATTACAAGAACTTGTTATAAACTTGTTCATGAGCAAGTTTGTTTTGATAATGCTTAAGAAATAAAAGGCTCAGTTAAATAGAATAGGAAACACCCCCCTCCTTCACTCCTCTAAGCAAAAAAAAAAAAGGTAGCTTGTGGTTTTACTCCTGAAGTATGAAGGGTTCTGCAAATAAGCTGACACAAACTCAGTTCAGAAATCTTGGTTTCCAGTTCTGATTCCTTAAAAGGAAAGCCTTAAGTTAAACAGCAATTAGTATAAAGTGTTAATGGAAGAAGGAGAGTATGTGAGGGAACAAACAGCAGCTTGCTCAAACAGAAAGCAGTCCTTGAGTTATTGAGCAAACGAGAAAGATGGGTTATGTGTTCTGGGCAGCTGGGTTTATCCTGTAGTTTGTTTGCCTTTTTTCACCTAGAGTGAATCTTAATAATGTTAGCTATGTAATTTGCCATAAAATACTAAACTTGGAATAGGAGCCTGCGATATTTTTAGCAATGCCTTACTTTTTCTTTCTGTTAATAATTCTCAGACTCTCCCCCACCTGCATCCTCATTAGTCCCTACTGCATGAAAACGAATGGCAACGTGCATATTGGGAATTCAGAGTTCCACAGTTTCCTGCACAACTCACGTCTTTCACTTCAGAATCGTCAAATGACTTTTTCCAACTGAATATGCCATTTCTCTATTTATTTAATATTGGTTTTACTGAGTTGTGGGTGGAATGAATGGTATCAAAATGTTTGGGTTGTGGTGGTTGGAAGCATTTTCATCATATCTTCCTGTTGTTATGACACTCTTGTCTGATTATTTTTCTGTTTTGTTTGCAGCAAGTGTGCATAGTCCTTATCTTCTGAATTGCTCATCAGTTAAACAGTTGTTCCATTTTTAGCATGTTTAAGAATAATTTAGAAGCTTTTTAAAGTTTTAATTATGTTTCAGGATTTGTACGGTTGGACAGGAATTAAGGACAGATTGAGGAAAAGACTGCTTTACAGTTTCAGTTATCCTTTCTTGGTATGTAGATTTTTCCTCACTGCTTCATAATAGGCGAGGGCATCTAAACTGCAAAAGCCCAAGAGCAATTACTCACATGCCATGTAATGGTGAATTTCTTATCTAGGTAGTCTTCATCGGGCCATAGTTGGTAATAGCCAACAGAGTAGCCAGTCCTAAATGGATGGCAATGCTACTCATGAATTAACTCCTGAGGCAGTTGTTGCTTTGATGTAGCAGCCTAAGGAGGAGTGAACAGAGTGTGATAGCCTCATTAGCTGTCTCAAACTAGAACAATGCTGTCCATGAATCAGTGCTGTTAGAAGCACTGTTACTGTGGTAATCTGTTGGAGGAACAAAGGATTACTCCCTCTTCCCTCTTGACTGGGACAGATCTTTTCATCAGCATTCTTGTTGGTGATTATGCCTCAGAAAATCTTCTGTCCAGCTCTACTTATCAAGCAGCAAGGTGAAGAAAATGTGTTTGACATGGATGGGATCTGTATGAATACCATCCTAGTCAAGCTTTTTCCATGTTACGTACATTGAGGCGGCACATCAAGGGTTCAGAAATGGAGGGAAAAAACCTGAACATGTAGACAACATTCTGACTTCTATTTTTTTTTTTTTCTCCAAAACACAGGTATTTAAAACTGACAAATTTCAGCTAGATCGGCCTAATTTTCAGGGGGACAGAGAACATGGTGAGGAACTGGAGCAGGAACAGAAGAGAGCAAAGTCTCAAGAGGGAAGAAAGGGAAGAATCTTCTCTTAGACTTTGGTAGAAGTGACTTGATGATCAGTGGGGAAATGGAGATGACAAGTGGGTTTTAGTCTCACAGATAATGAGGTAGGGGGGTCATACAGCAAGGTACATCTGAGAGAGGACCCCATTTAGAAGAGCGTGTGTCCATGCTCAGTTAAGAGCTCTTTCATTATAAGAAAGGGTGCAGACTGTGTCTGGAGTTTTAACTTCTAGCTTCAAAAGACATTCTTCTTGGCACAGATTAAATTTTCAAATATTTTCAAATAAATCCAAAACAGACTCTGTAGTAAAAGAAACAACGATTTGCTTACTGACTAAGAAGGCACACAAATGTATTTAGTTTGAAAATGGAAATAGCCTCTTGACTACACTGTTACAGCCTACCAATTGCTGTCTTAATTACTACTACCAGTTATCTTAATTGGGAAATCAACAGTTGATTTACACAGTTAATAATTCAAACAAATTTGCATACATAAACACACAGCCATGACTGTTCTCTTTTTTTTAAAAAAAAAGATGTCTGAAAAATACCTAGCCACTTTGTATGGCGGATTTAATTAACTCTCCAGAAAGAAAATTACCCTCTGCAAACAAAAAGTGTACTTGGACTAACTCATTAAAGAAAATTACTCTACACCATAACACCAACAAACACAGGAAGAACTTACATTTTCATAGTTCACCTAAACTGCCTTTTTACTGAATAATTGTTCCTGTTTCCAGGCTTGTCTTGTACACTGCCTCCATGACCTTCACCTGCTTCCTCCACTAGTCCAGGAATTTGCTGCTGCTCAGATTAAGACCCAGCTGAGCAAGCTGACCATGTCCATGCAAGGTCCAGTAATGTTCCCTTCCAGATGTTGCTTTTCACGATCGTTTTTCTATCAAATCAGGTCTGGCTTTAAGAAAAGGATTTTATTTCTTACAAGTAATTCCTAAATTCTTGAAGTACTGCTGCAGGCTTGGAGGAAGCTGGATAGCACCTTGTTTAGTCTTGCTGAAGTACAAATATACAGTATCAGTCCTATGCCCATGTGCAAAAACCGTGCATGCAAGGGGAGAAAAAAAAAAAAAGATTGGTGAGAATGAAGGCTAAATCTTCCCAGAACCTGCATTTGAACCAGTATTTTTTATTTCTTTGTTTTTTGGGTTTGTTTTTTTGTGCATGTGAATTTCTGAAGCAGTGTAAATCAAAGTGCTGGACTGGGGACACAAGACCTGCTTCAGGACTTTTATGTGTGTAGGGGATTGGATGGCTTGCTCAGAAGACTGAAGTCTAGGTCAGAGAGGCTCAGAGGATTGCCATGCTAATACAAAAGGGACAGTGTTGCCTGCTCTCAGTGCTGAAAGGGTAAACTGGTCACTGAATTTGTTTGGGATGTGTGAACATGGTACTAACATGGGGGAAGTTTGGGAATTTCTGATTGGTTTGAAGTGTGTGTTGAAATTAAAACACTGGTCTCAGAAGCTTAGTTCTCAGCTACTTTGCTCTAATTGCACACAATTATATCACTTTTATGGTGGGCTGGATTGTAGTTCTAAAACCACTAGATTACTGCATAAGAAAACTGAATTACAAGTTTCCACAGTAGGAATCCTGCTGCTGAGGCTGATATTTGCTCAAGTCCATCATTATTCAATTGAAGATCTTGATGCTTCCGAAGAGGGACGAATTATTGCTTTGACAAGTTGTGCTGGCAATGAAGAAAATACCAGTGATACTGCTGCCTAATTATTTTCAAGTCAATGATAGGGTGATATTATTACTGCAGAGACTGAAATTGTGTTGAAGATGTTGCATTTACTGATGAGAAGCTCTTCATTCTGACAAAGAACGGGCTTGCTGGCAGGCAAACTTCTCCTGCTGCTAAAGGGAAATTGGTAGTGCTGAAAGATTGTTTTTGAGACCTTCAAGAGGGATAGAAAGCATTTTAAGAGTTTCTCTAAGGCAAAATTGAAAAATAAAACCACAATAAAAATCCTGCTCTATTGTGGCAACAATAAAACATCCCTATTAAAATTTAATCTTCCAGGCTTTTTTTTGAAAAGCAGAGACCCTTGAAAACCAGTGGAAGTTTTGTATGTTTTTAGGGTTCATTCTTAAACATTCAATTTGAGTTTCTTTTCAGGAATGTTTATTCTATAAGAGAACTGCAATATAACCTTTTGTCTTAAACATTGTGAGAAGGGAGGGCAAGAAAAGCGAAAAGAGAATACCAGGAAATTAATAATGCAGGTAATGTTTTAAGAGGGATGCTGACAGGGGAGAAATAAATGGAGAATAAAAAAGGACAATATGGATTAAAATATTATGAGATTAATGGCTTGCAGTTTGAAAAAGTTTAAGTTAAAAGGAGGTGAAGTAACAGCCTTTCAGAGCACTAGTAATAAGACAGAGAACAGTCACACTTGTAGAGGACCTGTTGTCATGATGTGTACTCTCTGTGAACAGATTTTTTTTCTTCTAACACACATTGAAACGTTTTGTCCACTATAATTTTAAGCATGCCCCTGTGGCTGCTTGCATATTTTTTGCTGAGCTTTCTGGGTTTGCTGAAGCATACAGTAAAAGAATTTTCAAGCACATCCACACAAGGATGGGCATCTATTGTTATAACTCATGAAAACTGAAGTATGTGAAGAAGGGAGATGTTTTGCAAAATACCTTGTAAAAGTGGTTATTCTGCCTCACAAATTACTCACCAATGACTCTGCTTCAGCAAAAGTTTGCACAGCAGGATACTTTGATTAAAGCACTGTGCCTTTATTAGGAGTGTTCAGCCTATGACAGTACCAGAGCCTCCAAGGGTATCCAAAGGAATACCTTACCAATATGAAATGCCCAGAATTTTCCTTTGTTGAACTTTCATTGCTTTCTCCATTCTTCAAGCTTCACAGAATTTGAACTGGCTTTAATGTCTAAATATATCTATAAACATAATCAAATTTAGCCTGATATAAAACAACTGCCAGAGAACCCTAAGTAAGAATGGTTTTCTCGGGTAATTCAGTGCCTCATGCATTTTTGTTTTGAGCAATAGTATCTTTAAGAAGGAGAGAAAAAATCGGTTTTTCCATGCTGGCACAGGCAGGTTGAGTAGCTTTTGCTATTTCTCTAAGACCTGTATATTTAGTAGCTAATTCATTTCTGGATCAGATTGCTTTTATCATACCAACCCACATACCAGGTTATCTTCTAGTAAGTCAAAAACTCTCTGTGATGTGGCTTGTTGCCCCTTTTTGACTGATTGTTTAGACTAGAAAGGCTACTTATGACTTAAAATGAAAAATGTATTTCCATTTATCGTTGCCATTTTAAAAGTGTTGTAAACAGTTGAAATGTAAAACTAAACTTACAGTTTTATTCTTCATACTTTACTGCTTAAAATTTGCATTCATTTTATCAAGCTGTGTTGGCTTTAATACTTACATGTATTGTATTACATGGTTCCCTATTGCCAATGGCTAAACTTCTAGATTAATAAGCCCATAAATTGATAAATAAATTGTACATTTCTGTGAATAAGCTGTTAGCCTGTGGCTTAGTTACATAATTCAAATGTTCAAAATCTGAAGTGACTAAAAGAGCATAATTTTTACAATCCATTTTCTACACTGAGTAGTCAAATGGGAACTTTGCCTACCATTACTACTACATTACTTGACTAACAATTTTCTGAAATAGAGTAATGAAAGTGGTAGAAATTATTTTATGAAGAATGCAATCAACTATTTATAGATTATAATTCTTTTTTATTTCTTGCAGCTCTTAGTTGTAAGATGGACCCAGTAATAAATATCTGCGGTTTTCCTATCAACATCTGTCTCCTACTTAACATCAGGATGATGGTTCCTACCTGTCGTGGTTTAGGCCTAACAAGACAACAAAGAAAGCCACATGGCTGCTCACTCAACTCCCCCCACACACACACACACTGTGGGATGGGGAGGACAAAGGCCAACTAGAAGCTCATGAGTCAAGACAAAGGAGAAGGAGGGTTCTTCACCAATTAAGGTCACAGGCAAAACAGACTCAACCTGGAGAAAAGTAATAATCTAATTTCACACTAATCAAATGCACACAGGACATAGACAATGCAAAGAGCAGTGCTTGCATAATTTGCCCCCACCCCTCCCTTCTTCCCGGGCCCAAATTACTTTGTTCCCCATTTCTCTCCCTCCTTCCCCCAGCAGCACAGGGGGACAGGGGATGGGGTTTAAAGTCAGTTCACAGTCTGGTGGCTCCTGCTGCTCCTTCCTCCTCAGGGAGAAGGATTCCTTACAGTCCCTCCTGCTTCCCCATGGGGTCCCTTCCCATGGGAGAGTCCTCCACGAACCTTTCCTTCATGAGTCCTTCCCATGAGGTCCGGAGCAAGCTGCTCCAGTGTGGGCTTCTCACGGAGTCACGGGCTGCTTTGGGAACAGTCAGCTCCCGTGGCGCCGGGGTCTTCCACAGCTGCATAATCCAAGACCACTGGCAGCAAAATCCAAGTCCACTGGCCAAGTTCACCCCTCCTGGTTCCTTCAGGGAATGTTCCCCCATGTTCCTCCATGAATGCAGGGGGACAGCCTGCCATTTTGCCATAGGCTGCAGGGAAACATCTTCTTGGGCACCTTCTTCCCCTTCTTCTTCACCAACCACCAGGATCTTCACCCCAGCACTGCCTTCCACCTCTCCAGCACAGCTCTTCTTTTTTCTCCAACTGCTCACTCTGCTCAGGTCTTATATCAGTTATTTTGTATGTTAATCTCAGAGGTGCATCTACTGTCTCTCTAATGGTTCCTTGGCTGGTTTTGGAACAGAAGGAGCTTCTCAGCTTCTTACTGGAGCCACCCCTGGGGCCCTTCCCCCACTACCAAAAAATCCTGTCAAACCAAACCAGGACAGTACGCTACAGCTTGTAGATTCTATGTTGCTTGTGAGCTGTTCCAGCGTCGGTCACAGCAACGTGGAAATCAAAAGCTAAAATGGGAAAGCGTGATGCCCACAACACATCACATCCACATTATTGTTGTTACTGAGCCCATCAAGTACTCATAATTTACTGTGAGTTTCAGTCACTAGAGGGCACTTGAACGGTTTTCACACAGACTGTCTAGTAGGTGACAAAAATACATACCAAGCTCTGTGGGAGTGCAGGCTGGCTGTATAAATATAAACTACAATCCACGAACCTTTATATAAAAAGGAGACTATACAGGAGAAAAGGAACACTCCAGCGCATAGGAGAAATTAGTGAAAAGTAAAACCACTAAAAAATGTACCAGGAAGGCCCTGATTTCCTCACTAAAATTATGGAGAGAATTTTTTTTTCATTAAAACCATGAGACAGATTTATCTATAAAAGAGGGGGGTATAGACAGGTCTTGTTTTATCTGCACTTGCGGATTTTTATTTTCTTGCCAGTCTACCTATAAAGCTCTCATTGCGTTTCCTCTCTGAATTACCTTTAGTATTTTATGATCACCAGGCTCTGTGTGATGGAAGAAGTCTTCTTAGGTGGATTGAGGATTCTTTCTTTTTTGAGCTAATTCCTGCTGAGAAAGATAATTAAAATTTTGAAGGTGATGTATATTTTGGTTTACAGTTAAAAGATGTGTTTACCTCTTCTTTTTCATACTAATTACTACTCCTTTTTGCAGTGCAGTTACATACCTTTATGCCAAAAGGCCTCGCCAAAATCATGGTTCACTCAACCTTAATGTTTATCTTTATAAGAATTTGAATTTTATTTTCTAATTTATTTTTGCTTGCCAGAATACACAGAAAAAATGTGTTCCTTGTAACATATATGAGTTTATGGATTTCTTTAACAAATGGGGAAAAAAGATCCAGTTACAGCCTTTGAGGTCCGTTCTGAGCAAAAGGGGCTCTGAAGTGCATTATGTCTTAGAAATACCTACTGCTGTATATGTTTCTTGGTTCATATTTGTTCCAGGTTGGTTTGTAGTAATAGTTAACCACAATGAAGACTTCAGACCACCTCAAATGTGATAGTCAACTAGTGAGTTTTCCCGCATCTCTTGCCCATGTGTTGCATGGTGTAGGAGACAATACAACCACACTGACTCTGCAGGGTAGATCTATATAAAGTTGGAGGCTGGAAGAAATCTTACCACATTCTGCATGCAATAAGTCCAACTTGTCATCTACAAATCCAAAATTTTTTTGTGAATGTCCTAGGACCAGAAACTGGCCCTTTAGTCTAAATGATAGTCTAAAGCAATCTTTGTAAGGAACAAAATCTTGTAGAATCATAGAACCATTTAGGTTGGACTAGACTGTTAAGATCTTTGAGTTCAACTGTGAATTTTCTTAGATAGTGAAAATTTTAAGGGTGCTATCCTTTTGCAACTCACGGAAAGCTGGAGCCCTCCTAAGAAGCAGAAACTAGTATTCTTTTTGGCTAGACTTGATATAGGCAGACTTTTCAGTTTTGATAATGAAGGGGCACCAAGTTGCTTTAGTTCCTTTCCTAGAATAATTTGCTGTCTGTTGACTCTGAGCCCTAAAGTAGTCCCAGATAATTACTACAAATAAAACAGGTAAAAGAAAATAGAGATGTGTGTCATTTTTCCAGACTTTTCATGTTTAACAAAGGATGATGACAAAACAATTTTCAAAAACAGAGTACCTAGAAAGGCATCTCCACCTATCTATCACTATTTGAGAAGTCCCTGGAAAAAATTACCAAATCTTTCCTGTTAAAGACCATAAGAAGGAAATAACAGTTGAACATATTTGAAGTTATGCTGTATATAAATCAGTCATATAGCTTCAAATGTTGTTGTACTTTCCAATTATGCCCACCTTCTAACATTCACTTTTCCATTAGTGAAATGTTAGCTATTCCCTTTGGCATCTCTACTTAAATCATTTGAGATTCACGTTTCTGTTTTCCTAGGGTGACACATTCTACTTCCAAGATTGATACTGACTTATTTTGCATCTCCAATAGTTGCCTTATTTATGCTGTAACCCCAGGATATAAAAGACTAGACATGGAGCCGATAGCATTGAGATGAGCTGGAGTAACTCTGCTGAATTTAGAGAGAACTTCTCATCTCAGTGAAGTTTATGGGAGATTTGTCCTTGACTTAAGTGTCAGGATGCTAGCCAGTGAATTTATTCAGACTGTCAGCAGTGTAAATTAAACTAAAATATGGCTGTTTTGCAGCTGTGGATTAAAAAAGAATGCACCAGGGTCACTAGTTTTACAAATCTTACCAGGTGGATTGTGCAGGCAGGCAAACTACACGAGCCATAAGAGAATGTGACAGTTTGGGAGCTTAGACATTTCCAAGCAATTCTTGGATTACTTTGCATTATCGTGGAAAACATAACTTTCTCCCATGGGAACTGGGATGTTAATGGTGCTTCTCAAATGAGCTAATTAGCTGCATTTGTATATCTTGAAAGGAGATTTTTTTTAAAATAATACTTAGGGCAGTACCAAGACTGGAATTTTTGCTTTCTGTGTTTGCAAGTTGATATTTCCGGAACACTGTGATGTTAACTTGTGGAAGCTTTACCTGATTTAAATCCCTTTATTTCTCTATTGATTTGCTTCAGCCATGGGATTGACTGTAAATCTTGACTTCTAGTCAGTCTGAGAAATTCACTATAGTGAGTGCTACTTGTTGAAGTCATTTAGCCTTTATCACCGGAACATCACCATATCCCAAGTAAAACATAGGGAGAGACCTCAGGTTACGTTTGTGGTCTTTGGATCTGAAATCTGTTCACTAAATTTGCTGAAGTATTTAAAACTTCAACAGAGAAGTATGTTTTATATTTTTACCTCACGCCTCCATTTAATTTGGCTTGCTCATTATGGAGAAAGATTTTAATCAGTGAAGTTAGTGAACTGGCTAATCTGTCATTATTTTGATTTTCATTACCCTCCAGGATCATTCCTGTGCAGCTCCAGTTTATTTAACTAAAATGAGGATTTAACATTCTAAGGCATCAGCTTGTAATGATTCATTATTTCTAATATATTCAGTTCATAGTAAATCCTTTTAACTAGTTCCCTCCAGTGGTTCTTATTTGAGCATCGTACTCAGAATGACTCCTGGAATCACTATCCATTACAGCGTCTCAGGGAACTGGAATTTTGCCTTAAAAAGAAAATCAGTGCTGTTTAATGAGGTCTGCTCTAAGTTCATTGACTCACTGAGTTCCCAACAACGTATAAGATCACTATCAGTTCCTATATTTACTGCATTTTCCTCCATGAAATGTCCTGTTTGTTATTTTGTAACGTGAAATTGTGCATCTGGATTGCCTTTATTCAACTACAGAAATGTACTGCTAGAAAATAGGTGCATGGATATTTGATTCTTGGAAATAAAATTAAAAATGTGAGTTGGAAATGTAGAGCAGATTCTTCGTATTTACATAATTTTCACATATTTTTGGATTTGTGGAATTCCAGGTGCAAGGGAAGTTACCTGGCAAAACTCTAGAATGATAAATTGATCAGGCAAAGTCATCCCCAGGTCACCCCTGTGCAATCAGATGGAATTTAAGGAGAGCTTGTGGCTCCAGTTTTCCTTCCCTTGGCTGCAGTAAAATGTTTGAGAATTCCAGAGGATTCAGAGGTAAAATTCATCTTCAAAAGAAAAAAGAAAAAGTATAAGTAGTTTTTCTTTAAAGTAACTTCATGCTAATCCTTAGAGACCTTTAGCTGGTTTACAAATGTTTTCTTTGAGGAGAGTAATTTTTCTGAATGTTGAACATTTTGAATAGGTTCTGTAGCTCACTGAAAGCCACTTCAAATTAATACTTTTTGCCAGCAAATGTTGTAAATGGAGAAAGCTAGGTGGAGAAAGATTAAATTGTGTAACTACTGGACACAGCAGACAGTCAGAATTGTTTTCTTCCTTCGTGTCTTCTCAGCCTAGAGCTTGTCTATATGCTTCAAAGGCCTCCAATGCAAGTAGACTGCCTTCTTTTGGTCTCCTCTTTCTCTGGCACGTTGCCAGTACTATTTATAATGAGTAAAATCTATGGCTGTGTTAGATTTAAGTCAGACAGTTTAGGTTCATAAATGACAAGTGATTTGTTTTGAGGGAATACAGGCCACTGTTGCCTTCCTGTGGAAGTCAGTGACAAGACCACCATAGCATTCTCGGATTTAGGACTGGGGCCACAACTGGCATGGCTGTAGTAGTTTTCACTCAGTGAACTGGGTGCCAATGAAATCGGCTGTTAGATTAGTGCAAAGGGATCACAGAGGGGTAAGATGCAGCAAGTCTTCAGTGTGCAAAGGACTAGGCCATTTAAACAATAGAGATTATGTAAGCTTTCTTTTCTTAGTGTTCAGACACTTTAAAACTTACTTGTGGACACTCTTCAAGTCACTATAGCTAAGGATTCACTGGGTCAAATAAAGTGTTTTCTTTAGCTCACAGAATAGACGACTCACATGGGAGACAGCAAGTCCTCCTTTAAAACATGGACCTTGAACCAAATCTCATCCAAATACCAGATGATTATTTACACCATCTGAGCATTGTTCAATTTCAGTTTTGTTTCAGAATTTTGTTGTTGCCAGCAAAGCTTCTCTAGAAGCTTTACTTAACCTTGATCAGGGAGTTTCTTAATGGGCATTCTCTGAAGTAGAAGTTTTTGCTGAAAATTATTTCTGAGCAGCTCTACTTATTGAATGGAAAGGTAAGGTAGCTGCTAAAACAATTCCATTAACTTCTCAAGAAATTCTAGAAGCAAATTTAAAACTTGCTTTTGAACCACAGGCTGTCAAGTAATAGATAATGTAAATATTAATTAGAGGAAAGAGAGTATCTTTTCATTAACTGTACTTTAAAATTTTGAATGCAAAATGTTTTATCAGTGCAGCTTCTTTTTTCATTCTTTGTTTGGTTTTTTTTAATTGTTATCTCTGGCCCTCTAAAGTTCTCAGTAATCCAAATTAAATCTTTCCCAAAAGACCTAATTAGGTCTATCCCCCCCAAAAAAAAAGCATAGCACAAAAATGTCAAGAATAGCCTCTGCGATATGTTGGGTAAAGGACAAACACCCTTGTCAAAACAGGATACCTGCTCAGAACCACAGATCACTCAGTACTCTCCCTTCACACACATTGCTGCCCAGATTAGAGACAGCCAGGAAGTGCGTGTTGTTTACTTGGAAGCTGGCATGAGAACTGCGCTGATGTTCCAGCTCACCAGGATGGAGAGGGGATGTAATAAAGAATGCAGCAATCATCCACAACTTCCCTCCCTCATCCTCCATGACTTCTTGACCATTAGCTTAGTTTACATTTAACAATGAGGGGAAAAAATAGCCATGTCATCCTAATCTTTTCATTTTAATGGGTTTCAGTTGAGCTGTGCTTGGTTGGGTGGGTTTTTGTTGTGTGTGTATTTATTTCTATTTTTCTCATCTTAATTTTCTTTAGACTACTTTCCTCTGTCTTGCAAAATATTGATAGTGGGTGCTGCAGGCTCAAGGGACCTGTATCCTGTGTTTGGAGTTGGGTACAATGGCAGTGACAATATGCGTCCTCTGTGACATGATGGCAAATTTCTATGTGAATTGTTCCATACATTCTTGCACATGGACTATGAGTTCATTCTGTAGAAAATGCTTCAGGCAGAGAAAAAACACAGTTTTACAATGGCCATGATTATAATGTAGTTTATAGGACTGAATAGCAAAGGTTTTAAAGGAAAGAATGCTCTTGATGGTCACTGCTGTGTGGTCCATTACTGTTCTGGGTTTCTGGAAGCTAAAGGGGAACGCGATGTCCTGGACACAAAAGTTTTTCAACACTACAGAAGTTGACAAAAAAATACTGTGCTTTTATATCCTTGTACTTCTGTGTTCTGTCTTTCTGATGTGTCACCAAAATCACCCAAAACAAGGAAGAAAAAAGCCTCAACATTTCCTCAGCTATTACTTCTGCATGGAATAAAGTGAACAATTGACCCATAACAGGTTTGAAGGTAGAGCTACATAAACACTTGGACAGTTAGTAGTTTTTCTACAGTGGTCACTTAAAAGGAGCCTTGTAGGAAAAGCTGCCTCCTGTTCAAAGATACAAAATACCAGTGACAACAGTTCTGTGGACACAAATCCACAAAGCACATGGATGAATGACTAAAATTGCTGAATTTTCTAGAAGCTGCCAGAGAATTATGCAAATAACCTTAGAGGGGAGACAAGTTTTCAGCTTCGAGATCTCCGACTGGAGCCAGGGAGCAGTTTAAAAGCTTTCCCTCCACTGTTACACTGATTGGGCTCCAGCAGGACTTTGTGATCTGAAGTCCTAGGGTAAGACTTTCAAAAGTGTCATAGCCTGTTGAATTGTGCTGGCAATGTAAGACAGTTTGCTTTAGAAATCCCATCATACTTCTAGTTTGACCAGAGTTAAATAACTGAGAGGGTTGGTACAATGCCAGTTACCTAATTTCCAAGTTACTGACACTAGAGTTGAAGGACACTAATAAGGTACAAAACCCAGGGGTGCAATATGTCCAATGGGGCATAGAAAGCTGCAGTAGGGGACAAGAGCTTGAACCCAGAATATTCAAAACTTAACTTTTTTCTTCATGTAAGGACTTTCAACCCAGAGTATTCAAGTACTAATTCTTTCTTCCATTGAGGAATCTCTAAAAAAATATTAAGCAAATGTCATCTTTGGGGCTATAAATCACAGAACCAAAATGTATATCTAGAAGGTGGCTCACTTTGCTTGGAAAAATACTAATCCAAAAGCCATTAAGTCTATTGAAAAAACATAGTGAAAAGGTGCCTCTACACCCTGAAATACTATTCATGACAAAATGTATTCAAATCATCCTCTGTGAAGATACAAAGTTTCAAACATGTAATGTAGATACACTATGTATTTCGGTTGGTGTGGTTTACTTTCTTGATTAGGCAAGAAAGGTGCCCTGGTAGCTTAATGATCATTACTGTGGAAATACAATAGAGGACAATCTCAAAATCAAGTTTCAGCTTTATCCAAAGTGAGGCCTTTGTGGGATTTCCCTTCTTTGAACTTGTACATAAAGGGACATAAAGGAAACTTAACTAGACTTTACATGCGTTTAACTATTGTGCAGGCAATTTGAGTAAAAGTGGAGATAGAATTTCAAAGCCAGCTCAGGTCTGTATAAGTGTGTCTACACAAGACATTAATGTGCCTTAAAAGGGAGTTCAGATTAACTGTGAGAATAGAATCTGATTGCTAGACTGGTGATCTAACTGCTTACACTTTGTACAGGAAACATGTAGTTACTTCCTTCGATCTGTGATTAATGTGATTAAATCAGTCAATCTGGCATACTACAAATTGTTTCTACAACTGCTGACTTTTTTTTAGCAGAGGACTTGTAGACAATTTCTGAAAGTTTCTTTAGAATTTTTCTGGTTTGCTTTTGAAGAGGTTAAACCAAATGTGATGACCATGTCCCCAGTTGTTTAAAATGTACATTATCTTGACTTTATTACCAAGTATAAACTGCCCAGGTTCTTCTTTGTTGGGTTTGCAGGACACAAGCCAGAAAACATTAATGCGCTGCTTTCTGCCTCCTCTTGGTGACTGGTAAGAAAATGTGTAACTCACTTCACATGTGATGCTACAGGCATCAAACATCAGGATCAGAAAATCATGAAGCCATCCTAAAGCCACATGTACTCACTTAGTAGTGGATACTTTGTATAGTTTCCACTAAAATTCTGAAGTGTTGTCCAGAGAATTAATCATCCAACTCTTTTTCAAACACTGCAGAATTTTCTCTCCTAAGAAGGATACTTATGTCTGTCTTGGTTTTTGTTGAGTTTGGGTTTTCTTTATTTTTTCTTTTAGCTTAAATGCAAAAACAGAATTAAATATCACAGTGGTTTCCACACAAATACTACTTTAAATTTTGTTTTATTCTGATAAAAAATATTTATTTTTAGATAAGAGCACTTTAAAGCTTCTTTTTAAAAACAGGGATCTGATTTCCCTCCAAATATGTTATTTTTGTAAAATAACTTCAATAATGTGTAGGAAGGGGATTGGCTATTTTGATAAATAAACAAATAATTCTTCTAACAAAAAATGTTTCTCTACTAACTATCAGTATATTCTGTCTCAATACCAAACAACAATTCCCGGAACAAGGAACCCTGATTCTCTTCTTATTTAATTAGAAGACTTGCTTCTCATAGGTACTCATGCTGATTTATGAATACCTATTGTTCTTAATTTAACTACACATTCAGTTTTGCACAATGGAAGACACACACTCTGGCCTTGGTTCATTCAGCATATGTATGACATCCAAGCTTCTATGCGTTTTACTGTTAAGCACCTATTAGGTGTTTAATTCTAGAAATCCTTGGACTACCATAAATAGAATTTTTTCCAGCGATCTACCCAGGAATTCTTTGGAGAATGCAGGAGGAGGTCTACTGTTCTTTAAGTTTGGAATGGCACAAAGACTATTAAAAAGAGGTTTTTGTTTCAAGTGGTTTGATAGGAGAAAATTTAAATAAGCATCTAAAACCAAAGCAACAGGGTCCAAATTCTTCTGTCGTTAACAGTGATACAAATTTACTTAATTCAGAGCAAATATAAATATGGAACTGCATTTCTTCCAACATTATTTTAGCTTATTGGCACCTCTTAATCCGCAACAATAAACGCAAAGCCTCCAGAAAACAAAGATGAGGTACTGGGATTAGGAGTGTTCTTCACCCTTTTTCTCTCCCCTCTGATGCATACAGATGGCATAAAAAAGAAGCCATTCTGAAGTGTAAGTACAATTTGAATCTTAAAAAGGTGTTGTCTGTTTGCGATTGAGGATGTCTTTCCAGTAAGCTTTTATAATTCTAGATAACTGGTGTCAGGATCAGCTAATGTCTGCCTACATCTTCAGGGCCAGTGTATATATTTTTAAGCTATCAAGGAGAAGAATAGCTGGATGAAAATTTTAAAATCCTACCTTAGTTTAAACCTTTGGTGTAAAGACTTGCAACTTAAGTTGCAAGAAGCAGCAAAGCAAAAATAATTTTGAAGGAATATAGGTTTGGGTAGGTCCATTCAGCTCTTTCCAATCAAAATGTTTTTGAATCATCATATAAATAATCAAAGGCAGGCATGGTTTGTCTATTAAAACACTCTTCAACTCTACATTTTGGTGTTGGTGTCAACACAACTTACTATGTTCGCTCTACTTGTGATGAGATGGCTTTAGGTCATAATTTTCTCTTTACCACTCTACCTAGCTTCAAGCAAGACTGTCATCTTGATCAAGTTCGAATTCATTCTCACTGTTTTTTGTTGTAACATCCACAGCAGAAACTTAGTGCTTTTCTGAGAGTAACATCTGCTTCAGCCTCCACAATAGTATGTTGGCACTGTGGTAGTAGAGAAGTGACTTGTGAATTGGGCATCTGATAATTGGAGCCATTTGGTCCAGGTAGATCCTCCTCATCTTTGCCTGAGTGGAGAGTTAGATCAAGCAATGCAATCAAGCACAGTTTTCCCACTACATAATGGAAAATCAAAACTGCAGATTTTTATGTGAAATAGTAAAGGAATAAAACTTATTTAAAAAAAATAGAATCAAAGCCTTATGGAAACAATCTAGCCATCTTCTTGTGCCAGCATCATTGCTGCTAGATAAATGTCTCACCACTGATGGGGAGATTGTAAATCTTCCTAAAATTTACTGAAGTTTTTTACTTCCTTGCTGTTAGAAAGCTCTTCCCACTGCCTATTCTGAATCTTTCTTACTTCACTTTTAGGCTGAACTAGTCACAGGGAATGGATTTTCCTTTTTTTTTTAGCACCAGCAGCCTTCACTGTGTTTGAAAACATATAAACTCCCCACACCCTACACCAGTTCATTCAGTCTTTCCTTCAAGGTTGTTTCCAAAATCTGTGTTCTTTTTTCCCCTCTCAACTTAAGTTCAAATTTGTATACAGAGCTACTACGTCTTTCAGCAGTCATATAGCATCAGCTGAAGGAATCTGGAGGGTTGCTTCCTATATCTTGAAAATTGATTTATATATGTATCCCAGTATCCTATTCACTTTTTCTTCCAAATAGCATGACACTGTTAACATGGCTTCTGAGCCACTATAAACCCCAAAGCATTGCTAAAGAACCCCCATTTAATGAGCTGCCTTTCCTATTACAATTACACAGTTATACAGCTAATTATTCTTACCTAACTATAGATCTCAAATTTATTCTTAGAGTTATATCCTGTTTCATTTCACATGGTCATTTCTCCAATTTGGCAGGATCATTTTGAATTCTAATCCTGTCCTCCAAGGTACTCAGAATTCTTCCTAGCTCCATGCCACTTGCAAATTAGTAAGCACATTCTATAATACATACTGGTTACAAAACCCCCTGAAGATATTCCATAATTGTAAATTACTGCTGACTTAATTATTCATATGAACGCTGCTGGTTTTTCTCTAATTGCTGGAAGTTAACTACTTATGAAAATGCTACTAAACAAGATTTAATGTGGGTTGTATATTAATCTAGACTTCCAGAAATCTTGAACTGCAATCCCAAAATTTACATTAAATTTTTGTGAAAGTTCTGTATGACAGATTCTCAAATAGGGTAGCATTTTAGTTCCATTTTCCTTCTAATGTCATTACTTAAGGCAGTGAAAATTTAAACTGGTTTGAATGGAATCTGTTCTTTTCCAGTTTCCAGATAGACATCAGTCTTTTTGTATGGAAACTAAATATAGTAATTCCTGTCTTCCACAAAGAAGCAATTTCAGGATTTGCTGTACTGCAATTTCAGCGGTGACTTCACTATTAAATGTAATATGGTATGAGAGTGATAACTGTTACTAGACAACATTGTAAAAATTATTATTGCATTTTGCTGATTATTCTTTCCGAAACAACAGCCTAGCCATGAGTTATGATCCACTTCTCCGAGTGAATTCTGTTGGTTTGGTGGCATTTTTTTTTTTTAGAAATCTACATCTGTTTAAAACAAGCCTTAGCTCAGTTTGATTTACTGAGCATTTAAGCCCCAAAGGATTCATAGCCAATGCATTCCATTAAAGAATAGATACACAAATCTACTGACAATGGCCAGAATTTGCTTATTGCTTGTTACATTGACAGCTCTGGTCTGGGCATTTGGGCCTTTGATTTCTGCTACTGACTCTGTGTAACTGTCAGTAAATTATTTAATCTTTCTGTACTCAAATTCCCCCTAGCTGGGCATTTTACCAAACTCAGAAGGGTAGTACAAGATTGAACTACGAACTGGCCTTTTGAGTTCCTCAGATAGAAAGTGTTGTTTAAGTGCCAGGCACTACTGAAAATCTAGAGGGATTGTGCTGACATTTACGATGTGGTTCTCATTTTCCTTACTGTTGAGCTTCACCAACTTCAGCAGTTATTTCTACTATTCATTTGCAGAGAGCAAACTAGCATCCGTTACATTTTAAGGGGTAGGGAAGAACTGTTTTTCCAACAGACCCATTCTGTCAGTGGGTAAAAAATGGGCAAGCCTTTTTTGTTTGGCTTTCCATTATGGGAGAAGCAGTTGTAACAAAGTACATGTATAATCCAAACATATTCTTGTTTCATTTAAGAAGTAATATCCATCTTGGAGCAGAGATGGGTGAGCAGGCTCGAGGGCAGGCCCTCATTTTTTTATATCAATGCCTTTACTTCCCTTCATTACCTTGGGCTTAGGGATGATCTTCTGAGAAACAGATGTCGAGGGCAAATTAAGCTCCAAATTTGTATGACTCTTCCTTCTGTGCAGAAGACATGAATGGCATTGCAGGATGTTTTCCTTCACAGCTCCATTCTCTGATGGCTCTTTAAGAAACACTCAGGAACACAGTCAGGTCTCCCCTTGACAACACTTGCAGCATTATAAGTTACAGCAAATCAAGGCTTCATTTGAAATAAAATTGCCAGTATTATCATGCTATTTCTACATCCCTCTACGTAGCGTGTTTTTCTCTTCCAAGATAACACTCTTAGTAACTTCAGGTTCCTAGTAAGATTTCACTTCTCACCTTCCACAACAAGCTAAGGGTGCTTTTTTGTTTTAAGCTCTTTGTTATTCTTCTTTTATAGCTTCTTTCTTTTTCTTTCAGCTGTATTCAAGCACCTGGTAACTTTCCTCTGGAGAATCGTCCAGGTGCACTCTAGAAGAACCTAGTCAAGCACTTATAACAATAAGGTTTGCTAAAAGATTTCAAGGGAGTTTAGTTTTTTTAGACAAATTTTGGGAAGCAGTGTGTTGCCTTGGAGTTTAGTTTTTTTAGACAAATTTTGGGAAGCAGTGTGTTGCCTTCAGCTCTCCGAACATTTTGGATGAATTTGTATCATTTTTAAGGTTTTATTAGTTCATTTTTCTAATGGTCCCAAAATAAAAAAAACAACCAAACAAATTAAAACAACCAAAAATCCAAACAAAAAACAATACAAACATCAAACTGAAAAACATGAAATTTGAGATTTTATATTGGACTTCAGATCCCAGAAAGTGGAAAACCAGCAACATTAATATTAGCACTATAATCACTGATTTTGACAGTGTGTTCTTCTCAAACACTTCTTCAGTCAGTTTAAGACATGAACCCTTTCTTTTTTTACTGTATATCAAATCTGTTAACATTTTTAGAATTCTTTCCATCACACCTCTTAAAGCTATCACATTTCTACCTCACACATCATCACTCATATATTGTTGTCTATAGCCAAACTAGATTGTAAGATACTTAACTTTTGTATAAATGTATGTGATCTTTAACATGTTGTTGGAATTCAGAAAAAAGATTAGCAACAACATGCTGTTGTGTGTACCAGCTATGAAAGAAACTGTGGCTAGGGAAGCAGACAAATGTTTCCATCAATTAGAGAGTAATTCCTCAATAACTTACATTCAGTCTAGCTATAGAGATTTGTATGTGTTATTTGATCCATCAAATGCTGGTGCCATTTCCTGTAGCTATTGAAATGTGTGATTTATTGGATCAAAGCTAATAATATGCTCATTTATATAAATATTCAGTATTACAATTGTTCATTTTTTAATGGTGCTGAGTTAAACTGGGAGGTTTTTACAGGCAAAAAAATATATGGCTTACCTAAAGTAGGCATTCCTTCCAAAAAAGCTGACTAAAAATCAATGAAATTTGTTGTTTTTACAGTGAGTTCTAAACAAAAATATAAAATCAATCACTTTTGACATTCACAGACTCAGTCTCATTATCACTGACAGACAACGAAATGTACTGAGTTTAAATTATAAAATAGTGAAGTATTTCTCTTCTCCACAGTTTCAGCTAGACCAATCACAATTATTTTCTCTCCAGGTGGATGCCATGTACCCCTTCACAACCTATGCAGTAACTGCAGTGCCTTTAAGGAGGTCCCAATATTATACACAACAGATAACCTTAAGCCACTGCCAGGATTCTCTATGTAAATTCATTATTAATGGTTCAGAATCCATGTATTGTTTAAACAGGCTGTATTTTCTACCCATTCACCGTGCACTTCTATGTTATTTTATGTTAAATTGCAATAGCATCTGATCTTTTTGAAAACACAGTACTTGCCATAAAGAAATCAAAGTATTCTTACTTCATGTGGAAAATCTTTGTATTTCATGTGAATACATACCAGTAAATTGAACTAATACAAGTAATCTTAGTGTCCCTGCAGATTGCAAGATTACCAGACAGAAAGAAATGTATTAACTCATCTCAGCATGACTCTTTAACCTCACCCCTCAAAAGCATTTTTCTTCTCAAAAACTGCTAATAAATGCAGGTAATGGCCTTGTTTCAAATTAACTAATGGGGAGCCCCAATCAAAGAGTCTGGCTCATTTTTTGTCATATAGAGGCACCATCAGTGGCTTGATGAGTCTTAGATAAACCTTTTTAGGAATTAGAAAAGATGAGCTGGGTGACACAAAGTGAAAGCAGCCAAATTAAAGAGCAGCTCAAATGGGGAAACTGTAACAGCCAGTATTAGAGGAGACTGATTTTGCAGGCTTTGAGAAGAGCTTATGAAACTGCATCCACTGCACTGATTCTCCCATACACTGAGCTGTGATTAACACAGTTCCATATGAAGCTGGGAAAAAAAACAGGATTTAGTAATATCTGCAAAATGTATTGTTCTGAAGAAAAAATAGTCTAGTTTGGCTGGTGGATCTAGGGTAGGTGCCAAGATAGCTAAATCATCAGCACTCAAGCACTCCTGGGAAAAAGGGTGGAAAGTCCCCTGATTTTATACAGCATGTTAAAATACTTCTTTTGTTTGCATCATGTTAAGGTTGAATAAGATACCATCTGTGCTGAGTTTCACATCTTATGGCAGGAATAACAACTGTAATTGTTCTGTTATCAGCTCCTGCTACTCATAAAAAAGAGCTGAAGATGGGTACCATGGCAAAGCAGGCCTGGATGGGTGCCCAGTTGTGGGTCTCACCTGTAAAGGTTCCAAAAAAATGCAGCAGGAGTCTCCATAGAGTGGAGGCAAGAAGCAATGCTTTCCAAGAATTAGCTGAAAATCAAAATAATTGGGAGGACTATGAGAATGGGAACACATTTGGGGTTTGGTTCCATGGTAAGAAGGCATAAGTATTCACAGATTATGTACATAGGAGTAGAATAAATATACCCAGGATTGGCTTTGAGGCTAATGACATGGAAGAGCCTGTCCGTACTGTTAAACTCTCTGACCCTCCAAATCAGGGTGGCTGTGTCTAAATTGCCATTGGGAATGACCCCTGGCCAGTGGACTTGTTTGCAAGATGGGCTGTCAGCCTTTGGCTAAAACTGTGCCTGGAAATGTTACAACAATTTAACAGTGTTGATGACTAAGACATGGTGTCTAGGCCTGTTCCTGGCACCACTTCACTTCACTGTAGATACGGTCTCTGTGTTCAGGTATATTTCTGCTTATATGTTACCTACGTGTGACATTTGAACCCCATCAATATAAAATTTGATGTACAGGTAAAAATATTGACCCAACCCAGTGCCACAAGGATGACAAAAACAGGTACAGTAAAGAGTGTTTAGCTGAGACAAAACCCACAGTGTGAGTTACATCCTAATTATCTCTCTTTCTCTCTTTTTAATTTGGGAGTTTCCATCATTATTGGCTGAACTGCTAAGACTATTCTTGAGTTTGTGGTTCAGAAGATGCTTTCACAAATGCCAGAAAAAAAAAAAAAAAGTTAAAATAATATTCTCAGGGTGCATTTTCAACCCAAAAAATTTGTCACAACAAACATCTCACCCTGATCCTGATTTTGAGCTCCCTGAGTAGTTGGAAATCAAGTACCCCGAGTCATAACTTAGCCCACCTGTTGGTATGTAGAAATCATGATGAGACAGCAGTATTCACCTCCAGTGTTCTTTTTGGTGTTATGAATTTTTTTGGTTTTTCTGTTAGATCAAGTAGTTAAACTTGATCTGTTAGATCAAGTAGTATATATCTGGCACGTGGCTGAAAAGGGCAGGGTGATGTTAGTCAGAGCCTGCTAGTCCTAAGGTAGAAAGCTATTTTCACACAGCTGAAAGCCCAGGGCCTTGCAGTTGGATGTTCCTTGTGGCTAAACCACCTCTGGTCAGTGGGTGAAAAGGCGAAATGCAGTACACTTGGCTGGTCAGGAGCAAGTAAAGGTGTCTGAAGACTCCTAAGGAAATAACTAAATGACTTGGTAATACAGAGGAAAACCTGCAGTGTCAGAATCTGCATCTTACTGCTCTGTGTAGCAGAGGGGCAAAAAGGGCTGTGACAGGTAACTTCAGTGGTTATAGTGAACAAATAGGCACAAGTGTGGAAGGAGGATCAAATGGTATGGCAGCAAGACACTACTGCCATATGTCAAGCAATAGACATAAAAACTTACTGGTACTGGTCAGCTTTGCTGATTGAATCTTCCTTGAAGAATTACCCCACATTAGGTAGTGTTTCAAAGCTATAGGAAAGCATTCCCACAGAGTTAGATCAGTGGAAGCATTCCTAAAAAACCTTTGTTCTGGCAGATGTGTGATGCTGGAACTGTGAATATTGCAGAGAAATGGCAGACTGCCCCATCACAGCATCCTGGCTTTTCTAAGCATATGAGCAACCTGAATAGCCAAAGAGTAGTGTCTTGTCTGAGGAGCAAACATATGTCCCCTGCCAAAGCAGGCTGGAGTCTTTCTGTTGTGGTTAATTCTGTGCAGAGAACTGACCCATCTCAGTTCTGAATCCTTATACTTCTATTGGCACTCTTTTCCAGATGGGAGACTGAGATGCAGAAAGTCCACAATTTGCCAAAGTAGTATGGATCATCTGTACCTAAGCAGGAAATGAGCTGAGTCTCCAGAGCCCCAGTACAAGGTTGTCATCGTAGAATCATCTATTTTCCCTGTGCCATGATGCTTGTGAAACAAAATGCCTTCCTCTGCTCCCCTGGGAATCTAATTCTGTGTACTGAATAAATAAAACAGTGAAAGTAGGAACAGGGATAATTTCCTGTATTTTAAGAGTCTGCAGGATAATTTATTCTGTGTTCGTATTTTACTTTTCCCTATCTACCTTCCACATTTTCTGTATTTTCTTCCATGTTTAAAACATGCTGTCTCTTTCACATGTCATTCTTTCTTAACAACATAATACTTGACATAATCTGCCCTCTGGATCCTTTCTGTGGTGTAATTATGTTATCTTTGTTGTTATTGATTTCTGTTGCTAGGGGATGAGGTTGTGCCACTTCTGGCCAGTTCTTCTTTGCAATTCAGCTGTATTCTTTTAACTCTTAAAGATTTTCCTATTGAAAATACTGAGTGCCAAGTTTTGAAGTCACATAAAAATGCCAACAATCCCAGAGGATGATTTTGTCTGAAGAAAGATTGCAAGATTTAATTATAAAAAAGGAGAACAGATAGCAAGTGGGAAAGATTCTGATCTTAGCTGTTCCTTCCTGAGAAAAGAATCTGGCCAATGAATTTTGATTTTTTTCAGCCCTGCTATGTTATTGTTCAACAGCTTGAGTGCTTCCAAGTCAAAATATTATAGGATTTCTTTATCAGTTGCACTCTTCCAATTGAATAACTTTTTTTTTTTTTTTGAAAGGGGCATGTCCTTTTGAAATACGTAAAAGCTTTGAATAACAGTTGAAACCAAAGGGAAGGGTGAAATAGCTGAGGGAGTCTTTTTTTAAAAGAATTGCATATTTCAAAATATATAGGGATTTGGTTTTGTCTGTTAATTTTTTTTTAAGGGCTCTTGCAACTGCTGTGTGCTGTGCTCCTTGGTGAGATTTTTATATGCTCCTGGGGTAAATTCTGTAGCTTCAGACTTTCTGATTAAGCTCTCATGACCTTACTGCAGCATTTTACTAAGTACTTTGACTTCTGTCTGTCTCTATGAGAGCCCAGAGTATCACTCAAGGATTATGGAAGTTGGCAGCTCAGCTACTGTGGCCCAGAACTGGTTGCTTGTTTATCTATGAGGTGTCAGGGAGCAGATGGGCTATGCCAGACCCTCGTCCCTGGTCTACTTCAGCCTGCTCTGGACTTTGCAGCTGGTCGAGCTGCTGAGCCCAGACTGATATGCTCTATGGTTGAAAAGGGCTGCCATAAAATCATGGCAGACTCTGCAGAGCGCAAGATATAGTAACCAACTATTTTAAAGTGTTTCTAACACACTGCTTTATTGTTGTATTTTGACTATTATTTGCTTTCCTTGCATGAGGCTGTCACACACCATCAGATACTACTCAGTCTGCAGTAATTTAACAGTTGAAATTGTATGATAGATTACAACTAGATAAGTGGCAGAAGGTAGAAGATCCTCTCTCAAATATTTTTTTTTCTGTTTGCACTTGAAATTTGGTTGTTACGAAGGCATCTCTGGGAGAAATTTTCAGAATTATGTTTCTTTGTACACAATAAATGTCCAACTTGTAGTGAATCTGGTATCAGAATCTGTATTTATATTTTGGTCTATATCCATGCTCCTGGCTCAAGCAGGGATACATCTGTCACTTCCTCTTCCCTAAGACCACTTTTCTTGTAAGAAATAATTTCTGTATTAGTATGCCTTTCAGCCTGCTCTTCTCACTTTGGTAATGAATATGTAGGTGAAAACAGCAAATATATCTGCCATCAAATTGCATACACGCAAGGGGGAGTAGTCTCAGAAAGTGACTTTTGAACTTTTAAACCCAAAGTGTCAAAGTGTTTGCACCAGCTGCATTTTCTTATTCTAACCTAGCATGAAATGCGTCCTAAGCTGAATGTGCTTGTGGTGAGGCAAAATGCACTGCTTACAGCTTGCAGGATTTTCAAATGAATCATGAGGACTGTGCCATCTGCTGCAGAGTCCTGCTCTGCACCTACATGCACATGTGTGCACACACTGCTGTCCTGTGAAGAGACACTGATTTCTGCATCAAGTCACGGTATGACCCATACGGGAACAGCAGAACTCGCAGAGGCAAAAGAAGTATGCCCCTTTGGCTTCCTGCCATTTATGGCTTTCCAGAAATGAGAGGATAGTGTTAATACAATTATCCTTTATGTAACCAGCTATGACAGCTGGGTCATAGCTCCCCAAACCTTTCTTTCTGTCTGCCTTACGTGGTGTAAACCTGATGTCTGATCAGCCAGCCAACAAGGGAGGTTATGTGTTTGAGATGTATGTCCTTTTCTGGTACATGTGCATGCTACATGTGCTAGATCAAACTGTTACTGAGAAAATGATTCATGAAGCTATCTCGTAAGAGCATGGAATGAAAGAATTGCTGGGCAATTTTTATGAGAGCAAAAAGATTATGTTGTTAAATGCTCAGGAGGGGAGCAGGGGAAAGCAGAAATGTCTGCAGAGGGTTCTGCCTTTTTCAAACACAAACAGTTGCATAATAAATAGCATTTTTTTTAAATCTCATAAAGCTGAAGTCTCACTTTCCCTTAGACGTTCCCTGGGGTAGTGCCAGCCATACTTTATGAGCCCTGTAGGAACAACATCTTTAGTTACAGCTATCAGAGACAGGCTCTTCTCTGCCTCCTTCTCCTGCTGGCAGAGTTCCCAGATTGGATGCATTTGGCTGACAACTAGCTCACCTGCCTCAGCCGATGGTGCACAAAGGCATCCCAGAGCACTTGGCTCCGATTTTCCATGAGGTGAGAACAGCTCCGTGACAGACACACTCAGCATGCAAAGTCTCTCAGCACCAGGGGGTGCGGGTGTTAGATTTCCCTTCACACTAAGTGGAGACACACCAGTTCCTGACACAGCCTGCAAAGAGGATGTGCTCCAGCTGCCTGATAAGTACTGGAGCCAGCCAAACCATTGAGTAACTACCTTAGCACTTTCTGTTCCTTAGGAATTTAATCCTAAGAATCTTACCACATTTTTTCTACATTTAATATAATAAATCCTGCTAACAAGTGATGTGCATGGGAGAAAATGGGGTGAAGCAGAGCTGTTTTGCATATTTTTATGAAGCAAGGGTAGTTCATTTAATCTGCTTAAGTTGCTTTCTTGTTTAGAAAGATCTTGTTTGTTTCGGATCAACCTGACAGTATAAATATAAATCTGCTTCCTGATGCTATAATCTGAGTCCTTAATCAAGCCCTTTGAAGCAGAATTTACACCCTGAGCACTCTTGGTTACATATCTGTTACCTCTTACAGCTTAATGTACACTCATCGTTTATACAGCAATAAGGAAGCTTTAAAATATGAAATCTACATCCTCGAGTAATCCACTAAAAACACTTATTTACCGTGAGAGCAACACAGAAGGGGATTACTAATAGCTTTCTTTCCCCAACTACTGCTGCAGGCAACAAAACAATGGAATTAAATTTGGTTTTATGTGCAGTCTAATCAGTTGATTCCAGGATTACTGACTCCTTCTGGCTCCTATGGCTATGAATACATAAAACTGGTCAGTTCTGCAGTGTTGCATTTGTACTCCTGCCATTGAATTAGCTCAAGATATGCATGATGAGGTGGGAAGAAATGGATTGGGAATGAAGGAATTAGGAGTCAAGGGAAGGATGTCGGACAATTAAGGTTGATAGGGATTGGTACAGTTCCATTAGAGTCAATAAGACTTTCTGGGTGATGACTCAATACAAAATGTGTCCATAACATTTGGATCCAAGAAAAAAGCTGTCCTCAGTCATGTGGAGTCTGAGCAGGGTCATCTGTTGGTTACTTTTTTGAGCATTGTTGTCTCTTTTTGATTACTTCTTTGGGAAACTTTGAGCATGATATTAAGTGTTAGATGAACCCACCTGCTTTGTACAGGTTCCCTACAAAGGTGAAAGCAGTAATTTGTTTTATTGTAATCACATAGTCTGCGTGGTGTGCAACCATTTCAATGAAGACTTTGCAAGCCTAGACTTGGACTTCACTGAATCAGACAAAGAATTTACTGGAGTAGTTGGTATAGGCATTTGGACTATATCCTCGGGCAATTGCTTTGCAGAAGATACCTACAGTCTGATTTGGAACCCTATGGTGTGCTCAGTGTTGTGGAGGACATGTATTCCTGCAGCTTTATGTTTCACAGAGCATCTCCAGAGAGGGGATTCTGTCAAAACTGTAAATGGTTTTATTTTAACATTCTCAGTCACCTGGCTGCACCTGTCCATCCCCAATCTTGTCCCCATTTCAGTGAGGTTTTATCAGCTCTGTTGTAGAATCCTGATTCTGTGAGAAGTAGTCAAGTCCTCCTGCCTGAGCTGGCAATGGGAAGTGCTAAGGGGTACTGTTTTCCTTTTTTTTCTGTGCTCCTTTGAGCACTTGGGATTACACGGAAGGCATTGACCTAATCATCAAAGCCCCAGTCTTCAAGCCCTTCCTTAATGTCCGCTCAGTACTTACTCAGGCAAGGATCCAGTTGACTTCCTTGAGTTCAGCCTCAGCAAAAAAACAAATTAAGGACTTGGCCTCAGGTTTGATGTCATACTCCATTTCCTTTCACTTTAACTCTTCATTTTACCATGCAGTGAAACTGCACTAGAGGATGTGGAGAGGGGTTGTGTTTTAATCATGGATTCTTCATGTTTCCAAGCATTCCTTTTTTTCTCCGCAACACATAGTAGGTGTAGGGGTTTGAGAGAGCTGTGAGGAAATGTTGACAGTGTCACTGGCATGAAAGAACAGAGTGAGAAAAATGGTACTAACTTCTCTAAATACACAGATTATAAGCAGTTATTTGAACAACTGATCTCTCAAAAAAACTCTGCAGCCCTCTTTAGAGCTCTTTTATCTTATCTGCTGCAGGTCATGATGGCATTTCCTGGCTCAAAGAGTACCCTAAAATGCCACAGGATAAGTGTGTTTCCTGCCCTGACACACCCAAGGGCTGCCTGCTGTGCACCCAAAGGCAAGCAGGCTTGGTCTCTCTGATTTTTGCATGTATGTGTATATTTATGGATGTATGGTTTTTGCAGTGGACAAAAGATCACTTCTTAATCACTGTTTGTTGATATTTCTCATTTGAGAATGAAATTGTAATCCAAATAAATTAATAAAGGGGAGTGGAAATTCCATTTTTCCCTCCTCTCTATTGTCAGGGAGACTTAGCTGACTCCAAGCTCTCCGTTTTGAGGTCAGAGGCTTAGGCATGAGCAAAGCCTCCCTCAGGCTGTGCTCTGTTCTTGCATATTTAGGCTCCAAAGAACAAGAGGGAAAAAGAACTTGGCCTTCTAGATCTCCTACTCCCAAATGCTTCACGGGTGCTCTGAAAGGGCCTTGCCCTTTCCAATTCAAGTTAGCATCTCTGACTCAAAAGACCAGACAAATGCACGATTGTTCCACAGATATGTCTGCCGCAGTTGAATGTCATTACTAACACTGGAATGCTGTCAGAGTAGATATCCTGTAGTTTCTTGGAGCCAGATGCATTCTGTCTGTGCCAAGCATATTGGCGAATGCACACACACACACACGAGTACGTACTCACGCAAATACATTTACGGAGGGTTCCCAAGCAGCATGGCTGCTTGCAGATATGAAAGACAGCTAAGGAAGCAGGGCACACAGTAATCCTAGGCAACCTTAACAGATGATGTTACTGTAGATCCTAACTAAGAGTGGACCTTTAATGCAATTCTCAGGGTCTCTCCACAGGAGTGAGGTTTGCCTCTGTGAGAATGTAGCTGTAGGTCCTACAGCTCAGTGAGTGAGGCTTGGAGCAATAGGAAACTTGCACGTCCCCTTCAGCTAACAGGTTTTGGAGTGTTTTCAAACCAACGAAAGTATTCACAGTCACAGACCTTTCAAGTTGCTTTTGTGAAAAAAGTACTTTGGTAATTTCCAGTAGGCATAAAACAGAATTTATAACCAACAACCATGTGCTCTATAATGGCTTGTTGCAGTTCTGTTTTTGCGTTTTAATTTTGATAGGAAATGCACTAAATGGTCTTAGTTACCTCATTGGTATTTGCCACGTGTTGCTTTTTGTATCCTGTTGCACATTTCTCACCTTTTAATTAACCTTACTGAGGCAACAAATATGATGGGCTTCCCCCCACCCCCACTGCCCCATTTGTTATTTCATTATGACTCGATTTTTCACAGCTTTTTCTTCCTTCAGCACAATCGTCATGGTCCAGTTTCTGTTCTTCCCTTTCCCCTTAGTACCAACACATTCCCTGAGTACAAAAGAAGAAGTAACTGAAAGATTCTGAGGCTGCCCTGTGATGTATAGGCTCTGTCTTTCCTGCCAGGTTGCAAGAAATGTTTCATTGGAGAGCTTCAGCTGGTGTGAATCTCTGTTGCCCTTCAGTGGAGCTCAGTGACCTATATCAGCAAAAGATCTGGTGGCCTTTAGCTTCTATTTCTTCTGCTACAGAATATTCGGGATCCTTGTACTGGGACATAGATGAAGTGAGGAGCAGCAGCTCTATAGCTATGGTTTCAGGATCTATTTTAATAAAATAGGCTGGAGCATCACTGTGATGTTAATATTCATCTCACTGTCAATTTGGGGCTCCATCCTTGTACCTTCTCAGGTCAACCAGAAAAGTTGTCCTGCTCCTGTCAACAAGAATTCTACCACAGCATGAGAATCATAGAATGGTTTGGGTTACAAGGGACCTTAAAGAACATCTAGTTCCAACACCCCTGCCATGAGCAGGGACACCTCCCACTGGACCACGTTGTTCAAAGTCCCATCCAACCTGGCCTTGAACACCGCCAGTGAGGGGGCATTCACAGCTTCTCTGGGCGACCTGTTCCAGTGTCTCACCAACCTCACACTAAATAATTTCTTCCTAATGTATAATATAAATCTACCCTCTTCCAGTGTAAAACCATTACCACTTGTCTTATCACTACACACCCTTGTAAACTGTCCCTCCCCAGCTTTTCTGTAGCCCCTTCAGGTACTGAAAGGCTGCTATGATGTCTTCCTGGAGCCTTCTCTTCCCCAAGCTGAACAACCCCAACTATCTCAGCCTGTCTTCATAGGAGCGGTGCTCCAGCCCTTTGGTCATCTCCATGGCTCTGCTCTGCACTCACTCCAACAGCTCCATATCCTTCTTACGTTGGGCACTCCAGAACTGGACACAGTACTCCAGGTGGAGTTTCGTAAGAGTAGACCCAGTCCAATTCTTCAGTTAGTCCTCAGCCCATGAATCTTTAAGTAGTTTCACTGATATCAGTGGTAAAGATTGTGCAAGGACCCCATCTGTAATGAACACAGCTCCCACTAAGTATGGGGGATTAATTGAAAAGTAATTAATCTTCTTCATCAGAATTTTGTCCTCAATCAGATGACTCAGCTTTTAAAAATAATTTAAGAACAAATTCTGTGTAAATAATAGCTTTCATTTGTATTCAAAGGAAAACTCAAACCTATTTAATCCAGTTATTTTTATAACTTAACCTTGTTCCTTAGCAAACCCAAAAACAAATAGGCCCCATAAATTACGTTTATGCTCGCTGTGGACCTACCTGAGGATAGGTCTATTTACATGGTTAGTCCCTGTGCCAGCCCACAGAAGAGGAAATGGATGATTCACAGAAAAGGAAGATGTAATTCCTATCAGAAATAAAATGAAGGGTAGATGTTAAGTTTATGGAATGCAGAGCATTTCAGAAAAAGTAAAGGCTAGCACTGTTTTATTTTTTTATTTGGAGAAACATTTAAATTCTTATTTGTTGTCTTTCAACTAAACTGTAATTTATTGCAAATATTTCACAGCCAGTGAGCAAATACTATATACTTTCTTTTTCTTTGGCTCGAACAGAGGCAAGAATGGTACAACTTAATTCTAGCAAAAAGGAACAGTTTAGTAAAGCAGCTGCTTTTCTAAAGTGTCAGACCTCTGACCATTACTTACTTTGAATGGTACCTACAGACCAGGAATTTCTTGCTGTTACCCATATGAAATGGTTTGTTGCTTCTACCAGTGCTTGGGCACAGATATTAGAAAATGGTTGTAGATATGTAGCATTGGTTGTAGATATGTTGTTCTATGTAGCAAGCTGAGAGTCTCTTCAGCCTGGAGAAGAGAAGGCTTCAGGGAGACCTTATAGTGGCCTTCAAATACCTAAAGCGGGCCTACAGGAAAGATGGGAGGCACTTTTCACCAGAGAGTGTAGTGTACAGGACAAGGGGTAATGGTTTTGAACTAAAAGAGGGGAGATTTAGATTAGATATTAGGAAGAAATTCTTCACCATGGGGGTAGTAAGGCACTGGAATAGATTGCCCAGGAAGGTTGTGGATGCCCCCTCCCTGGAACTATTCAAGGCCAGATTGGATGAGGCTTTGTGCAGCCTGATCTAGTGTGAGGTGTCTCTGCTCATAGCAGGGAGGTTGGAACCTGATGATCTTTAAGGTGCCTTCCAGCCTTCACCATTCTATGATTCTATGCTGGTCACCACAGTATCTGAAAGTCCACCTTCACTATTTAGAAGGGTGACTAACATAAGATGTTGCAGTACCAAGGTAGTAAAAAACCCACAGGTTCTGTTACTTTACCACAGGCAGAGACAAATGTATCATAATATAACCTCAGGACTGCACAGCTTTATTATGTTGTTTTCTTTTCTGCTCAAGAGAAAAACGTTTTTCTTAATTACTTGGCCACAATTGAAATTCAATTCTCTGTTAAGCTTTTGCAACTTATGTCTCACTAATGTCATTAGCAGTGTTGTAGCATGGCACAGAGGCAAAATCAAGTGTTGTATCTCTGGGAATGCTTTCGGGCACAAAAAAGATCAAAGTTTTGGTGGGTTCTTCAATTTGTGAGCAGAATCCTGTATAGCTATCTTGCTCTACCTTGTTTGCAGCAAGCAGTAGAGAACTGGAAACTCTGTGAGAACACTTTTCAGTTTCTCAGGTATCAGCATTGCTTTTACTAAGTGGAGGAAAGGCTCATTTCAGAGGTTCTGTGCTGGAGTTCGTCTTTTATTGATTTGCTCTTAGCATAGGCATTCTAGCCACCTTACAAAGGGAATTTTATACCACAAAAAGGTTGCTGGATTTCTTTCAGAAGTGTCTGTTTCCTTAAAGTGTAGCATGCTATAAGGCTGTTCAAATGCCTACCTTCCATACCACATTCCCACTTCTTCTTTAGTCTTCCAAACTTCGTAACTGAGTATCCACACCTTATTTTCTAAAGGTCTCTTTCAGTGGGAGGAGGAACTAGAGAGACTTTATATTCTTCATTGCAGAGCTAGCTGAGGAAGAACTCTGAGATCTTTATTCTCAGCTTTACCCATCCCCTGCCTTACTATCAACACTAGCAAAACTTCAAGTGTTTCAGAATGTTGTTTAATTTCGACATAACTGAGAGAATATTTTGCTATCTGAGAGTTTGGAGAGTGCAGAGACTGGTAGCTAACAGCAGTCAACAGCCTAGACCACTTATATACGTTTTGGATCAAAAAACGAAACTCCTATTAGGAAAACAAGGCTTGAATATTCCAAGTTATTCTAAATAACTATAAAAACTAGAATGCTCAGCCTCACTGAATATACTAAATCACTTCCCACAAAACTCTACTTTTACAGATTGTTGTGGTTGTTACATCCAAGCCCACAAGCTCTTTGTTACTTAAATCATTACTATCAAATTGTATTTCATTTTTTTGACAAAACCACAATAAAGCATATGATCCTAACAAAAAAGAAGAGCAGGTGGAAAATGAAGATACAGCTAAATTTTACCACCTGGAATCAGGGAACTCTTTCCTTATGAGATTTTAACGTGATTTGGGGCCACTGAAGAAATAACAGTCCATAAAATTGAATCAACACTCATTAAATCCAGTAGGTGAAGGCAGTCTACATGCAAAATAAGCTACAAAATCAGTGACCTACACAGCTTCTCTGTGGCTGTTTGTGTTAACTGCTTTCATGATTAGGGAAAAAATTCTCTCTGGGTAGGTCAATATAATTTCCTAAAAGTTAACTGAGCTACTCAGAGACTGAAATCTGTCCTTTACGTTTTGAATGTGAGTGGTTCAAGTTTTAGTCTGGAAAGTATTGGTAGCTACAACAAGGATTTTCCATTTGCATATTGCTGCTGTATCTCCTAGCCTACACCAGTGATAAAAATAACATCTGATAGTACCCCAGCAGTGACTCTGAGGTCTGAGCTTGCCAAGGAGCTGTACCGCAGGAAAAGCCCCAGGGAGAGTTCTGGCTGACTCAGATAGGAAATTCTCTTTAGCAGTGTGTGCCACCATGACAGATCTGCGGCCAGGACATTTGCTATGGGCACCACACACCCCATTTGCAGCCCAGAAATCTGCACCCACTATACCGAAAGGTGGGGAAATCCCAAAGCTATCCTCAGCTTGAGGAGAGAGAAAGTCCTCGCAAGCTAGCAGAGGACATTTAGCTATTCAGCCTTAAAGTTCTACAGTGAAAGCATCTGTAAAATCAGTGGATGAAATGGACTGTTATGGGGTAGTATGGCACATCAATATTTTTTTAGAATATCAAGCATATATACTTGCATTTTCCACATGTGGACTGCTGAAGAAATAGTATTTTAAACTGATAATGTGAAAGCTTCTTCATTGCCACAGCAAGATCTCTACCTTTCCAGTCTGACCACTTTGACCATTCATGAGCCTCCAAATGCTTCCAGTGCCTCTTTCTCCTTCAACACCCAAACCTAACCTCCTTAGAGGATGCAAAAGTTATCTGGGTAAAAGTCTCTAGTGATGTGCAGAGGTAGGAAGGCATGTATGTTTGTAACTTCATGACCTCTTCCTAAAGCAGAAATTATTACAGCCTACTCTGCATCAGTGATTTAGATATCAGTATCAAGCTAAAGGATGTGGGTCAAATTCCTCTTCACTTGTCAATGGGAGGATTGTCTACAAAGAATAAAGCTCTTTGAAGGAAATGAGAAAAATCATCAGCACTGATGAATACAGAGTGGGCAAACACATTGGCTCATGAAAATTCATTTTAAAAGATGAAATGCCCAACATACATCAAAGTTGATGTCCATTAATCTAATCACAGTACAAATCATTTCAGTTGTTTGCTCTATAAGCATACAGGGGTTATTTTCTGCTGCCTCAGCACTGTAGCATAGCTTTTATGCCTCCTCCCCAAACTTGCTGCTTTTGTTCTTGCTATTTACAAATTCTGTTCTCAACTAGCAGATTTCATCAGCTACATCCCCTCCAAAGGAATTAATGTGCAGCTGGAGCAGCCGAGGTAGTAGGACAAGCAATAGCATTAGAGGAAGCAAAAAAGAGGCCCCTATTGACAGACTCAGGCTGTTCAGGGCTTTGTCTCGACATGTCTGCCCCTGCTCTACTGCTTAATTACTTTCATTGTACGCCAGAAAAATCACCTTGTTCTAATTTATCAACATTGTCTCTCATTCTACCTCTATCCAGCTCAGCAAAGAGCTTGATTCTCTGTACTAAGTGACCTGTGTAGGTGCTGGGGACAGCAGGTGCCCTGAAGCCATCTCTTCTCCAGGTTAAACCAACGCCGCTTCCTCAGCCTCTCCTCACAGGGCAAGTGCTCCAGCCTTGGCTGCCTTGGGAGCTCTCTGCTGAACTCTGCACTTTATTGACACCCGTCATGTACCAGGGGGCCCAGAACTGAACCCAGTATCCTAGATATAGTCAAGCAAATGCTGAGCAAAAAGGCATAACTGCTTCCCTCTCTCTCCTGTCTGTGCTTCTGCTGACACAAGGTGCTGTTAGACTTCAGCGCTGGCTGGGGCTCATCCAGCTCCCCCAGGCCCACCTCCACAGAGCCTGCTCTCCAGCCAGGCAATTCCAGCCTGTTTCCTGTTGGCTGCTAGTCTGTCCCAGACACAGGTCAGGGCATTTGTCCTGGCTGAATTTCATGAGTTTCTCGTCAGCTCATTTTCTCCTGTCTAGGCCCTGTTGAATGGTAGTCCTGCCCTTGAGTGCATCAGCTGCACACAGATCCCGCTCCATTTCAGGTCATTGCAAACTTGATGAGGGTAAATCTATCTCCTTCTCCAGACCCGGGACAAGTCCCTGAGCAACTCTACTTGTAACCATTCACAAACTTTTCTGTGCAACTTTTTTCCACGCGTACTTTATTAAAAGCTGAAATTGTTGCAAGTGTTGTCCTAGAAAAAAATTTAACAGTAAAATTGTCCAAACATGATGTTTCCAGCAAACTTGTTGCAAGATGGTCTAAAGAAAATATAATTAGGCTGCCAACATATTTTTGAAGGCAGCAGGAATTGATGGAGTAATTTTTCATGTTATTTTAGCATTTTCGTATCTAAGAAATTTATGGGGCTGGTAAGAAGTGATTTAAACTTCAGTTATGGCTTAGCTCCAAAGTACCTCCAGAAACAAATTTATAGGAGTGCCAGTATGTCCAAAACTGAATTGGAGACCTATATAATGAAAAGGATAATGTGTGCATGGCAGGACACTGTTCAGGGAGCTAAAATTCACTCTGGTCTAACTTTATTTTTGCTTATCTTTGAGACCAACTCTCGCATACTGATGTGACCCTGACCTTAGAGTTTGTTAACCAGGGTATTTCATTTGAAAAAGCAAAAATGAAACATTCTTTAAAGGTAGGATTTCTTTTCACTACTAAAACACTCACAAAGAGGCAAAATGCCAAAAATGTCATGTTTAAAGCACAAAAGATGCAGAGCCAGAAATTCCCTGACTTCATTAGGGTGTGAATATTGCTATGTAGATTTTACTCTGAGTTTTGGCTCTGTTCTCACTCAGTTGTTCTCTTTATTCATAAGTGCAGAAATTCTGCTGAGGGTGTCAGCCTCTTCTTTTGCTGCTGTGGCCGAACGTGCTTTCTTCCCTTTTAGGAGTATTTCTCTCAGATCTTCTCTGTGACAATAATTTTTTGTTCGATGGCTTCATTTTGCTGAAAGGATGGGACAGTTAAGCTTGTGAAGAAAAGAGTCCTTCCTCTTAACTCCATAGTTTTGCATTCACCATTTAACCTGCATGATTAACAGGTTAGCTTATATTATAGTTTTTTTCTTCTTCAGGCAGAAGTTTGTGTTTGTGTCCTGCCCTTCCCACTTGGATGTCCATCAGCTTCAGTGCAGCTCTCTGGGCTTGTATACCATGGGATGAAGTACTGTGTTAGAGATACCTGGCTACCCTGAATCACTTGATATATACATTTAATACAACTCAGCTCCAAGCAGACACCAGCTTCAGAAACAGAAGCAGCAGAGCTGCATCAGCCCAGCACTAAGTCCAAATTAGCCACCCCTGAGAAACTCACTTCATTACCTAAACCTTTTCAGCATCTTAGGTCACACCTTGTTTTTCCTCCTCTAAGTGGGTGGTATGGTTGCTTGATACCAGAGCAGCACTCTTTAGCATCACTCCAGTGTGTTACACATCAGTTGTAACTAGGGAATATCTTCCTGACCTTTGTAATAAAGATTTATGTTCTTAAAGCCCCTTTGCTTTTGGCAGCTGGCTCTTTATTGGAGTCAGTGTGAGTAAACGTGGGTATCAGGAGAGAAACACATTGAAGCTGCTGTCAAAAGCATAACAAGAATGGCTCTGTGATCTGAATGGGAAAAGTATGACACCTTTTGCAACCAGAGCTTCTACACACAGAGTACCAAAACTACCTTTCCCAAAGAGAGTTGGTGCAAGAGCATGTGGCAATGACAGGAATCATCTGAAGATGTCATCATCACAAGTTTTTCAGCTTGTACACTCTGCAGGCATAAAAATGGTGGCTGAGCCCCGCAAACCTTTAAAAGCCTTCTGCAAGGATGGCTCATATTCCTGCCTTCGTTTTGGTGCTTTGAATTCTCTAATTGAATTTTTTTACATCATCTACTTTCTTCTGATGAAACAACTGTAGGCAGAATTAATTTGGGGGTTAGCATATGAGAGCAAAACGGACCAGTGATGATGCTATCCAGCAGGTCAGAGGTAGCTCAAGGTCACAGCATTCAGGCAGGGTCCAAGGGGCCTGCTCTGCTCTGAACCCAACTGGCCCATCTCCTGTGCAGCCATGTGAGCCGACAAACGGCGAGCCCACAGTATCCAAGTTGTTGTCAGTGCCTGTTCCAGTGCTTCTTGCATGTGGACTTAATATTTTATTGTAGTAAAATTTTTTGCTGTAGTAAAATATTAAGTGAAGAGCCTTAGCCAATGTCAATAATATCTTTTTAATGCATATTTTTGCAGTTGTAGAGCAAAATGCAGCAATATATGACTGAGACATTTTTATTTGTTACTTAAGAAAGCTCAGCGTACAGGCAATTTTTTTTTATTGTTTTTTTTTGTCTCAAGTTTATCCATCTTTCTAGATGAAGCATATGAGGGGTCAAGAGGTCTTGTGGTTTTCTGAAGTCAAAGAGTTGGCTGGTGTAAATTTACATTGTCTGTTTAAAATTTAAGGCACTACTGTGATTCTTGATAGCTCAGGATCTGGCCTCAAGACTCAGCAGAGGATTTTATTCAAATTAGAAACACCAGGTGTGTTAATGTTGTACCTCCAAGTTGTTTTAAATAGGCTGCAGATGTTAGAACATTCATGATTTAGAGTGTCTAAGAATGAGGTGTAGATATTATCTACTGTGACTTCAAAAGTAGGATAGGAGGAGGAGAAAACTGGAGTGTCCACTGTGCTTAAGGAAAAAGAAAGTATTCCTGTGGAGAGGTCTCAAGGAAAAGTGCAGAAGGGAGAACATAGGAATGGCATAGGAATGTTGTGTCCATTGATGTGGGACTTCCCTTTGAAACATGGCATGAAGCTTGCTTATCTAGTGCAATGTTACAATGGCAGAAGCAGGCAAGTTTTAACTGATTATCTCTTCTTAAAAAATATTTAGGGTGAGCAGACACACTACTTACTTAAATACTGCATAAGATATCATTTATCAAAAAGAAATAGGTGCCATTTGGCACCTGCTGTAATTGCTATGATGGAAATAGCAATACATAACTATCAGAAGAAAGGGTTCCACACTTCCAAAAAGCTTACAGCTATTTTATGTATTTCTAATGGCCAATGAATAAATGATGCGACATACATTTTACATATCTGTGAAGTAATGAATTTGATATTAAATCATCCATAATGATTTTCGGGTGGTAGACACATTTAATATACCAAGGCAAAAATTGCTTTTGATGTGAAGTATGAATATAATTACAAATATGTTGGATAGTTCCTGGGAGTACCTTCTATACTGGAAGAAAATTATTTGGCTCCAGCAGTGAGCCTATTATAATACATACAGAGCAAACCTAAAGTTCCCAACCCAGATGTTAAATTCATCCTCTAGATGTTCAGTCTCTGAAAAGAAGTGTTAAATATTCATGATTTTACCTGATCATGCCACTGCCTACTGCTACAGCCTTCAACATGAGCCATTAAAAGTACACATGAACACAGCTGAACTTGTTAATAAATGAGTGGTGAGGAATTTCAACAACAACAATAACAATAATAATTTTTATTAATATCTTCTTCCTGAAAAACAAACAAACAAGAAAAACCCCACAAAAAAACAATCTCTGTTCATCAGTTTCAAGTATGGCTCAAATAGTAATAAAATCTATTTTTTCTTCCAAATTATTTCTGGGTTTTTTTACTCACTGGAAGAAAAAGAGATAATATTTAAATAATGGAATTTTTTAGTAATTTTTTAACTCTTAAGGAGAAAGTGCATTATCTGCCAGGCAGATGAATCTTCCATCAAAGAATTTCAGATGAGATTTTTTTTTCTTAATGTAGTAAGACACTATGCATTTTGTCCTCAGTTCTCTGGAAGGGATCTCAAAGAAGCAATTAATATCAAACTGAATGACTGACCAACTGTCTGCCAGTTCCAGCACATTCAATACAACTGATGCTTTATTCAAATACAGAATCAGAGTAACAGACTGTACCACCAGAAAAATTGATTTAGCTCAGATGGGAAGGCAAGAATGATACGTAATTATAAATATAGTGAAACCTGCTTGTATAAGACTTTGATGCAGTAAAAGTCTTTTTCTGCTACAGTAAAGGAGAAAAAATAACAGGAAACTTCCACTATACTGCAATGTGTAAGAGTCAAGGCAAATCATATTGAATCTTTACTTGTCAAGAAGTTGTCTGGGGTAGGGGAGAAGTTGCTTCATTAGAGGAGGTTTTGCTGTTTAAACTCAGATATTCAGAGACGTTAAAAGGATTAAAAACTCAAATCAGATTTTTCTTTTGTGGATTTGGGCAACATAATCCTCAGGCAGCACCTAACTCATGTTTTGACATCACAGAAGGCAGCTGCAGGGACAGGAAGCTATTTAACAAAGGGAGAGGAAATCCTGGGTTGTTTGGTTCAATAGAATATAAATGAAGACGACATTTTAATGAATAAGGAATCAAAGCTTGCAGAAGACATTTTGTGTCAGCTTCTGATCACTGATTTGGTGACAGCCTATAAATCAACCTCGAAGTCAGATGGAAAAACCATGTGAGGTTTTCTGCAGCCTTGGGAGAACCTATAGGTCTGAACTGTATTTTTTCTCAATTGCTATGCTTATATGCAGGGGGCTGGGTTAGAATCTTGTCTGGAAACAAGAGCATAAAATCCTCACACGAGTTACCATTCCTGTATTTACATAGAAAGTGTATTCAAGTCACTGTGCACAAAATGTAACGAAGTTAGAGGAAACAGGACTTCTCAAAGTAGGACTTTCATGGCTGGGGGTAGAGATTCTAGATTTTAGTCGAGGAAAATCTCATAACAGTTATCAAAAGTAAAAAGGATAGTTCAAAAAATACCTAAGTTTTCTTTTTTTTTTCTGTAAAAATAATGCTACTCTGCTTTGTGACATGGAGAGAAATCAGGAAGAGTCATATCAACCAAGCTTATCTAGGTAGCATGGAGTTCTGGCAAAAGGCACAAAGCATTCAAACTTTCACAGAAGTGAAAGTGCTAGTTCATTTATTCCTGAGACTGTTAGAACCTCTGCTTTGATATTACACAGAGCCAGTCATTCAGAAGAAGCTGATATTGAGTGACCATATGAGCAAGTTGCAGTTCAGGACTTTCATGAGTAGAGTATGAAAACAGAACTTGCTGCTTGACTCAAATGGTCAGGCCTTACGATTAGCTAAGTATATTCCTTGGTCACCTGTTGATTCTTATATGAGGCACCAACAGAAAACACACTGTCTGCACACTTCAAATATGGGAGAGCATCAGTCCTTCCTCCTGAAAAATGCTTCTAAGGTCAGCTGCTTGAAAAAGGGCATGCTTTGCTTTTAATGCAAATTGAAACTAATTAGCAGCATGTGAAAATGATTGCTAGGCAATTAGGGTTCATATAGCCAGGCACATTGCAAAGTTGAGATAGCAGGTTTTCTGTGGTCATTTATGGGAGACTTATGTATGCATTTTTAATTTCATCGTAGTGCTTGAATGAGACCTTTGCCTCTTACACTTTGCATTTCACAGGTCAGTGAGGATTAGTTTGTTTAATATAAGGAAAATGAATTTATGTTAATTTTCGATCTCATTGATTCAATGTGGTGTGGAGGAAGGAAACTTTCTGTGACTGAACATTAACAGCTTCTATGTAATCTGACACTTGCTGGATCTGCCATCTCTTTTTAAATGTTACTGCTGATGTTTTTTAACCTACTGAGCCAAAGGAAGTGAAACTGAATTAACTTAAAATAATTCAGATTCTTTAGTAATAATTATTCCTGCTGCTATTTTCTGCCAGTGTTGGGGAAGAGAGTAGACTGGGTAGCCTGTAGACAGCTGAAATTTTTTCTTGTTCAAGGTTCTTGCTTCCTCCATTCTATCAAGCTGCTTCTCCAAAGCACTCTGCAGATAATGGCACCGTGGAAAAGTTGGTTTGAGTTCTTGATATTAAGCTTCACTTACCCTGTGTAAAGCTGCTGCAAAGAGCAGCTCTGTTTTGCTTTTCTCAGCACCTTCCAGAGGCAGCTGCAGGCCCTTGGTATAACTGCCTTGGTATATTGGCAGAACGATAGCTTGGTTGACTGTTGACAGGTGGTGAGGTAATTTTGTGTATTTAGCTGTTTTCCCTGTATTTCTAGATAGTGTTTTATCCTTTCTGTTGTTGAGCATCAGTGGAGCAAGTTTTAGCCCAGTCTGCTGGTTCTTTAGGCTGCCTTGCACAGCTCTGTTGCAATATTGAGACTAGCCCCTGTCTAAAACAATCCACAGCACTTTCACCCTGACACCCCAGAAGGTGCTATCACAAGGGGACTTGGTATCTGGAAGGGAAACAAAGCACAGGTGAATCATAGAATCATTAAGGTTGGAAAAGACCATCAAGATCATTAAGTCCAGCCATCAGCTCTATACCCCTGTGACCACTAAACCATCTCCCAAATCACCACGTCTACCCATTTTTTTAACACCTCCAGCGATGGTGCCTCCACCACCTTCCTGGGCAGCCTGTTCCAATGCCTCACCACTCTTTTAATGAGGAAATTTTTCCTAATATCCACTCTGAACCTCCCCTGGCACAACTTGACTCTATTTCCTCTTGTCCTATCACTAGTCACTAGGGAGAAGAGGCCAAAACCTACCTCATTACAACCTCCTTTCAGGTAGTTGTAGAGAGCAATGAGGTCTCCCCTCAGCCTTCTCTTCTCCAGGCTGAACAGCCCCAGCTCCCTCAGCCTCTCCCCATAAGGCCAGTTCTACAGACCCCTAATCAGCCTAGTTGTCCTTTGCTGCACCCTCTCCAGCACCTCAATGTCCTTCCTATACTGCAGTGCCCAAAACTGCACACAGTGCTCAAGGTGTGGCCTCATCAAGGCTGAGTAGAGGGGCAGGATCACCTCCCTGGTCCTGCTGGTCACACTATTTCTGATGTAGGCCAGGATGCCATTGGCCTTCTTGTCCACCTGGGCACGCTGCTGGCTCATGTTCAGCTGGCTGTCAATCAACACCCCCAGGTCCCTCTCTGCTGGGCAGCTCTCCAGCCACTCCTCCCCAAGCCTGTAGCGCTGCCAGGGGTCATTGTGGCCAAAATGCAGACCCGACATTTGGCCTTATTGAAACTCATGCAATTTGCCTTGGCCCATCAATCAAGCCTGTCCAGATCCCTCTGCAGAGCCTCCCTGCCCTCAAGCAGATCAACATTCCCACCCAACTTAGCATCATCTGCAAACTTACTGAGGGTCCACTCTATCCTCTCATCCAAGTCATTGATAAAGATGCTAAACAGGAGTGGCCCCAGCACTGAGCCCTGGGGAACACCACTGGTGATCAGCCACCAACTGGATTTAACTCCATTGAACACAACCCTTTGGACCCTGCCATCCAACCGATTTTTTATCCACCAAAGCGTATCTGCATTCAAGCCATGAGCAGCCAGTTAATTTAGGAGAATGCTGTGGGAAACCTTTGGCTACTTTCACTCATACTAAGAAATGAGCCAAAGTACCAGTTTCTTTCCAGCAGCAAAGACCTCTCTGCAGACTTAATGATTTGGCTGCCTGCTGAGAGATGTGATATATACAACTATCTCCCAATAGATTTCTGCCCCTAAAAGATACCTTTTTCATTTCATTCTTTTCATTGTAATACATGTTTCATAAGGACAAGTCATTTAAAAAAGACATTTCTTGTTGCAGATGTGAAACTCTTAGTGGCCCTTAAAAGTTAGTACACATCCAAATACGTTATCAGCCCATCAAACCCTGAGCATCCCAGGAACTGCCAGTGGATTGGCTGCTAAAGGCTAATCTTCATTTAAGATACTCTGCTTGCAGCTGAATATAGTGTAAAAGTATGGCTTTTAACCACCCTGCTGCTCGAAAGCTTCCATTTCTGTTCTTGCTATTATACTTTTTTTTTTTCCACGACTGGGAAGATTACAAGATAAATGAGATCTCAGAATTGAAAGGCAATATGTAGCTTTATGAAAATTAAATTTTTATTTCTTCCTGATAGCATTAAAGTTAAGAATTATTAACCTTATATTTCTAATTGTCTTCTCTGCATTTTCAAATCTGTGTTATTTCTTATGAATCTTTGTTTAATAAAACATTAAAATCCTGTAGGTCCTCCAGCTACAGTGATGCTTAGTAATTCGTGTTGTCTCAAACTAAGATTAAAAAAATAGAAACCATTTTTAGAAGATTAGTAACTAAATACCTCTGGTAGACTAAGCAAAACTTACTGCACTATATATTTATCAACATCTGTGAGTTGTTAGGTATAAAATTTTACTTAAAAAAAAAAAAAGGGAATGTATTTTTAAAATTTATTATATTAAACAATGGTATTTATTTTATAGTTAACAATTGTATTTAAGTAACAGTCTGACTACAGCTTCCATTTATGGACTTTTCCTCAGGATACATTCTTATATTAGTATTTCCTGTGCTTCAAGGTCTTCAAATCTTTAAGTGTTTTTAATATTTCTTAATCTTTCTTTTAGACATTCTACTATGTTTTTTTCCCTAATATTTTAACTAAATATTTTAAGTGGAATTTTAAAATATTTTTGACACTTCTGCAAGTTTTTAATCAAAAATATTTGCTAAGTTTTGTGACTAGTAGAATACTTTCAATTGCTTTATCATTGTTTTTCTTTGATCAATCCATTATTCACAAAAAAGATGTTCTTCACAAAGACTACTTTGTAGGAAACGTTACAGAAATGCAGAAAATGAATTGGGTGAACTTGGTGAACCTAAATGTCCATTAATGAGGGAACATAAAGACTAGAATTGTTTCAGTGGGTGATATGTAAAATGGATCTCTAGGTTACAGTGAGAAAATAATGGCAATATTATTTCGTCGCAAAAGGAAATACCACTGTAGGAAATGAAAAATCATGCAGACAAATGATAAGTCAATGCAGGAATGCTTCACTGTAATGAAATGAAGAGGCTGAATACATTTTGAAATATTTCTTCTTTTTTTTTTTTAAGTTGAATGTTGTGGTTACTGTTTCACAGTCAATTCCACAGAAAAGACTGTACAGACTGTATCTGTACATAATGTGGGAATGCAAGCATTCGTCATTTCCTTTGCAGGCCTGAAAACATGAAAAAGTATTTTTTAGATGTCTCCCAAAAGGCATGGGTTTTTCCTTGGTTCCATATAGGGTTATCATGGAACTTCAATAGCTAAATTAATTTTAAGGCGATTAACAAATATAGTACAAATTGTTTGCTGGTTCATGATATGCAGACTGTTGTTAAGTTAAAAAAAAAAAATATATATATATATATATATGTCATAGCTGCAATTTCCAGCAGAGTACAACTGTATCCCCAGTTTCTTCTGTATTTAGGTCAGTGGCACCTGTGAAACGGAGAGAGCAAAAAAGGCAAATTATTGTCCTTCAGTCTCACCTCAGAACCTCTAGCCAGCATCTGAAACATGCTCTGCTACTCTACTAGTTTTTACAGGACCACATGCAGTATTTGGCCTTATCATAGCTGGGTTTGGATAGTCATTTTCGGAAGCCTGTTGTAGCATGTGTGAAAAGTTCTCGATTGTCAGCTATGTACAATGAAGTCTTCTGTTAATTGGTTCACAGAAAATCTGCAGCAGCTGGTGTGAGGTCTCTGCACATTGGAACTGTCACCCTACAGACCAGCCTGGGGGAAGCAGGAGGAAGAACCTCATTCCTCTGCCTGTAGCATCACTGAGATTAAAGGTATTGATAGTCACCATTGTGTAAAAATCTTCAGTGTGCATAAGAAGAGAGAAAAGCGGCAAAGCAAAAGGTACCAGAAAAGTAAATGCCTTAACAAACCTGCTTTTTAAGTGAAAGCAGTTTGGCTTCCGTGTGAACAAGGGTAAATTACAGCCCAAGTAGTAGATCAGTCTTACAAGAATGCTGCAGTTACCAGAAAGATATTTATACACAAATTTTTAGGGCCCAGGGAATTCAGAGTTAAGATTAAATTCACAAGCCATTGAACACTTGAAAGTTTGAAAATTCATAGTTAAGGTCCACAAACTTACTTGACTCACTCCCATGGATGACAGCAACCTCCACAGATTCTTTTTTATCTACATTGAAGTAACTGGTATTTTTGATCAAACATTTTAAAAATACCCGAGGAAGTCAGCAAATTTGGAAAAAACATTGCACTTATACTTCCACAGAAAATCCAGGAAGGGATCAGAGTGTGTGCTTATATTTTTAGCTGGCTCTTCTCTGTCCCTGAGCTGCTGTTGAACTAAAATTAGAATATCATGGTGTGTTGCTGGGAACAAACCACTAATGAACTCTGATACTGTGCCTTTAGCTCTGACTTATATATCTATTGAATCACGATGTATCAGGGGTTTTTTGTCATGTTTTTGATGTAAGGTGGTGAAAACCAAGTAAGCAAAGTGGGTTTTCATTTTCATCTCATAAATGCTGAAAAACTGTCTTTGAATTCCTGGAAGGCAAAGAATGTTGTAATAAATAAGAAATTCTTTCTTTCTACATAACCACAGGCTTAGGGGAAATTATATCTTAGCCTTTGCTTTGAGACTTGATTAGGAGGCTATGGTGAAGTAGGTGGGCAAATTTTAGGATGATAGCAAAATCACTGATAATCATGACAGTTGTAGATAAGGCATCATTAATGTGTGGTTTCCAGGACTATATATGAATGAGGAATCTATTCTGTGTATTTAAAACACAACTTTTTCTTTGCATAAATAATTTATGCGTTTTAGTGGTGAGCTTTTAATTTCCAATACCTTTGTGTTGTTTGAGAGTTGCTAAGCCTGTATCTCTCTCACAAATCCCAAAGTAACAGAGGCTCTGCAGAGTTCAGAGTGGAGCTTCCAGAAGCTTAAACAATGTCAAACTTCACTGATGCCCTTTCCAGTCATGTGGATCCAGCTCTTTTTGCTTCTGGATACAAGTCAAATATAGCTGCCTGCAGAAGCAACGCAGAAATACATTACCAGTGTTTGTTTTTAATTCTCCTTGTGACCTGGACAGCTTATGAACAAATCTGGAAGCTTGATTAAAATAATGCATTGCAAGCTGTCACTAGATTTCAACATAGAGTGAAGAGGCAGTGACACTTTTTGATTTAAAAACAAAGCAAGTTGGAAATCTGAGTGAAATATAAAATCCTCTCTTTATTTGATTGTTCCCTGGAATTAAAATGAGCACACAGGGGAAATGTTTGGAGAAGTCCGTTCCTCCTTCTTGTGTACTGTGAACATTATTATACAAGAACTGCAGGTAATATTTGCTTTAGGAAACAAATGGCTGACAGTTTTCCACGCTAGCAGCAGAGTATCCCTTACACTGCTGCTGGCTGGTGGAGAATACCAAAGTGTTTTTAATAGCTCACAGAGATAGCACTGTTTTGATTTAGACCCAGCAGAGTATGCTTTTCCCTGCTTATCTGCAACAAGCATCTGTTTAAAGATTACAGAACTTTCTATAGAGCTGCAAAAATGTGTTGACATGTTGTAAGTTAAAGGGAGATAGAGCTCACAGTGTGCTCACACAGGATACTGCTCCCACCAAAGTTGAAAGCAAAGCTTGCTGTCACTTCATAAACATGAAGGATTCAGTCCCAGCTTCCGAAACAAATAGCACAAAAAGACAAAGGGTATAATATAAGGGCTGTGTAAAAGCCCAGTCCTGAAGCAAGTCACAAAGAGCAAAGAGCCAACCTCTGACCCTGGACAGCCAGCCAGCTGTTTGCCTGGAGGTAAGCAGTTCTTACCTGGGTTAAAGCCAACAGAGCCTCCTCCCACGCCAGCCTTTTGAGGAAATGTGGATGTCAGTGTTCAGCTCCGTAGCTTCCATAGTGAAGTGAAAGCAGGCAGAGCATGATGCAGTTTGTTTGGCTGTGGGAGAACATACACAAGCTAAGACAACTCAAAACCAGCAACCTCTTGAGATTGTCTCTCAGATGTGTCTACGTATTCCTACTTTTTTCCTGATACAAAGATTTCTTATTTCATGTCATCAATATAATATATGCAGTGACATGCATGCAGACAATTTACTATACACTGAGGAAGGAAAAGTTAATTTTGTACTCTGTAACCTCCAAGATCAACAACTATCTTCTACAGCAGTTATAAATACCAATTAAGGTTTTCCACTGTCTGATACTAGCTAGGACCTCCCATGGTTACCTTTCTATTGGCATATTGTAGTGGAATTTATGTTTCTTGTAATACTGTGACACAGTTAAGGCTTTGAATTGGCTAAAAGTAAACTTGAGGGCAAGGTTGGGTTTTTTGGGTTTTTTTTGTTTGTAAGCAGTAAGGTGCCCATTGTTAAGAGGCTGTGTAGTTTACATGGGTAAGTTTCAGTGTTATTGGTTTAAACAGGAAGGTGCTAGCAGGCACTACTTGCCAGTTTTATTATATCACATGAATATGCATAGTACAGAGATAATAGAAATGAAATCTCCCGTAGTTTTCCTTCTTTAGTCTTAATGTCTAAAGATACTGAAACTAAAATACCCGCAAAAGGCATTGTAACCTTTTTCCAATTCACAACAATAATTTGTTCCCCTCCCAGCCAGGCCTAGATGAGCTGCCTAGTTTACGTGTTATTTCTCTCTTGGGCTGAATTCCATGTGGGCCTTAGGACCCTCTTGTCTTTTGCCTCCTGTGACTGAGGGTCTGTGAAGACTGATGCAACTTCAAGAGAAGAACTGGCAAAGTAGTACCTGCTGGTAGTTTTGTGTGGTGCTGCTGAGCAATCTGTGTTAGACATTCAGTGTTACACCCAGGACCTCCCTTTGCTCGTAATTCCCCTTTTGTTGCAGTTGGCAGTAATGATTCCTCCTCAGGTCTCAACACCTCCAGTGTAGCAAGTTTGGCTTCCTGTGGTGAAAAGTTAGTGAATGACTATAAAGTCAACCATCTTTCAACCATCACCTATGGTTGATGGTAGCCTCAAGTAAAGTGGCTTTCCTGGTGCTTTTGGCCCCAGTCATGGTTTCTGAAATGCCTGACACAGAATAAGTATCCTTGTTACTTTCCTCTATAGCAAATGAGACCTTTTTTCCTCCAGAATTGATAGATAGGAACATAATTGAGCGAGATTAACATATTTATTGGCTGAAGTAATAGAAATTTAGGGTGGGGAAATGTTGATAATAGCATTCGCTTGGTACTTTCTTGACTGCAAATCTACATAAGCAAATACCTTGACTTCCTTCAGATTTGAAAAATAGCAGCTGCTCTTACTGAGGTTGCCACAAGTGGTCTGAGACACTTGCATGTTCTGATAAAGCAGTACAGATGTGAAGAAGGCAGACCATATCCATCTGCAAGATGACATACAAGGAAAGGAGACCTTCCTATTATTAAGTCCACAGTGTTTTGTTCCTTGAGGCTTGTTTCATATAAATTTGGGGGTTCCACAGTCGTCCTGAGGTGTCTTCCATGACTAATTGCATAATCTAAAGTTTTAAGCCACTTAATATATGGAACGACGAAGCTCTTACAAAAGGATGACCAGCAATAAAACCCATCTTAATTACACTGCTTGAATCAAAACCACTTCCATCTAAGCATTAGCTGAATAATACAGCAAATTGCTGCTCTCTGTAAGTGTTAAACCAACCTTAGGAAATCTTGTGCTGTTATGAAATCTTGTGATTTATATAGGCTATTAAGAAATATTAAAAATCTCCAACTATGCAAAAGTGCTCTATAGCTGGAGGGGATCTGGAGATGCTTGTACTGTGAAGTGATCTTTTATGAGAAAAGCTCTTCTTCACTTGACAGCTGCATTATTCACCCTATGATATGCTTCCAAAATATTTCAAGTTGTGGATTAGTTGCACTGTTTTAATTACTAAATGCAGGCTTTTTTAATCAACAGTGTTTCTAATGCCTGAGGAATTTGCCCAATCCTCTGGTAAATGTTAAGTCTTTCTTAGTGAAAAGCATTTGAAGAATAGCTCAGTGGTCTGAAGGCTAAAAAAAATCCATATAAAACAAAGATATATTTTCATTTTTCTAGTTATGCATATGAAAATATGCTGATATGCCATAAACTATGTAGCCTTTGGCCATTTTTGTAACCCTTTGGGAATGCAGTGCAGAATGGACGCTTGTTCAGTCACTAAAACCTCTTTGGCTTCCCAACCTGATGAAAACATTCTTAGGAGTTTATATATAGCACTGATTCTTTGAGCAGCATTGTTTGGTGGACAATAGTAACATTTTTGTTTTAGTGTCTCAAAAGCTCTCTTCACAGCAGTAGTTGAGTAGTAGCAGACTAAATGCTACAGTACAGTCCTATGTTTTGTAAAGTTTTCTTCTGCACCCATAGGCATAGAAGATGCAGATGTTGGTTTCTCTCATAATATCCATGGGCATAAAAGTGTTACTGCATGAAATACACCTTCACAGAATGGGAATAGAGCTTCATGGTTGGTAAAATAGAAGGAAAACAGTGATTTTTGGCGCAAACTCCCAGCTGGTATCAATTAACTTGGATTTATTTAAGTCTTTCGTTTGTCATATGCCACCATATGGTTTAAGGGAAACATTTTGGCACAATCATTTTATCCTGGCTCGGGATTCATCTACCTGGAGAATTTGATAGCTTCTTCTGTGATATGAAGTCACTGCAGAGCTTTTTCCCCCACCCCATCAGGATGCTCTCATTTCGAAGTAGACATTTTTCACTGCAGCTCACCCAATAGAGTATTTGAAGTTCTTTTAAGGATTTTTTTTTTTCAACTTCAAACACTAAACCTAAGCTTCCAGAGTGCCTCTAGATAGGTAAGCAAAGAGAGTCCTTGACTTGCTTAAGCAATTTTACTGCATATTTTCTTGGTATATGTTTGTGGTAACATAACTGATTCACATAACAGTAATTCATAAATCAGGAGATATCTAGGCTTCTGATTTACTGTTTAACACCCATTCTTGTAAAGCTGCTGTTTTGCTTACCCACCGTTGTGAAAAACCCCCATTCTACCAACCCCAGTTTTACATTATGCTCACAGATGTAGCATAACCTCGTGCAATTGATACAGTCAGTCCCTTGTGACATGTTAGAATATAATAGGCCAGCTGGTAAAAGTGCAATAATGAAGAAACGTAAGTAACTGTTGATGTCAAGCTAGGACTGATGTGAATGCTGTGCTTTGGCCAACTCCCAAATTAAAGCAGAGAACAATCAGCTGAGAGAGAGATGGTTTGGAGCAGCATTACTATCCTGTAGCAGCATGCAAAAAAATTAATAGTTCACTAACTTCCAGAGGAACTTAGGATTCTCAACACCTCTGAACGAGGCCCCTTCCTGAAGAATAATTCAGGGTGAAGTCAGAATGCATGAGAAAATCTACTTTGCAGAAATCCCTCAGCAAGCACAGTCGTGCAGTTTACATCAGTCTCAGCCATACCTTCCCAGAAATCAAATTATATTAAAATCCAGGTTCTCAGGGATGTGGGCACATTCTTACATCATTGCTCCATAAACATTCAGCCAAATCATATCGATAAAAAACATGAGTTGTGCTTGCTTGATTGTGCTGAAAGCTACAGGATGTGCACTGCCTAAAAATCACTATAAGATGCTTATCACGCTTGACCTCTTGGGAACAGAGCTACACTTGCATGTACAGCTGGTTAAAATTCCTTCTTTATAAATGTTGACTTGAGCACAAAAATATTGAAGTTTCTTGTCCAGAATTTTCTTGAAAGAAGGATGAGAGAGTTTGTCATCAAAAAGAAGAAATATTTTAAGGAAACTAAAATCTGCTGCACAAAAAGCAGACCACCTACCTATTTTGCAAACATTCCTGGTTATTTTTTAAAAAGAGCTTTTTTTGTCTTTGATTTTTTATTATTTTTTTTTGTCCTAAGTTGGAACATACTGAGGTTCCTTGCCTGGACTAGTGATAATGTTACCAGCACTAGAAGTTAGAGCAGCTAACTGGGGACAGTCACTTCTGATATTTTTCACTTGGTGTTTAGAAACAACCCTGAGACCCAGAATGGTTCAAGTTTTACAGCTTTTTTGGCCTCCCTCCTGTGCTGACGTCTTCTAAGGGAACAGCTAGAAGTTTCACATACAAGTTTATCATCTATCTTGCATTATGGAGAATTCTCTGAGGCTACTGAGATTCTCTTACATTGCTGAGCAAGTTCAAAATCTGACCCATAATGTATGATGGTAACCTGAGCATGAGTGAACTCAGAAATGTTACTTGGAGTTTCAAGTTTTTTCACTTTGAGTTCAACAAACACAGGCTCTGTCTCTTTAACACTCATTTTGTTCAAAGTACCGAAGGTTAGACAGTTTCTAATTTGCTACCAAATTGATCTGTCAGTGGAATTAACCAAGTGATTAATATGTTCAAATAGGCTGTATCTCCCAGAGATAAAGCTTAGTAAGCATTAAGAAAATAAAACTCTCAGCTGTGGAGTATCCAAAGAAAAACTCACTAATGTAAATGTTATTTGCCACATTCTTCCATTTCCAAACAGAGTAAGATGGCCAGCAAAAAGGTAAATATCTTAAAAAGGGATTTTTGTTTTTCAGATGCAAGAGACAAGTGAATGGCCCAAAGCAGCATTTGCATGGCCAAGGGGAGGGTGAAATACAGAGACACCTTAGGGCAAAGAGCAGTCTTCAATTAGTGGCTAGTTTATAAGCAAAAAGCTTTTGAGATACTCTTATTACTAGAATGGGGGAAGTAAATGAGTGAGTTGAAAGGAATATAGACTAGCTACAGGAAGTTTCAACAGATGATGATGAGGTTATCTGGAAGAACCTAGCAAGCCTAGTGAACTGATTATTCACTTTGACTTACCAAAATTGGGTAATTACTTCACCTCTGCAGTCAGTAATGGATAAGGTTGATTCAGTGTTGTGCTAGAGAAAGAAAACTGGCTTTCACCACAGTCAGTTGGTGTGATCCTGAACATGACATGTCTCTTGTTGCTCATAACCAAGTGAGTTGTTCTCAGTCAGTTCTGTAGAGCATACAAGGAGAAAGTAGATGGAGGTGTTGTCAAAGTACAAATTTATGAAGATGACCTTAAGCACCCATGTGTTCTTTTCTCTCCCTGTCACATAAATTCCAAAAATCTGAAAGGAAAATAATAGACTGAGAAGGGAAGAAAGAAGGAAACTGCACATTTACTTCTAAAGAAATTTAACACACTGAAGACAAGACAACTTGAGAAAATCAATTTCAATTAATGTTGAAACCTTGATTTGTTTGTTTGGGTTTGGGTTTTTTTTTGTAGCCATCAAGCAATAGCTTGGCTTTCCTGTAACTAGAAAGTTATACAAGCCACTCAGTCTATGAACTGAGAGGAAAAAATCAAGACATAAAATTAAAAATTTACCCTCAAATTGTCATTTTGTCCATGTGTGACCTAGTGGAAATCCTCAGAGTCAAAGAATTCCAGTTTTAAATATAAAACTGTAATGAAATGAACAAAATTAAATACAAGAATTCTTCAGTCCTAATGATGTGCCTTGAAGGGAAAATTGCTCACTTTACACAATTCATTACCTTTTCTGTGTAATGGAAGAAATATTTATCTACCTCAAAGGAATTTATGAATCAGATCCTGATTCTGATTTTCTGGTCACATAAATGGTAAATTTACCAATGAATGTTTTGGCTGGTAAAAGAACAGAGGAAAAAAAGTATGTTTTTCAAAACAGAGACTTTTGCACATACAAAGCAGCAAGTAATAGTATTTCTTTATTAATACGTGACACCACATAAAATTATAAGTAGATCCCCATCTGTCCAGATTCCCAATCCACTATTAACAATAATGATAAAAATAAAACCTGTTTTGTTTTGTGTCATGTTTGGAATCAGTAGATTGGGCTGTCAACTCCATCTGGAAATTTTAAAAATGCATAACCTTAGTGTAGCAATATTGCTTCTGAACTAACTTAACAATACTATCTGGACTTGAAACAGAATTTGCCTTGAAATGAAATGCAAAAACATCAAAACAGACATTTGCATATAAAGAACCAGAAGAATTCATGTGATGAGTTTCTGAGTTCCCTATCCTTTGGAAGTAAATAGCGAAATTCCTGCTGATTTGGAGAGTGGCTTCAAACATCTGTCCATGTCTGCTGAATTATTTTTAAAAAGGATAATTCAACACATCCACAAGCCTTAGGAATCTAAACTATCTGATCCTTGACAAGTTGCTGCTTCCTTTCTCCTGCAACCCTTTTTCCTTCTGGCTTTCTGTTGCAGGCCATGCTTGTTTGACTGTGCCTGTTCTTTAGCTTTGGAGGATAGGATAAAGAAAGCAAGCCACTCTGTGCTTGGAGGAGACAGTTGTGTGTCTTGAAAGAGTTAACTTCAGATATACAATAGTCACTACTTTGCCTCAAAGACTACTTTTGCTGATGTACAAACTGCTTTCTCCCTAATATCTTGGCATATTCCCTGTTCATGAAAATGTTAAGATTTGAAATGTAAAATGTTTCATTTCCATCACTGGCAAAAGAGGGAAGACAGTGTCAGTAACACTGGTGCTTTTTTTTCACTTAGGGTTTTTCAGCAAATCCAGATAAAATCACATAGGTCTCTACATCAACAGCTTTACAAGATTTCCAGTTCCCTCTCAAATCAGTCTCAATGCGAAGGGAAATTATTTTATTGCTTTGCACATACTAAATTATTATGAAGGATATTTGCAAAAGTTCCTAACTTCTGATGTATTTTGGAGCACAAGTCATGACCATAGTTCTCTTCCCTGCCTTTACTCCCAACATGCAATCTGGTGCTACCAGACTGTACTGTGCCAGCATTTCTGATACAGGATGTGTCCAGGCACCTGCCTCATGACTTCAAGGATCAGGACGCTGCCCTAAAATTTTCATAATCAAGAAGTCCAAAATGCAAATGAGCACAACAGAATTCCTTCTTCATGGAAGCAGTCCAAATGCAGCTGATAGTCACTTCAGTTTTTTGAGTTCTTACACTACTGTCCCTGATTAAAGATGCAAAAGCTTTAGTACCTTTGAAACAGCTGCAGCTTCTGTCCTTACATCATGAGATAAACATATTTTGCTCTTTGTGTCTACATCTGTTCAGTTAAAGTAAAATTAGTGCTGAAATTGAGGATTCTGGTTTTCAGGTTACTAAAAAAATAAAATCTGATAAAATTACATTAGCTAGAAGTTTCCTAGAGTCAGAATAAACATACTTCAATGGCAGAAAGTGACACATTTCCTTTCAAAGGTTTTTCTGGAATTCACCTTCTGTTCACGCTGTCTGCTGCACAGCATATACGTCTCTTCCTGTTCATGCTGTTTGTGGTTCAGGTGTGCCTTTGTAAAAGTAGTATCTTAAACAGCTTTTTATTTGTGTGCTAAACTCTATGTGGGACCACACAAACCAAATCCTGAATGAAGTAATGGCAAACTTTGGGTATGTTTTCCTTTTGCCTTTCTCTCTATCTTGTAAAACAGCTCATTTTTGGCCAGGTTTACATGGCTACCATTCAAACCCTCAGGTAAAATGAGTTTTCTGAGAATTTACAAAATACTAACCATTTGTAAAAACAGACACTAAGAAGTCATTAATTATACTACTAATTAAAAAGAAATCTCTCTCTTGGAGCTGTAGATAATTAATTTTTTGTTATATGCCTGAGAAGAGTACAATCTCTCTTTTTTCAGAAGAAAAGAGTTGGAGTTTATTATAAATGTTATAAAAGTCAAGGATAGAAAATGCCATTTAAAACGACAGTTTGATCATAATCCTACTTTCAGTTACGGTATGTAAAAGAAAAGGTGTATTTAGTAATGGATCATTTCACAGAAAGACTTAAAATGTCATTGTTAACTTTATTTTCTACCTTTGCTCTGTGTGTGTAGATAACCACTTGTTGCATTTGCCACTTATGCACTGACAAACCTTTAAGGCCCCTTCTTCAGGTGAAAGGATAATCCAGTGGTTAAACTGAAATTTGAATGTGATGAGGAGTTTTGTCTATATCTGGTGACCTGTCACAAATCTTTTATTGTCATATGCAAAAAAAAAAGCAGTAAATGCTGCAATGTTTAGCTCTTTTCTGGTGGTGTCTGGCTTGTGAAAACTTACTGAGCCTAGTTGGGCTTGTAAGACACCCTTCCTAGAGAGACACCTTGAAATATGGGATAATTCACTCTGGGGAGTTGGGCTAACTCAAATCTGAAGTAAAACACACAAAATTACTTGCACAGGATCCTCAGCACCAACTGTTTGTTCTGCTTTTATTCCACTGTGCTTGCTAGAATGATTGACTCCTGGCTGTGTTTCAGCATCCTGTTTCACTGACTGTATGTACCATCTGCTTGCTAGACCAACCCTGAGATTTAACCTGGAATGGAATAACAAGATCTCTTTCTGGACAAAATTAACAGTTACACAGGGTTTGAACAAAGATTGTTACAAACAGGCAGGAGGGTCCTCTGGTATTAGGCCTCTGACCAGTCCGGTCACCCACTGCCATTCCAGAAAGCATCATACCACCACACACCCTCCTATAATAACAGAGAGAGATTCATGCTTAGAGAACCTTTAAAAGGTTTTAATGATGTATCAACACAAAAAGAGGACCATGAAGGACGTGGAGGAGAGATGGAACTGTCATACTAATGTTCCTCAAGCTATGCCACCTGAGATAGGAAAGTTGGTGACTGTGATACTGGACACCTACAAGGACGTGGAGTGAAGTTTAAAAGTAGCACTGAAACTAAATGTGATCTATACTAAGGTCCAAGGAAGGAAACTGTCATGTTGAGCACAGGGCAGACAAGTATTTTGCATGGCATGAGCCATGTGCTAGAAATGCCTTTGGAAGAGGTAAAATGAAGGTGTATGGGACAGCTGAAGAGCCAGGGTTTGCAGCAAGTATTGTGCAATGTGGCTAGGTGTGTGCTTGGTGTGGCTAGGCAAGAGCAGGGACAACATGAGCTGTATTCATTGGACAAGGCAACAGGCCCACCCACAGGTGAAAAAAACTCAAAAAGGGGAAACACATACTTCGGTTCCCTAGTGATACAATTAGTATTACACTATTGAGTGTGTTGTAAAGTAAATAATTCAGAGGCACTTGGACATTACAGAGGAGAGTTGTGTAAGCAAATACTAGATACACAGTGGATATCCACTGACCCTTGAGTGAGCAAGGCAGATTTTTAAATGTTCTGCTAAACAAGGATGGATTTAAATGAAAGCACAAGATCAGAATCCCCATTTTGTTGCTTTTTTTCTCTTTGCTTTGGTCCTAACATCTGCTGAACGCTGCCATCCCACTAAACACATCAGAATGGTCAAGACAACACTTCTTAAAAATCCTGTTGTAACGTCATACTAATTTCCTGACAGGAGTGAAGATAAATTGGTTAGAATTGTTTTGGGTTTTTTTGATTGTTTGTTTTTTTGGGGGGAACATCAACATTTGGCAAATAAGGATGCATAAAAATAATTGAATATACATTTCAGTAGAGCAGGCTTGATCAGTTCCTTCACTAAATTACATGTGTGGATCGCACTGTTTCATTTGAGATCATCTCAGCAGGGATGGCTTTGGAAATGCAAATTTACACTGCTGCTGAGGCCTTGCAGATTTTATGTTGTGTGTCAATAATTCACTTCAGGATCTTGGAATGGTTTGCTTTCTGTCTTAAATTTTAGCAATTCAAACATTCTGCTCTCCAAATTAGGTAAAATTATGTAAACCGTAACAGTCTTTTCAATATCTACTCTGGGTCTCTTCTCACTTGCTGTAGGAGGTTCCAGGATTCCCTGTTTCTCCTCTGTGCAATGTATGAATTTGTCTGTCACTTAATCTAAAATTTGGAGGGGACTTTGTGCCAACGGTCTTTCAAAAAATGAAAAAATGTTCATTTCTCTCATAAATTTATTGTTTTACCAAAAGCAGAGTCAACACCAGTGGCAATATTGCTGTTCAAGCAAAATCCTACAGTTATTCTGCCATCTATTGTTTTTATAAAGCTTCCTTCAAAATCACTGCAAGCTATGCTTGCGTAATGACTGATGAAGCATTTTCTGTATGGAGGTGTTAGATATCTTGTTGGACTGACTGACAGAGTTGTTAAAAGACAGCCAAGTTTTTGCCCATGCAAGCTGTTTTCACATCGTCTCACACAGACTACCACAGCCAGATTGACTCCAAGTTTGTAACTATCCAAAACTGGGAAACTCCTAATTGCATTAATCCTTTTACTAATGAAGCCAGCAGCAAATGACAAAGAGTGGTCTGCTAAAAGTTGGGGGAAAAAAAAAATCTAGTAATATAATCTTACTTATTAGAAAAATATAGTTTTTCTTCAGCATCAAAGGGAAGGAAACTTACTTGTGTATGAATGTCTTTCATGATGGACTTCACAGACTAAGATGTAAGGTCTTGCTCAAGCCTTATCAACTGTGGGGCTGTTTAGAGGGGCATTTGATATTGCAAACTTTCTGTTATCTAATGAGCACTGGGCCTTTTTCCCTCGCAGGAGGCACTGCTAGCCTGACTCTACCCAGCCTTCTTGGAACTGCTTGGAACTTAATGTCTCTGAGGCTGCCCTCATTCTGTCATGCTTAGTTGAGCATATTATTGGGAATTGGATGGTCAGATAAGAACCGCACTTACCTAGCTTCATGTGCCTGTGTGCTTGTTACCTTACACACAAAGGTAGAAAACAGAGTTGCTTGTAGCTAGGTGTAAAGGTTCAAAGAGGAGAGGAAGGGGTTCGAACTGTTAACCCCTCCTTTTTTTATTTTACTTGATACCTGTTGAAACCCTCCCTATGGGTAGTACACACTCTCGCTCAAAAAGGGAATGAGGACAAAAAGTGAAGGTTTCTATATGTTGTTGCTTTATAGACAGAATGAGGTGTACAAATGTAAATATGATACAAGCCACAGGGGTGCAAAAGATAGGGAGAACATTATTATAATAAAGGAAAGATTTGCAGAGGGGGTTCTTACACTCCTGGTTCGCTGTATGTAGCGGCAGCGGTGGCTCCTGGGCAAACTCCAGCGGCTGGTGATTGGGCTGGAGGTCAGTGACACGCACCATGTGAGCAGCAGTGGTGTGGCACCGTTTGTGGCTCAGATGGCAGCGCGTGGCAGTGCTCGACATTCAGGCGGTGGTGTCAGTGCTCGGCAGTGGCGCATGGTAGCGCTCGGGCGGTGACAGCAGCACCCGGCGGCGGCACACAGCAGCACCTGTGTGGTGGCGACTGCGCCCAGCGGTGGTGCGGCTCCTCCCTGCTCGGCTTGGTCCGGCAGCTGTTCGGCTTGACAGCTCAGTTCCTCCCGAATCCGGTTCGGTTTGGTGCGGCTCCACCCAGCTGCTGTCGGCTTCTCCCGGCTCTTGCCGGTCCTCGTGCTGGTCCGGCCTGCTTGGGTCTCCTATGCTTCTCCGAGAGCAAGCAAAGACCTCAGCTCTCTGCTCTAAAAAGAGCAATACGATTTCAGCTCTTCCGCTCCCCTGGGTCCTCAGAAGACCTAAGCCCAGTACCTGCGCCCCCTCTCTACTAACAAAGCCCCGCTTCCCCCCCCTACCGTTCAGGGACTTTCATCTAGGTTAGGGTGAACCATCTCAGGTGCCGCAATGCATTAATGCATTAGTCATTTGCATACCAACCCCGGCTCAGCCAATCAGAGCACTCACAGGGACGCAGGCCCCTCCCCGAGAAGCCTGTTGCCATAGGTGCTAAACGTGCCAGCACAACGTCCATTTAGTCTCTCCTATATAGTGAAATAGTTTTATGGGAGGCATACTTTCTGTGGTAAGGGGCACAACCCTTACACTAGGCTACTCAAACTTACATTTTGGGACATGCCTGATTTTCAGGGGATCATTAACTGTCTTCCAGTCTACTGTAAGACTCTGATACATGCCTCTCCATCTGCCAAAATTCAATTGTGGAACAAGTTTAAGGATGTTTTTGAAAAAAGTCAATCACTCTGAAAAGTAAATTGATCTTAGGTGAATTCTCTTAATATAAAATGGTATTTCTGTTATCTCTGCTCTTTGACTCGGTTTCTGAGGGTAAAGCTTTTCAGCAATCACAGTGAAAGGTATAGCACATTTGCACAGCAGTGCTTGAAACTAATGGTACTCCTTGAAGTGATATACTTGTAGGAAATGTGCTTGAAGGCACGACCAACTGAAGCGTGCTGCTCTGGGCTCCATTAGTTGTGGCAGTGTTGTGTCGTAGGTCAAGAACAAGAGTAAGTCTAGTACGATGGAATTTCTAGCCATCCTAAGAATAGAAAGGGTTGGACATTCTCCAGTCAAACCATTCTTTTTTTTTTTCTTTTTTTTTTTTTTTTTCTTTTTTTTTTTTTTGGTCAGAAAATGGTGACTTATCACAGCTGGAATGATTTGTGGAACTCTGTCAGTTTCAGCAAACTGACAGTGAACCGTAAGGAGGTTTTCATCATTTCACCCTTGTTGGCCTGGCAGGAGGTTGTAGACCCCAGGAACAGTCACTTCTTCAGAACCATGGGACTTCTATGGGGTTTTATAGCTGATAGGAACTCTCACAGGCATTTACAGGCCAGAAGCCCAAGGGGTCTTTAGTCCACTGGGAGTTTGGCCCACTGTTGAGCAGCTGAGAGAGCTCATGTTGGGAGCCTCTCTCAGAGCTTTCATGTAGACACTTGAAATTTTCCAGCTATAAACTGTGGGCTTTTTATTATTAAAAAACCCAACTATTTATATCCAGACAAGTAATTTATAGATACTTAGAGTGAAAAAGACAGTCAACACATTTCTTTCTTAAATTGATGTAAATTTAAAGTTTAACAAATTTTTAAAACAGAAAACACCATAATTTCTCAAACTCCAACATTTCGTTTTGCCCAGAACAATCTTCCTTGCATATTTGGGAGAAACATAGTTTGAGAGGTTGTTTTCTGTTGTGTGGAAAGCAGGACATACATAAGTCAACTAAAAAGCCTGCTCTGTGTATAAACCCTACTCCGGACAGCTTTGTCAGTGAGCTGGAACATTGATTCCCCTATTTTCAGTCTGCTGCCTCACATGCAGACTCTCTGGGCTTTGCCATTTCTGACTCCCTAGGAACTGGGCATTAAATAAACTCTGTGATGGTCTCCAATTTCAGTTTCTTCAAGATTTTTGAAAAATCAGTCATTTTAGCAATTTGGAAACAAAATATTTGGGAACTTTTCCCTCTCAAGGGAAACTCTTGAAATTTCTATTTTTTTATTCCAAAGAAGGGAGGAAAAAAGTCTAGAATTTCCTGTAGAGATGATATGTCAGCTTTTAATGTGGTGTTCTCAGGGTCACAGCATTGCAGCTTTAGGAATGATGGGAGCTGGATAGAATAGCTGGAGGCAACCTGAAGTATCCATTTTCTGTGAGGCCATTTTATTTTTTATCTGGGAACAGCAGAGTGCTAATGCCTTGACAACCAAAGTCACAATAAGGTCTAGCTGTAGGGATGCAGACTTGCCTGCAAATCGTAAGAGGTGTAAGGTTTGGATGCAGTCATCTGTACTGCCAAACCTTGCCCACATGTTGTGCTGTTCTCACATCGGGCATTTTCAACTGTTACTTCTATTAACAACTAATGACACTCTCAGAAATTACAGAAAAGAATTCTGAGGAAAAGCAGAGCGTTTTTGAAATCTCATCTCTGCCACACTGCCCGCCCCCCAACATCCCATTGTCATCTTTTCCTTTCATAAATGACTTGAAATTATTAGAGCTTTTTCACAAATTTGAAATTATCTGTTCATCAGGGAGTGACACTATAGCTCGTCAGTAGCCCTTGTTAGCAGGGGGATGTTATTAGCCGATCACCCACAGTTTATTTCCTTTCTCAACCTTGGGAAATGATCCTGGTGAGATTAAAATGACATTAAATATGCAGTTTTCTAAATAACAGCTTTTTGGCTCCCTGTAAGGAGAGTTACCTCTTTCATTGTGTTGCCAAAGTTTTTCCTCTACACTTTCAAATTAGTATGAGTCAATTTTGCAGAGAGCTAAATATCTGTTAGTGAGGCTGCAGGTTTTGGGTGTTACTCCCAAAGTCCTCTTCACATTTGACGCTTGCTGTTGTGTTCCACCAGCACTGCTCCTGCCTTTTTGCTTGCTAAATTGAAACATGCATTCAATTCTTGCTAGGCCTTTTTGGCAGGGAAGCATTGGTCCTGGTCTTGTTCAGTAACCTCTGACACTAAAGGCATCTGCAAGTTCTCTTTCAATAAGCTATAAGCTTGAAGGGAGAAGCCATAACGTGCATTAGACCAGCTAAAACATGCAGAGAAGAAAGAGAAGCCTTCAATCATGCAAACCTTTCTTCTGGTCTGAGAGAGAAGCATCAGGCAGGCTCACAGTATAATTAATATTGCTCAGCCATCATGGCTGCAGAAATGCCACTACTATTGTATTGTAATGCTTTCTGTAAAAATGCCAGAGAAACAGAAAATACAAAGCTGGGTAGAGTTACTTTAATTTTTTAGTATTCTGCATGAGAAACAGTTCCCTAAACAGAAATAATTTTGTCTGGCATTTTTCCTAGATTTGTACTTGGACAAATCTGACTCCAAAGTGAATATGATCACTTAACAGGGTCACAAAAGTATTTATCAGTAGGCATCCTGAAGATTGCCTTCCTCTCTTTCGCCTTGTTTTGGTTTCCATGTCACACTGCCTCAGTCTTGCAGAGCTTCATTTTCCTTCCATCCTGAAGGCTGGTTTTGTGGTGTCTATTCATATCCATCATAATGCCTTTAGGTTTACAAAATATTAGGACTAAGCATGAGACTTTTCAGTTTGTAAATAAGATCAAAATCTATTAGGCAAGCAAGGAAGCAAAAATTCATAATTTAAATCCCAGATTAGACACAGTGGGTATAAAAAGCTGCTTGAAACTCTATCCTGCATTAAAATGAAAATAGAGCTTGTCATTTACTCACTGGAATTAACTTTTTTTTTTGTCCCATTCAAGAAGCAGGCTTCAGTATATGGGTCATTTTAATTACATCTTAAGTTCCGCCATTTTAAGGCTTGCCTCTTAATCTACATGAATTATTTTAGCTCTGGAGACAGAGGAACAGATGCAGGCAGCTCCTGAGAGTGATTTGACTCACCTCTCTTAAGAGAGGATGAACATTTCTGTCTGACTGCCTTGGATTGCCATTCTTCAAGACAGCTGAAGCTAGGTGAGATGAGCCCTATTACCCAAAGTGAAACCCTAGATTTTTCCCTGTCCTTCCTTCCTATTAATTGATTTGTTTTTCTCAGAAGCACTAAAGGAAAAAAACTGGATATAAAATCATTTGGCAGGATCCCTGCAGGATGATGCCTCTCTTCTTATCATATATATATCTTTTTTTTAATTTTTTTTTTAAACACTTTAAAAAAAAAATTAAAGTGATATTCTACCATATATAATATATATTGAGGTGCTGGAGTGGGTCCAGAGGAAAGCAATGAGGCTAGTGAAGGGACTTGAGGGAAAGTCTTATGTGGAGAGGCTGAGGGAGCTGGGGTTGTTTAGCCTGGACAAGAGGAGACTCAGGGGGGACCTTATCACTCTCTACACCTACCTGAAGGGAGGCTGTAGTCAGGAGGGGATCGGGCTCTCCTCCCAGGCAACCAGTGACAGGATGAGAGGGCATGGCCTAAAGCTGCAGCAGGGGAGGTTTAGGTTGGATATTAGGAAGGACTTCCTCACAGAAAGAGTGATTAAATATTGGAATGGACTGCTCAGGGAAGTGGTGGAGTCACCATCACTGGAGGTGTTTAAAGAAAGAGTGGATGTGGCACTTAGTGCCATGGTCTAGCCGACGTGGTAGTGTTAGGTCATAGGTTCAACTTGATGATCTCACAGGTCTTTGCCAGCCTCAATAATTCTGTGATTCTGTGATAAAGACTTCTCTACATTTGGCAGAAATGAAATGCAGAGCATTTATTCCTATATTGCAAAGGGTCCTAGAGCTGCAGTAATCAACACTTTATACAGCCAAAGTGGCGTTCTTAGAGACATGCTGTAAAGCAAAGCCAGACTCAGTGGCTATACAATTCTGTGTCTGTGGTAACTTTGATATAGAGAGGAAAGTGGGGATCATTGTGGCTGGACCAATTTACATTTATTTGAAAGCCTAGAGGAGCCTTCTCCATGCTAACAGAACAAGTGGGGCACATGGAGACTTGTATTTTGCAGAATTAATCCCTTATTATAGTTATAGTTTATAAAGAAAATGGTATGCAATAAACTTCCTGCTTAAGGCCAGTGAAATATGATCAGAGCAGTCCACTTTGAGGAGGAGCTGAATGTTCCCACCAATATTTTACCATTGTGTGTCCTGATCCTAAGGTGATCCAGGGAGCAGTGGCTCTACAGACTGTGTGGAGACCCCTATGTAGAGTTCCTGCATGGGGTACTCTCTCCACTGAGGATCACATTGCCACCTAGCCATGCAAAACATTTCCAGTCAATACACATTAACAACCCTTACTGGAGAAAAATGCATTCTTGCAGATCATATCAAAACTAGAGAGTGACATATTTCAGTACTGAAGTAGAGCCTACTCTGCATCGCACAGGCATCTAACCACTTTCTAGGAGCCTCAAAAACCACAGAAGTAATTTCTGGGTAAACCTTAATCTGGGTATTTCTAAATAGATTTTTTTTTTCCCCAAATAATGTGCTATTTCTCATTGGTTATTCTACTCTACGTTTGTATATCTTTTTTCCTTAGAAAAGTCTGTAACTGCAATAATTGAACTGACACTTTTAAGAATGAATTTACCTGGAGCCACTTCTACAAATAAGAAGTCATTAGACTTCAGCCTTTGTTTCAGACTTTTCCAGGAAGCCACTTCTCTTTACAGTCAACTCCACTCAGCCAAAAAGGAAACTGTCATACAGAAATACTGTGCACCTGAATCAAATGATTGGACCATTTATGACTTTTGGGCCAAATCTCATCTTCAGTGATACCTCATGTCACTCTATTTGCTTTAATGGATTTGATGTGAAAAGAGATGTAGCTGTGAGAAGCTCAACCTGTGTTTTCAAGCCAAGACAACAGGCAACAAATCCAAAGCTTGTTGATTTAAAGGATACTGATAAAGCCAATGTCTTGGCAGAAAAATTCTATAGTGTGCTTAAGTGAGCAAGACTAGTGTGCATGGTTTAGTACAAACAATTGCACTTTATAGTGGTAAAGTATGATTAGTAGGAATAAGAAATGACCACATTCTGGTAAATAACCACTGATGTTTTTTACACCCAGTAGTTGTGCAGCAACAGAAATGGAAGAAAAATGTTATCCCCTGAGATGCTAAATACTAGTCTTGTTAAATTTCAAGCACTCTGATCCCATGAAACATGCAAATAAAACTAGTTGTAAGTGTCTGAGTAGTTGCATGGAATTATTAGCTCCATTGCATTTCCTTCAAATGGATAATCAAGTCTGAACTTAAAGCTTCTTTACTGACTGACACTTTGCACCTAATTAAGGCTCCATGTGCCTCTGTCTGCAGAGGTGGTTAAAGACTTCCAGAAGGCCATTTGCTGAATACAGGAGGTGAATATGCTCCTAAATCCAGGCCCTCACTTAAACACCTGGATTTGGATGGAAATAATGCCAACCATAGTCTTTTCAGGACAATATCAAAAGCCAATTACATGTAGTCAAGAGGAAAATATCATGGTGCCCAAAATAATGGGTGTGGAAAGCACTATATGATATCTCATGTGACACGTCCTTAAAATTTCTCATCCAGAAACACGATCTGTTTCTGGAGAGGGCACTAGGGCTGGGAAGCAAGGCTGCAAAACTACATGGCTAACAGAAGCAGTTAAACTTCTGTGTGGCCTGAAAGGCATTTGGGAAAGAATGAAATGGGAAGGCACCACTCAGGGCTGCTTTAGTGTTAAGTTTGAAGTCTTATGATTTCAAAAGGAAGAAAAATATACTCTGTAAATCTCTTCACTAATATGGGAACACACATAAGAAGAGATCAGTTTTTTTGGAATCTGGTCATTTGAAAGTCATTCTGACCTGCATCTTCTCATTTGAACTTTACTTCCCCTTTGCTTCCTGGAATGTATGAAGTTAGTTTCCTAAATAGAAGATGGATTGAAAGCTCCACAAAGCTGATGTCACTTAATTCTTTTCACTGGTAGATCTATTGTTACTTAATCATCACAGGAACATAGAAAAAAATTCATTGGAGAGGGACCCTTGGAAGACAACTGCTTAAACTGCTGCTCAAAAAAGGCAAATGGACAAGTTCAGAATACATAACTTCAAAATCTTTGCTGGCAGTGGCATAAACTGTGTTCTTTGATTTCAGTCACTGTGGTTAGTGTAGAGACTGGGGAAAGAGAGGGAGATTTAAACCACCTCTTTGATTTTCCCGTATATTTGTGCTCTTAGGTCTGCCTGGCTCCCACTGTAAATTGAGACCTCTCTAAAGTATGTTTTGTTAATGGGCCGTGAGAAAGAAAATACAGTTTTAGCATTCCCTACTCTGCCTGTGTCTTTTGTTCCCATTTTAGAGGAGTGCCATTACAGTGGGAGCTGAGAGAAGAGCTGGAATGGGGTCATTCCCACAACCTGTGCTGCTGGAGAACACTCCTTCACTAGTCCCACAGTACCTTTCATGCTGAAAGATCAAATCTAACTCTTTCTCACGTCTTTTGCTGCACTCAAAGAGATAGTACAAAGGACCCACACACTTAGGTTCACAATAAAAATGTTTGCTAATACACAGGGCCCAGCTGTGCACAAACCTCTCCTATCTGGAGAGAGTTGGAATCCATCCACATCTACTGGATTTCAAATTGGCACTTTATGTATCCCTCAGAAAATGAATAAGAGGCATGTAAAGAAATGAGATATATTTTCCAGTTCAGAATTAGAAATATTTCAAGTCCTCTTTTTCTATTTCAGTAATCAAAAATGGAAAAATTCATAATAAGCAAAAGGCAAGTGATTTTCAATCTGCATGTGAGAGATCATTTATCATTAGGAGCTAGGAGAGCATGACCATTCATTTTTTTCCCAGGCTTTCATATCTTGTATTTTTTAACTCACTTTTGTATTACGTTTTTGAATGATAAAGTGTTCAATTCACTGCTTAGGGATTGTTCTCAAACTCTTTAATATAAACCACATCCATACAATATTGAAGGATCTGACTTAAATTAAATCTACAGAAGAAGGGATATTCAAAGTTCTCTATTTTTATGAGTGTATAATTCATCTTCATCTGTCACGTCAATGTCTCTCTGTACTGTAAGACTGTACACTTGTCTCATCCATTCTAAAATGCTTAGATATCCTTGAAAAGCCAGGACAAAATCAGAAGCAATGAGCATTTTGTCATCAACTTCATGGAGCCCAGAATTCAGCTTTTAATGCAAGGAGTGCTACTTATATGGAAGTCTGTTTAGTCACTGCATAAAATTAAGTATCAGGTGTGAGAGACTATGGAAATGATCCTCACCTTAGTTACACAAGTGTTAATCAAAACTAAGCTCCATGGATTTAAATGGAGGTGCAGCAAGGTTGAGCAACTGACAGACAAGGACCAGGTTCAATAAGTGCTAAGGGAGTGATTTCCACCAATTTTTCCAGACATTGCATTTTCCTGTACCATTGCAGGGTGGATGGGAAGCTGCAAGCAGCAGTAAATAACAGAAAAGGATATGATAAAGTAGGGGGGGAGGTTAACCGTAACCTTCCTCGAGTTGTTTTCCTGCTACACATTGCTTTTCCCTGCAGCTGGTTTGCCAGTCCACAGAATGTCAAGTTGTTGCCAGGCACACTGTTGTAGCATATCTATACATTTTCCAAACAGTGTCTACTTGATGCACTGTATACATGCAACCTGGCTCCCACCTATCATCTCAGAAGGCACATATATAAACATATGAACCTGAAATGTTCATGGAGGCTCTCAGTGGTCTGGCACCTTTGGAAATACAGTCAGTCATCTGATATCTGTGCACCAAATTATGTAGGAATTTGCTCCTGAGAACACTTGTGGTGCTAAAATTTGTCCATGATCAGAAGTAGGCTTGTATAGTGTCTGCTACTTGGAGTAGTTGGTAGTTGTACAGCATATACTTTCCAGAGAATATTTACATTCTTTTGATGCAGTTTAGAAACAGATTGTCAGCACAAAAAAATAATCCAGTATAACTCATCACTAGCAACCTGGATAATTTTTAGAGCTTAAATACTACTTCTTCATTTCTTGAAGTGCAAAGACTTGACTCATTTCACTATGCCTTGTCTTGTGAAGAAATGCCATCAGGTAGAGGTCATACTACCTCTGTTCCCAGCTGCTGGAGCATGCACAGATAGACATTAACAGTATCCTTAAAAAACTCATGTCTCTTATGAGCTCTTTCAAATGAATTTATTACTATTTATTATAAGGACTGTACTGTCCATAATGACCTGAATGAAGGTTGTAGTAAGGTTGGTCTCATCTCCTAAGTAACACGTGATAAGAAGAAATGGCCTCAAGTTGCTCCAGGGGAGGGTTAGATTGGATATAAGAAAAAAAATTGTCACTGAAAGGGTTGTCAGGCACTGGAACAGGCTTCCCAGGGAAGTGATTGAGTCACCACCCCTAGAGGTATTTAAAAGATGTGTAGATGTGGTACTTAGGGCCATGGTTTAGTGGTGGACTTGGCAGTATACTAGGTTAACTGTTGAACATGATGATCTTAAAGCTCTTTTCCAACCAAAACAATTTTGTGATTCTATTAAGACATTTTATTGAGAGGTTTGGACTTTTTAGTTAAATCTAATAAAAAGATATAATTTTCTTTTTATTTGTGCTGCTGTAACTCCATTGCTTTTAGTGTTCCAGCAGCCAGTGCTGGAAGGACAATTTTACTTTTTTTAACTTATGTTCATAATGAAGTTAATATGAAATTTCATTTTGATTTCCCTTATTCCCAGTTGATCTATCAGGAGAAAATAAGTTCAGGACAATATAATTTAGTCATGATATAACTAAGTAATCCAAAAGCTTTGATTTCAAGTGAAAAAAAAAAATTAGTGACCAGAGGTGAGTTTTGTTTGCTATGCTGTACCGTATCACTGTCCTGCAGTGGATGAGTGTGGTTTTTTAACATTCTGGTCTGAACATGTACAGCTCCTCTGTCTGGTAACAGCTGAAACCTCCAGCAAGCAGAAATATCTGATTGCTGAACTGTGTCCTTGCTGCCCAGCTGGGAAAAGCTCTGCTTGACTTTACTGTCTGCCTTTCCCCAGCACTTCTAAGAACACCATGCAGTGGGGTGACTAACGGGTGAAACACTCTTCTGGGAAGAGTTAGCATAAAATACAAGGAACCTGAAAAGAATGAACTCTCTGTGCGGTTGGGGGGAGAGGCGTGTGTGCGCCCATGAAATTCAAACCAAATGTCTTATAGAATTAAGACTGCTTTGCAGAGAGACCTCCTGTGTTAAGACTGTAAGCTGATCATGTTCTGCAAACAGAAAGAGATGAAAAATGAATGCTGTGGACCCTGCAAATTCATGGTCACCTGGGAACTTGGGCACGTGTAAAGCTTCCGACACATAAGCAGCCTCATTGAAGTTGGTGCCCGCGATTAAGTCTCTTCCTGAATTGGGACCTGGTTGTGAATTACTGGCTTAGTTCTAATTCCTGCCACATGGGACCGCTTTTAAATCTAAATTCATTCATTAATGTTTATAACGCACACTGAGATCTTCCAACGTGCGTGGCACTATTGAAATGTTAAGTGTCGGTATAACTCACGCTTGCAAAAGCAGCTGACGATGGATTTACTTTATGTGGCAGACGGTAATGGCTCACTTGGAACAGTTGCACATTCTATTGGGTAAATAACAGGAGTGTTATAAATTGTAGCAGTGATATGTTTACATAACAGACGGTAACCACTCCAGAGGAGCCATAACAGTCAGCTTAATAATACGCATTTTTTAAATGATGTAAATATATCTATATGTGAGGAAGCAAAATGGCTGTAGGAAATGGAGAACTGACAGTTCCTGGTAAATACTGCATGTTTTCAATGTTGTATTTCAATGTTTTTATGCAAACGTGTCCACCTGGTGGCTTAACCTGATAGCAGAGCAGAAAAAGTGTTGTGTTCCAGGGGCTGTCACTGATGTATACACCAGTGCTATTAGCTGCACTATAGATGGGCTATACAAGGGGCTGCTGCGTTTGCAAGTCAGGAGGTGCCACTAAAAGCTTTCAGTCTTGTTTGTTCCCCAGGACAACTCCCTCCATCTTCTCACCCTGCTTTTGGCTGTGTACCTTCACATAAGCTTCAAAAAATGAGACGACTTCATTTCTGCCAAGCACGTTGCCTGTCCTCTGTCTGCACAGTGCCTCAGGAAAAAAAGTCCTCCCAGCTTTGTTCTCTGTCTCTGAAGGGATTTACCTGACTGTTTCTACCTTATCTTGCCTTAAATTTTCATTTTCTGGGTAGTAAAGTTCTGATAAGGAATGCTGTTCTATGAAACAATATGAAACAATATCTTCCATATACCATAATGTTATTAATGGTTGTACTCACTACATGCTAGGGGAAACAATGCAGCAGCATTAACTGTAAGAGTGAAAGCAAATTCTTGACTGGAGGTATTCTGTGGGTGTTTGTGAAACAGTTTTTCAGCAAAAGCAGTAACACTTTTTGACCAAAGGAATTTTTTTTTTTTCATGGGAAAAGCATATTTTTATCCAAATGACTCATTTTGGAAAGTAAAAATGAGGGAGAACATAGAAAAAACCCCGTAATTTTAATTTCTAAAAAAAGCAATTAGGAGGAAAATCAGGATACAACTTTTATTTTCAAAATACCCTGTCAAAAATGGTCATATCTATCTGCTTCATTCCATAGCTGTGTTGATACCTACAATTACATAGTTCATAGAACAGCTTTCCCCCTAATTCCTCTACCATTCTAAGACAATCTGGACCATATCACTCTCTTTGGTTTTCTCATCTGTTAAAAAAAAGTATTACTCAAATAACATTTTCAGTATTAGGGATAAGCTAAAGACACTTTAAAACTTAGTTTTAGGATTGAAACTTTTTAGTACTCTAAAATAACAAGACTAAAGAGGAAAATTTGTCAACAAGGAGCTCTCTTAACCTCTGTGCTGTGTTGACTGTATGACAGACCAGGAGAACTGTACTCTCACATCTTCTGTAGTGTAAGAATCATACTGGTTTTTCCTATATTTATCTGGTTTCTTTTTCTCTCTAAGTCTGTGCAATTTGGGCCTCCATGACAGAAAAATTTTCTGTGGGGGCAAGTTTTATGGGAGTCCAGAAATCAAGCTTTCTTTTAAAATCAGAGCAGCACTCTGCAGGGATGCAGCCTGGTGCTGTGGCTGCTGAGCCAGGCAGGTCTCTTGGTATGCACCAACCCTTCAGCAGAGCCCATGCTGTGGGGGCATGGCAGAAGAAAGCCCTGTTGCTTGTGGAGGAATCCTCTGGTCCTCCTTGCCTCCACTGGCACAAATAATGTGATCCTTCCCCTTGGGTCATCTGGGAAGACGTGAGAGGAGCAGGAAATCTGGTGGGGCTGGAGAAAGGAGCTTTGGAGGTGTAGTCCACAGGCAAACTGGGATCCATTTGTCAATTTTAGCTAGTAGTAAAAAATTGAAAAATTTTCTTGGGGGCTGGGACTGGGGGGAGTGCTCCACTCCCCCAAAGCTCTTGTACATCCAGTTTATTCTTTAAGCATCTCCCTTTGCCAGAGGATGAACCTGGACTGCAGCTTTAATCCCCCCTTGCAGTTTAGCCCTCCTGCCTGCACTTTGCCCCCTCCTCTCTTCCGTGCAACTCTCGAGTCTCTAAATCTATAGCAGGAAGCCAAGCAATAGTCAGGAATGGAAAGGTCTGGGCATGAGTCCTTTGTCAAAGCTAAGAGGAGCAGCTTTGGAGATTACATGGCTTTCCATGTACCTAATAAGGATTGTTTAGAGTTAGAATAAAACTTACCCCAGGGTTTTGATTAGTTTTTTAGTTTATTTGCCTTCAATAGTGTCTAGGAGCTAAATAGATTTCCACTATTAACTTGTTTAGATGCCTGTTTTAAAATCTGTTATAATACTTTGATCCAGCTTTATCCATTGTTTTATAAAAAATTTGCTTCCGTGAGGATTCTCTTCCCAAACTACAAGTATTATCTCAGTGTTAGAGTACAGAGCAGATCTGTAGGGTTATAGTCAATTAGATGAAGCCTACAGGAGGTGGAGAGTTTGGATTTCATTCTTATCTTTGTGCAGCAACTGGGTTAGGATGAGGATATGCTCAAAAGACTGATTTTCTTTTCCTGTAAATACAATGGAGGGATGAGTCCCTTCAACCACAGAAAAAAACATACCCTGCCGTAACAGGATCCCCACCCTGTCTCTGCTCAATCCTTTTGATAAAAGCCCCATGCTGTGAGCAATACAGGTTAGTTTTAGATTAAGTGAACTGGAGCAGTAAGGGTGCAATGGGCTCTGAGTTACAATGGTGTCCACTGTAGTTTTCTAGGAAAATATCTAGGGACCACACCTTGTCTTATCCCAGCAATTGTGAATTGTTCTGTGTCTCATCAATGTTCAGTCCAGCTGTGGGACTGGGACAGTTTCACTTTTCAGATGAAATGGTCTTAGCTTTTCCAAGGCATGTGATTTTAATTGAACAGTGGTATTTACAGTATGTCCTTTTCTTACTTATTTTGCAACATCAACAGCCATTAAAAAAAAAAAAACAAAAACAACCAAAAACAACTTACACAAAATATTAGGGGAAAAGGCAAAAGTGCAAGAGTTTCCACCAGCAAGGCACTGGGAAAGTGTGGGACACAGATCAGAAAGGAAAAAAGGAATTACTAAGCAAACCCAGCTGACATGGGTTGACATTCTTCCTCAAATCAAAATGTCATGGCAGCAGCAACGAGTGAGAGGTGTAGCGTGATACTTTAACTGGACTGATTTGTAGTAGACTCACAAGAGTTGCAGGGAGACAACCTCACTGAAAAGTAAATTTTAATCAAGATGCCAGTCTTTCCCTTTCCCTCTTTGTCCTAAAGACATATTGTTTGCCAAAAAAATTGACTTTCGTTTTCTTTTTCATATTCAAGCGGTAAGAGAAGCTGGATGGAATTAAAGAGCTAATCTATAAAGTAGGCCAAGTTCTTAAAATTTGCATTTTTGACAACTTACTTGGGAGTTAATTGGGGAACAAACAGGTTTTTTCTGTGAGTCCTTCAAAGTCCTGCTCAGTAACTCCAATCAAGTTTTTCTGAAGAACAATTTATCGTGACCAGAGTACCTGTCTCAGTATCCAGGAATGAGTGGGATTGTCTCACACACATTATATCTAAACACTTATTCTGAATAACAAAAAAAATATTTCTCTCTCCTTTCTTCCTAATATCTGTTTTGTGATGATAACTTAATTGTAGCCCATATTTTGTTTATAGTATTTTTGGTTGGGAGTTTCAAAATGTATAGGCAAGTCTGATACTTCTTGCCACTGAAATGCAGAGTTAACTGGGAGTCGTAACAATTTTTTATTAGGTTCAGAAATCTGGTCTTTTATTTTTCCATCTGTAACTAATATTTTTTAACAGATTTCATTTTTTGAGGTGTGAAAAAGACAAACAGATTTTATTGGACTGTTTTCACCTGCAGAACCTGATTAAAAAAATCTTTCTGCATGGAATACACTCAGCCTTTGACACTGTGGGTGGGAAACTCTTCTGAAGCTTCATGTAACAGGAGATAGATTTAGTACACAATTCACATTTTAATATGTAACATATTCTTCTTTCCAAATTCTAATAATTTTGGTGTTTAAAGAATTTATGGAGTAACTAGACTATATAAGCCAACTTAAGGTACTGATATCTGTGTGGTAAAAAGAAAGTAAGTTGACTATTATGACAGTGAGGGAGAGTTGGAAGGTGAATAACTAAGTACTTCCTTGCATGCCAACCTGTACAAAGGCAGCAGGGCTGGTGTGCTGTGAGACTGAGCAGGACCCTGTTCTGGTGTGACTTAGTTCCTCAGGCATCTCCACCTCTTCTTCCCTTTCCTCATTTCTGTGTTGAGTAAGACAGTTTCAAGTTTGAATATTTTGTCTTCTTCATTTAAATTTTTAGAGGCGTTTTAGTAAGTCCCTTTTGAAGAAGCTCTTTGGCCTGGCTGCATGAATTGTTCCTTAGAGGAAGGCAGCCAGCAAAATACCTTAGAAACAAAAGAAGAAAATGAGAAAAACAGACCCAATGGGTATGATTTACAGGCAATCTCAGTGATATTAGCAAATGGAATAAAAGCCAAGTCTACAAAAGAAGGCAATGCAGAAATGAGATACTGATCTCTCTGCAAGAGACACTGTCCCAGAATTTGGGATCAGCTCAACTGTGCAGCAATTAACAAACAAAATGCAACAAAGCTTATAATAGTTGGGATAATAAAAAAACTTAAAGTCATTCTGGAAGTTGTATTACCACAAAGCCAATGGGAGGAACAACATTTTGAGTATGCTACAGTATAATGCACCTCATAAAAAAGTTTGCCCCCCCCCCCCAGTATCTAACAGGAATATACATTAAGTGACAAGACCTCCTTAATATTGACTGACCACATCTCAGGATTTTGCAAAGCATCTTTTATGCTGAGCCTTGTTTCTCTTCAGCTATTTCTAATGTTCAATGCCTGAATTTGCTCTCCATCCTCATCCATTCCTAAGAAACCTGACCCCCAAATCCACACACTCCGGTCGCTTTCTGAAGGCAGTTTGGAATCTTCCACTGAACTATTTTTTTTTTTCCTTTTTGGTCAAAAAAATACTGAAACTAAATTTTTTAAGGATTATCTATCACTTATGACACAATTTTAATTGGAAAATATTTTTCAGCTCCAGGAATTTGTGGCCCAACTGTTAGAATAACAGCTTGTTTCAGTCTAGGTTTTAGTATCTCCTGTTTGGAAGAGATCATAGGTTTTTCCATATTTAAGGTATGGTATCTTGGTTTCCTGACCTGTTAAAAGAACCTGACAATGAATCTAACAGTGAACTTGGTCTAGGCCCCTTGGTGTGAAGATGAATTAATTTATTTTAACGTAACTCAGTAAAGCCATCCAAAGCAATATTTGGTGCAGCACCATGGTGGATAATTCTGAGCTGTTCCAGCTCTGGGCCTTCTGCGCTGCATTCTGTTATATAGCAAAGATATGACAAATTTCTCATCAATTATGTTACAGATAAGATTTATTTTCCCATTAATAGTCACTGCCCTCCTATTTCTGCTGCAGCCCACTCCTGAGTAGTTCTAATGATTTGCCCAGTCCCTTTTCAGAATCATGTAGCCAAAAACCTTAGTTCATTAAAAAGAAAGTAAAAACAGATCCACAATTTACAATCAGCACATCCATTTTCTATTTTAAGAACAGATTGTTCAGTGCAGCAAAGTGCTATTCATGATGGAAGAGCACTGAAACGTTTCCCACACTGCAAGCCAAGATCTTTTAACTAGACTCAAGGGAGTGTTATTCCTTGGCCTGTTTTTCTAGCTCAAGGACATGGTGGAAAGAGGTTAATCCTGAGAAACCCACGTGGCACTTTGCATTTGTTGGCAGCTCTGAAAGCCTTACCTTCAAGGTCAAAACCTGCACTGTCTTGGAGTCAGCCCTGACCTCTTAGTTACAGTGTTGTCTGCATGCTAGAGTTGGTCGAGGGAGCGTTAGGACGTAAGATATGAAGGCACTGAAAATCCAGCTTGTTCCAGCTTGTTCTGCTTTCCTACTGGACATGTAGTAGAGGAGCTAAGAGCAATCACTTGGGGAGGAAGAATGGAGAAGTCACTGCTTCATAGCCCCATCCCCAACCCACTGCAATCCAAGAGAGCTTGAGTAATAGTGCTGGGAAAATTTGCTGCAGTGCTGCCAGATCTCAACATTTCCTAAAGAAAAAGGCCTTTGGTCTGCAGTTCTGCCCCAAGACAGCAAGCATTACATTCACTCCAAAATTGTTTAAATAACTTTTAAGAAAGACAAAAGAGATTTTATGCTGTGAGTAAGGAAGTGCAGAAAAGAGGGAGGGGGGTGGAGGAGAAGGAAAGAAATGAAGAAAATTTCATGAAAAAGTATTTGCTGCGTGAAGCAGTTATGTAATGTGCACGTAAAATCGAACATTGATAAGAGATCAAAACATGGATTTCTTTTATATTCAATATGAAACTCTTCACTACAGTATCCAGTAGCTGGAATCACTAAATGACTGTGAATACATGTTGAAAGTGGTTTTAAGGTTATTTTAAAACAAAGGGAAAAGAACAAAAATCAATTAAATGCAATGGTTTGAAAAGACTTTTCCTGGAAGAGAGATCTACCTTTTAGGGTATTCATGATCCAATGGGACAAGTACTTCTTCTACTGCTTTGATAAATTACCATTTTTGCTGCTTTAGAGTCAAAGGGCGAGTCACTTTCCAGAGTGAATGGAGCTGGGCAAATCACATGGTCTATGGCAAGCTCTGGAGTGCTTAGCAAATGAAGTCATCCAGACAGGATTAACGGAGTTATGTCTCCGTAGCAGAGCCTTGTTTATGGAAAATGAGTTTGGGCAATTGGCTAAGCCTAAGCACATACTGTTCTTTTTTACCTAGGCACATACGGCTTTCTTCAGTAAAGTAGTCCCATCTCAGGCAGAAAATGTTCCTGGTTTTAGTTCGTAGAGGTGGAGTTTGGGGGAAGGAGGCAGGCCTATCTGTTCCTCTGATTTCCCGTAGTCTTGGCAAGCTTCTCAATATATACAGCAGTCTGTGCTGCTTTTTTTTTTTTTTTCTAATGAAATCCTACACTTGAGGTCCCTGTGTCTTTTCCAAATGAAGCCGCCAAGAAACACATGAAGCATATATCAGCTGAAATTAGAGAAAGTTTTTTAAAAATTATGTCAGTGTTTTAAAGCATAAATGTTCCTATTCATATGCATTTAAAATGCATAAATGGACCAGCTGTGAGGTTTTTTCCTTTTATTCATCTTACAAAAAATTCCAGAGATCAGGAAATTTAAGCACAAGAATAGTTTATTTTTATACCTATTTCCCATGTCGTTTCCTATTCCAGCCCCTCTGAGAAGAGCCAATTAACTCAAGACATTTTCCACATTCATGAGTATCTCCATTTAAAAAAATGCAGAATTTTTTCAAGACTGGTATTTTATACCCAGTAAACTATGATAATATTGCCTGTTACAGTGCAGCAAATAGGGGAAGTGCTAAGGATGTAAAATCTGTGAATAAATAAAACTGTTAAAATTTGCATCTGCACCTGTATTAGAATGGAAAAGACACAATTATGAACCAGCAGGTTGCTACATAAAATGTAGTTTAAGAAAACAGGTGAGTGGCTGCAAAGGAAAAGGTGATGGTTGATGCTGTTGGAACTAGTTGCTGGAAAAGAACCCAATTAGACTCTTCAGTAGAAAAACAGAGTTGTGACTTCAGCAAAACTCTTTAACACGATCAATCAGTTAAGGAGTCACAAAAAAGTCACCTGGGCTACCTGCCACACTCAGAAAGACAGAAGTGCACCATCTTTATGCCATCCAGGGAGTCCTGGACCCACAAGGCATCCCCTGATGGTACTGCCATGTGCTCCTCTCCTCCCTCTCCCTCCTTGCCTCTCCTCCTGTCATTTAGAGATGCCACAGCCACCCTGCCGTGAGCATGACCAGTAGCAGAGGCAGATGAGGAAGAGAAGCACATTACATGAGAGTTGGGGGTGAGGGTTGGTCCTTCATATGTATGGTCTTCTCACCTGATTTGGCTGGCTGTTGATACTGCTCTAGTCCCAGAAAGCTCCTTAGATGCCTTCTTGGTTTGGGCCTGATGCTTTGCTCCTTTGCTTCTTGGCCTCAGTAGAAAAACTCTAGATCAGTAGTCGTGTAGAAGACTCAGTAATCATGTGGAAGACTTGACTCCCTTTTGCTGTGTACATACAGTCTCCTGCTGTTTATCACTGTATTTCTATGTGCTATATTACATATAATTTTTTCATTATTATTATTTCTAGTGAAAAAAACTAACAGGTTTTTTTCCACTGCTCTTCTTCTTTTTTACTACTGAGGGGGCTGGAATTGACTCAACCCGTCCAGCCAAATTTGTGTATAATATCCAGACAGCCTCAGATGGCATAAAACCAAGGTAGCTGGTTCTTACCACCACTCTTCTTAATTATTTGCTATGGAGATACAAAGTCCAGTGCAGAGTTTTCCTGTCCTTCAAAGGTTTCCCAAATGACGTAGGCTGAACATTACACCAGCGAATAGTGTACATGGGAGCAACCCCAACAAGTTTTTGGTTTAGGATTAGAAACGTGTGTGCATCAGCAATATGTCACACTCCCTCACACTGCTCTCTGTACTTTCCCCTTCTGGCCATGGTGAGAAAGTTGTCATAGAGATATCAGTTCTCACTAGACTGGCAGCAGCCCTGCTCCAACCCATTTACCCCAAAGGGCTCTTACAGCCTCTTGCAGTGACAGTTGCCCAGCACAGACAGGTCTGACACTATTTTTTGGTGAAGTTCCAGCAACTTGCTCTGTAATTCCTAGCTGAATCTGTTTTTTCCTATTATTAGGGTTTTTAAGTTGCCAACCTCAGTCAGCATTTCAGACATAGGGATTATAGCTAAAGGAAAAGTTCTGAAAAGAAAACTAGGGTCTAGTTGCTGCTTGAATAAAGTGGCCGTATCTTTAGTAGCTCCATCCCAGCTATTAGAAGTAGAGAGAGAAAGAAGAGGGAAGGAAAATAAAAGAATGAAGGAACTTCTAATAATTCTGAAATTGGTCTCACCAAACCTTTGGTAAGGTTAGAGAGGCTATTTGGTTAGATGCCTTTAGTTCCCAAACCCCTGTTTGTTCAAGACCCCCCTCAGAAAATTCAGTGTGCTGTTATGTGAAAGGTCAAAATTTTCCTGACTGAATTATCAAGAAATAATACAACTTCCTTCAATGACTGCTTGCAAGATATTGTTCCTTATGGGATTAAAAAAAATGGCCCCATTTTTAAGGAAAGAGCTTTTCATACAACTGCTACACTGTAGGTTCAGACATAGATAAGAGAGTTTTAAATGCAAAATTTAATATAAGAAACATAATGGCTGTTGGAGTTCTTGATAGGCACATTATGAATTGTGAGTTTCTGATTTTCATCACAAACAGTGCTCAATACAGCCTCCATCTCTCAGTCATATTTGCTGAAGTCATTTATTATCTGTTACCATGTTGCCTAAATGGTTTCATTACACACAGAAGACAAATCTGAGCCAAGTAGCTCAAGCATCTTTCAGAGTTTGTAAGCACAGTATCTGATAATGGAGAGCATTACAGTGTCAGAGTGCTGCAAAAATCTCATCATTAAGAATTTTATGTACAGGACAGTTCACCACAGAAATTATGTTCAGCTTTTCAACATAACATTTTTTCCAATCTTAATCAGCTTAATTATTCAATCTCCTATACTTAAAACTACAGGAAACAAGAATTAGACAATGGATTAAAGAGCTCATAATAACTGAAACAAAATTTCCTCCCATTAAGTTAGAAATCTGAAGCTTGCAGGAATATCAAAGTACTGCATATATTTTCTGTGCTCTAAACTAAATATTTTAAAATACCATAGAGGTTTTTAAAAACAAATACCTTACTTAGAGCACTATTCCTCCTAAAATATTTTTAAGAAACACAATTGTGGTTTTGGTTTCTATATTGTTCAAAAGAAGAAAAAAATCTGATGAAGCAGAACCCAGAAAACAGGGCAAATGCTGCAGTGTTCCTGTAGAATAGTAAACAAACAACAAAATAACCACTATGGGAGAAGATATACTGGGCTAATCCAGGGCAAGATTGTAATGGCAGTCAAGTGAATCATATATGCCACATTAGGAAAGGCAAACCAGATTCAAAATTCAATCCCACTACACAGAATAAAAAAAAATAACCAGCCTTCAGTTGGCTTTACTTGTCCCTGCCACACATCTACAGATCTCAGTGGCTGAGTAAAAGTTTGGGAGGTTTTTAAATTTTCATGGGTCTGCTTCTTTCTTGGGGATGTAAACTCTCACCTTGACAGTATGCTGCATATGTAAGATGGATGCTTGTGAAAAGAAATGCCAAACGTCCTCAAGCTAAGCTTAGAGCTCTGCATTTCAGTGTTGTCCATGAGGCTGGTTGTACAGTATTCACCCTGCTCTTATATTGGTGATATCTGTGCCTGTGATACCTGCCAGGACTAATGGAGTGATGGAGCCATAGCACCTTATGTGAAGAAAAGATGTTGAATATTTGTGAATGTTTTCTAAATGGTCTTTTACTAGCAACTGAGACTCTCTGTTCATATGGCACAGGTGCCTTTGCAGTGGAAAGATCAGCAATAAATGTTACCCAAAATGATATTTGATTAGCTCAAGGGTAGCTGCAGCTACCCTTATGATCAGCCTTATTATTACCCTTAATTCTTATGAGCTCTTATGTCTCATTAATTATGACTTAGAGTTTGATGCAGCTCCTACTGAAGTCAACATGACTCTTTCCATAGACATTTGAGGGAAGCTGGATGTAGATAGACCTCTACAAATTCTATAGTCCTTTGTCATTAGCTGGAGAGAAAGCAGTCCAAAAAGGCTGTAAATATTTCAGGATGGAGTTACATACTTCTGCTGACACAGCAGACAGTTTCTTTTTATCTGGACATAAAGATCATTTCAGTCAACTTCTGGATTTTACCTGGTTAGAGCAGAGTTTTAAAATTCAAAAAATATTGCATGACAAGTGTCAGATGTATTCGTTACTACTGTGGGTCAATGTGAAACAGTGGAAAAGTAAAACAACATAGAAGAACTTGCCATGTGCCATGTTGACAGACATTCACTACAATGGTTGCATGTTCTTGGGGGTTCACTGCAACTTTGAATTTGAGCTTTTTGGCACATCCATGGGTCAGCAGAACATTAAAGCAGCCTTTCTGGGAGTTATTGCATGGCTGGACTTGTATAGTGTGAACAATTGATTCAGAGAGGCTAAGCCTCCTCCCTCTGCCTGAGAGGATCCTTCAGAGAACCATTTGCCATGTTTGCTCAGGTTTCCTGAAGAGATTAAACATGTGGAGTGAGGCAATCACGAGAACTAGTGGAGGGGGTGGGAGAACCTCACAGGCAGAAAATTGCTATGGGATTCAAGTTCTTCAGCACAAGGATGTGTTAGGAGTGGGCCAAGAACAAAGGTGTGATCTCTGAAATCCTCAAAGGGACCAGATGGGTTTTAAGTAAATGGCCACTGAGATACCCACATCTGGAAATAAAAACACTGTATGGGGGAATAGATGTATGTGTGTGGTGGGGGTGGCAGGAAATCTAGTTTCCCCATTAGAAGATCTGGCATGTGTCATGCATTGGCTGAGGCTAATGGAGCAGACTATATTTTCATTATTGCCTGGTAACTCTGGCTCTGCTGGTGTATTTGTGCATGTTAAGTCTGTGTGTGTAAAAAGGACATTTTTCTCTATCTTTCTTCACAATATCTTCCTCTCCAGTGGACAAATCTGGCAGGTGGTTACTGCCTTTACCTCTGCTTCTGCATAACTTCTGCAAACAACGACTGTATGTGAAAGCTTTCCCCTGCAAATTTTTATAGCTTTACTAAAAATATTGTACACACACTTAAGAAGAAGTCTTATCAGCATAAAATAAAGTGGAAGCCCTTTTGGAGTAAATTACTGTAGGAAAAACATATCCTTCCTCTCCACACACAACATCAACACATACCATTATTACGTATGTGTTCCTGTCTCAAGTCCAACCACGTGTACTGCTACATATTGAAATGTCTGTACATTAGACAGTTACTTACTCTGAGCAGCTTCAAAACTTACAAGCAAATTTTTAAGCACATTCTGTGCTTTGTCCTTATGGCCCAGTTCCTGTTATCCACCAAGTCTGTTTTAAAATAGGACGCGTTTTTGGTACTGCAAAGTCAACAGTGCTGGAAAGTTGGCAGGTAGACTTGTTTAAACAACATTCCCAAGTAGTCTCCTGGCAGGTGTTTCCAGAGTACTTTGAGCACAATTCTTTGGGTGGGATATCTGCCAAAGTACATAGCAACAGGCAAAAAAGTGTTTTCCTTTTACTGCAGTTGGGACAGTGCAGTGTTTTAGATGCTACTCTCTGCACCCATTTCAGGAGCTTATTTTGGCACAGGGTCAGAGCCTATACAATGGTAAAATACACAAGCATCTTCCTGATTGTTTAATGCAGTGAGCTCCAGAATCCTAACTGGTAGGTTACCTTCCTGGCAATAGGCCAGGCTCTGACATGCCTCTTCCACCAATCTAGTCTTTCAGCTATATAGGAATGCTTTACCTTAGAACTCCTTACCATAGACTGTCATGCTGCAAAGGTTGCTGCGAGTTCAGCACAAATGTTCATTTCATAGTTGGCCAAAAGAACAAAACGGGAAGGGTGGGTGAGGTGGGAAAGGGATTGGAGAAGCCTTGTCTACCTGGCACTGATTTCTGCACAGCTGAACTTAGCTTTGCTTAATTGAAACCTGTCCTTTAGATTTGAAAAACACATGACTGGTTTTACAATTCTTCTGGCAGCCTGTCTGCTTCTCAGTATGTGTTCTAGACCTAAAATTACCCTCTGTACTATCCATGCAGAAATAGTCACTTAGGTATGTATAGGCTTAGATACATACAAATGCTCTCTGACCTAAAATAGAAACAGGTATGTGGAACAGTAAACAGACATCAAAGGCTAAAGGAAACATTAACTGAGGGATATACTGTTTTGAAATGTCAACTTTAATGCTATGCTGAAATAAGCCCTGTTCAAAGACATGGTCACAGCATGTTTGATTGTTAAACAAGTACTTAGTAGACTTAGTAGTCTAATACCAGAGCTGCAGCTGCCTGTGACCTGCATTCATGCAGCCTTGGCACAGGTTATGGAGAGTGCTCTATGGCACAAAACTGGTTTCCAAAATAAGAGCTTTTATCTCAAACCCAATTCTAGCTCTTGGTTATAAAGAAAAAGACCTGAGTCAAACCAAAGCACTTGCATTTTCCTGGGTGTGTAAACAGGCTAACTCAAGTTTCAAATGTGAGCTATTCCAGTCACTTCAGAACCTTTGACTATTGAAGCTGCTGTGTAAGCATTCATACCGCCAGTTATTTCACTTGAGTTGTTACTGTGCATGTCACAAAACTCCATACTGCCTTCTTACTCACTCCTTACTCACCCCATTACTCACCTGCCCCACCCGCTATACAGTGAGCTACCAAAACCTTCTCTTCTCTCATTTGTAACTTCCACAAGTCGGCATAGGTGCAGAAATCTGTAGTACTCTGTAAGCTGCAAATGACAATATTATGTGGCAAACACTGCAGGAAGACAAGCAATGTGGCATGGTAACTTCTGTCTGTGTCATTTTGTAATCCCCATTTCTCTCTTGAAATTGTCTGGCACAGAATTTTCAGGTTGCTGTAGCAGGTTGCCATCAAATCCAGATGGCCTAGCTACAAAATACATGGACTGGCAAAGAATATCCCTTGTCTGTTGTAACTACCCACCTTCCTGATACACTGAGCCTGTCCTGTTTCCCATCCAAAATTCACCTTGGCCTGAGTGAGAGACAGGCTCTTCTATAGGGGCTGGCCTTCTCTTAGGAGTTGTGACTCCATCTGTTTTCAAAACTAACTTTAAAGCTCTCCTCTTGTGAAAATTTTATATACTACTATTTCCATTACTTGGCCTTTTATGTGTAGGTAGAAGGGAATGCTTGTTTGTATTCTTGTATGTCAAACAGAACCTCAGTGGACATATATGGACAGGGATGCTGTGGGGCTGGGCACTGTGTAAACATGACATGAACACAGGCAGCCTGGCATCAGACACCTCCTTGTCCAGGTGTAAGGGATGGATGAGCAGGAGAGCAGGAGGACGGAACTACAGGGTGGCAGTGTAGGTCTGAGCAGCCCTACTCTTATCAGACAGTGCCATTATGAGCATTGCAGCTAACAGAGGTTTTCAGCACACTTGAAAATATTGGTCCAAAACAAAGCAAGAGTCATCATTTGTCAAGATCCGACAAAAGATTCAAATCCTGACACCAATAATATAAATGTAGTGATCCAGGCTCTTGTATGTAAGTGTATATGGGTGGTGCTATGTATGGGCGGAGTATATGCAAAGGTCTTGCCCTCACACACCCGGCTGTAATTAAAGCCCAAAATCACAACGTTCAGGGGACTCGAGCGGTTAGTCCCGTACTGATACCTCCGGTGCACCCCCGCCACTACAGCTATTTTAATGGATATTTGTTATAGAAACAGAAAACTCCACACTCGGGAAGTTTAAACTATGTGCTTGTTTTACTTTACAATTAATTCAGAAGGCACAATGTGACTAATGCAAGAATTAGCAACCACTTATCAGCTATAAAATGTATGGGAGGGGCACCCGCACCGAATCAGGAAAGGTAAAGGAAAGGATAAAAGGATCAGAGAGTTTCCCAACTCCCCTCCTCCCTCCTCCCACCTCCCAGGGTAATTTAGAACAAAGGAAGAGCAGACGGGAAGGCGGTCTTTAGGTATCTTACGTCACGGATCCCGGTGGAGACAGGGACCAGCCCTGGCTCTTGTAGCAGCTCTGTCTTGTAGTTCTTCAGGGGGGAGAGCACCAAAGCCTCAGCTCCAAGAGCCTTCAAAAAGGCTGTTAGCCCGGGCTCGATCCCCCCACAGTGTGGTGAGTGGTCGGCGTGCTGGCTGGAGACGGCGGCGGGGGGGGGGCGGAGTGAAGCGGCGCGCGGCTGGCGGGACGCGGCGGCGAGCGGTTGCCGAGGCGACGGCGGAGCGGTCTACCGGAGCGGCTACCGGAGCGGCGGGCGCTGGACGCTGCGGCGCTGGACGCTGCTGGCGCTGGACGCGGCAATTTCTTCTCCCCCTTTCTTCTTCTTCTGGCGACCCCGGGCTTCCAACTGCCCCGAGGCTGTGGAGGTGGTCGCCTTTATTGGAAAAATGCCAGGCGGGGTCTGGCTTCTGATTGGTCTGTCACTTTTCAATCCGCCCTGCCATTGGTCCCTGGCGCTAAGGCGCCGAAAAGTCTCTCAGAGCCTGGAATGCCGTTTTTTTTTCTTTTTCTCTTTTCCAGTCAGTCCTCAACCAGGTCCGCCTTTAACCCTTTTCTGCCTCTAACCCTTATTGCCATGAGAATCATATATATGGTTTATGTGGGGCGTATCTTTAATGAATGTAGGGGCCGTCCCCCACATTTCACCCCGTGATTCTCATGGTGGTGTTTCCCAGGGTTCCCAATGGTTGCTAATTCTTAAAAGGCAAACTATCCTACACAGGGAATACATATTAACTTTTTTCTCCACACAGGGAGAACTGGTATACATTGTATTGCCTCCACGCAGGGAGGAAAGCATTGAAAAATAGTATTCATTCAGTGGTACATAAGTAGTACATTAATTCAGTGGTACATAAGGAGCTTAAAACTTCAGAAAAGTATTCTTTAAACTTTAACAGCCTTTTGAACCTTTATGACTGGACTTTTATTATTACAATAGACGAGGAATTAGTGCATCCTCTTTCTAACCTTGAAAACTTATTTGTTACCTTTCTCCTTTTTAATTGGAAGATCTGGGTCTCCAATCAAGGCATTCATTTCCATACGGATTCTATTTTCTTCCTGGTTTTGATCTGATTGAGTTTTAATGCGAGCTACCCTTTTGGGCATCGCATAATTGGAATACCAAATATTGTATAATGAACAAAAGCAAGGCATTATTATTATTAAAACTATAAGAACAATAAGGAAGTAAATCCAATTGCCAATATTGCTAAAGAAAGATGTAACTTTTGCCCAGTCAAACCCATTCCAAACTTGAGTTGGTGTATAGGCTGTTTTCCTGATTCTGTCAGCTAGATTTTTGATGATTTCCCCATTATCGTCTATTTGCAAGCAGCAATTGGTCAGATTAAATTTAACACATACGCCTCCCTCTGCAGCCAATAAATAATCAAGAGCCATTCTGTGTTGATAAATTGTGGTCCTCATCTGAGATAATTGGTTGGCTGTCAAGGTTAAGGCTTCAGCTGTCCAATTAGACACTACTTCCACAACTGCTTGCAATCTGATTATTCTATTCAAATTGTAAATTGGATCCCTAGCCCCATTAATTATTTCGTAAGGATTCCACGAGGCTGGATCATAATATCTTATGATTCGTTCTGGGGTCCACTCCTCACCCTTCCATTTCTGTTTGCTAAGTGTAATGGATGGTATATTCAAAGTATCCCTTTTCCTTCTGATAACAGATTCTGGTTCATTATCATTAACTGCATACATAACCTTAAAATAAGGTCTGATAATTCCAACAAAACAGGTTCCCACCCAGTGTTTGGGTAATTTCCTGTAGGCAGTGTGGCCACAAACCCAATAGTGACCTTTATAAGCCCATGTTTCACCATGGTAAGTGAGGAAAGGTATTATAAAGTAGTTAGTAGCCTCCTCCTTACTAATTGGGAATGTTACACCTTGAAACTTATTATGGGTGATACCATCACACTTCCATATATCTTTTAATTTCTTACAACGGTCAGACCCAAGATCTGTTAGATCCTTATGGGACCAGTACTTTTTAAATTTGACAACCTTCCCAAACCGGTCTCTCCAATTCATCATACGCTTTGTATCCATGCAAGAGGCAAAGTGAAATTCCCTTCCCCAACAATCACGATCTCCAGTTAGGGTATAATTGCACTCAGAATGCCCAATAAACACCTGAGTGTCTCGCCTCTTTTCTGTTTGATTTCTCTGTATGCAAAATTTCGCAACTGGAATGCTATGGACTTTCCAGGGGTCAGCATCATCTCTCCAATGTCTTACACTTTTGTTTTGTCTGAATAATTGTGGAGGTATTTCATGGGCTAGCCATGGCCATTCATTGAAACCATGGTGGCTTCCACATACCCAGCAGTTTTTAAGACTCAGAATATTACTTATGTTTTGACCCAGACTTACAAAGTGATTCTTTGCCCATGGAGCGTGCATAAACTTTGTGTTATTGTCCTGAGTTAGGGCTTTGGTTCCAGACAGGTGCATTAGTAACACACAAGTCAGGATCGACGTTACCATTCTTATAGTCTTCATTCTGGCGTGTGTGGTCTTCGTCTCTTTCTGCAAGCAAGTTCTCTCCTTTTGCTTTCTTCAGCGTGCCCGTATTCTCTGTAACCAATAATCTCACATGAACAGATTACAGGGTTGCAACAATCCATTTGGTACTAATCTTATATTCTACTCCCTGTTTATCTTTGGCTTTCCAGGATTTTTCATTGTAAGGAGACTGTAATATCAATTGAATATTACCAATATTAGGTAATTTAACCAAGACTGTTTGGCCCACAGCATAGGGGCTTTTGAGTTTGTTTCCCAATGGTCTGGAGGAAGGTGGTTCCGGGTAAAATGCATTAAATCTGGGGCAGCCATTGACTCCCCATCTATTATTTACCACAAACAAGGCGAAACTAAGTCTCTCGTCCCATTGGGGACGATGAGGCTTTAAAATCCCTTTCAGCAGACCATTGGTTCGCTCTACTATCCCATTTGCTTGGGGATAGTAGGGTGTATGAAAAACCCATTTGATATTTTCTCCCTTTGCCCATTGTTGTACCAATGTTGTTTTGAAGTGAGAGCCATTATCAGACTGAATGGTCTCAGGCTTTGGGAATACTGCAAAGGTTTCTTTTAAAAAGTCCAAAGTACTTTCTCCATTTGCTTTATATACCGATTTTGCCAATGTTAATCCTGAGATGATTTCCACCATGACAATTATGTATTGTTTTCCCTTAGATTTTCTGAATGGACCAATATAGTCCACTTGCCAAGTAGACCAAAGAGTTTTGTTACTCCTCAAATGTAAATCCTCTTTCATTGGGTGCTTATCATATTTGATTTTGCACTGGTCACAGGAAGTTATCATTGTTTTGCAGGCTTCTCGTGAAACTGGCCATCCACGAGACTGTGCTTCCTTGTACAGGTCATTATAGCCAGAGTGTCCTCGCTTACAATGTAACCACTCAAGGAGCTTTCCCCATTCAGTGGTTTCTCCTTTTCTGATGGCTTCTCTAATTTCGAGCCAATTTATTTGGGCCAATTCATCTACTTCATTATTCCATTTTGCAGCCTCATTTGTCATGTCGGCCTGGTGAGAAGGTACCCACCCAACATGGAAATTAGGATTGTTTTTGGCAATTTCCAATATAGCTTTCCATTTTTCTGATTGCCAAACAGGTACACTGTTAATTTGCCACTGATTTTCTTGCCAGAATGTAATCCATTCAGTGCACCCTTTATATACCGCATAGGAATCTGTATAAATATATACAGGCTCCTTGGTATCCTTCTCTTTCAGGATTACATTGTAAACTGCATCGAGTTCACCCACTTGGGCACTACCAGTCCCTTCATTTGTTATTGTTTGTTTGGTTTTGGTATTCAATGCTGCAGATTTGAACTTCCACTCTCCTCTCTCTCTCTGTGAGGAGGCGTCAGTGAACCAAACAATTCCCAGTCTGTCATTGAATTCTGGTGCCTCTTTAATCAGGGATTGAATTTTTCTGGCCAATTCTTGTTCTGGATCAATTTCATACAATACATCCTCCTGGATGTTTAGTGTTTTATCAGGTCCTTCAGTGATGGAAAATAGGTTGGCATAAAATTCGATTTGAGAATACCATTTGCGAGTGGTTTGCTTTTGGGCAATCCCTTCCGGAGGGGCTCGTCCTGAAATCACTTGCTTTAGGACCTTGAATGGCCCTCGCAATACCACTCTTTGTGTTTTGATCAGTTTTTCTGCTTCTTTCAAGGCTGTTACTACAGTGAGGAGTCCCTTCTCCCAACTAGAATATCTTCTTTCTGTTTCTTTGAAGGATTGGGAGAAGAATCCCAGTGGTCTGGGAGCTCCACTCGGTCCTCTTTGCCAAAGGTGGAATGACAAACCACTTTTAGCAAAGCCCCACTCTATGATTACTGGGTCTTCAGGGTGGACTGGGCCCAGGGATTGGTGCATTTGTATTTCCATCAGTATTAATTTGAGGGCTTCATCATGAGGATCACTCCAATCCCAATGTTTCCCCTTTTTCAGTAGATCATAGAGTGGTCGAGCAATTATGGACAAATTAGGAACATGTTTGCGCCAAAATTGAATTGTACCCAGCAATTCCTGCAACTGCTTCTTATTCTCAGGAACTTTAATATTTCCCAGTCTTATCAAGGTATCCTGAGGGATGTTCCAGGTACCCTTCCGCCACCGAATTCCTAAAAACTTAACCTCGGAGGCAGGAGGCTGGCACTTATCATCAGGAACTTCAATGTTGAGGCTTTTGAGGTGGTCTTTTATTAGGATATAAACCTCCCCCACCCTTGACTCATCTTGCCCAGCAATCAATATATCATCAATGTATTGATAGATTTTGACATCATGATAATCTTTTCCTGAAAGGGCTCGTTTCAATTCTGTTGCTAGTGCATGGTGTGCCAAGGTTGGTGAATGCTTATAGCCTTGGGGAAGCCGGGTGAAAGTATATTGATTACCACCCCAGGTGAAAGCAAACTGACTTTGGTCCTCTTCTCGAATTGGTACTGTGAAAAACATGTCTTTGATGTCCAGCACAGCCATCACAGGATGAGCTGCTTCCTGGATTTCCGATAACAATTCAGCCAAATTTGGCACTGCTGCAGTCAGAGGTCCTGTGTTTGCATTTAACCTCCGGTAATCAACCGTAAGTCTCCACTTTCCATTGGATTTCTTAACTGGCCAAATGGGGGAATTAAAGGGTGAGTGAGTTTCTATTACTATACCCCTTTCCTTTAAGTCCTCAATCACTTCCTTGATTCCCTCTCTGGCAGCCAGAGACACTTGGTATTGTTTTATATTGGTTATCTGGCTTTGAGGTAGTGCAGGAGCCTGTTGTAAAAGCCTAACATCTAGAGTGGGTGTACCAAAGTTCCAGCAATTACCACTATCATCCCTCCACGCTCTGCCTTTTAAGATATCCATTCCCAATAAATTGTAGGGAATGTCACCCACTATCATTTCTGTCCGAATTGTGCTGTCTTCGCCTGGTAATTTTAGAGAAACTTTGGCGATCTTTTGTGAGGTGGGCTGGCCAAAAGCACCACTCACCAGCATAGATTTTCGAGACAGACTGATGCCACATTTCTGTGCCACATCTTTCCTTAGTGTGGAGATCTGTGCTCCTGTATCCACAACAAATGTAACTGGATACTTTTTAGGACCAACACTACACGTGAGTTCCAAATCACCCCGTGAGTTTTGGGCTAACCTTAGGATATTTTGCCAATCCAGATGAGGCAAATCTTTTTTAGGGTCAGATTTGGGTTCAGTAGTTGGCCAATCATTTGTGTCTGGGGCCTTGGCTTCCCACGTTTGTGCCCGATTGTCACCTGCAATTTCATTTTGATTTGAGCAGATTACCTCCCGCTGCCGTTTTCTTTGGCGTTGTTTTTTAGCTTTGGGAGGTTTATTTAGTTTCCCGAATTGGAATTGTCTTCTGTTGGTTTTGGGGTAGGCCACTTATCAATCAGATCTTTGAGGTGGCTATAGCTATAGTTCCGTGACAACAAGGTCAGTGGGATCCCCTTACGGCGAGCTTCCTCCTTAAGCCGTGCAAAAGGTCCCGGGTTGGAACTAGCCTGTGTCCAGGAGCCATTTTGATTTTTCAGACGATCACGTGAATCATTGCGTCCTTTGTTGCTGTGGTTCATGGATGGACGCTCACCTCGCCCACCCCTTGACGTCTGAGGGGTATGCCTAGATGGGTGTGCAGCCACCACAGCATAGGAGGGTTTATTATTTTGAGCCAATTGTCTCACCTTTTTAGGATCATATTCAGGAATTTCATAGCGTCTCCCATATTCAGTTAATTCTTTTGCCAGGTCACCCCAGGTATAGGGGTTCTCCTCGGGGTCAGAACTAGCAATCCTGGTTTTAATTTGGATCGCCAAATTTTTCAATTGTCCGGGAAGTCCCCGAATAAGGACATCCATCCTTTCTGGCCGAACTTGCTGGAGAAGTGGGGAATCACAATTCTTGTTCAGTTCACCCTGATAAATATATTGAATTACAGCGGCCTTGTGAATGTTCTCCATCAAGTGGTTAATGTCCCCTTTTAGAATATAGGGTTCACCCCGTGACATGGGGTCTAACAAACCCACATTATATGCCGCTCTTTGGGTGACTGACCATGGGGATTCATTATTGCCAGTAGTGAGAAGGATTCCTGGTCCCCAATAGCCACTTGCTTCGTGTTCTGACAGTTTTATATTATCCCCGCCATCAGCAGAGACTCGTATCACATATTCAGTGTCAGATTCTGTGAATTTTTTGGAAAATCTTTTCTTTAGATCTGCCAATTCCAATGGGGAATAAGGGATCTCTTTTTGAGTTGTATGGGCACGACCCCTTCTTGTAGTTTCAGTCTCAGTCTTTATAATGGGTCTGAGAACTTTCGGGGTATCCTCCTCAGATTCAGAGGTGGAGTATTTTCGGGAGGCTCTTGAGGAGCATCGAGAGGAGCTCCTTGAGAGGTTCCCTACAGCCTCAGTTAATTTGGTCACATTTTCACTGAGGGTTTTCATAGTGTTAGTAATTTCCCCTTTAAAAGAGGAAAAGTCCTTCTCAAACTTTGCCCAATCTGAGAAGGCATTGAGCCGCTTTTTTGCCTGAGAGATTTGTGAAACCGCTATCTCAGTCAGTGGTTTGAAGGAGACTCTCTTAACAGTCCCCTCACTGAGGTCACTATCCTCAGTATCACTGGACAATTTTTCATCTGAGGGATCAGTGGCTTGATCGAGCTCAGAGTTCATAGATTCCCCCTCTTGACTTTGGTTATTCGTGGCATTGTGCTTCAATTGGGAAATCCCTGCTGTTCCAGCCTCTCCTCTTTCAACAATGTTTTTGTATTTTTCCTTTTCCTCCCATGAGATATAAGCCAATGTTAAAAATGTTCTGCTATAATAATGGTCCATGCCTTTTTGCTTTATTCGGCGCCTGTGGCCTTTAGAGAGTTTAGAAGGGCACTCAAGCCTCTCTAGCATCTCGGCTACACCTTCCAGGTTGTCCTTATTGTAATAATTGTTAACAATTTCGAGAAATGTTTGAGATGGAAGAAAATCATTCCTTGTGATTTGGTCCCAAAGGGGAGCCATCCAAGAGCATTGTTGAAAGGGATGCAAAGGGAGGTTTGCAGACTCATCGGGAGTCGTTGTGTGTTGTTTGAACAGCATATCAAGGAGTCCCATTTCTACAGCAATATCCTGGGTGTGCACGGGGTATCCCACTTCTGACACCAATAAAATAAATGTCAAGATCCGACAAAAGATTCAAATCCTGACACCAATAATATAAATGTAGTGATCCAGGCTCTTGTATGTAAGTGTATATGGGTGGTGCTATGTATGGGCGGAGTATATGCAAAGGTCTTGCCCTCACACACCCGGCTGTAATTAAAGCCCAAAATCACAACGTTCAGGGGACTCGAGCGGTTAGTCCCGTACTGATACCTCCGGTGCACCCCCGCCACTACAGCTATTTTAATGGATATTTGTTATAGAAACAGAAAACTCCACACTCGGGAAGTTTAAACTATGTGCTTGTTTTACTTTACAATTAATTCAGAAGGCACAATGTGACTAATGCAAGAATTAGCAACCACTTATCAGCTATAAAATGTATGGGAGGGGCACCCGCACCGAATCAGGAAAGGTAAAGGAAAGGATAAAAGGATCAGAGAGTTTCCCAACTCCCCTCCTCCCTCCTCCCACCTCCCAGGGTAATTTAGAACAAAGGAAGAGCAGACGGGAAGGCGGTCTTTAGGTATCTTACGTCACGGATCCCGGTGGAGACAGGGACCAGCCCTGGCTCTTGTAGCAGCTCTGTCTTGTAGTTCTTCAGGGGGGAGAGCACCAAAGCCTCAGCTCCAAGAGCCTTCAAAAAGGCTGTTAGCCCGGGCTCGATCCCCCCACAGTGCGGTGAGTGGTCGGCGTGCTGGCTGGAGACGGCGGCGGGGGGGGGCGGAGTGAAGCGGCGCGCGGCTGGCGGGACGCGGCGGCGAGCGGTTGCCGAGGCGACGGCGGAGCGGTCTACCGGAGCGGCTACCGGAGCGGCGGGCGCTGGACGCTGCGGCGCTGGACGCTGCTGGCGCTGGACGCGGCAATTTCTTCTCCCCCTTTCTTCTTCTTCTGGCGACCCCGGGCTTCCAACTGCCCCGAGGCTGTGGAGGTGGTCGCCTTTATTGGAAAAATGCCAGGCGGGGTCTGGCTTCTGATTGGTCTGTCACTTTTCAATCCGCCCTGCCATTGGTCCCTGGCGCTAAGGCGCCGAAAAGTCTCTCAGAGCCTGGAATGCCGTTTTTTTTTCTTTTTCTCTTTTCCAGTCAGTCCTCAACCAGGTCCGCCTTTAACCCTTTTCTGCCTCTAACCCTTATTGCCATGAGAATCATATATATGGTTTATGTGGGGCGTATCTTTAATGAATGTAGGGGCCGTCCCCCACATCATTTCAAGGGTGCCCAGCCCAGATATGATACTTAAATACTACTCTTGTGGGGGAGAGTCTACAGTACGTTTTTTGTCTAACAAATCCTTTTTTTTTTTTTTTATATTACTTTGTATAATAACTGTTGTAAAGAAGGAAACAAAGAAACATGCAACAAGGAAAATGTGCAATGGATCCAGGGGAATCAGATATTCAATTCCTAGTTTTGGTACCTGACTTACAAAACCCCTTCTCAGTGATACACGTAGCTACCTGAGTATTACTGGGGCATTACCTCCTCATTAGCTACGCATCCTTTTGTCTTGCTTTGTAGACACAACCTAGTAGTCAGTCTTTCACTCTGCTGCTGGCTCTGTCCCCAGAGAAGAAAGTAACTCGAGAAAGTAAATATTAATGCTTTAAGTCTGGGTTAAGCAAAATTTCAGTGAATGTCCCCAGAAATGTTTTTAGTATTGGCTAGTTTATGTTGCTCAAGATTAACAAGAGTGAAGAACACTAGTACTTTAAAAAAAAAAACACAACTATATTCCGAGTGACCATTGGAATTGTAAGCATTTCCAGGTGTTATACATGTTCTAGAATAGTAAGGATGAAAATTTTCCCAGCCCTCTTTTCCTTTTTATTTTGATTTTTTCTATACTTACGAAAGATACCAGACTGACAAGCCTAGAGAATAATCATTTGTCTTGCCACAGAACGTATGCACTCCTCATGTTTGGGCTTTTCCACTCTGACCTACGATCATAGATCTTGTTCGACTTGATTTCTTTATGTTGGAGCTGTCTGCCTTCACCACATAATGGAGTAAGACCATTAGAATTTTCCATTAAAAAAAATCTTATTCTATCCAAGTTAGATAAACCCACCATGGACATCAATGTAAACACACTCACTTTCAATTATGATAATACTTTCTAGTCACTACCAAAGTAGGCCAGGTAAAGGCCAGTGACCTAAAAACCTCAGAATTGTTTTATTAATCCTGTAAATCTCTGATTTCCTCAACCAGAAGGTGGACCTACTGCATCTGACCAATGGTCAGGCTGAGGGGGATTCCTGTTCAAAAGAATAAGAAATTTTTGGTTCGCAAAAATTTGGACTAGGCATGTATTTTCAAACAATTTGCTTTTTAGTCAGACAGGACATTGGATTTGGAGCTTTGGAAAGTGCAACAGAAACTTTGGAAGAAGGCATTTGAGAGGTTTTCCAAACCTTAGGGGACACTGACTGGCATTTTTACAGATACTTTTTGAAAGAGCAATGTTCCTGAGTATTTTACTTCTTTTAGAGTTCTGGATGTAACTTTACTCCAATGTCAGCATAGCTTTCTCTAGAGTGGGCAAAGGTCTTGCAACAAAAATGGAATTTCTGTGATTGTGGTTACAACCTGTTTCCTCCAGAGAACCTGACGAGGAAAACAAAGGAATGTGCTGAACAGTCAGTTTGGGGGTTTTTTTGCCAAGCATGCTAATGCCTGTCATCCACTTTGAACAGTCACTTCTGAAATTTGTGGGAGTTAATCAGTAGCACTGCCAAATTACCAACAAAGATTCAGTATTAAATCAACCATTCAGACTGCGAAGACATCACCGCATCTTTTCCTCTCTTGAGTGCAAAGTGCAAAATAATAATTCAGTGGACTTTTTCCTGTAGAAAATGAAAATCACTAATAGCTTTAGAACAAAATGTTTTCTAAGCCTAGCTGAATGGTCACCAGGTTGCTGAGTTGGAGCCAGCTTTCAGATCCTTGTTTTCTTGGAGTTGTGTTTAGGTGTGGCTTCTAAATCAGCTTCCCAGCACACCTCTGTGGAACAGATCCTCTGCCTAGTGTCTGTCGTCAGCATGTACTGCTGTAGCATTCAGCTGCCAGACACCTAAGGATGAGTTCTACCACATCCCATTTCCTTTACTCATCTCACTAACTATGTCCAGAGCTCTAACCTTTGGATTTTATGACCAATTAATATATAAGAGAGAGAATATCAGCTGTTTGAATACAGAATTCTTTACAAAGAACAGAGACTTGGAAATGCCAGGCAAACAGGACAGAAATATGGAATAACAAAATTTAAAATAGACAAAAAAGAAGTAATACATTAGAATGGCCTATTGGAAGGCACTTTCTAGCAAGACATGAGGACAAGGCTAGGAAGGAAAAAGAGTTTCCAGATTCTTTGGAAGGGTACCGTGGCCAGGACTCTCAGGGAAAGATTCTCAGTGAAGACACTAAGAGAACATCATGCTTGTAATGTTGACTGTTTCCTTGCAGGCTGTTGTCTCCTGAGCCGTGTCAATAGGCATCTAATTTTAACAGTTATCACAATTTTGTTCTGCTCTGTAACACCAACTAGTTCTAACTATTCCAATTTGTTTTAAAAATAACTGCAGGACCCAAGAATTTGTTTCCCAAGCCAAAATCTGTAATTACCTTCAGACTTCTATATGCAAGCAAGCATTGCTAGGCTTGAAATGACCACTCCCTCATAACATCCTAAATACCAGAGACAGCCAAATGATTGTTAGCATTTTATGAGACAATAATGATTCAACATTTCCTTTTCTTTTGTAAAACCTTTTACAAGTCCAGTGTTAATTCTAGTTTCTAAATTGCTGAACATAAGTAGCCAATGTATTTCAGATATATCCTACTCTTGTATGTATTTTTTGGGGGGAATACTGTAGCAAATAAATTCACTGGTAGTATTCTTAGAGACTATGAATTTTAAGTGGATTATAAGAGTTCATCTGCAGAAAATAAATTTTCAACTCATGAAATCTAATTTTTAGACAAGATAATCCCAAGCAATCATGTTTCAGAACCTTAAATAGTTCCATCTCAGCTCTGAGATGCTCTTTTAAATCAGTGCTGAACAGAGTCAAATGAGTCACTGCAAATAACCATTAGTTGTTACTCTGCCACAGAACAGGAAAAATACTCTGTGGCAAACGTATCCAAATCAGACTAACCCACCATCTTTGAATGTTAAGTACTGACTATCTTCACCCAACTGTCTGCATATGATGCAGTCACTGAACTTTGAAAAGCATTTGCATTGGAGGAAAATCGGAAGGTGCTCACTGATTTTTTTTCTAAAATTTTAATTTCATTTGAAGTATGTGATTTGTTGCAAATTATTTTACCAGTTGCAGCAATGAGAGAGAGAGAAGAAAAGGAAAGTCATACAACAGCTTCAAAAATAAAAATGGAAGTAGCGCTGAATGTCTTAGGCTACAGTGTAAGGAAAAGATCTGTGCACACACATCAGGCTCCAACTGGTGCAGCAAACCATGTAAGATGGAATTCATGTCACATCATTTCAGTCATCTGGAAAGTAGATGTTTAATTTAGTAGCAGCCTTAGTTCTTCCCCTCTACTCTGCTCTTGTAAGACTGCACCCAGAATACTGTGTACAGCTCTGGAACCCTCAGCACAGGAAAGATATAGACCTGTTGGAGAGGGTCCAGAGAAGGGCCACAAAGATGATCAAAGGGCTGGAACAGCTCTGCTACAAAGACAGGCTGAGAGAGTTGGGACTATTCAGCCTAGAGAAGAGAAGGCTTCAGGGAGACCTCATGGCGGCTTTCCAGTACCTGAAGGGGGCCTACAAGAAAGCTGGGGAGGGACTGTTTACAAGGGTGTGTAGCAATAGAACAAAGGGGTAATGGTTTTAAACTGAAAGAGGATAGATTTATGTTGGACATCAGAAAGAAATTCTTCACCATGGGGGTAGTTAAGTGCTGGAATAGATTGCCCAGGGAGGTTGTGGATGTCCCCTCACTGGAGGTGTTTAAGGCCAGGTTGAATGAGGCTTTGAGCAACCTGGTCTAGTGGAAGGTGTCCCTGCTCATAGCAGGGAGGCTGGAACCTGATGATCTTTAAGGTCCTTTCCAACCTAAACCATTCTATGACTATGATTTGTTCTACAGCCAGTGGCAAGTAGACATCTCCTGAGAAAAGTCATCCACCTCAGATGGATTGAATGCTGCTCCACCCTGATTAGAGAGGGAGCCTCAGTAACCAGCTCAATAGCTCAGAGATCCTTCAGTGGGTTACTGTTAAGTGAGATGAATCCTGCCTACAGGACAGAAGGGCCCAGCCTCCAATCAGAGCCAAAACTATGGGTCAAAGTTTATCATGTGCAGTAAATGTATGTACATTATGCAAAGAGTTCTTTGTCGTAAGGGCCTCCGACCAGTGAGGTCCAAACACATTCATGACATGGTTACCCCATCCCTGCAGTGGTTCTTGCTCTGCGAAGCATAGCAGCCCTGGGCCTGGCAGCACTGGGAAAGAGGAACAAGGAACTGGGCTCAGGGAACAATGGGCTTGTAGCTGAGCTGCACACAAATGAGGAAAGGAAGCCATTTATCATCTCTAGGCCATAATGGAGGGCCACTTCCTATTAATTAGAGAAACACAGAAATTGAAAAAAGAAAACAAGAAACTTATGTAATATGATCTCAGAGCTGGCTGATTTGCTAATGTAAAACACAGGGTGAAAAAAAAAAAAAGGTTGATAATGTGGAACAGTAGGGCATGACTGGTGATCTCATAGAAAAAACATGCAGAAAACACTATTCAAAACACTGGCAAAGTGACTTCATGTGAAAGGCAAATTTCTTCTCTTTCAGTGGGCAGAATGTTCTGAAGGAACCTACATGTGTCTGCCTGTGTGTTCTTTCCATCAGTAAGGGTGCAGATGGCTTGGGTGTTGCAGGGCTAAATGGGTAGTGTTTGGTTCACACAATGTGTGTATCTTCATCCTAGGCTACAAACCTGTTTGATTGCACCCAAGATATTTTCCCTCTTGAGCCCTAGCTGTAAGTCTAGGAGTGTTTTCTGTGGTTTCAGGAGTTTGGGGTCAAAAGAAAGTAAGTTCTGTATCAGATGCAGTCACTCACCTCTAGCTCTGTAGACCCAAATGGTATCAGAAGCAGAATTAGCAGCAGGATTTGGCCAGTCCCTGTTTTTTTAAAACTGGAGTCTGGAGTATGCAAATGACCTAGGAACAGTCCCTACCACTTCCATTTAGTAACCACATACACTTTTCATTATTTTCACAGTAGTTACGAATGACTGAAGAAATAGGCACTAGTTCAGGTAGGTTTAAAAAAAACAACACCCATGATACTGTAAAAAAAATGGCAATTTACGTGACAAAACTCCTCTTTTTCATGTACAGCAAAGAAGTTTCAATAGTGATTGCTTTAGGAAGAAATAGTATGTTGCACTAAAATAGGAGATGTCCAGTATTTTGCATGCAAGTCAGTGTAAGGTGGTAGTGGCTCTTAAAACTTTAGGTGGAATTTCTCCATGTACTTATGAATTCAAACTTCCACTATTACACAGTCAAACACCACACTCTTTTGCTGTTATTGGCAGGAAAATGAATTTGACAAGTTGATCAGAGGCTTGAGAAACGAAACTGTTGGCCTCTGTTTCTCATGATGTTTTTCCTGCCCTTACAAAACCTTTAGTAAGCCTGGCCATTGAATGAGATTCGACATACGATGAGGAATGAACAGCTAATAGTAAAAGACTTCAGATGTCCCATTGGAAGTGAACATGGTCCTCTTCTGAAAAGGCATCTCTTCACCACATGGCTAAAGTTAAACATGCCACATTAGCACTGAATGACCATAGTCTCTGCCACCTTCTTCCTTTCTAGCAAACCTATGCTTCCTATCTATTTTTAGAAACATCAGAGCAAAGACAACACCAAAGTTTTAACCTTTCACCAGTACAAAAAAGCTGTTTAGTCCTTTTAGTTTAGGTACTAGGTGCTTGTTTGAGCATTGGTGTATTATTTTGTCTTTAGTTTCCAGCTTCTCTGATGGCTTTTGTTATGACACAGGGGCACCTTCTAATTCTTTGACAAGTTCAGTGGCTAAATTGTTTTATTGCTCATAACTCTTGCATGCACCATCTTGCTTCGGTAGTGTTATCATCTGGATTAAATCAGTATGCTTCATGTAAAAGCAACCAGGATTGTTCAGTTTTAGGCAGTAGTATTTTTGTTAGGTCAGGCACTGAGCTGACTCAGCTGTAGCTTACATTGGCTTTTGCTTCTCTTTAAAGAGCTGTGCAGATGCCATGGCAACTGACCCAGGCTAAGAGAGGCAGGCTGGGCATCACTAAATGAGGCTTTGAGCTTTTTAGTGCAGTTAACTGTAGAATAACCTGACCTCCATATAAGTATCAATCAAGCTTTTATAGTTTTGTTGTTGTTTTTTCATTAAGGAAATAGGTTTTGTATAATTTCTGGCCTGAGGCAAAACAGTCCTGGCATTTGCAAAGGCTCTAAAAATTTGACTAGTTCCTACCACTTCAGCAAACCGAGCATAAAGGATACAAAATATATCAGGAGTTAGTCTTTCTCTGGTATTCATTTAGGAAAGATACAGTTCATAATAAAAATTCTGAGTCCTTGCATTTACCAAGAATAGATCTAAGACCTGCAACAGTCCACAAGAGACATCAGCAAGAAAGGAGGCAGGAAGGCCAAAGATGGCACACAGTTATTTTTTCATGCTGTGTGATCTAGAGCTAGGAGCAACATTGTAAAAGAGAGATCTGTAAACGGCAACACCTGCCGGCTTCTGTCTAGATCGAAATTGCGCTGGAAACTATTGTAAAAACTATCAGTAAAAATGTCTCTCTTGGAGGTGCAAAATCCTGAATTCTGGCGTGTTTTTACTGGGCAGGTTTTAATCTCTATTTTGGGGGAACAAAATTAAGTCATGATGCAGCCATTTCAGACAGGTGGCTGCCTCCTGACATAGAGCACTGAGTAAAATACCATATTGCTTAGATAAGGACTTTTTTTAATGTAAATTTTGCCCCACATTTTCTCCTAAGAAAATTTTCTTCCCTTTTTCTCTCCCTTTCATTTTTTTAACAGCTGAAGGTGTGTCATGTACCTTAATATAGGGTTGAAATCTTAATCCCAGTTTATGAGGTCTATGAAACTGATATACATTGTGCAATGTGGGAATAAATCCCAGGTGACTGCTAGGCAAGCCTGGTCTCTCTAGGTATCAAGTGCTTGTCTCCTACAAGCACGTGTGTGATCTGGGTGTTTTCCAGTGTATACAGTGTGTTCTGTGTTACAATTTAATGAGACAAAGACATGTGGAATGTGCATACTTACTCAGTTCAAATGATAGTATTTCCTAGCCCACATCACCACGAAAGGCTCACAGCTGTTCAGGCTTATTCTGATTAATAATAGCTTTCAAAGAAAAATTAACCATAAAAAATAGATATCAAAATGTAATTAGAGGCAAACAGTAATCTTTCTGTCTTAATTACACACTTTAATTGTCCTTACTTCAGAGAGAGAACTCCTGTGAGAATTTTGTCCACTTGATTGTTTTAGGGGAAAAATGAAAAACCTGTATTTTTTTGTCCATTTCCCCCTTGTGTGGTTTCTTCCTCTATTATAAAGGCTATCAGGCTCATGTTGTTTTGATTTCATTGTCTGGGAACATGTTAGCTGTGTTATGGAAGTGACAAAGAGATATTGAGGGGTTTCTGAAATCTTATGGAAGAATTAGGGAAAGTTTTAAGAGAGCATGTTTTGTATCACTATAGAAGCTAGTGATTTATCATTTTCAGGGGAAATTGTTTGGGAAGTATGTGAAACTGGTTTTATGGATTAGGCTGTATTACTTTATTTTAAACTTTGTGGATTGTACATGTTTCTGAGCTAGATCTACCCTCTCTCTTTTCTTCTCACCCTTCATATGCCCTTTCCAGGACATGTTTCTTTAGTGTTTGTTCTGCCCTTTGTTAGATTGTCCATATTCTGAAAAAAAAATTTCTGTTTTTCCCCTTTTCCTTTTCTTCACTGTTATCTTCTCTTTCCTTTCCTCTAACAAACTATTCAATCCTGTGGGTTTTCTAGCACAGACTATTGTGGGTTGTCGCAAACCGAGATAGCCCTGTTTCGCTTTACATTTCCCACGTGTTCCAGTAAAGGAGCCCAGTCAGGAGTTTTGGGTGCAAGCCTGGAAGAATGAACAAGACCACCACTGGGTCAGACTCTGATACCTTTTTTAGACCCTAACTCCACACAGAGCCTCTAGAGTAGCTCTGAAGCACAACACTACTTCAGATAACAGTAGCAACAGCCTGATTGTGCGCCCGCTAATATCTTAAGAAACCCCAGTGTTTTCAGCATAATTCATCCAGGAATTTGGCTTCACTTTTTCTTTTCTTTTCAAGGTACATAGTTGACCTTAAATGCCAGACTACGAAATAAATTACAGAAAATGTGATGTTTTTCTAAGAAATTAATCCAGTGTAGCCATAGAATGTGCCTTTTCAGTCTGGATTCTCTCACCCTGGGATTTTCTTATATGTGTAAGTATTACTGGAAGGAGTGAAAAGAAGCGACCTTTGAAAGTCCTTTTTTATGGGAAACAAAAGTTAGGCAAGACTATTTTTGTGAGAGAGCTTCTTTAAGACAGCCTTCAGTGAGGTGGGAAAGCATCTGTCTGAAAATCACTTCCTTTGCCAAATTTTGTTTCTCCTCCTCAAAATTTCAGTAAAGGCAGGCTGGGAAATCCGTGGGCAGTTGTTACCAGCAGTTGTTTTGCTTCATTTCCTGTCCAAAAAATTCATCAATTTTAGCCTAGTTTCCTGCCTTCAGACACATTTTGAGATATAAGTTAAGATAACGAACATTGCTGTGCACTTAGCCAGGTATTTAAAATTGTTCTTGTACTTGGGCATGCAACAGGATTCCCTCTTGATCTCTCCAACCATTAGCTTCTGTCCTGAAGACTCACTATGAAGAGAAGAAACATTTTTACGTCATAGCCTGATTTTGTGGGGCAGTATCACAAGATGGTGGAAAACAAAAACATGGCCGTGGAGAAAAATAGTCAGGCTTCCTTGTAGGGTTCAGGTTTTTTTCCTTTTTTTGTTTGTAGTTGTGAAGGATTAATCACTCTTTTGTAAGGCCTATCATGCACACTTGTGCTAGAGAGTCTGGGACCTTGGTCTTTTAACTTGTGCTAATACAGGGTATGCATGAGAAAACAGAATTATTTTTTTTAACATAGCAACCTACTGGTTACAAAAGCAGGAAGGGTTTAAGAAAAAAAAAAAAGGAAAAATAAAGGAAAAATATTTGAACAAAACCAGTAAGACTTCTGGTGTCCTCTCTCAGCAATATGGGGAGCTGAAGTGAGCCTGCCTCTGTCCCCCACCAAGCTGCAGACCACTGGCCTTACTTGGCAGCTCAGCAGCCACTCACCATCACTGAGAATCTCCCCCATTTGCCAGGTGGCCAGCAGTCAGTCAGCCCTGCCTGAGGAATGGCTCAACTGTGTCTCTTTGCAAGGTTTGATAACTGGGACATTTTGTGAGAGAAATGAGAACCAAGAGTGCAAGCATTTACAAAGCAGCTGAAATCCCTTCTCTGTAGTACTTTCCCAGGCTTTCCCTGCCTCACAGCTCTCCTACATCAGTTCCCTTTCCTCCATCTCCATTTTCTCAGGTACTTGGGTACCCACCATAAGGACAATTGTTCAAAAAAATTCTTCCTGTGTTTTTATCACTACATAGTACAGGGCCAGAAATAAGTCTCTACTGGAGAAGAAAGACTCCCCCTTAACTGTTTTTTAACCCTTTCCTTAACTATGGTTTTAAAGCATAGAGGACATATAAGGAACCGGATTCAAAACTCTTTGAAGGATAAAGAATGCAACTTTGCTGCAAAAAAGCATCTGAAATACCTCAGTTCCAAATACAGTGATTAAAAATCAACAATTTTTTTTTCAGTTTTTTTAATCCACTCTAACACCAGAGTTTGGCAATATGTTTCTGAAGGAACTTCTATGTCATTGATCATTGAGTCAAAATATTTTCTGTGACAGGTCACAAAATGGTTTTGCAGCATTTCCACACAGCTGGAGAAATAATCATACAAGCAAAAGAGCAGCAGCTGTAAGATTTCAAAGACTTACCAAGAAAGGAATTCTGGAAATGTAACAAACATTTTAAAGTCCCCATCATCTGTCTGATCTCCCAATCTCTCTTTCTCTCTCTCTCTTGCCTACACATGCCTTAAACACCAAGTAAAAGAAATCACTGATATGGTATGGTTCTGTTTTCAAATGTATATTATCTGATATTTGTGAAAGATCTATCCATAAATAAAAGTAGGACTCTTTGTCTTAGGGGTTGGATGTCTCAGCTGACTAACTTTCAGCCCACCAACCAACTGAACATACAGCTTGCCTTTTTTCAGCATACTCTGAAGTCACACAGAGGATGCTGTTTATGTGCGCTGTGAAAGGAGCAGTTTTATAAGCAGCAAACACTGATTATCCTGGAACTGCAAGTTTAAAGAATATGGAAGAACTGCAGGAAGAGAAAATGAAGTAGTAGGCAAGTGCAATCAGCATAGTGGTTTTAAGAGCAATTTTTTCAGGTTGGTCTCTGTCTTGGGTAATAGTTTGAATTTGTGCAGATTTTCTTGAACCACTGCAATCTAGAGCATTTTTCCTGACACAAAAGGGACACTATTTTCAGGTTGCAAATCTTCAGCTAAAGCAAGATAAGAGTTTATTGAGTGTTCTTGAACACTGTTATAAGTACTTCACACGCATCCTCTCAGCAATAGTTTAATGTAGAGAAACACTGATTAGCATATATGTTGTTGTTCTTAAACCTTTCTCTTACTTCTTCGATTCACCAAAGATTTGCACTGTGGGTGCTCAGCTTACCGTCTTCTGTAGGTACAATCTCTGTGGCCACCTATAACAATAAATTCCTCTTCATCTCAATAGCAGCAAGAATGTGTGTTAGGCAGAAGCAAAGAACAGCAAGCAAGCATTCAGAAAGCAGGAACACTGAGCAGATGGCAGTCTCAGATTTAGAATCTGAGAATCCACTGGTTTCATCAACATCATATAAATAGCTAATTGCATCTAGTAGTGACTTTGTCATACCTAAGTATCAGGCCTCAACAATGAAGGATGTATTCTGGAAGGACTTAGCACTGTGCAGGGACAGATTCTTGGAGCTTAGTCCCTTTTGGCCATTTCGATCACATACTGTCCAAGATTCCCACTGTTCTTATGGATGCTAAAGTGGATTTTGTTTTATTCAGTTCTGAAGGCTTCTTTTTGGTTTCTACATGGGTACTGGGGCTTTTGAAAGTCTGGTTGTTTAATTGAGAAGTTCAGCCATTAAGAAAGGCAAGTTTGTACTTCAGTGTTTTGCATGCATATTCATGCGGGGCAGAAGTGTGGGAAAAAATCTCTGTTAGCCAGCACAGCCTATTAAACACCTACCAACAACAGGGAAAGCATAGCTAAGCCAAAGAAAAGGGTGTCTTAAATATTTTGTGTCACGAGGAGTCATACAGAAGGTCTCCACTAGGAGGCTCTGCCAATTAAATCACCTTAGCCCAACTCCTCTGGTTCAGTTCAGCCTTGCAGGTGAGCTCCTACCAGGAGATGAGGGTTGGCACCTTTGGCTAAGTGTTCAGAGTACATGTCATGGCTAAGGATTTTGCTAAGATGTTCACTAAATACCTAGAAGGGAATTCTGCCTTAATATGAGTTACCTCACCGTTACTGCAAAGTGTGTCCACCCAAGCTTGCCTTGTCTTGTTTGTCTTCCCATACGCTCACTATTGTGCAATCCAACCACCCTCACTTCTACCATGTCAAAATGCCTACTAGTATCTATCTAGATGAAGAACAGTCAGATCAGACTGAATCCCTGCAAGATTGAAGTGTGTCTGGCCGGAAGGGGAAACACTTTGAGAAGTTGGTCAAAACACTGTCACCACCCTTCCCCGAAGATATATGGCCCTTATTCATCAAAGTTAGGGCTAACTCCTCACGAGACTTCAATGATCAAATTTACAGCAATTTCCAGAAATGCTTTCTCTCACCTTCAGTTCACTTGGAAACTCTGTAATTTCCTTACAGCTCGGCATCTTGCCCCAGTGATTCATGCAGTTGTCACCTCCAGCCTGAACTCCTATAATGGGGGTGGAATCTAAAACCTATGAATAGTTTTAGAAGGTGACTGCTGACTTTTTCCATAGTATAAGGTGCTTTTAGCACAGTATGTCTAAACTCAAGCCCCTGAGCAAGCTTCCACTTTCTTTCAGTACCTGTTTACTGACTTTGTCATTATTTTCAAAGAAACTGAAGAAATGTCAGGGACAGCTGCATACCTCTGATGTGCTTTAGATCAGGAGGTTTGGGAAAAAATGTGTGAGAACTAATCACATTATGAATCTGATTTTGCTTTGCTGTGTCTGCACCTCTTGCCAAGGTAATTATGCTATGGAATGCTCTGCTGGATTGTGATAATCTTCATGCAATATTGCAGTTTTCCCTATGTGATTGGGTGGGGGGGTGTGGAGGGGGTGGAGGAGAGGTAGTTTTATGACCATATATGACACAATTCAACATCTGTTTTTATTCCATAATCCCTTCCTCCTTTCTCCCAGCTTTCTCACACCAAAAAACACTTAATGACCGTTGATCTCAGAGAGCATATGCAAGGCATCCCATCCAGGCAAACAAGGACTTTGCTATTGCTCTTAATGTCCTGTGGAAGGTACTTAGACACTACCTTGTTCTGTTTAGGATTCAAACCTTAGTAGATTATTTTTTCATTTTTCAGACTCTTTCCAGCTGCTGTTACTTTTATTTCAAGGGAGGCCATAAAGATTTTCAAGTACTCAGAGTTTTAAAATAATTTGAACTCTGAAGTTCTATGAGTGAGACCTCCTGGGGGCAAAAGCCAATTCCTGTGGTTTATTCACTTGGCTATATGTGGAATAGTTTATTTCAAAATGCTTAAATATTAGGACGATCTTTGCTGCTTCAAACTCTATTTGAGGTTGTTAAGATATTGTGTTTCTGATGTGATAACAAAAACGTTGGAATTAGTCAAGTAAAGGCAACTGTTTCTTTTAGAATTAAAACACAGGAGGGTGGAAGGAGGTATTATTCAGAGCTTACTTCTAAAACAGTGAAATAGTTTAATATTTAGGGTTATTTGGACAAGTGACTAAATTTAAGGGAGTACAGGTCAAACCACTGAAGAGAGGGTGGTTTTCATATGATACTAAAGAATGTGAATAAGAGTAAACTAAACTGAAAGGAATACTCCATCAAAATGCATGTTTCTCTTTGGAAGAGCAGGACCGTAACGGCTGACGCAGAAGGCTTAGATGGAAATGAGGATATGCAGACTGTTACTGCACTGAGGCCAAGACTTCAAAATGCATGCAGGAGTATTTAAATAGCACAGTAAAAATGCCTTTGGTCTTCAAAGTATAAATCACCCTTGAGTCAGTATTCCAGTCACAAGCAAAAGTCGTGGGCAAACTGGCTTGCCTCCATCCTTTTTCGCTTTAGAATATCTTATAGATCTGTGAAGCCCATGGTCAAAAGTTTTGTCTGGCTGTATGGACCAGGCTCAGATTTTGGATATGTGCTTGATCCTAACTTGTGAAGCACCAGCTGGGAAACAGGGGGCTGCTTTGAATTGAACTGAGCAATAGACCTGACTGGAATTCATATGACACAGAGCCAGCTGTAAATTTGCAGCTAACACAGATTTCTATGGAGAGGAAGATTATAAATTCCTTTACACCCATCAGAGCTTGTTGCCTTGGTTGTTTATACAGCAAGAGAGCAGTTGTGTGTCTGTAAAGCTCTCCCCCAGTTTCCCTTTCCATCATCATTCTGTCTGCATTCATTAGTGGCTAAGGGACATACATAGGCAAAACAAAGCTTTTGGGACAGCTTCACAGCCTAAAATCAACTTATGATGCACGTAACTTGTTCACAAAGTAGATAAAGTAAAGGCTCGTAGAAAATACACATTTATGTATGATTGGCAATGTTTTGGGAGTAGGGCCTGGTTTTTGGTGCTGTGCGTTCAGTGATTTATACAACCAGGTGGCAATTGCCAACTGCATTTCCATGATACCACAATGTACACTCACTGTATCAATTTAAATTTAAAGATTGATCTTTTTAGTTCCCTTCCAGCCTGGGCTATTCCCTGATTCTATTATAAAGTTAATGATTTGTTTTACATCGTATGTGTCACAACTGAAAGAAAAAGAGTTCCAAACTGCCATTGTTGTAGAAAAACTGGATAGGTGGGCAGGCATATCCAGCACAAACGTTACCTGTGGGAGCCATTCAGGGAAAGACCTGTATTCCCATTCACAGTAATTATTGCTGAGGAATATGGGCAGCCCAGAGAGTTTAGACAAGGCATTTGGTGTGGAGTTAATTAACAGAATCTCCACTAATACTTCAGCATATATTTCTACATCCCTGCCAGACTGAAGTTGAGACTGAAGGCAGGCCCCGTGAGACTGAAGCCATGGCTCTTTTTTCCTGCCACACATAGAGAAATTTCTACAAGAAGTCCAGATCTATACAAGTAAAAAGAGCCTGGTATAAATGGCAGAGAAGCTCAGGGAGGAAGAAAGATTAATCCAAAACAAGAAAGCTGAAGTACCTCACTTTCCTAATAACCACAGATCAGAGAAGTGCTCTGCTCTGAGCCCACAGCCAGTGAGAAGAAGCTGGAGCTAGGCAGATAGAACTGCTCCCCACGCTTTTCCTACTATTCTAACACTCTTTCAGAGATCCCTGGAATATATGGCTAGAAAGGAGTATTAGTTGATTTAGTCTGACCCACATTTTTTTTGTTCAGACTGACTCCAGTAACTTGTGTGTAGTTGCAACTTCTGTCTTCTCAATCTGAAGACATGGAGAAATACAGAATCCAGCACTGCCTGCAACAGCTCATCCAATGATTGGTCATCCTCACAGGTTTTAAAAGTATCTGATTTCAAAGACATCTCTTTTAAGCTTCTGATCATAAGTTATGTATGATTTTTTCCTGTTATTTTTTCCAGATGAGGGTAATTAATGGAGACTTGCCAGTCTTATTCAAAATGGCCCTCTCCTACTTGAGAAGGTGACTTCCCACTCTGAATTAATCTACAACACAACCCAGAAATAAAGCTATCTAATAGTGTCCATGGAGATTATTTTAACTCCAAATAATTATTTTTAGTTTTATATTTTGCTTAGTACAGAAGACTCTCCCCCACAACCTTCCTACTGACATTGCTACAATACAGCTAATGTATGACCATGGACATGTCATTCTGTACCTCACCATTCATCCAGCCTTGTAAGACTATAAACCTTTGAGGCAATATCTGTACTTGCATTGTACTTACATTTATTTTTGCACAATAGTTAGCACCAATGTCCTGATCTAATGTTTATGTTTTTGTAAGTGAACCCTAATAACTGATGAGAAAGCTCTGATGAGAACAAGGAAAAACCACTGTTCTTCAGTCTCTGTAGATGGGAATATACAGTCATCCCAATGCTTTATAACCTCTTCGAATCCAGCCACTGGTCATACTTTTCGCTTATATGTGATCACTTTTCTTGGGTGTGGAAAACACCAAGAAGAAAAATAACGTATGAAAACAAGTTAATGTGGCAAGTTGCTTACAGTTACCTATTGCATTCTTTCCATCTCCAGCTGCTCTGATTAACCTTTTGAACCCTGCCACAAAAGTTTCTGTGTTCTTTATAACAAGATAGTAATAACAGCCACCATAGTTACTGCCAGTGCTTCTAAACCCCAAAAAGTTACTTTAAAAATACGTTGCATATTTTCATTAATGAGAAAGTTGCATTATTTTGAAATTTTTATTATTATTCAAATCTGGAGATTCTTCAGGGCAGTCTGAAATTAAGCTTTGGTGGTTTTAATAGTTATTCCTCAATTCCATCTTTTTAGGTGCAAAATGGAATGTGTTGGGGAAAAGGAAGTGGCAGTAAAATCAGAAAGATAAACCCAGAAAATCCTTAATACTTTAAAAATATTTTAATGGAAAATGCATAGAGAATGAAATACCATTCCCTTTCAAAGCATACAGAATATGTATTTCCTTAAATAACCTAAAAAGCCTTCACCAAATCTCAATCCTTTCTGATGCCATGGATAAGAGGAGCTTCTGGGGCATACAAGACTAAGTGGGCTGATCCAACAGATGTTCTTAGAGAAATCATAAAGGATGTTTCTTGTGTAACTTCCTCAGATCAGGGGAACCTGCTATATTTGCTGCTTCCCTGTTTTCCTTTCTTTGTGAAACAGCAAGACAAAAGAGTCATTTCTCAGGGGCGTCACAACAAATGAATTCATGGATCCAGTGGCTGCAGTGCACAGTGAAGGAAAAAACATTCCTGATCAGCTGAGCAATATTAATTGCTTACAGTCCCAGTATGAGAGTTATTGCTACTTCAGTAGTTTAGGATCACAGACATTAGAAAATATAAAATCACCCAGAGTAAATAACAGTAAAATAGTTACAGTCTCTGAGAAAAGGCTTAGGATTTTGCTTTAGTATTAAAAGCAGCACCTTGCTAGTTGAGCTAAACAAACACTAATGTCTTTGCCCTTTTGAGAAAGGTTCACACTGAATCATGATTGTCCAATATAGATTGGCACCAGCAAAGATAAACAAATCCACATACCTATATCCTAATACACTGATTTAATTTATTTGGTTCTGATTACAACTCAAGAATGTGTGAGAAAGGCATGGTTTGTTCTATGAAGGAGGCCAAACATCTTTGAATTTGACTGCCCAAATTTTATTCTTTGCCACAGCTCAGAAGGAGACCTCATTCCCTGTGGAATTAACTATGCTAACCAAGTTGCAAAAGAGCTTGAGCTTGAACAATAACCTCATTACAAATACCATTCAGTTTTAAACAACACATTTGTGCAACACTCCATCTGAACAAGTCATATGTATACAGCACTTCTCCTCCAAAGCAAGGCCAGAAGGCACTGTTGCAAAAACTCTTGCTAACTCTGCTGATCTGCGTGTGTAAACCGGTAGTCCTTGAAGAACTGGTGAGCCATTCTTTCTAGCTCTCACTGCTAAAAACCACTTTCCTGGCTTTAATCTCCCTGCGAAACCATTGTAGGTAAGTCTGCTGCCACAGCAATCAAACAAAATATTGTTCACTGCCAAGACATGCTGCAAATGAATTCTCAGCACGTAACTCTCCAAGAACATCTTTCCACCCAGTTAAAAAGGGGTGGGACTTTTTCTCTCGTTTCCCTTGGCATTTTCTCCAACAGCTCTCTCCCTAATTAAAACAATTCCATTGCAGATTATTTTGCCTGAACTTACTGAAAAAAAAAAATTATACATACTAAGCACATTTGGAAGGCACTGTACAGGAAAGCAAAGACATATGATGTAAAAGGCAGGACAAGGTGCGGTTTGTGAAAGAGAAAATGAGCTATACATCAGCTTGTTCCCAAATACACAGCAGCTCACAGAACTTTACAATCTGCTTTTTTTTTGCTTTCAATTTTAAGATAGGAAAATATTTTTCCATTAATTGTCTGCATACCCATATTGAAGTATTGCCATCAGTTTGAACAGTCTTTTTGTAGTAGATGTGGAGACAGTAACTCTCCTAAAAAAAGCAGTGTACAACTGAAGGGCAAGCTTCATTGACTGGAAGAGGCTCACCTCTCTCTCTGCCCTGTGGTACTGGGGGTTGTTCTGCAGAGGTTGCCCACAAGACTGTTCTGATGGCTCTGGAAAGGGTTCGCTGCTGCTTCTCTTGAGGCAGTCATGGTTTCTTATGGAATTAAATTCTTCCCTTATTTAAGGACTACATCATCTAGGCAATAAACATACTGGTCTATACATAATGTCCTATAGTATGAGTTTATGAAAGTCAGATTCTGCTTGACTAAACCAATCTCCTTCTATGACAAGGTGTAGTCTTCGTTGGGTAAAGAAACTGGCTGGATGGCTGGGCCCAAAGAGTTGTGGTGAATGGAGTTAAATCCTGTTGGAGGCTGGTCACAAGTGGTGTTCCCAGCACTCAGTACTGGGGCCACTTCTCTTTAATATATTTATTAGTGATCTGATAAATCAGGGGGGATTGAGTGCACCCTCAGTAAGTTTGCAGACGACAGTGAGTTGGGAGGGAGTGTTGATCTGCTTGAGAGTAGGAAGGCTCTGCAGAGAGAGATTGATGAGACAAGGCCAGTTGCATGAGGTTCAACAAGGCCAAGTACCAGGTCCTGCACTTGGGTCACAACAACCCCATGCACCACAGCACACCTGGTGAAGAGTAGCTGGAAAGCTGCCCAGCAGAAAGGGACCTGGGAGTGTTGGTCAACAGCCAGCTGAATATGAGCCAGCAGTGTGCCAAGGTGGCCAAGAAGGCCAACAGCATCCTGGCTTGTGTCAGAAATCGTGTGGCCAGCTGGACTAGGAAAGTGATTGTCCTCGTGTATTGAGCACTGGTGAGGCTGCACCTCAAATACTATGTTCAGTTTTGGGCCCCTCACTACAACACAGACATTGAGCTGCTGTAGTATGTCCAAATAAGGGCAACAAAGCTAGTGAAGGGTCTAGAGCACAAATCTTATGACAAGTGGCTGAGGGAACTGGGGTTGTTTAGCCTGGAGAAAAGGAGGCTGAGGGGAGACCTTATCACTCTTTACAACTACCTGAAAGGAGGTCGTAGCAAGGCGAGGGTTGGTCTCTTCTCCCAAGTGACAAGTGATAGGACAAGAGGAAATGACCGCAAGTTGCACCAGGGGAAGCTTAAATTAGATATTAGGAAAAATTTCTTCACTGAAAGGGTTTTCAAGCATTGGAACAGGCTGTCCAGGGATGTGGATATGTCACCGTGCCTGGAGGTATTTAAAAGACCTGTAGATGTGGTGCTTAGGGCCACAGTTTAGTGGTGGACTTTGCACTGTTATGTTAACAGTGGGACTCAGTCTTAAAGGTCTTTTCTAACCTAAATTATTCCATGATTTTATGATAAATTTATGTCATAAATATTTACATCATGTGCATATACTGTAATAATGCTGTTTTCTGGGTAAGAGCCTGAAATATTTCACTATGGCACAGTGCTAGGGAACTTGAAAAGCTGATAGTTGAAAAGAATTAAAAATATGTATTTGATAACAAAGGACTTCACTTCAGCTGAGTACTTCTCTGCTCACTTCCCAGTTGCTGGAAAGTGTCCCATGTAGTTATGTGAGCCTCACAGCACTGTTTTATTGTAGGGCTGACCCCTTCAAAAATGCTCCATGCCCCTTTCATAGATGTGAAAGTATTGTAAGAGTCTCATTTTCCAGCAACATGGACACTTAGCTTGTTCCTTTTAAAACCTTTTTTTGTGTGTTGAAATCTTAAATCTCTTGCCTGTTTTCACATGGTAAGAGCAGTAACAGAACTGAGACGTGACCATAAATAACCACATTAATTTATTCTTCTTTCCCTCTTTACACAGCCCAGCCTACATGCACAGTAGCTTGACAGGTGCTGCTGCAACAAGTCTGGTTTGATCTCTAAAGTCTGAGACAGTCTTTTTGCTCTTGCTGCTTTTCTAAGCACTTAAAAAACAGCTGTCATTATCGGGCCTCTGAAATGAAATTCAGATACATGAAGATTTCTTTCATCCAACACAATGAAGTTTCACACAGACTTGGAACAGAAACCACTGGTGTGTCTCAGAGGCTGACAGCAGCTCAGGAGCATGGTACAGCATTGTGGAGGAGTGCTAGGTTAGTAACCAGAGGTTGCTGAGACTGCTTAACAGTAACCACAGCCACCCCCTGCTACTGATAGTGTTGCTTTCTACATGGCGACTGTTTATACAAATAATCTTTATCACACTTTTACCAGGAAACTGCTTAACACGTATCTGAAGCTGAGCGTGTTCAAGTTGAGCTCATTTCATTTCAAGCCAACTGCTGCTTTTGTGCTGCTCAGTGAGCACAACCCATTCAATTTTAATTTTGTCACAAACAAGCAAACAAAAATAACTAATAACATATGCTTTAGACTCTTTTTCCTAGAGCAAGATGTTTTCCAAAAACTCTTTCCAACATAAAGCTAGGAGCAAAAGCTGTTCTAAAAACTCCCAAATGAGCCTGGAGAGTGCTGTGCTCCACATACATTCCTGTTGTCTCCTTTGGACAACCAGTGTTCTGAGCCATTCAGCATACCATCAGCTCTCCCTTGAGTCACACCTTGGTTTTATACAATGGCAGAAACATAAAAATCATGGCCTTGGAATGGCTTGGGAGACCACTCTCATCTGCTGTCCTAGCTCAGCACTAAATCTGTTAAGAGGAAACAACCGACCACCCCTGAAGCAACTAGTAGAATGTATGAGGTCAAACCAAACAAGGACCCTTTTTGGACTTGTTTCTTGAGTTAATACTAAATAGAAAACCTATGTGTCTAATTAAATAAAATGTGATCACAAAATGGAGATTTCTGCAGACATAAAGTGTCTGATTGGCAACAAAATGCTAAGCATGCAGGAAAATTCCTGAAAATTCCAGTTAGGATTGATTTTCTTACCTATATGACCTAAATGCCTTTTTAAAATCAGTGCCAAGAAAGCAAGACTCTTCTGACTTCAATGGGACAAAGCTCTGGCCTTAAATTTTCTACATGTAGAGTTTTCAAAAATACCTAGAAATGGAGCTAAACTAGAACTACAACTGCAGGCCCTAAAGTTTTGAGGAAGTTTTGGTTGGAAGAGAAGCTTTGCAGCTGGGCTTTGATCTGAATGGCACAAGCCATTCTTCAGCCAATGCTGAAGAAAATTGTGTTTGGATCCAAATTCAGACTTCACAACTTGGGGCCCATCTCCTAAAATGGTATAGATGAAGGCTAGAAATGGCTGCCTGCTGTAAAAGGAGGCAGAAATGCCCCCACCAGCTGTGTACTCTGAACAGCCTAGCTGCCTGTGTACAATAATATCAACGCAGCAGGGAAGCCCACAAGGAAGTCTGTGGTAAACTGGTTTGCAAAAGCTGAAAGCGATGTGCATTCTTTGTAGCACAATAGCAGAAGGTTATTCTGTGGCTGCTGCAAAACAACGTCTAATTCCTGTCTGGGGCTGCAAATGCAGCCTTTGCAAAATATACACTAGGCTTTGAAACCAAATTTCACACTGGTTCCTGCTTATCACATGCTGGCTTACACACTCTCCCAGCACCTGACAGCTCTCGGTTGTCACCACTTCTTTCACACCTGGAAGGTCACGTTGCCAGTCTATGTTTGGCACCAAGTTACAAGTAGTAAGTGCTGATGTTCATATGCCCCAGATGAATAGCATTTGATACTGCAGATATCTTCTTAAGAGACATCACCATGAACACTGAGAAGAGAATGATGTTTGCACCTGAAAGGCCATGTAGAAGAAAACATACTAGAGTTATGAAGTACATATAACATTTCTGGTACTTTCCACCCGGGAAGCAAAGTCTGCCCTATATACAGTAATAGATAAGTCTCATCCACACTCTGGGGTAGTAATTATTACTTCCATGTTACACATGAGAAAATGTTCCACAGAGGTATGAGTTATCCCCCATCTTGTCCCTTCATGTACCACACATAAAAGTCAACAACAGAAATAAGAATGTATGTACATCCTTGTCTAAAAGTCCACTCCATCCTTTAAACAAAGGGAGTAATTTTTTTAGGTCATAATGATCACTCATGAGAAAAGAGATTTACCCGTCCTTCCCAGGGGTCTCTTTCTCCACCATGCATTTCAGCATGGATCTTCAAGCACTTCACAGGGAGTAGTGTGTCTCATTTGGTTTCCTCTGATTCTTAGAAAGCTCACATGGCTCCGTGGAGAGAGAAGCAGGCTGTCAGTATGAATAGTGCAACCGTGATAATTTGTAGCTTGAGTGGCTTATTACAATGCAAAAAAATAGTGTTTTGCAAAAATTAGCAGGAGAAGAAAATATTCAGGTCCCTCTAGCTGTTACCTCCAACCGTTGTCTGCAGTGGAAGATTATAAAAGTAGTTATGCTTATGGCTACTTGCAGGTCAGTGCAGTGAAGGTCTACATTTCCATGTAGAACAGGCAAATTGGTACCTTGCTCCCACCAGCATCACCATGAGCCGCCTCCCTTCTGGTTGCAAGTGAAGCCCCTTCAAAAGCATGGCTTCTTTTGTGATGAGGTGGGTGGACAGTAAGTAGAAAACAGGAAAGCAACTGAGCTTGGCTCTATGCTTCAGCTGTATCATGCAATACAACTACAGTTGGTACCATTTGTCATGGCACGTGGAAGGAATTGTGACTTTCAGGGGATGTTCTGCATGACTGAAGATTTTCAGAGCCTGTGTGCTAAATGATTGAGCTGGCAAAAATATCTGGCTTGGTATGGGAAAGGGAAGGAACAATACTTGAGCTGTCTGTAAATTCAGTTTTTGCCAGATTCATACTATTCTCACCAACACCCAAGAGAATGAACATCAAAACTAATCACTAAGCAGCAGGTAAATAACCAAGTTCTTAAAGAGTCCAAGACTGCACTTACTCCACATTTTTCTGTGTAGAAAGTCAGAGTCGAAAAGCCTTTTGTCAATGATTACATGACTGTGGCACCAGCAAACTTTAATCGCAGTACGAAAGGCAATTCACTGCTAAAAATCATGTTTACCTTTTAAATTCTCTTGCCCACTGCAGCTAAGGAATGAAATTAAACAATTACCTAATAGGTGTTTCAGATTGCTTTTTTTGCTGTTTTTTTAATTGGTTATAAGAAACTACATGAAATACCATGCAAAAGCTTCCACGAGAGCCACAGAGAGTGACTCCTACAGCATGGGCAGGGGCACATAGCTCAGCATTCCTTCAAGAGGCACAGCAACCCAAAGCTGGTATGTCAAACCCTGCCAGCTGGGGCTCCTGCCCAGCATGCTGGACCGTGGGCTAAGTGGACCGAGCAGGCAGTGGTCGCTGGCAGGAACTCAGAGAGGATACAAATAGCAGCAGGGAAACAGAGAGAGAGAACTCAGGAACTGGAAGGAGCAGGTGAGAGGATGCAGTGATGGCAGAGGGGAAGGCAGGACAGAAAGGAGTCATTCTGAGACTGAAATGTCCTACTACAGCTCAGTTATGGTAAAAATCCGCTGGTGTTTTAGCTTTCAGTTTAGTTCCATGGAAGACAGGTCTTCACTGCAGTCAGCATAGGCTCTGGTAACCTTGCTCTGAGTGTGTAAATTAGCTTAATATACCTTTGTCCCCTCTGGTCCTTGTGTTGAGCAAGTTTGGGTTTCAGTGCAGCATTCATAGAATCCTAGGCTCATAGAATGGTTTGGGTTGGAAGGGACCTTAAAGGTCATTTAGTTGCAACCCCTCTGCCATGCACAGTGACACCTCCCACTAGACCAGGTTGCTCAAAGCCCCATCCAGCTTGGCCTTGAATACTTCCAGCGATGGGGCATCCACAACTTCCCTGAGCAACCTGTTCCAGTGTCTCACCACCTTCACAGTAAAGAATTTCTTCCTAATATCTAATCTAAATCTAACCTTTTCTAATTTTAAGTCATTATTCCTTGTGCTATCACTCCCTGCCCTTGTAAAAAGTCCCTCCTCAGCTTTCCTGCAGACCCTTCAGGTACTGGAAGGTGCTCTAAGGTTTCCCTGGAGCCTTCTCTTCTCCAGGCTGAATAACTCCAACTCTCTCAGCCTGTCTTCATCATCTCCTGTCTTCACAGGAGAGGTGCTCCAGCCCTCTGATCATCTTCATCGCCCTCTCTAGACTCGCTCCAACAGCCCCATGTCCTTCTTGTGTTGGAGACTCCAGAACTGGACACAGTCCTCCAGGTGAAGTCTCATCTGAGCTAATGATTCAGTCTCTGGGAAGAGTGGAATAGCTGACAGCCAGGGAAGACTGTGGGACAGCACCGGAATCTATTCAGCCCTCTCATGAGTCAGTTCGTGTCCTTGCTGCAAATTATGCACATTTTTGCAGTGATAATAGGATCTGATATGCCACTAAGCTTCATGAGCAGATCAGAGAGGACTGAAAACAGGTTTTGCCCAGGTGGCCAAGCTCATTCTGCAATTCCAGCCCCAGTTTAGCTACACTCTGCAAGCATCACCCATGCATATATGATTGCACTGGTAGAAAAACTGGACCTCAGTCCCATGTTTTTTTCCAGGGGTTTAAGTATCAGCTTATCAGCTCATCTGAGAATAACTAGAATAAAATGTTGAGGGTGGTAATGGAATGGAAACCAGCCTGGGCTGGGATCCCATTGTGGTTAACAGGACAAATAAAAGAGCTGTAAAGTATATTATGCCACTCCCATTTCAGAATGTCCTTTATTCTGGGCTTTGGCTAGAAGACTCTATATGAAACCCAGAAGTCTTACCACTGAAAAAGAACTGAGTGTGGTTGTTGCTAGTTGTGAAGCTAACAGTCAGGAGTTTATCCTGAATTAAATGTTAGTGTCTGCACACAAACACACAAGCAGATACACGTCTGAAGAAGCAGCATGTTAAGTCTAACAGTATCATAGTTTGAAAAGAAGTAATTACAACTATGTTTAAAAAAGGATTTATGTTTACAATAGCAGTCTGTAATTGACAGCTGGAAGAAAAGTCAATGGGGATAGAATAAAATCCACAGAACAAATGAACTGAAAGAAAAGGAGGAAAGAGATATTAGAGAATAGGATAAATAAGGGAAAGGAACACAAAGAAAGGAGGGGGAAAAAAGGCAACAAAATGAAGAAAGACATACCAATTCAGAACAGCACGCCCATTAAAGGAAAAACATTGAAATCATACAAGAGTAACATCATGCAGACAGCTGTAAATTACTTTGTATTTGTGATGGATATTACAGAAGTTGATCTTCCAATCTTTTTTTTTTTGTCATGGTAAAAAATATCATTAAAGAAAGGTAGAGATGAAAACCAGCCTAATATTTATGGCAAGCAAATAATGCATCAAATAGCAAGTGCCATAAAAAGCTCTTCAGAAAATTCAGCTTTACTTCAAGAGGATCTCCTCACTCACTAATGCACATCATTACACTTTTCAGTACAACATGCCAGCCCATTGTCTGGCTGCCTTGTTTGCCTCACCATAAAGCCTACAAACCCCTCAATTTCCTAACAGGTTTTGTATTAGATGGGCAGCAGTCCCTCAGGACAGGAGTGCTCAAACTGCTGCATGATTCAGAGATCAAACCACAGCAGCACTGGACAAGATGTGTCCTTATCTACACTTCAAAGCATATGAAGATGCGACAAATACTCACACTCATCCTCATCAGTCTCAATTGCACCTCAATTTGTAGTAGGTAGGAGAATTACCAAATCACTTTCCCCAGCCATAGGTCACAAGAGGCACACAAATGTTTTTATAGACAGGGCAAAATCTAGCAAGAAATGTTATGGATCTTTGTGTACAAGGGAAGACTGACTTTAAACCTGAAATGCTCATTTGTTCCCTCACTGCAGTCAATAACTGGACATAGAACCTGCGGAATGGACACTCCAGAAATGCCAAATTGACAGAAAATGCACAGTGTTATTTCTCCATAGACAGTGGAGTAAATCATGCATCCTTTATTAACTGCAAAGATACATTAAGGACTATTTATAACACTTTAGTATTGTAAAATGGTAATAAAATAGGCATAAATTGTACTAAAGCTTTATCTGATAGCCACTGTATTGTTATAGTGATGCAGATAGCCTTGCATATCACTGAGGCTGTGGATTAACAACCTCTCCTTGCAGAAGTCTTTCATGCCCCCAAGGCTCGTCCCCATGCACAAGATGGAGTTGGAATCCTTTGCACCTGTTGAGAGTTTCAGGTGAGCAATATGCACTTTTCACTGGCCAGTATTAGACAGTTCCAGCCGAGAACTGAAACTATTGATGGTAGCCCGGCTAGTCTTGCCTGTGTTGTGAAGGGAAAAGCCTGCCCAACATTCAGGGATCATTGGGCTGCCCAGAGAGCATCTTCCAACTGGGGAGATGTCATACCAGCTGGAAGACATGGGTGACAGTGTGTGCACAGCCTGAGAATGGCTATTTGCAAGCCATAGTTAGCCCATTTGTTCCAGGGTCAGCTCTGTTGGAACAGTATCCAATTCCCAAGGCATTCTGGATCCTCCTGTACAGCAGTACAACTTCTGACCTCTAAAGCACAGTAGCCACCTCCTGTGACCACAGATCATAAAGTTGCCTTGCAGATAAAAATAATGGAACCATGCATTTCCTTCCTGAGAGGAACAGCTGTGCTATCACAAATAATTTTTTTTAAAGATCCTGGTCAAATGAGTCAGTTTAACATCATCAGTGTACTGCATTCCTGAATAACACAGGCATGATCTTCTCCTTGGTAGGGTGGGAGGATACTTTCCTTGGTTTTGGGGCTTTGCAGTTGGAGCATTGGGATTCTTTCAGATTAGATTTAGGGATATACTCTATCAGAGATTCACAACTCCCTTTTGTTCCAGTGGGAAAGATGAAACAGAAGGGCCTCTATGTTATGTTACTAAGGTTCTTTGATAGCTTCAAATATTTTCTGAGGCTTGGCAACCAATGTTCAAATTCTTTGTAATGAGGAGCCTAAAAAAACAAGCTTTGATAATAATAAATGCTACAAATTATGTGGTAATGGAGACAAGTTCCACTGGTAACCATGTTTTTGAGCAACTTAAATTATCTCCCAACTATATCTGTAATAATTTGTTTTCATGTCTTTTAAAAATGCCACTTCATCTAGACCCAGTTTTACTAGTTCTTTGTATGCGTAAATTAGTTAAGACAAAAGACAGGACATGTTTATGGAATCACAGAATCATAGAATAGCTTGGGTTGGAAGGAACCTTAAACACCATCTAGATCCAACCCCCTTCCCATTGGCAATGACACCTCCCACTAGATCAGGTTGCTCAAAGCCCCATCCAACCTGGTCTTGAACACTTCCAGGGATGAGGCATCCACAGCTTCCCTGGGTAACCTGTTCCAGTGTCTCACCACCCTCATAGTGAAGAATTTCCTCCTCATGTCCAAGGAAAAGGAATGGAAAGGAGGAGCAAAGAATGGAAAAGAGGGGCAAGCAAGGGCAAGGAAAAGCAAAGAAGGGCAATGAAGGGAAAGGAGGGGAAAGGAAAGAAGGAAAGTCAAGGAAGGTCAGGGGAGGGCAGGGTAGGGAAAGGAAAGGCAAGGAGGGGAAAGGAAGAGAAACAAATAGGCTCATTTACACCTGTTTCACAGGTGCAGAAACAAAGATGACTGAAGGGACCTGAGCAGTGCCACCAAGCAACAGGGGTAGGAAAAGGGACACAAGCAGCCACATCTCTCATGCATAAGGTTTTTCCTGAGCTCAGATACTGGTTTTGAGAAGTACAAGAAACTGAATAAAACAGTATAAAATTATTCAAGTATCTTTTGCTTTTGCAAAATTTGAATGGAGTTCTTCATGCAAAAAGTTGCGTGGTGAGATTAATGGTGCTTCCCCTTTCTGGCAGGGCCAGAAGCACTGCAGGAGTGATATCTCTTCTGACACTCATGTACTTCTGCTTTTACTGGCAGGGGTATTTATACATACACAGTAAACACAGAATAAGCCAATTCAGTGAAGCTTAAAAATGGTTGATTTGCATTATAGCTAAAAGTCAGAGATCATGTGAACAGCAGTTCCCTGAGAATCTAGTACTAATCTGAATAATATTTCTAAACGTTATTTTGCTAAGTATCATTCAGGAGATTTGTACAGAAAGTATTCCTAAGATAAATCTTGAAGATAACATTATTCTTGTTGCCTCTGATGTATGCAGGAGTTGATAACAAGCTGATTGCCTTCTTCTGATGGATGATTACACACAGCAGATGTTTTAATTTGATTATATCTGTGAGATAAGCATAATGCTGTGTTAAGTCTAAACATTTTTTATGAGTCTTTCAAAACATTTTGCAATGAATGTAACCTCTTGTAAATGTCCTTGCTTGAGGCTGCGTTTGTTCTCATAATGGTGCAAATTATTAGCAACAAGTTGAAACCAGTGATTATGCAAAAGAAGAAAACTGCATTTAACGGTAGCTATAATTCTGAGCTCTATGATAACCCGATTAAGAGAGAAATATGATGCAAGCAGTGATACAAGGCAGAATAGTTTAACACTACTCCAAAGAGCACTATGTCTTCTTTAGCAAGTGATGCCCAAGGTAGGAAGACTTTTTATCAAGAACCTTAAAAGGCCAATACTCCATGCCAAGCACCCTCGATTTGAAAATTAGAAGGCAAATATCAGCGTTGTGAGCAGAGCATTGCAGGGAATAGGAGTTTTGGGTTGCAAATAATGCAGGGCTACATCATTTTTCTTTGAGTTTGAAATGAAATGCTAAAATTTCCCAGAAAATAAACTACTTCCTTCACTGCAGTGAAATCAAAGTGTTGCATGTTGCTCCCATGTTTTGTTTTTATATGTAATATGGAGGGAACACCAAAAAAATATTCAAGACTAATTGGCTGCTTCAAAACAAAAACTAATCTGTATCATATCAGAAATATCAAAATGGGACATGTCGACTTGTCAAAACAGATTTCCCATTTTTCTTCCTAAAATAGTTATGACAAAACTTATTCTGTTACCAATTTATTTATTTTGGTCAAAGTTATGTCATTAATAGTTTTGTCAAGGCAATATCATAATTCTATTTTTCTGATTGCCTTGTTTCATTCCAGACAAAAATCACAGGCAGTAATTCCAATGTTTATCCATCAGTAAAGCACCCTGAAAAATGCATTATACAATGTATAAAATTCAAAGAACATTTTCTTTAGGAATCATGTCATCTAACATCAGGTACCTAAAAGTAGGTGTCTGGGCTAACTACACTCTTTGTCCTCAGCTCATGTGTCTAGAGGTTTTTAAAATACCTGGACTCCTCTCCATCCTTTGATGACAGAGGGAATTTAGGTGACCTAATGGCTTGCTGTCACCATAATGACAGTTCTGCTCATCCAGCCTTTGTTCTCCATCCTTTGGTTCTTGAACCTGATCTGGAGCTAACCCACTACAGTCAAACAATTGAGACTGCTCATTCAGATGGCAGGAAAGGTGCTAGGTTGTCTCACCTACCTCCTGTAACTTCACTCAAAGGCTAACTTTTAGACAGCTAAAGTAAGGCAAGAGATGTCTTCTCCCTAAGCCACATATGTCAGCTTTATGGAGACATGAACACTACATTGTGTTAGTGCAGCTGTATAGGACTGACTTCATTCCGAGTCAGTGGTCTGGGAAGTAGTTTGTTGTGGGATTCTTAAAAAAAACAACACTGGAACTAATAAACTCATAAAAATAATGGCTTTACTGGGCACATCAGCAGTTCTTTGCTGTGGGTAGAACAATTTTGGGTTAAAAGTGTATGCTGCATACAGCAAAACTACAGCTTTTAGTAACAATCCAAGTTTTGTGGAAGCTTGAAAGTGTTCTTCATATGAGAATAATGCTGTAGTTCACATGGCATTTTGACAGATATATGACATTGCAAGCTGAGAAATTGTTGTAATACTACTCAGAGATCATTTGTACTCACTAGTTTTTGTGGAATCTTGTAAAAGGCTGTACCTAAAACTGCAAAAAGAAGCCCTTGGGTTGAGGTACCAGATTGATTGTGCTCTGAGTATCTCTTTTTTAGGCTCACAAAGAAAACACACAATATGTAGTACCTAAATATTTTGTTTTTCTGAGTAGGAAACTGAAATTAGCTGACCCTTCCTTACCCTGTCAGGCTGGAGTTAATTATTTACAGCTTTCATCTGTGGCTCTTCAAAGAGGCCTTTTTCTTACATCATTGAGGCTGACGTTAAATATTCACAGTTTCAATCTAGAAGTAGGCAGTAAACTGCCATCTGCAAATAGGGAACTGGGAATTATGAACAAGGAAATGGAAAGAAATGACCGGCTTATTCGTGTTTTATATATTTTGATAGTCCAGGAAATCCTGATTAAGCTGCATTTGGGCCCTAACAAGGAAGCTTACAGCTCTCAAAAAGGCAGGACGTGAGCTTTTGTTAATAAGCTTGCCTGGGACTAATCTGGGAACTGGACAGGGTTTTACTCAATCTTCCATGTGGTTTTTGGTGACAAAGTTACTCCTCCATCAAGGATATCCAGGTAAGATGTTTTCCTTCCACACAAAAACTTTCTACTAGCACCTACCACCCTTCAAGAGCTATCTGAACATCCAAAGGGTAGCTGTAGCACAATCCTCACTGCATGGTGTGTCTATGGGAATAAAAACAGTGCTTGTATGGAAATAATCAGATTTCTGAAGTTCACTTTTGGTAGACTCCTCATTACTGGGTAAAGGGCACCATGTCACTTGATGTGAGAGAGAAGGCCTGAGATGCTAGGTAGTAGTCAGGGGCGTCAGATTATTGGGGACCTGAGTAGAGTCCTCCGCAAAGCCTCCATCTCCTGCAAGCCCATCTCCTGCTCCCAGACTCAGGGTGAGAGAGGTTGGTCAGAAGGTGCCCATGTTGGAGAAGAGCCACGGCACTTGTGCGAAGGAGAGAGATGCAAGGAAGGTAGAGGCCAGCTTGCCAAGTCATGTCTGGATTCAGACAGGTTTGATAGAAATATTAAATCTATATTTAAGGGCTCTTAAGCTTTTTTTGTATTGGAAGTTAGTCACCAAAAACTAACAGGACAGTTCAGTATACACAGCCAAATGTCTAAGCAAACAGCAACTCTTTGTCACCTGCAGCTTGACAGCTACAAGGAGAGAGAAGTGTACACAGCATACAGGACATACTGATGGGGGCTCAGAAGAGTTTTCTTTTAAGTGGATTACTGAAAACACAGCCAGCTTCTAGCACAGAGCTGGTGCACAGGAACTGATAAGAACACTGCACTCTGTGCTCAAAGGAAAGTTTAACTTTTTTCTTACCTCTGGAAGGTAGCAACTGTGTCTCAGTGAATCTTGACTGTAAGGCAGGTAGGGGAGAGGAAAATGCTCTTGGAGAGGTTTAGGAGAATTTGACCATAAACTGGGACTGCACTGTGGAAATATGCATTTAGGGAGGTTTTAAAACTAAATTGACATAAAATCACAATGAGATTTTTTTATTTCTGTCATAGGCCAATTAAATGCATTATGCAAACATTTCCAAATTCATAGAGTTGATCTGGGACATTCAGAGCATGATTACATATACTCCCCTGAGGGCTTAGCTCTTTTTCTGAAATACCCAGATCTGTAACTCTAACCAGTGCTGTAACCAAGACACAAGTCAATCACCAAAATCTGGACAAACACCTTCAAATTATCCCCATGTGGATCAGTTTACCTTTCAATCAATGCCTGGCCCTTTAACTCAGAGAGGAAGGAAGACTGTGAACCAAAGATGGGTCTAAAGGCAACTGCTGGCTATGCAGTGGCCAGGTTTATATGGGCAGAAAGCTCAGGCCTTATTCAGGTTATGAATTTAGTGTTTTTTATGTGCAGTTTCTCCCTTCTATTGAAGACAAAATCCCTGGTAAAAGCTAAACCTGCTTGGGAGTTGAATAGAGACGAGCTTCATCTGTGTCACATATGCAGTGTTTGGGAGTAAGTGGTGTGCGTTCAGCCCATTTGGGAGTAAAATGAAAAAAAAAAAAAAAATACACAGGTGACAAGCTGTTGCAGTCAGCTTCAACATCTGCAAGCTGAGTGCCCAGCTAGCCTGTGTGAACGTTTCCTGTTATTACTCTGCCTTTAACCTCCCCTGCTTTATGTCATCTGGGGGTTACATCTCTCTTACAGATACCAATTCTGCAGAGGTGGAAACAGGCTGCAACATCGACAAGGTCAGGGATACGGATGCAAGGAAGAGCTCTGGGAAGCCCCCCGCGCCAGGACTGTCAACTCAAGGGGAGCAAGGGTCCGCCGACCCTGAGCCCCCTCGCAAGCCAGGCCACCGCCCCGGGGCGCGGGCGGGTGGCTCTGCCCGGTCCCCGCCTGGGGAGGGAGGCAGGCGCAGGGATCCGAGCTGCACGTCGGGGCTGGCCCCGGCGAGCTTGTGGTGGGAGAGCCAGACCTGAGAGGGGCTGGCCTCTGGCAGATGATTGACACCAAACTGGGTGAGGTTTCATGTTTTTAAAAAAAAAAAAAAAAAAAAGAAAAGAAAGAAAAAGAGCGAGCGCAGGGGAGGGGGTGACTGTGGGAAGTGGGAGAAGGAACTACTGTAAAGAGTAAGAAAGTCCTGCCCAGCTGTTTGCGAAGTTTTAAGATTTCCTGTTTCCCCTGCAGCGCCGAAGTGAAGTTTTCAGTGACTCACCCGCGGTCCCGAGCAGCGGAGCCGCGCAGCCCGCGCCCCCGCCGCCCTGCCAGCCCCGCCGCCGCCGCGGCCTCCCCCGCTGCCCGCCCGGCCCGGCCGCCCCCCGCGCCCCGCCCGTCGCTCCTCGTGTATGCCGATCGAGCTCCGCGATGACTCCCCGACTGCCGAGGAGCCTGCAGCGGCTGCTGCTGCGCCTGTCCCTCTGGGTCCTCATGGGCAGCTCCGTCCCCGCTCTGCTTCGGGGTAAGTGTGCGCCGGCCCGGCGCTCCCGCTTGACAGTTGCTGGGGCCGGAGGCAAGAGCGGGGCAGGAGGCAGGCGTCCGCCGCAGGACGGGGGGACGCGGTTGCTAAGAAAGTTTTGAGGCTGGAAACATTTCGGAAGGGGTGAGCGTGTTTTGGGTCGAGGTTTTTTTTGTTTTTGTTTTTTTATTGCCCTGCTGAAAAGTAAGCGGGTAAGAAAGGTCTGGGAATCTGGGCAGAAAACTGAGGTCCATCTGTGGAGGGAAGAAGGGGAGAAAGAGAGCATTTGACAGGAAATGCGGCAGGGTCCGGTCCGGCCGGGGGAGCCCGGAGAGGACAGCCCGGGTGCTGACTGCTGTCCCGGGGAGCAGCGGCTGCCCGGCCCTGCAGCTGCTGCGGCAGCTCCTGCACCTGGTGCCGGGCCCAACGCGTACCCGGGGTGGGCGAGCCGGGAGACCCCAGGCCCGGGGGGAACCAGCCGGCAGCGGCCCGCACCTACCGCCCCGTTGGGTGCGTGCTGGAGGTGCGGGATCCAGCCCCCGGCACAGCTACTGCCATGGTCTCTGGGATGGGGAGCAGCTCACCCTGCTCGCCCACAGGGAGAGAGAGCTGGAAGGTGCCGGGGGAGCTTCGTGGCCTGTGCGTGGCCACAGAGCTCGCTCGCTGCTATGCAGGTCAGCAGTTGCTTACCCAGAAGTTATTTCACATGCGAGTTTCTGCCCACAGCAGAATTAAGCGGTGATTGTGACCAGTCGATCTGAGAGTAGCAGTCATTCCTGTGGCACATAGTGCTCGTGTTGTTTGATTCACTTTTAATGGCACTTTACAACCTTTATTCTGTTTTTACCAAGACATCCTGAGATAGGTTTTTGAGTCTATGGCTCGCAGTATTCTTAATAGGATAATTTGGAATGTGCCAAGAGCTTAAAGTGCTGCTGCAAAAAAAGAAACGTCTGTGCCCTGAGGAGCTTTTGATCTCAGTCCTACCAGTACTAACCCACATATGTGAACTAACATCTGTAACAGCAAAGCTAGGCCCTAAATCATGTTGCAGTGCAACTGGTGGACCTAAAAAGAGAACATCAGATTGCAGCACCAGCTACATCTGAAACAGTTTTGAAGAAGTATGTAGATTTTTGAGATTTCTTGTGAGATCACGTCTAGTTTTAGTCTCCAGGTAGGATGTGCAGACACCTGAGCTTCTACAATGTCAGTGCCCTCTGATTCTCCCTTGTAGTCCATTCATGGTCAATAATGATCTCAAAATTGTTGCTAAAACATAACATAAACTAGATAGCTCTTGTAGAGATACTGCCAATAGCTATGTACAGTATGAATAACTTTGTGCTTCATTAATAATCCTGTCAAAGGTTTTACATACCTGCCAAGTTACTTCATGGAACCTTAAGGCAGATGAAAAAAAGCAGTTTAAGAATAAGACATTATGGTGTCCCAGGGCTCAAAATGACATTATTTTAAATGTGAGCTATGAAGCATCCTGTTGATTTAGATATATATTTTTGTTATTTCTGATTGATATAAATCATCCTCAACTAGTGATGGCTTTTATTCGACCCCAGCCCCCAATGTTTTTTTTAGAGATTCCTATCACAAAAAGCTTTAAATAATGGAAAAGCTCCACTTTTGTTAATTTTGTGTTATTTCTTATTATGCTTCTTTTCCCCCACTCAATCAGTATAGACAGTCTCCAACTACAGGTAGATTTTAAAAATTGACATAGCTTAAGACTTTGTTCTTCTTTCCTGTTGTACAGAGGTCCAGTGAGGAAAAAATACAGACATTGGTTACAATTCAGCATTTTTCATACTGATCTTCATCTACACTCTACAATAACAAAAAATTAGTAGACCTGTTGTCATACAACTAATCCTGTAGCTCCAAAAGTTGTTTTTGACAATGACTGAAGGTTTCTATTGTGTGTATAAGAGGAAGAGTTGTTCAGTTGCTCCCAGTTCTGTGGAAGCAGAAAGTGTGAGATTTGGCTATTGTTTGTTATTTGGCATCAGACTGAAAACTAGAGCTGCCAAATGTTTGGGGAAAAACAAAACAGAAAAAAAAAAGCTATTTACTTGGTAGGAATCAATAACTCTGCTCAGCAGTTTAGTGAGAATGAGGCAGGACAGATACAAGTTGCAGGAGAACTCACTTCCCAAGTATGCCTACTCCTGTTGGTGAAGAAGTTAATAAAGCCCCAGCTATAATTTCATTTTAACATTCTTCACAGCAAAATATTAGATAGGAATGGCACATTCCCATAAAGATGCTGCACAAAACCACAAATTCATGAGCAGGTCCAATAGGAACTACCTATTTTGAAAAAATATGCTTTCATGTCCTGTACTACACATCAGTAATTGAAATTTCTTTCCATAGAATAAAGGGACAAGGTATGATTTTTTTTTTTTCATTATTGTGAGTACTGTATTGAACATTTATTTAATAAATGGCAGTGCAAACCAGCAGTTGTCCACATAAGAAATCAACACCGCTGGGTCCAAATGAATATGAATCTGTAATTTACCTTTGAGGTATCAAAACCAGAAATTTGTTTTTTTGAATAATCTTTGTAATAATTGTTCATTTCTGAACATCAGGAACTTTATTTCTCCATTCAGCCAAACTCTGCATGCATTATTGTCTACTTATTTCTTAAAAGCTGTATCAGAGAAAGTTAATTGTACAGTAACAAAATCAAATTTAGAGCTTCAGATATTTGCAAGAGGGAAGTATGAGAACAAACATCTTCGTAACATGGTGAGACATGTTTGTAACATGATCAAATCTAAAATGGATTCCTGACCCCCCATTAAAACTGGCAAATTTCCAGTTATTTCAGGAGAAAAGTAGGACTAGAACAGAATTATTATTGCCTTTTTTTCTAGTTATGGCTTATTCTTGAATTCTGAAACTTTTATACCTGAGACTTTGAAAATCACTTTTATTTAATTGCGATTTTGAGCTCCTTGGCATTAGCATGCTTCTACAATACTCAGGTGGTGAATTCCATATAGGAATAGTTTCTATTAAAAAATGATGAGCCGGATCCTAAGCTTCTGCAAATGAATATAGTTCCATTAGCATCAGTGGAGTTACACAGAGTTATAGCACATAAGTTTCCTGAAACAGTTTCAAAAGTAATTGTAAAAAAAAGGGCAATAGAATAATTCAGGTTTTTTCATACTCATAATATTTTTTCACTTATATTTTATATGCACTTATATGGCCTACATTTAGACAAACAGCATTGCTTCAAAATGAAGTACTCATTTCTGTGATGAATTGCTATTGTTTCATATAATGGTGGTTGATAAAAGTTATAATTGTGGCAAGGTTATTTCTGAACTTTGGAAGAAAGATGGTGTTGGGCTCTTACCAGAAGGAAAGTTCTTCCTGATTTGGTTTTGGGGTGGTGTTTTTGTTTGTTTGTTTTTCCAGGATTAGGCTTTTAGAAATGTGTTGTTCTTTTGGGGGGAGAAAAAAGTGTAGTGTCACTATAGTACCTGTTGTTGGAGTTTCCCATGCTTATATTTCCTCTGCAGGATATTGTCAATATTATATTTTTGCATTTCTGGCATAAGAACTTTTTTCCCTCGATAATGTGTGTCAGTGCTATATGCACTTCGGTAGCGTGCGCTTTGTATCGCTGTCGATCCTCTGACTTGAGAAGAGCTGTGCCTCATGGTATAGCAACAACGAGCGAAATCAAGTGGTTGGGCTCAATTTGTTACTCTCTCAGATTTTCCATAACCAGGTGCATTTGTATCGCCAGGTGTGAAGTATTATGACTAGTGCAATGACAGATTTTGATCTGAAAGTGGTCCGCGCAGTCTCCACACTGGCTGGTGTGACTACTCAACTGACTACAGTTGAGTGTTGGCACAGCGAAAGTCAGGGCTTCTAGCCACCCTTGTGGCCCCATGGCCCTGTGCTCAGCAGGAGTAAGTCCTGGTCTGCCCATGGTCCCCACAGCCCCTCTGGCACCTGGTGAGCAGAAGAATGAAGGGGTGTCTTGAGACAGGTGGGAGACCAGCAGTGTCTCCTTTGCCGCATAGGAGTCCTTTGACTCAGGAGAAATTACCAGGTAGGTACATCTCAGGGACATCAGCTAGTTTATATTGCCAGGGCATTGCAAATTCAGTAAATGGACTAAGGCATCAACCAGTGCTATGCAGATGTTGGAGTGTACAAGGGCTCTCCAGCATTGAGTAGTGGAGAGCCAGGCCTGTTATGAAACAGAAAGTTGGCTGAGTCCAACAAAATACTTTTGCTTTTTTATGAACTATAATTCTGGAAGGCTAAAATAGACCAAAATAAATCAGAAAGAATATGCCTTGTTTTTGACAGACTAGTTATAAGTCCTTCTGAAGTTCAACTCCAATGGCAGGTAGAAGTGATAAGAGTTGTATTAAGAAACAGCAGGGAAACTTCTTACTGCATGTGATAGATTGCTTTTACAGCAAGGAGAGAGCAAACACAGTGGGGCAGGGCATTGTAGCTAAGGCAAATGCCACTGATCTATATGTCACTGTAAGCCATGGGTTGATACTAAATATTTGCAAGATTGAGTTCTCAGTGACCCAGCTAAGTCTTCAACAGTTACTTTTTGTAATATGTCTTCATTCTGGCATAAAGACAGAGCAGCAGCACTGGCATTGGTTAATACAACCATTTATATCCTACTACCTGAAAGAACACAGATTTAGTTAGTGTACAGATGTTTAGGGTAAGATATGTAGAGGGAGCAAACCACTTCAAACACCATCCAGTCATGAAAACCTCATCCAAATTAGTAGTTAGAATTACCAGGTCTCACCGGGAGTTGCTTAGTTCTATTTCTGCTGGTGGCAGCATGCCATTGTTCGTTTGTGTCCATTAACGTATAGGGATTTAAGCAGAATTGAAATTGAATTATATATTAAGTGGTGTGCTCCGCTGTCCATATGGGTTCCTGAGTCAGGGACTAATGTCTGTTTGCTTGCCTTGCTCTGAAGTTTAGCAACTGTTTCAGATGTTAAGAAACAAAAATATTAGCAGTGGCAAGAGAAATACTAGTTGCCATTCTGTCCATGTTTGTGCAGTTTTTTTAGTATGCCATTTCCGTACTCTCTGTCTTGCTCTGAATGCCACTGCAGTTGTTACAGCTGGAACTACCTGTCCTTTTTTTTCATATGGCTTTCAAAGCCTTTTCACCTCTGGGAAGATTATCTGGGGAAGAAGTAGTATTCCTTTGCTGAAACAACTGTTATTTAGCAAGAACTTCCCGCTGGCATTCATCCCTGAGTTAATCTGGTTAGAATTAGAGCTGGTTGAGAGTTTTTGACACTGTTTTTCATGGGAAAATGCTGATTTGTCAAAACTGAAACAATTTGTGGAAATGTACCAGTTTCCATTAAACCTTCGTCAGGAAATATGTTTTTTTTTTTCTTTTATCTTTTTTTTTTCTTTCTCTTTTTTTTTTTTTTTTTTTCCCCCAGTCTAGGATGGAATTTCTGCTAAAGAGAGAGAGAGAGGGAAATCATCATTAGTCAATAATTAGAATAATCACTGGTCAAGGATGAAAGAGAGGCAGGATCAAGTGCCTGGTCTAGCTCATAGAGCATCCATTTGAATCTGGAGCTCCCCCTATCCACTTTCCCCAGGATATTGGAGGGCTGTCACTCTCTTGTTCTGCATACATGCACAAACACCCCCACACCCACCACTTCAAATGATTTTGGTTTCACTCTGGTGGTGAATATAAAAATGTATGAAATGTCACGGCACTTTCTGGGTCAGGAAAAACATTTTCCAGACAACGTTTTTCAGGTTGACCTGTAGCTCCGTGTTCGTTTTCTCCTTGTTGGGTGGGAATGGCAGTGCTCTGAATGACTTGTGTCTTCTGGTCTTTGTTTTGTATCATACTAACAAGCTGTATTCGGAAATTTCTGTTATGCAAAGGAACCACAGTTTTTATTACTAACAGTCCTGATAGTCTGATTCCAGTTCTCCACTCAGCCAGAGTAGTATTTTGGGAAAAATTTGACTGAAATGAATGGATTTCAGGAACAGATAGGGGACTCTGCTTCCTCACACTTAAAGCATCCTTCAGTTTACAGCCCAGCAGATAGATCACTACAATGACAGGTTTAACATTGTGCCTTTGAAACATTAATCTGGAAGCAGAGATATTAGAAAGCTGTTTTCTATTTCCTGCATGCCTTCTGTTTGTACCCAGGGACTTCAGCCCACACCCTCAGAAGAGCTTTGCCCTGCTCTGTTAGTAGACATCTGAGGCTTTATGGTAAAAAAGAAAGACTGATCAAGGAGCCAAAGCTGTAATCACAGCCAGTGATTTGAAAGTCACACTGCATTCTTTATGGCTTGCTTGTAGTCACCAGTAATACAAGTTTTGAAAGATAGCCTCTGCCCTCTGTTCAATTGATTGGTTCCTCCAAAACATTGCATAGGTATACCTGTGGGCTTTATTTAATTCAGCATTTAAACTCAGTTAAAAAAACTGCTCTATGCAGAAGACATTAGAAAATCCATCTTGTGTTCCCAGGGTCGTGGTGGCTCTGTCAGGGCTTAGAGACTTCCTTCTGTTGGAAAAGCAAGTGAATTTGAACAGTATGTACTCGGAAAGCAGCGGGAAGGTTTTGCAGTCTTACTCCTCAGAGCAGCATTTTCCAAGTAAAGACCCAAGTGTGGTTCTTACGTGCCTGGGGCACTTTAATGGGCCTCTTTAAAAACTAGCATTGTGCAAGTGGAACACATGCAGGGCCAGACTGTCAGCTGGCATAAATCAGCTTTACTCTGTTGAAGGCAAGGAACCTGCCCTGATTTATACCAGCTGAGAATCTGGCCACAGAATAAATAATAGGCAACTGTATGTTATGAGGCTGTAATTCCCTCGAGGGGGCTTTTGTGATATCAGTCTTACAGGAGCCAGAATGATCCAGTTCTCTTTCTTGGAGCAAAAGAGTTATTTGACTGCAGTATTTGGAAGTCTTCAGAACTTGAGGAAGGAGAGATTTCAAGCAATCAAGGAAAAGAAGATGCTTCCAAAATTCTTGTCCTGTATCAGTAAGGATTTTTGCTGAGGAAGAATCACAGGAAGAGAATTTGTAATTATTTTGGGATCAGTAGTCTCAAAAAAAAAAAAGGAATGTGTAAGAGGGACGATTTCTCATCAAGACCAAAACTTTCCTTCACAAGCACTCATGTACATTTCCTAAGCTATATGAAAACTGAAGCTCCCTCATTGCTGATAAGCTGCTAGTTCTGGTGTAATTAATATGGAAGCAAAGTGGAGAATGAGGACTAAGGGACAAACTCCTCCTCAGAATGTGGATGTGGTTTTTAATTTTGTTTAAGGTTTCCCCCAGGAGGGTCATAAGTGAGCAGGTACTCGTTTTACTGACTTAGAAAGACAAGGGGCTTTAGTTAGATTTTCCAAGAGTTAACCTGTAGTTCTGCTGAGTCTAAACATATCAGACATGAGATGCAGGCACACCAGCTCCCTCCAGTTTTAATCCTACTGTGGATTCCGCAGCCCGAAATGAGAGTAAACGCATCACACATGTACGTCACCCGTTGGCATGGTTAGGTGGTGCCTGGGGCTTTTGGATGATAATGTGGTAATTTTGTAGATTTCATCTCACTAACTAATATAAGTACATTTTTAATGTTGCTGTACAAGAGGATGAACTTTGAAACAGACCACAGATGATTACTAATGAATTATCACTTCCGGTTATTTTCAGGGAAGGCAGCAGAAGCAGCTGTCCAGGATTCTTTCATGTCTTGAGATGCTGATCTGACCTGATCCTTGAGGTCTAATTAGTAGCTTAGATGCTATTGACAACTCACTATATAAAGTTGTAGAGCAGCAGTGATTTTGATAACAGGGCTATAATGCTTAGGCAACAGTTTAAGAAAAGACTTAGTGCTCAAAGGGAGCTGAAACTTCTTATAATTTTGACTGCTCCCATTTTTAGTGTTACCTCACTGTCCTGACCAGCTTCCATATGCTTGGTTTGGGAGCTCTGTGGCTGGAGCAAATGGGCAGTCATTTGCTCTTTTGTCTCATCAGACATTTGGACTTAGCATACCTAGTGCACTTAGAGTGCTCCAGGAGAGCCGTGTGTGTGAGTGAATAATTTCCATCCATTAAAGTACATGCTTGGGGAAAGACAGTAGATGTAACTGTGCTTTTTCCCTTTCCATTTTTTTTTTCTCCAACTGTCTAGTCTCTTAAAATATTCCTTCATTAGATAGTCAGTATTCACTGTGCAATTTCAGGCCAGTGGTGAGGGTAGGACTGTAGCTACATGTTTGTTTATTTGACAGCAACTCACTGTAAAGCTACTAATTAACATGGAGGAGCACTTCTCTGTTATGCTGAGCAAGATATTACATAGACTGTTGTTTGGTTTTTTTTAACCTTTTACCCTAAAATGGGCTGTGTTACATAATTAAGGATGTAACTTTTTCATTCTGTTATCAATAGGGGTAAGATGGAAAGACAATAAAATCACTTGCAAGGATTTAGCATCTGACCAGCACCGAGTTACTTCTGGAGTTCACATGATCTCTGGTCACTTTCTGCTCTCAGGATGCTCCTCCTTCAGCTCTGTAGCTATCTTAGGCTTTCCTGTAACCTGACTGGGTAGTTATTCCAGGGTGTCCCATTCTTCTTGAGAAACTCATAGAAAGAGTTCAAGAATGAAGAAGTAAATCTTTGTGTGGTTCACTAATGGGAAGAATTTAATGAGGTTTTGAACAGTACAAATTTGTCAGTCTGTGATCAGGAACCCATGAAGATTTCAGGAGAAGAGCTGTCATACGCAGGTGGTGGTTGATCCTTTTTTTTTTTTTTGGCTGGTTCTGCCTGCAGGCATGCAGCAGTTACTCTTCTCATTTGTCTTCTGCATGCAAGGAGATTTATGATTCTTCAGTGACTGTGCTGTGGCAATTGGCCAGCTGCCCTGCTGCGTACCTTCTACCTCCCCACAGTTCCCATTACTGATTTTCACGGTTGCATTGCCTCCTTTTCCTACAGTGGTTAGAGCCTTTGCCCAGAAAGTGGGAAGCCTGTGGGCATGCCAGTCTTCAGCCTGAGAGCATCTAAACTCCATCAGTGATGGGCTCTTAGAGGAAGGATCCTTGCTGGCTGAGACTGAGTAGGCCTGTAGAGGCGGCATTCTGCAGAGAAGGGGTTGACATGTGTGCGGGTGGTCTCCTGAAGCATGTCAGAGGAGAAGAAAGCCTGTTCCCTGATGGATTCATTCATTATTCCAGCCCCTGCAGGGTGACTGATATTCTCTCTGGAGAGTTCACAGCATAACAAAGACAGACTTTACATACAGAATCTTTATTTCTTTTTTAAACTGAAAACAACCATTCCTCATCCTCATGAAAAGATCAGAGAGGACCATGTAATAGTTGTGACTTCGTAAGCCTCTTTATTGAAGCTTTCCCGAAGTAACTAGGTCAGCAATACATGCTTCTGGGCTGTCAAATTTCAACTCTTCCCCTCAGTCTGTTCTTCCTTTTCCTCACTCAACTTTACTATAAGGGAATGCCTCAAGTCAAAAATCTGGGAAGCTGATCCTTCTACTGCACTACTAGTATTCTCATACTACTCGTATTCTTTCGCCAGGCCAAGAGGCTTGCGAAGCTGGCATAATCCAAGCTTGCATGTAAACAGCAATACCATTTCTCTGGTTGTAACGAAAGCCATAAGTGGTGTCTCTTTGCCTCTAGATAATAGAGACAGGAAGCTGTTCAGTGGGAAAAGATGGGTGAACTATTCTGAAGAAGGGAATACAATTAAAAAGTGATTTTTCATCATTGTTTTTCCTCCTCCTTCCGCTGCTTTTTCACACACACCTTATTTCTCATATATTATAAGTTTGCCTTGAAGTTTCTGCCTGGCTGAGAGCTTTGCTGTTTTCACTCTTCCCTGAAGTCATCCTGGTACCATGAATATTAACACAATAAGAGGCAGCCTACAGCTTCCCATGTGTACATGTTCCCTGTCTTCATTATATATAAAGGAATAAAAAAATGGTATTCAAATTAAATCACCAATATCCAGGAATGTGGGATTCAGAATGAGGACCCAAGCATCTCCCGTGTAGGTTTTGAGTTGTTTAAAACTAGGGGCTTGACCCTAGAAGAAAGATTTCAGAGTATCTGTATTAGGCATGAAGATTCCTTCTATACATGTTGGAAGGTTACAGGCTCATTCTTTTACATGAGAGGAGGAGGCAAGACTTGTTGCTGACTTGTAACTGAGAACAGCTTTTGCATCTTTACCCATGGTTAAAGAAGTGAGCTGGGAAGTGAGAAGCCTGTGCTCAGTCTCTTAGTCTCTTGAGACCCAAACCCAGATCCCCAGCTTCCCATGATTTCATCCATTGTATTTTTCATGCCGCTGTTAAGCTTCAGTACAGTTGTGTTAGAATTTCCACAGTTTCGACTAGTTCTGCTTAATGTGAAAAAAAAAATAATGCATTGATGTGTTAATTACAGTTTCTATATACAGAGATCTTATGGGAAATGAACAGAGATTGTTTCAACACTGGTCTGTTGTGACTGGGAAATTGAGGTTCAAAGAAAGTAATAACCACGGTTATTTTTCAACAGAAATTCTGGATTAAAGCCTTCAGAGCATCCAGAAATTCTTGTCAGCCTCAAATACCCTGCCAAATTCAAGAAGATCCAATTAGCACTTTTTTTCTCCCCAGTTTTTCTCAAGTTAATAGTCTGTGTGCTAGGAGCTGCAAAGGAATGATGAGGCACAAGGAAGCTTTGGTAGCTTGCTTCAGTTTGAACATTTAAGGCCTAACTCTTCCCTCAGTTGTGTAAGTATATATTATTCATGGTTCAGCCAACTTGCACTTCCCCTAACTTGGCTTTTTGACTTGCAGCGTGATTGTCAGGCACATACCTACTGGTGGTTTGAAGTCAGAAACATATTGGCCTTCTCATGGGTGAAGGTGGGTAGCAAATGCTAGAAACAAACCACTAATTATTTGAAGTATCTTGCCCTTGAAAGTTAATGACAAGGCACATTTACCACTATCGTAACCACATACCTAGAAACAGAAAACACTGACACCTGCCTTTCCAAGCCGTTGCTTAGCATGAGTAGTTAGACTACCCATACAATCATCACTCTTCCCTTCAAAAGGTGGATTTTGTTTTAAGTTTCCATTTTCTGTTTTGAAACAGAGGTGCAGATAACTTTGAGCAGAGCAGGAATTTCCACTTGATTGTCCTTAGGCCTGCAGTGGGTTAGGAAGGAGGTGGCACTGTTTTGGGAACCATACTGCCTTTTTATAGCATTTTCAGATAAGAGTTTAATGTTGATGACTGCCTGTCTTTTGAAAATGATGGATTGTTGTGGTTTTGAACATAGGAAGAACAAAAGAATTAGGAATAGTACCTACAGCTGCTGTTCCCTGGCTGGATACAGATTTGGTCAGATAAGCAGGCAGTTTGCCATGTCTCAGTAAGATACCACACATCACATAAACACCAGTAACTGGGAGCATTTGCCTCAAGGCAAATGTGAGGTGGTGCAGCCTAGTTAAATCTGTTCTGCTGGAATGCTAAGCTGTGGGTAGGAGAGCTCATGTGGAAGTTTACCACAGTTAGTTGATGGAGAATAAAGTGTTAAGCTGTGCTAACTTGGTATTTTAGACTCTGTGGGGGATGAGATTCTGAAAGGTGAACAAGCATCCATTCCAACAAATGGAATCTGTAGGTGAAATAAATCACTCCGGAAACAAGATGTACATTTTTAACAAACAGGATAATTTCATTATTAGAACTCTGCCAAGGAATGTGAGGGACTTGCCAATGCTAATCTGTAAATCAGGTGTTTGCTTGTTAAATGCATATCCAGAGAAGTTAGGGCTTTGGAAAACTAGCTGAGTGGAATGATTTCACTTGCAGAAGGCCAGACTGGGAATATCATCCCAGCTCTTCCTGATATAAAGGTTCTGTAACCTACAAATCTGTGATGCAGCAGGTTACCACCACCAGGCTGGTATCACTCATGTCCCTGTCAGATTTAGGACTAGCATCTTGAGAAGTAGCGAACAGTTAAGCTACACTGTTAACTAACCCTGTGCAAGGATATTTCAAATATTCCTGAGCTGTAAAGTTTTGCATCCGAGGAATTAAAAAAAAGTCTCCATTCCCATGGAGCACTTTCTTCTGGTATCACCTAAGCTATTACTGCATTTGGAAAGCTTGGAATTGTTGTGGTTTGTGAGAACAGCCCCCAGAAAAGAAAGGAAAGACAGAGCAACAAGGTGAGGTGGTGGTGTTGCTCTTTATGCATGAGAGCAACTGGCATGTACTGAGTTCTATCAAGGGAGGGAGGTAGGACAGGTTGAAAGCTTGTTGGTAAGAATTAAGGGACATGCAATTGAAGGTAAAACTGTTATGGGTGTCTACTATAGACCACCAACCCAAGAAGAAGATGTTGATGAGGCCTTCTACAGTCAACTGGAAGTAGTGTCTAGATCACACTCCGTAGTGCTTATGGGTGACTTCAATCACCCTGATATTTGCTGGAAAGCCCACACAGCAAAGCAGGTTCAGTCCAAAAGGTTCTGGCAGTGCATCGATTATAACTTTCTAATGCAGGTAGTGGAGGAACCAACGAGGAGAGGTGCACTGCTGGACCTTGTATTAACAAATAAAGAAGGTCTGCTTAGGGACATTAAGGTTGGGAATAGCCTTGGCGACAGTGACCATGTCATGGTGGAGTTTAGTATTTTTTAAGGAAGAAGCAGGGCAATAAGTAGGATTACAACCCTGGACTTCCATAGGGCTAACTTTGGACTCTTCAAAGATCTACTTGCAGAAATCCCATGGGCTAAGACTCTGGAAGGAAAAGAAGCCCAGGAAAGCTGGTCAATTTTTAAATACCACTTTCTCCAAGCCCAAGATAGGTGCATTCCTTCGAGTAAAAAAATCAGGTAGAGGTGGTAAACAATCTGCATGGTTAAGCAAGGATCTTCTGAAGAAATTCTCATGGAAGAAAGAAATTTACAGTTTGTGGAAGGAGGGACTTGTCACTTGGGAGAACTATAGGGACGTCGTCAGAATATTCAGGAAGGCAACAAGAAAGGCCAAAGCCCTCTCAGAACTTAAACTGGCAAAGGAAGTAAAAGAGAACAAAAAGAGCTTCTTCAAATATATCAGTAGTAAAAGGAAGAATAGAGGAAATGTGGACCCACTGCTGAATGAGGTGGGAGTCCTGATAACAGAGGATGCAGAGAAGGCAGAGTTGCTGAATTCCTTCTTTGCTTCAGTCTTTACCAAGACCAGCCCTTATTAACTTCAGACCCTGGACTTAGGAGAGGAAGCCTGGAGGAGGGTAGACTCTCCACTAGTCAGTGAAGGGTGGGTCAGAGATCAGTTATGCAGCTTGAATGTGCACAAGTCCATGGGCCCTGATGGGTGCAACCAAGAGCGTTGAGAGAGCTGGCTGATGTTATTGCCCTACCACTTTCCATCATTTTCGAAAGATATCCTGGCAAACAGCAGTGGTGTCTGAGGACTGTAGGAAAGCCAATGTTGCTCCAGTCTTCAAAAAGGGCAAGAAGGAAGATCCAGGAAATTACAGACCAGTCAGTCTCACCTCCATTCCTGGAAAAATGATGGAGCGACTCATTTTGGAGGTGATCTCGAAGCACATGGAAGAGAAGGTTATTAGGAGTAGTCAGCATGGATTTACCAAGGGGAAATCATGCTTGACTAATCTGATAGCCTTCTATGATGTTGTGACTAAATTAATAGATGCAGGGAGACCAGTGGATGTAGTCTACCTTGACCTTAGCAAGGCCTTTGACACAGTCTCCCATAACATCCTCGTGAGCAAGCTCAGGATATGCGAGATAAAAGAATGGCCAGTTAGATGGATTAAGAACTGGCTACACAATAGAGCCCAAAGAGTGGTGATCAATGGTGCAGAGTCCAGCTGGAGACCTGTAACTAGTGAAGTCCCCCAAGGATCAGAGCTGGGTCCAATCCTGTTCAACATCTTTGTCAATGACCTTGATGATGGGACAGAGTGTCTTCTCAGCAAGTTTACTGATGACATGAAGCTGAGAGGATTGGCTGATTCACCTGAAGGCTGTGTGGCCATTCAGCAAGATTTGGACAGGCTGGAGAGCTGGGCAAAGAGGAATATAATGAGGTTCAACAAGAGCAAATGCAGAGTCCTGCACTGGGGAAGGAACAGCAAAATGCACCAGTACAGGTTAGGAGGTGATCTGCTAGAGAACAGCTCCATGGAGAAGGACCTTGGAGTCCTGGTAGACAACAAGTCATCCATGGGACAGCAATGTGCCCTTGTGGCCAAGAAGGCCAATGGTATTTTGGGGTGCATTAGGAGGAGTATGTCCAGCAGATCGGGAGAGGTTCTCCTCCCCCTCTACTCAGGCCTGGTGAGATCTCACTTGGAGTATTGTGTCCAGCTCTGGGCTCCCCAGTTCAAGAGGGACAGGGACCTACTTGACAGTCCAACGGAGGGCTACAAGGATGATTAAGAGACTGGAACACCTGCCTTATGAGGAAAGGCTAAGAGACCTGGGGCTTTTCAGTCTAGAAAAGAGAAGACTGAACAGGGATCTAATTAATGTCTATAAATACATGAAGGCTGGGCATCAAGAAGGTCGGGACAACCTCTTTTCACTTGTGCCCAGTGATAGGATGAAGGGCAATGGATTCAAACTTGAGCACAGGAAGTTCCACCTCAATGTGAAGAAGAACTTCTTTACTGTGAGGGTTACAGAGCACTGGAACAGGCTCCCCAGGGAGGTTGTGGAGTTTCCTTCTCTGGAGACTTTCAAGAACTGTCTGGATGGCGTCTGAGTGATCTGCCCTAGTTTTTGGTCCTGCTCTGGGAGAGGCGTTGGACTTGATGATCTTCAGATGTCCCTTCCAACCCCTAACATTCTGAGATTCTGTAACACTTTTTGAAACATATTGTGTTCTACATGAGTGCAGTTTTTTGTGAAAAATGCCAGAGTGATAGCTTTAGAGAATGAGCTGCCCATGTCACTGGGCAGTTACACCAGAGACCATAACAAAGCATGCAGTTGGCTCCTGATATTTAAAGGGATGCTGCATGGTTCAGCTGCTATGGCCGTCTTATGCACAGCCTCCTCCATGACAGTTGTTGAAATAGTATTTCCATGACATAATTATTAATCCACATGGTATTTGATTAAAATGATCAAGGCATTTCATGGAAGCCCTAGACATCCTGCAGACTACTACCATTTCTACAGCGGAATAAGTGCCCTGCAGATGATGGATGATGATGTGTTATGACCAATATCCAGAAACATTCAGTGGCTCTAAACTGTAAAACATCAACTAGTATAATCTGACATAGCAGCACTCAGAAATCACAGATTAGCATCTGCTGAAGATTTTATCCTATTAAATTTAGCTAATACACTTGACAGTAAACATCCTCTGTCTTGTGGTAGCAGGATGAGGATTGTGATGCTGTTGCCAGAAATGAACTGCAACATTTAAAAATTTATGAGGGGTCATCATATTTTGCTTTTCATAATTCTCAGTTGTTAGAAAAAAAATTTGAAGTAATTGGATGAAATTTAAGATATTCAGATGAAAATTAGGAGGCAAATGAAAGGTTTGTTTCTGCGCTGCTGCTTGATACCCTTGGTCTTGTGTTTCTGTCTTATCTCTTCCCAGCTTTCTCCCTGAAACAATTCCTTCAAAAAAAGTAATTGTTTGCAGACACTTAAATTAGTTTCTTTTTTGTCATATTTTTTCTAAGCAAGCTTGTCAGTGTATATGCTGTCTTGGAGTGCTGCTGAAAGATTATGGTCTTGAGAATGACTTAAGATACAGCTTGAGAACCTGAACCTGTGGGTTTACAGAAACAATGACCATATCAAGAGCAATTGGGAGGGGAAAACCCGAGAAATCCAACTCCATGTGTATGTTTCACATTCTTAGTTTATTTACAGTTTTATTCTGCCTCATCATAAACAAAGTGGAAGAGTCTGCAGTCCCTCACACGTCTTCAGGCAGGTAGACTAAACATTTTAGATTGGCAAGTTCCTTCCCACTGAGCTGCATCTAATGTAGGAATATCCACACCTTAGGGTGTAATGCCAGCCCTGCTGGGGGCTGGCTGCCGCAAGCGGGGAGTAATGTTGTGTTGTTGTATGGAGTGAGAATTGCTGTGTTCCTACATCCAGATTTTTTAGTGTCTAGGGCTAATTTTTTTATGTGAAGGCTTACCTGCTGGACCATGCAGACAAGGCTGTCCTTAAAATACTCAATTTTATAGTATAGTGAATGAAATCTTTGCACATGCGGTTTAGAAATAACAGCAAAGATAAGGACCTTTCAGTGAATTTTCAAGGGATATATTTATGGGTGAAAAAACTATTAACTTCAGAATGGTCAGGTTTCACCCATGGCCTTTATTTTGCTTTAAGTCCAGTAAAATTTCAGCCTCAAACAAAAATTAAGGAGCTAGTTACTCTCCCTTATTTCAGCAGGATAGTATTGCCAGCTACTGATTCACAGTCTGAAAGGTAACTGGAGGGAGTAATTTGCAAACGCATTGAAAAGAACAGCTAATACCTGGGGGATATGTTAGCAAATTTACCCTTGGCAGATAAAGGAGAGATTGCTTTGTTGGTAGAGATCCTTCATTACTAAGAAATCTGATAACTCTGTAACAGCATGCCACATCAGTAGGATTTCTGCAACAGAAGTCAGCCAAAGAAAGTTTTCCTCAAGTTGAATATCATTAGAGATGTGTATTTTCATGCATGTGCCCTTTTCTCAATACTCAGTATGTAATTCCCATTAATGGTTGTGGAAGTTAGATGCATCTATCAAGAGAACATATCCCCAGGGTATTAAAGTCTTTTACTCTGCTTCTTTGCATATAACTTGACAGAGACAAATATAACCATCCAAGCTACTGAATTTCAGAAGGATGTGTATTTTTCCCCAAATCCATTTAAAGTGATTCAACTCCCAAGGGATTACATTTGAATCTAACTTTCCTCTGATTTACTGTTTTAGCTGAGCTGATGGATTATGAAAGAGAGTAATTTCTTTTTCATACTGTTTTTCTGAATCTGTCATTCAAAACTCTCTGTGTGGGGACAGAATGTTTCATATACATTATTTTCCTGGAGGAAAATGGCTCCTTACAGGAAAAAGGTGCTCTAACAGAGCTTCCACATAAACATGTTTGCCCATCAGTGACTGACAGAGCAACCTCTATGTGTGTAAAGGATGTGGACTTGTCAAATGAGACTTCTTATTTGGAAACAGTTTTTCAAATAGACTAAGAAGGATAGGTTATACTCAGGTCTAGAGAAAGAAATTGCATAGGTTTCTGTTTTACTTGAATCTATAGATGTCATTGTAAATTTGTTCCATTGTAGGAACAGCCTTTGGCCAGAGGATGTGCCTTAACTTAAATTACAGATCTCTCAACTATACCTCAAGTCCAGAGGTCTTCAAAAAGCTAAGCAAAATGAGGTCTTTTATGCTCTTTGCATTAGTAAGTTGTCTTTATATTAAGCTTAAACTAAAAACCCCAAGTCTTAAACTGTGACTACAAATTTTGCACCCTAAACACATCCTTGTTTTTGTTTTGTTTCTTTGTTTGTTTGAGGGATAGTGGCAGTGAAGGCACTTAAAAAAAAAAATCCCACTAATACCCTCCTTTTATCTGGAAAAACAAATATTTATAAATCCGTCTGAATCATGTAACTGTGTAACGATTGCCAGTTTGAAAGCATAGTTGTCTGGTTAATCCATTTAAATGGTTATTTTGAATGGGCAGCTGTGAGTCTTTGTGTGCACACAGCTTCTCCCCATACTTACTGGTGTGTTATAAAATACCATAGAAATTCTGGCCTGGTTCAGTAGCAACGGCGTACACACATATAGTTTCTGTTGTACAAGATAGAGCCTCTCTGCATGGAGAGCACATCCTTCCTTAAGGTGGACTGAAGAGATGTGACTGAAGCCAGTTTGTTCCACCACTTCCAAGCCTGACTGTATAGGTTGCTGAGATCACGCTTAGAGAATGTGCAGGTCCTGCTCAGAGGCACAAAGCACCTCCAAACTGATGACTTGAACATGCTCCAGCAGTTGACACAAAAGGTGCACTTGTGAAGGGCCAGTACAGCGGCGCAACAGGGAGTTGTGCATGGAGAAAGATCAGTGAACGCCAGTTCAAATTCCTCCATCTGGATAAAAATAAAATACTGAACAGCAGGACAGCACTTTATGTACTCCAAACCATGCCGTTGTACCTAAAATCATGTCTTACTTAAGCTATTTGTGCCCCGTGTGCTTCACAATTACGAAGCATTTCCTACTTGTGAATGTGACACTCAAACTGACATTTGAACAGATGCAGTCCACTCCAATTACTGTGTTACGTATTTTGAGACTGCTTTTGATTTTTTTATTTTTTAAATCCCAAATCCATTGTTTCGACTTGGCTTCACTTACTTAAGTCCACAGGATCTTGCATCCAGTTTAGAGAAAAGGAAGTGCAGTCAGAATCAGGCCCTTTGAAAGCAGAGATGGGAGCTAAAGTTCACCAAAAGTTTCAGAGCAAAAGGTGAAACTCAGACAATGCTTTTGTCTGGCTTTGTAAAGCATTTTCCTAGGCTAGTGGTAGTTTCAGGTAAATATTCATCAAACTTTTCCCCTGAAACAAAGCAGAATTGGGTGACTGACTTTTATTTTTCGTGTTCATATTACAGATCTAGAGCAAAATCAGATGTTTTATTTCAGAAAAAGGGTTTCTGTGTTTCACAGTACCGTCTGTCCCTTTTATATAGTCTTGAAAAAAGCATGTTCTAAAAACAAGACTGCTCTGACTTCTTCAGCATCCTGTGAAGAAGAGATGTGAAGACCTGCTAGGTCTGTACTGCTGAGGAGAACAGTCACAGAGAAGTAATACCTGTCTTCTCAGGTGCCTCCCATGGATGTTGTTAACTGACTTGAGGCACCAAAAGTACTTTTTCTATACTTTAAAGTCAAAATAACCTCCCATCTGCTTTCACAGTGGATTTAAACATCTGTGGGGCCCATCCTGAGGTGCCTCTGCAAATGTTTTTGGGGAGGAACCTCAATCCATGGAGTGCTCCCCAAAGTGTCATAACCCATGTAGATAAGTCCTAGGTAAGTCCCATGTGCCCTTGCAGTGGCATTGCCTGACAGGAAAGAATAACTGCAGAGCCCTTGCTTCCTCTCCTGGAAGAGCTGTGACATCTGAGGGCAAGTGGCATTTGCAAGCAGACTGGGCTCAGGCTGGAGACAGCAGTTCCCCCACGTCCCTGGCTCAGTGGGCAGCCTGACCTTGCCCCAGGGTTGACTGCAGCCATAGATCCACAGAGACTTTTCTCTGCCCTCAGAAGTATTGCTGCTGCTGCAATAAGCAGTTTTGTATTACCTTAGCTGTGGGTTCCTGCTCCTTATACCACAGCCTTTATTATGTTTGTGTAGTCAGTTGTCTAGACTGGAGAACTGTCCTGGGTGAAACTGGCCTCTTGAAGGGGGAGGGAGGTGTGGTAAGGTGCAGTCTGATTCTTCTGTGAGGGAGGAGAAACTGCAATGAGGGAGGTGAACAAATAACCAGAGCAGGGGAGCAGCACTACTTTTTTTTTTTTTCAAAAAGAAACCATGTAGTTATTTTCTGTATGGCCTCACTAGAGAGAAACAGAGAAGGGAAGATATTTTGTATTCACAATGCTTAAGAAACAAGTTATTTTTCTTAAAATGGTCTGAGGGCTTCTCCTTGAGGCAGGCAATTGTTCTCAACATATGCATTTTCTTGCACCAAAAAGGAACGACACTAAAACAAGATGTCAGAAAAGGTGAGTGTGAAGGAGGCTCAGCACTAGCATCCCCAAAGGAGTGATCCACTGAAGGCTCTGGAAAGCTCCATATGGAAGGGGCCTTTCAAAATGGAAGATGGCCTTATGACTTCCAAAATTTGTCCAGAAAGTGTGTCAGTAATTTTAAGGAGATATTACTAAAAGCAAATAAAATGAAAAATAAAAGCATGAAATGGCAAATAGAGGAGTGATACATTTTTCTGATTCACAAAGCAACCTAGCTGTATCAAAGGGAACCTGGGGGAGTCAGAGATAACTTTGAATTTCCTGTTTTGTGTGATTTGTCACAGTCTTAATGTCTGTGCTTCAGTTTTACTACTTTAAAAAGCAAACAAAAATCTCCCCCCAAACTAACATATTTCATGACCTTTCCTGGAGGTTCTTCTCTGAGACTAGAGAGTTTTCAAGTGCCTGCCAGTCTCCTGAGTGAATGAACAGTGTTAATAAACATCTGCTTGTCTGTATTAACTCTTCACAAGGTACAGCAACTCCATTTAGGTATTATTTACACATTTTCCTCTTCATTTTAGTTATCTTAGTCTGCTCTTTTGAATACACTAGAGTCCAGTGAACATACATTTAGCAAGAGTTTAACTGTAGCAAGAGTTAACTGTAGTTTCAGGAGAAAGATGTGGCTTTTTGCCACCTGAGTTGTTGCACACTGCCAATGTAGAGATCAGTCATTACCATTTTGCATTTGGAAGAGATGATTTTCTGCCATATATCTAACCTCCATTATCCCCATTGAAAAAGTTGCAGATAGATACTCAAGTAACATTAGGAAAGCCTTTTCCACATATCGAGTTCACACCTTTTTGACTTATAGTTGATTTAAAAGTAATTGCATAAACCACAGCAACTTTGTGTGTGGTAATTCTCAGTTCTGGCTAGGTTTGTACTAATATAACCTATACTGAGGTAAATCAGCTTTAAAAGGATTTGAAGATCTACATGCAAAGCTGTAAAACCTCTGCCCCTTTAATTTAATCAGTTAGACTCCTGTGGTGTTGTGTGTATGCCAGGCCAGTATTTAGTTACTTGAAACTGTTGGGAAAGCTGAGCATAATAAGACCATATACAAAATATGAGTAAAGCCCTGTAGGAGTGTCATGTGTGAGTGTTTGGCCAAGTAAGTGTGTTACTATTTTTGATTTCTGTGTGGCTTTGGTTGTGCAGTGGTCTGTGGGAGCTGAGGGCAAGACTCCATCTGCACAGCATGCTGTATGGCTGCCAGCTCTGGTATCACGATGGTGAACCACCATGACAAATTGTCTGTGTAAGGAGAAAGGAGGAACTGTACCCATGTGCCCACCTACTCTGTCCATCACAGGTACCACAACTTGAATTCCCAATGAAAAAGATGTCAGGGTTTGGCAATAGCAGGTAGCTCATTACACTTTTGAAATTAGCCTCTTTGTTTCTACTGGAAAACCTAATGTGTTCCATTACCGAAAAGTTTAGCAGAAGATGCAGCCACTTGCCTTGTGACATAAACTTCAAAATTTTCCTGCCTTCCTCCCACCTGTAGCCTATGCAGTGAGGATGCTCCCAAAAAAGCAGGCAAGATGTGTCTTTGCATTAAGCAGATACCACAAGACAGGCACTTAGGAGTGCTAGTAAGTAATAAAGAGATGCTTTTAGGTAAGCAGAATATGATTACTTTTTTTATCTTACGGATTTTTCAGTATGTATGTGTCACTGAGCACATTCAGTAGCCTTGCAGATAAGCTGAAGAGCCAGGATGTCTCTCTGTGGAGTATTTCACAGCTAATAGGAGTAGGTTAGTCAGAACAATATTAGAAAATGTCCTAAAGTACTGTTTGACCTGTACTGGGTCCTGAATTTCCCTGTCAGAAACTGGGACTTTAATAAATAGACCCTTGAAAATAGGGTTGAATGACTCTTTAAGGTGGACATTCCTAATTTCTGTTATAGTGAGAGAAATGAAGGGAAGAAATACACACTAAGAATTTGGAGGGAATTTGTGCCACTTTCCGGACAAATTATTCATCTTCCCCAATGCCATTATGAGGAATTAAGAGCCCTGTCGTATTTTGAAGTAGGGTGGTGGTGTGACTGCTGAGGGGGCAGGAGTGGAGAGAAGCATGTTTCTATAAACAGGCTTTCTTAACTAGCTAAAGGGAGAGGTACGATGGGTTTAGAAACTATTCAACCTACTTAGAAGATTCAGTTGCATGGTTTTGTTCTGGTGAGACTCTGTAGCTGAGAGTGGAGGCACATTTATGTTCTTCTGAGTCAGAATTGTTTGTAATCGTGTATGTTTTAAATGCTGGAGGGTTTGCCACAGAGAATCCTCTGTCATGAAAAAATCTGCTTCCTTCTATATTGCAGAAGAAACAGTATAATGCTTGAATGAATGCTGTCTGTTTTCCGTGCATATAAGTTGGAAAAATAATATTTGTACAAAGGTGAAGTGTGTGTACTCTTTCATCTCTGTTTCAAGTGAAGTAATGGCAGCTTTCACTGGGCAGGCTGGAATACAAAAGGAGGTAAAGTTGCAGGATATGCTTTTTAATGATAGGTCAAAATTAGCTGTGCAAATGTCGGTCCTGAACCATGAATCATGCTTACTGAAACACAGAATGAGAGCTGTTCTTTGTAATCTTGTGAACCAGATGAGCTGTGCTTGATAGTCATTATTTACCTGAAGTCACAGAAGGAGTTAACCACCAAAGAAAGCTTCCAATAAATTCCAAACTTAATGCATTATGCAGAAAAAACCTAGACCCTGTAGTCATAGTTGAATACATTGATCTTCATGTTATATCACATACAGTTCTCCAGTGCTGTGTGCTGCTCACTGGCTGTGTTAGGGAGGCTGCGGGTTTAAGTCAGGAGAGGATGAAATGTTCCTTTGAGTGCCCTTTGGGAAGCCATCACTTAGAATTTTTTCCAGCCTTTTTGCCTGGAGACAGTATTCTTTTGTTCTGCCTACCATGGAGTGCTCAACAGTGGCCAGAAAATGTGAAAGAGAGCAGCAAGTTAAAAAATCTGCAGGTAAAAATCCATCTCATTATTTGAAGCATCACAATAATGTTATTTTTATTCCCTGTTTTCAGAATGTGTCCAGCCTTCTATTGTAAGTGCTGAGCTGGAGTCTCCTCGCACGCGCACTAATGTCAGTCGGGAGTCACAGCAGCCAGGTCTGTTCTTAAGATGTGTTTGTGGCCGTTCACTGCCATGCCCTGTACTAGTGAGAAGAGCCCAGCCCATTATTAAAACTGCCAGTACTAGCTCATTTTGGAAGTACTGGGTAAAAATAGTGCTATTTTAATGCTTTAAATATGAGAATGATTTTTATCTTTAAGATTTCCAGCTTAGTATGCTGTTCCCTCCCTCATTTTCTCTGGCTGTGTCCCTCCTCCCAGCTTCTGCCAGATTTGATTTTGTTTCTGTGCCAGTGCCTGCAGCAATCCCTGAAGCAAAGTTTTGCCAGTTCCACTTGCTGTTAAAAGCCAGACACTTCCACTGCAGAGATGAGTTAAATGAAGTTTTCTAACTCCTGCTCCTTTTCCTTTTGTCTTCTCCCTCTGCACATACCTTCCCCTGTTCCTTGCCTGCCAGTGGGCAGAAAATAGCTGTTTCCCAGATTTCACTGCAGTTCAGCAGCGACCTTCCCACTGTGAACCAGTTCTTCTGCTTTGGTATTCCTTCAGCTGGAGGTGGCCAAACTACTTCTGACTAGGTTTAGCTTCCTCCCTGGCAGACTTCTCCATCATGGATGGTCATAGCCCACATAAACTGTTTGAAGGCCTGCGGACCCTACCGAACCATTCTTTCCCCTCATCTGATAGTGTCTTCTTTGTGATAGGATGCATTGGAGGGGGGTGTATGTGTGTCTTGTAGTGATGGTTGTATTGCTGCTGATAGGTGGGACTTACATTTTTTTCATATGACAGGCAGGAGCCATTACATGATAGGGAGAAGCCGTGACATGCATCTCCTTCGAGTACTGACAAAGAAGTGCGTTCATAAAAAGGAAGTTATTTTGGTCTTTATCATTTGCAGAGCACCCGTGAGGTTTGATCCCAACCTCTTTGCAAACAAAAGTGCAATTGGTATATTTAAAGGCCTGTCTTTAAGCACTGACTGAGGCAGCTGTTGGGCTAGGCTGAAAGGCTGAAAAGAAACCTAAGAGGTGAAACAACTTCCAAGCATAAAAAGGCAGTAAGTTGCTAGGGGCAGACCAGGGTGACATCATTGTTTTGTGACTAAATATGATACAGGTTGAGGCAGAGAGAATCTGCAAAAGAATGTGTAGGAATGTGGTTTTCTGGAGTCCTGCCACAGGGACAGTTAAATATCTGGTGAGCTTAACATTTATGAAACCTGTTTTCCTCTGCCATATTTTAGTTGTACATAAAAGATAGCTCATATCTGAGGTTGTCTCAGCACTCTTGTTAATAATTGTTTTTAATCTTAATAGAAACAGTCATGTAAATCCTGTGCCCATGGTAATCCTACTGGGGTAAATCATAGTTGAGATAAAGGACTGCAGCCCAAAGCAGGGTCCAAGACAGTATGAACTATGTGAGTTCATACTCACATAGTGAGTATGGGAGTATGTGTCACAGAGCAACATTCCATTTCAAATCACAATGGCACTAAGCTCAGGATTGGCAGCTGGAACCGAAAAATTGAAAATACATATTTCATAGGGTTACACCTATGGAGTTAGTTTCCCTATGGGAGTTGGTAGGTGATTTGCAGTGTTGGTAACTCCTTTGGTTTTATGATGAGTCATATGATAGCTGACGTTTTTTCTTTAAGATGAAGCTCCTGGGTTCCAGTGATTTATTTTCTTTTGCTCTTTCCATTTTTTTAAGTTAGGCAGTAATTCCAACCCTCCTGCTTATGGCCAAAATTTCAAAACGTGGCTGAAATGCACTCCAAGAGTCCAGGCAGCAATGACAAATAAAGGAGAACCCAGCAGTTGTTTTTTGGTTGAGTTTTGGCTTTGGTTTTTTTCCTTCCTGTAATTCCATGATCTCTCTGGCTAGTCTTGTGATTTTGTAATTCATATTTTTTTAATCTTACGGGTTGATTGTGGTTCTGTCTTTTCTTCCTTGTATTGCTGGACTGAACATAACCAGTATAATTAAGAATAACCATCAGAGTATATCCAGGTCATAAAAGCAAAGCTTGGATCACACATTTTCTTTGACTCCTTCCCTTCTGCAGTTGATTCATCAATTACTGTAAGGCAAAGAGTGTGCTTTTGCATCATTCCCTCTCCACTTTCAGGATGCTAGCAGTGTCCCCATCACCATAAAAGTTCTGTTGACATTATAGATCATGTACTAGGGATGGCAGTCAAAATAGAGAAAAAAATGCTGTCTTTAGTACTGTTCCTGGCAAAATCTGGTATCTTTGTGTTGTATGAGAAGGTAATACAGCTTGGACATTCTTCATTGCTGCTACTGTGTTTTCCAACCATTGAGACATGATGTCATGGAGCTGTGCTCTTTGGGAGAATGAAGACAATCTCCTTCAAGGCTTTTTGATAAAGGCATCCTCCTCCTTGCAGATTTCCATGATGTAGTGGAGTGAAGTCTTAAATTCAAGTCTCTCCCATCAACTGGAATTATTTCACAGCAGCTGAGTCGTTACGTTCTCATCATGCAGCACCTCCCTCTGCATTTTTTTTTTTAATGGACGGGATTTATCTGCTCAGCAATGCTGTTTTATATGTATACATGTGCCAGAGGCACTGGGTGAAAGAATAGAAATGCAATAACTGTATTTTACAAGATAAGAGTAAGATAAATTGGCTGCTGTTTCTGAAATGCATCCGAAGACATAAATAAAGTTTTCCAGTGTAGACATGCCCAAAAAGCGTGTTTGTTTGGGCATAATTTGAATTGCGTTGGCTTTTGAGAGTTCTGTAACTATACTAAAAAAATAAGAGGAATGTAAACTATAGCCTGACATCTCAATGGAAGTTACATGTCTATAAACAACAGACACAAAGTAAACAACTTCAGGACAGTCAGTAGACTTTGGGTGAGGTGTACTGTTTATAAGATCCTGAGAAATCATAAAAAAGACATAGAGTAAAAGTGTTGTCCTGCAAGCCTGGCTCCACTAAAACCCGTGGAGTTGCTATTTCTTTTGTGGCTGCCCTGGTGTCTCTTCCATAATATCCAGCCCACATGTTGGCTTACACGTTCCATGCATTTTAACTCCAGTGACTGATCTATGCTGAACTGGTTGGTTGAAAGCTTCGCAGCCAAGAAACCACAGTCTTTTATTTGGAGTCCTCTCTATAGACAAAGTGGCCAGGAAAGCTAGAATTAGGCTTCCTGTAGAAGTCAAAATAAGAAAATTAACATTAGAGAGTATGTGGCAGAACTCAAATTTAAGAGACAAGCACACTTTAGAATGGCTTCCTTCAGATGTGCAAATGTGTGTTTTCCCTGTTGACTTTCCCCTTATATCCACTTTTTTCTTTTTTTTCATTTTCTTTTTTTCCTTTTTTTTTTTTTGTGTGCAAAATTAAAGCATACTTCTGTCCACGGTGTTCAAGTGACTTAGGTTGCCTGAGTGGGAGAAAACCATGACGAGTTGACTCATGGAGTATGAAGTGCACAGCAGAATAGTCAAGAATTTTTAGAGATAGACACTTGAGTGGCTACAAGAAGAGGAGCAATCTTGCTCATTGTGAAACACTTATTGCTTGGGGACTCTTCGGGGAATGAGTGAATACATGTCCTTAGGGAAGAACCCTACCAATTTGTCATTCTCCAGGCAGGATTTTTTTAATTAGAAATAGGTCTGAGTTCATGTGACTTGGAAGGAGACCAGTCTTTCCTGGATTTCTAAGTCCTCAGAGCCTAGCAGCAGGCTGTGATTGGAAGAAAGTGATGTTGAGGTTCGCATCCACCTCAGATTTCACCTCAGGCCCTTTGCAGAGGTTGATTTCTGCATCAGTCTGACAGGGGAATTTCAGCATCAGCTTAGCGGGAGAAAGCCAAAACTTGGCTTTAGTTTGGAACTAGATGGGTTATCACAGCAGGCAAGGCCAAGGTGTATTAATGAACACACCAATGCCTGCTAGGGCAATTTGAGAGTCTTAGGGAGAGTAAACCGCAGTCTTACTTTAAATCAGATGCTAAGCTTGGAAGAAAGTTTGTCCACCTGCGCAGTTTATCCAGTACCTTGAACTGCCAGAGGAATGGAGATGCACTGCACTGTCAGCCTCTATCACAAGGAATTTTGGAAGAAAATTCAAGTGTAGTCCGTTCTGGAAGTCCTATGATCCCATTAATTTAACCTGTACAGATATTAGCTGGGCCTAACTACCCAGACTTTTTCTAGTAATTGAATTAAGGCCTACCACTCTAACTTTGAGACTTAAGTTTTATGACTTTGCAGTGGATTGCTGCATTCCAGGTAGTTGTTTGTTGTGTGTTTTTTTTTATCAAGTTGCTTGGTTTGGAGATCCCTCCTTGGAAGTGATCCAAACATATTTTCATATGTTTGTTCCAGTGGGTGAGTCTTGGCAGAACGTGGCATGGCTGGGGATGGCACAGGACTGAGCCCTGCCTCTCAACTAACATAAAGTGCTTGAACCAGTTTACCTACGGATCCGCCTTCCTGTGGCTTTTGGCTCCAGTGCTGCAGGCACTAGAGAGGACTGAGTCGTGCCTGTGGCAGAGGCATCCATTGCCCTGTGCCACATGGAGCCATGTGAGCTCAGAGCTGAAAGCAGTGTAGATGCAGCTGAACTCTTTGCATTTTGAGCAGCAGATGTCTTCCCCCTGTGATCAGTTGTAAGCCGCTTGGCACCCTGCCAGGGGTTTCCTGTGTGAACTTGGGTGAGTTACTTAATCACGCCTCTGATATTGGTCTGTATTGTTCATCCAGGCTTTTAGGACCAAAGATTGTCTCTTGCTGGGTAGAGGGAGAGATTATCAGGTTGGTTTGATCACTACTGGGAACCTGGGTAAAGCTATTAGTTTCTCTTCAACATATGGTAAATAAGAGGTACCATCCAGAGGAGAGGAGCAATTTGCCGTAAAGATGACTATATTAACACATATTTTATAGAACACTAGATTCAAGACCTTTTGAGTTCCTACCACACCCACTTCAATGAGGCTTTGTACTTTTGTGTGGCTTCTGGAGTTGTTACAATACAAGTAATTAAGAACAAGAAATGTTTACCTGGGGCTTAAAATTCATCCAGCCTGTAACGTACTGCCAGCACGCTCCCAGTGAGTTCATCATAACCCTCACCTCTGTGTAGGACCACTGAAATCACTGGGAGTTTTGCCACTGATAACAATGGCAGTAAGATCAGAGAGCTTAGTCAGTACAAGACCACACTAGTGATGAGAAGGATGTGAGATTTGGTTGAAGAGGGAAGACTTTTCTCTCAGTCCCTCACAGTGGCTCAGAAATCAATTGAAAATGTTAGCATGAGGCCTTTTTATTTCCTTCTGGAAAAAGCATGTATATTTAATTCCTGTAATAAAATATTCTAATGGTAATAAATAGTTAAATTCTTGAAGGAAAAAAATTGATTTCTCAGCTAATGGAGGAGGGGGAAATTATGAATCCCTGGTTGCCCATTACTGGTTGACTAGCAACATGTGGCCACAGAGAGCAATATGAACATAGTTTTAACACGCAGGTGGCTCTGCTATATGAAGCCCAGTATGTCCTTAAAGTGGTTCAACCTACTTTTCCAAATATATTACCAAGTGAGTCAGACTGAAACTCTTTTAGATAATCTGCTCCACTTCAGATAGTTGCATATTCATTTTAGCTTTAGAAAAAAGTTTATGTTGGCATTTTCTGTTCCTTTTAGTCATGCTGGCTTTTCAAAATAGCTTTTGAACTAAAAATATGTTTCCTGAAATTCATACACGGGGACAAAAAATACCTCTTCCTTTACTATTGCCACACTGATGCAGATGGTGAGTGCTAAGACTCAGAACCAGTAAGCAAGTAATTCTTCAATGCTTGGGTGCAGAAATGTAGCTGTTAGGTCAAAACAGACTTCTACAAGACAGACTGTCACTGCAAGTTAGTTTGAGTTCAGCTCACTTTGAGTTAGCCCAGGAGGACTCCGGTAGCAGATTACGTGAGCTGTACAGATGCCCTGTTGCATTTCCAGCTTGAGTTTCACCTGCTGCCTCTGGCAGGCCATCTAACCTAAGTTGAAATTCAGTTTCAGCTCTGTGTTCTTCTGTGTGAACAGTAATCAGATTAGGGATGACACTCAGGTTGTGCCTCAGGTTAATAAAGACAAACTTACAAAATTCATCATGACCCGTGTCATAATGATGTCAACCACCTAACATGCATTCCCATTATGGCAACCACAGTTACTTCAGCACATGGACCGTGATGCAATATACATCACGGGGGACATGATACCCTGCCTGTATGTAATGCAAACAGGTGACTGCAGAGTAGTTATTTCAGTGCAAACTGGACTCAAAATAAGCTTGACTCTGCAAATTACAAAGCAACTTTTGCTCCCTCTGAAGTCTATAGAAATTGTTTTCACTTTTCAAATTCACTTTGATTAACCTTGTCTTGACAGTGTGGCACTTGCCTTTTAAAAAGAATTGGTAGCTGTCAGAGATCAAAGATTTTACTAATTTAAGGTGGGAGGGAATGTTTTCTGCTAACAAAAACCTTATCTTCATAATGAGCAATAACACAATTTGATAATCTACCGTTACTGAGTTTCCTTCTCTTCTTTTTCCTTAAGTTGAAAGTATGTCACCTGTAGACGGAAATAAGGGAAATGGATTACAAATGCCAAACCTATGCAAATTTTGTGACGTTAAAGTAACAACCTGCTCAAACCAACATAAGTGCAAGAGCAACTGCAACATCACTGCTATCTGCGAGAAGAAAAATGAAGTCTGTGTCGCTATATGGTAAGTTATTTCTTCGTACAGGTGTGGAGGGGAGCACACCCATATTTGTCATTACTTTGTCCTTTTCTTGATTGCTCTGATACTCAGAATGTCCCTGCTACCTCACCAGGCTTTGCTCTCTCACAACTCTTATGTGTGCTCAGCATACTGAGAGTTGCTTGAGGTTAACAACAATTCTGATATGAAATGTTCTGGGGATTTTTTTTCCTTTAAAGTGGTTCTGTTCCAGCTTATGCTGTTATTGGAAAAGAGGCATGTTTTTGCTCAAACCATTAAGCTGCATCCACCCGCAGCACTCAGAGTAGAAGCAGATTTGAGACTCAGAGAGGATTGTGGTGGTATTTGCTGAAGAAAGACAATTTTCTCTCAGGTTTCAAAGTAAATTAGGTTATGTAGATCTATCACAGGAGGCTTATTTACCATGTATAGGTAGAAATACTTTTTCTTAATGTTAAAAATAAATCTTCTATGTATGTAGTGACTCTGATCTAATAATGGTGGGGTTTTTATATGGCCTATGTCAAGGTTCGAAGAAATCAGGAGTATATGAAAATGAGTTATAACACTTTTCTAGGATTTTTTTACTCTAAACAAAATGAAGAGGGAACCCCAGTCTAAAAACTGGGGTTTTGCCCTTCCACAAATGGTAAGCTAATCCCCAAAGAAAACCAGAAACACTCATAGGTGGACAAAAAGAACAGACCTGAGTATTTGCAACACTGGTGCTGATTTAGAAACATAATTAGAATCACTTACAGAAAGACATAATTAATTCATTTATTGAGGGATTAGTTGTGTCCCTTGACTTGAAGAGGTTCAGCATAATTTGAAGTCGACACTTGAAATGCAGAATCAGTCCTGTTTGCTGTTCTGTGTTTGTCCTGTGCTCCTTTAGTAGGCAGTCAGTGTCTATTATTATTATACAAAGTGGCTGTAGTGCAATTTAACATACATTCTGGATTTTTCATACTATTTTATCCAAAAGGCAAATGAGCTGAGAACTGTATTTCAAGTGCTCTTTGCCTCTGAGTCTTGTATCAATGAAATTAAATCTGGATCAGGACAAAACACAGGAATACAGTCCAGATTATCAGCTGTATTTCCTCGACAGCGAGGCAACTCTGGCTTGCACCAGTTCTATGGTTGGTTTTGGTTTTATTTCATTTTATTTTAAATTATAAGGATAACTCCTTCCATGCAGAAATTGCACTGATTGTAGGCTTCAAAAACAAAATGAAAAGGCCAACTCATTAGAAATTCCTCAGATTTCGAGGAAATAATTCAGTTTTTATCATAATTTCCCACAGATTTTTACTGTCTGCCCAGTGACCACAAAAACCAAAAGCATGTTCTGAAGTTCACAGCAGTTCATTGAGCATTAGCCTGCATAATTCTGGGTGAGATTTTCAAAGGCACTCACTGGAGCTTAGTGGTAATATGATATAGGAATAGCTGTGCCGTTGTACAAATGTCCTAGTTGCGAGGAGCCCAGGCACAGCCAAATTTACCCCATTCAGGAAAGCCGAAGAAGAACATATGATACTCTTTAAATCCCATTTGAGTTCCCAAAAGAGGGAAATTTTGGGCAGGCACAGTCCTGTCTGCCATCTTTGGAAAATACTCCTTCTTGGATTTCAAGTTTCTCCTTTTCATTTTTAGGAGACAAAATGATGAAAATGTGACATTAGAAACAATATGCCACGATCCCCAGGAAACACTCTATGATCACATGTTGGATGACACCAGCTCAAAGGAGTGTTTGATGAGAGAAAAGAAGGAAAATGGGGGATTGATGTTCATGTGTTCCTGTACAGGTGAAGAATGCAATGATATGCTAATTTTTCCATCAGGTATGTTTTAATAATTTACCCTGCATTCCTAGGTTATACCTTGCAAGTAATATTAACCATGTCGTACCCATGAACTTTGGGATCTCATTTTTTGGGGGAAAACTTCTAGGGGCAGGAGATATTTTGGTCTCTTCTGAGTCTTGCAAAATGTCAACCTTTCTTTTCTGCGTTCAGAAAATATTTCTTCGTGCCAGGATGTCCTCTGTTTGAAGTAAGTCTGATGCTCAGCTCAAGACATTGCACTTAGAAGTTGGTGAAAAGAAAGGTGAAAGCAAGATGTTTAGAGTTGTTCTGTTGACACACCAAAATGCAACATATGCTAATTACATTATAAAACATAAACAAGAGGCAAATGCCCTATTTAAGGCCTTGCCTCTTCTGTAAGGCTGTATTGCCATAGTGTAGCATCTGTATATACAGATACTACTGAATAACTTGATAGCATATGAATTTAAAGTCAGCTTCTCTGTTGTAACTGACCATCTGTGCTTGTCCTGCGAAGTGTGGGCGTGAAGTAGCTAGGAAGTTCCTTCACTGGTGGATATGCCACCTCATGCTTACTACAGCACATGGACGTGTATGTGAGTTCAGCTAAACTCTGAGTACAGACCAAATCACAAGTGCATAACCTGTCCCCATTCTGCCTCATGAATGCCTGTGTTGAACACTGCAAATACAGCAAAAGCAGAGCAGGTATGTAGATTGCTGGTGGACCTCATGCTGCTTGGACAGATGAGCATGTGCACACACACACACACCTCATTTAAGTTTCTCCTACCAGCTGTATCCCACAATAATTCTTTTACTGAGACTAAGTCAGGTCCCTTGCAGGCAAGTGTGAGGCCTCCTGCAGAGAGCTTTGCATGCACACTTCAAAATGAGTATGGCACACAACATCTGTCCTTATCACCTGCAAGTTCCTCAGAAAAGGATATAATCAAATCCTAATTATATGTGATAATTAAGGGTTGGGATACTTTTTTCAGTCCTGGAAGCCTGGTGCGTAACTGTACTGGGGTGGACAACTATGTGAATGCCTTTTAGCTCTCGCTTACCAGCCCTCCAAAAAGGCTAACTAGTTTGGGTTGCAAGACCACACCAGATTAGCTAGGAACAAGCTGGAAAGTGTTTGCCTCCTTTGGCCCAGGCTCTCCATGTCCAGTGCCACCTCCTTCCTTCTTCCTCATCCCTTCCCCAAGCTTGATTTGAAACCAGACAACCTGACTGCCAATCCATGGTGCTATGACCAGCTCTTACTTGGGTCAGCCTTAAAGGTGTTGGAGTGAATACTGGTATCGATGTGAGCACGTGATAGTCCCAGGACCTAATTCTAATATATTGCCTCGATTTATTGAAGCGAATGTGTTCTCAGGGAAAAAAATCTCACCATGTCTAGAGTTTTTGTACAAAACAAACCACACCCTTGTGGATTTTGAATAATTTGTTATAAATTAGTCCCATTATAGCTGTTTCTCCTGGAGCTATGTAGCTGAATACAATCATGCTGATGAATGTGTTTCTTCTGAGTGTATGTTTATGAAAACTGTAGTATAAATTCAAGCCCAAGTACCTTCATTCCCATCAACTCTGCTGCCTCCTTCACACTTCCAGAACAGTCTAAAAGGTGCTGTAGTATAAATCAAAACCCAGTCTTCTATCCTAATTCCTTTCACTCTTCAGAGTGGAGCTTTTCCTTCTAGGTCATGTGCTGTAAACACTATAGGTGACTCATGAAAACCATGCCCTGCATTCATATGTAGTAAGTGAATAAGTACAGATAAAAAGTGAAGTAATGTAAAACTTCAGTTTGTAATATTTCCAGTTCATTCACAAACACAAGCATTAACTCCAATTGAGAGGGGGAAAAATTGAAGCTTTGTCATTCCTTTTTGATTGTTGTGGATTAGTGTTTCTTTTAAATGAAAACAGCCCCTTCGGGTTGCTTGCCTGGTTAGCCATGGCAGGAAGACAAACGATTTTTACAGTATCAGACATGCGGTTTCCTGTCTGTGTTTAACTTTGAGCAGAACATCACAGCCAGCTGGTCCACGGCTCCTCCAGACAACTAGATAATAGCCTGCAATAATTTTGCCTTTGGAATGAATGTCATCCAGATCTGTTCTATACATTGTTCTTGCCTTTTTTTCTCTCCACATTTCTTGTACACCAGAGCAAGGATTTTTGCAGTGTTGTTGCACATCCTGTAGTTGTAGAGAGTGGACAAAAGCAAGTCTGAAAAAGCCTTATCAAAAAGTGACTGTACTAATTTATTAGCAGAAATTTATTAGATTGTAATTTTTCACCTGATAATCACAGGCTTTCTTTTCAAGCTATTGCTATAAGCGATCGGTGTTCTAGCTCTTCTTCCTTCTGGGTGCACACGTAAGACAGACCAGATTTAGTTTGTTCCTGGTGTTTCTGAAGTAAGAACAAAAATTGTGGGTAAGGCAACAAGTTCTAATTTCCACTAGAGGTTAGTCAGTATGGTCCAGTGATTCATGGCTGAGCTGTTATTGCTTATATAAGAGTTGGTGTATTGCAGTGTTGGCTTATATCAGTCCTGACTGTGAAGGGTAAACCTCCTGGCTCCAAGTTTGGACACAAACATCTAAGGGTTTTGGGTAGTGGGAGGTGGTGTGACTCACAGAAACGTGGCTTTGGAAATGTTTGAAGTAGTTACATCCAAATCAAATGCCTGTTTCTTGTATGGACTTTTGTTTAAATTGCCACTCTGCAAAATAAGCAAGACACAGTCTGACATGTGCCTAAATGCGCCTGTAGTTCTGCTGTGTCAGGGGGCTTCTGACCCTGATTGATTTGGGTCCTTGGTGTTTCAGGCCACAGGCAGCTGGTGTCAAATACTGTGTGCATAATCGATCCAAGCAATGTTCTGTAATTCTTGGAGAAATAATATACAGGAGACAGGTAGTCATTGCAAATCTGACTGTTTATTTTTTAATCCCTCTATTTTTTGCCAAACAAAATTTTGGGTGACTGGCAAGCGGCTTACACCCTTGTGGTGGAAAAATGCTTCTCATGGCAAAACTCAGTGCCAGTCTGTTTTCATTATTATTTATTCAAATGTCTAACACCAGAGTTACCAGAAGGCAATGCCAGAGAGCAAAACCACTGGAAAAGATTAGTCAGAATCAGGGGTCAGGGGGTGGGGGGAAAGGCTCTGGCTGGCTATAAGTTGGCTAGGTGGCAGGCAGAGGCCTGGTCCTGCTGTCATGGAAAAGTTGAGTGCAGGACTGAACTACCAGATTTTTTTCCTCCCTGATGTCTAGTTGTGTCTGATGGACCTTCTCCATCTTGCTTTGCCGCCTTATGTTTTGACCTGTTGTGATGAACTAGGTCTGTTTGTAGCTGTGTGCACTGTTCCAGGCCTCCCTTGGTGTTTGGGCACCTTTGGTCCTCAGCCTTCCCTTTACCACACCATCTCCCTGCCTCTATTCATCAGCCAATGCAAACATGACAAATGCCTGACAAAGTTCTCCTTTGTTAACAATCCTAAGCTAGTTGACTGAGGTCAAGTCTTGTTTACCCAAAGGGACCAAGTAGGACTGTGTTCTTTCCAGCCTCAGGTCTGATCTGTTCTCGGTGCGCAGAGATGACCAGGCACTCATTGTAGCAAGGAAATGGGATGCCTGCATGTTACTCAGTGCATGACCTACCTGCTATGCAATGCAGCTTCTTCCTGTTGTGCAGGCTCATTCAGACACATTCATTCAGTGGCATGCAAAAGGGTGACCCCAGAACTGGAGACTGCAGACAGGAAAACATATCCTTTAAGTACCGTTGCTGTTATATATGCATGTATAGATGTATATGCATATAAATGTACGTGGGAATCAAGTTCAAATCCAAGCAAAAATGCAGAGGTGTCAAAATTTGGAAATGACATTTGCTGACCTGTAGCACAGCTCTGTTTGGTTTAGAGTTGTTTGGTTCTGATAACTTAGATGGTGATAATTTTTCATCCTCACCTATCTTGCCATGCTGTGGAGATCTCCATGCAGCTTGCAACTGAGGTGTCTGTGGCATTATTCCCGTAGACTGTGTTTATTTGTCATGTACTGCAAGATGAGGTCATTATTTTGGGCATTCCCACCACACCCCATCCTAATATAGGTGAAACCTTTAGCAGCATCAATGTGTACAAATTTTAATAACTATCTGAATCATCCGGACAGTTGCCTTGAAATACAAAACTTCAGTGGTAGAGATGACTGATGGGTCAACAAGAGTTTATGAGAATAATGAAACTAATTGGGGAAATGTGTCAGAGTGGGGAGGATGTTATGCTGTTAATAATCTTCACATTGATCATGGTTTTACTGCTAACTGAGAGTGTAAGAGACATAAGTATTTGATTAATCAATTGTGTCTGAGTCATTTGCCCAAACAAATTACAGCCTATGGATTTGCAGTGTTTCAAGTGCTGTGATTACTCACTGTGTACAGTTGTTACCTGGGAGACCTGGTATTGTTCTGCTGCCTGAACCATCACAAGCATGCCTGTGTGTTGCCTTGTCCTGTGCCCAGATCGCAGGAGATATGGGTAATGTTTGAGAGTTTCCTTAACTTGGTATCTCTCTCGTCTCTAACATGTTGCCCCTGTCTTTTCCTTTCTTTCTTTCCTCTTCCTCTCCTTACTAGAGTCAAAGCATTAGTGATTTTACTTGACTACATAGGAGGATCTCAAACTTAAGAGCAGACTTAAGATCTGTGCACAAACAGCTGCCAGGCCATAAATACTCATGAGATGAGTTGTCCAGTGCTCAAGGAACAGCAGAAGGGAGATGATTACAGCTGGAGTGCTTCCAAGTGGATTTTAACAAAGGCTTTCATTAATCTGTTTTTCTGTTCTCCAACTAACATGTTCAGAAGGTAACTGTCTTCCAGCTGCCCCATAAAAGAGGTCAGTAGCATTTACATAACGTTGCACAGAGCCTCTTAGTGCTTGTATATTGGCATTGTTCTCTATGTTTCCTCTTAGGCATTTGCAGCCACAGGAGTCCCACCCAATGCCTGCAGCTGTGTGTAACCAAAGGAGAGGCTGTCTAATACTGAACGTCTGATTCACTTAGTGGGTTAGAAAGGAAATAGAATGGAAAGAGGCAAAAGAAGCCAAAATTCTGTTTTGCTCTGTATTATTTATATTGTTTGCTTCCTAGGAAAATAACCATGCAGAGCTCAGTTACAGATTTGTGTAAAAACAAACCAGGCAGCGCTCTTCCAGTCTGGTTGGCATATTTGTTACAATTTGCATCACTTGAGAGCTTAATAAGTGTGGGAATGTGGCCAACCTTTTATCAGGTTGTCATGGAAGAGACTTTAATAATTACAGACAGAAACAAACTGTAACTAACACTGGCAACATAATATTTTGGGAAAGGTTGGAGGGGTGAAACTCAGGCTGAGAATAAAAATAGTGGTTAATGTGTGGCATCTGTTGGAACATATTGAAACTGGAGAGATTGATTTGTTCCAGAAAACCACCAGCAAACAGCAGCAGACACCGAGTTGTATAACTGAGGCATGTATCACAGAAACACAGTCACATCATGTAAAGTTAGAATATGTTGGCTTTGATATGGCTGAGTAGGAAAGCTCAGCTACAAAAGTCAAAATGTGTGAGAGATGCCATGTACACGCAGTGAAGTGACCTGTTTGAATAGGAGAGATAAGATGAGAATGCATCCAGGGGTGGGAGATTTTAAACCAATGGAAGCTGTGCCAGCAAACCAAGGAATTACACTTCCTAGCCAGCAGTGAGGGAATTAAACAGCAACAAACTATTCTGTCTTAGAGCTTGAGAGTTTCTTAAACCTCCTGGGTGCTGAATAGCATACTTGGCAATCAGTTGTAAAATGAAATTCTTCTCACAATAGATAAAATATCCATTACATCATTGCTGCCCAGCCTTTTCACTGAAGTAAGCAAGCCACTTAGATGCAATCAAATTACCTGCCTCCTGCCTCCATGACTAAGAATGCAGCCATTCCCATCAGGTGATGGATGCATATGCATGATTCTTCCAATGTGTAACAGATATAACTGAGTCACATAACTGGGGATTTTCCCCAAGCATAACAGGGATGTCTCGAGTCCTGATCACCCTGTTGTGGGTAGTCATGTGCCAAAAGCAAAGCTGCTGGCCTCCAGGGGAAAGCAGCAGTGATTGTGCCACAGCTGACAAAACTGTTCCTGCCTTTGCCTTATTACCTCTCAGGAAAAGAGGTAAATGGTGGCATTAAGTGCTCTGAGGACTGGGTCTGGTTTGTCAGCCATATCTTGACTGCAGTCAACATTCAGGCTGGCAAATAACCAAAATGTCAAGTGAATGGGTTCCCACACCTCTGAGCAAACATCTTTAGGGTCCACATTCTGAGTCATGCAGATGGCAGTGCTTTAGAAAGGCAGACTTGGAAACAGGCTCTAGAGGTGGCTTTACCTTGTCACTTCTGCTATCTCTGAGCCCTTATAGCAGGCTGAGCAGACCTGCCAACTACCAGAGCTAGTGCCTCTCCAGGAGGCTACTTCAGCAGATCCTATGTTTTGAATACCCTGGCAATATCCTCTTTAGACTAAAAGATGAAGACATACAGCTCAAACACAAGTTACTGGCCTTGACAGACTTGGTTTACCTAGTCCAAAAAAACTCTTTTCAAGTTCAGGTACTGGCTGCAGGAATTTAACTTTAAGGACAACCACACCCCACAAAACCAACAACACACAACCCCAGAAAACCCTCCATGCCCACGAGTGCATGTCCCGAAGTGCCACATCTACACATGTCTTGAATACCTCCAGGGATGGTGACTCCACCATCTTCCTGGGCAGCCTGTTCCAGAGCCTAACCAATCTTTTGGTAAAGAAATTCTTCCTGATATCTGGTCTAAACCTCCCCTGGTGCAACTTCAGGCCATTTCCTCTTGTCCTTTTGTTATTCACTTGGGAGAAGATGGCAACACCTGCCTCACTGCACCCTCCTTTCAGGTAGCTGTAGACAACAATGAGGTCTCCCCTCAACCTCTTCTTCTCCAAACTAAACAATCCCAGTTCCCTTAGCCTGTCCTTGTAGGACTTGTTCTCTTGGCCCTTCACCAGCTTGGTTGCTTTTCTCTGGGCACGCTCCAGCAACTCAATGTCCTTCTTGTACTGAGAGGCGCAGAACTGAATGCATTACCCAAGATGCAGCCTCACCTTTAAGATTTCCTTCTTGAAGAGTGTCCAGCCTTCCTGAATGCCTTTGCCCTTCAAGTCTGTTTCCCAAGGGATTCTCCCAACCGATCTCCTGGACAAGCTGAAGTCCACCCTCAAGAAGTCCATGGTGAAGGTTTTGCTGACCCCACTGCTTACTTCACTAAGAACTGAAAACTTTACCATTTCATGGTCGCTAAGCCCGAGACAGCCTCTCACCACCACATTCCCACCAATCCTTCTCACTTACTAGCTGTGTCAGGAAGTTATCTTCAACACAACTCAAGGAACCTCCAAGCCTGCCTGTTTTCTGCTGTGTTATATTTCCAGCAGACATCCAGTAGGTTCAAGTCCCCTACCAGAACAAGAGGTGGCAATTTTGAAACTTCTGCCAGCCACTTGTAAAAAGCTTCATCTGCTTCCTCATCCTGGTTGGGTGGTCTATAACAGACTCCCAACAGCATATCCAACTTATTTGCCTTCCCCCTCATTCTTACCCATAAACACTCAACCCTATCATCACTATCATTGAGTTCTATACAATCAAAACACTCCTAATGTATGGAGCCACCCCACCACCTCTCTTTCCTTGCCTTTCCCTTCTGAAGAGCTTATAGCCATCAATTGCAGCATTCCAGTCATGAGAGCCATCCCACCACGTTTTCTGTGATGGCAACTAAGTCATAGCTATTCTGACACACAATGGCTTCCACCTCCTCCTGTTTCTTGGCCATGCTGTGTGCATTGGTGTGGATGTACTTGAGCTGGGCTATCCATTTCACCCCTGACCTTCACATGTCACCCCTAGGCTCATCTCTGGTGGGCCTGATTTTATCCCCTTCCTCCTTCAAACCTAATTTAAAGCCCTCTCAGTGAGCCCCACCAACTTCAAGAATCCTTTTCCCTCTTGGTGACAGTTCTACCCCATCTTTTGCCAGCAGGCCTGGTGCAATATAAACATCCCCATCGTCAAAGAAACCAAAATTCATCTGATGGCACCAGCCTCTAAGCCACACGTTAATCAGCTGTGCTTTCCTGTTCCTTTCAGCATTCCCTGCCACTGAAGGAACTGAGGAAAACACCACCTGTGCTCCGGATCCCGAAATCATTCAGCCCAGTGCCCTGAAATCCCTTTTCATCGCCCTAGGACTTCAAGGTCTACAAGAAATGTCAAGATTTATTTTCCACTGGATAGCAAGATAGAGTCCACTCTGGTTTTAAAATCTAATAATCTCTGGTTTCTGCCATCAGATCATTCAAAATAAAGCTGAGTGAGGCGTGGAGCTGATTTCATGCCCCACAAAACTATTAAGTTGAAAAAAAAATCCTTCATTCCAGCAAGGATGGAAGATTAAAATGTTTCCAAGAAACTGTCAAGATAAAAAAATGCAGGTTAGTTTGAGGTGCAGCATTTGAGTTTGATTATTTGGAAGTATTTTGTGTCAGGACCAGCCATTTTCCTAAGGAAAAAGCCCCCCTCCCAATGAAGAAGCTCCCCATCCCCATCCACAAAGCCCAAAAGCCAATGCCTGTCAATTAACAGTTTTTAAACACAAAAGTTGGATCAACTCACAGATCACGTTGTCCTCAAGATAGGGATTTCAGGGAAAAGTACAGAAGCAGAGTTTCTGTTTTGAAAATCAACCTTTCCCATCCAAAAATGTTTCACTGAAAATTTCCAAGACGTTTTAATGCTAAAACAAAACAAAACAAAAACCAACCAAACAAAAAACCCCAAAAACCAAACAAACAAAAAACAAAACAGAAAAACCCCCACCATCCAAAGTCAGGAAGGCACATGAGACACTGAACTACATAATTTCATTGTCACTTGAGGATTCTCCAAAAGAGATTAACTAAATTACCCCAAACAGCTCTCAGAGTGAAACTTCATTTCCCTGAAAATGAAGCATTTTATGGAATTAGGTTTCATCCAGAACATAGAACTAAAGAGATTGGCAGACTTTTCCGTATTTTATTGCCTAGCATTTTGCTCAGGAATTGGTACGTACATAAGGTTCAAACTCACATTTTGCCTGATTCAGAATAATCAGAGATGAAAAGCTCTTCCCTGAATCAAACAGTAGAAGACTTTAACTTGGAGCTCCCATACTCGAGACTAGTTGCCTCACTGGTGGGGGTTCAGCACTCACATCTCTTGCCAAATTGCAACATTTGAACAAAATTCTGTTTATGCAAAAATATTCAAAAAGTGTTAGCTTTCATTCCAGTGCGGAATTGAAACCAAACTTTGAAACCTCAGAACTGCTGCAAAACGGACTTGTCCTCCAGTCAGCTCAAAGGGCTGCTTTGTGTCTCAGGAGCTTGCAAAATAACTAGATCACAGTCCCAGGTCTGGGCCCATATTTTGTGACTGTTTCTGGGAGTTTTTAAGACACTAGACAAGCTTGCAGTACATCAGTGTAGATATGTTTAGCCTGAGTTCTGCCAATATCAAATATATTCTTGCTCTGCGGTGTGACTTGCAGCAACTTTAGAACTTGCACAAGCAGCAAACAGCACTGAAGTATTTCTGTCAGAACTGGCTGTGCGTTTCTGCTGCTCTGTGCATTGAAGTGTGGCTCCTAATTTTATTGCTGTTGTTTTATTTCTTGCTTCCATACTTCAGTGATACCAAAGTTCAATCAAAGGCACTCATTCCAACCTGAAGAATTTGCAGACAAAGTGATGTTGTGTTTTGAAGCTTCCTGGCTGAACTGGGTCTGTACAGTGTTTTCATTTTCCTTGGCACCTAAGGCCTACTCCCTAAAGGCTTAGGTAGTGTTAAGGATTGTGCAGATGGCTTCTGCTTAGTTTAAACCACATACAGGAAGCTTTTTTTTTTTTAGCTCAACTTCTCTATTGTTAGGCTATATTAATAGGCTCTTTTGAAGCTTAAGAAAGGACTAATTCCCTAAATAATAGTTCTGGGTGGGGAAAGTTATTTAGGAGCATTTCAGCAAAACCTGAAAGGTTGTTTCATTTAACCATTTTCTTGCCTGCCCGTGCAGCCAGGTTTTACTCATTCCAGTGCTCAGAAGGAGGAAGCTGCACTCCCATTTTGGAAATTATTGGGATTGACTCATAGGCAGTTATTTATAAGCAAATGAACACATTTATTCTTAGATTCCTGTAATCAAGCCAGAAAACTTTGGCTAGCCAGTGTGCAAACATACAGATATGCTCTGAGTTTTGATCCTGCACTCACTTTTTACACAGATTCAATAGAGAAGTACCCCGACCTTAGCCTGTGCTAAAGGGCTGATTTTGTTCTGCTCATATCAGCAGTCAAAGGCAGTTTCCAGAAGTGCCTTGCTCGGACTGGCCCTCAGTGCCACCAGATGGATATTCACTGCTGCTGTCCCTGTCAATTCTGCTGGGAGGCAGGCCCTTCCTAAGCTCAGGGTTCAACCTTGTCAGTCCTGACACTCAGTTTTCTCTATTGGGTGCTCATTCTTGCACTTCTTAAGCCTTGAGTGGACTTGTCTAGAGTCTTAAAAACTAAAAATGAGCACACCCTTTGTCCCTGCTGCTTTAGGTGGGGATGTGCAGCTGTCTACTTTTCACCCCCTGCCTCCCTACTTCCTCCAAGTGACAGTGCTAAAGCACATGTATCACTTTGCAGCAGGGGTGAAGGATGATGCAGTGCTCAGGGGAAGTAGCCAAACTACTAAGCTTCTGCTTTGATTAAAACATTTTTTTCATTCTTTTTCAAGTGACATTTGCAACATCAACAGTTTCTCCCTTCCACCCAGAAATCCCCCTGCACCACAAGCAGAGCTTTCTCATGTGCAAAAAGAGGAAGAGCCAAAGGGACTGTGAAATCTGATGGAGACTTCTCAGCAGTAGGCCAAAATAGTACAGCCTGCTCTAGGGCATTATAGGAGTGATCAGAGACCCTCACACAGGTAGCCATAACAGTCAAGGAGTGGTGGCTTTGGGTGAGTTTCTTCTCAGAGCTGAACATGCACCCAACTACCTTCAACTGCTGGAACTCATGGGGAAAAATTTGAAAGAGAACTAATATATCTTGGGTTTTTAATCCCTCATTTAGAAAGCCATTTGTATTTCAAATATCTGGGCTATATATTGCAGCTGTGTGACAAAGCAAAAGGACTTAAAGAGCCCTAAAGAGTCATGTTCATCTTTGTTAAAAACCATATACCATTCATGGGATATAGGTGACATAATACTCAGTTCCAAGAGCAGGGTCCAAACTTCAAGCACACTTTTCTCTGGTCAAGGAAAAAAAAAAAAGAAAAGGGAAAGAAAAGAAAAAGAAAAAAAAAGAAAAAAAAAACCCCACAAAACAGAACCCCAAACATTAATCAAAACTAGTTTCCCAAGCTTTTATAAAGCAGATTTTCTGAGAGCAAAGAATGCACATGGGAATAAGCAATGCAATTCTTCTGTTTACTGACATTGGACTTTCTAAATATATTGCTCTAAATATATTGGGTTTTTTTCCCTTCTTCAACATGTTGAGAAGCAGAAGTGATGCCTGTAATCTGTGATGACCTTTTAAGTATCTTTTTATTTTAAAATTTAAGAAGTTTAAAATTTACTAACATTTGGTTGCCTAAGGAAATCACTTGAGAATAAGGATTTGTGAGTTGCATAGGTGTGGAAGAAGAGATTGACTTAAAATGAAATATCAATTCAAATATTTTGAATGAAGGAAATGAAGGAAATACATTCTTTGTAGATGCTGCTAGTGAATGCCACTGACTAGCTGGGAATATCAGTGCTAGAGAGGCACTTCCTCTTCCTTAAACCCCTATGAGAGAGATTAGGATTGAATGACTTGCTCTACATCTGGTTGGTGAACCTTTCAAACAGAGGAAGCACATCCTGGTTCAGGCCTTCTTCCAGATAAAGAAAATACTCTTCAGATGTCCCATCACCTGCCTTTGAATAGCTGATGGCTCCTGCTGCTTGTTGGTTGTGTTTCCAATGGAAAAGTGATTACAAGTTAAATTGGAGGGTCAGAGGTACCACTTGTTCTAATTGTAAACTCTTTTCCCCCAGCCCTTTCAGCATTGCTGACCTTCATTCTGAGAGGCACAGAGTAGGGGAAACAGACTTGTGGCAAATGTAGTTAGTGGCCACTTCCCTTCAGAGCTTATTAAACTTTCCCCTTTCATGTTGACTTATTTGGCCTGATACACAGAACCTGAGTCAGTGACACTGCTGTGAGCATCAGCCAGAGCGTTGTGCTGCCAACACAAGCCATTTGCTTAACTCTGGTTACAGCATCAGTTGTTTTAGTCCATTCAGGTTAGGCTCTCAAGGCTTCTTCCAATCAATCCCCTCCCTCATGTAAAGATGATAAAGTACATTTGCTCTGACTCAAAGGAAGAAATAGAGTGGGAGAGTATATTTCCATGTGTCTGATCAAATCAGGTTCAGATGAACTCTGACTGTCATTCTTTAATCTCTTTTCAGAATAAAACCGTTTCCTTTTAATCTGTTTATCTTCCCTGAGAAATACTTCACTAGGTCACTTCTAGAGGTGACAGGGCAGTTCTCGCCTCTAAAATAATGATCTGTACCATTCCCAGAACATCTGCCTATTTTAGAATATGTACCTGCTGTTCTTGTATTCCCTGTATGTTCCACCTAAGAATGTGTTACTGTGTGAACTGCACCAGCTACAGAGTTTGAAGTGAACCATCTAGTGCTTTACAACAGGACAGGCAGTGTACAGCCAGCAAGTGACACACAGAGGGAGTTTTCAGATACATAAATCCATGCAAAAAGTACGATGGAGGAGTGACAATTCTGATGTATCATACATGCCTGATTGTTCTAGCAACACTCTTTCACAAAGTATTAGATTGAGTTTTGTTTTTCAGATGTGTATGCAGGTATACCTGTTGTACCTGAATACTAACACACAGCAGTTGTGTGCAGACAGGCTTCCTGAAGATGTCTTTATATGGATCCCTCTGAAATACACTGGATCTAGAATGATAACTGGGCAAGTGGGAATTCACATGCTGCTATGCCTATATGTTTCTTTTAAAAAAATCAATGTGTTCTAGTAATTACTGGATAAAGGAGCAGATCTGACAAGAAAACATTGACAGAGTTAAGTGCAGGAGACTTTGGCTATTGTATTCAGGATGGTGGAGGTTTAATACATAATGTATTAAGAGCCTGAGAGAAGAACAAAGCTATTAAATTATATTAGGTTCTTGCTCTTTCAGTTCTTACTCTTTATAAAATTAGCAGACAGGGAGGTCCTGGAAAGTGGAGGCCTTATATACAAAACAACATTTTGAAGTAAGAAAGCAGTGACAGTTCTTATTACTTACTGTTATTGCAGGAGATCATGTATTGCACTCTGGATAAAAAATAGTAATTATTGACAGCTGCCTGTATACATAAAGCTATGATGTCGTGTAATGTATGCTTTCCTTCTTTTCTTTTTTTGCAGCTGACCCTCATAAGCCAGAGGAGAAAGATGAAATTTCCAAAGTCACAATCATAAGTCTTGTCCCATTACTGGTGATTTCTGTTGCTGTGATTGTTATCTTTTATGCCTACCGCACTCATAAGAAGAGGAAGCTCAACAAGGCATGGGAGAAAAATGTTAAGCCCAGGAAACATAAGGACTGCAGTGACGTTTGTGCCATTATGTTAGATGATGACCGTTCAGACATCAGCTCTACCTGTGCCAACAACATCAACCATAACACAGAATTGCTGCCTATTGAGTTGGACATTGTTGTTGGCAAAGGAAGGTTTGCTGAAGTGTATAAAGCCAAATTGAAGCAAAACACATCAGAGCAGTATGAAACTGTGGCAGTTAAGATTTTTCCCTATGAAGAATATGCCTCCTGGAAAACTGAGAAGGACATTTTTTCAGATGTAAACCTCAAGCATGAGAACATACTCCAATTCTTGACAGCAGAGGAGCGTAAGACAGATCTTGGTAAACAGTATTGGTTGATTACTGCTTTCCATGCAAGAGGAAACTTGCAGGAATATCTCACACGGCACATTATCAGCTGGGAGGACCTCTGGAAACTGGGTGGATCCTTGGCCCGAGGGATTGCCCATCTTCATAGCGATCATACACCTTGTGGTCGCCCCAAAACACCTATCGTGCATAGAGACCTAAAGAGTTCTAACATCCTGGTGAAAAATGATTTAACCTGCTGTCTGTGTGACTTTGGGTTATCCCTGAGGCTTGACCCTTCTCTGTCTGTGGATGACTTGGCTAACAGTGGGCAGGTAAGTTAAAAGTTTGGAGGGGAGGGAGGTGTTGTACCGGTTGATGTGTCAGTTCATGCGGTGAAAAGAGGGGGAAAAAAACCTTATGCTGACATATTTAGTTATCATTTAAAATTAGTGTGGAAGAAGTGAAAGGCTCTAAACATTAAAGCAACAGTGAGAGAAGTGCAAATGTAGGTTTTGTTATGGCTGGAGGGCTGCATATGTAAACAATGCAACCATCCTCTATATTCACTGAAACTAAGCATGTAGGAGCTTGTTAGCAACTGTTTGTGGTGTTGCTGCAATGCACACACACACACACACGATAAAGATGTGCCTAACATTGTGAGATTGTGCCACAGTTTTCATGCCTGATGGCATTACAGTTTTGTGTGGGTAGACACACTCCTGGTGTGCCGCAGCGTATGTGAAGTCAGTCTTCTGTCCTTAAGAGGTATAAGCAGATAACTAGAATGATAGATAATCATTTTAAAAGGCCAAAAATAAACTTGTTTTAGATTATGATACATTCTCCATATGCAAGCAAATACAAGAATGTTTATAAATGCTTTGAAGATGAAATTTTTCAAGTACATCTCTAAATATTTGCTCTTCTAATGAAAACTCCTGCATTATAAATTCAGACCATTTGTTAGGTTAATTAATTCCTAGTTATTTAATTATACATATATTTATATGTGAATTTTTCATATTTATGTTTTATATGTAGGTATAAAAAGCCTGTCTGTTTACGCTGACTTTTACTTCACATGGAACTAATATTTTGGTTTAGAATGTTTTAAGGGACAGCTCTTCAGTTAGTAGTGCTCTGTTGAGTTCATAGGAGCTTTTCCGTTGTTTGTCTAATGAAGATCTCTCTTTGAAGTTCTCCTTAGTGAGAGGCAACTGTCTTGGTCTCATTTTGAGAATGTTTGTCAACCAGAGCCAGGAGTGAATGATACTAGTGGAGCCGTATTTAAAATAATACAAACACCACTCACAGTTACCTATCCTTTCTCTCCAGCATGCCAGACCTTTTTGGAGTTCAGGGAAGTGAATCTATTTGGGGGTGACCCAACTATTGTCATTCTTCTCTCTGACAAGGAGCATGATGGTGTGAAGTCACTCCACTTCAACCTCTACCTTGTTTCTTTTAGGCACACAAGCACCTCCCACTTAGATTTCCCAACATGCCAACTTTAGTGCTATAGCTTTCACCAAAGGGATTTTCCTTATGCATCATTTCTAAACTTTACCCTTTGACTCAAACCCTTCCCATCAGGAGGTCCAGTTTTGTAAAGTATATAATGGAGCTAACCCAAATTTTAATTCCATAAAACCTCTGGCTTCCTATGAAATAAACAAGACTTTAAGTATTTTACCATTTCTCTAGTCAGCCTTAGACAGCGATATTCAAGGCAAGTTGTTGAGGTTACAAAGCCATCTTCTTTCTGATCCATCCAACTTCTTTCCATATCATGCAAATATAGCCATTGTTGACTATAAAATACCAGAGCCCTTAGTGACTATCTGGAAACCATCTTTTTCCCCATTAGCACCTTTGCAGTCTCTTCAGTTTGGCCATCCATGATGGTTATTTGCAGACATTACTTAATATGACCACATAAATCTGGACCTTTGTCCCATTGTGTTCAAATGACTGGCAGGTGTCTGCAAGGCCAGCAGCTTCTCACCTCAGCAGCATCAGCAGCCTTGTATCAGATGGTCTCCCTAATCAGATAAAGAAGGATATCTGCTGCCCCTCTGACTAACCAACCCAGAGTACAAACCATCTCCTTCAGCAGCTTGAGAGAAATGCAAGGTCTCCAGTAAAAAGAGATTCAAATGTCATAAAAATTATAATGTATTGCAGGAACAGATACGGTCTCTCACTAGAAGTTTCGGAGAAGCAAGAACGGAAAGCAGACTGGTACTTGCAAAGAAAAAGAGAGGACTGAATTTTTGGAGTTTAGTTACCTAAAATGCCTTTGAGACTCAGCAGTCATGTTTCTGCAGGATACAGGAAAAATGTCTGACTCAAAGACCTAATAATCTAAATGCAGATAAAAGGACATAAGCAAAGTGAACCACATGATAAATCCTAAGCAGGATGGAAATTGGATTGGCTTGATAGCATTCTTCAAGTAATTTTAATTTTTCTCTGCATTTCCCTCTGTACTTTTTAGTTACAGGGCTTCATCCTCCATTGCCCAGCAAAGCTGCAGAAAAATGTTCACTGCTGTGAAGAGAGTGCGAAATGCCAGACCAGAACAGCGCTTTTTGCCAATGTTAAGAATCTGTATTTAGACACCATTAACTCTTGTTAAAATCAGCAGGGCTTGGGGGTGTGGGACTGTGGGCCATAGTGTACAGGTAACCTAGTGTTCTTAAGCTTTGGATGGGGCCTGTTTGGGGAAGAAGTTGTGCATTGAGGAACAAAGAGGGTAGGAACAGTCTCTTGGGCAGAGTTTCCATGTGTTCATGTTTTGTAGGGGAAGGAGATGCTGGTCACCTCAGTGGCGCTGAGACATGTTTGGCCCAAGTACACATTCACTGTACGCTCATGTGCTTGGTCTTGAATTCATCACAGTGTCCACGTAATAGGGAATTTAACTTTGGGACTGATCACACAGGGGTTTTTTTCTGTGCTCCATTTATAAAGGCGTTGATACTACAACCATTTGGATATTTTTGACACAGAAATGCTGTCTTCTTATGGTGCACTGCACTTTCTTTGTGGAACATCATCCCATTTGCTCTGAGCCTGGGGTGTGATAAGACGTGTTTACAGAAGCTTGTAAAATAGATGTTGTAGAGCTCTCTCAGGACTGCACATTTATTATGTAGCTGCCTGCAATTGCAGACCCAGTAACTGAAATGATCTTTTGCAGTCCTGCTTGCCACTGGGCTCTGGAGTGATTGCTGTAGTGCAAATAACTAATTTAAATCACAGGTCCTACTGCATCACCTACTTGTGCTTGTTCATCTCTGTGATTAACCAGGCTCCATTCTGAAGCTATCTTTTCCTGATGAAAGACTTGCTATGTTTGCAGTTTTTCAAGGGGGATAAATTTTTTATACCTACCCAGTGAAGATCTTGTCGTTTGAGAGCACCTGTTGAGTGATGCAAAACTTCTTCCTTAAATCCTTTTTTTGTGATAAAAACAGACACTGAACCTTTGTCTTCTGTAATGCAAGGTCATAATCTAGATCTCAGCAAAGCTGCTAAAATCATTGCTGAAAATTGCTCAGTATGAATGAAGTTTATGAGAACGGCTTTTCAAACAGAGGGGACGATTTTTGGTTTCCATTCAAATGTGTGCTTCTGCATTCAGTATTTGTGTATTTGCTTTCTTCTGCCAGGCCTGCATTTACCACTTTCCTTTAAAGCCTACCATGAAAAGAAACAGCTAACACTGTAATATGCAGAGCAAAAGAATACAATGTGTTCCTTGCTTATGTGAAAGACACTCGGTCAGTGGCAATTGTTTCAGGCCCAAAGGGCAGAGTTTATCTGTGAACAGTCAGAGTGAGGAAGCTTGTCAGTGTCAAAGAGTGAGAAAGCTTGTCAGTGTCAAAATTATTTGCTTAAGGAGCTAAAAAGAGCTACTTTTTTTTTTTTTTTTCCCTTTACTAAGGGAGGTGCAAGTAAATTGGTAGTCAGGACACTGCCAGATTCCCCTGGCAGCAGAAAATATGACCTGTGCCAAGTATGGCCTGAATTTTTGGATACGTGTCAAATGGCACCATTTTTGTGAAAGCTGAAGTTAAATCACAGCAGAATCCAAAACACGAATTACAATTGCAGCTCCTGCACTCTCCCCCATCTCCTCTCCTGTAGGTTGGCACAGCAAGGTACATGGCCCCTGAGGTTCTGGAGTCCAGGATGAACCTGGAGAATGTGGAGTCCTTCAAACAAACAGATGTGTACTCCATGGCTTTGGTCCTCTGGGAAATGACATCTCGCTGTAATGGCATCGGAGGTAAGTGTAGTCAGTTTTCTTCTCCCTGTAAGTCTGTTTAGAAAGATGTGCTCTCATGGTTGTCTGGGGAGGAGGTGATTCTTTTTAAGTCACACTAGTTTTTCCAGTGTCTCTGGATGCTGTAAATTAATGGGCCTTTGGTGGTATGAGATGTACATGTGCATGACCAGGCCTGAAGGGCAAGCACCTGAGTGCATGCAAAAAATTGGTCCTTGACTGGTCTAAGGATTGGTTAAGCAGACCACTTTTAAAGATTATTAATGTCTGTTTTTTCCTATAACATCTTGAGTAGCCATGGATTGACTCAGTCTGGTTGACCTTGCCCAGTTTGAAATATTAAGACCAAGAAGTGATAACTGCCTCCCTTTTACTTTCATGGAATGTTAATTCTGAAGCCTAATGAGTACCAGTTAAGTGTCACATTTACTAATTGATCATTTCAGTAAGAGTCATCATAGTGATACAGAAACCTTCCTGCTTTCCCAAAATCCCCAGCTGCTGCTCAACACGTTTTGTGATGTTGCAAGAGATCATCCATATGAGAAATCAAGGGATATTTGTTGTTGAAGTGCAGTAACAAAATAAAATTATTGGAACTGACTATCAGAACAGCTCCAGGAAGAGCTGCTGTGCTTGTTCATATGCAGAGTTTGTTCAGTGAAACAAAATCTCCATTTCTGCTTTGCCTAAAGCTGCCCCGGAATTCCCAGTGTGCAGCACTGGTATGTGCTAGAAATCAGAAAAGTTTCTGTTGAAATATCTGCATTACATATTGCCATATTTGAAGATTTTCACTTTACTTCAAGGACTAAAATGAGACTAAGTTACATATAAAATTCTTCAGTCTGCTGGAGTTGTCTAACATTCATTCTAACAAAAACTGCTGCACAGTCCAGGGCTCTAACAGGCAGTCTAAGGAGTGAGGCTGTAAAAGGTAACACTAATGTGGATAATATAGTAGATATGCAGCTATAATTTGATTTGTTTCCTTTCTTCCAAAACCACAGAGGCTCCCTTTTCATTGCACTTGGCATGGTTCCATCTTGAAAAGCTGCCACAGAGACAGGACAGTCTTGCAGGCTAGAGCACGAACATAATGTACAGGAGGGAAACCAATGTCCCATGGGAAGATGTGCATAGCAGCTCCTTGTTTCTCTACTAACATCCGTGGGATACCACAAGGGTGTCCATGGAGGTCTCTGAAGCCACTCTGCACAGTGGCTGTGTGGCTGCATCACAGTGTCAGTGTGCAGGAGGGAGAAATGCCTCCACCTCAGTCTCCTCCTATGTCTGACCAGCATTTGGTCTTGTTGGGTGGGCTGGATTGCGGGCAACAGATTTACCCCTGCTTGCACCCTGCCGGGAAAGCTACAAAGCAAGTATGTGTGCAGAAAGCTAGTGCTAGCATAAAAGCTTGGGAAAAAAATTCTTTTCTAGTCAAACATTTCAGGGAAAAAATATTTGGTGCTTCAGGAGCTGAACCTCAGTCTGGCATGTTCCAAGGCAAACCTATCCACATTTAACTGTCATGGTCATGCCTGTTTCTAAGTGCGTTGGCACAATATCAGCCTTTCATTAGCACTTTGTAAATGTGTCTGAGGAGATTGAAAACCAGAGAAAAAGGATCTTTGCCCTGTCTCGAGCTCTCTTGGTTTCTTGCATTTAGGAACTCACCTTATTAATATAAATATGAGCAGGTCACTGTGGAGTCTTTTATCTTTGCTGATGCTTGAATCCCTTCCTGTTCATATTTGCTGAGTAGGGCAAAATGGAGATTGTGGCAAAAGCAAACCTTATTGCTGCTGTTCTCAGAAGGCAACTGCCTAAAAGAGGATATAAAGGGAGTTTCATCAGGAAGGGAAATGACCAGCATGTTTAGCTAGAAGAGACTGACCCATTATAACCTTGAGAAGAAGAGCTGAAGTCATTTCAGGAAAAGGAAAGATTTCTCTGGCCCAGCATCCCCTTTGCTTTGAAGGTGGAGCTTAACCTCCACTCACATCTGATTTTCCCTATTAATTTCATCTCTTAATCATCCTCATATCCAGAAACACATTTCTTGAATATTGTTTCCCTATTTCAGTCACCTTTCCAGGGATTAAGTCCCCAGCAAAAACACAGGAGTATTTGGACAGATCTGTTAGGGGATGGAATTTGGGCTTAGTGTCGCCATCCAGAGCAGTTAAATGCAACTCCCAGGATGTAGCTCCCTTAACTTGTCACTGGTACCGAGCTGCAGCAGCATTGCACGGTTTCTCTCATTTCCCTCTTAGATTTTCCCCTGGTTCATGCAGTCTGGCTATCTTTGCAACCAGCTGGTGAAATACCCTTACAGTGATTCATGACTACAGCTCCCCCTCTGCTTTCTCTTTCCATCTGTCACACATGAGACTCCCTCCTCTCCTTGCAGCCTTCCTGAGGAGAGGCCTCCACTCATGCAAACCCCTCTTTTCTTCCTAAACTGAGAGAAATTACCTCGAGTTCAAGCTGGAGTTGGCTGACCTGGTTGCAGCCAGCCTTTCCGAAGGGGCCTAAAAGATGTAGGCACCATCTTTGCAGGGCAGGCTTGACTCTGGTGCCACTCCCGGTCATTAGAGAAAGCACATGACAGTTTAGAGGGTAGAAGTGGCAGTCTAAGCCAAGGCAGCAGCATTAGCAACTTCCATCAGGGTGGGAAGCATAGGGGGGGGTGCTAATTGCCATTCAGTCATGTAAAGGTACAATGACTTACTTCTTTTACAAAGGTAGTTCTCAGGATTCATTTGTCAGCATGCAGGTGCTCGGTGAAGTGTGGGAGGCAGTGGAGGCAGGTCTATTCACTACAGCAGCTTTGTCAAACGTAGTCTCCACGCTATGCCAGGCCTTTTCAGTCAGCAGACATTTAAACAAAAATACCCAGCAGCATAATCCATACTGTGAAGCTGCTGTAGTAAATAAGCAGGTGGGGATTGGCTTTTGAGAAAGGCCATGCTGTTCATTGTAACTTTGTTGTGCTAAATATGGAGAAGCAGAAATGCGGCACGAGGGAAAGGGAGACAGAGGCAAAGATTGAGTTTGACTGATTTTTCACTGGAGTATAATTTAAGAGGCATATTTAGAAACTCAGCAATGCTACTTTGGGGAGAACGTCAACTGCTCCACGCTGCTGTTAACTTGGTATTTCATTCAGCACAACAGCTGTGCACCAGATGCTGCACATTGCAAGAAATATAATTTTCATCTCAACCACTTGCTTTCAGAGCAACACAGCTTTGGTGACTGAGGCAAGTATAACTTCTCTGATAGCCTCCTAGAAAGAAAATAAAACCATCTGTTTTGTATTGAAGCTGCTATGGGTGGGGGACTATTTGGGATGGCAGGGAAGGAGAGAAAAGGGAACTTCTGAGTGGATGGAGTCGGTAAAGAGAGAGAAGAGAAACCCCTCAGAAAATGGCGACATTTTTCATGCGGTATTGTACTGCCTGGAGTGGTGGCTGGCTTTGGTATAGCAGCAGAGCTTTGTTTGAAATGGCAGCCTTGCTTTACCGGAGCTGTGTTTAATGTGAATAAAATCACTAATCTTATACTTACTTGGAAAGAGTTTCTGGCAGCAGGGAGCATTTTGATAGCCTGTACAGTGGGGCTGTGCATGTGCTTTGGGCCCTGAGGTGGCTGCAGCTGAGGCCTGTTTTAAGCCTCTCCCTTTGTGGAGCAGAGCCCAGTTAGGGCATGTCTGCTCTGCTCTCACTTGTGTTGGCCTATAACCCTGAGCTGGTACATCCACACAGTGCAGCATCACCCTTTGACAGTAACTCAGATCCTCGAAATTTTCTGTGTGTCACCACAATACTACATGCAAGGTAGCAAGCGCTGTCCTTCAACAAGCCCAGGCAGCAGTAGAAACGATTGCTGCATGTTGGGTGCTGGTGTACTCACGTGCTCTGTGTTCCTCTACTTTCCCACCTCATGATCCAGCACACAGTGACTAAGCAGCCTGTAGCCATACACTGATGGCAGAGCTCATGCACTCCCAAACCCATGGAAGGGTGGCTGTGTCTCCGATCATCACATGTGAAGTCACTTAAAACATGTCTGTGCAAGGGAAACTGCAGTTTGAGTTCACCCATCCCAACACACCCTCACCCTTCCCAGGGAGCATTTGTATTCTGAAAGAGCAGAGCAGGGAACCTAGGGTGAATGTGAAGTAAGCATTTGACAGCTCCTTAAACTTGGCAATGAAATGGCCGTTGAGCCTCTGCATAGTCCCTTTGTGAAATAGCTAAGTAGATCCACCACCCAAATTCCTCTAGCATGAAGAAAGACACCATCTGCACACGCACGCAGGTGGGTGGGTGTGCATGACCTGTCACAGTAGCTCCACCATCGATTGATTTATCCCTTCTGTGGCTCTCCCTGTGTAAACTCTAAAAGGGAGAGGCATTTCAAAAAGATCTAAAGCTCCTGAACACAAGCCCACTGCTGTGGACTGTGCCCCACAGTTGATTTTTACTGGACTTCTTTCACCTCATTCGTGCTTTGATTCTACAAATGAACCTTCATCTTCCAGCAGGAGTTGTCACACAGAAATCAGCAAAACAGATCACTTGAAGGAGTGTTGACAGGGTTTGCTGCTATGCTGTTCTGACCCAAAGGAAGAGAATCTCACTGCAAAGAGCTTAGAGCAATAAAAGATCATGAGTGAGGCATATTTTTCATGAGGAACCCATGGCCAGTTTTTCCAAAGTATTCATCAGGAACAATTAATAGATTTTTCAGTAATGTCTCTGTTTAGGGCTAAAAATTAAATCCCAGCCTTTCTGAGAGTTATGGCCAGGCCAATGACAAAGGCAACCAGAGGTACAGTGATTATTAATGCAAAGTATCTCACAACCATAAAGATTAAATGCTGAAGGTTAAAGTTGAAGGAACCTTGCCATCACTGAATGCTGAAGGTGCTGCGGTTTGTGGTACCTGAGGTATTTAAGGTACTTTAGCCAGTTGTCATTTTTAGTGCCTCACTGGCCTAAAAACAATCAAAAGAAACATAAGGCATGAAAAATAGATTCAGCATCTGTATACAGCCGTGTACAAGGAGCTAGGCACAAACATTTTAACCTTCCTCAAACTGACATCTCTTACATCTACTGTAGCACCTCAATATGATCCATTAATAACCCCAACTATTATTGCAAAATGTGCCTGGCACCTGAGATTCCACAGCATAAAAATGATTTACTGTGAGAGGATTCTGCTGGCTTTTCTTTTTAAGGGAAAGAGAAGCAAGATAATGAATAGCAAGAAGATGTTGCATGCTTTTCAAACTGAGGGAAGGCACAACTGAATTACTATGAAGTTATTACAGTGAATTGGCATCTGATTTCAATTTCTCTTTCTTTACCATAAAAAAACCCACCCAAAACAAAAAAAAACCACAAACCCTGCCTTGAAAAACCTATTCGGTCTTTATATTTGAAAGAGGGATGCTCATAGCATACAAAGAATTTCTCAAACAAGGAAAATGTGTTACAAGCCTATCAATTCCCTGGGAAGGCTTTCCCTTCCCCCACTTGGACCATCCTGTGAACCTGAATGGCACCAGATTAAGCTCAGTGAGAGGGAACAGATCAGCACCGCAGCACCAGCTTCCCCCTGTTGAACATTCAGACTTCTCTGACTCCTCATACCACAAGAAGATATCAGAGCCTTGGCTGGTGTCCATGACCACTACCATAATCAAACCATGACTGATGGAGATGGTGTAGGAAATGGCCGTCTAGGTCACGCTATTTAAATTTTCCCAGAAAACTTCAATATTTTGGTTTGCTTTTAAAGTAGAGGTATCTGCTTTGTAATCATTGTGCATCCGCTGCACAGGAAACCAGATCTGACCAGCTTCCCAATTAACCTTTAGGGCTAGAGTCTTGTAAGTTTACTTTGGCTGAGTAATCTCTTAACTCAGATGAATGTAGGTGAAACTGGTATGACTTCTTGCAGAGGAAAGAAAGCAAAGCAGACTTTGGCCCTTAGGTCTTAAAGAAAGTGATTTACGTTATGAGAAGATAGGAGTTGTGTTTCGGCACTATAGCCACTCTCCAGAGCATTTTGTGGCCACTGGCCAGCACCAGGTGGTTCAGGAGAAGGAGACAGAGCTCTGCAGGAGGCATCTGTGAGGTGATCTTCTGCATTGCACACACAGTTGTTTGCAGCTGGATCTCTAAATGCTGAGCTTTGAAGCACAAGGTTCAATATCCATTCAAAAATGTTTGGTATCATATCTTGGCTATTCTTTTTAAGCATTAGAAATTCCCTCTCTTTTTCTGTAGCCTATAGTCTTCATCATGTGGCCATCATGTAGAATGAAATTTATGGCCTGACTCTAAGGGTTTGGAGAAAAGTCCACCTTTTAATTCTGTTCAATACTACCTAGTTTTTATCATGAGACGTGTCAGTCAGAAGGATCTGACCTGTCTTATCTTTATCATTAGTTACTTTCAGTATTTTACCATATGACTTCTTACCTTCCCCTCCAAAGGAGACAAAGCCAAGCTTTAGAGGTTCTTCCCATTTTTTCTAGGCCTTTAATAATTGTTATCACCCTTCTTGGAGCTTCTCTTTACCCCTTGAGAGGAGTGAGCAGCATTGGACACTGCATTTGAACTTTGGTTGTAACATTACACAACAGTGCCATCTGCCATCTCGTTCATCTCTCTTGACACATCTGCTGGGCACTCAGATGCATTCTTCAGACTGCCTTGTAGATTACACTTCAGATTTCTTGCCCTCAATTAATTCCTAGAAAGAAATAAAAGGCAGCAGAACAGGCCAACTTCATAAATCTTCATCTAATACACGCAAGTCATTAGGCCTGTGAGTAAAGTCTCCATCTGTTCCCAAAGAAACCACAGCATTTTCTACACTGTGTCAGCATCTACTATAATATTTCCGCTCTCAGAGATTTCTTGAGTTTTCTCCAAAGGTCCCATATGTCTGCCTCTTCCTTTCTCTCTCCAAAGAAAACCAAAGAAAATATGCAACATGCAAACAAAAACTAGAATGGCAGCAACCCCTTCAGGAAGCTGTGCCCCCTACATCATGGGCCAAAACTGGCCCATTTTGGGAAAGAGGCCTAAAATAAAAGCAGACTACTACTTTATACAAAGGAACATGGCTCAATAATAAACAAGAGTACTGTAGGAGCTTCCAGCACTGCTCCTTGCTGCATCTTTGTCCTTTTCAAGCAACTGTTTCCTCCTAGCAATCTGGCGCATTAACATCTAGCATGACCTAGACAGATTTCGGTTTATATTTCACCTGGTAAGCATGTGTGGACTCCATGTGACCTAAGGGAGACCAAAGTAACCATTTCTTGCAAGCCTGGCTCAGGCAAAATTCACCTTGAAGCTCCTGTGTGTTCTGCCTCAGCACAGATTAAAAGGCTCACAAACCATTATAGGTTACTGTGCTGCTCTGACTGTTGCTAATATGATTATGTACTGAAGTGTTTAAATGAAAATTGTTTAGTTGGCTAGGAAAGAAGAAGGGAGGGAGAGAGGGACCGTGTGGGAGAAACACATTTGAAACATTTTTTAAAATGCCAACTGGCTTTGCTTTGTTTGGAGCTGGTCAAGCAGAACAGTGGCACTGAGCAGCTAATCAGTAGCTCCTACTCCTCCAGAGAACAGCCAGCTCCCTTCACACTTGGCACCAACACAGCACAGCTGAATACTCTTATGTTTGCTTATTCTCTTGGCAGAAGTGAAAGAGTACGAGCCCCCATTTGGCTCTAAAGTGAGAGAACACCCCTGCGTGGAAAGCATGAAGGACAACGTCCTAAGAGACAGAGGGCGACCTGAGATCCCCAGCTCCTGGCTTAACCATCAGGTAAGAGCACCACATGTGAGCAAATGGGAGCTGCACTGTACACATAGCTGTGCCTCAGCCTTAACTCAGTGTCCTGCCCTACAGGCTGGACCTCTCTTTTGCACAGATTAGAGCTCTGTCACACGGTGACACCCGTGCTGCCATGGTTCAGACACCAGAGTGCCTGCACCATACCTACCCCAAAGCCCTGGAATTTCTGCTGCCCACCAGTGTAATCTAAAAGTGATCAAAACAAAAAGATTGGAAACCTGAGACCCAACAATCATCCAGACAGCCACAGAATAATTAGGGCGTTAAAGTGCACCATGTGCAGGCTCTGAAAGGTCAAATAGAACAACTTCACACATGGGCCCCTTCAGCAGAGAAAACAAATCTCAGTACTTTATCATGGAGAGCAGCCATAGTTGTATCCCAGCTGTTGACAGGTTTAAGAAAATAGGAAATAAGTCTTCAGCAAGCTGGTCTGTTTTTATTCAGGTTGCACATTAGCAGTCCATTTCCATTGCATGTTGTGAAGCACTGTGTCAGCTTTCCCCATTCACGGACACCATGGCTGCACTTCCTAGGTGATAGTTGCACCCTGGTTTCTCAGTAGATGAAACTGAGTGGAAACAAGCCAAATAAATGCATTTCTTCGCTTTTGCTCTGAGCAGTTTTATCAGAAGAGATAAAATGAGAATTGTTTCAGGAGAAGGGAGGCTTGGTTGTTTCACTTGTCAGTGAAATATGGTGAGAGGTCTTTACAGACAAAAGGAAAGCATTGCGAACATTTATAAAAGCTCAGGCAACCAAGATCAGCCAGTATTTGCATCAGGAGCAATGTAACACTCCCTTTTTCGTTTCAGTTGAGATGCTAAAACCCCAGTCCAACACCTACTTAGGAAAGGCCAAGTGAGTGGCCAAAATCAGTCTTTTTTCTAACCAAGAACAACGCCTCTGCCGCCTGATGGCTATGACAGAGTGCAGTCCCTCCGTAGACCTAAGGGCTTACTCCTTATGTAGTCATCTGTGATGAGTAGGGTTATTGAGGAGAGGGGTGCTTTAAGTTGGGAGGAGAGCTGTATTTTGAGGGACACCTACACATCTGATGTTTTGAGTACTAAAAAGCCCTTGACGTTTCTAGGACCTATAGATACAATCGTCTTCTAAATGGAAGTTGAGCTGGGAAGGAGAAATTACACTAAGGCTCATCATTATAGAAAAGAAGTGGTTGCAGAAATTTTATAAAAATTGTGGATGAGCTGGTAAAAGGGATCATGAGTTGACTGCAGTTGTTTGTTTTCTGTGAAGCCAACATGAAATCCAAACTGGTAGTACATATGTCGTACTTTAGAAGAGCCCAATTAACAAAGCAGAATAGAAACCTGAGTCAGATCATTTGGGACAGAAAATTAAATTAAAATAAATTAATTAACGATTAAATAGTAGAAAAGGCTTAAAATTAGGAACAGTGTGAGAACATTTATGGAGGTATTCAAAAAACGTGGTCTCATGTGAAAAAATATGAAAGGGTAGAGAACTGGTTAGGGAAGCAGAGAAACAACAGGAAGATCTGCGGTCAGCAAACTTGAAGATAATCGCAATTTTCTCAAGAGCAAAAGGAAATCTAACTTAGTACCAACCTATTGCGGGATATGAAAGAAAGATACTGCTTATGCTACTGCAAAGGCAGACATGGTCAGCAAATATTTTTGTTCTGCATTTGGCAAGAGTCAGATGATGTACATGGAACAGAAGGTGATGAAAACTAATAAATAAAGCAGAAGTCACTGGCACTTAAAGCAGCCCAGGGCCAGTGTTAGGTGGCCCAGAGACTTGTCTGCGTTCAGGGCAGGGCTACTCCTGTGGGCACTGCAGCAGGACACTGTATTACATGGCAGAAGAAACGGGCAGTACTACCTTGGAGAGAAGTGTCCAGAAGCTTGTTTCATGCACAGCCAAGGATAGTGGCAAGCATAGGTGTGCCAGCATACCCGGGACACCTGGACAGGGAAGCACTAGGCCTGGTGCTTAGGCATGGGGCAGGCCAGCAGCCGCTCTCATGGCCTCTCATGGCAGCAAGCCTGAGTGTGTGGAGTGCTTAAGGGACACTGTGAATTTTGTCACCTTTAAGTTTCCATAGCAAGTAAAATGATCACAGATTTGGACCTAGGTGTTCTGCATTCGACTTCAGAGATTTCTGCCCTATGTAAAACCCAGACCTCAGTCTTCCCCCAGTACTGAGAGGACCACGTTCCTGTGCTTCTGTGTCACCAGGACAAGCACAGCTGGCTCCAGCAGGATTCAGTCCATAGCAGGAAATGGATGCCTGATAACACACTCACGGGACATTTAATGAAGGTGGATTTAATTCCCTTCATGTCAATCCCTTCAGCATTTCACATTGTGCTGTCTAAAATGCAGTGATGCATCAGCTTCCACAGGGCTGTGACAGTTTGCAGCAGCTGAGGATCTGCTTTGAAGTCCATAGAAGTTGCTCTTACTGTAATGGCTTTTTCATATTCATTTCCTTCCTCTGCAGTCGTGTTTTTGTAATGAACTCATTATTCATCATGATAAAATTCTGGAATGGATTTACATATTACAGTTTTTTTCCCCTTAATGAGATTTGTTGCACTATTGATTTCAAGTTAATGTTTAATATTTAATTTAATTTACTGCTTGTAATTTCAATGCCAGCAGAAAACTAATGTTATTTGTATATAGACAATAATGTTCTGCTATTAACATTGACATCAGTCAACATCGCCAATTAGGTAAATTATGCAATTAATGCAGTGTTGTGAAATGTTATTTTTTTAAATAAGAACTTTAAGATAAATCCTACTTAATGGGCTTTTAGTGTCATAAAGCAAAGCACACAATTTCCTGGCAAATACTACATGTTTATAAAACACAACTGTTTTTTGCTCCTGTAAACATGTGCATCAGCATTGAAATGAAGGTTAAATAGTTACATCTGTGAGTGGCATGTGTTTAAGTGTTTGTGGGACTGTGGCCCATATTTGCACATAGATTTAGCTAGCCTGCAAGGAATTCATTATGGGCTGATGTAGGACCTGCTATTGCCGGCAATCAGAATTTTGTGCAAAAAACCTAAACAGAATTCAGGCATACAAAGCCGTAAGTTGAGCGGGAAGTCACATTATCCAAGAATTCTGATCATACTTATTTTTTAAAAAATCCTACTTGATTCTTTAGCACTAATCCAAAGCATCATTTTGTCTTGTTATAAAAGTATCAGAACATATGCCCAGAAATGACAGCACCAACTAAAGTGCTGAAAATATTGTAGTAGGGTTTCTTTAAAAAAAAAAAAGGCACCTTCAGGACACATATGAATAACCCCCTGAACTTCAGAGGGCACTAAAGCAACTCTCACACATGGGCTTTGGTGGTGACTGGCCCCATCATGTCTTCTGTCTCTGTGCTCTCTGCAGGGCATCCAGATGGTGTGTGAAACTCTCATTGAGTGCTGGGACCACGACCCTGAGGCTCGGCTCACGGCGCAGTGTGTTGCGGAGCGCTTCAGCGAGTTCAAGCACCACGACAAGCTCTCGGGAAGAAGCTGTTCAGAGGAGAAGATCCCTGAAGATGGCTCTGTCACCTCTGCCAAGTAGCATGCACCCAAGAGCTCCAAAATGGAGTTGCTCCTAGATGCGTTCACTTTGGCAAAGGAAGAAGTCTCGATGGGTGCCTTGACTTGCTTCCTGGAGGACTGAGGCTGTCACTACTCCCATGAGACTCTGGCTCCATACAGGGAGAAGTATTCATGGGAATTAAAAGCCAGGGAGTAGGTATCATATCCTAGCATTGGCTGCCAGCATCATGCCATAGGAGGAGCTATGTATGTTAGCACTTCCTCAGGAAATGAGATTTGAAAATAGCCAATAACATTATGCACTTTATTAATGCCTGTATATAACTATGAAATTGCTATTTATATATATATATACACATATATATAAATAAAATGTGTGTATATGTATATATATCTATCTATATATATCTATAAACAGCCATGCTCTGAAAAAAAGAGTTAAAAAAAAAAAGTGCTTCCAGGAAATTACCAGTGTGTTAGAGATCCCTCCGCCTTCGGGGAGGAGCCTGAGGAGACTGGCATAGCACGACACCAGCAGTTGTGCACTAAATGCTCTGCCAAAAAGTTAGGAATAATATGTGATAAGAAGATGTCTTTCAAAGCATGTGCTGCGACCTCCTGGCTGTGGCCCTGCAGTTCACAGTTGCAGGAGCAGTGTTACAGCAGACCGGCCAGTTTGGCTTTGCAGTTGTACCTCCGCGTTCCTCTCTGCAGCACATTTTGGAAGGTTCAGGGATGCCTTTGCCCTCTCACCTTAACCCCAGTGCCTTCATAGCATCCCGGAATGGGAGTGTGAGGAGGTTTGATCCCTCCCACACATGTGTTTCCGTACAGAGGGCATTAATGTTATATTTTTATTGCTTTGAATTCATGCTGGTTGCAAGCAGGTTGCAAGACATCAGCAGGTTGTTTCCCCCCCTCCCACCCCCACCAGCAAACCATACAAGACAAGGCCAGCAATAATCCAAGCAGATGTTTTATATTTGCTGTGCATTCTGAGTGCAGGCAGTACTTTTTTTTCCTTCCTTTCACCTTGATTGTGTTACTATAAATGAAACATTCTTTTTCCCTGCACAGCATGCCTAACCGCTTTGCACACCACAGTCTGACTCTGTTCCACGCTTTCTAGGGAAAAGTAAGAGACAATGGCCAGAGCCTTTATTTTTGCAAAAGGACCTTGGAGGTGAGGAAAAGCTCTGTAGCATTAGGTTAATGGCATATCCTGCCCTCAGCACTGCTTGCATATAGGGCTGCCCTCAGCCAGTCAGCAATTAACAGAAAAAAACCAAAGCCCAAGAGACAATTTATTCCGAAAGGAGCCCTCAGGCATTGCTTACACTCTTTCCATTCTCCAAAATGTTTAAGACAGTTAACATCACATTAGGCCTATATAAATGACAGCAATATGTTTAATAAGTGCTAACAATTTTGTCCTCAGGAGTTTTGCAGTGATTTTTTTTTTTTTTTTTCCACTTTTTTTCTTCCCCATGGCATGTGACCAGGCCTTGGAAATCAGATATTCAGCCAGCACAAACCAGCCCAGTACAGATGTATCCGGTGCCATTTATTAAACCCCTTTAACAGATAAACATCGATAGTTCTCTAGTAGATGTTGCCATGTAAGTCAAGAGGAATCAAGATTATTCAAATGGGAGTTAAGATTTACGATGACAAGTATTTTTATTTGAAATGGGTTTGGATCTGTTTCCTTCCCTTCCCCCATCTTAACTGAACTACTCAGAAATATTTAAACAGACCGAGGCAAAGCCTCAACAGCAGCAGTGGAGGACACTATGTGAGATTTCCAAAGCGGGAAGGGTGTGATTTCTTTTTTGTGAGGATCAGGGGGGCCGGCAGAGGTGCCGGGCCCCGCTCAGGGCTGGGGTGGGGGGGCGGGAGCGCCCCCTAGCGACGCGCTGCCGCCGCCTCGGCTGCCCAGGGTCCGGGGCGGGGGGGAGGAGGGGAGCGGGGAGGGAATGTGGCAACCCGCTCCTCTTCCTCCATCCACGCGATAAATCAAGGAATGGCGACCGGTAGTTCCTGACAATACTGACAGTTTTATGTTTTGGGGTTTTTTTTACTACTACACATAAAGGAAAAATTTTGTTCTTTTAAGGAATATTTCACCTGTATATCATGTATGAAATAGGAATGTGAACAATATATACTCTTGTATATCAAATGTTTCAAGCACTTAACCTGCTTTGTAAACAGCTTTGGGGGTTTTTTTTGTCTGTTTTGTTTTTATAAATCGAATGTTTATCGGAGCAAATAAAATAACACTGACTCACGTTTGTCTTTCGTCTTTCAAACATCCAGACTAGGGAGAGAGCTCTTCCTAAAGTGAACTCTATAAAAAAATTATTCAGGCCCATTTTTCCCCACCAGAGGCCTGAGTGTCATGCTCAGCGTGTCCTTTGCATGTGTCCTGCTTTGCTAATGACTCCTTCCCCTGGTCTCCATCCTGCCCTTCAGCAGAACACCACTAGCAGATCTCCAGACTTGCTGTCCCATTATCCCTTAGAGTGTAAAACCTCCACTAGTCTCAGGGCAGAGGAGGGAGAAGAGGATTCATAGCTGATGCTGTCCTAGTTTTAGGTTGCTCAGTTCTTGGTGCAGATAAGTTAAACCTCCATTGTTTTGGTGTTGGTATTAAAGTGAGCCAGAAGACAGCCCACTTAATCTGTGTCACTGAAAGTGTATGATTAATGTGGTTGTGCCTTACAGCTACTACTCTCCACTCAGAGCTTTCACCTTTTTAAGCCAATACCCCTCCCATGGAAGACATGCAGAACACAAGCACCACATAAACAAAGAGCAAGCTACCTCCCTCCCCTCAAAATAATTGCCTCAAAAGTGACAGGTTGAGGCTAAGCCTTTACACAGGATGCAGCCCAATAGTGCCTGATTCAGACATCTGAGACTCTCCAGCTATCAACATTTTTTCCAGGGACTGTATATTGGTGCAAAAACCTCCACCAGAATCATGCTTGGTTGTGCTGAATAGCTCCTTTTTGAACCTTTAAGTGGGGATTCCCCAGACAAGTACCCAAGTGCCTTTGTTCATGAGTCATGTTCACAGTGTAACTGAGGCTGATCAGGGACCTCTGGTCCAGAAGCTGTTATCACTGGTCATCTGGTTCAAAACAGGCAGCTTAGCTCAGGTTGCTCAAGACCTCCTTGATTTTTGAGTATGTTCAACCCTAATGATTTCACAGCCTCTCTGGGCACCTTGTGCTCCAAACAGAGCAATGCACATAGCCAATGTCAGGTGTCATGTAAAGCACAGCAGCCACATCTAGACATCTAGCAAAATGGGGGCTTTGTGAAGAAGGCCCTGCATATGTGTACCCCCAGGCAGGCAGCTGCAGATGACCAACTCTTTCTCCAAGGTAGCTACCCTGTGCCTTGTATTAGTAGACTAAATATCATGCTGCAGAGTGAGGATGCTCTGCAGCCAGCTGAAACCAGCTGCCTGGGGACAACATGGAGGGGTCTACAGGGACCCACGCTGCAGGGCTGCCACCAAGAGTGCAGTCAGGACAGGACTCACGCCAGCTGCAAGGCAGTGCTACCACCACCGGCCTTCCCGTAGTTGTTCCAACACTGAGGAACAGTGGGATGCTATGCAGCCCCAGAAAATACTATCAGTTCAGCATGCCCTTCTCTCATATTCTTTTAGTGAAGGCCATGTACAAAACACCTATCATCTCCCCTATGGACATGCACAGCTTCACTGCCCACACCTCTGCAGTTTCCAGCAGTGCTCAGCCCAGCCTTGGGCAAGCCTAGCATCACTGTGTTCAGCCTCAGCAACTAGTGGTGCACTGGTGACAGTAGGCACCCCTTACCAGGCCCCACCACTGGGCACCTCTTGGCAAAACTTTTCAAGCCCTGACATCCTATTGACAGTGGCTCAAAGGCCAAGTCCTTTTGGCATAACAAGGAAAACAAGTGTTGCAAAAATAAATATAAAGTGTATTAAGAAATGTAGCAGGCATCTTCAGAGATCTTTCAGTTTAGAAATGAAGTAGAAAATATCCTTGAAATAAAGTACATTATATCCTTTTAATATTTTTTTCAATTAAGACTTTTGCCTTTTTTTTTTTTTTTTAAATCCTAAATATGGTATTCAACATCCTTCTTTAAGCAGCTCTTAATTAGCACGACATCAGCATTTTATCATTAGGGTATGCAGCAAGGAGGCTCCAGCTGTGCAATGCAGAAGGCTGTCCTTGGGTTTACTACTGAACCATGCAATGGTCTAAACTGGATGGCAAAGTTTCCTGTTGAAGCCTGCCTCTGTGTTTCCAGTTCATACATTTCCCAGTACAATGGGAATTTGACCCCCTTCTAGGCTATTCCCAACTGCTACTGGAATAGTCATGAACAATAGAAAAAAAAAGGAAAAAATCCTGACCCAGCTCCTGAGGGAGAAAAAAAGAAAAGATGGACATTAAGACATCGTTATTCTGAATGCTCCTGGAAACAAACTGGGCCACATGTAGAGCACCTGCAATATTGTCCGCTTGTCAAGCCAGCTGTGCTGGGACCCAAGGGCTTCCTTTGCTTCCAGAGGAACATTGATTAATTTATTTCCTGAGTCTTAGCTCTGTCTCTCTCTTTCTCTCTTGCTTGCTTCTTTTTTTTTTTTTTTTTTTTTTTTTTTTTTTTGGCATTGTGTTTTTAATAAAATGCTGCCTATGGCAATTTTTCTCTTCAGCCACAAAGAAGATGCAGTGAATTCTGTTCCAGACTGCCTGCTTGTTGTTTCTGAATGTAGTTTGGCTGTGTTCATGCTGCTTATTACTTGGCAACCATTCATGCAAGTGGGTGCACACCATGTGCATGTTCAGAAGGCTTTTGATGGAGGGTGTGCCAAAAATTCCAGTCTCATCCTGGGTCAGTATAAGTGAGGCACCACACTGTGGGATTTTGATGGAGATTTTTCAGGCACCTGTGTCCTACTGCGTTGTATTTCCCAACATGACCTACAAGACCCAGTTGGCCTGAGCCCACAGTGTCCCAGCCCAGCTGTCCAGACTGCATTTCCTCACAGTGCCTTGACCTATTGGCACCTTTCACCTATTTTTGACCTCTGGCACCTGAAAAGCCTTGCTCATGGGCAGAAAGCTGAAGACAAAGTCAGTGGTTTGCTGAAATACAGCCAAGTTTATTAGCTAAATTCTTAAACAATAAAATGGCCACCTGACCAAGTCAGCTTGATTAAACTCTCACTGCTGAAAGATCTGTTTCACAAATGCCGCCATATGACAGCAGGTAGAGCAAAGATCCCTGGCAGCTCTTCCCAGGTGAGACATCCCATCTGGTTCACAGGAGGGACCACTCACAGCTGAAAATACTTCCCTTCTTCCTCACTGCTGCTGCAAGGCCCTCCTGTAGGAGAAGGAACAAAAAGCAATTCACCCCACTCTCTTTTTTCACCCATCCATGGCTTCAAGCCCAGGCTGCTAGTGTCCCCTGCCTACCACTCCTCTCCTCCCCCCAGGCACCTTCAAGTGCTTGAGAGCAGGGCTGCACAGTGCCCTTCCTCATGCCTCCAGTTTTGGATCAGGGTGCTGGTCTATCTCTCGTGAAAGCAACTCATGGTATTTGTGTTTCAGAGCAAGATCTGTGTCAAATATCAGGGTTTAAACATTGGGCTCAGCCCTGCACAACCTCCCAAATTGTGTCTCGCCTTTGCTTCTGCTCAGGCTCTAGCTATGTCCTTTTTTCCTGCATCCCTTCTTCACCCTGAACCACTTCTCTCCCCAAAAGGGATGGTCCTGACCTCCAGGATCTGTCCTCCTCCAGAAACAACACCTGAATAAACCCATTGCACATGCCTCTTTAATGCACCTCCACTTTTCTTATTCAGGGCAGAGGAAGCAAAGCCCAAAATACACATCATACACGTTTCTAACGAGCTTGCACAGAGGTGGCAGGCAGATCTAAGGCGAGGCTTGCCAGCTTTCTGCTCCAGCATGAGTGGCTGAGTGAGGCTCCCCAGACCAGGGCTGTTGTCTTAGTTTTCTCAAAGAGAGAACACCCATATCATCCCCTTCTGGCACTCACGGGGTGACACTTCCACCAGTTAGATGTCCACACGAACACCACACATAAGCACCTTGCTTTGCCCTCAACTCTCAGCCCTCCCACCCCCCAGTCCCCTTCCATGAATCCCACCCCTTGAGCCAGGAATAAAAACACCCCTACAGCATTTACAGCTGTGCTGCAGGGGGACATTTCTGTAGGGTCAGCGCAGTCGCCTTTGAAATGTCCCTGTTTTTGCAGAGCACCTCAGCCACCAGCTGGCTGCATGCAGGGTTTAGAGAAATGCTTTATTTAGGATGATCTAAACCAACATGGGATGCAGGATGTATTGTCAGAGCTGGCTGGTGAGCTACAGAAGCAGAGCTCCTCACCACAACCCCCCTGACAAAGCCCAAACCTGGTACTTTCCATCTCTCATAAAGACCTCCAGAAAGAGACTTCCTTCTGTTAGAAGTAAACCAGGGTCTTCACACTTCAGCCTTGTGGGAGACCATTTAAGGTTAGAAAATGTTTACAGAATATATTGATTGTATCTAATTCCTGCTTTCCCTTGAAGCTGAAAACTGCCTTTTTAGTTCTCCAACAGAAGACAGTATAAACGTCACCTGAGATAAACATCTGTCTGTCTGTGGCTGCAAATGTTTAGCTCTTGGAGGCTGGTCTTTACCTACTGACTTCCTTAAACATGTATGTGAACACACAGAGGATCTCTGCACCACCCGGTAAAATAAGGTGATAAAAATATTGATCATAAATTGGTAATACCTCATTTGGCAATATATAAGAAATTCCTACCCGGGCTCAGAAGTGGCCAAGGTCATTGCTTCAGGGATCAAGATGAAAATACAGGGCCTTCTCTGAAAGAGCAAAGGCTTTTTATACGGGATATATGAATGCCTGGAATGACAAAAACAGTGTTTCGTCTTTAATCCAACAAAACTGAACGAAAGGCTGCCAGAGAAAGGATCCAGTTAAAGGAAACACAAAGCCCATCTGCTCATACCACCAAGAAAAGCAGCAACGCAGTGCTGCCACCAAAGGAGAACTGCAACTCGCAGCACATGGGTAACAGTGTATTCAGGATCAGCCCATCTGTAAGAGAGGCACTTAGCAAGTGAAAGATTATAACTTGAATCCAACCTTAACTCTGGAAAGGTGAAATTTCTTTCTTTGGTGAAATTAAAGCCAGGGTATCAATTCTCTTCAACCGAGATACTTTCTTTCCATCAGCCACTCAGTGTTCCTAAGAAACAGAAAAAAGTAGGCCATACTTTTAATTTGCTAAAAGGTTTTGAACAGGACATGAATCTCATATCAGGACTTTTAATTTTCCAGTTGTTAAGCCTCATCCACTTCTACACACACTTGCTTATGTGCTTTGGCTACAACTTCTTTTGCTCATCTAATCCCCATGTGAGAGACAGGAGCAATATTTCTGTAACATGACAACATCACCAACACTCCAAGCCTCACCACTGAGAAGGAGTTTGAAGAAGCAACTTGAAGGGGATTAGATGAAAATTTTTCTTGTAATGCTTTGAATGGCATAGCAAAATGTTCCCTTGTTTTAAGGCATTAATGGCACCTCCTATTAAGCATCAGGTTGTTTACCCTGGGTAGTTCTGGAAAGAACATATACGCCTTATTAATTAAGAGGGGGCAGGTAGGAGGGAAAGCCATTTGATTTTAATACAAGAATGTTAACATTCATTTTCATGTCTTGAAATGATTTATGGAATGGTTGCTTTAAGAACCTAATCTTAACAAAGCCATAGGAAATAGAAGAAAGAATTTAAATTATCTTACTTCATCCATTTATAAATTGTTTAGGTTAATCATAGTAAACTAAACAGGATTCGGCTGTACTTAAACACAGCCTTTGCGCAAGTATAAACTGTTTATTATATCCATGACACACAACCAGACAAAATTCATTCCTGATCTGGGGGAGAGTCTAATTTGGTTTTATTAGCTCTAGAGGAGAACATTTTGGCAGAAGAAGGTTCACTTTTCAGTGTAAAACATTCTCAGGAAAACTCACCCACAAGCAAGCAAGCGATGCAGCAGTGTCTCGCCATCTTCACCACACCGCAGCTTGGCCTGAGGCTGGCTCCTGAGGCAGGACAGGCCCTTCCCAGGAGGAGCAGGGTTGCCCAGGCCATCACAGGGAGCCTGACCACGGCCAGTGAATGGTCAGACAGCTGACGCTTGGAGAGATGAATCCCACTCTATGTGCCTTCATGGGCTTGCATTAAGAGACATCTAGTAAGACTAACACGGCTGAGGTCAATAGGTCAGACTTCAGCGATTTGACCTGTTACAACTATGGATTATAGGCAGATTCTTAGTACAACGTGCTTTGCACACCAACCTATGCAGAGGGATCATAGACTAGCTGGAAGAGTGGTTGTTTGTGTCTTTACATGTCTTCACATTGCTGCTAAACACAGAATGGTTTAGGTTGAAAGGGACCTTAAAGATCACCCAGTTTCAACCCCCTGGCATGGGCAGGGACACATTCAGTTTCAAAAATCCTAGAGAGAAATACAATGGATTTTTAAAAATAAATTTTTGCCTTTATGTTTTCCAGTAAGAATTTTGACAGTCCTTGGTGGGTCTTGATTGCCTTGTGGGCTGCCTAGGCTGGAGCTCTGTATTTTCACACTACTTTCCCTGATGTGCAAAATCTATCATATTAGCTTATAGAAGAGATGGAAATTTATGTCATGGACAAATGCATGAAACAAGCTTTGGATACAGGGTGAGATGGTTCATCTTTTTTCATCTCCTTTTCTATACATGAGACTGATGCATTTGCAATTGAAATGTCTGAATGCCACAGGGTGGGTGAATCCTCTCACGAGCAAATCAACACATTTCTTGCTTGAGCTACATTTCTTGGCAATAATAAAGTTATTAACTTGAGGATGTTAAAGGCTCTGATTAATAACTTGTGTATACTTGTGACTCCATTTTGCTATACTTTATGGTAAGAATTGCATTTTTAAATAACTGTGTTAATTGTCTTCCAGGAGTAATTAAAATTAAATTAAAGGTATTATAAGCTGCATGTACTGCTTTCATTAAGACAATAATTATGGGGGGAACAGCTCTTAATTGGAAGTGAGGAGGAGCTCTTTTTTTTTAAGGTCCTATGCAAATTTCTCCTACATGATTGTCTCATCAAGCTAAGTACTCCAGGAACAGAGCAATGTCTTTGTCTTCCAGTTCTAAAGAAACTCAGCAAACTAAATACTGAGGGTATTTTTAATTAAGAGAATAATTTAAAAACAAGAACAAAAACAGAAAATAAATACTTTCAGGAAGAACTGCACAACTGAAAATAAGGGCAGCTGGAGAGGCCAAAATATTTAGTACTTGTGCAGTTGTATCAGTCTGCTCTCTAGGTACAATTAGATGATGAAAGATTAATTCTCAAACTAGGATGGGATACGCACAGGGTGGAAAAATGCTTAGATATGTTGTATTGTTTCAGCCTGACAGACCTGGATTAAAGTCATCCTCACAGGGGAGTACTTGTCCAACTCCAAACCCAAATGCACATCATGACTCTGTACTGAGGTAAGATTTCATGTTCATCCATCCCTCCCTTCCCAGACCCCTGCTTTCAAGCAGAGTCGATTCTGGACAGACTGACAGATTCAGGACAGACTGACAATTCAAATTGGTTTTGACATATTGAATAAATCATAGAATATCTCAGGTGGGAACAGACCCATAAGGATCATCAAGCCCAACTCCCTGCTCCTCGCAGGACTACCTAAAACTAAACCATATGCCTAAGAACATAGTCCATATGCTCCTTGGACTCTGACAGGCTTGGTGCTGTGACCACTTCCATGGGGACTCTGTTCCAGCAACCAAAAATCTTCTCAGTGAAGAACCTTTTTTCTAGTGTCCAATCTGAAGTTGCCCTGATTCAGCTTCTTACCATTTCCTTGTGTTCTATTGCTGGTCACCAGAGAGGGGAGATCAGGACCTCCCCCTCCACTGCCCCCCTTGAGGAAATTGTAGACTGTGCTGTTGTCACTCCTCAGCCTTTTCTTCTCCAAGCTGAACAAACCAAGGACCTCAGCTGCTCCTAAGTCTTCCCCTTGAGATCTTTCACCATCTTGCTCACCCTTCTCTGAACACACTCTAATAGTTTTATAACCTTCTTATAGTGAGGCACCCAAAACTGCACACAGTACTCAAGGTGGGACCACACCAGTGCAGTGTAAACTGGGACAGTCACCTCCCTTGACCAGCTAGATGTGCTTGTTGAAAAACACATGATTCTCTCTAGTGGGGACACTTACAGAGGAGTAATTAAGCACACAGATATCTAATGGGGAAAAACTATGTGGAGCAGTTGGCCAAAGAAGCTCTAGTGCTCAGTATGACTCACAAACCTAACAAGTCAATAGCGTCTTGCTGTTAGAAAAGTTGGTGAACATCACACTGTGATATATAAGCATCAGTGGTGGCTGAGAGATATACAACGTAATCCCATTTCTCTTTCAAACCCTGGCAAGGTTCCAGAGGACTGCTGTGTTTTGTTTTGGGCAACAGGATAATCAGTAGACTCAGAAATGTGGCCTTTGAGGAGATATGGGAGGAATGCCTGTAATTCAGAATTCATTCATTATAGACTAAGCAAAGGTTAGACACTAGTTCGCTCATATCACTGATCCTACCTCAGGATGGAGATCATATTGTCTCAATAACATCTTGACATCCTTTCTGGCCACAAGGGTTGCCATTCTGTGTTCACTGTCTCTCCAAAGGTCTGAGATCAGAGTGGTCAAGAAGCTGGAAATCTTGTTCTTTGGGAAAGTCCAAAATGTGCTGGGGCATGTGTCAGGACAGCCTCTTTCATAACTCACCGTAGAACATTGATATTTCACATGGAAAAGAAAATATAAAAAAACCCCAGACATTTGGATTGCTTCAGAATAAAATCAAGCCTGGAAACTCAGCACTCTGAGGCCACACAGCTTAAAAGTGGCTTGCATGCTCCTGACTCCATTTTTAACCTTAGCAAAGAGCAAGAGTAAGGAATCACTGCTCAGAGTCAGGAAAGTGCACTTTTCATGGCACCCTGAGCTCCACATTGCTCAGCTTGAGTGCTTCAAACACCAGTGACGTCATGGGGTACACAGCATGGAAACACATTCACATCACTAGGCAGGATGACAAGAAATTATCACAGGTTTGCATGTATTTCCTTAAAGTCCATTGAAATCCAGTGTTTTCACAGGAGAGTGCCTGGAAAAAAGCAACATTTTATGAGAAATCACTTTTGTCTGAAAAAATCCCAAGAAGTTTTTGTTCCAACTCCCTCCTCTGTCACATACAAGATGTCCCAGAATGCTCTTTGGAAGAGCCATCCTGCATATGGCACAAGTTGGTTACCAGAGAACACACCAGTAGATGGAGCACACGACTGGGCAGCGCTGCTCTTGGAGTTTGTAAGACCCAGTAATATTCTCAACTGTTCACTGCTTGCAGCTGGAGGCAACAGAGCTGGGGAATGGAGGCCTTGGACCAGCCACTGAGACTGGTGCCCAGCTAAGGAGGCCTTGGACCAGCCACTGAGACTGCTGCCCAGCTAAGGAGGCCTTGGACCAGCCACTGAGACTGCTGCCCAGCTAAGGTTTCCTTGCTGCAGTGCTCCAGATGGGAGGCTAGATCTGCTCTGATGTTTACCCCCAAATTTCTTGGCTGGTTGACTTTATTTATATGGCATTTAGGCTTAGCTCATACACTGCTATTTATGTCATCATAGTACTTATCCCCACAATATTCTGTTTCCCAAGGTTTGTTACTCCCTACCTCTAACCAAAAAGTTCTTCCAGCTTTTTGCAAGACCCCAAATATTTTGCACTTTGTTTGAATAAGTCTCCCCTGCCACAAGATCTTTAATTAACCTTGTTCTTCATGCATGTCAAACTCTAAAGCTTCCAACACAGCTTCATCAGCAAATTTCATGAACATATGTCTGATTTTTCTGAAAGGGTTAGTGATGACAGTATGAAGATAGATTAGCCCAGAATCAATACCAGTACTTGAGTGGTATCTTTCTTTCTCCATCACTCCATTTCATCTTTCACTAGACAGTCCTATCCACCTTACCTCATCCATCCTGCTTCCCATTTATGTAGGTTTTCCCAAATGATACCACATCAAATACTTTAAGAGTCCAGTCTAGAATATATATATATATATATTTTTTTTTTTTCACCCAGAAAGCTCTCTGGTTAGCCTAGCACCATCTCCCTCTACTAAGACTATATTACACTATGTCCCACTTTTCACTCACTGCTGTCTCCTGGTAGTGACTCCTTCAACAATTTTTCTAAAGCCAGAGTGCAACTTTTCACAAAAAATAGAAATTTTAGGTTCCTTGTGCATGATTCTTCTGCAACACAGGACAACTAACACTTCTTTCTCCCATCCTTCATCTTATTCGGTTTCCCAAGGCTAAATTGGTCTCCCATGTTGTACAGTTCCCAGTAAAGTCCTGATCTTGGTGTTACCATAGTTTTGACAGGAGCAGTGAGAAAGAGAAGGTAAAATGTCACTTCAAGATACCGACCTCAGCACTGCTTTTGCTTCAGCTTTCAATCTTCCCCCTTCTGCTACTCTGACATTTTTCCTATGGTGTCAAATACTGTAAATCTCCCTCAAGAAAATATTCAGGCACAAGAGAGGGCACAGAAGCAGAGCAAGTGTAAAAATCCGTATCACCTGGCAAGAAAGGGCAGGATGTAAAAAGCTGCCAGTGCCTGCCAGATTTCAGGAGTCACTTCCCAAAATGACAAACTGCATGAAAGGTTTTGGAAGAAGCGTGTTGTGCAGAGGACACAAGAGACTGCACAGTCCCAAAGGCAGATTTTCCATGGGCCTCTGCTGTTTCATGGCAAGTGCTTACACCATATTTTCCATTTTTAAATAGCTTTGTAGAAATTAATGCTGTCCGAGTTCCTTACAATAAATTATTTCATCGAAACAGAACATCTGTGTTTGACAGTACTATTAAGGGTCCATGTAATTCACTTTTTATTATTTGTCTTTGTCCCTAGTAAAACAAAGGTTTTACTGGGGGGTTTTAATGAATTTTAAAAATGTGATCAATTTTTCTTCGATTATACATGAGCTCCAAAGTGGTCATCTCTGCTGGACTTTTCCAAGATAATAATAAAAGGGTTGAGACTGCTTTAAAAAAAAATTACCCTGATACATACAAAAATCATTAGTGTAGTACAAAGAATCCTGCCTTCTGAAAGACCTTCTCTAGGATCAGTTGATGGACCATGCTACGTTGGGGCAGATTGCTCAGTGTCAGGGTATATGCAAGTTCTCCGATGACTTCATGCTGGGTACTGCTTCACCTCTCCACTCCTGGAGTGCATCTAGGTGGTGCATTCACACATAGATTAGCAGAGGTTAAGATTTAGCAGAGGTTAATCATTCAGATGACCATTGTTTCCTGCTGTGGGTTTGCCTCAAAACCTTTGACATTCTCTTTGTTGTACCTCTTGCTGTGCAAATTTCCTTGTTTTGTTTTGCTTCTCAAAGTAATTTTTGGTTGACTATTGTGTGGTTACAGAATTAGAGTAATAACATCTAATTGTACATCTGCAGCAAAATCATGTAATTGTGCGAGAACAGATTCAATTTAAAGAAAGAAAACCCCTCCACCAGGGTTTCTCGTGGCTTGCACATTGCATTTGCCAGGCAGTGCTGCCTTGATTGCATCTAACCTGCAATTAGCATGTGCAATCAAAACACAATGAATGTGTGCAATTGCATTATATTGAGATGTAACAGTAGCAATATTTAGCAGTTACTGTACTAGACACTGTGCTTATAAGCTCAAACCATTTATCAGCATTTGCCAATTATGCCACAGGAAGGAGGGCCATGTGAGTGGCCTTACCTACAAGTGATTTTCAGGCTGAACACTTCACTCTCTTGTTGAAAGCCCATGGAAGTAGCCAACAGGGAAGAGAGGCTGGGCAGATTTGGTGCTGTTGAAAATGGGGGACTCAAGTGACACTTTCAGCTTACCGTTGTCTGGTGTCACAGACTTCATCTGTGACATAATAGGAGAAAGCAAACATAGCATTTAATATTTCTGATTTATTATTCTCCTCTGCATTCAACATTTGGCATCAGTTTTGTAAGACCAACCCCACTACCCAAGGATTTGAAAGTAAAAATTACTGGATCATGAATTAATGCTGTGATTTGTGTGTATAAGGAAGCCTCAGGCACATGACAGGTTTTTAGAGGCATTCTGGACATGTAACTCTACCAGTTCTACCAGACTTCTCTTAAAGGACATTACTTGCCCTTTAAGGATCAAATGGTATTTGAAAACATCTTAATACATCACTGAAGATACAAATGAAAATAAGCTTCAGTCTCACATATATAAAGATAAATCTGAATCTCTAGGCATAAATCTTCAATAGATAACTGACATGTTCTAAGTGCCAAACTGCTGGTGTTGAAATAAAAGATCCCAGTGATAAAATTCAGGACCAAATCCAACAAGGGTTTCTATTCAACTCAGTGAGAGTTAGAAGCACTAAAATAACACATAACCAGATTCTATTGATTTGTATTAATCTCTCACAGAAAAGCATATTCAAAGTCCTGAGACTACTTGATCCAGCCATGATGATTTGCGAGTGATTCTGCACATGGACCCAGCATAAAACGACCAAAGTTCTTACAAGATGCATCCATACAAATGAAAGCAAAAACCACCTTGGCATGCCTGCTGCCTAAATACTTCCTTCCTTTCCTAAAACTCCATATTAAAAATAATTAATATTAAAAGTAGACACAAGAAATTACAAAGATTGAAACAGCCAGTGGATCAGCTTCTACACTGATTTATACCTGTACCTCATCAGTTCCAGAATTCGGCTTAGCATCCTGAGAGATGGCAGTTGTCAGTAACTAGGAGAGAGGAGCTCAGGGGCCAATCTCATCTAGCTAGAATAGTAAATAAATAAAGAAAATGGCTATTTCTGAAAAAAAAAACAAAAACAAAAACAATTTAACCTCTGCATTTGAAAGGAGGAATAAGATGAATTGTGACACATTTTTCATCCAATATGTTTATTAAAGATTATATGGGCACAGCACACAGATAAACCACATCCTGAAGCAAGGTTAGACTAGGTTTCACATTTTAAAGCTGTCCTGGTAGTTTTTTGTTCCTCCATCTGGAGAGCTTGTGTATGTCTTCTTTATATATACTTCTGCATTTTTAGACTGACAAATGACAAATACAACCTGTATTTATAAGGGTGTAATTTACTTCACTTTTTATTAAAATCACCAGCTACAAAATGGGCATTTTGTACATACTAGTTCAAAATAGGCAACTATGAGAAAATTGCATTAATCCTAAAATGAGACCATCACATTGTGCACCTGGGACATGGTAACGGGTCAGCAATAATAGAAAATATATAGAGATGAGATAAGGCACTCACATCACCCTGGAACATTAACCTATACCTTTGAAGAAATCAGTGCACATGTTGCTTGGAGACTTATTTTCTGCAAACATTAAAAAAGTTCTGTTGTTGTGCTGTCATGTAAAAATATGATAGGCACAACTGCTACAGAAAGGAATGGGTTACTTCAGTCTGACACGTGCCATAAGTGTCACAGTAGCTGGAAACAGAAATGCACTAAGAACATGATGAGAAAAAAGACAGTAACACTTTGTTGATAGTAGCAGTGTCACAAAACACCACAGACCAAATTCTTAGCTGACAGAAGGTGACATAGCTCCCCTTGAATCAAAACCAAGAATCTGAACCATAATCCAAACATCCTGACACCATATTCTGTCTTCCCCTTCAAAGTCAAAAAAAGAGATGGAGAAGAGGTAACAGTCCTAGCTAACTCAAGAAGCAACAGCAAAGTCATCCCATCCATCCAGCACTCCCTGCGTACCCTGCACCCTGCCTTATGGGCCCTGAAGTTAGTGAAGCACTCTCCAAGCTGGTATGGCCAGAAGCACAAGACAGTAAATGATAAAGTGAACTGTGTGTATTACAGGGCCAAATCCAGGGACCGCATAATTATATTCATTTTTATGTTAATATCAATTATGGTTTTGGCTTCAAGTCTGGTGACTCACTATAATAGCACAAGAACATTCACTTCCAGGACTGTTAAAGACATCTGTCAGGTGCTGCGGGGTGACTCTTGCTCCTAGATAGTGTGACCTGCTTAGGTACCATGACTTTGTTAAACTTTCCATACCATCATCCTGGAGACCGGAAGTAGGAATGTCTCTCAATGTTAGATCCTAGTACAATGTAGGATATGAAGCAAGAAAGCATTGTGTTTAAAGACAGCTTTCAGCAGGAAAGAAAACATAGCAGAAAGGTTCATATTGGTCAGTGCCACCTCAAATACAAAATAAGGAACAACCATCACAACATTAAAGTTAAGTAGCATTGACTACAAGGTGAAAGACATGATTATTTCCGTTAGTTTGCTGCAAGAACTTCAACCCAAGAAATAAATTTGTACCTTTATAAAATGGATAATTTTATAGAACAAAAACAAAAAACATTGTGATTCTTAACACAAACATCAAGTTTAGCATTTAATTTTGCAATTTAAGATTGACCAAAAATACTCAGACTGTTCATATCCTAAAACCAAAGGCAGGTTTCATTGATCACCACCACCACCTTTATCTCAGTGCCAAAATACAAATTATATACTGATAACATAACATTGAATCATCCCAAATCTGTAGGAAAATACAGACAATGACAAAGAAGTAATTTTGCTATACTCTAAATATATAGTTACCATGCATAAAAATATATATATATCTTTCAGGTAAATATATTTGTTTTTACTCTGTTATAAAGTGCATCTAAAAGCTACTAAAAAAATCTTATATTTTAAAAACAGAGGGAGGTGAACAGGAGTTCAGAAATGACAGATAGCTCCTGTTCACTAAAAAGTAAGAAGTTCTAAATGCTATTCCAATATTCTCAGCTTTACTAAAGTGGTGGTGATATTTTGGGTGGGCAACACTGCAAACACTTATTAGGCCAAATAATTGTATTTCATAGCATCTCAGGACCATTTAGGTTGGAAGAGACTTTAGTAGGTCTTCTAGAGCCATATTCTCAAAGCAGGGTTAATATTGGTTGCTCAGGGTCTTGGGCAGATGGGTCATGAAAACCTCCCAGGATGGCAACTGCACAACCCTATGCTGACTGTGCTCACGGTGGAAAACCTGGGTAACCTACCTAGTTAAGGGCTTAAGGAACGCTCCATAGAAGTTCACAATTCCCAGTCTTACCAGTGTAATTACCAACCAGGCCTCTACCCTTAAACACATACCAAACTAAAATATTGTCAGAGCAGACAGTGTTAACTAGCATTTTAAAGCTCACTAAGCTAAATCCACTCCTAAACATAACTTTGGAGGAGTATTTCTTGTATATGTAAGTGACCAGTTGGAGCTACACTGTGCACAGGCACCCTGTAGATAGCTGCCCTCCCTGGGACATAGACACCATTTTCAGAAGTGCTCCCCTTCTCAAGGAAGCACTTCCCAGAATGGCAGCAGTGGTGCTGCAAGCACCAGCCTGCCCTTGCCACTCTCAGCCCCCATCAGCAAATACTTTCCTGTGAAGGGCTGTTCTACCTGCAAACCTCTCAACATCACTCTGTAAAATGACAGTTTCCAAGCTATATGTCAAACTTTTTACTACCTTTCACAAAATAGCACCAGGATGCTGCTGCCATTCTCTCTCTCTCTAGAAATACCACATGTGAGCAGCACCTGGTGCTGTGGGGCTACAGCTACAAGTCCTTAGCAAGAAGTTCAATTTCATCCAGCAAGAAGTCCATGTCCTCTCGACTAACTTGCGGGCTGATCACCACCTGGCGGAAGAAGTTGACTTTGCCCTGGTGAGGCTGGTACCCAAGCATCATGCTGCCCTTCTTCATCATCCTTTCTTTAATTATAGGAGCAACCTGAAAGCAGAGACAAGAAAGGGTTGATGTCACACACAGAAATATATTTTAAGGGGCTGAAATTGGCACCCTTTGACTGCCCCAAGAAACATTAAACTGACCTGCAGACAGTGAACAAAGACCCTCAGGTTCTGGGACTCCTGGCAGAATCAGGGCAAGAACTAAAACCCTCAAAAGCATGCCATTTGTGGTATTCATCTGTGCCATGGGAAAGCTTGGGTTAAGGTCCCTAGTCTTCCTGATCTAGATCAAAGGTCTGAACTCAGGAAGAACATCATCTGCAGCTGGTAGAAGGCAGGGTTTGACTGCTTGCCCTTGATGGCCCTTCTCCACGTTTTCCACATCTGCAAAGTAGCTCTCCCTAGGGGACACTCTCCAGTGAATCCTTGTGAAACTTAAGCTGCCAAAGGAATCAGTGTGATGCAATATTAAGGGAGAAGGCCTGATCCTGAAGCTTAAGGTTTCATCTCTTAGATTTAAGGTCTAAGTAACATTTGGCTACACCACTCTTGTGTTGAATGGAATGAAATCTCACAAGTGTCTCACTGCAGAAAAAAAAAAACTATGAGTAAGAATGGCAGAGTCAGGTCCTTACTGCTGAAGACTTGATCTCTCCCCAGCAGGGCTATTAACCTTGTCCAATTAATCTTCTGCTTAACTTTAAGCATGTGAGTAGTTCTGTGTTCTCATTCTTGTAACCAGTCATAAGCTTAAATGCATTGTTGGATTAAGTATTCTGTTCCTTGGAAGACAGAATTCAACATAAATAAGTATTTTGACAGAAGGAGTATTTTTAAAAATGTGTTGCATTTTAATATATTACTAATAACATTAATGTATTTCAGAACAGTGCATTCCTTTTCTTCCTTTTGTGATGGTTTGACTTTTAACTAAGCAAATAGGTGTATGACCTAACCTTGGTTTCTGCATTAATTTATTTCAGCTCTAAAAGTTACTGCCAGAACAACCACCTGATCTGCAAAAGAAAAATTATTATGCCAACCTTGCCTTAATAGCTTTATTTTTACATGGCACATTTTAGTCAGCAAGCCCCATACAGACAGAAACAGTCAAGGTTTTCAACACTACCAGCCTAGTTTTCCCATATTTGTTTAGTGGTACGTGTCTAAATTACCATTGTTTCAAGATGTGTATTGAATTCAAAGGAGGAGTGTTTATGGTCTAGCTTAATTTGCTTCTCTGATTTTGGTTTATCTTAGTGACAAAGCTATGTGGTTTATTTTAGTGTTTGCTTTTTAAACTATGAGAGTGATAGAGTCAGAATTCTAATTAAAATCCAGAGTGTGACAGCAGTATGAATTATGCACATGCAAGCAATGAATATCCTTTCAGAATACAATGTGCAATCAGAATTTTGGGGGTTTGTATGTTGCTGAAAGCAAAAAAAAAGAGAAATAAGTTGTGGAAGTAGTTCTGATAAACATTTGGGAAACAAGAAGATAATAATGAGGACGGGAACACTCAGAATTACAACAGAAATGTTAAGAGGCATACTGTGATACATCAAGTCACAATCAATAGCATCTTTTCCCATAAAATCTAATGTAGAGCTCCAGGTGTGCCTCCTGCATAAAGATACTAATGAAAGCTACCAATGAAAACACAATTTTGTTGTGTATCTGCAATAAGTACACCATTTAGAGACAGAAGTAATCAAATATATCGCTATACCATAACCCACCCGGGTTTCTGTCTGCCTAGCAAATGATTCAAGGATTCCTCAGTTTTCTTGTTTTATAGCTCAGAATTAGATCAGACTAACCTCATTTAGTCCATTCTCAAGGAAAAAAAAAAAAAAAAACGAAACAAAAAAAAAAACACCAAAAAACCAAAACAAAACAATAACAAACCCACAAACCATTTGAGTTCTGCTTGGATAGAGATGGCAGCTATTTTGCATGAGACAACTTTCCTCACTCTGAGAAATGTTACTTGGCAGACAATCCTCTCTCCAAACATTCCCAACTGTATCCTAACGAATAGCTGAATGCAGTACTATGTTGTGCTAACACTGGGGCAAATCCTGGGCTTTGTAATTTTCTTCCACAATTCCCCAGTGGTAAAGTCAAATGGGAAAACTCTTGGTTGGGAACACTGCAGGTTATGCACACCAGTGTGTGGATCTGCAACACACATTCTCTTGAACAGGGAATAACTTTGGCATGTTAAAAACTCTCCTATTTCTCCTATAGTTTGCATATGTTGAACCCTTTAGCAGCATTTTTATTCATGCCAGCTCAAGGCGAAATAGCAATGACACTGTGAGAATGCTCAAAAGACATCACGCCCAGGAGGTGTTGAGCTGGGCACTGTACACATACAGAAATGAAAAAATTCCTCTTCCCCTGTACTTGACAAGAACCCCCAAGCAATTTCTGCTCATGGAATAAAGACACTACAAGTGCAACGGGAAAAGCAAATTCTTCTTAATATACTTCCTCAAGCTCTTCTTTAAGATTCAAATCCCTACGGTAACTTTTAGCCTTTATTGATGTTCCATCAGTGTTATCTTTTGTATCACACTATTGATTCTCTTCATCTCAGCATCCTGTGCTCCACAATCCATCATCCCAAAATGTGCAGTAGCAAAAATGGAGAGCACAAAAGCAAAAACATTTAGACCTTCAGTAATCTGAGGACTGCAAATATATACTGCACTTCAATAGGTCTTCTCTTACAGAAATGAAAGGTAGAAAAATCTCAATTGCATTATATAATTTACTATCTTGTTCATCCTCCGTGCTAAGGAAACTGTCATCTTCATTTGAAGTGCAACCATTCCTTTTTGAAGGCAAAACAAACACTCCCTACTTAAAAGAAACAAAACATAAAACTGCCTTATAGGCTTTTGATAGGATTCTTTTTGGAAATATTTCCCATCAAGTATTTTGCATGTTCTATTTGCTAATGTGATGCGGTCAATGTAACAAAACTATCAGGGATCCTATCCACAGAAAGCAGTAGGAACCAAATACATGCACAAATGCTTAAGTACATGTCCCACGATACATACCTGCTAAGGCCTGGACTTGAGGAGCACAGGGTATGACTGCTAACTGAAAGTAAAAGCAGCTACCACTTTGCAGCAGAAAATTAGACCTATAAGGAAATAATTGCCTAGTGAAGAGTTTGATGACTTTAATTCCCACTGAAGTCAATGAGACCTGAGGACGCTCAAATATCGGGAAGAGCTGCACAGCCCCAGTCAAAATAGGCTCCTTGGAAAGTAATTTAGCAAGAGTGAGATTGCTTCACCAGTCCAATTATTTTACTACGGAACTTACTTCAAATCGTAAATCTAATTCTTTGTGTGACCCGTCAGTAGAGCAGTCTCAGAATTTTAAGTGCAATGTATCCTAAAACCAAAGTCCTCTTCTCTCCTTTGCTCCCTTGACCTCTTCCTCACCACTGCTGGCCTCCCCTGTTGATCCATCCTGGAGATTATGATTTCAAAAGCTTACTAGAGCAGGGTATTAGCTATTAGACATGCCCTTCCTCCACCTAGGAAGGTGGGGGAGGAGGTGAAGTGCATGGAAGGTCATCCTGCGTCAGAGCTGCTCTTGCACTTTGCAACCAGAGGCTCAGGGAACTGCTTTGCCTGAGGACTGATGGGTGAATCTCAGTCTCCCCATGCAGACCTACAAAGAGCATTTCATGTTTCTCTTATTATTAATAGCGGTGTTTTTTAAACTAAAGCAAAAATTCCATAGTAGTTTGGCTTCTTCTCCATCTAATTGGGTGACAGGATAATCTCTCCTCCCACTGCCAGCCAGCACTCAGCCACACTACAAACGAAAGTTTTCACCCTAAAGTTTAAGCTGCTTCTTATCAAGAGTCCAGACCACAGCTGACCCTTGTATGTATGCACATGGAAGATGCCAATGTTCCTTCCCAGCACTTACACACACACAGAGCAGTGTGAAAAACAGCCAGGGCCGGCTTGCACACGATCTATCTAGTATCTAGTGTGCCAGGAGGGTCAGGAAAGCAACATAACTCCCTCTCCATATTTCAAGTATCACTGAAAAGAGTGGGTCTGCACAATCACATCACAGCGAAATACCTTAAAAAACACTGTGTTTCCTCCTAATTGACTCATCAGTGGCACACGATGCAAGTTTCTCCAACACCTCAAGAATTTCCACCAAGTTCAGACCACATAACACACTTCAGCAGCCACCACTAAAGACTAGCTCATCTATAGAGTTGAGCACTTCCGCAGCAGGAGAAGCATGTACCTAGTGTATCCAAGAGTGAGTTCCAAAGTTTAGACACAAAATCATTTTAGAAGACTTTATGGAATGCCTGTTTGAAGTAATTTCTTCTTCTAGCTAGCAAGGCCTCCAAAAACATTCTCATAGTGGTCAAGCTATGTAAGCCTGGTTCTTAAGCTAAGAACAATTTCCTAGCACATGGGCTTCTTGTGTAAAGCTGCTCTTCAGAGCAGCTCTGTTAAACAGATGATGTTCCCAACCCCATAAGTCACAGCACTTTGGAATTCATTCACTGTAAGCTGCCTCCTGTCGATCAGTATGAACATTTGTCATTAAAATCAGTTTGTACAGGTTTATTCTAATTACAAAAACAACAAAAAAAACCAACCAAAAAAAACCCACCAAAAGAAGATATACTAAGATAACTAGGTGCCTAGCTCTCAAGTTCTATATTTAGTCCAAAAGAGCTGATGTTTTCTGATGACAAGGATAGAAAAGAGTAGTAATGTAGCTCTTTTGTTCATATGAGTCAATTCCATCGAGCCCCCAACCTCGACTGCACTAATGCTACTGGGTATGGTTAGACAAATAAGTTGTCTTAAGGAGAAGCAGAATTTCCCAACAAATACGCTACCTGGCTCTTCTTGCTGAAATACAGAAATAAGCACCTCCTGGTTTTAATTAGCTTCTTATTTTTCTACTCTGATGTTGTCTCTGACAATTGCAATTAACCGATATGCTGAAAGCGCAAGAAAACTCAGGTTGGACAACTGCAGAATAGCTTGTTGAAAATGGAAGACCATCACCTACCTTGGTTATAAATTTCTTTCTGCATTCCTTCCCTTAAACTGTAAAGAATCTCATTTTAGACCTAACCCAGTATTTTCAAACTATCCCATATCAAATTATTTTCTATGCCTCTGACACTGTTCCTCTGTTACCTGAATGCTACCTGCACTGCCATCATTCTCACAGACTCTATTTGCATTAGTCTAGTCATACCAGATGTTGACATATCACAACTTTTCCAAACTGAAGGCTAGAGGCTATAGTCTTTAAAAGCAACATCCTCTATATATTTTGTATTTAAACACTAAGGCAACGGGATGGAATTGTAAATTGATAACAATGATGGGTAAAAATACTCTAAGTAATGAATTCATGAAAATAAATTGCTTCGGGGGGAGAAAAAATATGTGAATTAGACAAATAGCCCAAGTGAAAAGACAGCATTAGCCAGAAAAATAAAGAAACCAGAAAAGCTTAAAGACTTTCTAAATTTTTAAAACAAAAATATTTTAAATATTTGTTCCAAAACACTGTTTTCAGTTAAAACTTAAATTCAATTGGAAATTGACCCATTTTTATTGCAGCCAGTAGAAAAGGACTGAGGAAACCAAAACTTAGCCAATTACTTAATTTTAGCTTGCATTAAAAAAAAAATAAATAAATCTTTCTGGTCGACTAAAACCAAGAATTGCTTCAAGTGTCTTAATCCAATGTCCAAACCAAAAAAATTCGTTATTTCCCAACCATAAATATGTGGGATCAGAAGTGCTGACACTGCTTAACTGAAACATCTGTAGAATTTTTGGCTCCCAGAAAAGACAGAAAGTATGAGAAAATTTGTAAGACTGCCTGTTCTGTCGGCAAAATTTGGCTGGAAATCTCACGCAAACAGCTTTGAGTAGTGTGGATGACTCTAAACGTGCTAGCCCAGCAAGTACTACTAAGTCAGAAGGCCTATAAAAAATGGTGTTAATACTGGCAACCACTATCACAAACATTTTTCCAAATCTTTGGGAGAGTTCCCAGGTCACTGAGCATCTATGCAACATAAAGTTGAAGAACTATTCCAGCTGCTGACAGCAGTGACTTCCAGTCACTGGACCCCATTCTGCTTCTCCTAAAATTCATTTCAAAATTGCCAGGGACTTCAATGGGTGCCTGCTTCAGGTGGCAGTTTGCAAACAGCCTTCATCTTTTACTAGAGAAAGCCACACTTGCAATAAACTAATAACCTTTCTAGGGATCCACAAAGGCAGACTAGACGGTGTTGGAGCATTTTAGCAGCTCACACTATTTCTCTTCCTCAAATACAGCTTTGATGAAACTTTCCGAAGTACCGAACACTGCAGTAGAAATTGGCTGAAGATTTGTAGCTAGAAGACAAAAAAAGTCACCCTTTTAAGAAAATGAAAAGATCACATTCTCACTATTTCACAAAAATGGAAAAGACATCTTGTGTTCTTGCCTCAATTATTCCTTGCAATGGAAGACAAGTTTATACAGAACAGTCTCTTTCATCTGACCACAAAAATATGTTTTGCCTACCCTAGAAGGGGCAAATATCCATTTGGAAGTTCTGGATTGTTGCTTAAAAGGCAACTTATTGGCTATTTGAAATCTGACAAGTTATGCTTCCTGCAAGAAATGACTAGTTTGGATTAATGTATATTTATAAGAAAACAACAATTGTACAGTAATTGCCACCACCTAATTCAGTGAGGTATTTTGACACAACTTTAAACTTTTACATACGAGCTATTAATTTCAGTGGGTCTTCACAATGTTGTTTCTTATTTTGCTTAAATGATAAGAGTGGTTGAAGCCCTGGATGCAGACTCAACAAATAGGACAGGTCCCTAACCCTGCCAGATGCTGTTTGGACAAATCATTCCATCTCCTTTGGGTAACAGGGTTTTTTTTCCCCTTCAAAGGAGGCATACAGCCCTTCAGTGCAGTCAAGTCTTTATATGTTCATACATCTACTGTAGTCAGCCTTCATACCTCATGGGGGCTCTGTACGCTAGTATGATACATACTAAATAATTTCTGTGCCAAATAAGTCTCACAAACATCTGTCACAGCCTAGCTGCATTTCCCAGTGTGAGTGCAGAAGACAGCTTTGATATCAATGATACCAGTCACTATTAAGTAAGAACAGTAGCTGGCATTTTAAAATCGATCATTGGATGCAACACAAGTGAACAAAGCACTTTCCTTGGTTGGTTGCAATCACAAAACTAGCTAAACACTATAAATATTTGAAAGTAATAGTGCTTTCAACATATTATAACGCTGAGAAAGTATATCCTCCACTGTTAAATATCTTTTCTTGCCTTGTGCTGCAACATCAGTTGCTGGCTTTAAAACAACAGGCTTTTTCCCTTTTGGTGATAATTAAAAACAAACTCAGACCATTTGTCAGCTGTCACCCCAACCGGGACAATCGAAATACCAAATATTTGCACACCCAATCACAGCTTTGTTCCTGTAGCCAAGGCGCTCTGTAAAACCCAAACATGTTTTTCTTTTGTCTAGAATTTGTTCTGGGCCCACATCCCTAAACCACTAATAAATTATTGCTGTACACTATTGCGCCAGTGTCCCCCTTGTGCCACACTAGGCAACAAAAGGAGAAATAAGCGCGTTTGTCAAAATAGCAGTAACCACTTCCACATTCGGAGCAACATATCAAAGGAGAACAGACGCTGCTGTATTTTTGTCCCAATACCGCCATTCTCCATGCACCTTCAACTCCAGGCTGTGCAGTATGTCTGTGCTATCGTATTTTGCACATCTTCTCACCCATTACTTTTTTCCAGAAGACACATTCATGAGCCCCGCAAATCACTGAAAATGACCTGACCAATAGAAGATGGCGGGCTGGTTTTGGATTTTTATTGCCTTAAATGACTTCTGTAGCCAGTCATTTATGCAACAAAAAAATAGCCTTCAGACAAAGGCTTTTACACTAATGGTATTTGCTTCTGAAAAGGAAGAGGCAGAACAGACAGCACCCAGAGCAGAATCAGCACTTAAAGAGGCTCATGTATATTTTTACTTACAGCTAAAATGTACATTGGTGAACAACACTGTTTTCCAGGTGCACAGTCCCATGTCTTCTTCTGTCAGAGCACTTTTTTTTCAAGATAATTCACACACATTTCTTATTTTTATCACATTTCTGTGATTCTTTACCAAGGTCTTCTTAACAAGCCATGTGGAAAGTGCAGGCATTAAGAAAACTCCAAAGACTAGCGCACAATGCTATGAAACCAGCACTCTGATCTCTTTAAAAGTTGAGTGCTACTGGTTTTATAAAAGCAATTATTTTAAAAGCTTTCATAGGGTACATAAGGTTCTTCTGTGCAGCATTTCATTAAGATCCTATTTTAGCAAATAGGTTTCAGCCTTTCAACCCTGCCAAAGACAAGCTCCCCTTCTCCATCGAGGATGAAAGAGTAACTTGTCATCTTGAAAGTAAGAGTAACCAACCAAAAAAAGTTTGTATGCATAGTGATGAGCTTCTGTTCTACTCAACAGGGGACAAAAGAAATCATGATGTGGTGTGAATGTCAGACGCTGGGAGGAACACTTTACAATAGGAAGATTACATTATCTGGTGACACAAGTTCAGAAACTCTACACACTTCTGAAGCAGAAAAAGGAAGGTCACTTCAGAATTGTGGAATGATTCCCAAATGTTAAGATCTTACTTGCACGAGTCAGTTCCTGACATAAGGTAGCAGCATCTTCTGTAATTGCATTACAGTAAAGATTAAAGAACGCTAATGTGACTTTGTTTATACTCTTCAACCAGATCTAAAGAAAAATTAGTATTGCAACAAAACCAGACACCTTTGGTGTCTCTTTTTTCTCCCTTAAAAACACAATCATAACCTTCAGAGAGGCTGCTTACAATCTCTTGGGATGGATGAGGGGATGATGTCTACCATGGCCCAGATTGCTACCACAAAAGCAAGGCTGCTGTCTGATCTGATCATCCAATTTAACCAAGAAAATTTCCCCCTCCACCCAGTGAATTATAGGGCCAATAACTGTCAGTTATTAAAATTGTTTTGCCTACCTGATATTCATTTATTTAAAGCTTGATCTGGACGTGAAATAAAGGCCATCCAACCCTTGCACATGGAGCCCTATCAAAGTCAACACTTTCCCCATGGACATCTTATCCAAGGACAATGTCCATTCCAGTTCAGCCTTCCTCCTCTCCTCATCCCCAATAAGTATGTTTTCTTTCCCCCCCCCCCCAATTAAAATGCAACATACATTACAAACCTCTGTGCTTAAATGGATGGACAATCAGGAAACTGAAAAAGAAAAGCAGGACCTCTGGTGTTACAAAATTTGCAAATTTTCTTGCAGTCTGAAAGTGTGGGAAGTGAAATGATTATTTGCACCTACAAATATTTGCAAACTAAACAAAAATATAGTTAATTATGGTTTAATATAAGTTTTAGCTAAATGGAACTAGACTACAGTCAGTCCCTAAATAATTTAAGGGCAGATGGAGGGAAAATGGCACACTGGGCTCAAAATTTAGCATCTGTCTTACAGAGACTTGAAATAATATACTTAACTCAAAAGGAGTACATGGAATAAAAAAAATTTGCTAACCACATGCCTACTCTACACCCCTACAGATGTGGCTCAGCATTAAGAGGCACAGATTAAATTTTCTAATCCTGTACACCAAATTGCTCTGAGACCTTATTCTTTTGACAATCTGACCTGGTGTTCACTTTAGACCATGGCAAATGCCTCAATTTCTTAATGCCACAGCTACCTAAAAATCACTTTAAAAAAACAAGGTAAAAATTGTACAATTAAAAGAAAAAGAATCCAGGGTGGAAAAAAAGGTGAAAAACTTCCATGTATTTGTTGGGCTTCTGCACCAGCACATGTAACCTTTTAGAAGAGAGAGCAAGAACAATCCTTGATCTCTGAAAGCAGTTACAAATCTACTATATAAAACACCTCCATTAAAGTCTGCAGGATTTCACTTCCTTTATTGAAAAGGTTCCCCAGAATTCAATAAATACAAATAATCATCCAACAAAATTTATAAAGGCTCTGATTGTTCAGTGGCTCCAGAAAAGACTACGTTGATCAACATTCACCCACAGAAGTCTGCCATTGAAGTCACCGGGAGTGGTATAGCTGAATTCACCTGCAGTAGAGTTAGACTAACACGTTTACTTATCACTGTATTAAATTTGAAAGGAAGGTCTCAATATCCACTGAATGGATGTCAATCTCAAGTATTTTCTACTGCTTTTAGAGGAACTCTTCTCAGTTATAAGAAATGTTGTAAGACTTGTGGATATTTCTGACCATACTGGCTCTTTGGAAGTACAAGAAATTCCTCCCTTGCAGGCATGAAAGAAAAAACATCTTCCATCTCAGTCCTTTCGAGATGCCTACAGTTAGAAAGGAATCTGTGCTTCAATATCTGAAGCACAAAATTAAATCTGAAGTCCTAGAGAAAACTTTGTATCTCAATACATATGATGGAGCAGGATTTCCTCCCGCTCACCTCCACAAATATTTCTGACACTACTCACAACATTGCACAAAGTATAAAGACTGCTTAATTGAGAAGATGATACAAGCTACGCACCTTTCCTACGGCATTACTATGAATCTTATTGATGTTTTCTGAGCATTTCTGAAATTTCTACTTCTCAAGAAACAACAAGGAAGGGTAGTTTTATGTGAAAAAGAGTACAAAGAGTTTAGGTCCCAACTTTTTTTTTTTCCTCTATTTGCAAATTCAATGCTTTCTTGCAATTTCTTGAAGAAGTGTTTGATGCAGCAGGAAGGAAGTGCAGCTTCTCCTTCTCCTACTGAAGTTGGTGATAGGAAACAGAATAGTGCTAACGTAATAAGTAGATACTAATTTAAGTGGAGGCAAGCTTAGGATTTATTGACCTGAGAGCAAGAGGTCAATATTTATTCAGAGAACAATGTATCTTGATACTTAGTTCTAACAGATGTTAATCCAATGTATTATTAAATCCATCCCATTAAAGCTAATTAGATTGTGTGTCCCCATGAGCCTTTTTGCCAATAGTCATTAGCATTGCATGGGTCATAATTTCTGTGCTTTGATAAATAAATCATATAATTTCCAATAAAATTCAATACCTGGGGATAGAAATACTTGTTTTTCTCTACCATGACTATATTATTGCACATTTCATTGAGTTCTTCCTTCATGCTGCTGTGGACCTTCCCTCCATTCTTCTGCCAGGACTAGGACAGCTAAGGAATCAAAAGCTCTGTTTGAGCTACACCACTTTTTAAACTCTCTCATTTGTCTTAAAAACCTGATACTGCTAAAGCCACATTCATCTCCTATTCATGCACTAGGCAGGTAAACAGCAGGGACACAAATCAATAAATACCTGCTGTCAGGAGAAAGAGAAAGGGAAAAGAAAATGAAGTCATACTCCTAAATGTAAGTGAAAAAATCCTTCATTTTTGGAGTGTTACAGTGCTTTCCATGCCCACATTTTAATGTACTTCATGGATAAGAAGAAATACTATCACCTTCGTCTTAGTCTCTGGAGGGACCTGAGGCACACAGAATGGAAATAATGACCAAGGTCTTGACCACAACTCTATGCCAAAGCTGGACATTGTTCCAGTACATTAGTAGGTTAGTGAGCAGGACAGACTATGTTCAGTGCAAATTTGTCTCGCAAATATTTTTGCAGAATACACACACTCGCTGTGTTTAGGTCAAAGCAGTTTACTTCTGAAGGGACTGCAGCTGAACTCTGGCATCAGGGTATGATGGTATGATGCAGAGTGCTCCAGTTGCAGTGCAGACAACAGGTCCTCCAGGGGTTAGCACTCCATCCACTCACACGCACAGCTAGGGCTGGTGACTGGAGGGAACTTCACTCTTGGTGAAGGCAGAGCAAGGACATGAAGGATCACAGAAAATCAAATCCTTGTTCCATCTTCTTTATGCCACACGTGTCAGTAATATAGACTACAGTTCCCGAGTTTCAGCTCTGTATATTGACTTCTATTGATCCTTGAAAGTATTTTTCCATCAGGACCTGCATTGTTTACAGACAGTAATTGCTTAATCCTGTAAGAGTTTTACAGATAAAAGGAACTATAGCTTGAGAGGAAATATTAAGTGCATTGAACTGTACATCAGGTTATCCAGAGACGTGACCTCCAGCACTGAAGGTAAAATGTGGAAAGTTGGATTCAACTACCATTGTTTTGGCAGCCTAAAAGTTGGATATCTAGCTTAAACTAGTCATCTGGGCTTTGACTATAAATAACAGAAAATGAGGCACCTCCATAGAGTGATTCACCTCATGCTAGAGTAGGCACCTAAGGTAGATGGGCTCAGTTTGGAAAAGCTTCTCTCCTCTGTGGGTTTCAGGGGAAGACCTTTGCCTAAGTTTTAGGTGGCTAAAGCAAGGTAAGATGACAATTATGCAGACAATTTATTTCAAATAAAAAATATCCCAAATCCACGCTCCTCTGTTCTTTCTAGGCTACGAAACTGCTGGATAGGCCCAACAACTGGATGTTGGTCACACTGCAGAGGGAGGATATCCAGAGTACAAGAAGAATCAAGGGAAATCAAATGCTCCTCCAGTGACTAACATGGTAGCCATCCATTAAATTATGTGATTAAAGGCTAACCACAGACAACACAAAGGCCCAGAAAGGATCAGATAAACAACAATGGACAGAGGAATCCTAGTAATTTGATGAGTGAAAATGGAGAACGTCACATTGACTACTTCTCTGACTATCAAGGAAGGACACTTGCCCCTCATGTGAAACCCACAAAGAGAAATAAATGAAAAACTCTCACAGGAATGCCAGAGGAGGGGTACAGTACTTACTGTGGGATACAGAAGGAAGAAAATTCTCAGACTGTAGAAACTGTATTATGGAATCCTTAGGTGAAGGACCAAAAGTATGGACAGAGAAAGGTGGATTGGGTAGGTCAAAGTGGATTGGGGAGGAACAAGTGTGGGGAAAATAGAGGGAAAAGAAGATAGACAGTTTGTAGGTCTGTTAGAGGTCGGTACACTCACCTAGCCGAACCCTGCAATTTATCAAAGCAAACTATCCTATATTCCTATTAAATCCTATTTCTTTCTTCTTTGTGAATGTGTGAACACTAATGAACTTCAAGATGGAAGAGCCAGCTAAGCAGAATCAGAGGTCGGAGTATTGAGTCTTGGTTTGAGACCAAGGTGCCAGCAGCTGGACAGAGTCAATATTTAAAACTAGCTAACAGAGAGACCATAATGTGCATATATTTACCCCCTATTTCAGTCCTTATCAGCTAAAGAGAATTGGGTGGTTCATACTGTTCATATCTGTATGACCATTATATGTGTTTATGATGCTGCCAGTAAAGAGACAGCTCTCTATATTGATCTGTGCAGCCAGCTGTGTGTATATTGTATTTTGTGTGTGTGCGCATGCACATGTGAACCTATTGTGTGTAGTCAATGGACCTGGGGACAGGAAACCACAATGGCCTCCTATCTATTGGGCTGGAAAAGGAAGAAGCCCCTGGGTCTATGAGGACACCTGAATTCAGTCACCATCTGACACTGTACTGAACTGCCCCTGCTCTGAAGTTGAAAATTTTCACTGAAATTGTGGGGACACAGGCTTTGAATACTTTTCTGTATAAGGACTCATTCCATCCCATTGGTCCCCCATACACATACTGAGGATGAGAAAACTTTGCCTTTGGAGTGAAGTTTCATCCGGCATGAACTTGAAATGGAACTTCAGACTAGCATTAAATCCACAGATGTTTTTACCTCATTACCCTATCATATGTTAAGTTCTCTGAGCTCAAAAACTTAAAATGCACAGAATTAAACAATGTGAGGCTTGCAGTTCTGATCCTGTTTGAGGAAGAGGCATTTTTAACTAAGAACATTTGTGACAATACGTGCTAACACCATAACAAGGGCGTGCCTTTGCTCTCTTGACACTACTTCCTTTCCTAAGTTCAGAGCCAGTTTTTATAAATTTAGTGCATACAAATCCCTTTGGTGCACTACTGCCAAGCTGGCTATATGTTCATGCACAGATCCATTTTTTAAGTATACACATATTATTTGCATGTATATATTACATGCTTGCAAATGTATACATGCAGCTGTGTCGGACCAATTGAGAACAAAAGTCAGACTTGCATTGGACTCCTCCAAAAAACACAAACACAAAAACCAAAACAAACTAAACATCCCATCTAGTACGTGACAACTTCCATCTTTCCAACATGCTACAGAGCATTTCACTCTCCACATCTAGCACAGCTACACACTACTGCCCTCCTACAAGCTTCAAACTGTTGTTATTCTACTTCCCTCAGATGATTCTCATTATAACCAGGCTGAGTGCTGAGCTAAAAAGTCAGTGTATGAATCATATCATCAACTCAGTTGTCTGGAATCTTGCTTTTCTATGCATTTCCTCATTGTTACATGGATCACCAGTGTAAAACATGTTGTAGCTGCATCAAATTTCCTTTTGCTCTTTTTAACTCTACATTTGCCTGTGAGCAGATACTTACTGTTACCCAGCTTCCTAAATACTGATGACCTCTGCTTTAAATGCCTGCCTCACAGAAGTCACAAAGAGTTACAAGTATTTAACTTGAGATTATTGCCCAAGGGGAATCTCTTTATCCAGCTTCTGGGATAACGCCTCAGCATTGAGTGTCAGTGTTCTGTTCAGGAAGAAAAAAAGAGGACTCTCAATTTAAACATAACTTAAACCATACCATTACTCCATGCACTGCCAGATCTCCTCCATCTCTCCACACATGAAGGTGGCTTCACAGCACAGTGTCTTGTGCCATAGCCATCTCCTGTGGGACCACTGGAGCAGCAAAAGGGCTGGTTCTACCAGCTTTCAACCCTGCTGGGGGAAGGATGTATGCACAAGAGTGGCTCAGAGCACCAGTCCTGAGACAGGATTCTGCTGCCTTACTTACCAATGTATACAGAGGCCAAAAAAAGGCTCCTATCTATTAAGACTTACTATTTACCTGACACCCTCCTTCTTTCAACTGTTTATTTGAACTATGCTATTAGCCCATAATAGCTATGGTACAGTCCCTTGTGTTGCATATTCCCCTTCTACTACCTGAACACTGAACCTTTAATATTTTCTACCTACCATTGCTCTACACAGTATTGTACTATCTTTCCCCATGTCCCTAATCTATCTAAATCCATCTATCAGCCTCCATGCCTGAAAATGATACTTTAATTTTTTAGTAAAAGGAATATTTTTGACTGATTCTCTTCATTGCAATTAATTTTTACAGTTACAGAATCAAAAATACATCTTGCAGTCTTACCCTTTGAAGCCAGCATTATTCTCGAGAAACAGGATTAGAGCAGCTTTTATAATTTCAGGGTGGGCAGCAGGGAAATGGTTTCTTCTTGGTTTGTTTTGAATCTTATAAAAATCTGTAATCATGTCATTAGAGTATTGCTCCCACTTCTCCATTAATACCTTGTACTATCAGTAATCAATTTATGCCGTCAGAGACTGGTTTTCAGTCTGTAACAACTATTCTAAGAACCCTGTATATTTGACTTTCTATATTCTGTAAACTACGCTAATTCCAGCTTGAAGTTATGGGCTATTTTATTAATATTTTGTGATCAAACACACAAAAGTACTACGTGTTTATCAAACAAATGATTTCAACAGTATATGTGAATTTAGCAGCACCACTAAACACTTTTGTTTCTACCTTAATCTTTAAGAGGGTTCTGCTAAATAGATGAATCATTCAGGGATAGAGGAAAAAAAAGTTTAAAAGCTTGCAGGAAAAACAGTCTCATGTACATGTATTTTCCACTGTCAACCATGACTTTGGTAGTAAGAGAGCATACAACTTGGGCTGCATTTGATCACCATCTAGTGCATGAATTGAGGAATTGCGCAAATTTACGGAGTGACTTTCCGATTTAAAGTTAAGCGGCAGTAGGATTAACAGGTCTTTTCATCATGTTTAGAACACCTCAGATAGGCTTAGTGAACTTGAAAAAGCACGAATTTCCAGATGCCTCTAGCTGACAGATGAAAGCCAGATGTTTCATAACGACACCGTTTTCTACTAGTGTTGTGATTGTGATGATCTAGGGATTTAAGGAAAGACCTGCCTAGGGAAGTAGTATTTTTTTCAGGCCAAATTACACAGTGAGAAAAAGCAACATGGTTTCAGACAAGGAGTCTTTTAATCACATCTCTGTGCCTTTTCTAGGCGTCCAAATGTTAGTCATTTCACTGTTTTCTGATTTTTAGTCAAGACTGTCAGAAATACTATTTGCAAATTTTTCACATACAATAATGGGTTGTAAATGTTTTACTAAAAGTCACATTCTGATTATGTTTCAACATTCATACGTGTGATGGGGACTTCAAAGCCAGTAAATCAGTAAGAAAACTCTGCAAATAAAGACAACCAATACCACTGTGGGTGAAAGTCCCTGGCAGCCTTAGGTTTTGATCATTGCAGGTGACTCAGAATAACTGGGACAATGTTTTCCAGCAGCACTGGCCAAGAAAGTAGCCTTGCCTTTCAGAAAGCATGCTGTGACTCAACACACAGGAACTCAATATCTTCAAGCTAAGAAACTTAAAAAGGCTAAAACAAAACAGAAAATACATTTTTACTGAATCAGGGTAATCCCTTCAATATTAAATAATAATAGTGTAAATTTTCATAAAAGATTAGCAGGAGAAATTTCTGGAGGTTATGGAATGCATGCTTGGAATAAATGTTTGCCTGCAGATGGCAGAAGAGCCCTCTTAAATGTAATCATACTACTTCCTCTCCCTTTTCGTATGAGGCCAGGTCAAGAAGCAGGCAAGGGTACTTTGACACATTGACTTACCAGTAGCCTATACTCACTGTTATACAATATGTACTCATGCTAAAAATCAACACAGAGCACCTAACCAAAAGGGATGTCTTAGATATCCCTGAAATTCAGACCGTCAGAGGAATTGTCACGAAAAAACAAACAAACAAAAAAAACCCCAAACAAAAATAAAAAAACCAAAACCCCACACACAACAACCAAACAAAATCCAAAAATCCAATACTTCCAACACTCAACTGCTGTTAAAGCTGTATACTGACTCCTCAAACATACTGAACTGAGACCCCAAATAGGTCACTCGAATGCCTAGGAAGGAGAGAACTTTAAAACCTTAGCAAGGAATATTTCATATTTTATTGGACACTGGCTTCTGACTGATAATTAATCAAAATATCTTATTCAAAATAACTTTATAGTCTAAAACTTGTAAGCAATACATAATTTTATACAAAGGATTAAAAAAAAAAAAAAAAAGAAAAAAGAAAAAAGAAAAAGCTAGTGCTGCCTGGAAAGGAGACAATACTTCGTGCTTGCTGTAGTTTATTCTTTAAAAATTCATCCCTTCAAAATAGAGCTGGCAGTATTACTAAGGAAGTTCTGTTGGTTTAAGAACTGGAAGAAATTTCCTCCCCTCCTCAAACGTAGTGGGTTTTTTCCTGACTGCACCAGAAATCAACAGCGTCTGCACTAATTAGCAGTTCCAACCTATTGCTGTTGTTCTGGTGCCCCCCGATGGTCACCTTGCTTTACTACTAGCTATGGCTTAAAAACCTCCACTGGAAAAACTATGCTCCAGTTGTAATCCCCAAATGCACGAGTAGAACTTCGTCCGGCTGGACCGGAGCTATGAGCCCTGACACAGCTGCCGGCACTGCAGATTTCACGTACGTGGCTTCCAGAGTTGGACACGCAGGGTATGTCCTACAGCCGGGCACTCACCACCACCCTCAACCACTTCCAGCAGAGCACTTTGGCAGCTTGAGCAGTGAGGCCCCCAGGTCAACACAACTTCCTCATAGCTACTGTTGATTGCCAAAATTAACCTGAATCACAAGCACAGATGCTACATCCAAGGTCTCTATAGAAAACTGCATTATATTAACTGAACTGAGGCAGTCAAGCAGCTGAGACACATGGATATCCAGCACTAGCTATGCCTTCCCTTCCTTCCCCAGTCACCACAACCCGTCACCCCACACACTGACTGACCTAGCACGTCCACACAGTCCCCATCAAATCCAACAATCGGTTTTGCACAGCGATGCATCCTGTCCCAACTCACCAGCAGGTACGATACATCTTCATTTCCAGCCATATCGTGGCACAGAGAAATTAATCATTGCTCTATAAATAAGCGCTTCCCTCTGTGAACTGATCCCAACCTGCCTACACTTGCTGCAGCCAAAGGAAAATGATGGTTCCAGTCACAAAGGGTGTTTCAAAAGACTTAATTTCCAAAAAACTTCAAGTGGAAAATACAGATGAAAGCTTAAAGCTCTTAAAGAAGAGATTAGATGGCCAAAAGCCGCAATCCTTCAATCAAGAAAGAAGACAGCTTTATCTAAAATCCCATCCTGGTTTATTAGCAAAGAGAAGATAGCAAAGCAATATTTAACAAGTTGAAAGGGGGAAACGGATCAGATAGCAATCAATACAAATGTGACATGGAGAAAATTTATCAGAAGGAAAAGAAATCTTTGATTGACAGGGCTAAGGAAAGAAGAAACAGTTTGGTGTGTACATTAGGGACAAGTGAAGCCCTACCTATGTTTAATCATTAAACATACAGGCAAGGCAGAAGTGTTCAATAAGCTTTCAGTTTCTGCATAGAGGGATTCCTACCACAAATCTGATGACCCTTCTGAGCCATCAGCAGCTATTGGAATGTTAAAGATCTACTGAGGACAATTTTTTAGATCTACAGGCCTGGATGATGTGTACCCAAGATTTAAAAAGGCTCACCAAATCTTTGGATAATTTTTTTTATACCATGGAACCTTCAGAACACAAACACCAGTATTAGAAGTGATAAGGAGATAAACTTAGTGAAATAAGGATGCTTAAGCCAATATGACCATAAAGGTTTTTTTTAATAAAGAGTTTTTCTAAATTTAATTTAAAATTAAAGGGTAAGAATACATAGCAATTCTAAAATTGATAAGAACAGGTTTAAAATTTCATCTTTTCCGTTCAGTTACATTTATATCTTTGCCACACACCTTTTTTTGGGGCCAGCCTGCTTTGATTATTTTGCTGATAATGTAAGTATTCTTGAAGATTTACTTCCATGTAGAGCATTAATAAGAAAGCTTACACAAGCCATTTAGATGAAAAATAGCAGGAACAATTCACACAGCAACAGCACAAAAAAAAAATTAGGACCACACAATAACAGTAAAGTAAAACTAAGCAAGATTTGAATAACTAGCATATCTTCACAGGCAGTAAATCGGGCATCAATCAAATGTTGCTGCTAGTGAGGCTCCACAGAGATCAGGATTAGCCTTGATGCTAATCCCCATTGTTGATTTTCTGTAAGTCAATAAATGACAGCTGATACCATTTTCAAGTGAGAGACTCACAAAGGGAGAAAACAGACAGACAGACCTGAAGTGCTCAAAACTCACTCCAGCAGTGGCTTTTTAATACAGGTAAGCTGTGCATGTAGGGAAAAAAACCCACAGAGAGCTCAGAATGGATGACTATCTTAAAGTAAGCAACTCTGAAAGACTGTAGCTGTCAACAATAAAACAAAATTTGTATGAGCTTCCAGGTCACATATCAGAAACCAAGAATCCTTCCTGTCAAGAAATTGAGTTCTCCACAATTCTTTTCACTCTACATCAGAGCCAAAATCAGCTTTGAAAAGTTCTGTCAAGAGACAGACTACAACGTTTTGTAATTAGGTCATTTATGCGGATGCTTTAAAATAGTCAGTGCTGCTCTTAAACACAGATACCCAGATTCTAGGAGAGCTGGTTAATCTGTGATGCCAGCCTGTTTTCCATGGGCCAATGGGAAAAAAATCCACCAAATTGTTTTGATAACTTCTTTTGTTTTTGAAATAGTCATTTATACACACAATAGAAGTTTTAATTTCAGCATTCATCATCACGATATATATATTTTACAAAGCCTCATCAGCTTGAGCTCACAAAGAAATACAGTAGGAAAAAGAAGATAATATGATACACGATTTTATAAAGAAGTGCACAGGCATTAAGGAGACAATTTTATCTCCATGTGCGGTAGTGGAAATTCAGGTGCTGGGAACACTGTGTAGTTCAGAAGTTCACTTTTTTTTTTAAACAAAAATGAAAACCGTGAAGGATGCTGATGACAGTCACAGAAATTATTCAATGGTTAATGAAGACTTAAAGATGAGAATACGTTTAATTTATAGATAAAAGGATGTGAGGTGACTTGATAGCTTATGAGAATGTGAAAAGGGAACTAGAGCCTTTTTTCATCCCTTCTCAATCAATCTCCTTTTATACAGAAAGGCTAATTAGCCATTGAAAGAAGGGGCCAAGGAAAATGGTGGTTTTATCATTCCTTTATATTTTCCAGTTGAGAATAGATACCTTTCTAGGTGATGTCCTTACACCAAAGTCACCCGGTTACCCAGAGAAATGTCTCTACAATACACAGGTGGCCAGGTAATTCCTTCTGTTCTTACATTCATTTTGATTGTAGGCTTTGGTTTTATGCCTAGATGCAAATCAGCTGCCAACATTTAAATTAGTTTATTCATTAATTTTTATACTACACATGCACCAACCTAAAGCTCATGAAACAATGGCTAATACATTCCTGTCTGGCAGGCACAATTCAGTTTAAGTGTACTTTCAAGGGAAAAAGATGAAAGCAGCTAGTGCCTTCCCACAGGTCTCTGGAATGGCTGCAGCTGGTTCGTCTGGTCTGCCCAAAAGAGGGAAAGGGAAGAAGAACTGCAAACCCTGTCCAAACACATCTTTCCCAGCACCCATGGTCCGTTCAGAGAGTAGGAGCACAAACGCTGTACTGGTGAAGAGCTGCTGCTGCAGAAAGCAGCAGGAAAGAGCAGAGAGACAGGGAAATGGCAGGGCAAGTCCAAGAGCTTCCTTGCTTCACTGTGGCAGACAGCACGCTGTCCTCTGTTGTACTTACATCTCTATTCCGGCACTCAAAAAAATACATCTTTTGGACCACTAGGAGCAAAGTAAGGACACATCCATGCATTGCTGCTCTTTCACAAAATCTACATAAGCTGTCCAACATCAGCAGAAGTGCAAAGCTGAAATTGTTTTGTTTGTATCCTAGAACAACCACAACAGAATTCTTTCATCAAATATTTGTAACCCAGGGATGGTTGCCATTTTTTCTAGAAATGTTGCATATGCCCTAATGCCCATTTGCAACTTTGTGTGACATGGGAGTTCCCCACTTATACCTGATATAACAAATACCATGCAATATTTCCCAGATACTAACTAAACTAGTTAGTATCTATCAACACTAAACTAGTGTTGAAATTGTCACCCATGTTTCAGACTACAGTAGCAGTTTACCTTTCCTGTGAGGAAAAATAAAGGCCTATACCGTTAAGCAGCTTCTGTTTTCTGGCTGATGAGGCAGAAAGATATCTTATCTTGTTTTCCATCAAATACATAGTAACTCATGCTGAAGGGGTCTGTTAATTAAGGGTGAAACTCAAAAGATTTTGTTTTCCTTCTGTCCAATTCCCCATAAAATTACCAAAAAACCCCTTGTGCTATTTATTTTCTAACCACTATTATTGCACTACAGCCAGTTCATTGCTGTTATTTATTAAACATGCCAAAACCAGCAGAATGCTAGAAGACACTTGGTTCATTTAGAAACCACAGAAGGTACCAGCTGGCAGGGCAGAATGGTCAAGATACCACTAGAAAGATTTGTAACTAGAGGAAACTTGAATGTGTAGTATAGAACAGCTCATTTAAAAGGCCACTACCAACAGATCACACTAGCGCTCATTATTCATTCATGAGGTTGTCATTTAGCCCATCTGCAATTTCTGATACTGAAGTATCTTCATAAAATATTTAAAGCATTCAGAGAAGTTCCTGTTAACTACAACCTTGCAGAGGGAGAGGTTGCATTTAAAAGGTGCCAGCCAAAAAGTAGTGGCTTCCATTCCACGTTGCAGTTTTGCTGTGTACAAAAGCAAGAAAAATCATGCACTAACAATTAAATAACTGCTGAAAATATTTTTTGCTTGGCTGTGGTCTTTGCTTTCACTCTCAATGAGATTCATCCTTTGCAAAGGACCAACAGGAGGGGAAGACATTACTTTTATTCTACAAATATCCTTCAGCATTGAAATATCAAGGTTAAGCAATATACATAACCATCACGTGCCAAGCCAGTGGCTCCGTTGAGCAGTCACCTCATCAATCCCCAGTGCACCCTAAAATGCTCACTGCAAGTGCTTACCTAAAAATCATCTGTTGTTCCCTCATTTGCATTCCTTGGTCATCATCCCCATCCAGTTTAAACTGGAGATCACAAAAGACAAAACCCCTGATCCTCTGAACCCTATACCAAAATCCCCACAGAGATGGGGAGCCACAGTGTGGACAGCTGCAGGAAGGGCAGCTGTAGGAGCAGCTTAAAGGCTCAAGGTAAAACAATGTAGTGAAACAATTACGGTGCTGAAGGAGCCCCACCACCCACTGTGAGAGGGGACTGATCTGGGCTGCACAGCTGCCTCACTACCCCTCTAACCCCTAGGACTCTGGGTCAGCCAGCAAGCCCCACACCAGCCCAGTTCTGCTACAGTCACACAATGCAGCCCTGGCACGGAGCCCTGTGGTCCCAACTCAAGAATGGCCCAAGGGCCTCAATTTGGCTAAATTTCTACAGTTTCATTCCAAGATGTTTTTCTGTCAGTGGGATGCTGCAAAATTCAACCTTTCTTCCACCGCCTTCACATAGGAATAGAATTCATCCTGTGTGCAAAACGCAGAGCACCTAGTCCACAAAACCCTTTTGTGACTGCTGTTTCCCAAGACAAGACTGTACATCCTCCCCATACCCATGCAATACCCTGTGCAGCCCTAGGGTTGCAAATTATTGCATTTTCATCACCAAGGGACCGGTTACGATCCTTCAGAGGGCCCCCAGGGCTTCTCATATGAAAGCAGTAAATTCAGAGCTGGCGTACAGACCAGCTTCACAGACGCAGAGAACATTCTCAGTGCCCCTGTGGGACCATTCTGCAGACACCCAGCACAGAGAGGAGATAACTCTGAGTCAAGTGTACTGGAGACACTCTGAAATGCTAATACCTCTGAATGTTTTTCTCATTTCCCAGAAAATTAGGAGGTGGAAGCAGAAGAAAAGGGAGTTCATTATTCCCTAAATGCCAGATAAAATCATTTAAGTGCATTAAAATATTATTACTGTTTGTTACAAAAAGAAAAGATGGTAGCAAGAGGAGACAGCTTTTATGGAGGTAAAAACTGAGCACAGAATGAAGCTTCTAGTGACCTCAGGACTCCCGTACACAGACATTCCTGCAATGCTTCAATAATTGTGTTCTCCTGTGATGTATATTGGGTTTCATTTTGATCCACAGGCTATTAAACATGATCTATGACACTTTCAGAAAAGCTGTAGTTTGGAGTTCAGCCTGTAACTCAAACTTTTTTTTTCTTCCATCATTGGTTATTAATGTGCATATGGCACTGAACATAATGAAGAGGTGCACAGATACACAGAAGCACTGTGCTGCTTTATGGGAACGGAGTCAATAGAGTCAACCAGAACTAAATTAACTGTGCTAAGTGTCTTCAAACTCTGCTTTCTTATTGAAAGCAGTTCTCTTTGGAGGCAGGCACAAAAGGCCATTTAAAATATTAGTCAATATGTTTTAACTCCAAAATGTAGCAAAGGAAAGGAAGAGTAATTAGTCCTATTTAAGCAGAGGAAAATACACGTTGTTTGGGCAAACAAGTACTATGTAGTCAGAAATCTGAATGCACTACCTAAACCTAAAATACATCAAGAGTAAAGCACTTTGCCATAGCTCAGAATGGAAAATATTTGACTCTAAATAGGTTAAGAATGCATACTGTATTTTTGTCAAAGAATAACTATAGATTTAGAGGTCCCCATTTCTTGGAAAGCATATATTTGTGAGGAATAAGATTGCATTATCTTTTGTAGGGTTGTGGGTTTGTTTGTTGACCATGTTTAAGAGAAACTGGAACACACACCCAGAAGAGGCTGGAGAAATGTAGAAGTCCAAAGGGAAATGCCAAATCCTGCAACTGGGAAGGAACAACCCCATGCACCAATAAATGCTAGGGGCCACCCAGCTGGAAAGCAGCTTGGCAGAAAAAGACATAGGGGGTCTGGTGGACACCAAGTTGAATGTGAGCCAGCAATGTGTCCTTGCCACAAAGGCAGCTTGTCTAGTACTTTTCCTAAAGCAGCCCAGACAACAGAAGGTTGAGCCGTTGCTTCATCCCCTTTGCTCAGCACTGGTGAGGCCATACCTGGAATACTGTGTCCAGTCCTGCACTTCCCAGCACAAGAGAGACACTGATATACTGGAGAAAGTTCAATGAAGGGCCATAAAGATGATTAAGGGACTAGAGTGTCTATCTTATGAGGAAAAGCTGAGAGAGCAGGCACTGTTCAGCCTAGAGAAGATAAGGCTTGGGGAGAGGGGTAATTTTAAATCCATATTTATACCTGAAGGGAGTGAAGAAGAGGGAACCAGACTCCTTCCAGTGGTGCCCAGTGACAGGACCAGAAGTAATGGGCACAAACTCAGGAAGTGCCCTCTGAACATCAGAAAGCACTTTTTCCACTGTGAAAGTGACCAAGCATCGGCACAGGTTGCCTGAAGATGTTGTGGAGTCTCCACCTTTGCAGACAGTCGAAAGCTGTCTGGGTATATAGTCCTAGGCAACCAACTCAAGGTGGCCTTGCTTGAGCAGGGGTCTTGGACAAGGTGGCCTTCAGAAGTCCCTTCCAAACTCAACTGTTCTCTTATTCTGTTAACAAGGTTTTTTAATAATCCAGTTACTTCAGTAAGGCTTCATTCCATCCTCTCCCCTTCCAAGAATAATTTTCTTTTACATGATCCCAAGACATAAATACATAATTTTATATATGTGTATGCATGAAAGCACACACACATTTATATTCAAAAAGTGTATATGAACAATTCTAAAAAGTCTCACAGTCTTGCATTACAAAATACTAAACTTTTCCTTTCTATAGCAGTAAAGAAGAAAAACAGAATACTGTTCTATGTGACAAAATGAGTCAAAATAAGAAGTGCTTATTTTTATTATGCTATTGGAAAATGACTGTAAAAATGAGGATGACATGTGAAGTGTTCTTAATGCAAAAACATGATAAATACTCACATCATGCCCCTTTTTGCTTATTTTATCTGTAAAATATTGGCAATTCATCATTAATTTACCTGCCTTTCAAATGTGTAACAAGGTTTAAACAGTAGGGCAGATTAAATTTAAATTCCCTTTGGCTTCCTATACTCCAAAAATAGTTTAATGTTTTCTCTTAAAAATGACAGAGTTGACTTAGTTTTCAGATTAGCTGGTTTTGCCTATTAGCATAAGAACAGGGTAATAACAACATAAAATGTTAAATTATTCTTGTGCTCACAGCAATGATAATTAGTTTTCTTTTCTACCTTGGTCTTTCATAGTAGAATAAACCATTCCAATGCTTCAGTTTTACCCTCCTATAACCCTTTTATTAAGATGATGATTCTCTCCAAATTAGGAGCACTTAGGTATCTTTCTTACTCTTTCAATTCTTCACCAACACAAAGAGAACAATTTTGTGAGATGTGTCACCAATTGCCTACTGTCCCTACTGCCAACTATAAGAACTGTGCCACTTCCACTTAATCCACCCCAAAATTTTGATTTCTGGAAAAGAAATGGAATTTAGTTTTACCCTCTTGGTCCTTCTACAAGCAGGAAGATTTGTAACAATGGATGAAAAACGTCCATTGCTCTGAGTAACATGCTGTATCTATTTGAAAAACATACAAATTAAATAGTACTGTCTTTGTTCACATGGAAATAGCAAGAAGTGCTTCTGCAGCCCTCAAGGACCCTTTAGTCAATTGAATCTGTGGCAACAAAGCAGAGCATGCAGTCCCACTGAATCCTCAGGCCTTCACTTCCGTGATCTTTCAGTTAGAAAATAAGGCTTTTTAGATTATTCCTATAAGTAAACAAAGATTTATTCTGTGTGAAGCTTTTAACAATGCAAATGCTTGAAATCAGTTTGGTTTTTTTCTATATCTAAACTGAAAGTTAGAATGACCTTCAGGTTTTAACAAGGCAGTACACAAAATTTCTAAGACATTGGACAAGTGGAACGTATGCTTCCCCTGTAAGATAAGAATACATCTACACAGAATGTACCCTACTATCAAGCATTTTGCTTGACTCCTGAAAGAATAGAATCATAGAATCATACAACCATTTTGGTTGGAAAAGACCTTTAAGATCATCAAGTCCAACCATTAACCTAACTCTACCAAGCCCACTGCTAAAACATGTCCCTAAGCACCACATCTACACAACTTTTAAACATGTCCAGGGATGGCGACTCCACCACTTCTCTGGGCAGCCTGTTTCAGTGCTTGACAATCCTTTCTGTGAAGGAATTTTTCCTAATATCCAGCCTAAACCTCCCCTGATACAACTTGAGGAGGTTTCCTCTCATCCTAATGCTTGTTACTTGGGAGAAGAGACCAGCATTTGCCTCTCTACAACCTCCTTTCAGGTCACGTCAGCTAGCTAGTCCTAGTGAGATACTTCTTAAACTGCATTAAGTACACACTTACGTATAGCCATACTGCTCCTAGTACCTGAGATAGCTAGGGTACTTTCACAGAGCATTACATATTGTGATGAAAATACATTTTGCATTTATCTCCCTAGAAGGTTTGGTCCTTTACTTTGTATTTATCGGTCTCTAATTATTTTATTTCCTGCCAGTATTTTTCCAAACTTCCTCTATCCACCTCCAGTTTAATTTCATGGCATTATGTGTATTATTACATGGAGAAATGTTTAAACCCTCCATTTTCCTCGAAAGGATTTCAAGGAGAAAACAACTAGTGTGAAGCCTACTTCACCTCTGGAGATCTGAGCAATCTTGCTCTACAGGTGGCTCAGGGGAGACAAATTCTTTGTTCAGCCTGAATGCAACATACAGAGCTGCAGCAGGCTCCCCATGGCTTCGATTGTTTCTGTAGGCTGAGCACTAGGGATCAACAGACCTCAGGCCCCAGTGGGCCTTGAACATGTCCAGCTCAATGTGAATTCTCTGACAAAACTTGCCCTGCACTCTCATCTAGTAAACCATGCAGCAGCAAAACCGTTCGGGTTTCTTTGTTCTGTGAATTGAGGGGTAGTTTTAACAGCTGGGTAACAATGATCTTACAATAGAGACGTTTTGCTGTTAGATGTTATTATTGCTGAATGGGATGTAAATATTGTCAGTTCAAGATAACACCTGATATTACAAGTCTGTGAAGGGACTGAAGGGTAGAAAAAAATTAGTCAGCTATCCAACAGACAAAACTTAGATAGTTAAAATTAAGTGGAAGGTAATTTTGTGATGTTGATTCTTGCCTATTCCCTCAATTGAAACAGTACCACTGACAAAAAAAATTTAAAGATTTCTGCTTTTAAGTGGAGCACAACTGGTACCACCCACACCTGAAAAGCCAGTCTGGAAGAGAGGCCAAGCAGAGAGCTAGAACAGAAATCTCTACACTTGACATATAATGAATTACTAAAATACCACTTAGGACTATTACAGAAAGCATGGGCTGGAAGCAGTTCACATCTTTGCCTTGTCTTACTACATCTACTGTAGGTTACAATATGGTCATACAAATATACCTCCATTCTATTCCCATACACATATGCCAGTCATCCCATGAAAGAGCAAACATGAGATTAGGTCAGTCTCTCAAACTATTATATGTGGCTGAGAGTTAAGCTAGAGTACAATTCCACCAATGTAAAATGTATACTGAAGTGTAGCTGGCACCTGGGTCCAATGCTAAGGTGAGGTGGACACCACCAATATATAATGAATTTATCCCTACTTCCCCTCATAAAGACTAACAGTGAATTTGCCCCCCTAGTCTAGCACTACTACCTCAATACTCATGCAAGAGTAAATATAACAGAGAACAAAGACATAAATTGCAGTTATTTGCAAATATGCAATCGGAAACTTAAGTATTCTATTTTGAATTCACAGATTTTTTAAAAGGCATGTTATTTTTGTGTTCTTACAACTCAAATCTGTGGAGGAGACATTTAAAGCAAAGTAATGCTAAATGTCTTTTTTAATTAACTGCTACAGACACGTTTGTACTGATGAGTTATATAAAACTGCAGAAAAAAAACATTAAAAGGGAAAGTGTGCAAATCCCTCACTAACGAGGTACTGAAACACTGCTATAATTTTTCTCTGCTATTATATTCCACTGTACTGTTCCCTCTCATTTATCAGAGCTCAGTTCTCTTTGCTCAACAATAACAGTCATTTATATGCAGCTAAACTACAAAGACTTTATTCATCTGCTGCTGTATATTATGTACTACTATTTGCAAAATAAGAGATGTTGTTACTTTAATAAGTGAGCGCTTATTGTATTAATAACTTTCTGAGCAACATCCTCTGCTGAGGAATGGTCACACTACAAAGTAAGTCCTGGTTATTATTGTATTACTCATTTTGTGGTTGCTTGGCTTATTGTGCCTCTCTTCTCTAAGGTCCTTGCCTCCAGCAGGCCTCCTGCTCTCTCACCTCTCCAAGAATGCTGCTTTCCTTGAACACAATACTGAGAATTCCGCTGGGCCCATTGAATTAGAAGGAGATTTCACAGGTTTCCCCTCCAAGAGCCTGTAAAATAGGGGTCTAAACCAGCACACAACACACTCAGGATTTAGTGTTGGGTTCTTTATACTTGAGTTTATTAACTAAGCAAAGCAAGCTGGGTTCCTGGCATCCCTAAGGTTCCCTTACTGCGTAATGAAGCTAGACAAGTCTTTCCCAAGGGTCGTTCTGACATTAGGTTGCCTAAGTCATGATCTGGAAGTTCCCCTTTTCCTTCTCCATGTTAGAGACAGAGGGAAACTCTGACAGCTCCTTAAGTAGCTTCCTTGGATAAGTGCCTCAAGTTATACAGGATAATTCTGGAACTTTTTTTGACCCTGAGGATCTCCCTGACAAACAAATTTTCTTCAGACAATCCCTTTGGAGGTCCCCATCTGATTCCTTGAAATGACAATCCATGCCCCTGGACAGTCTGTCTGTTAGACCTGCCAAAGCAATCTCTTCTACTTGGAGATTTTTGTTTCTTGATATCCCCAACAAATACGTAGGTTGCTTTAAGAAAAAGCAAAAAGGTAAAGGGATAGCACCATCTCTCTACAATCCTCCCACGTTGGCAAAAAAAGCAAACAAAAAACACAAACCCAGAACTTGACTCACTCACTTTCTTTTCTGTTCTTTTCCAAACACATTTCTACACCATTATGTTATTTCAATGCAACAAGAAAGCACATGGGATCAAAAACAATTTGATCAACATGAAGTATTTACAAATGGCTGATGAACAGCTCCAGATCTGTCAGTCACAGAGATTTAGCTAATCTAACTTCCATACAGTTCTCTGTAAATCTTAACATTGATTTTCCTGTCATTTGATGTGGCCCTCCACAGAAACTTACGTCAAAAAGAGCTAGATGCTAGAGTCAGTAGGCTACTTGTTACCATAAAAATTACTCTTCTCAGCAAAGTTCAAAGAAACACGTCTCTACCATTACTCTTCAAACACACACATTAAAATATTGTTTAATTGTTTTCTTGTTCAAGTGTAAGAAAAACTCTTAGTACACAAGGATGCCAAGCATTCAAGTAACAGCATTTTGCACACAGATCCCAAGTGGAAATACACTTGCAGTGATATGCTGAGGTCCTTTCTTGTGCATAAACCCAGGCTCACTGCATTTAATGTTGTGGTTATAATATATGTCATTTTTCTCTTGTTCTTCCAAAATACCGAGGGCAAACATTATTAATATAACCAACTGGAGGTCTTGTTTCCCCTTCCAATTCAAACCTCATACCATATTCAATAGAAATTTTGGGTACATAAAGATTACCAAATCGGGTCCTTGATTAGTGTTTGATTTATACCACAAAGACCACAAGATTCAGAGGTTGCCAAGGCAACACCACTTCAACGTCCTTACACTTCTGCTTTGATATGAAACCTCTCATTATAGAAATGTATCACAACACCAGTCAGCATGGCAGGCTATTTTACAAATACGTCTTCAAATAGCAGACAGCTATTTTCTTCTTTTAAGTTGGGGGGAAAGGTAGCAATAAGATTACCTTTTACACAGAGACAGACAGACAGAGAGAGAGAGGGGAGGGGCAAAAATTACATTCCAAGCTATATAAGCTTTACTATGAAATTTTGTCCTGAACCTTCTAATACAGCCAATTATACAGCCAAAAATCCACAAGAGAGTAGGAAGCAAACAGAACAAAAAAAAAAAAACCAAACACAGCTGATGACTCAAATGACCAGCTGGTGTCTGACCCAAACCCTCCAAGCCAATCTTTCCTATTACCTTTCTGCTTTGCATGTTGGAGACTCTGAGGATAGCACATTTTATACCTGAAGTCCAAGGCCCTAGGATTTCAAACAAACAAACAACCTACCATAAAGAAAAGAAAAAAAGCTTCCAAGAAACACAATTTATGTAGGACAGCTAGAAAACTAATGTCAGAGTCAAGTATCATGCTTCAATCCAGTCAGCTTCAACACATTTCCACATAAAATGGGCCATGGAAGCTGGAGAACAACCAGTACAGCAGAAAACCTACAGGGTTATTTTGCTTAGGACTTGATATCAGAGCTGCTTGCTTATAAACTTTCACCAGCACTAAAACTCACATAACTAACCCTAGAAGATAGCATGTTATTCTGAACAAAATTGCTGAACAAGCAGTTGAATAAAATAAATTACTTGCTCACGGCATTTTTAAGGCGTATGTTTCCTTAATTATTGTCAGATACACAGATCAACAAAAAGGAAGATTGATTTCTGGATAAGCTGAATAACTGATATTAAAATGTTGTGTGGAAAGACAGATTTTAATCTGAAGCATTTTAATGCTCATTTTAGTGAAATGATGGGAATATTCAGGAAGCACTTGCAGTCAAGTAACCCCATCTGGCCATCAATGGCATAATGCAACAACCTCTCCAGTCTTCACCTTCTTATCACTTACACCTTGCCAATCAGTATGCATTTCTTCTTGCCCAGCCATATATTTGTGCTGATTAATGTAATACTAATGTAATAATTGTGCTGTTTGTATCAGCAATGCTAGAACAAATGGACATTAATTGGAAAAGTCAAGTGAGCTGCATTTTTTGTGACCCAGTGCTGTCATGTCATCTGCTTACTGATACATGTTGTGCCCCCAACTAGCCCTCAGTATCCAAAAAATAAAGTAACCCTAGACGTGTCCCTGTAGAGAACCAGGAAGGTGAAATAATATGTTGTAGTTGCATAACAGGCTCATTTCTGTAGTGTCCAAGAACTTCCCAGCAGTGCCTAAAGCAATGCAACTAAGAATCATCATTTGTTTCCTCTACCCATCCTCTGGGAGAGAAATTTGTGCCACTTGTTGTCTTGCTTTCCTGGGGAGTTTTGATCTGTATTTTGGTAAATGCTTTCAAGCTTTTGTAGACAGGAGGGAAACACGTTATGTTTTAGGATTTTGGGTTTCTTGGTGCTTCATTAGAGGAAGCGTAAGAATCAAGAAATTGTCACCTTGCCCATGAAGCGTGGTTGAGATCTGCAACAGTGCTCAGTTCTTGGGAGAGCTTGGGAAACTGCACACAGGCTCCTTTCCCTTCAAGTCTTCTCCCACAGCACTGGCTAGGAAATCTGCATTTCCAGCATCAGTCTATCTATATTAGTACATAAAATAAAGCCAGGCATCTATTCCCTATCCCGACTGGAAGCACCATAGTGCAGCTTACATCTGTCGTGCTTCATTCCTTCCCTCCTTGGTCCCCTTCCTAGATACATAAATCAAAAGGTGACAGTTGCAGCATTATTTCTTCTATGCCTTCCCATTACTCCTTTCCAAATCCTCACTGCCCCCTGGGTAGAGAAGCTGCTCTACAGCTCTGTGTGTGTGTGTATATACACACACACACACACACACATATATATAGGTCTTACATTCTAAAGAGAGGAAGGGAAGCCCCATATGGAAGGATCATAACCTGTCCATGCTTTGTGAAAGCACGGGAAATGCAAAGCCCTTGTATTTACACTGTGGCTGTGCATGGCTTTGTATTGCAAAAGTTAAACACACTTTCCAAAGCCATACAGACAGGATTAAGGAAGACCTCACCGCCGAAGACACCAGCATCCAGGATAAACTGAAAGCATTTTCTGTGAAAGGAGAGTAGGCTTCATAGGAAGTATGCATGCATATATAGTACGTATAGCACATGCATGTAATACACATCTATGTTTTAGTTTGAAGTTTTAGTAACAAATTCTGGAAAAAAATAATTACAGAACACCAAAGTGGCTACAAAGAGGAACAAACAATGAATTAAATTCAATTCCTCACAGAATAGCTTATTCAGTAAAACATAATACCGCAGTGTCTATTATCTTCTTAATTAAGTCCTAACTATTGATTCCCCACTAGCAACTTCGAAATTTTACTGCTGCTTTTTTTTTCAAGATGTTCATTATTTTCAACCAAGATGGCAGAGTTACCAAAATGCTCACCAAGGAGCTCACCAAATGCTCCCATTGTAGTCCTGTTGTTATTTATGGGTTGTTTAACATCAGAAATGTATTCTTAAGCAGTTTCTCACTTGCATTATAATAGATCATCATAGATAATGCAAGACAAGTTCCAAGGACAACATTAACTGTGTGAAACAGGTAATGAATATTCTGTCCAGGCAAGAAATGCAGACATTGTTGCTCTTCTCTCAGTTCTGTCATCTACTAACAGCTTTGATAGTAAGCTGAATACTTAAAATTGTTTACATCTCTTACATTAAGAGAAAAATTAATTAGCTTTGTCTAAATACAGACCAAACTTAAAAATCCTATTAATATCTATTTAATGATTAAACCCACATTCTACTGCTATGTTAACGGTGGGCAAAGTCAGAGGACACTTCACATTCTTATTTGGCACACAGATAAATCAGTAAGCTACAGAAAGCACTGTTCATGTGACACTCACCTGGTGTAGCTTCTGCCAAAATTCAGGTCCTTCTTCCATTTTTCTTAAGCGTGGTGGAATGTACCAAAAGCAAACATTTGCATACTCCGGCTAAACAAGAGAACAAGTGATTGTTTATGAGGTGTAAAAAATGAAAAAGTAATATATAAAATAGCTCGTAACAAAGTTCTGCCTTATTTTTTTAGGGGGATTAAAAAAAAAAACCACACCTTTGAGTTTATACCCTTTTCATTAAAACCTCCTCCAACTCATCCTTTGCTTCCCTTTTTTAAAATTTGAAAATTGAAATAGTTTTCACTGCATCATATCTCTTCCTGTTGCCAGAAAAAGAAAACCTGCCTGGGTTCCCTTTTCATTTTTTCTTCCAATATAAATATTTAACTCTATTTTGGTTAGGAAACAAGCATAAGATAAGCAGAGAGAGGTAACTTACAGATTTCAAAATTGAAGCAACTTTAAAGACAAGAACAAATTTTCTTCTGAGTGTTCTTTTTTTTAAAATGGAAATTTCCTGTGATGCTTTTTACACAAAAGAGACAAACTCAGTTTTTGGCACTATTTAACACTTGCACACCTAGTTCCCCTGGTCGATGCCAATCTCCTTTTATACTGTATGACATACAGCACACTACACAGCGCTGGAGTTAATGCTGGCTTTCTCAACTTCCATACTTTAGAAGAACCTCAAGACACTTTGCATGGTATATGCCATATCCTGGATGTATCTTGTCCCATATTTAAGCGGGTCTTTTGAGCAGACTGAGACTTCACATCTCTGCTTCCCTCCAGAGAAATTTTGCCTTTAAACTCAGTAGAGATGTAGCTGCAAGCCTTCTGACAAGAAGAATGGCTGTTCACCGTGCATTATAAAAATAAGGTATTTAGTGCTTATGAGGTTTCCATTTCATATATAGTTGAGAAAATGTTCCCAGCAGATCAGTCCAGGGTATCTACATTTCCTGCTAATTTGGAACAATTTTATTTTTTTTACTTGTACAGATAGCAATAGCATGAGGAAGAGATGTGTCTTCCATCCAACACTTTCAATTAAAACACTCATTCAATTCTGAACTATATTATTTGTAACAGAGTACTTAACTGGGGTCTAGATTACAACATGGATTATAAACTCACACACCCCTCTCCCCTCCCACACACCATCCTCATTAATACTGGTTGAAAGAAAAAAGAGAAGTTAAAAGGGAGCTTGGTAGCTGGCTCACACCATGTCTTTTCCCCACTGTGAATGTGACTGCTCTTACAATCCCAGGCAGTCTCCTGAACAAGGAGAGCCCACCAGCTGAGACATGTTCTTTCATGAAAGGGCACTGGGAACTGCTCATATCATTTTCCACCTCACTTCAAAGAATGCATTAAATACAATTTAATCATCAAGAAGAATATCTTTGTCAGCAGGAACAGAGCTGCAAACCTGCCACCTGCTGCCACTGAATGGAATCAAGCTCAGCTCTTGAAGCCCCATTTCTTTCCCTAAAGCACAGGCATAAAGTACACACATAAACACAGATCATGAAAAGGCAGCGGCTTCCTCATGAGCTCAAGCGCTAACTTGCTGTTACAGGGTTTATTTTAAAACTATTTCAAGTCAGATGGCAGAAGTAGACAGATGGCATATATTACCATATTGCCATTGCCTATATTGCCTTCTGGATTATCTCAGTTTCCTTTCACACATCAATTACATCATCCTCCTCTGAAAATACCGTTCATTCTAGAAAAAACTTCACTGCCCCTAGCCATGCTTCACTCTGTTTCTGGTTATCTTGTCACAGGTCTTATCCAAGCAGGTAGGCAATTATGTCACAAAAGAGTTCAAGAGGACTCAAGAACAAGCAGCATTTCCAGGCCATAGTGGTTCTTGTTACAGGACTTCCCTCACTGCATGTATCGGTGGATCATCTTCCTGACCTTCTTGTCCAAAGCCCAAATTCCTTTCAGAAAGGGCTTGCTCAACTGGGCCTCAATGCCTTCCAGCAGTCTGTCTTTCAATTTTCACTGCTTGTACCACTGCACCCCAGAAAACCTTTTCTTAACCCTTGCTCAACTTCCTTCTTATAGCCCATACTATAGCAGTCCCTCCAATCCCTCTTTTAATCCAGGTGTCCTGTTCCTGCAGGAACTAAACATCAGTGTCAGCTCTCCACAACAGCTTTCAAATCTACAGCAGATCTGGGCTCTCTGTTAAGATCTACAGTAACATAGAATGGAGAATTTTTAACAGACTTGCCACTTTAGTAACCCCATCATGTGCTGGTGGCCAAGAATTCTTCCCTCCATGTAAAGTTTTCCAGTAAGTACCTCCCAATTAGCAGCTTTCAGTGTTAAAGAGGAAGTTTCTATTGTATAAAAAATATTTTATACTATTCATATTTCTTCAAACCTAACCTGGAATGCTCATGTCATCAGCAAGTGTAAACTAAATCTGCATCGTTGCAGTTTGTCATTCTCCATGTGGGGCATTTACTTCATTTCCTTTTTTCCTCCATGTGCACTCTTTCTTTCCATGCTACATACCCAGTTTTCACACACTACACAATCCCCAACAATGCTGGAGATTTTTCTGAAAATGACAGATCTTGTCATTGTCCCCATATATTAGCCACATTAACCAAAGAGCTGGGGACAGGTGGAAAACCAGAGTGCTTTAGCTCTGCCACCTTTACTCACTGTCCCCCAAGCAAGATCGCCAACAGTCAATAAGCTGGAGAGTTTAGCAATGGTGGGTGAAAAGCACAACTTTTGGGTAGTTTTTAGGAAGATGGATGTAGAAACAGAATTTTTAAAAAAATGGACTTTAATGACAAAAAGTCTATTTTTAGGAATAAAATACTCTTCCATCCGGCACACATTCTTATCCTTAAGTCTGGCAAGCACCGGCAGCCAGGCTCTTCAATTTCACACAAACTGCTCCATCTATACTCCCTGAGGCAATGTAAGCTCAGAGGCTAGGAAAATATCGGTGGCAGGGAATCCAAAGCATGTTACGTGTTCAATCAGATCTGTGCATCTCCCACACATGAAGCTTATTAAATTGTATACTTCAAATACAATTTGGCAATTGGCTAACACAAACAAAATCAAACAGTAGACACCCCCCAACAACAACAGAAGTTCAGTTCCACTTGCCTCCAAAATAAGCTGGAAGCCTTCTCTTTTCTTTATTTCCTCTGCTAGATACCTGTAATTGAAGATGCAGGGGTTTAAAGCATAGAACAAAACAATACATACAAGCAACAACTAAAAAGGTCTTGAGCATTTATACATTTTTTTTCTTTTTGCTTGCACAATTTTCCTTTTTTTCCTCCCCCCCTGCCCCTGCCCCCCCAAAGAAACCACAGAGTTAAACCTCATTTCTACCTAGTGTGAAAAAACAGTAGCTATCAGTTCCTGGAAAAAAATACAGGCTACAGCCAGCCAAGGAGTACTGAGGAGAGGCCAAATTCTGTCTGCAGGCACAGATTTTCAGTGGAGCCCCACTGCACAAATTGATCCTATTTGCATCAGGCTGTGAACTTTCCCAGTGCACATTTTCATTGATGTTGCCCTCTACAAATTAATTCCTCCGTCTCTTTTTCTCAAGTGTGGACACTGTGCTGCCATGTTATTTCATGGTCACCCTGACATCTCCTGCATTACTTAGTTTAGCCCAGAATTTGAAAGTTTCCATGTACTTCAAGGCCACCAATTTTCCCAGTACTGTCCTTGTTCCACACTGCACCCAACAGTGCACATTTCCATTGTGAGCCATTGCTGATGCACAATAATCCCTGGGCATCCTATGCTAATAATGCATTGAAATAAGTATTTCTTTTCTCTTTCACCTGTCAGAATGAACAACACAGAAGCCTTCAATGGGAATATGGGTTTGAATCAAAACTTGGGATCCAAACAGTTTCAATTTATAGAATTTTTTTAAAACATGATCTCAACTTTGCCATGGCACACATCGCACAGGAATTATGAAGCTGGGACTTCTCTCTTTACTGCGCCTCTCAAAACTTTCACAAAGAAGACTCAAAAAAAACCTGCCTCAAATTCACACAGCTTTTACATTTCAACAGAATTTTAGTCCTCTACATGAAGATTTTTCTAACCATAATAAAACTGAGATAGTTAAACTGCTGATTGTGTACAAATCTGTTCTTTTGTTGCATTTATTTGGCAATTTCCTGCCTGCAGCTTCATTACCGGTCATCACTCAAATAATTATTTTATCCACTACTTGAGAAAGAAAAATATTGCCAAAATAAACCCCTTTGGTCCTATCCACATGCCTGAAACCTGTACCCACAGGGACACCTCTAGCACAGTTGTATCTGCAACGCCTGCTATTCGGCAGACATGCTGCAGGAGCAGGTTGGCTAGGGAGGCAGAAACAATACCCTAGATGGTATAAAATTTTTGAAACAGAGCATGGGGAGTTGTCACACTGTTTATCATTAACAAGTATTGTGCCTGTGACTCATTACCTCTTAGCACACAGCCCTGCATGTGTTGCACCACACTGTGCTCTGTGGAGATGTTCCCTCTCACTGTAAGTCAAGGTTCTCGGTCTTTTCTGATATGACCATTTAGATCCTACAGTGTGCATTTGTTTGTTACTTGGCTGTTAATGCCCACACTGCTCTTTAGGTTGAAAGAGAGGCATCCAGAAAGGTAAGTAGGAGGCTAGATATCATGTAAGTGTGTTGGGGGAAGCCTGTCTGTATAGCAGAATTGTCTTAAGTAAAACAAGCTCAATGCTTTTGTCCTGTTGATTAGAAGATACTTGTCTGTGCCATAAAACCAATATTCAGCAAAATCAGCAGGCTATTCACAACACAGTGGCCTTCAATTTGATTTTTTTTAATAAATCATGAAAAAGCAATCTATGTATGGTCACCTTTTTTTTTTTTTTGAGATCTTGAACTCTCAAAGCTATTTTACAATACTTAACACTCTACCCTCCTACCATAAGTGCTTTATTTTTTTCTACAACACCATCTGACATAGGATATCTGATGTCAGTCAAGCTTACAACACTGTTAATCATGTTCTTAACTACATTGCCAATAGCCTAAGAAGGCAGCCATTAGAAAACACATCACCCATGATTTATCTTGCCAGGAGCATTTGATGGCAGAGGAACAATTTACTCTGTGCATCTTTCCATAGTTGACAGTGGAGTTTTATTATCGTATCTCAGTTGTAAAATGTCAGAAAGGCTTGAGTCTCAGTGAGGACTGGAGTGCACAGAGAAGTGGTATTTGCTATGATTAAGCCTTGCAGAAAGTGAGGGGTGGAGATCTGCAGTGAAAGTAGACATATGTCTGCTAAGAGTGGGTGTCAGGAATCAGGCAGAAAAACAGCAAAGATGCTAAAGTATAAAAGGTAGAGGTGGTTATGGTTGTACTCTTAAAGCCATTTACTTCTACTTTCTTTTTAGTGTGCCCCATAAAGCAACACCCCTGCAACAAAAATAATTGGGGGGGGAAACACAAAAAAAAAATTCTGAAGTGATCATCAGGATGTTCTAGTGTATTTTAAAAATAAGGCTTCCCAAATAGGTAGCATCACAATATTCCTGGGATATCTAATACACTGGAAACATGATTCATCTCCAGATTAACAAGAATCTACTGAAATAGTCAATAAACAAAGTTTGATGCAACAGAAATACGTGTCTATAATTACCCTAAAAACTTTGCAGCTCTGCCTGGCTATGGGGAAAAAAAAAAGTAATCTCACTCCTAAATTCTATAGACAGTGGACTAATTCCAGAATTAATCCAGGTCTGTCCTGAGGAACACTGAAATACTATCTTTGCAATGTCCAAGTAAAACCTACTTTAACAATTCAGAAGAAAGGCTACACAGCTGTTGAGCAGCTTGGAAACTTGGCATAGTGCCCAGTAAACCTGATGTCTCAGCTGCAAAGTGCCCATGTCCGTGCAAACTCAAGATAGGAATGCAGTTACTGTACAGAAAACACTTCATCAGATAATGACTAAGAATTAAATTTCTTCTTGAATGAAAAAAAAAAGTGACAACCCAGTCACTCCTTAGAAGCGCTGAATCCTAATGTTCAAAGAAAATATCGATCCCAGAAAGGTCATTAATCACCACACTCCCAGTCAAACGACCTTGTCCAGTGACCTTGATAAGGCTGAATTCTCCTACTGATAGTGGAATGAATTACTTACTCTGTACAGACACAGAACCGGACAATGCTTAGAAACAAGGTCCAATTTAACCAGAAGATATTAAGGAACATGTAACCAACCAAACAATGAGAGGGTTTAAAAAATAAAACAGAAAAAAGCCAAAGCTCATTTGGGTTTTTCTGGTTTTGCTTCTTTCTTTTTAATCCTTTCTAATCCACTCTGTGTTTAGGTAACTGGTCTCCTTCTCTGGATACGTTCAAGACCTGCCTGGATGCAGTCCTGAGTAATGTGCTCTAGGGGATCCTGCTTTGGCAGGTGGGTTGGACTAGATGATTTCTAGAGGTCCCTTCCAATCCCTAATATTCTGTGATTCTGTGAACACTCATTATTATTGCTATTAGTCCCTCCTATTCTACAGGGGGGGGGGGGGGGGAAAGAGTGGAAAAAAGTAACAATGGGGTCTGTTCCAGGATATGGACCATCAGCAGTGTCAACATTTTGGTCAATTTAAGGCTAGACATATTCAAAATTGCAAGGTGGTACCTAGTCAGAGCCAGTGCCCTGTTCACTCTCTCCTCGAGGCCTGTGGTTCCCAATGCTTTCCACATCAGCCAGAATTTGAACGCGTCTGGACGCCTGCTGCATTGAATGGACTTGTCACCAGTGTCATAGCTGATGTCGTAGAACTTGTCCTGCTGGAACAGGTATGAAGCCTTGGCAGAGTAACACTTCTTCAGAAGGCCCTATTAGAAACACAATAGAGACTTAGATTGCTGATGAGCATTTTCAAACCTTTTTATCTTCATAAGTCAAAGCTTGTCTGTACCAACCTCTTAGTAAAACAGAACTGGATGTGCAGGAAACTATCCAAAGTTTATAGTGTGGTTTAAGAACCCTGGATGAACCTAAACCCAGTGAAGTTAGTACTGTCAACAAGGAAAGCTTTTTTAAGTTATTTTCTTCAAAAAGTCACTGAAGAGTTGCAGGTTGAAGAAGAATTCTGACTCAAGTATCAAGAAACCATTGCCCAGAAACAGTTGCCCAAAGACATACATGGGAGGGAAAGAGGGAGCAGAAGGAGAAGCCTATGTCCACTGCTCCGGTCAAGAGATTGGAAGAAAAGCCCCAGAGGAGCTTCCTTCATGTTCACAAATGGTTGAAACGGTTCCTTCTTTGCCAAACAAAGAACATTATGTACAGCACAGTTAGTTGCAGGTAGGGAAGATTTCAGCCCCAAGAAATAAATGTTTAGCCCTTACCAGAAAATAAAGTGACTGAGGAAATCTGACTGAGTGGAAACACCACAAGGAGCTAAGTGCAACCCAAATTTTTGTCTCTTTTCACAGTTCAGATAATTTTAACATTTGAAAACAAACCTCAGAAGAGGTATTTTAGCATACCCTAATTATGCCTTGTAAATGGAATTATTTTTATTCAGTGATCTCCAGCCTCCAGCTTCTGAGAGAGTGCCCAGGCACGGTTGAGCAGCAGAAAAGAGACAAAGATAAACTAGTAATGTGGCAAGTTCCAGCAAAGAAGAAAGCTGGGAAACAGAAAACACAGAGGCTGTGTGAGGGTTTTACCCCTCACTAAGGGAAAATTGTCTCCCATAAAGAACTATTCACCTAGTAAAGGAGACAGGACTGCACCAGGACAAGCCTGGGCAAGTCCAGGACAAGCCTGGACAAGCCTGGGCAAGCCTTAGACCAAGGCTGCTGCTAAGCCCTGGATGGAACTCTTGCAGCTGGCTGGATAGCTATCTGATTGGCTGGAACTATATGCAAATGAACGGATTCAAAAGATGCGCCAAATCAGAAGGCTCCTAGGGGCTATAAAGAGACCGCTCGCGGGAGCTCTCTCGCTTTTCGCCGCTGGACCTCCCTGCTGCCCTGCTGCCTCGCTGCCTGCTGCCCTGCCGCCTACCTGCACCCGTCTGTGCCGAGGAGGAGAGGTAAAGAGCCACGGATCTCGGCTACGGAGGCTAGGTCTCCACCCGAGAATCCAAAAAGGGGAAGCTTGAAGAACTATAAAGCTACTACTCGAGAGCCGGGCTTAAAGCAGGAGCGGTAAGCTCAGTATCTGCTAGCCCCACTGCCTCGAGAGCACCTAAAAGAACAGCGAATCTCCCCAAAGGCACACTCGCTCTCCCTCCTCCCGTCGGGGAAGACGCCCGCAGCCTGCCGTCTGCCGCGAGCCGCTTTGCTCTAGCGCAGCCCGCAGTCTTAAAGGCGCCGCTACAGCTGCCGTGAAACCTACAGCCTGCCGCCGCACCCAGAGCCGCTGCTGCCTTTGCTGTAAAGCTACAGACCGCCACGTGGAAGCCGCCATCTTAAAGCTACAGACCGCCTTGCGCAGCTTGTCGAGACTGTAAGATTTAATAATATTTCTTTTTCTGTCATTAACCGTAATCTTTCCCCGGGGTAAACCCACAAACGGCCCTCACTTCCACGCACAACGTCGACCCTATTGAGAGGGAAACCGCGTCGCGCTATACCAGCCCCCTCTATCATAAGTTTTCTTTCTTCAATCTAAACTCCCACACACATACTCATACACACCCCTTGCATCCCACCTTCTAAATTTACCTCATACACATTTGTAACTCCATTCAAACAGTTAAAACATATAAAATATAACTCTGGTCTTCATTGCGTGTGGACGTGTGTGCTCTCCTATTTAGGGCTTCTGGTATATCATACATTGGCGTCATCGCCATCCCCAAAATCAGGGGCGAATCCTAAATATATAAGGGCTAACCGCTCGAGCCCATCCGAGTCCAAGTCACCGCTTGGACCGGGACAGGCTGTTATAGGTTTAAAGGTGCAGGGGAAGAGAAGAGGCATAGGACTGGCCATTGGCTGAAAAATTAAATATGGAAGTTTACTCATAAAATTATGAAATAGAGAGAAGGGCTGGCAGAAAGCAGGTTACAAAAGCAGAGATGATGGTGGCCCTAGAAGGAACCCAGGGGATATAAAAGGTTGAAGATTTGCCAGTGAAATTAAAATTGGGTGAGAAAAAGAAACTACAATCTATAAGATAACACTAGAATAGGAACACAGATGAGGTTAAAAACATGGAAAAGAATCTGATTCAGACCTGCAAACATGTATTTAAGCGACAGTTGAATCAGAAGTCTTCAGTGCAGAACAGACCAAGGAACAGAGTGGACAGCATGACAGAATCTGCTAAACAGTATCTCAAAGAGCAGAATTCATTTTCCAATTCAACATCACTCTTCAGTTTGAACCAACTGACAAAGCATTTCACATTTCATCCTTTTCTCTGCATCTGTTGCAAGTCTGATTTTAAAATGGCAAATAGTGTCTGGCATCACTCTTATTCAAAGTGTCATATTCCTGTAACAGAGGCACAATTTTTGATCCACGTTGCAATACACTACTGATAACTTCGGAACTGGCAACAAAATAGAGAAGAAAAAAAAAAAAAAGAGGTCAAGACAAAAAAAAATGCAAAGGAGAAATAATCCACTGGCATCCATAGAGTAAGTCTCCCCCTCTCCTAGCCTTTTCAATTCCCTCCATCTAATACTAAAAACAAAACAAACAAAAAACCCACACCCGCTCACCTATTCATAGAGCACAAAAAGAGAACACCAAAGGTTTCTCAACAACTTCTGTAGGGGTTTGACAATCCCCTTGTCACTGGTTTGCAAAAGGGACAGCAGACTCGGTCTGAACTCTTTAGCCAGAAGAGGACCAGCAAAGTCAGCCTTGTGAAAAGACAGTTTATATGACAGCTTGGGGAAAAAAGGGGTCAGTGGCCACTCTCCCTCTGCAGTGGTCAGAGTGATAATGTGCTGCTGCAGCACATGGTATCCATAGATGAAAGCCAAAGCAGGGCCTTGTTTTTTGCAGTACCTAAGATTCTCACACCCACTTTCCAGCTTTCTCAGGAAAAGAAAGTCAAGAAGATGACATTAGAAAACAAAGAAAAGTCAAGCACTGAAGAAGCATCAATCTTTTACAGTATTTCTAAAGCTCTGTATTCTCTGGCTAGCAGCTTCACAACAGGAACAGGAGTCTGTTTTTCAAACCATTGTGCCCTACTCATTTAGATTTCCATATCTTGATTTTCAGGGGAAACATAAGTTTACTAGACACCATATTAAAAAATAAATTAATTAATTAAAAAGGCACTAACAGCCACAAATTTAAGTTATTTGATTTTTCTCTTACTGACTTTAAAATTTTGCACTGTGTTTCTGCAGGGTTGATCAATGTGGGACTATCTTCTGCCTTATCAGAATGTAATACAGCAGTACAATAGAGGACATCACAGAATATCATGCCTGTCTTCTGAGAAATAATAACTTCCGTTTGTCACAAGAAACAAAAAAATATTATTTGGTAATATTACACAAAGACTGAGTTCACTTAAGATCACAGTACAGCTGCATAGTTTCATAGCTTAAAAACAAATGCTCTAGAGCGAAAACGCAACAAGAACAAATAGTTCAATATCCCTGAGTGAACTCAAACTCATGGAAACATATTTCCTTTGGAAAAAAAAAAAAAAGCAGGTACTGTCCTACTCTCCTGGTGCATCTGAATCTGACAAGATGTGCTAGCTCGATGATCCTTTTCCTCGTGCTTATCTCACTAATAATGCAACACACTAAAGAAATCCTACTGAAGATATTGCCTACTGTCAATCTCCAGAGGCACGTACCATGACATCCTTCAGAACCTCTCTAGAGCTGACAGGAGAAGAAATAAAAAACATTATTTGCTATAAAGAAATAAATATGCCAGACCAATCCAACAAGCAAGGTGGAGGAGAAAGAGAAGGGAAGAAAAAGGAAATGTTGTAGAATAGAATTTAGGTGGGGAGGAAAACAGAAGAAGAAATTAATCTAAGATTAATCTCATGCTCAAAAAGGTAGTTACTCCTGATTGCTGATGTCTCAAAAGTAGTAGATTCAAACACACTGAAGACAAAGTGTCAACTCAGTTTTCCTAGTCAAGTGACGGAAAAGTAGGAAAAAAAACACCACCATGCATTCTATCTCATCATTCTCAGTCCCAAGAAGAACCCAACACTTTTCCACACAGTAACTGAGCTGCTTCATCTGTTCAGAAGAATTGTAAAAATGTCATTAAAACTGTCACATCTGACAAGTTTGAGATTCTTTCTTCAGCATCTTTCATCTTTCTGCCCTTTATACAGAGATGTGGAGGACTGGTCTCCACCAAAGGTATGTCTCTCACACAAATTGATTGCAATAGAGAGACGTAAAAGTTGAAAGGAAAGAAAAAAAAAAACAACAAAGTGGTGACAACCCTGGGGGGTTGGGGTGGCTGGGACTTACACAAGGAAGGGCAGAGACCCCTGCCCCCCTTGCTATGTGTGCAGCCAGGACCCAGCCTTTGGCTGGACCATGGCAAAATTGTTACAGGAGCCACAGGTAGGAGCTGAGGACTGAGCAGACAAAAGGTCAGACCAGCCTGCATAAGCGTGTAAGTAGGATGGACCATTATGGATCATTATCGGTCGTCGGCATTCATTGTTCTTTGCTGCTGGAAGAAAAGACAGAGAAGAAAAGAAGATAGAAGGAAAAGGAATAGGACACAGAATCACAAAACGGCTTCAGTGGCTGGGGTGGGACTCCTGCTATACTCCCTGCACCCCTGCACTCTGGGACTGCTGCTATTCCCTGCTTCCTGTTTGCTTGCACTCCTGCCTCTTCTCGTGGAGCCCGCTCGCTGCGGAGCTGCGTGAAAGGAGCTGAAGAAATGGAAAAGAGAGCTAGAGTACATTAAAAACAAGCTAAAAGAGCTGGAATCACTGCTCGCTCCCCAAACCCTCCATTATCAGCGCTCCCAGGCCAGTCGGTGCAGCTCCAGCCGGTTGTAGCCGTTTGCCACAGCCACTGCCTGCCCAGGCCAAGGCAGCCACCACGGGCCATCATCAGCACGTGCCACAGCCACCTGCGCTGGAGCTCCAGCGTGTGGCCGCTCGTCACTGTGTCCCGCTGCAGGTAGAGCCACGCTCCCTGCCCGAGCCGCCTGCCCGAGCCACGCTCACCAAAAACCTGCTCTTAATGCCACAGCCGCCGCCTAACCTGTCATTGCTTATGAGCCTGTAAGATCTTTCCTTTCCTTGCGTACTTCTCCTCAGGCAAAAGTAATCAGCCACATTCACACATGCACCTAGTCTACTCTATATGTGAAACTCGCTGGGCACCCTACCCCCAATTATAATACTGTTTCTTTCTTGCTCTTTACCTATCACAAGTTACACACACCAAGTTTATCTCCTGCAACTACATTTGCATATCCACTTCTCCCCCCCCACATACTCCCTCTGCTCCAAAACTATTACAGTAAAGTGGTATTTTAAAAACATCATCTCTGTGTTTGTGCTAGTGCACGCATTTTGTGTTCTGTAGAAATATGCGGTGTAGCCAGCCGGTCCCAAGCTAGGGACGGACCCACTGGAAAACTAAAACCAGCCAATTAGGGGCTATTCCTCCTCTAATTTAGGAGAAAAGAAGGGGTGATCCATGTCTTGACTCGAGTTTTCCAGCCCTGGTTGAACTCAGACCGCAACAAGAGACTAATGGCAGCACTCTGCCCTATACTGGCGCTGTTAAAGCTTAGAAAATGGAAATATTTCCTCTGAGGCCCCAGTCCACTGCAAAGTTTCAAACATCTTTTTTTTTTTTTTTTATGAAGTCTATGGATAGTTGCTATGTGTTCTAATTAATGGGAACAAATGAATACTTATTGACACAGAAATCAATATATAAGAGCTCCAGTGTCATAATTCAACATATATTTCTCATTGAACACACTTACTACAGTAAGCCTTCTGATCTCTTTCCATTTCCATTGCTAGTTAAAATTGAATTTCAATGTCATTAACAAAGCATCTTTTGCCCCAAGACAAACATCTTCCTGAGTTGCCACATCTGAAGCAATAAAGACAAACTTCTGAATGGTATACTTGAAAATTCTCGAAAGCAGTTTAGTGCAAAAGGCCACCCCTCCACTTCAAGGTGTGAGAAGGAGCTCTCAGTTATACTAGCAATGGGAACAGTTCCTTCAGCTGCCCTGGAAATGAATCAGGGAAGTAGATATCCTTGAGATACTGCTGATGATGAGGAAGAGATTACACTGTAGATAGCTACCATGATCAGCTCAATCAATTATATTCTCTGCTGAACTTGGATTTCATCAACTACATTCTCTGAACCTTCATTTTTAACCAGTAAATGAAAATTCTGCTCATTACCTGGAATTGATTGCTAATTACCTAACCTAGTGCTACATTCCAGTGCTTCACAGAACCAGCATTGGTGAAAACCATTTATTAAAAAACACCTCTATTTATATGGTTACAATAACTACATTCATATGGATTATAGAAAGGACAAATTGGAGTAGCTCTGTGGTCTTAGGGGAGTATGTACAATGCAAGACTGATTCATGGCATTTAAGAACATATAAGAACAAAATTGGCTCACTATTGTTTTTAGAGTATCAGTCCATCTAGGTTTGTATTTAAACATTCACTGCAATTCACACTGCAGCAATACAAATGTTTTCTGAGTAAGTTTATCTTATTACAGAAGTGATGAAAGTTACTCAGGGCATGAGAGTGAAAAAGGGATAGCTGTGCATTTCTTGAGTGCTTTAAGCACTGAAGAACTACTGTCATTGATCTGAGCTTTTACAGAGGATTAACCAATCTCTATTTCCCTTAGGTGAAAACACTTCTCACTTCTAATCAAGTCAAACACATTTCTCTTTTCTACCTCTACCTTCTTTGGAAATTGTTCCAATTTTGTTTCACTAAGGCTGGAAGATACTCTTTTATCAGCATTTCACTGCAGTTTATCCTTTTTTTTTTTTTTTTTAAAGCTGTATAGAAAAACATTTAAATACAATGTTTCATTTTAATACTCTAGCTGCAACACCTTAAGCCTATTACCAATGCTAAACTTCATGCTTTATTGATGCAATGTGGCAAAAAAAGCCAAACAAAAACAGTCACTATTACTTCTGCTGATAGGAAATCAGGCTGTTACCAGTACATCATAAATACAACGATTCCTTCTAAAGGTTATCTTTCAATATATAAAGTAACATACCAAGTGTGTGATTTTTTTTTTTTAATGTATAGATTGTTTAACAAAGAGAGAGAAAGAAAAAAATGAAGGGGATTATTTGTCTGTTTGCAATCACTTAGCCCTAATCCTGAGGTAGCCCCCAGATTCCAAATGGACCTCAAAGCAAATGGGAAGGCAGGCTAACAAAACCGACTTGATCAGACTTTGAAAGGGACCTAGGGCTTGATTAATAAATGGGACTTAGCAACCTACATTTGACATTCTGTTGCTCTGATTTCTTGCAGAATTCTCCACATCAGAAACTACCTGGGGTTTCTTGAACATCTAGTAGCAGAGCAATGTGCGCCAAGCTCTTCCAGCTCCCACTGATGCATCTTAACCACACTGTGAAGGAATTATGTTCACATATAAATGTGGGCTTTCTCTGCAGGCATAGGTATTTATGCAATTTAGGAGCAGCTGAACAAGTGCCAAAGAGAGAAACCAATGCACATACTCTTCCCTTCTCTTACTGGTGTGAAAATAGCATTTTTAATGGGAAAGTGGATTCAGCTGCCTGTTCTGGTAAGGACAGGATCAAAGTGACTCAAGGCCTTTCTGCCAAAGTGTCTTAAATACACATTTGATCTTATTTTCTTAAGAATTTATATTCCAATACTTTCAAAAAGCTGATATCGAAGTACTCAAACTTGTACATGCTTCTGTTTGCCTATAACGACTGCACTGGCACACACACAAAGCATCCAAGTGCCAGTTTTCCAGGAATTAAACACACAGTAAAACACTCTCCCCTCCCCAAGTAGAGAAATCTTCTGCTTTCCAGAATGTGTTTCACTGTACAACAGTGATTTTATGATCAGTAATACTTGTGTTTTCATCCGTCAATGGCCCAGGATTCAGCTACCAGACCTTTCACTCCATGAAAGGAGAACAGAGAAAGGCTGCCAGAGCCCTGAAGCTGGAACAGTGTTTATGAAGTGACTCTAAATGCCAAAGCAGCTAGAATATGTTTAATTCCTCTCTGTTTCTTTCCTCTTTCTGAGAAATTCCACCATGCAGCCCAAGTAGTTTAAACATTACCTGAGGCTATATTTATGTACTGGGCCTAATTAGTTAAAAATATAGCACCCAATTCTTCCCAAGCCTGCAATTAAGATACACCATTAATCTTAGTCGATAAATTCATTCTGCTTGGTTTTGTTCCTGGAATAAAGGTAAAGTGATGGATGGGTAGTCCTGGAGTCTAATTCTCTTTAATCCCACAGACTCTAGTCTAAGAAAACGAGGAGATAGCTTTCTCCTTTCTGACCTTCCCTTTCTCACTCCCAACTTGGAACACTCAGTTCCAAGAGAGTGCTGATTAGCATCCATGCTCTTTGGTCCTCATCAGTTCCTACTACCAGAAGCTAGTAAGCAATTACACGGACAGCTAACCACTTGCAACTGAGTAGAAACTATCAGACATTTTGACAGGAATTTATAAAAGTTTTTTACAAACCAAGGCCACAAAATAGTGATGCAAACTTCAGGGTCTCCATACGTTCATGATGTTCAGTCATTCATAACTTATGAAGTATAAGCTAAAACTCACCACAGATGGTCGACAATGGGCATAAATTTTAGCAGGGCTGAGTTTGAAATGGGGCTTGAAATAACTGACTTCTTACAGATTTCTTCATTAAGACAGAAGAATTCCACAAAGCTATAAGCAGGGGCTTTTACCACACTGCAGAATCATCTCATTTTTGTGCCACTTGAGATCAGAGCTCTGCTGCTTGCTTTTAATTATTTTAATTATTTATGGCTTTTGGAAAGCCTAAGTCACTCTGGTAATGAAGACAAACTAGTAGTGTGGAAAGAAGGCTCAGCACCTTTACCTGCATGTGGTCCCACTCCTATCCCCCTCCTTTCCCACTCTGATGCACCAATGTAAGGGGATGCAAAGAGGATTTCTGCCTGCTTTAAACAGAGATGCAGTACTGCTGCAGTCCCAATGGATGACAGCTATTCGAGGACTTTGATGAGCCCAGTGTTTAAGTGCTGCAGACCCAGATGACAAAATACTCAATTCTGAATGCAAATCATGTACAGAAGTTAACTAGCAAGGGCACCAGCTGCAGAATTTGACCACTGGTGAGTACAGTGACTTGGATTGGCTTGACCCTGCTCTCTTATTCACCCTTTATTAATTTTGTGGTGACATTCAAAATAATATTATACATATATTACAATATGGTAACACTGACGTGCAGTTGTTTTCTAATTATTTCCACTTCCATATTACAGCAATGACAGTCTACCATGTTAAATAAAAGAAAGAGGAAAAAAAAAAACAAACAAAAAAACAATCACAACAAACACAAACAAAGAGGACAGGACAACTTACAGAGTTGTCTTTCACCAGCAGAGCACAGCACTGGATTCCTGCCAACAGCATTTTATGGGGATTCCAGGCGACAGAATCAGCCCTGCAAAATTTATGAACAAAGAAAGGAAGGTGGAAATTGCACCTATAACCATGGGTACTAGAGAATAAAAAATGGCCAACCACAATCCAGCAGACAAATCAGATTTCCCATTTTTTGCCAACACACACTCATAGGTTTAGAAAGCTCTCCAATTAATAGTAATATGTGCTTTGGAAAATGCAGCTTTCATGGAGGCCACCAGGCCACACACATTCCATCTCAGTCCACAGTAAGTGTGCCCATGAACTAAACTGACTTACCTGTGGATGCCATGAAGAAGTCTGCAATGCTTCCTCGAAATCAAAGCCGAGCCACCCCAAGAAGCCTGTTGGAACATTCATAGAGCCAGGACAGTATTATTTGTATAAAGTTCTTTTGATAATGTTTCAACTAATGATTTCTGAAGTTATTTTATCTCATTTAAAATTTAGTTTACTACACAGTCAGTGGGCTAAATTTTGCCTTACTATCATCTACTGAAATGAAGATGGCAGCCTGGGACTATGCCTAAACAAGAGGCACTGATGGTTTATGTCACTATGTGAAGTACAAACTACACTGTCCTTTCTGTGTAAGCAAGGGCAAAAAATGAAGTTTCCTTGGCATAACCAGACCCATTCCTGACACTGAATCAGAGTTGCGTCCTTTCCCCCAGCCTAAACCTGAGCAGTGAGAGCAGAAAGGTCCACTTTGTGTATTTTCTTCCTGCTATCAACTTCCTTTCTGAGCCATTCACAAGGGAAACTGTAGAGAATCATAATCTCTGCCAATTGCAAAGTTCAGGCTCAGATTTTTCAGAGTTTGAATGTGAAAAGCAAAGTCAGTGAGAATGCAATAGCAACATTTCTGTTACCAGCAATCCAACAGACATTAAAATAGAGTAAAACTCACTACATCACACCCTCAGGTCATCTAAGAACTAAGTGTGTAGTCCAAGAATCATTTAAGCCTCCTCTGTAGGGAGGAGCTCTCCTCTACTTTTCTGTCTTATCTATTCTAGATACTGGTCTTTGGGTGACACCTTTTGCAGCTGTCTCTATCCATGGACTATAGAAGGAACTCAGTCATCAGGCTTTTATTAGACAAGTTTAGTTTCTGGGCAACTGGAGTCAGGAGAGGTGATTCTCATCCATTAATTTTGCAAGGACAAGATTTCACCCTCCAGATGTTGTGAATCTTCAATCCTTAAATATTTGTCCACAGGGGTGTGGTGAGGAGAACACGTAACAAACAATATACATTTCATACACTGCATTTGAGACATTACTGTTAAATATGAAAAAAAAAAAAAAAAAGCACAAACATATTCCCTGTGAAATAAGCAATGTTCCTCAGAGACACATAGGATGCACCAGCCCACCAAACACAGCTGGACTCAGCTTATTAAAAAAAAAAAATAATAAATTTCAGGCTAATTAAGAAGAAATTACTGATGTAAAGATTCTTGATCTGAGCATGGAGAACATATGCTTGTTTGGTTTTTGTTCTTTTTTTCCTTGAAAGAAACAGATGTGATAGCTGATCTATGAATTTAGCATTGGTATTTTTTCTGGGTCATAGATTAGGCATAAGATCTGCTATCTCTGGGAGACAGGAACAGTAAAGGCTCACAAGGGAAATGAAAGGTTAATAACTTGTCTTGGCATATGTCGTTCTTGTTAATGCAGTACATTAATGTACCACATCATATTTTGTGTTGTCATGCTCACAACTTCCTTGCTGAGGAGAGGGCTGCTGCTCAATCTACAGGTGGGACCTAAGGCAGCAAATTATTTGTCTCAAACTTCACAGTAAGCTTGTGGCAGAACCATGACTTGAAACTGGGTTTCTCCAGCTAGCCCAAATTAGCCATGTTAGGGGAAGACAGTCGAATTGATCTTCCTATTCATAGACAGATTTTACTCTCCTCGTTCTGTGATTCAGTAAAGTAAAAACAGTCAAGTTATTCCCTTAATTTTGTAATTCATAACCAATTCATTGAAATATAATTCATCTCAGCAAAAATTGCATAGGGTGCAGAATTACAGAAGGGTGTCTGTATGTTAAAAAGTTGATATTTTTACCCTGTCTCTGAAAAACAGGACTTGAAAGGCCCTCATCAGGATATCATCTCAATAGTATACCACCCTCAAAGGCAGAATCAGCCATACTCATCTCATTTCTGTCAAACACTTGTCTTTTTCTAGAGATTATTAATCAATGAACACACCCGGCTTGTGAGTAGCATCAAAGTGAAAAATGAGGTGCAGAGACGCATCAACAATTGCTGCCTCCACAGCACACTACTTTCTGCCTTTGTTTTAAAAACTACTGCTGGAGATCTGGAAGAGAGAGAGGATAGTGCTAGAGGTCCAGCATGTCCACCAGCTTTCAGTCTCTCCTTGAACCACAGTACTACAAAATGAATTTGTACCCCATGCTTCCTTACTTGATTCAAAGACCGAGCACTTTGGTATCCATGGCTGACAAAAACAAAAAGCTAATGAGAAGGCACCTAAGAAGACTGGGAAACACTGGCTTTGCCTAGTTTTAAAGACCTCTAATGATGGAGGCTGCATAACTTAGCCACTTAATTTGTGTTTAATAGTAACAACTTTACTGATTTAAAGGGTCAATCCTAAACAGTGTTACCTCTTGTCATACCTGCAGTGGTCAGGGGACAGATTATTCGTTTTCTTTTTGCAGCAGCTTTTAAAGCATCTGTAGACTACTATGTCTTGTCTCTTCACCTTATCTAGTTAAAATAAATCAGCACTTTGAATTTTTCCTCATTGGTCATAATTTCTAGATATGGTTCTGTTTATCCTCACTACTTTACTGTTTTGTAATCTTTCTCCTGTAGGCCCTTAACCTTAAAAAGCAGCTTTTTATTGGCACACAATCTAGATAAAGCAAATTGAGCACCAAGCAGAAAGAGATATTTATTATAATTAATAACTATATTATTATATATATCAATTATATTATATATAAAGTATCTTCTTTATTCAGTTCTGAGAGACATTTGACCTTATTTGAAAATGTTTTCAAATCCTGATTTGCAATATACTGCAAACTCCAGACCTTTTTCTGAAGATGTGTTGTCAACAATCCTCAGCCTGTGTTTGTGTATTTATTACAGCTTAAACTTAGAGTTCTATCTATATTGAACTGTAGCCTAGTTTTTCCACTTTTTTCTCCAAACTGTCGAGATCTCTTTGATTTCTAATTCTGTCCTCCCACTGCCTCTTGCAGCAGTTCTATGTCATTTTCAAATTTAGTCAGCGTATTCTTTTTCATCCAAGTTATAAATGAAAATTCCAGATAACTTCTAACCTAGGATGGACCTTTGTGGAATCCCACTTAAAATTGCCTCCCCTTTCAGCAGTCAACCACTGGTAACTGCTCTCTGAGTATGATTTTCTAGCCAAGTTTTCACTCAGTACCACAGCTGCAGTTTGGCAACGTTTCTTTGGCATTCAGATGAGACGCTAAATTTAACTGCTTCTCCTCCATCCATGAGATTAGAGAAGGAACATAGATTGTTCAAACTAGATTGACACTTTTTGTTTATGATAAATGCAGCTGAGAGCAACGCAGGGTAGTTCAAAACACGGAGATAATTACTATAACTGTGTCCCATGTGATGTAGTTGGTCACTAGGTATGAGAAAACGACTGTTTCGTATGTGACAAACTGCTTACGGCTGAACAATGGGAATCACAGTGTTCACAGTATGATTAAACTACCAACCTAAGCACAGGCTAATAGGTCAAACAATTTTCTGTACTGGTCTAGACGTGGGAAAAAAAGCCAAAGTAAGGATCAGCAGGAAAGAAATACTCATACTTAATATTTAAAGCTGCATGTTCATAACACATGACATACATAAGTGCTGGAGCTTGAGTGCATATTGATGATGTAAAACAAGTCTTTAAGAAAGGCATCATAGATGTATGATAGAATACAATAAGCAACCAGAATGCACGTATGAATCCTGTCATGTACATAAAATAAGCCTGGTTATAGTCTCTGCACATAGGATGTCTCTGCACATGTTGAATGGCTCAACTGCTGAGACAGTTTGGGCTTTTTGGTATTATCTTCTTAAAAACAACCTTTTCCTTAACTCTCTTTTCCTCTTTAGGTTTGTCTCCATGTGAGAGCTTATCTACTATTTCTGACTTTCTTGAAGTTTATCTTTCTGAAGCCCACTGATTTTATGTTGACATTCTCCCATTTGCCCTTCCAAAGAATCATGAGCTTTATCACTTCACATTTAATGGAAAGAGACTCCCTAAGGCAAACATATCAATTTGTGGCATCAGAAAATATTCTGAAATGAGATACATCAGTGTAAATCTGGAAATAACACCACTGACATTCACATAAGATATTCTTATAAGCAGCTCTTGAGACCGTCTTCAGTAGATAATCCTGATTATAATCGATGATAGACAAAAAGTCCTGAATTAGACAGAACTTTCCCAGTTTTTAAATATTTGTTTTAATTGTACTATATCTTTCTTCTTCCGAAGTTACAGCAGGCCCAAAAAGCAGTACTCACTTGCTATAAATCAGACTGCATAGCATGTAAATCATTCAATAAGAAGCCAGGCCTTTCAGAGGAATATAGATCCTCAAATCTTTCAAATATAATATTCTTGCTTAAAAGGCTAGAAGAAGGTAGGCTTGCTTAAAAACAAAGAAAAAATCCAACTCCTCACTGTTCCTTGTACACCGTTTCTGAATGTCAGATGCCTGGTCTCACTGTACTTTTTCACATATTATTCCAGTAAAGCTGTTTCTAATGGTGCTCTAAGTGACAAAAGGTCACATTATGAATTACAATCTGTTCCATTTACCATAGCACATTTTTATATATGCCTGGTATCACTTACATGAAAAGCTTTCAGTTTCTTCCCCATACCCTTTTCCAATACAAATACAACTAGAAAATTTAAACAAAAAATAAAGAAACAGCCATGCACTCAACTCTTTCTAGAGCATGAAAGATGGAAAAAAAAACCTGACGGAACTTCAAAGAACCACTGAGATGTTCATAACATGAATCATTTCTTAACAGAACAATTGGTCTTCCAGACCATAAACCAGATTTATTACTCTACATTTGTCCCACCAGGAATCAATTAACGTATGACAGCTACAGTCACTGTTCTGACAGAAAATTAAGATGTTCACTGACATTTTTACCTTAGTTTAACATGAGGCGAAGTTGGAAGAAGAAAATTAATTCTTTACAAAACACTATAAACTGACTATGAAGTATAGTTCATAATATGGCCAAGGTTCATCCCACCTAACTTTAGCTATTCACCTACAGGGAGTAGGTTAGGATGCTACCACTGTCCTCCTACAGCCATTGGAGATAGTTCCAGCCATGTTATTCAACTCACCTAAGATCCAACACAGACTCTGAACACATAAATCTTTCCACAAACTATATGCAAGGCACACAAGAGTCTAGTGCCTAATGTGAATGCTGCACTTCTGCTGAAAAGCATCTGGATCATTCTCACCAGCACATGGCCATGAGGAAGCTTTGCTTTAAATACACTTTAAATACTAGGGCTAAGTTCTTTTGACTGACAGATACAGCAACTTTATCAATGTCTGTGAGATACTCATTTGAATGCACATCTCAGTTTATATGATTTTTCCTTAAATATTCAACATTAAACACTTTAAAAATTTAGAGTGGGTCTAAAAATCTCCATTACTGTTGCTACAGATTCTCATTGCTCCATGGCTTTTAGTCTAGGCATCCTGGATTTGTGGCATTGCAATTATAATGAGAACGCAATTTTAGACAAGATGAAGAGACCTAGTTTTAGAAAAACACGTTTACAGCTGACTCTTTCAGGTAAAAAAAAAGGCTCAATGATTATCTCAAAAAAGGCTTATGAGTGGATTTTAACATCCAAGCCTAAAATTATAAAGAAATGAGACAAGAATGATTTCTGAACCATTTACAAAATTGTAAGGAGATCTACAAGAGACACAAACCTGTAAATATGGAAGACACATTTATGACTGGTTGAATCAGAAATACACCTTTACTTTAACCTGTGTGAACCATACACCACAATTCTAATGTGTCCTATCTCCAACAGAATGTGGAAAGAATCTGAAGTTATGTATTTATATAATAACCCTTGAAGATTTTTTAGGAGGTATCAAGAAGGAAGAAATTGATTTTAAAATCATTTTGAAATATAAGCTGAAAATGACAAAACAGCTTTGACTGCTTGTCACAACCACATTATTTGCTGTTTTTCAACACATGGAACAGAGACAAATCAGAATATATTGCTGTTCTCTATGCAAAAATAAAAAAAGAAAAAGTTATTAAAGCCCAACTAACTTCTACACAGAAATATCAACGGTCAAAGAAAGAAAGCAATTATAAAAAAGCAATACTAAACAAAACTACACAGTATACAAACCCACATCAATGTGAAGCCAGAGGCCATGCTTTTCACAGACATCAGCAATTTTATCCAGAGGATCAAATGCTCCCAGCACTGTTGTGCCTGCTGTAGCACAGACAAGAAATGGTGTTGACCCCTGCAATTGGATTCAAAACAAAAAAAATGTCATTTGCACTGCTCATTTCTTCCAGTATATCTGCAAAACTAAAGTATAAAAAGGTCTAGGAATATAGAACAAAAATGCGATACATTTTAGTATTTTAGTCTCCTAGCATGAGGTACCACTTTTAAAAGCACTGACTCTTCAAAAATTAATAAATAAATCCGATTTCCAGTTAACACCATCCCAGGGCAGACTTCAGCAGATTCAGACTGTTTTGACAGATGCTAGTTTTGTCAAGATGAAAACATACTGGATTTTTGACATCTCTTTTTATACGCAGATTTTCATTTCTCAGTCTTCCACGTTTTACTACCACATTTGCTGCTGTTCTGTTGAATAAAATAAAGCTACCAGTTCAGCCAGCAGCCTACCCATGCAAGAAAAAGGCTCATCCCTCTAGGGTTTCCACTTACATTGCTCCTATTCTCTTCCTGGTGAAGAGGAACCTTTAGTTAGGGAACATGATTTGCCTTCGGCAGCACTGGCACAGCTCATACAGTAAGTAGGACAGCCATCGCCACCTGACCCCAATGCCTGGTCTACAGCAAAGCACTATAATCTTTCTCCTGCTCCTGGAAGGAGAAAGAAAGGAAGGACTGTAGATGGTAACTGAGTGTTGGGAGAGAGACCGCTGGAAATCTCAGCCAGTTTTAAGGGCAGATAAGTAGGATAAGGAAAACTATTGTCTGGTTGCGGTCTCAGACAGCCATCACAGGCCCTCCATTTTGGCTGCAGTGGTTTTCCTTGTTGCTTTTCCATTCAATTAATAATGTGAGGGGCAACTACACTAGCAGACCAGGTCACTTATCCTGACTGATGTATATGCCTGTGCCTACTTACAAGTAGAAACCAAAACAATCAAAAGAATTAGTGAAATCTGTAATGACTGCACAAAATTGAGCCCTCACAATGACTGTGCAGTCTCATTTGCTGGTAAATACATGCTGACGGATGTTTCAGCATCTGGCCCAAAGCATAAAAATGCAGTTACTGAAGTGGCACTGAAGTTGTTTTTAAATTCTACAATCTGTGATCCCTGGGGTTCATTTGATGCAAATTAAATCTCTCAGATGATATAAGTCTCTCTGCTGATGTAACCCAATGTAGCTCCACTGAAATCAGCCATCAGCTGGAAAACCAAAGTCTACATGAGTCTTTGAATTTTTTTATTTATTTTTTTTTTAAGTGTTGCCCCTTTTAAACACCTATTACAGAGACAGTTTGATCCATACTTCTACAATAGTGTAGAGGACTGTTGGAATGGTGCATAATTATTTATTTATATTTTAAAATTTCTCTACAAACTGCTCAAACAGTGAAAATCATATTGGAATTAATTTACATTAATCCCATACATTCACAAAAGGTTAACTTTGGTCATTCATTACCAGTACAACTTACAAAAGTCAATCAAACTTATAAAACAGCCTGAAGCCCAAGTACAGTACACACTTGCAAATGAGGCAAAGACGTATCTGTTGCACTTAACAGTTTCTGTTAGTGTTCTCATCAATTTTCTCACACAGCTACATCAAAGTTAAAGCTCCCTCAGCAGCCAGCAGGTAGAATGACTGAATATGGGGACAAGTCTAAGATCTCTACAAATCCCAAAGATTGTTACCATTACTTTTTTCCCATAAATAAGGGAATTAAATTTTTATTTAACTATATTTTCAAGAAGAATAAATCTTCCTGACTAAATTCCCTAAAAAGAAGCCTAAGACTCCAGCTACTCATAGTCAGTGATCATTTTGTACTCCTACCACTAGTAAATACATCTTCTATTGTCTAGAGTCATTGGAATATTTACTGTAATTTACTGAAGTGCCCTTCTGTAAGAGTTGTAAAATAGCACTTTATCAAGGACAGACACACTTACTGAAGCTCTGATGAAATGAAAAACTGCCAATATACCTGTAACTTCCGTCAAAATGCAAGTGAAATAGTATTTCTCCTGTAAGCAGAGCATTTAAATATAGAACATTCATTTTTTAATTAAAGCACCATGCTGAGGCTAACTTCTAAAATCATGTCAGATTATTTTTTTAAGATAACTACTACATTTATCATTACATTAACAAACAAAAATTCTGGTTTTTAAGTGCAAAGAGCTCATTCTCCTGTCAGCTTGCTTCTTCTTGCTTCATTTTACTTCAGTCTTTTTTCTTAAATGGGTAAAGTACAGATGTCTTCCATGGTTAATGCAAAGTACAGGAAGAGGCAAGCAAGAGAGTTTGCTAGGTAATTAGGGTTACCGTGTATCAATAGTTATGTTATTGAGCATGAAACTCAGAGAAGATGGTTATTTGGCAGAAGATGTATCTAAATCAAGTCTTAGTGAAAGCTGTTGTGGCCATGCCAGTGCATGACAGGGTAGCAGTGCCTTGGCTTTTCTATCAGCCACAGGGGTAGAGTTTCCCAAGGCAGGATTCCTTGAAGGCATTGTGGGCACCATGGATATTGAACTAGTCACTTGGTATTCATAGATCATGGACTGCTCAAGGGCTGAGCTCTGAGTACTACTGCTCTCATGCACAAACTGAAGTAAGAAGTGAGCTAATCAAGTCAAAAGAAGATGCTCCGTGCATCTGTGGATTTACATTCAGTCCTCCAAGGTCTCTAAAATAAATTATGTCGACTATAGTAAGTGCTGTTTTGCAGATTGTGTGACTGTATGATAATGTTGTCAATACACAGCAGCACATTTCCAAATGCTGGCCTTTGACTTTCTTGCTTGGAAAAGTCCCTGGGGGAAAAGAGGCACAGGACAGAATCTCTGCACTCTTGCTACAATGCTAGAAAGAACCAAATTTAACATTTGTATATTGTATGATACTTTTAGTGACTAAGCCACATGTTAAGCTCTTGCTCACTGCAGACGATAGAGAAATATCTGCTGTAATTAACTGAAAAACCTACAGTTTTCATTTACTGCTTAGGGAAAACAAATACTGCATCCATTTAAAAAAAAGGATCAAGGGCAAAAGAAATCCTCAAAGAAATGTGCTCAATACTTCAGAGCAGCATTGTGCTCAAGACTTTCATTAGTAGTAAACACCCTGTGGAATTTTTCTTCCTCATTAGAGCACAGCACCTAGAAGTCTCAGCTTGGCCCACAGGTTTGTGGCAAACAGATTGCACCTGTATGAAAGACTCTGGTATGTTAACTGCCCTGTTTGTAAGATTTCCCTCACTCTTGGTTTTCCTTCCTTTCACTCAGAAACAAGCACACAGTCTGCATACACTTCTCTCCTTCATGCTCTCTCTCCCCCTCTCACCTCTTTCCTGGCACGTTGGACTTGTTTCTCCAGTTCCTCAGGTATCATCTTACCTCTAAGGGACACAGATTTAAAACTTTTTCAGTTACATTCAAATATGTTGGTTATGTACAGCACTACTGCATTTTAAAAAGTCTCAGAGACCTCAGCCATAGCTTTTACTTGCTTACCTTTCATCTGTTTTGATGAAGTAAACATTCTCTGTACCAATACCCAGGAAGGAGGCTGCCTTCTTCATGGAGTAATGACACTGAAAATTAAAGAGGCATGAAAAAAACTTATTATACAATTAAAATGAAAGAAATACATTCCTTAACATAGGGAACAGTGAAAAATTAATTTAACAGCAGCTAGCAGTCATGACAACAACATACCCTAACACAAAAAGCAAACTGACAAAGCTACACAGCACTAAGACCATCTTTTATTTATCAATTAATGACAAACACTGAAGACTGGGAAAAATAAGACAAAAAAATATGTGCACCATGTTTAAAATGTGGGCTTAAAAAATAAAAAGCTCTATTCCATACTTTTTTTTTTTTTCTAAGCTGGTTATGCATTAAGATGAAAAGGAGAAATTTTGAAGTGTCATCAGGGAAGAATTATTGTTTCAAAAATATTTTAATAGAACTGAGTTAAAAGTATCAATGAGTGCAAGGGTTGGGAAACACATGAGAAGAAAGGTGCAGAAGCTATTAAACTCAACAGCCTAGAAGGAACAGGTAGGTCTGAAAGTACAAAAGCACCATTCCTTGGAAACTGGACCCTTAATTAGGATGTATCTTATGATATATCTAAAGACTCTACCACTTTATCCTTGAATTATTCTATATGCTTTCTCTAAACAGCAGGTGTTGGCCACTGCCAGAGACATGCTAAACTGACCCTCAGCCCAATCCAGCAACACTGTTCACAGGATCAAGGAGCAAAAGTCCCAGGATTTATGAAAGCCTTTAGATGCAGTACAATTGGAACTTCCACAGCTTTCAAGGCCCCGTCTCTGCAAAAGGACCTGAAAATCTTGGTGTTTAAACACCAAGGTAGTTCACACGAATCTAGATCTTAGAAGCCATTACGAAAGTAAGTAGACTTTAGACGAGACTTAAGCACATCTTCAGAAGTCTTTAAATAGATATGGATTTTTGCAAAAGGTTTCATTCTGGACCAGTCTGCGTTGTTCAGAAAATGAAGTTAGTATTTCAGCAAAGTATTTTAGGTAGGTCTCATATCAAAGAGGCACCTTTGAATGATTACAGATGCACACAGCCTCCTCTTCACTCTGCACCAAAGAAGTGGCATTAGTGTATGAAGCCTGTGAAGGGAGTCTAAAAGAAGATGCCCCTTCACCTGCTCAAAGGTTATTAGAAATGGGTCTTTATTCAATCAGAATGTGGTACAATGGCTAAGGTAAGGAGAATACTGAACCCCGCAGTCCTCTTTCTACACTTTATAAGGTTTTTTTCCATTATACAAATATTGAAGGTCTTATTTCTTACCATATTTCCAACATCTACCTCTGTAAGTTAGGAACTGACTTGCTGTGAATACTGTTACTCTAGCACAACATTTTGCATTACTCCATAACAAAAATATGCTGATCTCTACTTTATCCATCTTCCAGATTAGTCCAGGTATTCAAGATATAGTAGCCTTCCTAATCTGAAGACACTTTTAGGTGTCAAAACTGCTCTGAATAACCTGCAGCACACCAAATGCCTACCCACTCATTGCAATTGTGTCAGTTTTGAGAGTATGCAGAGAGTCCTTCACAGGACTACAGACATCTCTGAATCAAGATCATCCAAGCCTTAGATTACCACTGCTCTTCTCAAATTAAAAAAAAAAAAAAAAAAAAAAAAAAGCAGCTCTTTTTTCACATTATTACTGAAGAGTTAAAATAACACGTATTTCAGCAACCGTGAAGATGTCTAGAATTGTTACTTCTCATACAGGAGGTGAAGCCAGGTGGTTAATTAATTCCATTTTCTTCCAGAGTTCACGCAAATGCAGTTACTGTGGAACATAATTATGAAAAATGTACAACATTTTAGTATGTGGGTATGAATATAATAAGGGTATTAAAGCCTGTCACGCTTATTTTGATTAGATGGATCATCTCAAAGGGCTCTTTTTCTTTTTGACAAAAAGGTTTCCCCCACCATAAGCCACTTTTTAAATAAAGGCATATGAAGATACCACCTGATACTATCACGTAGTTCTAAGAAAGCTTGATTTTGTAACATGACACATCCACAAAGCCTTTAGGGCTCATTCATTTAGACTGTTACGAGAATAATAACATACATAGCTGGATAATTAGTCTTACATTACATCGGATTGCATCAATAATGGTAATAACAATTGTAGCGTGTCTGTGTGTTGTTCAGTAGAAGTTTGGAGAAGGTTTCAACTGATTAGTGAAACACTTAAAATGCAAATGGCCTCCATCACTAATTTCTATCCATTAGGTTCAAACGAAAGGTATGAATCATCCGGAGTAATCAGATTGCTCCAAATAGATAAAGCAATAGACCCGCAAATTCAGTATACTAGTAAACAGACAATCCATAAATAATGTATTTTATCCTAAAAAATGGTATGGGAGACTGGGAGAAAGATAAAAGACACTTGAGCACCTGAGATATTATACTAAGAATCAGAGGGAAAAAGAACAAAGGGAATATCAAAACAAAACAAGCTGCAAGGCACATTATTTTTCGCCTCCACAAGTACTTCTGCGTCTCTTGGAAAATTTTGTCAGGTCTTCAGCAGGACAAAAAAGGGATGAGACTTATACTACCAGTTTGACTTGGAATATCCTTTATTTGATGGAAAAAGCAGTCTTTACGGCTATATTGATTAAAAACATACAATAATTTCTTTTTTTTACCCCCACTATCATTACCAGAAGCCATTATGCTAAATTACACCACATCATAGTAAGAAAAAATACACCAGAGAATATTTAGCAGCTCCAGTCGTAACAGTGTCAACTAATTCACTTGTTCATAGTTCCCTTTCCAAAAAGAGAAAGAAATATCCAGATAAAAGGTATTATTTGTATCTAGATTAGAGATGTAATTTTAAATAATAATTTAAATACTGTGAGTTCAGATTACTCCTGCCATGACTTTTGCAGTTTTGCTTGTTTGGACAAATTTTTAAATCTATAGCCGTTTGCAGAAAGAAATTAATGCCTTTGAGCACAAGATCAAATTGAAATAGTGTATTTGAAATGTGCTGCTGTACTGTTTTAACTATAGCTAGATAGAGTTTTTGTTTTCTAATAACATATTGAAAGACAAGGTACTTTCCCCCTGTGCTCACTAAAACAGAAGATAAATCTGTATTTTCTTGATTTTGAAAAGTTTCCTAGAAACATGATTGCATAAGGCAATTACATTATTACAGGATTGTTTTATTACTCATTTTTGTCTGTTGTAATTTCAACAGGGGAAGACATGGTGAGTTAATGTTGTGTTCTCTCATTTTATTACATTCATGATCAAGTTGCACTGGGGAGGAATTTAGTTTCATTGCATCTAAAAAACTGTTCATATCAGCACGCACATTTCAACTCTTTACACATCCTCTTCTACCCTCAGTTACCTCAGATTTAGCATATTTCTACCTTTAAGGTCAATCCAATCCCTACCTGGGTCAGAATAAAGTTCAGATGGGACTCGAGTAGCAAAAAGTGATAAAAAGGTGTGCCTGACATCTGTACCTACAACTGTATTCAGCTCCTACAGAGCCACAAATCCTGCCCCAAGAAAGTGGGATACAATTTGTCTACTACTGTCTTGAGAGGAATCACTGTAATGGTCCAACAAGAGAACTACAGAGTAGCAGCCCAAACAGTGTTCATTGTGTATCATCATAATTTTAAGTTGCTGATCATTCCACTTGCAGAAACAAAGAGCCTTTTTTCTTCCTGAAGGCCAAAGAGAACATGCAAGAACCTTGGGTGGGCCACGCATGAAACGTACACCTTCATGTTACTCAAGAACCTACAAAAAATACACAGCCCTAGATCACATGAAATTAAGTCACTGACAAGTCCATGCATTCCCCTGCTCCACACCAAGGCAACTCTTTCAGGATGCCAAGTGCCAGACTGAAACTTTGGGACTTGGCAATTCAAGGCAAGAATAATTTCGTATGAACACAGTATTGACGCCCTAAAACGACACCAGTGACTTCAGCAGCCACGTGTTTTGACTCCTAATCAATACTCTCAGTTCATTATAGCCTCATGGCTTGTCCATGTCAATACTGTTTGCCTGACTCACTTCCAAGAAAAACACAGGTTAACTTCCAAGATAATTTTTTTTAATCATTTGCCTGGCCAGTGCAAAACAGGTCTATGTCCTTAAGGACACACACAGACACAAAGGCTGAAAAAAAAACCCAAACAATTGAAAAAATGAAGAGTTTGTGACATGAGCACTTACATACTTATTTTCAGTGCAGGCCATTTACTAAATAGATTCTCAATAATATGACACATTTTAACTAAACAAACTTCCAAAAAGTAATGTAACTTGGACTTAGTGGAGGTGGATTAAAAGTAAGGATACATGAATATGCACATCCCAATATCTAGCTACTAAAAATGGCAGTTTCACAGCAAGTGATTTCCAAGTACAGAAGACAACACGGTTTTGTGAATCAAGCAAAGTATTGGAGATCAAGAGCACTGCCTTACAAATAATTTACCAATTTACATTTCCTGGTCAGTAAGACCATAAAGTTTTATGGTTTTGGTCCTTCTGCTGAAGGAAGGATTAAAAAAAAAAAATTAAGTAAAAAATAATTTATTTTGTTATTAAATTTAATGCTTGTTTATTTTGGAGTAAGTATACATTTTATTGAAATCTTGCAAGATAATATTGCAACTTCATAATAAAAATTCTATGCTCTTCATCTCTAAAGCATTAAAGAAACACGTTTCAATCTCATTTTTTTCCTCCCTAGCTATTTTTAAGACGTAGCATAATGGATTAAGTATGAACTGGCATGTCATTTCATACACCCACTTTTCAGAAAGAAATAAACCAAAATACGTTTTTGCGTAGAAAAAAAATCCCTTTAAGACATTTGGGTTCCATTCCAAAATGTATGTGCTGTCTTGGACAACTTGTGTGATGCCTTCATCCCTTAGGTCTCTTCAAAATAAGCCTCTCTTGTCTATTTACACTGCAAAGTGTTTGAAGCATAAACTTAAGAGCTAAAATTGTTCTAATAACTATATACTCCCTAGTACTACAAGGTTCTCATCTCCACTGGGACCTTTATAGAGTGGAGTTAGAGTTAATAACAACTCTGTACTAATCAAATTATAAACTCATAAAACTGAAGGGACAGGTGAGAGAAAAAAGCCTATAAAAAGTTAGCTTCAGAATAAATGTATTAATATAACTCAGTTTTCCACAGACTGTTTAGACAGATACTATTCAAAAACTTTAACACTAGCCACACACTTTCAGTAAGTTAAAGAAGAACTGTCTAAAGGTCCAGCAGGTTTTTCCTAAATGCTTTAGGGTGGTTTTGGTCACTACCACAGCTAGTCTGTGTTCAGACATAGGGCAGAGGGAGAACTGCAGAGAGACGTCTCACAGGTCAACAAGTGCTCAGCTTAGTACAAATTAAACCTGCAGGGAAAAAAAAAAAAACTATGACATCCAAAACCTACCTGTGATTCCTGCTGGATTTTATGCTGTGGGAAATCAAATGCTGCAGACCTCCACAACATCCCACATACATTCTGCTACAGGTTTGCCCCGCTTATTCTTAGATCAGCCATTTACAAGAGCAGGAACACCTGTTTTTGTGTTCTGCAAGCAAGGAAGCTTCTGCAGGGGAAATGATCATCAGACTTCTCCACTTAGCTCCAATATTCCACATCATACACTGATGACACATATATTGTATCAGTGCCCCACCAGATTTGCAGCCACTGAAAAAAATAAAGCTAAAAAAGCTTTTCTTGTTTTGTTTTTACCTCTTCTGAAGTGAACAGGACAAGTCTTGGCAAACCTGAGAGCCCTTTTTCCTTTATCTCAGGACAAAATCTGTATCTTGCTAAGTTCATAGCATACATATTAGAAACAGAGCCACCTGCAGAAGAAGACATACAAATATCACATTAGCCACAGTCCTAGCACCTGTCCTGTGTCTGAGTGCTTGATCTGTAGGAAGAAAAAAACCCCAACAATGTAGAAATAACCTATAGATGCATGCATCATAGCCTATTTACTCCTCAAAAGCCTGCAGACTTAAAAGGAACTTTGGGTTTTGAACCACGCATGGAAACAGAGTTGGTTTAAACTCTCTGTGAGGATGTTTCCTGAAGAATAAGATATGTGCCCAAACAGAGCCCTAGACAGAGAACACCCTGCAACAGCTCCTTCCCTTTGCCACTGAAGCAGTGCTAGCTTGGCCCACACCAGGCTCCACTGGGGTTGCACCATATAGAGCCTGGGAAGTCTCTTGGGCAACTGGGGTTTAGGGTATTATGGGAAGAAAAATGCCATAACGGGGGGGGGGGGGGAAGAAAAAAAAAAAAAAACAAGAAAAAAAAAATGGAGTGAAACTGGAAGAGCTGCAAGGTAAGATCTGGACAGGTTTTGCTCACTTAGAGATAAATAATAAGGAAAAGCCTTACATAAAACTAGCACAAAAAAGGTATAATTCATTTATCTTTTGACAGTATCTCAGTAAGTTTTAATTAAGCAATTCTGCAGTAAAAGGATTCTGCTGAAAATACACAAAATTTGATGTGAAAAAATCCATACCATTAATTTTTTTTTAATTTAGGGGATTTCAATTTATTTTTTTTCTACTACCCACATATAGACTAGAATTATTGACTTCGTTTTGGTTTTGGAAGTGAGGTTTAAATCTATTTATACATTCAATTCCTCTTCTCACCCCCAAATTAGATAGAAAAGTTTCAAACCTATCCTAATAATTTGTTATCTGAACATCTAGCCTAATAATTTGTTGTCTGAATAATCTGTGGACTGATACTATTATGCTTCATTACTTCCATACAGTGGGCTGAAATGCTGCTTTACAGAACATTTGAAAACTGTGGCTTATCAAGAAGCTTTAGAAATATTTGTTTGGTTTGCCTTAGCATAACATTTCAAAAAACCATCAAAAGTCAAAGCAGTTAACCTCTAAGATAAACTCTGGCTCCCACAGTTGAGAGGCAGGATACACACATCAGTGCCCTCAGGCACCACTGGTTGGTGTCTAGCTCATAAATCAGGTCCCTGTCTGTCAACCAATTTGATTCAGTCCCATGAGGCTATTGGCATTGTTGTTAATAAGGTCAGGAGAGGCATCAGTGACAAACAATTAATTTCCACACAATTATATTTAGTGTAGAATTGTTTTAATTCATCTGCTGATCATATTCACCAAATTATTGCTAGAAACACATAAGAATAAGCCTGAACAAAATAGTGTTGTGTGTGTGTGTATCACTGGATTCTTGGATTCATTTTCAAATCCTCTATATGAATCAAGTGTTGACAGAATTATTGTATTAGTTTATTTATAATGACTCAGCTTGAAATCTGAACTGTTCCTACCTGGATTAAATATGCCATCACCTTCTTCCCAGCCTATGAACTCAATCATTTTCTTGATGACTGCTTCTTCCACCAAGAGAAACACAGGGGATACTTCATATGTGTATCTGAACAACAACCAAAAAAAGCATCAGGAGTGGTATTATGACTACAGAACTCATGCTACAGAATATTGCTAAAACTTTTATCTGGTTTTTTGCATCTTTCTCTAATCTATCAGAAGCTGACCACCACTTGCAGTAAAACCCTGAACTAAAAACACTGAATCTGACGCAGTAGAGCAATTGCTTAGATCCTGACAGCATCACATTGACACTTCCACTCTCAAAGTAATACATCAGTTTCCTTTTCATGTAGGTCACACGTTTAAATTTCAGCTATAGTCATCTATTGCAAGCAACAATTACTTTGTGTTTAGGCTTTACATTTGCAAGTAAACAGCAGACAGGTAACGATTTTCCTTACATTCTGTACAGAACGCTTCAAAGAACATGAACAACCGAGTAAGTCTGATTAATTTCTTTTTATGCACTAAGTCAAAATAAAATAAACACAAACAAAACAAAACCCAAACAACAAAAAAAACCCACAACTAGGTTTTAAAGTGTTGAAAAACAAAAATATCTTCTCTGAAGCCCCACCTCACAAACTAGAAAAATGGCCTCATCAGTTTGGTCAAATTTCTGGTGAGCTATTCAGCCAGTCCAGTCTGTTTTCTCTTTCAAATTCCTGCACAATTCCTACCTCATCTCTAATACTGAAAACAGAAATCAGAAGGGGGAGAGGGGAAAGGAGGGCAAGGAGGGGGAGGAGATGCAAAAGAAAAAAAAATATTATTCCAAAACACGTTAGTTCATTAAGAGGACAAAGAACTACACTTACACACTTGGGTTCAGTGCTTCTGTAATGAAACGAGCCACTAATGAGTAATAATCTATTCCAGCATACAGCTGATTGAAAAATCTTGGATGACCTGAAAATACAGATGAAAAGCAAGCAGTGACAGGATATACATGAAAGGAGACTATATAACAGGTCGCCTCAGCTGAACAGTGATCACTGCAAACCACGATTCATTCCATCATTCTCTCAGTATTTTCTGGACTTGCTGTTCTTTTCTTAGGTTAGACAATCCTTTGAAAGTAAATGTAATAGGCACTTTGAGGTCCCAAGACAAAGTTTGAAAGATGCAAGTAGTGCACAGAAAGAATGTGGGCTGTTCACAAGTTTTACAAACCAAAAAAAGGGATTGACAACTAAGCATACACAGTAGGTTTTAACAGTGGTCTTGAGAGACCACAAGGGATGCTCAGCCAAATTTTGTTAAGCAGCAGAATGCAGGAACCTGCCAGTCCCAGGCAGCTGTGCCTGGATTCCCAAAGTCTCAGTATTGATGGAGAGAGACAGTATAACAGCTTGGAAAAACTTGCAGCAGACTTAAAATGACAGGTTCAGAACATTTGTTTACCTGCTTTAAAACACGGAGATATAACTAATTATGAGAAAATTCTAAACTATTACTGACTATAAAAAGAAGTCCATTCAGCAGTAGGAATCACCACCCAGATTTTAATCCACAGCATAGTACTTTTTCAGGTAAACTGTTTGGCTCAATTTATATATCTGGGGCTTCAATAAATGTTTATATGTAGATTAAAGACTAATTAAAAAGCACTTGTTTATATACAATATCCTTTCTAAGGTGACATACCGTAACAAATAAAAATCTGAAGACAATTTGCAAAAGATAAACAGAACACCTTTCAGTAACTCAGTAATTATATCTGCATATTATAAGTACATTTCCCTGGTAAATCAGCGTTGCTACTTTTCTATTCTTTTCAAAGACTTGGGTTGACTCTCAAAATTATTTCAGTCTCATTTTAATTCTCAAAATTATTATTTTGTCGTAGCAATAGAGACCATAGCAGGGAACATCCCCTGGAAATGCACAACTAACTATATCAAATATCCTTCTCACTTTGCAAAACACAGCCTAAGTTATGCCTCATCAGAAATCCTGAGCTACTGATCCACAGCACTGTTTCCTGAACAGATGTTGTTCACCTCTTCTCGCTAAGACTGAATTATAGTACACATGCTGCAGAAAGGTTAGCCATAGAGAGCTTATCCTGCAGAGATGTGGTGTACTGTCTCTGAAACACTGCAGGCTTTTTCTCACAGTGTCTGTAACAGGAATTACTGCAAATTATCACTCCGTAAGAGTATTGCTCAAAAAGAGCAATAGTAAATGTAGGATAATCATCACTAAGAATGTATTCTCATTTGGACAAGGGCAGTAATGAGAACTCCACTCATCACCATTCAGACAGCAGGACATCACATACAACATCATCTCCTGCCTGTCTTGCTAGACTTTTACATCATATCTGTCTAGGTGACTTTCACAAGACTTCAAAATGACAGAATCTATCACTAAAGACAATGGTATAACAGGAACTGGCTTTTGATTATTTTGCCATGATTACACATTTTAGTCAAAACCATGGTGGCCAGCACTCAGTCAAACAAGGGAAACACAGCCAAATGTTTGCATATTTGTATAGGCAGGCAGAAAACAAACATTCACACCCCTGGTTTCCTGAAAGATGACAGAACTTTGTAAGCATTGTCCTGTCTTCCTAGGTTAACATACAAAATAACTCCGCTAGAAATCTCATTCCTACTGGTTTTGACGCTGTACTGTATAACATCCCGGCAGAGCTGCAAGAGCGTCTGATGAGATTCTCCAGTGTCCCTCATTTCCAGGTCAAGAATCTGCTTCAGTGTTTCAGGAGCTTGCCACTCACAAACCTAGAGATGGGGAGGAGGGAGACACCAGCAGCGAACAGGTTAGCGAAGAGGAATAGCTTATAAAGGTACAAGGTAAGCATCACATTCTGCACTGGTTTCACAAAACTGCCCATATCAGTGCAGCCTGACACCAAAAAATATCTCTGGTAAACTAGTCTCCTGGGATCTTGTTTTTATTGTGTCTCAGGCATTGTTTGGTCATAAAAATTAGAGTGGGGAATGCTGGAGGTCTGTAAAGCAAGAGACCTGCAAGTCAAATTCTGTCTTTAACTAAGGGTTTGAAACCACAGCATTTTCACATGCCTTTCTGCCAAGGGGTGGGAGCAATCAGAGCATGCCCAAAAGCAAGCATGAATCATTTGCAGCTCCTCTTCCCATAGACTCTTAAGCAAGGGTTCTGCAAAACCCATAGCAATCTCATAATGTTGCCTTTTCACAGTGGTACCACATGCACTGTTCCTCCTTCTCCAACGCTACTGCCTCTGAGGAGAAAAGAAATAACTCCCCCCACTCCAAACAAGAAAAACACCCATCTGTCATCTCAAAAAAAGTGACCATTGTACTCTGAGATGAAAAAACTCTTTATTTTCTGCCAAATATGTATGTTAATTTTGTTATTGAAAGGTTTTATAATGTGATCTTTCTTAATTTGGAAGGCTGCCTTTTTATTTCAGAGCCAGGCACAGACTAGAAGCAATTTTGAGGATACTTAAAGTGCAATAAAATACAGCTTAGGAAAAAATTGCCTTACTGCTCATTATCTCTGTTGCAAATTCTCAACAACACTCTATGGCTTTACCTTTTCTGTTACATCATCAGCTTTCTGGATGACTTCTTCCATTATAATCTTACAAGCCTCTTCCACAAACTTCTCTCCTGCCTTTGAGTCCATTATTGGACCATTTAGGATGACCCCATCCACCAAAACAGCATTATTCCTCTTCTGGAGCATATCCTGTTTGCAAATATCAGCTGTAAGATAAATAACTCACTATTACACCAAAGCCTGGACAAGATTAAGAAAAAAATTCTCACAGACTTTTCACAGAATTCCTAGATTTTGGTGAGAGGATCTTTACAAAAACATGACGTGTTACTTCAAACCTAGATTGTTTTGATGTAGGTAATAGCCTACTGTATTCTATCCACTGCTTTCTGTAGCATACAAAAGCATGCAAGACACCTTCCAAACACATAGAAAAATACCATTCTGGCCTAGAGCATGATACAGCTGGATAAACAGAAATAAAGTGCAAGATAACAGGCATTTCTCTTAGCTGAAAATGTTTCCCTCCACATGTCATCCCTCCTGCTTCCTTTGTTCATGTATTAATTTCCAGCTTCGTTTTCCATATCTTTATGCTGGTCCTTCCCACCAGCCAGTCCTGCACTGAGTCTTCTTTGCAAAGTGTTTCATTGACCCATACTCCATGAAGAAAAAATCTTTTGAGATTGCTGTCAATATCACATACCTGTCCTTCTCTCCTTTCTGCCCTTATTCTACTAAGTGCCCTCGGTCTCAAGTTACAGTAATTTGCTGTGCAGACTGTCTTGTTTATTCACTTCTCCAACGATGATCTTTGCTGTCCCTCACCTTTATCCACAAGATGTACTCTTCTAGTGTGCTCCATAAGCACTTTGCTGCTTCCTCCTTTACCTTGCTTCTAAAAGCACATCCAAGATACTTATAAGACAGTGGCCAATAGCAACAGCCACGTATCTATTTCATGTATTGATTTCATACGACAAGATCAGGACTCCAGTTTTAATCAAGGTGAGGATAAAGAGGAAAGTGAGACATTTGGAGATATCAAGGGAACAGACATTTGAAACAGTATAGTGCTGAAAGGAGAGGCGATAACTACCATATCCAAATTATCTGGGTTACAGGCAGCATCTGTCCACTGATCTTGCCCCAGAAAAGCTAAGGTCTACAAAGCCAGGCAGCACTGCCTTGAAGGGTTGTCTTCATCTGCAGTGAGGATGGTGGAAGATGCACAAAGGAGAAAGTTCTGTGCTCAGAACAACGTCATCTTCTGCTTTACCGTTTGCTCCAGTTACAAAGTACAGAAGAAAGATAGCTTTTTCACAGGTCTAAACAAAAAACTGAATTTCCAGAACACTGCCAGACACTGCAGTCTGACACATTCATCATGCTTATCGTAATTACAGTTCCTCATGCACAGAAGGATATAGAAGAAAGTCTGGAAAGGTGGAGGACTTCAAGGTCCATTGATTTAAAGAAACCTTGTCGATCCCATGAGCTTTTATTTACTGATGACTCAGAGATGCTATTCAGTTCACTTTTGCTTACCATGAGAGATATGACAAACAAGATAGAATACTAACATGAGTTGGAACCTCAAGCTTCCCATAGCACTGAAGAAAAAAAAGAGACCTCCACCCCCTGCATTTCTGAAATTACTTCTATTTTTAATCTAATTCTATTTTTAATCCAAAGGGGCAATACACTAAATTCCACTGAACAGAGTAACTGTCAGCACTTTATTACAGGAGAGGTGTTCTTGCAGGACAGATACAGAACTAGCAGGTAAACAGTATTCCATCTTCAACAAGCATAGAGGGAAAATCCCAGACATCAGAAATGTCAATTCTCATCATGGTTCCCAGCACACAACAGCAGAGGCACTGTACAGAAACTGCAGATTTGAAGAAGTCTTAAAGCTTTCTCTCTGAAAACAGAAACTAGTACATCAACTTTGCAAGACTTAAAACACCAGGTATTAACCAGGAATGGGAAGGCACCAGATCTTTGGGCAGACAGAACCGGGACTATTTTTGGACTAAGACTTAGTTATCTGATGCATAAATAGCTGCCTTTACAGAAAAAAATCTCAGCCTTGCCATCCCCAGGTATATGAAAGATGGTTTGTTTCTATGGAAAAAAGAACAGGATCTGAAAAAAACTTTATAGCAGATTAGTTTGATTTTGGGTTGTTTTTTTTTCCTCTGTTCCCCTCCTCAGGTCTCTGCTAAAACTAGAGCTGTGCAAAAGTTTCCTTTTGGTAACTCCGTCAGCCCTAGTTCAGATATGTTTGCACAGAGATGTGGTACATGTAATTTCATGACTTCACAATTATCTTTCCCAGGGTTCTGTGAAAAGCAAAAGCAGAACTTTACATTACTTTTTCAACCAGGTCTTAAGGGGGCTTGGTGATGGGTCTAACAACAGTTCCCTGTTTGAAGCAGGTCTATGCCCCTCTACACATAGATGTACGGTCTCCACAGGTCTCTTTGTGGAGCTTGAGAAAGAAGACATCCTCTGGAAAATGGGCAACAGCCTACCCCTAGTCCCAACACAACTGTGTTGGGCCTCACGCACAGTCTATGAAACAGAAAGGCAAAGCAGAAGAGTCAGAAGAGAGGGAGGGAAAAGAGCCTTCACTTCAACAGCAATTTTCCTGAACACTCCAGCAAAGTGTTCAGGACTTACCCCTGTCATATTTCATGAAATTATACACCTTGCAATTACTTACTACTTTCTCACAATCAGCAGCTTAATCAAGCCCCAAACATACACATTTTCTGAAGTAAATATCTTCAGGTTTTGCAAGCCACTATTGGATATATACACTATTCCCATCCCTCATGATTTTCATGCATATCCTGTGATACTTAATCTTCTACTTATAACTGTCTGACTTCAGTAGTTCTTATGAGAATGCCAAGCTCTTTACTGAAAAATAAATTTGTTTCCTCATGGTTGCAGAAAAAAACCTTGAGGAAAACTAAGGAGACTATTTAAATTTCCATAACATTGTGGGGTTTTAGCAGATTTTTTTAAAGATCCTATAACCAATTTATTATGTTTTAAATGGGTGAACCTGCAGACAGATTCAAGTTTTCACTTTTTACGTCACAGTACCCAAGTTAAATACCATGCTTTTAACACCTTCTCAGGGCTCAGCATCCAAGCTAAGAAACACACACTATCTTTATGAGCTGATAATTCATGTTGACTCTTAAAAAAAAAAATCATACCTCAAATGCTCTAAACATTATTTTCCAATAATTCTGAGCCTTATATAAATCTTTCTTGAACACATCTGATTTCACTAAGGGAATGAGCCTACTTCATACAAACAGCATCTTGCCACATATATGTTTTTGTTTTAAAACATTATAGGCAAACAATATAGAGATGTGACTGCAATAAATGTATTTTTTTCTATTTAAGAATACAGAAACGGACTCCTAAGCAGACTCAAAACAGTCTTCCAGAAAGTACATCAAACACAATTTCAGCCAAAATGCTTCAGGCTTGAAACAGTGCTGAAACTTTACCAAATGAATGTGCTTTAAATCAGAGATTAAGGATTATTGACTGTTAAAGATATCTTTCTGCAAAAGCCATGACTTGATCCTGCTCAAATTGAAGGTAACTGGGCATTTAGCCACTGGCTTCAGCAGCAGCAGACTCAAGCCCATAATTTTCACATTTTATCCTGAATGAAATATTCTATTACAGAAACCTAAGGATTTCCAACTAGCATTTCATTTTTATGATCAATATTAGTTTCCCAGCAGGAAACATAAATTAATTTGAGCTAAAATAACATAGAGAAAAATAAACATTTGCACTACCAAGTATTTTTAAAAACTGCATCTGTGTTTCCATAAACATACAGAAACTTTCACTGCTAAATTCTTGCACTACAAAAAGAAACGAGAGCCTTGTACTTGGCACAGTCTGACAACATTTGGGAGAGTATAATAAAATGCCCAGAAGGATTTACTGCTCAAAAGGAAAAGGCAGAAACAGAAGGTGGTGGTTGGGAAAGAGTAGCTTGTGTTTGAGTGCCAGACCCAAATCCCATTCAGTTTACTCTGTACTAACACCACAGACTATTCAAGTGAATGCAAAAGGCTGGCTTTCACCAAAGGCTAGTTCTGCTCTGTAAAAAACGCAATGATAATTGCCGACGTTAATCAGAAATGGATTTTAAATTTCTCATCCTGTATGATCTAGTCATGGTTCTTCTTTTAGAAGACCTCAGTATTTTCTTTCAGTGTGTCGAGCAAAATAAAACAAGTGAACTTCAGTTTCAAGACACTACACCACCGTATTTAATGGATTACTGTGGCCCCATATCACGTATCAAAGTATTAAAACACAAACCTGTCCCATACTATGCAGCTTTTTGAGTCCCTTGGCATACATAATCTTCAAAGACTTTTGTTTCATTAATCACCACTTTGTGTGTGTGTATGGCTGAAGTAAAACCACTCTAGTTTTAAGGGCAAATACATTGTTTCTTAGTAAACTGATTTCCCAGGCCTGTTGCCAAATAAAGCAGATGCAGGTTTCTTAGAATCCAGCATGTAAGTTCACTTTGTGTCCTGGCAAAGCTATCCAAATAAAAACTGAAAGCAGGCTCCATTATGGTAGGACTTATGCAATTGCCCCTATACTACATATTCCCATTTTTCGGTTTATGGACTAGGCCTGTGGACAGAGACCAAATTGGGTGCTTTCCTTCAGACCATCAGCTCCCTGCACACAGAAACCCTCTGACCATGAAAATACAGGAGTGACCTTTACAGAGCAAGACCCGAGGAAAACAAAAGCACTTGTGTCCAGTCTCAAACTCCCCTCAATAGACTCATTAAGCACACTGCTAGAACTGAAGGGCAACAGTACAACAAATAGGTCCTATTCTTCACCCCACACCTGAACTTCCAATTCTGAAAGACAAGGTTGGGAGGAGAGACAGAAGTCTAGAGAGGAGCCCCAACGACGACTATCTTATAGGGGATGCAAGGTCTGTGCTAAGAAAGAGGTTATGCTCTCAGAGATGCTTCCAGAGTCCTGAGGGGACACCTTTATTAGTTGAATGCTCATGACAAGTTGTGCCCAGTCTCTGTGTGCCAAGCACTTGCCAAACAGAACAGTACTAGGCAGGATATGCTAAAAATAATAATAATAATATTAATAATAATAACAGTAATAAATGAAGCAGACAAAAATTAAGAAACAAGAATCAGGAACTTTTATGCAGCCAAACTTCAGGAATTTATGTTAGTATTTAATAATAACTTCTCAATGCCCTAACCAAGTAACTGCAGGAATGATTCATGCTGTAACATTTCCAATTAGGAAGAAAGGCTGTGGAGAATTGGAATTCACCTTGATGAGAACCTGAGAAACAGCAGATGCCATCTATGAAATGGAAATACCAACTCTCTGACCCCAAAGAGATTCTCTCAGCTCACATGTTCTAATTTTTAACATCTGCCAACAGTGTAGGGAGCATCTGAGAAACAAAATGGCTTTTATTTTAATTAGAAGTTGCACATTGATAATCAACATTTAATGAACATTCCTTTTTCTGGGGAAAATTTAATATATTTGCAACATCCAAGTCAATCACAGGCACTGTGCACAGGATAGCAAAGTTAACAACTTCAGGAGTCTGAGATCAGACAGATGTGACGAATATATGTGTGACCCACAGAGAATATAAAGAATCCTTGAGATTTCACTGCCTCCCACTGGAAAAAATTGAAGTGAAAATACAATTGAGGCTTTTTTCCCAAATGAAAGTCCTGCAACTTTATTTAAAATACTCCATGACAGCCTGTAATTTCATGCAAGAACTGTACTTTCCGTTATAATATAAAAAAAACAATTTTTAGCTCTGGTCTTTCAAAAAATCAACTAAAAAAGCAGTAATTTGCTGAAACTCAGTAATTTCCTAGGATTCAATCTAAGTTAAAAATGTAGTAATAGATGAAAAAAATCTGTATTTCCTTTTAGTAAGTTTTACCTCTCCATTCAAGTTACAGTCAAAACAACTTTTTGCCTCTCGCTTTCTCTTAACATCATGAACAGTTCCATGTTTTCATAGAATCATAGAATCATACAATCATACAATCCTAGGGGTTGGAAGGGACCTCGAAAGATCATCTAGTCCAACCCCCCCTGCCAGAGCAGAGTCACCTAGAGCACATCACATAGGAACGCATCCAGGCGGGTTTTGAATGTCTCCAGTGAAGGAGACTCCACAACCTCCCTGGGCATCCTGTTCCAGTGCTCTGTCACTCTCACAGTAAAGAAGTTTTTTCGGATATTCACCTTGAACCTCCTATGCTCCAATTTGCACCCATTACCCCTTGTCCTATCACTGGTCATCACTGAGAAGAGCCTAACTCCATCTCCCTGACACTCACCCCTTACATATTTGTAAACATTGATGAGGTCACCCCTCAGCCTCCTTTTTTCCAAGCTAAAGAGACCCAGCTCCCTCAACCTTTCCTCATAAGGGAGATGTTCCACTCCCTTAATCATCTTTGTGGCTCTGCGCTGGACTCTTTCAAGCAGTTCCCTGTCCTTCTTGAACTGAGGGGCCCAGAACTGGACACAATACTCCAGATGCAGCCTCACCAATGCAGAATAGAGGGGGAGGAGAACCTCTCTTGACCTACTAACCACACCCTTTCTAATGCACCCCAGGATGCCATTGGCCTTCTTGGCCACAAGGGCACATTGCTGGCTCATGGTCATCCTTCTGTCTACCAGGACCCCCAGGTCCCTTTCACCTACACTGCTCTCCAGCAGGTCAGCCCCCAACCTATACTGGGACATCGTGTTGTTCTTCCCCAAATGCAAAACTCTACACTTCCCCTTGTTGAATTTCATCAAGTTTCTCCCCGCCCAACTCTCCAGCCTGTCTAAGTCTCTCTGAATGGCAGCACAGCCTTCTGGTGTGTCAGCCACTCCTCCCAGCTTAGTGTCATCAGCAAACTTGCTGAGGGTACATTCTATACCCTCATCCAGGTCGTTGATGAAGATATTGAACAACATCGGTCCCAGTACCGACCCCTGAGGGACTCCACTAGTCCATTTCCTACAAAGGATTTCCAATTACTGCTCACTAATTCATGTCTACAACATTGCTTTATGTCTTTAATTACTAACACAGGGATGCTAGTGCATGGTACATCAGGATCTGACTTTCCAGCCCACTAGGTCCTCTGAACTATGTAGATATTCATAATTTATTAGCATATTATGTGCAGCAAAGTAATTAATCCACTTTCAAAATGGAGTAAGTTGCCTTGCACACACCACTATAATGTCACTGGTCAGATCAGCAGAGACCAGTAACATAGCTGAGGGACCCAGCAGAGCTCTGGATATATCACTTCAGATAAAGTCTGCTCTGCTTTTCCTATGTGTTTTCAGGAAACTACCTCCTGAGCTACAAGAGGTCAAGCTGCTGGGTGACAACACAAAGTGACAAGTACCAGCAGAAGACACTGGCAATCCTTTTCGAGGTCAGCACCTTGGATGAACCCTGGTAGAAGCACAGATCTGACCATGCTATGCGTGTAGGGTTTACCAAGGAGATTGGGTGACCCCTGCTCCAGCAAGGCAGATGAAAAAGACCCAAACTGAGTCCCCACAACACCTGCAGTTTGACTGCATCCATGATCCCAGTCTTCCATTTTTCATCTAAGGAAGAATAGCTAACTTATTCTGGTTTTGTTTTGGGGGGGTTTTTTGACCATGCCAAATCAGTAATTTTATCATCAGCACTGCAACCAAATACAAGGTATGTAACGCTTTTGTTGCTTGTGCTTTCCCCTTCAGGCAGATGTAACAATTTTTAAACATGATATATTGTCTCCAAAGGGGGCTCAGTAATCCCTGAATAATAGAGTAGGTCTGCTTGAGAAAAATCGGTTTGAGAAGCTCAATGAGACACAGCTGTCTTGCAGTGTAACGAGCAGAGGGATGCCAAGCTGCTTATGAGGCAACCTTTCTTGTTGAAACTCTGACATTTGCCAATGGATAAGAACATATTTATGAGGCTTTTCAATTTACATAAGGTGAGACATGACAAAGGGTAGGGACATCCAAGCTTTAGAGCTGAAAGTTTTTCCAAATTATCTAGATTTAACCGGCTATTTTGTAGAGTTATTGCTGCTTTGCTGACAGAAGACCTTGGTCACTAAGAACCACTTTCCTTGCCATGTCTATGAAGCTGAGAAACCTCTGGTCCAGTGACTTTTTCTTTAAAGATACTTCTATTTTCTGACACTTGATAAGTTTTTCATTAAAAATAAAAAAATCAAGATCACATATATTCAAGAAACAGTAATAGAGAGGAACATACACATATTTGAACCAGGTCAAAGTCACCTTTTGTTACCCTTAGTCTAGCCCTGACAATACCCAACAGAAACAACCTCCACTGATGTGCTGCAAAACAACAACCATTCACCTTTTAAATTTATTATTCCCTCATTGCACATGTATAAACGCCATTAATATAAAAATAGGGTAACTTGTGTGCACAGATGGGAGAATAAAAAAGGAGGGAAATGGCCCCAATCTAGCCATGCCCTGCTGAGTGTCCTTGAGCTATCAGTGCTTTACAAACTGTCTCAAACGACCTCTAGTTTGTGACACAAGACAAAGCAAAAAAGACCATAAGAAAGTTAACTTTTGATTTTTGCAAAGCCTGAAGAAGTAGTTTCTGTAAACATGTGGGGTTAACCTTTAGACTGGCTATCCCAAATCTGACCATGGCATGACGGGTGGGGAGGGCGGAGTCAAAGAAATATAAAGATATGTATTTCAGTGTGTCCATTTTTTTTGTGTCTTGAACATGTCATAAATGCTTATGGAAATAGAAATGGTCTTTATAGAGGCAGGCTGCTTAAAATAATCAAGGGCAGGGAAATTAAGGCACATGAAATTTAAGCCTGTTTAACAGGCAATAACAGCTGAATCAGTAATGCAACAAGATCTCCTAATGCATTAAAAAGTGGCAAATTTTGGTTGTATAAGTGACAACTTAAAAGAAGCCTTAATCGAGACAGAAAAACTATTTATTGAACTTCTTAAATGTCAAATTAAGCTTCTTCACTAAATGTTCATTAACTGCCAAGAAAATTCTTATTCATCTTAAAGCACAATGAATGCACTCACACAGAATGGTTTTATTTGAGGCAAACTTCATTTTTTGCAAACTTGTGTTTCCCTTCCTCTAATTAAGTGATATTAGCAAAGATCCTAGTAAATTTTTATCAAATCAGATTTTAAGACACAGAAGAGATCGTATCTCTCCGCTGTGACCAAAATACTAACCTGAGTGTCATATTACCAGAGCCTTAAAGTCAGCGGGACTTCCAGTATGTTTTACCATGCTCCACATTACACCTGTTTGAGATGGCAACACAGCAACATCTTACATGAAATAAATGTTTGCTGACTTATCTCCCCAGCCTGCTGGCAGACACAAACCACAAAATGCCCCAAACATCATATACACACACAGGCCAGACAGCAATTCAGAAGTTAAAAGCAGCATATTCCATAAATGCTGGCTGCTCCCTTCCTCTTGTTTCCAGTTCTGACTCTTATTTGTTGTACTTGATAAGCTAGTAACAACTTGCTTGAGACTCTGCTTAATAGACTCAGCATTTATGCCCCACAGGGGAACATCTCACCTTTTTTTTTTTTCTTCTCAAAATAGAGAATTCTCCAGGCTCTCTTCCTGTAAAAACAAGCTTGGAAAGCTACCCTGATGCCAAATGACTGAAGCATATATGCAGTCAAGACCCATTTCTGCAGCTATGAGTAGGAAACTACGACTTGGTCCCCACTCACACATGGGATTCTGCTATCTTGGGTGTTAGTGGAGACAGAACCTAAAGAATCCTTTTACCCACCTCTGTACAGTCAGCAAGGATGCCCTTGTGGACAATGGTAATAATGTCTGAGAGAAATTAGGCTCAATTAGCAACAAGCAAGATGAACCCCATAAGCACTCACTTTCAGATACCTTAAGGGTGTTAAAAATCAATGTCACCACCCAAGAGTGCTCCCACTGCGTTCACAGCCACAGCAGCCACTGCAAGGGTAACTCTATGCACTGGGAAACACATCCAAGTCTCCACTGCAACTGTGCCCACTTTGCCAGCTGCTCCAGCTGTGCCAAGGAAGCACAAAGTTACTTCTGCAAGAGGCAAGTGCCCTTCACTCTGTCTCCCAGATGTTTCCCCATGCAACCTTAACAAAATCCAGCTACAAACACATAAAATCAGTACTGAAAGGAGAAAGACTGCACATACCAGCCTAGAAAGATCTGTTTGAAGCATGCATTCATGCTTCCTAGGAAAATAAAACAGCATTCAGGAGACAGCAAAGACATTACTGCCTCGAAAACTTGAGCCTCTTTTCTCCCATGACTCTGCATAGCAAGTAAAATCTTTCCCCAGATCCCAAAACACTTAAATCCACAAATAATCGGGCTACAATCAACATCCCCAGCAAAGGCTACAAGTGCAGCCCAACTTCTTTCACAACTCCACTGATGTGAAGTTCACTCACTAGACAGAAAACACAGCAATTCACCAAAATTAAAGGAAAGAAGAGGGTACAGGGAGACCTAAAGAATTTCTGATGAGAGGAAAGCAGGCAGAAGTTATAGATGCTACTGTTGAGGAAGGTAGATGAACCAAAAAACCCGCAGCAACAAGAATGGAGATTGTAGAAATTAAACTTTTGGTAACATACTTTGGGCAATATTTGAACAAAAACACTATTAACCAGCTAAAGGAAACACCAGGATCTCGGTCTCAGTGACCACTAGAAGCATATATTTGGGTTGTCTTGGCAGAGTATATTAAGACAAGCCACATCTGAAGGGAATCACTTTTGGAGCTGCTGCCAGTCATACAGTACTGCTGCCACTACTTGTACAGTACAGCTTTAAGCTACCGTGCAATCTAGAACATATCTACTGCATACTAGAGTTGTCATGTGACTTTACACAGCTCACTCAACTTACAGCAAACTAAGAAAAAGGGAATTGTCCTTAAATACTAATTTTCTAGAGCTCTTATATTATCTCAATTTCAAAGACATTATTTTTGTTTGGAGATTCCCCACCAAAAAAGTGCTAATGACTTAGGTCACCTCTAAGAGTGCACTTTTGGAGACAAGCTAGGAGACCTTCTCAACCTGGAAGTAAAAACTATTTTAGTGCCTCATCCACACTTAGGGTAAAACTAAAAGAAACCTAGTAGATCCCAAGCCTTTTTGACTGTTTTTGTAAGATTTTCCCAATTTGGGATAAGTGGAGAAACTCTTATCAAGAACATTGATATTGTGGGAAGGGTGACTACCATCTGCAAACACTTGTATTATTTTCCAATTTCGCAACCAGTTTCCACCCACAAGATCAAGGAATTCCTCTTTCTTAACCTTGCAAATAATGGCATACGTAAAGCCTAAGCATACCACAATTCAATCTCTTCTCATTTTCCAGGCTTCTACGGCAGTCTCATTACTGTATTAGCCATAGGTCTTCCATGTTGCAAATTTTCATAAATATATGGTCAGCTTTTCTTTTTCATTACACAGTGATGCAAGGCCTTCCTGTTAATGCAGGTAAACAAGTTAACTTGATAATATATTTATTAAACAGTATTAACTTCTCCCTTTTTGAGACCTTCTGCTCCAAAGCAAATCACCGTATTGCCATGCCTGTTTTATGAGGGTGCCTGAAAAACAAAATAAAAATAAAAGGCACCACTGTTTAAAGACCACTATTAAAATAAATAAAAAAAAAAAAACCAACAAAAAAAAACACTATTCTGCAATGCTTTTATAACAATCGTTGCAAACTCTACGCCTTATTAAACCGTTGTGGCTACATGACAGCTGCACTTGACCGAAAGGAGGTTATAGAGGGATATTCAACAGGCAGCTCCCCACCCAGGCAGCCCTACACCTCCCGCACCTCAGCTGCGAACCGACGCTGCCTCCCTCTTCAGCCTCGAGGTCCCCTCCGCCCCGGGCCGCTGTTGGCCATGGCGGGGAGGCTGTGGGAGTCCCCGCAAACCAGCGGCCGGCAGAGGATAGGATTAAAAGCCCGGAACTGGGCAAACGAGGCTCCCTCCCTCCCGCCTTCCCTGAGCCCCTCCGCCCAAACCAGAGGGCACCGCCCCGGGAGCCCCAGCGCTGCAGAAGCGGGGAGAGAGGGAGGGAGAAGGCGGCTCCGGCAGCGTTTACCCTCCATCTCGCCTTCGCGCTGGGAGCCGGAGGGGAGGCACCTCCCCGGCGTGGCCGCTCCCGTGCCGCAGCCGTCCTGTGCTGGGTCGAGGCCGAGCGGAGCTCGCAGCCTTCGCCCCGCACGCCCGCAGCCGCCCGGCCGCTGCCTCCGGGCCGCCTATTAATACCCTGGGCACCGCCAGCCCGCCGCCAGCCACCTCCTTCGGCGGGGAGGCGGGTGATGGGGCACGGATGGACGCAGCGGAGGGGCGGGGGGAAGCCGCCCGCAGCGTTTCCTTGCCTGGGTGCGGGGACCGGTGGCGGGGAGGCCGCCATGAATAAAGACAGCGTTTTTAATGCCCGGGAGCTGCCTTTATACCCGAAGTTGCGGGTTAGTTGCTGTGACAGGCTTTGTTTCAGTGCCTCAGAAGTCTGACCCTGTGCCTTAAAGCCCTACCAGAGGAGGGCCACGAAGATGATCAGAGGGCTGGAGCACCTTTCCTACAAAGTCAAGCTGAGAGAGTTGGGCCTGGAGAAGAGAATGCTCCAGGGAGACTAAGTAGCAGCCTTTCAGTATTTGAAGGGGCTAGAGGAAAGGTGGGGAGGGACTTTTTACAAGGACATCTAGTGATAGGACAAGAGGTAGTGGCTTTAAACTGGAAGAGGGTAGATTTAAGCCAGACAACATCCCCAGCAAAGGCTACAAGTGCAGCCCAACTTCTTTCACAACTCCACTGATGTGAAGTTCACTCACCAGACAGAAAACACAGCAATTCACCAAAATTAAAGGAAAGAAGAGGGTACAGGGAGACCTAAAGAATTTCTGATGAGAGGAAAGCAGGCAGAAGTTATAGATGCTACTGTTGAGGAAGGTAGATGAACCAAAAAACCCGCAGCAACAAGAATGGAGATTGTAGAAATTAAACTTTTGGTAACATATTTTGGGCAATATTTGAACAAAACCACTATTAACCAGCTAAAGGAAGGGTGGTGAGACTCTGGAACAGGTTGTCCACAGTTGTGGATGCCCCATGCCTGGAAGCGTTCAAGGCCAGGCTGAATGGGGCTCTTAGCAACCTGGTGTAGTGGGAGGTATCCCTGCTCATGCAGGGGGGCTGGCATTAGATGATCTTTAAGGTCCCTTCCAATCCAAACCACTCTATAATTCCCAGGGAGTGAAGGGTAGCAGGCTTGGTTGGGCAGTCCCTGCAGGCAGCTGCCAGACCCTCAAAGCCCTGCTCAAAGGCTGCTGCTCAGTTAAAATCTGGCCTGGCACTGCTGGCCATGAAGGGGTGTTTTTAAGTCCTCCAAGTGTGTTGTTGTTGACCTCTTTATCCTAGTTTATTCCAGGACACCAGCCCTATTTAACGCAGCATGGGCCTTCTTAATTCTCATCCCCTTATATCCTCTTAATTGCTACCTTTAAAAAAAAAAAAAAAAAGAAAAGAAAACAAGCTTTCTCTTTGAGAAAAGGTGTTAGTGCTGTCGTCACTGGAAGGTCTGAAAGTGTCTGCAAATTAACTACCAAAGCCCCCAAAAGCACATGTCTCTCATTAAAATTTAGGCCTGATTAAATCTTGGCAAAGATTTTTGGAAGGTGGTGAAATACTCCATAGTGGATGAAACATTTATTCACATGTACTATCTTAATTTTCCTTGTTGGTGAGATGTTGTGGTTTTAACCTGTCAGGCCATTAGATACTGCTCACTCTCCCTTGCCCTCAGGGAGTAGGGGAGAGAATCAGGAAAGTAAAGAGAGGCGTGGGTTGAGATAAAAATAATCTAATAATTAAAATATAATGACAATAACAACAATAATAATATATAGGAACAAGTGATGTGCAGTGCAACTGCTTGCCATCCACTGACTAATGCCCAGCCCATCCCTGGCTAGCATCCCAGAGAAGAGAAAATCCTGAAACCACAATACCAGAAGAGAGAGAGCAAGCCTTCCTGGCCAACTCTCCTCTATATACTGAGCATGACATTACATAATATGGAATATTCCATTGGCCAATTTGGACCTGTTGCTCTGGCTATGTTCCCTCCCAGTTTCTTGTGCACCCGCACCCTAGCAAAGCCTGGGGAGTTGAAAAGTCCTTGATTTCTTAGCTAAAAAACATCAGTGTATTATCAACATTCCTCTCATACCAAATCCCAAACTAAATCCAAAACATAACACTATTCTAGCTAAGAAGAAAATTACCTCTATCCCAGCCAAAACCACGACATGAGGAACACAATGTAGCCCTTTTCTAGCTTCAGCTGCAGCCTCTATAAAGTCATTAATAACTTATACAACTTGCAGAAGGTAATTTTGAGGCCAAATAGATATTCTACACTGCCAGAGATAAGTATTGGAACCTCATTATGACAGATAAAAAACGGTAGATACCACTAAGTTAAAAGTTTGTAGGTGCCTGGGAACAAACAATTATGGCCTGATTGCATTCATCATGGGTAAATGAAGGACAGCCCCAACCAAAATTATGTATTTCTGCTGCTTCCAAACAGCTCGTTTCCACAAACTGAGAGAAACATTAAAGCGGAACTGACAAGGAAAAAGCATGAGAATGCTGAAAAAAGGGGGCTCTCTCAAAGACTCTATTAATGGCTGAACCACTACTATTTTGCAATCACAGAGGGCGGTAGCTTTCACATAAAAGCTCAAAGGTGGTAGTCAGAAATAAAATGGAAAAGAGAGATTATATATATTACAGTTGATACAGATTACAAGTTACAATATCAAATATGGATAAGAGAAGTTAATACACAGGAAAAAAAAAAATGTGGTTGTAAGACCTAGACAAATGAGACACTTCAAGTGTGTTAGGAATAAAAGAAAACCCAGTGGTGATTCCGGCTCATCAGTAAATGTAGTTCATAAGTGGGTTCATGCTGATGTGGAAATGTAAATATGTTCCATAAGTACTTCTGTGCTACAAAAGAAACAAGTAGATGAATCTCAAGGGGACAATGAAGGACTGCTTCAGCCTGCTAGTTATTAAGAAAGATAGGTACCGTGACCATTCTTCCATAAGCAATCTTAGATAACTTTGATGCCCTGTTCCAGGATACTTGGGCTCTTTCACCTGTTCTAGTAAATGTTGGAATACTTGTGAAATTCCAAAGGGGTGCTAATATTTTACCAGTAGTCAAAAAAGGGCAATTGCAATGACAGGAAAGTAAGAGTCAACATGAGAACCCTGAAGGATAATGGGAATAATGGAGTTAATTTAAAAAAAAAAAAAAAAAAAAAAAAAAAAAAAAAAAAAAAAAAAAAGAATAGAAACAATTCCAGTCTTTTATGAAGGAAGTTGGATCTAATCCAACTTCTCTAAATTCATTCTTTGATGAGATTGCTCATTTGCTTAAGTGCATATTGATGATTTAGACCTTTAAGACAGTCTGCAAGAAAATGTAGTACTCTATTATGTCATTAAAGCACATGCTAAATTGACTAAGACTTGCCTAAATGACTGATAACAAAAAGTAGCTGACAGTAGGGAACCTTCATCAGACAGGTATGTTTCTGTGAAAAGGGGGTCACATCTGAAAATGACAGAAAGAGGAGAGAAATGGTAAAGGTAATAAGGAAAAAGCAACGCTGTGAAGTAGTCTGAACTGAGTGGCAAACTGGGCCTTGTCAAACAAAATACATTTACTATCATTAAATCCCTGCTACAAGCATGAAAGATTGTAGGTGCTCTGTACCAAGAGGGAGATGGCACTTGCTTAAAAAGCTTGAGGGTTTGTAGTCACCAACTCATCATAAACCCTCACTCTGACACTGGTAACAGGAAGGATTAATCTGCATCAGGGGAGTAGCAAGTAGGGAAGATAGTTTTATCTCTGGGTAGATCACTGACGAGACCAACCTTGTATATGGTGCTCCTGCTCCTGGTTTGAAAAAAAAGTTGAAAAATTGGAGAGGGCGCAGATTACGAGCTGAAAATGTGTTTTGAGAATTAAAGAGAAATGCTGCTAAGTGAGACTTAAAGAGCTCAATCTGTTTATCATATCAGAAAGATTGACTTGATTACAGCATGTAAGTACCTCTATGGAGAAAAAAATACTGAATTCTGAAGTGCTCTTTAACCTAGAAGAGAATGGCATGACAAGAAGCTGTGGTAGAAACTGAAGTCAGACAAATTCAAAAACAGCATGCAGTTTTTCTTCTTAAGGTGATAATAACATCACTGGAACAAGCTAACAAGGGCACCAAGAAATTATTAATGTTTTGATGTCCCCCAATGAGGACAAGATGTCATTCTGGAACCCAAATGCAGGTTACTGCCCTCAGTGCTTGTACATGCAAGAAATGTAATGACATAGGATACAGAGGAGATCAGACTATATGACTAAATGGTCCTTTGTGGTCTTAACTCATTATTTCTTGTTATACTAAGCAAATATAGAAAGGGGTGGCTACTGCTGAGCATCTGCTCAAGATGTTATTCTTTGTCAACTGACTGCAATCAGTCTCTATGAAAAATATTACTATACTAAGTGTGTAGGATTTTAAATGATTGCAGTATACTAGACATTCTTGGCAAGCAGAGTATGAAATATCAAAAGACAATCAACATTAGTCACTTATTTTCATTTGTCAGTGCACTAAGCTGACAAGATTTCAATTCATCTGAGTCACAAAGGAGCTCAGAAGACCTTAAGGAGAAGCTGATGGAAAGGACAGAAGCATAAATCCATTAAAAACACTGGCCATCAGACTTAGGTAACATGATCATTAAACTGCAAGCTTTGAAACCCTGGCAGACAAGCCAGACAACTAATTCTAGATTCAACACTACACTAGTAAATATACATCAGTTTAAAATATGTATGTGTTTCTTGTCCAGCTTGTGCATAAATGAATCAAGTTACCTCCCCTGAAGCTATGATCCCCCATAATGAGCTGTGGTATGCAATGAAGACTAAAAGGTTTGACATTGACAAGTAATACCTACAGCTCTGAAAGCAGCCAGGACCATACATTTGAATTATGTTACACATAAACTATTGAGAACTGCATTTAAACATTAATGAACTAACATTCTTCTCAAATCGTTGCATTTACCAGGATGTGAACCTGCATTTTCTCTCCTCTGCTCACAAAGTTGATATGGCAATGTTCACCTCAGTGCCCTTTCTGTTCTCTTCACCTGTCCCCCTCCCTGAAATTCATTACAGGAAGTCACAACCTTTTCATCAAGTAAGGAGCCTCCTCTAAACTCTGTAGAAAACTAGTAGCCACAAACAAATAGTTAAAACAGTAGAATAAAAATAAATTCTTTTCTGAAGAAAGAAGCAGTAAGTGGAAGAGGAGAGTTCATTTTGGAGTCAGCATGTAATTTATTTTTTTTCCTACTACCCCAAAGTTCAAAAAAAGGCTGCTTTTCAAACAAGAAAGCATTAACCAAAAAGGACTCAAAAGACTTTGAAGTGCTGAATTTTGGTATGCAAACCTTAACGCTGTGGATGGTCCTGACCTCTAGAAATTATTTTGAAAAATGCCACGGTTAGAGCGTTTTAAAGATGGAAGCTTTCAAAATCACCAGACACTTTTGCAAATGTAATCTGGAAGCTACATAAAGTAGGGTCTCAGCTCTTTCTCTGTCTTTTCCCCAGGAGAAGCTGTGGGCTCCATTTTTAGAATTACAAAGAATTCCCAAGTCCAAATGGAGTAAACAAAAGCTGTAGGATCCCTGTGCTTGTGAAAATCAGATCCTGGGGCATTAATAATTAAAGTGTCACGGTTACCTCTATTGCTATCAACATCACCTATGGAACTCAGACATTAGTAGTCTGGTGCAGGTAACTGAGACAGGGAAGAATAAGCATTAAGAGGTGGAAGGGCATTCATTGCCTTTTTGATGCTCAGAGGAATAGTGTTGCTCAGCTGCTGGAGGCCAACCAAAGGTGAAGACTGATCATTCTATACAGTAAAGTGAAGAAGTATTTGGGCTCTCAAGTTGCAGCATCTGATGCCTTCAAAGGAACAATATTACATTAGCTGTCTGGCAAAAGACATTGTTCAGAACATCAAGGCTAAAAACAACAAAACATCAGTAGGTGAGGCTGAGACCCTTCAGGCATCAGCAAAGACAACAAAGACAGCAGGAGTAATACTAAATTCAAGCAGAAAAATATGGCTACAGGACACTTTCTGGAGATTCCAATCTGCATATTTGAGGTGATCAAATGTCATTTCCTTGAGACACACTTAAGCATCCTCAGATGTCCCAGAGTCACACATACTATGAAGAGTATAGGTGGAGAAAAGCACGGAGAGCAGTTCACAAACACCAATCTCCTCTGCATCCTTAGGAGGTGGGGCAAGGAGCTGTCAAATACCAGAACCCACTGCTGTCCCTGCTGGTGGTGCCAGGGGCAGGATGAGCAGGAGAAAACAGGAGCCTAAAAGAGTCAGAGGCACTGCAAGGACATCCCACCACCCCCTACAGGTCTGGGCTGGACACCCAACTCAGGCATATGGTAACTTCATGTTGCTGCCTTTATCCCAGCTTGCTGCTCAAACAGAAGCTCACTCAAATTGCCGGCAAGTCTTCTTGTGGTTTCATAGACCCAACTTAGATGCTCATGTTGTGTATTTAAATCTATTAAATCACATCTATATTTTATTGAAAAAAAAAAAAAAGTAGGGCAATCCAAATAGGGCTATATATAACCCTTGAACATGCAACCTTTAAAGACTGACACTTGATGATTCAAGTCAAGAACGATAATTACAGATCTAACCATTATTATTCCCATGTTTAATAAAAGAAGCTTTGCAACATACATTATTAAAGGATGGACTACCTAAGGTGTCTGATCTCAAAATTGTAATTCTATATTTGAATAACTGATACATCTTGTACATTTTCCTTTAGCCAATGCTGGCAACCCAGGTCATGCAATATCTCTTCTCTAACGCTGACTTTGGTGGGAGGCAAAAGTATTTAAAAACCTCATAGGAGGACAAACCTTGCAGGCTTTAGGAATCAGGATAGTGTTTCAATCAAATATTTTCCCAGGGTAGATATGTGCCCTAGGAAAATTCTTCATGATAAAATAATGCCTCACATATCTCATTACTCAGGTTTGTGAATTTACTTGCCCCTTCTGTAATTCAGAGGGATTAAATAACTCCTGCAAATTAAAAATAGGACAATCAACCGATTAGAGCAGGGCTTCTGTTTTCTGTTTGAATCGAACAGACAACAGAGGGAGCAGAAGCAATAAGGAAATAATGTTCAAGAACTGTAACAAATAGATGAGGATATTTCAAATTTCAGACTCTAATTTTATCTCAAGATCTAGTTGATTGCAAAGAAAAAATAACTATACAAGCTTTATTCTTATGCTTTATAATATTACCAAAATCTTCTGATAGCCATATAATTCACATCTGCCCATTTCATTATGTTCTAGACAGAGAAGCCTAGGGGAAAATGGCTAATAAAAGCAAGGTGTTTTTTCATCCTTATTATGTGTCTGTACATGATGGTTTTTTAATAAACAAAAACATACTAGGAGTGCACATAGCTTTTTTCTTTATTTCTTTTCCTTTTTTAAATGCAAGAATCTTAGCATTCTATTTTAAGCATAGAAAGAGAAAGGACATCACAGAGGAGGGTTAGAGAAAAATTAGAGAAGCACCAGATACTGCTCTACTGCGGTCACTACAGCCAGTGTGGGCATGTGTGAGTTATCTTTAAACTAGCACACTTGAATATTTCTAAAGAAGTAACAAAAGTAACACAATGCTCTAGGCAAGCTGCAGACTCTTCCTCAAGACTGGGTATTTGGCACGTGGCCCATGCAGAGCTACAGACTGCTGTGGCCAGAGTGCTGTCCTGCACTAGGCTATAACAGATGATCATATGTGCTGGCAGAACAGATCAAACATCAGTCCTTGGTTTATCTTGGAAGTTAAGAGATAAAATCCAGGTATGAAGATTACAAAAACTGAAGATGCAGTTAGTAAAAATATGGGGTTTTAATCATCAGTGAGCTGCATCAATTACACTCTCCCACAATGGCTCTTTCCAAAATGTTTTACAGATACTTTTGAATAAGGCTTCATTAAATATTCACGAGACAATAAACCCTGAAGAGCACAACAGTAGCGGTGATGAAGTAGAGAAGGGGCAAACTCTCCACTGTCATGTTTTGTACTGTCAGGAATCTTAAGAATACACTATGTACAGGCAAAAGCGGTAATTGTCACATTAGGACGCCATAAAATAAAAAGCATTGTTTTTAGAATCAGGATTTATGTCCTTTATAACTTTCAGCCACCAGAAAGTAAGAAGAGCCCAAGAAATGCACTCAAACAGGCTTAATGCTCCACCCCATGCAGGGCATTGTGTGGCATTTGAAGGCAGATACAGATACTGCAGCATGTAAATGGACTGAATGTACATTGTGCCTCCAGAGCATGTAACTATACTAAGTAAGGAGGACTAATGCATCAGCTTCGTGTCTCCATGAACTTCAGGGAGAGAATGAAGTTTATAGCAACTCAAGACAGATTTTGTATGAATTATTTCCTGTTGCAAAACAGGAGTCCTGAACCACATAACATTCAGAAGGATGCAAAGCAGCAGGCAACTTCAGAACTATACTGAACAATGAATGGTATTTAGCAAAAAAGGAGCCTGTGGGTTCTGCAAATGAAATGACTCCAACACTCACTTGCATGGCAAATGGAGAATTCTGTGTACAGTGCACACTAAGCATTAAGAAACAGCGTACAGGGAGAAAAAAAATCAAAGCTTCTTTGAGCCATCTTCATACTCGATGTGACCTTGTACAATTTCACTGCACTGAGCACTATTTCTTGTATTTGGGCAAAGACCTGTTGTGGCTAAAGAAGTCTGAGGTAAAATGAACTCTGCTCTATGCGGGGATTGCAATAGTTGATGTCATGTCTGGGATACAGAGACTAGACACAGGCAAGAAGCAAACAGATGTCACCAGCCCACATCCAGAACAAAGTATTTTTTTAATTGTAACATGTTTTAAATAGTGTAAATACTGCATGTAGATTAGAAAACCAGTTTCTGTTAGGTGGCTTACTGCTCCTCCTTTCAGAAGAAATTAAGCAGCAATAGGGGCCAACTTCTAGACCAACTTCTTCAGGATGGTAATAGCTATAGGAAACTAGAAGGCTCTTCTAGCCTATGTCAGGTCTGTCATGATAGCAGAGGCCGAAATCAAGTAGCTCAATGGCACTTTTGTCTGTCTGTGCACTGTAGGTTAAAAAGCACAGCTATGCCAAACCCTGTTCCTGTGATAACTGGAAGTGGCTTTAGTATCTAGCCCCCCATGCAGAAAGTAAAGTGACTAGTTACTTTCAATGGACACACATTCAACTCGCTCCAAGAGCTCTATGTCCTTCCTGTGTTGAGGGCTCCAGAGCTGCACACAGTACTCCAGGTGGGGTCTCACAAGCGCAGAGCAGAGGGGCAGAATCGCTCCCTTCACCCTGCTGGTCACACTTCTTTTGATGCAGCCCAGGACACAGTTGGCTTTCTGGGCTGCAAGCATACATTGCCAGCTCATGTTGAGCTTCTCATCCACCATCCACTTTTCAATCCATTCTCCCCCAGCCTGTATTTGTGCTTGGGATTACCCCAACGCAGGAGCAGGACCTCGCACTTGGCCTTGTTGAACTTCATGTGGTTTGCATGGGCCTACCTCTCAAGCCTGTCAAGGTCCCTCTGGATGGCACTGTTTCCCTCCAGCATGTCAACCACAACACACAGCTTGGTGTCATCAGCAAAACTTGCTGAGGGTGCACTCAATTCATATCCTGCATGACGAGGTCTCCTGTTTCCAGAAGGAGAGGGCCCACATTTTCCCTGTTCTGCCTCTTATCACTGATGTACCTGTAGAAATGCTTCTTATTACCCTTGATGGCCCTGACCAGGTTTAACTCTGTCTGAGCTTTAGCTTTCCAAACTTGATTCCTGGCTTCTTCTAAACAAAAGGACTATGTGAACAGTTTTCTTGAAAACAGCAATTCACACATCATTTTTGACAATTTTTTTAGGAAGAATGTTAGAGAAAAACTTAGTCAGCTGCAAACCAAAGGTTGCAATTTGAGGGAAACGGTTCAAATTCCTGGATCTTTCAGTTATGTAGGCTCTTCCATGAGGTGTGGTTGCATCAGGCTGCCAAGGCAGGAAGAAGGATTTGTTATTTCCAATATTTTTTTATTTAACCATTCAGAACTCTTTCTTCCGAGACACCCTCCAGTCAAACTTCTAAGGTATTCTTTGCTGAGACATCTTTTCTTTTGGGGTGTCTTTAGATTCCACAAGTAAAGAAATGCAGACTGTGATTGTGTGCTCAACCAGTAGTATTCAAAGTAGTAAAGATGTCAACACTGCATAGTCTTTTGTACTTGATAAAACAGAAGAATACAAATACAAAGACTTAGTCTACAGGCATATCAGAAAGAATGGAAGAAAATCAGTAAAAAAATGCAAGGCCTGCCAGCAGTGCAATGGAAAGATATAAAAATGAACTTCTACCTTGTTTTAGAAAAGATGCTAGTACCATTCTACAAATAAACTGTAATTATAGGGAATATCTGACAAATATATAAACCTAAAATGTATGAATATACCTACTGTTAAAAATTAAACCAACAGAAAAGCATAGTTTTAACATAGTCTTTCAGTACCTACTTACATAAAGCAATACAGAGTGGTGTATAACACATTTAGGGATAAAGATGCCATTAAATTATATACTTCACAACAGACTGTGATCCATTAAAACCAGTTACATTCCCTCCTGAATCATAACAATCTTCAAACATTTACTGTCAACAGCAACACAATCAAAATAGGCAATTTTACATTATCTGTGTTGCATCTTGCACATAAGCAATCCATTCTCAAGGTTTGTCTAGACTCAGTTTTAGTGTCAGTGCAGCAGTTCAGACATAGAAAAACTAACACAATCTGAAACAGATTCACTTACCACTTGTATGTAGAAGTGCTAAATCAGTAGCTCAAATCAGCATACTGCCTTTTAAAATAGAGCTTCTTATATTGATATAGATAATTCTTCTTAATCTTGTAGCTGTTTGATTCCTCTTCAAAGGCCAATCCCTATAGTTTAGAACTTTTCAATAATATTTGTAACATAAATTGACCCACTGTAACAAAATTATGTATCTCAGATTACTTCTAATTTTTTAATATGACCCTTTAAGTACATTTGGTTTTTATTAGAATATTTGGCCATTAAAGACACTGCTGCTACTATTTTTAACACTCCCCTGTAAATCCATGAATATATTCTTTAATTCTAGTCCCTTTTTACTCTTTTTATTTAAAGTGTCAGAGTGGTAACAAGGGCTTTTGTTCCATTCTGGATACTTTGGTTTCTTTTCAGATGTCAAACAAATTATTGAGTATTCTCAGTACTGGAATGAAGATAATAATTCTGCCATTAGTTTTCAAGTAGAAAGCTCTATTGATAGCAAACCACATTTTTTGCTTAACAGTTCTACTCCTGAATAACTTTTACACTTTGCTGCTCTCATTTTCTCAGAGAGTAGGTTTAAGAACTGGTGCGGTAACAGAACTTCAAGTATCCCAAAGAGTACCCTCTATTCTTTTTCTTTTTCAAATAAAATGAAATTTTTTTTGGAAGAAATATGTGAAGTGTCTGACCCAGCACACAATCATTAGAAAAATCTTGTATTTTTAATTCTATTACTCCAAGGCTTTTTTCAGTATTTTAATTCTCACAACAATAAAAGTCAGACAGTAATTAGTTTTATAATAAGGCAGGCTATCAGAAATGGAGAGAGCTAACTAGTATTTCTCCCTTACCAGTACAAAAAAAATAAATTCAATAAAAAGGCTACAGGAAAATGGTAAATAACAGTACTGCATTTAGGGGGTTTCCAGAATCTACTCAACATTAAAAAGAATATGGAACTTTTGGTATATTAAGGCATTATAAATCACATTTTTCCCACCTATTGGGAAGTATGCATGAGCTTTTCAAAGGTTTGCAAGTCAGAGTTCAGTTGTTCTGTTTAGAAATTACCTGGTGACTTGTGTGCTGAAATGACAGGTTTTGCCCCAGGACAACAGAACTACTAATAGACTCTTTCACAGCCCCCTCTTTGCTATGCCCTACTCCAGAATGTTATGTACAACCTCTTGGTGTAAAGAACAGGCTTAAGTTTTCACTTGATTTCTCCTTTACAATGTCTACACATCTTTCTTCTGTTTTGTTTCAAGGTTAGATGCGTATGGCCCTTAATGGCCTTGAAATCCCACAGGGTAATTTTGAGACACTTTGTCTGTGATAAAGAGTCTAAAAGTTAACCTAGTTTGACAGCAGTCCCACCTGGAGGGGTTCAATTTTTAAAAATGCATAGGAAAGGACAGATTTTCTATCTGATCCTTGCCAATAAAGACAATGACAGTGGAAAAGAAGATAGACACGTATGATGCCAACATAAGAAAGCCAACCAACACAACGCCTGTGCTAGGCTCTCATGAGCCTCTCCTCCTGCACCCTGCAGCAAGGTCTAACAGGAAGATGAATAAAAAAGAAAGTTAGCTTATTTTTAGATATTTTTTTTTTCAAGATTTGACAAGATCTCTGTATTGTTGCGTGACTGGTTAACACAAGCTGGGCCTGAAAGGCTACATCCAGTCATTTTCTCGTGTGACTCACTATCACTATGTCTATAATTTATACTAATGGAGAGCCTCCTTAGGTGTCTCAGAAGATGGAGGCTACAGAGAAAACTGAACAGGCATGGAACATAAGCAGCTGTCCAAATCATGATGCATCTTGCTCAGGCATTGACAACATTTGGTTGTTTGCCAGGTTTAGGGCCAAAAAAAATTCCTTCAGAGCAGATTGTCAGGGAAGGCTTGGAAGGTTTTGGTCTCTGTCAATAGTGTTAGGGATTATTTACTTTGTAGGATCTTCTAGGCTTTTTTAGGGGACAAATGCCCCTGATACTTTAGAGTCTGAACACAGTGGTAATGCCCCAGTCTTTTCTGCTGTTTTCCTGTGGTGTGCTTTTGTGGTTCTGCCTTTTGTATTGTGGACTTTTATGTTATTAAAAGTTTTGGGGAAGTGTTCTGTGGCTTCTGGAATGTAGACAGAGTAGCATTTCTGTTGACTTATCTGTACTAAATATTTATCACAGCACTGTCTGCTACTACAAAGAACTAAATTTGATGGCTGAGGTGCTTCCTCCAAGATCTCTGTTCCCTCTAGGTGGCCCCTCCAGTTTATGCATTAGCCAACCTAATGGGCAGCCTGGTCAGCAAGAATAAAATTAGACAGTCTCTAGAGCCTTCAACACAACATAAGCTCAATATTGCTGTTAAAATAAACAGCAAAAGCAGAGATTTCTCAGTCTGACTGCAGCTGCTGCTGCTTCCACCATTTCCTTTCTCACCCCAGGGGATCAAACTTCGCACTGCAGATGTTTTCACAATACGTACTCCCGCCCAGCTGCTCAATGTATTAGCACCAGACTCAAAACAACACAGGTTTTCTATCTCTTTCTCTAGCTGATTCTAATCCTTGGTCTGCAGATTTTAGTCCTTTCCCTCCTGAAATTTGTCATCTTATTTTAGGCATCTTTTAACCTCAAACAACAAACTGTCGTTGCCACATACACAATTCCAGAGCCAATAGTAAAGATCAGTGCTGAGGACAAATAGTATAATCAATGTGTTACCTAGATCCTGCCCTGAACTAGTTTAGGAATTGAGTCAAGAAAATTAATTACTCTTAACTGTAACAAATTCAGATTTTTCAGCTATGGTGACTAAAGCTCCAAGTGAAGCACTTTATATTGAAAGCTCCCTCAATGACTATCACCAGATGATCAGAATCAATTAGTGAGGTATTTGGAGGAAAATATGAAGACAAAAGTAGATCCACATTCATACCCATGCTCAGATACATCCTCCTTCATCCATTCTCTTTCTTCAGTCCATCAATATACCTGACCCATTTTCTGAATCCCTGTTGTTGCAGATGTTGCTGATGCAAAGCCTGTTTCAGCTCATTGGGAAGATACATTCATCAGAAAAATAATGCAGTGCAGCAGTGTCTTCTTCTGTCAGGAGCAGCTGGAATTATTGCTTACTTGGTCACCCCAAGGCATTCATAATTAGGAGACAGGAGATGTGTGTGCCAAGATAGGCTGTAAAAGACACATTTTATGCCAAAAGCAGGTTGGGAATGTCTTTGTAAGTACAGCAAATGGTTTCATTTATACCTTAATGAAGGCAATTTTCTTGGATTTCATTTTCACAGTTTGCATGGAAGCATTTGATCTGGTGCAATAAAGATTCAAGTAACATAGATTTCTGATGGCGCAGTACCAAAACCTGTTACTTCTGTCTGCAACAAATTCATAATTCCACAAAGAAGAAAAAAATTCTCCACAACAGCTCCCATTCCTGAGTATTCAAATATGAATCCGAGGATTTAACTTCGCAATGAAGTTTAACCAAAAGCATGATTTTCCAAACAACTTAATTTAAAATTTAAGTTAATTAAAACACAAAGTGTGTTAGTTTAAACCAAAATCATCTTATGTCCCAAAGCACCTGACAGGTTGCAATACCTGTGGGCTTCCAATAAAATACCAGACTGTGAATGGGAATGGTGGTGGCATGGGTACACATTTCTTTCTGCCGGGTCTCTTACAGGAATAATAACTGCTGGCAGAGAGAGTGTAGTAAACAACGAAGAGACTATAAGAGCTTAAACCAGTACAGCCCTTTTCTTACCAACTGACTTAGCCTTAACTGCAAACACTCAGTTCTAGCAGCTTCACCAAATGCGCAATCAGTTGTTATCGCTTCTCACATTCCCTTGCTTGGCCATAGTCTGAGTAGAGCTACCTGTGATGAAGGGAAATAATAATCTCCAGATGAAGAAGGCTCGAGGGCAAGGTTTCCTCTTCCCACTCCTTCAGCTATAATGCCCAGTCCAGCCCAGGTTCACGACCAGGACTGTGCTCTGTAGCTTTCCAGTGGGATGGGCACCCTCTGGTCTACTTCTCTCTTCAGGGGCAGGCTGAATTGACCGATTTGTCAATCTCTGAAAAAGCCTGTCAGGATCCTCCCTCTTGTCAGAAGGAATTATTACTTCTTAATGCTACTTTGCTACAATTTGTTACCTATCACTAAACTGTATATGGATGAAGAGTGGAGGAGAGACCTTTGTCTTCTGGCTGAGGAGGTCCAGGTCAAAACCAAACCCCAAAGTTGATTGCAGGACTATCCGCATGCTTTTGACAACACTTTGACTATTCTCAGGAATAGCCTGCATTCCTGTAAGCCACTCAGCCAGGAGCTTGAAGTGTTACAAAAGTCTTCCACGTGGCACACTGTAGACCACTGACTCCCAATGTTTTTAGCATAGGCCTCTCTTCAGTGAACTCTTCTGCAGCCAGTCATAACCAGTGGCTCTTTGGCAGTATTGCTCAATAGAGGCTAGCATCTCTGCACCATCTGCATGTGTGAGTGCAGGCCAGTAGTACCTCAGAGTTTCATTACATACTACAGGAACATCCCCATCACCACAAGTGCCTCTATACAGTATTAAGAGAAGTCTCTCTGCAAAGATCAAGTTGCTGGGTTGGGGCCAAAGATGACCACACACAAAACTGTACCATAATAAGCTCTTTCCTCATGCCTCTTCCTGGACAAATAAAACTTACCTCCAAATCATGAAATATTACTAAAAAAAACCCCACACCTTTCAAAGATATTATTAACTTCACTGTTCATCAGAAAACATTTTAACTGGAATTTTTAAACAAAAAATATGACCTGAAATTCCTAGATGCCTTTATATTTTAACATAAGTGAGCAGATGACCATTATTCTTCTAAAAGCAGAAAAATAAATTAAGATAACAGTCACAACACAGAGGAAGAGAACACTGATCCATTTTGACACTTATGACTTTCACATCAGAGACCTATGAAAACAGTACTGTCCTGTCAAGATATGAAAAAATGAACTGCATGAAAATCACCTCAGGAATGTTAATTAGGCCTATGCTTCTCTGTCCATCCCTGACATGCCATGTGTTGAACTTCTGCTTCTTTCCTCTGCAACTGAAAATGAGAGAGTGAAATTTCTGACATGTTGCTGGGCTGAACTGACTGTTAAACAAATAGATGAGGTTACAGGAGACATATTTGTTAGGTCATCTTATAATTGAGCTGGACATGCACTTTTAGGAATGAAAAGGTAGGCTTGTACAGAAGCACAGAATTATGGCTACATGATCAGAATTGTACAGGACAGAAGACCTCAAGGCAAAAGCCTGAAAGGACTTGGCTCAGAGGAGCAACGTGCAAATGCAGAGTTTCCATGGGAATATGCTATTTTGGTCCACAAATAAGTTACTTGGGATTTAAACTGGGGCAACACTTCTAAGGCAAAGGCACCATGTGGTTACCGTTTTGTTTCCCTTACGGGAGCAAAGATTTTCCACTCTTACCCCACTTTCACATACATAGCCACAAAATATGAAACCAGGTTGAAGCCAATGGAGTAAGTGGGGCAAGTATTCACACCTTTTCTTTGCAAAGTTTTTTTTACTATTGCTGGAAATGGTTAGCCATTAATAACAAATAGCAAAGGTTCTTCTTCTTGCTGGTCAGCCTGGTTGATAATTGTCATCATAATGACACTGCCATCACAGAGATCATCATTACAGTGTGTAACTTCAAATAGCCAAGAAGTTCTACTTTAATAACTACATACTATAACCTAAGCAGGGCCAGATACCGACCTGCATTCTGGTCCATGATAATCCATGCTAATTAGGTATGAACATGCTCCCAGCCCAGTTCTCACTCACACTAACTCTCACTATTCCACATTTTACCTGGGCTCAGTTTTGGGGATGGAACAGTATTGGCATGTCCTTATTAAGCCATTGTGTTTGGAAGATAATTTAGCCATGTGGATATAAGATAGGCTACACTACTTGACCTAAAAGCAGTGAATGCTCCCTGGCCCTTTTAACTATAATTAGAGACATTGCCCCTACACAATCTTCACAGAATTGTGCAGCAGCAGCCCATCTTAAGGCCAAATTGCCACACTAATTGCCTCCCGGAAAGCCCTCTAGATGGTTTTGTGTTGACTACATTTGTACTCAGAGCTGACCTTGGATGCATCTTAGGCTTCTCAGTATGCTTACGGGTGTACTTATCTACCAGAAGAAGGGTTGTGATCTTGTTCTGAGCTCAGGGAGGCTTCTCACTGAGACTGAAGCAATTTTAATAATTGAAACTTGGTCAAGGGGAGCTATTTTTTAAAAGTTCTCTGAAAGAGAAGAGCTATGTATGTTTAGGTGTGCTAGAATTAGAACCTTTTCCAACAATGAAAGTCATCTGACATTGCTCAGGAAATCCGTACAAACTTTTACTGAAAGAGTTCAGATCATCACAGTTTAGATCACAAAATTAATTTTTTTCAAGAGGAAAGGAAATGAAAATTAACTTGTATTTTGAAGTTATAATGATTTCATGTGAACTTTTCCACAATCAAGCAAGGACATTTTTAGCTCCAATGATCTATGCCCAAGTACAATGCGAATATTCAGGGGTTTTTAAAGCAACAGTAAGACAGTATCTAACTCTTCTGTTTTGATTCATTTTAAGGAAATGTCCTCCATATTGATATTTTCATAATATTACAACTGAATCAGGGATCTACAAGACATTTTGAATCAGTTTAACATCAGCAGGTAGATGAAATGCTGTGAAGTGGCCAAAGTGTGAAGGTCCATGAGATATTAAATCAAGGTCAAGTGGAAAGCAAATGTAATAAGATGGATATTGGAAAAAGAAATGGAAAAGGGAAAAAAAAGCAAACAAACAAACCCAAAGAAAATTCCACTCCTTGCAATATCAGTGACCTGTGCAGATCACAGTCAGGTCAGAGTCCCTGGAAACCAGAGGGAAAAGGATGGGAAAAGTTACAGAATTCTCCCAGACAGCTGAGTTGAAGACAGGTCTTAGGAAAGAAGGACATACCACTGGAAAGGCTAAAGGCCAAAGGAAGCAGGCAGAGGGCCAAGTTCAGGTCTGTCTGCCAAGACAATCCAAAAGAGCAAATTCCAAGTGCCAGAAATATCAGACAAGGATCCCTAAAGAGAGATACCAATACAGAGCATATGAGGACATAGTACCCATTGGGTCTGTGTACACAGATGAAGAGACCAAGACTGTGAAGTTCAGAATCAAATTCCCAGAATTCAGTGTTTAGGGTGTTAGTGCTCCCACATGATGAGAAAGAGACATGGTCATGAATCAAAGAGCCTGGATTCCATGTCTGGCAGCTAACTGGAGGAACTCAGGATCTCAGTGCTACAGCCTCTGGACCTGAAAAAAATGTATCAAGTTTTTTGAAAGTTCATATATCAGACAAGTGTGTACAAGATCAGTTTGCAGGAGGGAAATAAAAACTATATTCTCTACAGCACAGATAATCGATAGGAATCTGCACAGGTGACACTGGTAATATTCTCAAATTCTGTGATTTATGCAGCCAAAGTGCCCAGTTACTGTGCATTGTGCCTTCACAGACTCCTTAGCATAGCAAACATCTTGTATCAGAGCCACTTCTGACTATTAAGGAAGATATTCACATAGCTTTCACTGAAGATTTGGTTTGGTTTTTTTGGAGTCTTTGCAAGCTGATTCTTTCCCAGTATTCAAGTTCCAGTGCCTTCAGTGTGTGACAGTGGACTTGATCTGGTAAGCCTCTGACAGAGAGGGATCTTGACAAAAGGCTCCAGCTGAAGAATTTCTGAAAGTCTCTTCAAATACTGGATCTCATGAGAGGGCATATCTGTCCTTCATGGTAGCACCATGGTCTTGCCCCTCCACGAACCCGTGCACCAGATGCCACTACAGGCAGATTAAGATCACGTTGGTCATGCACATCCTCCATTGTGAGGTTCCACAAAGCAAGAGAAAAGGCATAGCAGATGACTATGACAAAGAACAGGCAGGTGAGGAAAATGAGATGTGATGCCATAGCAGGAGCCTCTTGAGCAATCATTACATTTGACAGGTCTGTGATTTCCTTTATCTCAAATAAAAAAAAACATATTATCCTTTTAGGAGTAAAAGGGCTTAGGGCCCTTAATCCTAACAAAAATCATCTTAGTAATGTCCTAAAGATAATCCTAATAACAACCCACAATAACTGCAAGGTCAAAGAGGGATTGCTACTATGTTTAGCTAAGAAAATTCACTTAAGTTTTTAATTCACGATATCCAACTGCCTTAAACATTGTTCTTTGGGGTCTCTTCTCAGAAGGCATTCACCAGGCCTCCTCACCCTAACCTGCAAGGAAGGAACTGTTGACACTTACCATAGAACCAAATGTGCAGACACCAACATAATGAGTCAGTCTGAGCTGCCTAAACTTGATTATACCCTTCCTGCATTTGCAGCTATGAACACTCTGGGGGCTAGTTCTCAGTTTCTCAGACCACTTGCTAAGCAGGAGGAGCTCACAATGAAGCATACAAAGAGGGACAAACAGGATGAGAGGCTTCCTTGGTGGAAAACATCTGATCAGATTTCTCCAGTATCAAAAACGTTATACAAACAGATCTTTCCATATTCATCTTGTCAATAATTTACAGTAAAATTAGCATATACTTCAAATCTCCTACACACAGATGGACCAGAAAAATTCCATTAAACATTACACAATCAAGACATCATGTGGATGTTATATGCAAGAGATGAGGGATCAAGCAGCCAGTACAGATAGAAGGGTCTAATGACCAACTCACACTGACATTGAGAGAAGCTTCAGCTAGCAGCAGAGAGCAGCATGAAGCCACCATTGAATGGAACTTGCTTTCTGATGTTCAACTAAGAAAGGAAATAGCTTACAGGACAGAAATGGGCTTTGTCACAGTTAAGGGACCAACTTTATTCTCTCACTGGTGCTATAAATATTCCCTTGGTTTAACTGGTTTCAATTACTCCCTTTTAGGAAGGCACGTAAGTGCCAATCCAGATTGGAAAATTATGTTTTTAAATTGTGTCCTTTGAAGCCCCATGCTCGTAGGTAGCACATCTTGACAAGCAGAAGAGAATGATGATATTTACCAATGTACAAAAATGCGCTGTTGCCTAGAAACATGTATACTAACATTTTTGCTTTGTAGTGCACTGATAGAAACTGAAAAATATTAACAAGTGCTCAGCCAGCCTTACGCACTGTGAAATGCTCTGCTCTCTGCTCCACTTTCTTGGGCATAGTAGGCTAAAAGCAAAGCACACAGATGTTCTGTACTGCGTAAGACATTCTCACCTGCCTTGTACATTTGAACATACGTTGTACTGAGGCTGCTATAAATATCCAACAGTATAGTAAAGGTCACGTAGCTTTCTATAGTGACAAATTAAAAACAAAATTTTTAAAAGTAAAAAATAAAATAAAACTGTTGTAAAAGCTGCATGAAGAAAAAGAAGTCAAATGTGAAACTTTCTGGCCTGCAACAAAATCAGTTGAGATATCTAAAGCAGCATGCATGAGCTGGAGCTGTCTGAGGAAGCGCTGCTGGATTTTTCAACAATTCCACTACTCCATCAAAACTTGCATTTAAAAACATCCCATAAAAAGCACATGTCTCAATGCAATCCAACATGTTTTAAGCACTGCACTGTTACAATCTGGAGTTCTGCTAATTAAGCCTTACAGGGGGAAAAAAAAAATCCCCTGCAGAAATCATTCTGATTTTCTAAACTTTCCTGTAACTAGTTTTCTTTGTGTAACTTGTACAGCTGGCACCAAACATACATTGCTGTGGTTTTCTTGGCATGAGGTTGCAATGGCAGAAGGCCATGTTGTTCAAGTGCTAAAGCTACTATGTACCAGACGCCCAAAAATGCTAGGGCATCTATATTTCACTTATCTCCGTATTTACCACCCAGCCCTGAAGCTGAGATAAGTAAAACTGCTGGCTGCCACCTTCCCCAGTTGGTATGCAAATCCTCAAGCCCCTCAGGGGACTAAAGTGTAAAACTGAGTGCTCCCCAAGTATCTAGAGTATTCTGGCCATGCACACAGATACTTAACATCACTTGGCAATGGAGTGCCAAGCTCTGCTGGGTCCCACCAGCTGGTGTTTCAGCTGATGAGTGATCCAGGTGGTGGTCTATCAGAATGTCTAAAGGAAGAGTGTTACTGCTGCCTTTTGAAGCAGAGCTAGACGATGAAATAGTGGAGCCCCTTTTGTACCACAATCTAGTGCTAAATTCAGCAAACAAAATGACAGAAAGCTCACATTTGAAGCCATCTTCTGCCTGATGCGATTCAAACTCACCTCTCCAGAGAACTGTTCTTACCACAGGTGTCTGGCTATTTTATGGGGCAGGAGTCCTTATCATCTCTCTGGCTGAACCTGCTTCACTTTGCATAAAAAATTAAAAGCTCTTTGGGTGAAGGAAAGTAACCTGACTCTGTCACCTAGTGGCCAGGGTTCTCTCTCATTCCTAAGTCTATAGAAGTGACTACAAATTTTGAACTGAAATCAATGTTGGTTTAGGGATGTTGTCCCAGGAATCTCCATGAGGGAATCACTGAATACAAAGCATAACCCCCAAATCTTTAATTTTTTTACAAAATACAGAATAGGATGGTGTAAAAGAAGTACCATCCCTTATCCTCATGTCAGGGAAGTTTCGTCAAGAAAGATGGGTTAAATCCTATACAGCAGAGTAGAACATAGTGCTGCAGCGTCTCTGTGCACTGGCCCTATCCTCTAAGCTGTTGTGCTGCTGCATCATTCTTTAAACAAGAAGGACAAACACAAATCCAGGCTTAAGAAAAATGCATACTGCAAGTCAAAGGGTGGCTGAAACATGCCAAATCTCACACTCATACAATATACTAACTTGTATTCTAGCACTTGTACCAGGGACACTGGGAACCCCTGAGTTTCGCTAGCTTGCTACCCAGCAACCATTTTACAGGTGAAAACGACACCTGGAGAGTCACTGTATTGTATTGTTTAGACAACCATTTTCTGTTGTTTTCTTTCACAGAGAGAAATCTCTGAGTCATCAGCATCATTACTGCCTTCTTTTTGCTTACCTAGCCTCATTAAAAGAATTAGATCGATCAGCAAGGGGCTGCAATTTAACCAGTGAGTACTTTACAAACAAAGCTTCACCAATTTCTTCCACCTCTTCTGATATTTTTGCCAAATGAAGAAACACTGTGGCCTGATCTTCCCTACATAGGACTTCTGCTCTTGAAGAGGCAAATACAAAATGTGTATGTGGTTTAATCCTTCCCATCTCTATTTATAGTAAGTCTAAGGTGCTTATAATTGTCTTGGATAAGAAACTGTCCCTTACATGGCAGAGAACTTTAACTGCTCCTTAAATCCCATTACAATCAGAAGAAAATTAGTCACTGAGTGGCAACTAAAATAACCATGGCATTGAAGTTTGTCTTCAGAGACTATAGCACAAAGCCAATGGAAAAACTCAGGATGACTGACATGAAGAAAGAGAGTATTGGCAAAATCTCTTTTCCAAATAAGATAACAACAGTGGCTGAGATTAACAATTTAAAGATCATAAAGCAGATATATGCTTATACAGAAATAAACTGCCAACATCTCTGACATGCAATGAAAGCCACTTTGAGAAAGCTGTCATATAGTGCAGAGCAATATTAGGGGGCACAAGAGTCTACTCTTCTCATGCAGCTGAAGGATAGATTTAGTCAGGAAACAATAAAGGTGAGGCCTGTTTTACCCCAACAGTAAAAGTAATGTAATGGCTATGGGCAATGGCAACCTTTCCCTTCAGCAGGGATTTTAGCCTATTTCTCTTTCCTACCCTCCTAGGCCACTGTTTGGTGCTGACCTGGAATGGGGAGTACTACCTGTTGCCCTGAAAAGCACTTCTTCATTTCAGGAGAAAATTATTTTCTAGCTAGTTTGCTAAATGTGCAGGCACCCTGCCTGGCCTGCCAATCTACCTGTAAGCACCTTGTAAGTCTTATGTGATGCCGGTGTTCTATAGGTGAGGGTAGCAGCAGAGAATTCTTTATGTGTGGGTTTGACTGAGCTGATACTTGCATCTTTCAAGTGAATGCTGAAGTCCTTATTCCTCTCATCTCAATGGGATTTCTGCCAGAGAGGTGTCAAGGCATAAGGTTGCAGCTCTCAGGATTTTTGCTCTTCCAAACAGCATCTTAAAATTCTACAGCTATTGTTAAAGAAAAACTAATGAATAAGATTTGGCACAAAGTAACAGGGCAGGCTTTAGATCTTCTGTTTATTGCATTTCATTTAGTGAACTTCCTTGCATAGGACTGGAGATGCAGCTTTCTACAGCACCAGCAATTATTTTGATTTCTAATAAAAAAAATTATGTTGATTATTCAGGCCAATAGATCCACAGCAACCGTGACATTACTTGTGACAAGTGATGGAAACACTGGATATTTTTTGCTAGAGATAGTAAATAGGGAGACAGCTGAAAAACAGAGCCAGCACTGGGGGAGATTAATGAGAAACTAAATGATTTACAAGTACCATGTCCTTATTTGACTGGGAATGAGATAAATTAACCAAAAAAAATCAATGCTCTAATGAAGCTGAAGAACAACTCCACAAACATATCACAAATGGACTTGGAGATGAGGGGAGGAAAAGAGAGGAGGAAGAAAGAACTTGAAGAAAGTAATGACAGCCTACATTTAAACTGTGCTTAGCACCCAGTGGAAATGGTAACAATTCAAGCAGAAGCATTTAATGTTTTTTCCTGAGGGTTACAGGCAGGGAAGGAGAAGGTGGTATATAGTAATCTCCGTCTAAGCTAGCTGATAAAACTGTTAAAAAGAGGATACCTTGTATGTGGGAGAGTCTTATAAGACAACTAGGACATGCAACCCAAAATGCTAGCAGAAGTTTAATTTTAAACATAATAGACTTGCTGGACAGAGGAGAGTCTTGCTGGGGCTAGAGGCTGGGGAGGGGGGAAATTAGCCTATATTAAGGAACATGCTTTTGGGGGTCGTTCAGGAGAAATTCCCCAACAAAAAAAAAAAAAAAGCAAAAGCTGTGCAATTTTTCCTACTTCAGCAAAATTTCATAGCCACAAGATGAAAAGTATTGATTCTGCACCAAAGAAAAAAGCTCTGTATGAGAGGGAATATTTCCTGGGATCCTGCAAAAAAGTTACCGCATAGCAGGATTTTAACAAAGGAGATGGCACAGCCGGCCTTCAGTAACTGTCATCACCAGATCCATTTTGCAGGCACTGAATTCCATCTTGTTTTTGCCATAGCCAGAAAAGGGCTTACTGCTGCAGCAGAGGATGACCAGCCATTTGCATATTAATGGTGCTCCCTCCAGCTTGTTGTTTTAATGACAGAATTTTCACTGAACCTGGAGCTGAGGGCTATTCAGTACTTTGTTTATCTTCATTATTTTACCAGGCCCACTTCTTGATTTGTTTACTATGTACATGTTCTTGGAAAACTGGAAAATTATTCACAAAGGATTTTTACAGACCAGGTCTCTTACCCCCGCAATCCATTAATGTGTTTCAGCTTTATCGTATTAATTAAGTCTATAAGATTTTTACATCAGTTTTACCTTTTGTGGGAGTTTGCAGATGAAATAGCTATGTTTGCATAATATACTTGATTTAAACTACTGTTTAACCTGCTTAAAGCATCTTGCCCTAGCACTTAATAGTGCACATTATAATTCATATGTACATTACTAAAATCATACTCTCCTGAAGCTCTTCCCAGTTATGAATAAAAAACAAAAATATATTTCTTGTTCTGCCACCAAACCACAAAATGGAAAAATATTTTGACTTGACATTAAGCCATTTGTTTTCAATTTGAAAATTATCTTTAATACAGAGCATATTCAAATATTGTTTGACAAGAGAGGGACAGTGAGAATCAGTCTGGGTGGTTTCAGTTCTTACTTGTAAAAGAAAGTACCTGGTCTCTCTTACCTGCTGCAATAAATGCTTCTGTATTACTGTGCAATAAAAATCAGGAGCCAGCACACAATGTCCTAGATATGAGCAACAAGGGCTGTTCCAAGATCTGAGAACTACTGTTGTGATTTAGGTTCAGCTTGGATTTAAACCTACATCAACTAAATCCCAAGCAAGAACCACTGGAATATGGGCTATTAATGGAGCAAAGGAGGGCATCACGTTCCTCTTTATGGTTGCAAGTGGTATCTAAGTTTCTTTCCAAATCAGGTCCCTAATGCTGAAATTTCCAAACTCAGGTTTGGAGAATATCAGAACTAACTTGTCAACATTTCTATCTCTTCTTTTTAGTTTTGTCTGCTTGTTTCAGCCAACATAATTTGCTGAATTAATCTTAGATTCAAGACTTGTTCTGACCAACCAAATATGCCCTATTTATTATTGACAGAAGCAAGCAAGCAAGATGCAGTTCTGCCCTGGGTAAAAGCATTTTATAGTTACTGTATGTGTAAAAAGGTTAAGAAACCTCACAGGGAACATGCGATGAGCTGTCCCTTCAGTGTGACATATAGCCAATTTAAACAGCATACTTAGAACTACTGGAGAATGAAATTCATCTCAGTGTAGAAAATTGCACTAAAACCTTCAAAATAAGGCTTTAAGTGAGACCTAAATGGTTGTCAATACCTTTTCCTGGCTTATGAACAGAGCTGAATTTCCTCCCAAGAGGTTAGGATAAATATGAATACTCTTCTGAAAAACTGCAAAAATGCCACGGGTAAGTAGAAAAATATTTGGTTTAATGAAGATTTTGAAACACAGGGGTGCTGTGAATTCCTCTGAATCCTGTCCATCTGCAGAAGTGTACAGGATATTTTCTGGTAAGTCTATTCATGCTGTGCCTCCTCACTACTTGGTAAGCACAGCCATCAAAACTGTGTGGATATTTTTGTATTTACCCAAAAGATTTTTCCTTTTAATGCCATTTGTATGGTTACGTGCAAGAGAGCAGAAACATAGCATCCAAAAATTATCATGTGCACATGGAGTAGGGTTACCTGTGCTACTTCACACAGGTGTGGTTCAAGAGAGATTCAAAATTTGTTTTCATTCAAAAAGGCATGCTATCTTTGCTGGACATATAACCACAATAAATTATTTCAGTAGGTTATTATTAAAAGATTCACAGATATTCTGAAAGTGAGATCCAGTTTTTGATCCAATCAGCATGCAAGCACATTTTTTTTCAAGCATTTGAGTGTGAAAATAATGTTGCCATGGAGCAGCACAAAATAATATTTTTCACACATGACATCAAGCACCCATTAAAATCCAGTTTTAATAGGCACTGAGTAATGTGATAAGAGCTGAAGTTGCCTTGCTGCTTTGCAAAAAGGTTCTCAGTCTTTAGCAGCAGGATCAAACAGAAAGGAAAGAAAATATGAAGATTACAAGAGAAAAAGAAGAAATACATTACCCCTCTATTCTGCCTTAAAGATATTGCCTATCAATTTTGATACTGTTGCAGTGAAATGAAATCTATTCTACAATGTTGTATTCTCAAAAAGCCAGATTTCTTTTCTTCATATAAACAGTATATGCTTATCTAGCAGAATCGGTGTAAAAGAAGTAACTTCTGAGGCACAGGGAACTTAGTATATTCTTCCTAGATCTCTCTGAACATACACAATAATCTGAACTGTCAATCTCAGTAGGCAGGCAATGAAGGAGCACTAAAGCCACTGTTTCACTGGTAAGGAAATTACTAATATCTGCGTGTAAGGACAGCAGTGCTTCTTCACATCTCTCTGAAGAAGGATACCACACCTGCCAGGACGCACCAGGTAGCAAGCAAACTACTCCAGCACAAACCACCACCAAGTGGGCACTTAGCAGCAGAGTGCTGAGCACATAAAGCACTTGTGGGATTGCTGAGGGGACAAGATGCCTGCAAGGAAACATTACTGTATTTGAAAAGGAGGCAGGAGGAGGAAGAGGAGAAAGGACAAGATCATCAAGGTCAGAGGTGCAAGAGAAAAGATGTTTGTAGCTCCACTTGGAGTACCTTTCAGATTCTTCCTACCAAATTCAGTGAGACCAAAATGTTTCCTGGTCTTTTTAAAGATAAATTGGAAGCTGTGAGACAAGCCTCAACATGAAAACAATGCAATTGACTAGTAAACTCTAAAAGAAGGAAAATCAGGTTCTGAATTAATGAAAAGCTCCAGGTGTCCTGCCATCAATACACTGAATGACCCATCCTTGCTCTGCAATGGCCCTGGAACAAGCAGCAGAGAGGCTGCCAGATTCAGGGGAGTTCCAGCAATGCATAACATACATCTGTGACTCATCCTGTGGCTGCCTCGGGACTAATTTCTGACCTACTGGGTGACACTGACAGAACTTCGCTAAACAGCACACCATGGGAAAGCAATTTTTTAAAACAAAAATGGAGATCAAGAGGAAGAAACCCTGAGGACAAATTATTTTAAGTATTTCAGCACCCCATCAAATAATTTCATTATGAAGATCACAAACAATATTTGATGGAGGAACCAAAGGTGCCAACATGCTCTTCACTATTACATTTTAAAGCTTTAATTATAAAAATATCTGACCCCCCATAATCCAGGAGGATGCAGTCAGAGACCTGCTGCAGCACCTAGACACTCAAAAGTCTCTGGGGTCAGATGGGATTCACCTGAGGGTACTGAGGGAACTGGCAGAGGAGATTGCCAAGCCTCTTTCCATCATCTACCAACAGTCCTGGATAACAGGGGAGGTCCCAGATGACTGGAGGCTTGCCAACGTGATGCCTATTTACAAGAAGGGCCCAAAGGAGGATCCTGGGAACTACAGGCCTGTCAGTCTGACCTCAGTACCAGGGAAAATCATGGAGAGGCTCGTCTTGAGTGCACTTATGTGTCAAGTGCAGACCAGCCAATGGATCAGGCCAGCCAGCATGGGTTCAGGAAAGGCAGGTCCTGCTTGACTAACCTGATCTCCTTCTATGATCAGGTGACCCACCTGGTGGATGAAGTTAGAGCTATTGATGTTGTCTATCTAGACTTCGGTAAAGCCTTTGACACCGTCTCCCACAGCATTCTCCTGAAGAAGCTGGAGGCACATGGAGTAGACAGGTACACTCTCTGCTGGGTAAAAAACTGGCTGGCTAGCTGTGTGCCCAGGTGGCCAAGAAGGCCAACGGCACCCTGGCCTGCATCAAGAATAGTGTGGCCAGCTGGAGTAGAGAGATGATTGTGCCTCTGTACTCAGCATTGGTGAGGCCACACCTCGAGTACTGTGTGCAGTTCTGGGTCCCTCACTACAAGAAGGATGTCGAGTTGCTGGAGCATGTCCAGAGAAGAGCTACCAGGCTGGTAAAAGGCCTGGAGGACAAATCCTAAGAGGAGACGCTGAGGGAACTGGGGTTGTTTAGTTTGAAGAGGAGGAGGCTGAGGGGTGACCTCATTGCCCTCTACAACTACCTGAAAGGAGGTTGTAGGGAGGTGGGAGTTGGTCTCTTCTCTCCAGTGACAGGAAGAGAGGGAATGGCTGGAAGTTGCACCAGGGGAGGATTAGGATAGATACTAGAAAGAATTTCTTTACTGAAAGAGTGGTTGGACAGTGGAACAGGCTGCCCAGGGAGGTGGTGGAGTCACCATCCCTGGAAGTGTTTAAAAGAAATATAGATGTGGTACTTAGGGATATGATTTAAGCATTAACGGGTAGATAAAGGTTATTCTGGGTGGATTTATGTTATGGTTGGACTTGATGATCTTCAAGGTCTTTTTCAACCAGGTTGATTCTGTGAAAAAATTCTGTGAAACTGGCACCTTTACCTTTATGATAATGAGCACAAGAAGCAAGGGGACTTGACAGACTGAATTACTCTTTCATTCCTTTAGATCAGCCCTTTGGATAAAGACAAAAGCATAAATCTTATAATTAAGAGGGAGTTTGAACTGCCAGTGTTTGAGCTAGACAAACTAGATTTGTCTTGTGTGTAAGCAGGGGCTTATAACCTTGGTATGATAGGACACACATTCATTAATGTCTGTCTAGATCTATAATACAGATATTTACACATCTGTGCCTTTCATTCTCCAGTCACAGGCTTTGAAAAGTAGCTTTTTTTGGCTTGCCACCTGCCTTCTCATCCATTCAGGAAACCAGCTCACACTCTGTTGACTCAGTGACAAGTTCATGTCGAGGGCTGGCACGTGGTCCATGGACTACTTGAAGCAGAATGAAATCTCAGATGATACACAGTCCTTGTACTAATCCTCCAAACACACAGCATCTATCCCTTGTGACTGCACTTGAACAAATACTAAGAAATATTGGATGTAGGTGGCATTCAGAAATGTAGCAGCAGGCACAGCAGGTGTGACCAGAGGTCCTTCCTGCTGGAAATCTCTCTATAGCAGGGGCTGGAATGGGATGCTTAGGAGAGAGAACAAGAACAGAGTTAACATGTAGCAATGCTGTCCCAAGGTACCATGCTAGCCATCAGCATTCTACAGCTTCCTGAACCATTGATGATGTATTTTGTCTTTCCTAGTCCATGTGTTTATCCCATCACTTTTGGAACCTGCACAAACTAGTCAGGTACAGAGTGACACTTCCCTCAGGCAGGCCTAATTTTACCAAACTTCTGCTGTCTAGATCTTGGATGTCTAGTCTAAGCCATTTTTAGTGTGTTTCCTCTATCAGCTGAGAGAAGCAGGATTTTCAGAGGGAAATTCCACCCACCCCAAGATTAACTATTACAGAAGTGGGGGATAAGTTGCCTCCTGAAGATGCTGTTTCTTCCTCCATTAACTTAGGAGGGACACTGATGAATGCCTACCTTCTGAAAACTATAGTTAGGTGACACAGAGTCATTGCCAAAAGCATGCTTCTGGAATGCAAAGATACCATTTCTGTAAATGGCTGATCCAAGAAACCTAGAAAATAGAGTTAAAAGGGACCCTAAGAGAGTCCCTTTAACCATACATACAGAGATTCTCTGGCCTCTGATCCGAGTGATCCCACTGCCCTTTAGGATGGAGCTGATTACTGGAATGACCTACTCACAGTATGTAGTTTCTTAATAGAGTCCAGAGCTGTGACAAAGGAAACTGAAATTAGTACAATATTTGACAACACACTTGACATTTCCAAGAGCATGCACTGTCTAACATTAACAACAACAAAAATAATAAATTGTTTCAGAAAAGCTGAATCTCATTATGTGGTGAACTGCTAAACTAGAATCTGAGAAGAATTTTAAATATAAAATGATTAAGTAAATGTGCAAGAAATAGAATCTCCTAAGAATGTCAAATGTCACTATTATCCATTTACTTGATAAAACAAGTACTCTGTTGATTAAATTTTATTGCTCTCACTGCTTCCTGCTTTAAAGATTAGGGCATCAGAATCAATTCTAAGACACTACATTTGTTAGAAAGAGGTGGGGGAGGTGTATCTGTGGCAGCAGAAGTCCTCCAACAAATTCTGAGCTACTCTAAAGGGTCTGTAATGTTCACCACCTTTCACATGCCTTAGTTTTGCTGCCTGTGCTGGAGGGATGAGTAGAGACCACATTTTTGTTTCCATCAGACTTTCTTTTGGGAAATCTAGTTCACCCCCTACCACCAGCTATTCAACACATGGAGTCCTTAGAGCCTACAAAAGTTGGCCACTGCAGAGAGCAGGGTGAGGAAGACTGCACTGACACTCTGCTTTTCTGTAGAACCAGCTATCATCTGGCTTTATGCAAACATTTCCAACCCAGTGTAACTTTATCCATGTCAGCAGAAACCTGGAGTGATACAGGGGTTATTCCAGCCCTGGCTATTTAGAGCTCCACAGAGATGAGCCGTGTGTGTTACAGTAGGTCTGCTTATGTCAGAGGGGAACCGTATGATTTACAGCTTGTGCCAGAATTTGGAAAGGCCAGCTGGTCAGCTGCTCTCACTCTGCATTACACTGTTGCTGGCTCTAGTATGAAACTGCCCCATCAGTTTTCGAAATCCCTTTGCTTCTGTTTCTACACAGGGCTATTTCCACATCTTGCTAACTGTACGTAGCAACAACGGCTACTGTCCCTGCCACCAAATCCAGCAAGCACTGATTCCAGTCTTCCAGCCTGCTTATTCGGTGCCATCACTGAGCTATCCCCTGCATGGTCTGGAAGGGTGCTGCCATACTACATCATCTTCTAGCTTCTTGGCTCGAGATTTCATTGGACTAGAAGCAACTTTAAGCTTATCAAATGTCTTCTTGCTCCGTCTCTACAACAGAAGAGTGGGGACTGTGCAGCAGTACTGGCTAAATAAATAGCAGTGGCTGCAATGCTAATACCTGTGGGGTGCCTGGAGAGATAAAGCCAAGAGTGAGGAAGGGGAGAGAGAAAGTAAGAGCTCCTTCAAGCACATCTTCTTTAGATACACACAGTTGTACAGGAACAGGAGCTGAAAGACACTCAGCCTGATATATCAGTATTACAAATTATCTGCCAAAGGACTGTGAATACCATTACCTCTATTCTGCCACATTTTGTCCTTTGCAGTACAATTCAAAAACCCCTAAAGACTTGGGCCATAGTTTTCCGAAATAGAAACCTAAAGTTAGAGCTGCATTTAGACACTAGTCAGTGGTGGCTGCTGCATTCTCCAAAGCTTTCACAGCCCGCCCATGTCTCAACACAAACTTGGCTGCTCAGGTCTGTGCTTCTATTTCTGAAACCCTTGGGAGGTGAACCCACTTCCATCACATGCCAAATCCCAGCCCTGCTTGCTCATTAGCTTCTGATTCAGTATCCTGCCAACTGGCCTTATGTTCAGATGAGCTACACACAATTCCTTCAGAGCCTGCTATCACCTTTCACTGTCATTTCAGCAGCTGGGTGGATTAACATTCAGAGGGCACAAACAACTACATTTTGCTTCATTACTTCAAAGTAATAAATAATATGGATTCTGAAAGTTCTCCCAGCCTTTTCCTCACTCTTTATTGCTTCGATATACTAAACCACAGTGTCCCAACCAAGGCATATTTCTCTTACATTCAGCTTACTTCACCGTGAAATGACTCAATTCAGCAAGAGGGTTTGAAATATACACAGAAGGTAGCGTAACACAGCACCCTTATCAAGTGTGGAAAAAGAATTGTAGTTCATAAACGGAGCAGAAAGCATATTTAGCAGAACCTCTAATGAACTCCAGGGACAGCAGAGCTTGAAGAAGGCAACATGCCCCTGACATCAGCATTGGCTTTCAAAAAAATCACATTGTCCATGGGTCATATATTTCCTCGCGTCTCTGAAGAAATGTTAAATCAATAAAATACCTAAAGGTTGCCGACGAACCAGACAGTGTTCTATAAAAAGCCAACCATTATTGCTGAGGGGCAACATAAGAACTGAAGAAATATTTGCAAGGAAAAGGCCATCCCTCCCACCAGAGCCCATTCATATTCCATTGTCTGACACATTCCAGCGGACACCAGCAAACTGCACCAGGAGGTAGAATTGTATCGGCCCTCTGACTTTCCTTCAGCAGCTTTCCTTGATGATAAAGGATACCTCGCACACTGTCAGGTGGTTTCGTGAGTGCTTCCCCTCCCTGAGTCCATTTTTTAGCAACACAGTGAAAACTCAACCTTGAGATGGCAACCTGTTCACCAATTAGTGTCTGCAGTACATCAGTAGCCATTTTTCCAGATTGGACATTCTGTATTCAGCCTTCAGAAGGCCACAAAACTATCCATGTCTTGTAATTGTTAAATCGGATTTGGGCCCTTTTGAATGACCCACAGCAGACCTTTGTTTTAGTTGTTCATGCATACTGTGGGGACTTAATCCTCTTGCTGAGGAAAATATAGAGAGGAGAATAGACTACTCAGTTAAAGCAAGCTTTGATATTCTACTGTGAATGCAGAAAATTAGCCTTTTGGTGTTATAGAAGACCTTTTCTTCCTGTTTCCCTCATATGCTGACATCTGTCCTATTAGACACATTAAAGCAAGTGGAGGTCTTAGAAAAATCAGACTACCATACTCATCTGCTTCACTTGTCACAGCAGTAAAAATAAATGTAGGTGTCTTCTTCACTAACTCTTGCAAAGCACTTGGATCTTTTTAGGTTAGCGATTTTTAAAAAAGGGTGAAACAGTTTAAAAGCCAATCCATTGTTGATGGGGAGGCTAAACACTACTGGAATTAAACTTATTTTATTTTATTGCAAAAGCTGGGACTAGAACACACATCTCCTGATGTTAACATTATACAAAGCTCTCTGTTTTCAGTCACGGTAGCATATGACTCTGCAGTAGTTTTAGAAAATAATAATTAGTTCCAGAAGAAGTGTAGATTACATATATTATGTCTTGAAAACACAGTTTTCTATCCTGCTTTCCTGTTGCTAAAAATACAGATTGTTCACAAGCGTGCTTTCAATATCCATTTAATATTTGCAAATAGGGTGGCTTTGACGAACAGGGATTTTGCTGCTAGGCTTCAATGAGCACTGTGTTCAGCTCCATTACCTACAGCTTTGCAGACCTCTGAAGATATATCCTCCCACTGCTGTCACCAACACAGACACAAAAAATGGGTCTTATTCTCCTCACAGTCACTGTCCAAGCTCCAAGGTTTGGAAAAGCCAATCTCTTCTCTATTTCAGTACTCACCTCAAAGACTTTGCCAATCCAGGGGAATGTCAGACAGCCTTTAGGCTTTATACTTGTCTTACTTTAAAATGTTAAGTTTTACCCTAAAACTTTACTTCTCTGCTGCTACACACTTCCATGCTGGATTTGCTTCTAATATGCACTGGTTTAGAGATACAGGCACTTATCAACACCAAAGACAATGCTTTCAAGCAGATGACTTTGTGGGTGGCCAAATACTCACCAGCCAATTAAACATCAAAACTGTTTTCACTGATTTATAGGAACACAGCCCAGAAAGACTTATGGATTCCAAAATGTTTACCACCACATGTATTTCAATGCTGTGCTTGCTGGCAGGTGTTTCTTAAAAACTCACTTTCACCTACTAATTCTGTAGAACAATTACTCACAACGCATCAGACTTTCCTCTCTTCTCTGATAAACCCACTTGATCCTCCCAATTTATGGGTAACAAATCTTTTCCATTTCTTCATACCTTTCCTAAGTTAGACTTGGAGATATTGGGTAACGAGTAGCAAAGTCAGACAGCATACTACTTGTATCTTTCCTTGTAATTATATCAGACATTTCCATTTAGCATTGCAATTATTTTTATCCCCTTGAAATTATCCTTTTGATTCCAATTGCATTCTACCATTTTCCAGAGTAGAGCATTTATTATATAATAATTTTAAATGAGTTTCTGGAAAACAGTCATCCTTTTAGCCCTGATATTAAAAAATAATACTAATCCTCTGCTACACAGTACTTTTTGTCATTAGACTGTAACCCTTTTGTACAGCACTGATTTCTTGTTTCTATTCAAACCTGACATAAGTGGCATAAGTGGGAGGTACGATGAGCCAAATTCAGTCCGTGCATCTTTTCAACTACACGGAGATAAAAACAAAAGTTAAATAGGCCTAAGTAAGTCAGGCTCTACTGTAGGAATGACAAAGCAGAACATTTCAAATATTGAGTGTGTTGGTTAGGAGTGAACATTTGCAAAAACAAACAAAAAACCAAAATAACAAAAACAAAACAAACAAACAAACAACAACAACAAAAAAACACACCGCAAATAGGAGAAACGTTTTCATTTTCACAAATCCTGATGGGCAACACCTTGAAAATTCTTATAGATTAAAAATGCCTATACGTACAAGCCCCTAACATCAGGGTGAGTTTTGCCACTGATTTCCAAAGCTGCTGGGCAAACCACAAAAAGCAGTCTGAACATATTACCATTCCTTCCTCATGAGCCGTGGTAACACTGGGCACAACATGACTCCTCCCGCTCCAATGGAGGCTGGGAAAAGCTGCTGACTCTTTGTTACTGGGATGCTGAGGCAACCACAGGGAAAAGACAGTTAAGGAGCTAACTAAATCAACATTTCTGCAGTAAAAAAATGGAGACAGTGTTAAAAATGCGTGCAACTCTTACAGGGTTATTTGTGTTCCTTCAGGCTTGTGTTATGGTGATGTAGCAATGTCACCTCTGCCTGAAGTAGGTCAAGCCTAAAGTGTATAGGTTTTGAAAGAAATGGACTGTTTAAAAAGACACATAAATTGTGAGATCTTTAAACAGTTGATGACTATACCTGCAAGACCTTTTCAGATCAAGTATTATGGCACATATCTCCATTCTGTTGTATTTTTTAGGCTGAAGTTTGCTTTCCATCTCCAGAAGAATGCTTCTCTTGCAGGAGATGACTTGGAAACCTGCTCTGGTTTCAGGATAGAGGAAAATAGGACTAGGTATATTTCACAATTGCCAACTGCCAAGGACAGTCAGATTCTGGACCATAGTCCAGGAATGAACTTATTGAGCTCACACTCTGTTGCTGAACAAGCCACAGAAAAGACTGGCTACCACTGGACTGTCACATTAGATCCTTCTGATGAGAGCGTAAAGAATTAATTGCTCCAGTGCATTCAGTCAAGCAAGGTCAGAAAGAGGAAAATTAATGTCAATTACACTTGGACTTCTCTGCTAAGCACAGTCCACAGTGTCAGTCAGGTTCACTTTCAAATAAAGTTGTGTCAGGAGGGCTCAAATCATTGAACTCTTCCAACTGCTTTTCTTATCGGATTAATTTTGCTTATTATTTGACAGCTTTCAGGTATGGTGAAGTTTGCTGAAAACCTCTGGCCACTGCAGTATATAAAAATGCAATACGATTTTGACATTCCATTTTAAATCTCAGCTAAAAACAGCTGTTCCTCAAGCCTGTAACTTACTGTCTCCTTCTGCCCTTATTTATCTCAGTAACGGTATTATTTAACTTTGTGAAGTATATTGTAATACAATTTATCTGGAGAGCGCTATTAAGTGCAAACTTAAGTGATATTCTTAGATCAGATGTCACCGATTGCTTTGAAAAGCTTCTAAAAATTCTCACCTGATGCATCACGTAGAGTCATTCTTTATATATCTGTTCCATAACACGACACAGAAGGAATTTTAGGCTTCAGCCCTTCTACTTTCTGACTCTGGCAGCTTCTGAAAACCTTTCAGATCAAAGAATAGACAACAGTTTGTTGTCTTTGGAATGATACATTTTTAAAAGGTATAGCTAGTGCAAAAAGTGACACATACCTTTTCTTGCATCAGTGCATCTTTCCAATTAAGTAAGATTCCCTGTTGCTGCAGGCTTGACTGGTCAGATAATCGACAGCAGTGAGATGTGTCCCCAGCTGAATGCTGCAACACAGATAAAATTAATGCTAGGAGAAATATGACATAAAAAGTAAAATTAAGTGGAATAATTGTAATGCAACTATATAATTCACTTCTGAATTGTGAGAAAAATGAGAAAAGTGTTAATATTTAATGGGCCAAATTAATCCCTAGTTTATGTATTACGTTAGAATCTAATAGAAAAGTAAAAAAAAAAAATCTTATGAAGATCATTTGAGCAAGCTGTAGAACTTGGTTGAAAATTGTATCCTTACTACTCAATAGTACAGGATTTTTTTTCCTAGAGTATATAAAAAAAGGATACATTTAATAAAAACATTCTGTTGTTGCAAGGCTTTCATATTTAGGAAATTCCAGCCAGTAAATTACTGACTGGTGGATCTCTGTTTGGCCCCTGACTTCTGGGTAATGAGCAACTGGTTCTGTCACTGTTCTGCACTTTTTCCTTTCCTATTCTTCAGATACCTGGTAAATTTAAATTGAAAATTTCCTGAGCCCAGAACTGTCACTTATTGCATGTATTTACAGTAACCAGCCTACTGGTGTGCTCACTGCGACTTGACCTTTACTTGTCAGCAGGAAAAATAAAATAGTAGAAATATGGAAAATTGTCTTTGGTTGCCTTCTGCAATGTGTGTGCATGATGAGTAATTAGGCTGACGAGTAGGCCTTGGGCAAGGAGGCACTGTTCACATGCCATGTAACCAGTGACCCAGAACAATCTCAGAATCCCACTCTTGGCTAGAGTATCCCACAACTGTGCCACAGAAAGGCAGGCTGCCCAAAAATTCTGGTCAGCTTCAAGTTGAAGGAGATCAAATTGCAATACACACTCATGATGCCAGATAAAAAGACCTTCTGATTGACCATTGTGATCAGTAGATTCTCTGACATGCAGTGAGACATAGATTTCAAGATCTTAAAAGGAGCAAAGGGTCTTACGTATACATTCTTTGAGGGAAGGAAAAATGCAAATGAATGAGTCATGGCTTCAATTAACATCAAGTACACTCTGAAGGCCAGCTTCATTCTGTCTGATCCATCACTTAAAACCACCTGGATGACCCTAGAATCAATAACCAGGGATTCACTAGTGCAGCCACTCAACTTGCAGAGTTCCTATGCTGGTTTAGGACATAGAAACACAGAACCATTAAGGTTGGAAAAGACCTCCAGGATCATAAAGTCCAACTGTCAGCCCTACACCCCCAACCACTAAACCATCCCCTGAAGCACCACGTCTACCTGTTTTTTGAACACCTCTAGGGACAGTGCCTCCACCACCTCCCTGGGCAGCCTGTTCCAATGCCTCACCACTCTTTCTGTGAAGAAATTTTTCCTAATATCCAATCTGAGCCTCCCCTGGTGCAACTTGACCCCACTTCCTCTTGTCCTATTGCTAGTCAGTAGGGAGAAGAGGCCACCACCCACCTCTCTACAGCCTCCTTTCAGGTGGTTGTAGAGAGCAATGAGGTCTCCCCTCAGCCTTCTCTTCTCCAGGCTGAACAGCCCCAGCTCTCTCAGCCTCTCCCCATGAGGCCAGTTCTCCAGACCCCTAATCAGTCTAGTTGCCCTTCTCTGCACCCTCTCCAGCACTTCAATGTCCTTCCTATACTGCAGTGCCCAGAACTGCCACAGTACTTGAGATCACTTCCCTGGTCCTGCTGGTCACACTATTCCTGGAATGGAAGCACTCTAAGCCCATAACTGCCATGACACACAAAGATTCAAAGTTTATAGATACACAGGGCAGCACACTGCATCTCCAAACAGATGTGGCCATGAGGGGTATTTGATGAAACAAGCTTTATTTTAAGCAAAGAAGCCTCTTTGTGAGATGCATACCACAATAAAATGCCAGAAATAGAAAAAGAATATGATCTACACAATGTTCTCATTTCAAAAAATAATATATAATTAATCAACACATCTCTGATCCTACAATTCCCTTTTATAAAGGTTTTGGCATTGAGAGACAAGGACTGTTCATTGACACTGTTATTAGACCATTTCCTCTTAACAAAGAACTGATTATTTTGGACTAATGCTAATGAACTTCAAAACATTAAAAGCCGTAAGACTTCCCTTTGTTAATCCCTGCATCAAGTCCAATGACTTTGTGCAACTGAACTAGAACAAACCTTTCAAAACAAAACTTTAAATCCATATTGAAAAAATGTGTAGTTGTCAAGGACCCACCACCGTTCTACATAAATGGTTTCCAACTATTATCTTCTTTGTTAGAAAGGTGTACTTTATTTTTCTGAATCCCAGTGTCCACTGTCATGTGTAACTGCTACAAAATTGTCTTTTTGGATCCTCCCAGGTGTTAACACAGAGCTATAGCAGGAAAAGCAACTGATGTCAGGAATGGGAGAAAATAATCCCCATCCAGCTTATACCTTGTATTTATACCTAATAGCTGAACTGTAAGCTAAAGGTTTCCATCTCATTACAGATGTGAAAGTGGAATCGGTTCTATAACCTTTTCCATCATGAAGGAACTAAGACATTTTTCTGTCTCAAACAGCAAAACAGAGTGACTGGAAAAACTCAGTTTTGGTTTTATTTTTAACCAACAATTATTCACTAAAATGGAACAAAGCTGAACACAGCATTTGAGCACCAAGGAAGTGCTATCAAGCAAAAACTCACAGATCCTCAACAAGGAAAAAGGCCTGATTCAACAACAAGGGCAGATTTGCATGGATTTTGAGGATGTTACTGCCTAATGAGCTAAAACACAACACCAAGAAATAATATACATATGTATTTTATATTGCATCAGAATACTTTACAGAGCTATTCGGCCAAATTATCCTCCAATTTTAATTCACAGCATAGTCTGCAGTAAAAATATGCAAGCTTCCACCAGCAGATGCCATAGCCCATCTTCTAGAAACAATCAGAAATTAAAATGCTTCCAGGTACCACATCAAGACTGAAAATTATCACCCTACCTTTTACCAGTCTTAAAATTCTGAGACATTGTCTGTCTGGATTTAAACTCTGAGATTTAAACTCTGGATATAAATTCTGAGATGCCTTTCCTTAGAAGTAAAAGACATTCACAGAGAAAGATCAAGTCTGGGAAAAAGAATGACCAACGGTGAGGCAAAAACCTTGACCGTTCATCCTGGGCTGATGCTGTAGTTGACAGGGAATATTGAATGTATTGGAAAACTGCAAGGCTCACTTCCCCTTTGCTGGACCTCTTCTTCCTGAAAGGCCAGCTAAAGGGATGTTGTCATTTCTTCATTAGCACTGCTGACAATCAGTCTGTGCTCTGGGCCAGGGGACAGAGTAGTACAGGGCTGTGCTAAGGAATGAGAGCCATTTGGATCAGGGTGCCAAGCCAGGATAATTACACAAATAATTGATTTTATCTCAGGTGGCCAAAGTATTTGAACAGGCTCCAACATTCACACTTAATCAGCCACTTTCCTCACAGATTTCTCAAGTATTCATATGATAAGATAGCAAGCATCCACAGTGAAATCTAAACCAAGCATTACTCTCCCATCAGCTCCTTACTTCATCATTATTTATCCTTCTGAAATACATAGATTTTATAGCAATCTGTTTAAACAAACAGATCCATTCCTTTATTTCATATTAGAAAAATATGACGTTGTGTGTGCAATTCAAATAGTCTTCATTTTCCAGGAACAATAAAGCCTGTCTACTTGGGTTGGCATTACTCTGCTTGTATGAGGTCCAGAGGGGCTGTACCTTGCTTACTTCCACCTCTGGCATGGAAATTCCTATGCATCCAAAATCTTCCTAACAAATGAAACCTAGACAGCAAGAAACTGTTTGTGGCTAAATCCCTCTAAGATCTCTGCTGCTAGGCAACCTGCCTTAAGCACGGTGTGAATAAGGTCAGTCGAGTTTGCAGTTCAATGGGATATATATTCTGTGAGGAAAATTTGTTGCAGACTTGATCTCACTCTTGACTCCAAGTTTCCCCTTACTCTGCCTATCTCCCTCTCATTACCTGGTCAGCTTTTCATTGGCTTTGAAATACCACAAAGATTAAGCACCTCTTCAAGCAGGCTGATGCTCTGACCAATACAGCCATCATGGGAGAGGTTGATTATTGCAATGCACTTCAGCCTGGCAACCTGCTGAGTATTCTGCTCCCCACCATCAGCATACTGAAAATCATAGAAATGTTTTGGTTGGAACTTTAAGACCATCAAGTCCAATTGTTAACCCAGCACTGCCAAGTCCACTACTAAACCTAAGCACCACATCTACATGGCTTTTAAATACCTCTAGAGAAGGTGACTCAACCAATTCCCTGGGCAGCCTGCTCCAGTGCCTGACACCACTTTCAGTGAAGACATTTTTCCTAATATACAATCTCAACCTCCCCTGACACAACTTGAAGCCACTTCCTCTTGCCCTGTTGTTTGTTACTTGAAAGAAGAGACCAACACCCACCTCACTACAACCTTCTTTCAGGTAGTTGTAGAATATATGCTGCAAACCCTTGGCACATGCTGGGACAGGGCAGGAAAATATGTTAAGTACAAATGGGATGGCTGTGACTTCTGCCATGTTACCCACCTCACACCAGGTCACACCCGACCAAGGGCAGGCTGAGAAAAGCCATCCAGCACCACTGCAAAGCCTCTCTGCTTTTTCTCCAGCCCCCTCTGTCTGGTGCACAGGACCAGAGAGACTACAGGAATCTGTAACCCAGTGCAAGGAATATGTGCAGCACCATTACCACAGCAGAATGTAATGGAATCGGGGAAATGGGGGGGTTACTGCTGGTAAATTACTTATGGGCCAAGGGACAAGTCATTTCATAATAACTTCTTACTGTGGGCCCAGATTCACCTCAGGTAACCTCAGGTGCTCCACTGAGGCATCTAATCCCTAGGCCCCCTCTGTACCTGCCCTTTGGGGGGCACTTCAGGTAGGCTCTGGAGGGAAAGAAGTTGTTCTGCTGCTAGCCCATGTGCTTCAGCTGAGTGCCTCTGATGAAGGGGATGAATAAGGAGCAAGGAGTCCTTTCCTGACAACTAATCAACTGATAGTTCTGCAGGGGTTGCACCATCATTCACTACATCCTGGTTCAGCAGTGACATGATGTCCCCTAACTCCTGCTAGCAGCAGTTGTAGTAGTGTCTGTTTGAAGTGCTAGGATTGCTAAGGACCCAGTGGTCCACTGTGTTAAGAAAAAAAAAAAGTTTTATTTAAACTTTCCAGCTTATAGATCTCATTTTCCAAAATGCAATTGTCCTGAAGATATGAATGATTAGGAAGAATGGATTACCTGTCAAAACTAGCCAAAATCTTCCTTGTTTTGACACTGGATCTAGATATATATTAAGTAATGAATACACAGCATCTGAACATATGTGACCAAATGCAAATCCTTACTGCTGTGTGGCAAAATTGATCAAGAAGGCTTTTGATCTAACTTAAAAATAATGCAAGCAGTGAAGCATGTCTATGCATTTTAAATAGGCTGTATGCATAACAACAATTTTTTTTCATTATTTCTTATATGCAACACAGGTGAATTAAGCACATTCAGAACACACCATTTCTTTTTGCCAGATCTCACAGAACATTTCCACATCATGCTATGCTATGAACATTATGCTTGAAGTTTTATTCAGATTTCTGGTTTTCCACACTTTCAACAGAATTAGCTGCCATGTTCACATTAATATATTTGGCCATGAAATCTTTAGATAAAAAACACCAGCGAGCCTCACTATAAAGCTGCACCTGGTAGACTTTCATATGACTTTTCATCTGTCTTTCCTGAAAGACAATTGAGATCATACAGATGGCAATGAATGTTACTAGTATGCAAAACAAATGCTAGAAATTGCATACATGATAGTCCTCCCTACTTTGGTGGCCGAAACAGTCACTGTTCTAGATTGAGTACCTTAAATGCTTATAAAGTAAAACAAAACAATTTTAGCCAGTGACTGCATGCTATCTAAACTACATTACAAGAAGAGGGATTTTTTTACTACCAGGTGGCTGTTACTTCGGTTGGCACAGTCTAGATATGTGCTGACACCTAGTGGTCCTTAATAGAATAAATACGGTCCAAATGCTCATTAATTAGCAATAAAGAATAATAAATTCAGATTCAAAACGAGTATTTTTCCCCCTTCTTCCCCACAGTATATTCAATAGCGTTCACAGATAACCGAATTCTAGTGTTTATTGTTCTTTGAGGTATTTCTTCAAACTGAGGTTTCTAAAGCACTGTTCCCATTGACATCATGCTGAGTCCTTTGGAAAAATCCACCTGGAGGCATTTCTTGGCTGACAATCACCATGGTATTTAAGCAGAGATTGTAAAATTGAAAAATAAATAGATAGGAGTACAGTTCTGAATGCATGGCACCACAGCATGATCTATGTTACACTTGATTTCATCAGAGACCCCTTCAGATATTCCAACAAAATTCAGTCAAAAATTTGGTCTTAAACTGTTATTTACCTAATAATGTAAGGAAATGGTTACAAATAGCCTTTAAATGATAATTTAGTTTATTGCTATATTGAAAATATCTAACTACATTATAGACCCCAATGAATATTTATGAGATGACAGGCAAAACTCTACTTAGCCACTTTCCACAGCATTTACTCCATCTTCATTTAGCATCTATTTTTTGTTCATTTGCAAAGCCATACATGTAATGAACCTCTACACAGGAGAACTAAATTGGGAAGAAAGCATTAGAGCTTTAGTTACTGGCTCAAAGTAGACTGAAAGAGGAAACAAAACTAGAAAAACAACTGCCTTTCAGAAGAATTTATTCAGAAGACCAAAAACTCCTAGTTCGGCTTCAGTTGATTTTTGAGACCCCACCACTGAGAAAGTATTTTATTACTTGACAGATAACTGGAGGTTTTACAGTGATGTGTCTGGTCAGAGAACTCTAGTCTCCAGTATGGCATACTCAAACTCTTAAAAAAAAAACAACCCTATACCACCTCCAAGGGGTCACTAAGGCCATCTTTTAACCTGCTTTGATTTCCAGGTGATAGTCTTTCAGGCTAAAGGAGTAGGTTGTTGCAGAAGACCCCAGGTCAGAAAAAGGGAGAGGAATTATTTGCTGAACTAGCACTGAAGAACTTTCTTTTGAAGGAAGAAAATGGAAGCTGGTCAGAAAATGGCCTGATAGCTTGTGTGCAGGTGCATTCACTGTTTCATACAAATATCACCAGCAAACCTGTCATGTTTCCCTGACGCACAACCACCAGTGTTCCTAACAACCCAGTGTGCTCAATTCCTCATTAACAGGTCATTATTTATCACCCTTGCACGGTGTTCATTTTGGAAGTATTACAATTCAAGTGGCTGCTCAGCTGGTATCCCATAAAGAATCTTTCCACAAAATGTTATTTTTCATTTTTGCCTCAGTGCAAAACCTGCTCATGATTTATTGGCTGTAGCAAAGCACAAAGCCATAATTTTCTTTTATTGAACTCACTCTGGGTAGCCATCACTCTGCAGAAATGCAGATGGTCATCTTATTCTTATTCTTAGTGACAGGATGAATGCCACAACTCTGCTGATAAAGACAGCAAAGCAGTCATTTATAATAGTAAGAGGAACGTTCAATTTAATATCTGTGTTAACTGCACATAGTTAGGCGTTTTGGAAGCAGCTTTTAAAAGATCCTGCTCTGCTAATACCTTAGGACTTTACAGGATTAAGGCAAATTTGCATAGCGTGTATGGTAGCATCCAGGTGTAATTTCTGTGCTTATAGCAAATGAAACAGAACTATACTGTGCAGAAAAATTTGGCCCCCAGTTGAACTCTGATCATAGTCAGTTTTTATTGTGCAGTTTAATAATTCATCTATCTCTTCCCTTACTTCACACTTCAATTTTCAGGGGCATCCACACTGCAGATGAAATTCTGGGTCTGGAGCAGAACCTGTGATCTTGAGTGAATGTATTTCTTTAACTAGCTGATGGTCACTGGAATTAAGGAGATGGCTTGCAGCTTCCCTTCCACCTCAGAAAATGTGCATTTAGGGAACTGCTGGGGCCAGCACAGTGCACAAAGCACCTTCTCTGTTCTGGGCTGAGAAGAGTGGCAGTGAATAATTTACAGCACCTAGTGGAATGCCCAGAGACATGCCCTGTGATGACCAGTGAGTTTGTGGAGAAATAAAATGTGATGTTGAATATTAAACAGAAAAGATCAGGTGTTTTTCAATAAGCACCCTGCCTGATCCTGCCAAAGGGCCCCCATACAGGCATTAATACCTGAATCTGGAATGCACTTCATTTCACCACAGAACTGGCTAGCACTACAGCAACAACACTTGGAGAATATAATTCAAAGAAACAAAACACAGATGCAAGTCAAATCCAGGGGATTAAAGTATTTAACTGTTCAGAATAAGTGGAGCTTTACCTAGCATATTCAGTGAATGGATTCAGAGCAGAACTACATCCAACATTTGCAAATGCCACATTGTGGTGTTGCCTCTTCAGAGTAAATTATATAGCTTAAGTGTTTATATCACCAGTTAATCTCTCCTGAATCGGATCTGCATATTGGTCACTTGAAATGGGCTTAATATAGTCATAATTGTACAAAACATTAATACTATTTTTCATCATAATTAGGCAGTCCTGTTGCCTTTTCTCTCAATTTGTCTAAATGTTCTTATGCACATTAAATGTTAGAAGTTAAATTTTATCCATGCAACATCTCTCAATTACTCCATTGGTCTGTCTAAAGCATCTTCTGCTTAAGGCACCAAAGCTGTGCAAAGTATAGGTGCTCAATATACAGTGAAATAATTTCCTCAGAGGTCCATTCAAAAGGATTGAAACGGTGTTCCAACAAGTGCATGGCAAGGCAGCACATAAGGTTATTTCCCACTTTGGAAAAGGCTCAGTGAGAGGAACCAGGCACACCAATGATCAGATCATTTCCTTGCAAGCTGAGCGCAGGCCAGAAGCTTGCCGTGCAAGAGCCACAGAGCCTTGCAAAGGAGCTGCTTTGTGCTGAAACTACCCAAGTGTTCTAATACTCTTGCACAGCACAGTCTGACCACCTCATTTGCTACAAAGAAAGACCCCAAAGATGACAAGGAGATAATTATTCTGACCTCTGCTTGTAGCAAGTTGATAGAGAGAGAGTTGATAGCAGCGCCGTGAACTGTCCTCATGTTTCATTTGCTGATGTGCTGTAAACCTTTGACTCACTGCCAAAATTTAAGGTTGCCTTATGAGATAATCCCAGCTGAGAAGTTCTGTTTATATGCATCTTCCTGCCTTTCTGGTGGAGACAGGGGTATGATGCAGTAAGCTAAGAAAAGAAACACAAGAACTCCTGGGCTATGAATAATGATATTGAATAAGTTCTTGGATTTTCAAAATGATGATCACACTGTTTCTCCTCATATTAAATTTATAAAATACTTTTCCCCTGCTGGAGTCTCTAAATCCCTGATTAGGCCACCAGAAATTCCCTTATACATTTCCTGCTGGTTTTAATCGCCTATCCCTATCTTTTCAAGGATATTTTCTATGAAGAAAAAAAAAGAAAAAAAAAAAAAGGCAGAAACTCTGCATTTAGAAACAGTTACAGTTGCAGTCAGGAATGAGAGCTGGCTTGCAATAACAACTTTAAAGATACTGTAAATTCTTTATTAATCTATGTTGTTGACAGCTTTGAATGCCAAATTATTTGTGCTGCACTGAGTCATGAAACCATTCCGTGAGGTACTAAGTCTACCTTGCAACAGCAGTGAAACCAAAGCTTTGATCCTCAAGGCTGACTTGGGTAAATCATTATTTTAAAACTCTCTAATCCCTCATGCATCCATAACATAATTTTGGTAAGGCATTTGACTTAAATTTCTTATTACTTCAGAATTCAGTCCAACTTCTACTGCAAATAAAGTCAGAGCCCCCAGAGGCTCCTAGCAGAGCTAGTCCTGCTCTACTGCAATTCTCCATTGAACTGAAGAGACTACAGAAACAGTATGTCATCATGAACCATAATCCATCTTCTTTGGATGCATTTTTTTCTCCTTTTTACTGTATTTCAGTTTAGCTTTTTTGGAGCACATGAACTGGGAGTCTGGACATTCTAAATTTCAATTCTTGCTTCCACATCAGTTCATGACATTCCAGCTTAACTCAGAGTATTTTCAGAATCAGCAGTGAGTGCCTTGACCTGCCCACCTTACCACCTTTGTTTGGTTGCTAGAAAATGACCACAGATAACACACTTCATACCAGACAGCATCTTACACCAGCTCAGATCTATACTAAGCTGAGGATTCAGACTTCATCCATGTTGCTTAATAAATCTCAAGGCCCTGAGTGACATTGCCTGGCCACTCTATGTAATGTTTGGCCCAGGGATTTCATTTGGTCCCCTGCAGTTAGTTCATAGCCGGAATGCATAAACACTATTTCATTGCATATTATTCTCAGCTCAGAGCATTTTGAATAATGTAATGACTGTGTCACAACTCATCAAAATAACATTTTATCAGGGCAAAACTGAGGTTATGGGCTGCACTTTCTGTGGTGTGACAGAAGCCTTGAAGACGCAATGCATCCTAGGATATCATTTGAGAGTGGGGAAAACAAACCTGGTCCTGACAACACGAAACAGTGCCAGGCTGTGGAACAAGTGTTAAGCATGACAGTCAGCAGCCCCAGGAATTCATTCCCTGGCCCTAGTCTCTTCTGCATTATAGACACAGCCATGGAGCCCTACGAGATCCAGCTGCCCCACTCCATATTGTAAGCTCTCTGCTCCTACAGACTGTAGAGGGCTGCAATGGACTGTTCCTCCCTGTAGACATAACTCTTGTGCAGCCAAATGCAAACTCAGTTCCTGCCTGTAATGCAATGATAGTAACATTTACCCAATTACATTCTGCAAAGTCCACCTTATCAATGCCAATACACCACTCACAGTATCGAAAAAAATACACCTTTTTTTGTGAATACATATCCCAAATAAAGAGAGTAAACAGATGTTTTATATCACTGCAATTGCAAAGTGTACCTGTGAGTCAGGCAGTCATTTGCCAAGTGCTGTAAAACACATCCAGTCCTGAAACTGCCCCATCTATTAACTGCTAGCTCAAAATCAAAGGCCAAACGAGCCCTTTCTGGAAAGAATAATTAGTGCCTGAGTATTGTTGCAGCATTCTGCTCTCTCTGCAGTTCCTGGAAGGACAGGTTGGAGAGGGAGCCAGGGATGCTCAGCAGCAGGATTCCCCCCACAGATGCTGCCTATAGAAAGTATCACCAGCAAAGCTGCAAGGAGCTGTACATGACTGATCAGAAATCCTGCACCCTTCCTGCTTGGCTGATCTAAATGACCATTGATTTTAATGGTGCTACTGTAACCCAAGCATCATTCTGGTTCAAGGAAGCTTATTTTGTATAATATGCAGTGTCCTGGAAGAAAGCCTGTCACTACTGTCTCAAGCTTACAACACTACCAGGAGTCAATGAATATTGGTGAACTTGGCAATGTCTTTTAAAAACAAATTTCTAACTGCTCAGAAAAACATCAAGTGCTTAGTGTGAAAGGGATTGATAAAAAAAAAACCACAACAACTTGCTTTGCCTGCTCTGCTCTTTTCAACTCTTTAAGTCTTCAAAAATGTCCTTGCTGGAAAAAATGAGCTGAAATGTGGATGATGCATTGCTGTTTACCAGAGGCATATACTGCAAATATATGCCAGTGAACCTGTTTTCCAAATAGGATTTAAAAAATCACCATGAGCCAAATGTTTCAGATTTTTGTTCTTGTTTTAAGGAAAGCTGGATGAAGAGATATGGATGGGCACTAAAAAAAATAAAATAAAAACAATCACATTTTACCAGCACAGATGTCCATCATTCATCAGCAAACAGTTTCCTCTTAGTACTGCACACATATCAAGGACAACAAGTCCATTTAGACCAAGCAAGGGAAGGCAAGGAAAGTGTTCCTTCACCTCCCACCCTGGAATAAAGATGACTGCTGGCCCCCTGGGTTATGTCCAGCAATTATTATCTCCTTACAACAAACTTGTTTACATAAGCTGCAAAAAATTACAGCTGTCCCACCACCACTGAAAAAAATAATCCACAATAGAGGGAAACAGCAGACACCTTCACATGCACAGGGCTCTCAGTGAGCAGTTTGGTGAAGCCCTTTTAGGTGCTTCTGATGCTGTGGATCTCCCTTTCTACTTGGGACAAGAACCTAATGTCTGAAGACACTTCAGTATACTAAGACACACAATTTCATTAGCTGCGTGTCAGATGGTCCTTCTGTCCTGCTACTAACTTCTCCTGCAGAAAATGCAGAAATCAGTGCTAACAGCAATTCTGACAACAGTGTATTTCAGTACATTGCAGACCTTCATGCTTAGACATCTGTAGCATAGAAGTACCACGCAGACTTGCTTTGCAACAGAGGATTAACAATATGACCTCCGAATCACATTTGCTTGGCTAAGAGACTGAGGGCTAAGAGGGAGACAAGAATCAGAGCTCTCCAGAAGTTTGACATGATGAATTTCCATATTGGTGTTATTGAAAAAAATAAAAAAGTTAGAAACAGAAAATAAAATGCAGTGAAACTAGAAATTCACAGTAAAAATGAGCTATAAAATAATTGCTAATGAAGAAAATTCATGTACAATGAATACAGGATTAGCAATTATAATTCTTATAAGCAAGTCAATTAACATCAGCATAATGGTAGCAATATATAAGTTGATATTGACAAAAATTACCTTCAACAGTTCATTAATATTAAAAATAATGTCATTAATATTACTTTAGAAAACAGCCTTGAACTGTTTGTAAGTATATATTTTTATGCTATCTGGGTATTTATAATTCCTTATAACTATAGAATATGAGCAGCTTACAACTTCCAAAGGAAGTTCATTGCTTTTCATTTACTCTTCTTCAAGGATGAAAGAATATGAAGGTAATGAAAAACAGTCAAAATTCTCTATGTTTTGAATATAGCTCAGCATATTCACTGTAGCGTTAAATGTAATTCTAGTCTTCCTGGTGTAATACTGTCAATCCAAAGCTTTGCTATTTAACAAGAAAAAACAGGAAATGCACAACCAATAACTGTTGAAGCCAATCAAGAGAAATAAATGTGGCTCTAGATTCTATTTCCACTTATAAACTCTCCCACAAACACAGCAAGAAGCAAGATTAATGTGACTCCAAAATGACCAGGCTGTTTGTACAAGGAGGTGCCTACCTATTAAGACATGGCAAAAGCTTCATCCTTCTGCGTTCTATGCAGAAAGGGACACTGCAACTTGCCATCCAAGACATTGCCTTGGAACCGCAGGCAACCGTGGGATTTTGGGAGAACAGCAAGGTTGTAAAAGCCAGTTTATTAGGAAAGACAATGAAAGGGTCTGTGCAAGTACAGTAGCAGTCAGACAAGCTACAGACACACAAAATCATCAGAGTTGGAAGGGACTGCTAGAGAACATCTAGTCCAACTCTCCTGCTAAAGCAGGATTGCCTAGAGCACATTACACAGGACTGCATCCAGGTGGGTCTTGAACGTCTCCAGAGAAGGGGGCCCCACACCCATCCTGGGCAGCCCGTTCCAGTGTTCTGTCACACTCACAGCAAATAAGTTTTTGTCATGTTCAGACGGAACTTTCTGTGTTCCAGTTTGTGCCCATTACCCCTTGCCTTATTGCTGGGCACTACTGAAAAGAGTCTGGCTCCATCCTCCTTACACTCACCCTTTAGATACACATGGCCACATGCTGAATGGAGAGAACTGAAGAGTGGTGAGACGCTTCTCCTGCTGTTGGCTAAACATCAATGACATCAATAACACTTTTCAAGAGAATTGAAAGAACAGGACTGAAGATCAACCAGAACAGGTAGATTTGATCTCAGGAAGACTAAATAGTAGGGAAGTGACAAGATTTCATAATGAAAATTTGTGAGCATGGGCAGTGGGGAAAGAAATGCTACGCATGAAACTTCTCTTCATTCTCTTATAATCTCATCACCCCTACTTCCCGTACAATTCTGCCTACCTGAGATATACTCTTCTTCCAGTCTTTGCCCTTTGTCATTCCTTCTCCTAACAAATGCTTCAGACTTTTAAAGTCCATAAAATACAATATTAAGAAATTAAACACAAGCACCTTGGAGAAAGTGGGTGAGCATATTCCTCTCCTAAAAATCCATGTACTTCCCAACATCCTCTTCAATTCAGACTGCCTGTAATGTCTGCTCTTCCCATCTAATAAATTATAGGCTCACTCTGAGAAATGTTATCATCATTACTCCCATGAACTTTCTCAAATCTACAGTAGCTTCTGCACTCTTTGCACTATGCTGCTGCTTAGAAGACGAACGTGCTACATCACTTTCCTTGGAAGATCAGAGAGACAGGGTGAAAAGGGACATTCTTCATATCAATATTTGGTCAGCTGAAGCTACAAAATGGTACATGCAAAAATGCAAAAAAAAAAAAAAACCCAAAACACTGACTTGTGAATTTTAAGCCATTACAGAAAACAATATGGAATTATACATTTTCTCCCCTGACCTGAAAAGGTAAATACATAAATCACAGCCTTCTTTCAGAACCACTCCATAAATAAAATCAGACTCACAGATGTATTGATGTTCCTTATTCAGAATCAGTAAGTAATTTAGCAATAGCACATTCTGAGTTGTGCAAGTGCTGCAATGGGCCATGTACAGAAACAGGGCAATATCCTTTTCAGGAGCCTGTGAGCCCTTTAACGATCTTCACTCTTGTTCTGTGTCCACAAGGCTCACGAGGGCAACTGCATACAAAAGGATCTAGCCTTCACCTGCTCTGTATGATTCATACATACATTTATTGATTATTTGGTTAAATAGCTTACTATAACAATGCATGTAAGCAAAAAAAACCACAACAAAACAAAAAACAAACCTGTTCTGTTTGTGCAAGCCATTACCAGGATTAGGTATAAAGAGACAACTATATTATGCTAATATAACAGAATAGAGCTCATAATTAATGTGGCAATTACAGTTAATATAATTTATATTTATTATATTGGAAGTATGCATATAAATTCAGTATCACCCAGTTTCAGACTTCAGTATTTCCTTTGAGCCGCTCTTGTGTGCTTGGAAAGGGTGGTCCTGAGGATGCTCTAAACTACAGTCTCAGACTTTGCATCTTGACTCCCCACACACCCTTGCATCTCAAGCAGACCACAGTATTCCACAATCTGAGAAAAGTTATATATAGATAAAAGGTATCTCAAGATAAATTGGGGTTTCTGCTTAATTATATATATCACAGTACAGAATCATTCCGTATACCATGCAAGTACAGAAAAGTGCAAGCCCAGTGGAATATGTTGTCATCCTTTGACTACAAAAGAATGATATAGAGGAAGATGGCCAAGTCTCTAGTTCACTGCTGGATGGGCAGAAACAAAGTATGGCATCTTCTGATACACAAGAGACACATGTCCTGCAGGGCACTGTGAAGGTATTCTATAGTTTACAATAGAAACATATCTGATATGAGTACATGTGAGATTTGTGGTGTACAGATTACATTTAGACAATCAGATAAGGAAAAAAAGTAAAGCTGGGTTTTAATGGGGTTTGTGGCATTTTGGAATCATGTTCTGTGCACTCTGTATTTAAGCCTGAAGCTTCTAATGCAGTATTAGCATATTTCTCATTTCAAAGCAAGACATGACCTGTAACTGGTAACATTTAGGAGACATTTATACACCCACTTGCAAGATGCACAGATAAAATTTATACAATTATAATACAGCCTTCAAGATTCTAATGTGTACATATCTCAAAATCAAGTGCTGAAGAAGAGAGCCATATGGGTAAGAGAGAATAATTTCTTTCAAATGCTCTAAATTCTTATATTAGAATGAAAATATTGTGTGCTATCTGTGCAAGATACTAAATTCATATTGTTTTATATATATACAAATATTTCATCACTTTGGTAATGTAGAAGATTTCTGCCTTTTCACAATTCACAATTACTAAAGTGAACCAATTACTTATGAAAGGTTACATGTCATACTTTTCACATGGGATCAAGAACTGCCTTCTTTACTTTGCTGAGAACAAACATTTTTCATTTGGACCTGGGTGGCCCAAAAATGGCAATCACTGGGGTTAGATCTGAGCTAGGGAATCTTTTTACAAGTTTAGATGTCTCTATGGTGCATCCTGGCAGTAAGTCCCAGTCTGAGTATAGGTGAAGGACAAAAGTATTTTGTTCCCTCTTTTTCTACTGAGGTAGTCACTGCAGTTCAGGCTCTAGCACTGGACAGGTACAGAAGCCTGACCAACAGAGTAAAACATGCTGCCCCAACAGCTATTCCCCACCTCTTCCAAGGAAGTATCAGCCAGCCTCATGGAAGCACCCCAGAGTTTCAATCCACTCCATAAATACAATAGCAGATTCTTGCAGCTTTTAGACCGGCAGCACCAAAGTACACATGCAATTTTAAGCAAATGAACTAATGAGACCTCTTCACAATTCTCTGCTAAGTGAGGTACTACAGTGGTATTTAGAGCATATAAAAAAAAATTCCCAAACTATCTCATCAACATGCCACAACTTTGGCACAGGGACACTCGCATAAGAGAGTTGTTCAATCTCCAGCTGTATTCATCTTTTAGCTGTTTTGTTTACAATTTCCATGAAACCAATAATCTTACTAGCACTATTTTTTTTCATTAGTAAGCAGATTGCCACCATATCAGTCACCTACCAGATGTCAAAGAGTAACAAGCTCCATTTCTACTGACATGGGCTACCTTTCAACTAGCTTTTATATGAATGTCTCAGGCTATTTTATGTAACATGACATGCACAAAGCACAACTTCCCTGGATCCCAAATCATACCCCAAAGCTGCATTTAGGATCCCAGAAAAAAAGCAGTGGCTTCAGAAACAGAAGGTACATTGCCACAGTAGGAAATACAATGCAGGCAATGCTGAAAGAAGGAGAAAAAGAAGTCAGTAGGGTTAAATAAAAAGTTCAGTCCAAATGCTTAGCAGTGTGAATGCATTTGTCCATCAGACAAAGAGCATAGTTTCCAGTACTGTCAGTCATTTACCGTAGAAAACTACAAAGTTGCTTTTTGAACTGGTCAGAGCCCGGGAGATTTCACATGAAATGAAAAGCGGAATGAAGAAATGCCAAGGAGGCAGTGAACTGTTTAAAGATCTTTCTGTTTAAAAAAAAAAAAAAAAAGTGAGCAAGAGAGACAGATTGAGAGAGATTTTGTTAAGCTAAAAAAAAAAAAAAGCCAGAAAATGAATATAATTTCAAAGAATTTCTTATGTGCAAACATTCCAACTGGTCTTGAGTACAAGGGAATCTCTTAAGTACTGTCAAATTGAGCTCACTAGTGAAAGCACTTTCCCAAGTTTTATTGCAATTCCTTAAATGTTATAGAGGCAGTTAAAAGGGATGTGAAGCAAAGAAGGTATTCTCTTAGCCTTTTATGACAAGCCTCACTAATTGTTTTATTTTAAGGGAATAGCTCTATTTCCTACTGTATACAATAATGATGCCTAGGAAATAGTTACTTCACTAAAATCAATTGTAAACCAGGATTCTTTTTATTTCATATCTGAATTGGTCTCCAAAGATACTGCCACCATTAAATCCCTGATATTTCTTGGCTAAGTAGACAATTAGTGATGGGTAGGCATATCATGCTGCTGTGCCTCTAGAATTACTACAAAAGACTTAGCAGGACTGGAGAAAAAATGAATTGTAGGGGAAAAAAAATCTATTTAATCCAGAAACATATATAGAGATATAGCTCACGTTCTGGAGGAATGATTTGAGATTTAGTCTTTCCTTTATATTTAGCTAGTCATTAGACAGAAAAATGTTTCTACAATATTTTTACGGAACATAAAATTAAAGCAAAGGTGAATAGCAAATCCAAACAAAAGGAGAAAGCGTTTGCTATTCACATCTGTATCTCTGTGAGGAAGAGACACTCGTTATTCCAGGATGTGTGTGCCAGATGAATGTTAATCTCCGCCTTGTTAAAATACCTGGTCAAATTGTCTTACAGGTGCCCCAAATAATACAATTCTAATTTGCAGACACAGCATCATACACAGGCATTTATGCCAGGCTTTATGGACTTCCTAAATTGTCCCTTAGTCAACTCTTCTCCAGGCTAAACAGTGTCAGCACACTTAACTTCTTCATATTGTGGAAATTTTTCAATACCAGTTATCTTTTTTTATTCATCTCTCTAACTTTTTAAGTTATTTTACATTTTATTTGAGATGGAGGGACCAGAACTGTTTAAAGCATTCGAGATCCAAGCCTAATATGGATTTATACAGTGGTATAATAATGTTTCCTAAAAATTGTAAAGACAGCTTGCTTTCATCATATAAAAAAACGATGATAAAAGAACAGGATTTAGAATTCAGTATCTATAAGTGGATTTAGGCAGTATTTTTAAATATCCTTGCTGTCCTAAGGGCAATCTTATTTTCATATATATCCAAGAGAATCTACAAATCACTACAATCTAATAACTAAGGACATTTTTTCCTGTTTTATTCATAAGGCAGAATCACAATCCTTCAGCTAACACCCATATGGTAGTTGCTACTAATTCTGTTAAATTAAGTGATAATATAACACAATGAACAATACATTCGAAGAACCCAAATAAAATCAGGCAGAAGACTCTAAAAACTTACTCTTTACCTGTCCAGTGCTGAGGTTAAACACTGGATCACATGAATAATTCCTTTTCCTTTTAAGAAAACAGAGTTAATGAAGTCGATCCAAGTTTACAAGGTCCACTATTAAATCTCCCTTGCACCAGACTAGTAAAAACTATGTTAGGTTCTCAGTTTGGTTCTTTCAGGTATTTGCATAACAGAAACAAATATTATATGACTGTAATAGCCTGTGCTCCACAGCAGTTCCTGGCTAACTGCAAAGCAGGCAATGCTCTGTGCTAAGATGGTTTGGTTATGAAATTCCCCATGAGAACCCAATGAAAGCTGCTATATCTCCTCTATCAAGTCTGGTGGCAGAAAACTACATCTTCCTCTTTGAATGTCATGAAAGTGTTGTCGAGTTGCATGGTATATTCCATCTCAAATAAGTGTGTAAGTGAGGTGATACACTGAGGCAGAGAGAGGCTTCTCTCCCCTGGATCCCTCCCTCCAAGCAAAATGTCTGCAGAATTGTATGTTGACAGGTCCTTCAGACTGAAATGAGGACAAGATAAAGTTGTTCCCTCTTGTTTATCATCAAGCCCTCAGCAAACCACTGCAGGAATAACCAAAGGACTTAAGGCTTTATGCCTGAAGGGAAAAGACATGAGAGTTGCACTGATATACACCCACAGAAGGTGTTCACACACTTATAACACACCTGAACTTAGGCTGTCAACTGGTTGGCAAGAAATAACACCAGACCCTGATGTCCCAGGTTGCAAGGTCAGCCAACAAATATCCTGGGAACTACTCCTCAGCACTGCAGAAAATCAAAGGGAAAATTAACTAGCATTTTTCAGCTTCTGTGAGCTGTTCAAAATTGTTTTAAGTAGGGACATACATCATTCCTTCTTGTAAAGAATATCTATGGTGCCAATTTCCTACCAACACTATACAAACTGAGACAAGAAGTAAGTACCTGGAACTAGATATATATTACTTGACTGGGCACACTAAATGCAATAAAACTGAACTGACTCCCAAGAGTATTTTAGTTATTGTATATACCACCTTTAACCACTTCTCAGTCTTTCTTCCAAGAATTTAATATAAGTTCAAAGCTTTATGGGTCTTAAAAAAAAAAGTTAAGATTTAGATTAGCACTAGGAGAATGTTTGCTAGAGAAAGGAATGTTAGGATATATTGCAAGATGTTCTCCCTCAAATGTCTAACAAATAAGGACTTTATTTTTTGATAAAGCATTGCACTGGAACTGAGGATCATAGAATCATAGAATTGCTGAGGTTGGAAAAGACCTCGAGTCCAACCTTATCCTAACACTATTACCCTATTTCTGATGACCCACTGCTAAACCACATCCCCAGGCACCACATCCAGATGACTTTTAAACACATTCAGGGATGGTGACTCAGCCACCTCCCCGGGAAGCCTGTTCCAGTGCCCAACAACCCTTTCTGTAAAGAAGTTTTTTCTGATATCCAACCTAAATCTCCCCTGATGCAACTTGAGCCCATTTCCTCTTGTCCTGTCATCAGTCACCAGTGAGAAGAGACCAACCCCACTCTTAGGATATTTAAGGATACTTAGGTTCAATCAGCAGCACTGCCATCAGCTTCCTGCATGGCATAAGGCTACTCTGTAAATCACTCTTTTCTTCAATTCTTGTCTGTGAGAAAAAGAATAGTTAATTTTTCTCACTTCTACTTATGTAGACAGGAAGCCACTTGAGGTAGAGACTCATGTATATAGAGCACCTATCACAAAAGATCTCCGAATCATTTGTGCTACTGTAATAGGAATAATTATACATATTATTTCCTCCAGGTATTCCCCTGTTGTTTGAAAGTAAACTCCTGGATCAAAAGGATAGCTATGCAGTTGCCAGTAGTGGCAGGATAAAACTGTACAAAAAGAAGATCCCCTGAGGTAATATGAATATGGAGATATTTATATGTTAAAGTTGTATATGACTGGAACAGGTCTTGACAAGATATTCCGGTTCATTTAAGCACAGAACTAGGCCAAATTAACAGTAAACTTGTGTTAACAAATATCACCTACTTAATTAAGTTATTCTGTAAATTACCTGTAATAAGAACCATTGTGAGAAGCTCAACATAAGCCAGCAATGTGTGCTTGCAGCCCAGAAAGCCAAAAGTATCCTGGGCTTCATCAAAACAAGCATGGCCAGCAGGTCAAGGGAGGTGATTCTTCCTCCTCTACTCTGCTCTTGTGAGACCCCACCTGGACTACTGTGTCCAGCTCTGGAGCCCACAACACAGGAAGGACAGAGAGTTCTTGGAGGGAGTCCAGAGGAGGGCCACGAAGATGATCAGATAGCTGGAGCACCTCTCCTATGAAGACAGGCTGAGCAAGTTGGGGCTGTTCAGCCTGGAGAAGAGAAGGCTCTGGGGAGACCTTATAGCAGCCTTCCAGTACCTGAAGGGGCTACAGGAAAGCTGGGGAGGGACTTTTACAAGGACATATATTGATAGGACAAAGGGCAGTGGCTTTAAACTGGAAGAGGGTAGATTTAAGCCAGACATTAGGAAGAAATTCTTGACTATTAGCATGTTGAGACACTGGAACAGGTTGCCCAGAGAAGTTGTGGATGCCCCATCCCTGGAAGTGTTCAAGGGCAGGCTGGATGGGGCTTTGAGCAACCTGGTGTCCTGGGTTGAGCCAGGATGAAGCAAATTTTCCTTTTACTGATTTTTTTTTTCCTTCAGTAAGCTCTCTTTTAACTAGCAGCAAGTGTTCCAGCTAGTGGACTGATAACACTGGAATGTTGATGTTACTGCTGAGATGCCAAGGCTGCTGCTTTGCTCTGCTGCTACAGAGGCTATTGGGGCAGGAGAATTGTATCTGTGACCCCTCCATAGGGGAGCTGGACTAGACAGACAGCAGAACTGACCTAAGGTATACCATTCCATTCCATATATCTATGTAAGATCTGAGGAAGGTCAGAGATCACAGAAGACAACTTCCTTCCTGCTTCTTCTTCCCTTCTCTTCCGTCCATGGCCGGCATCTGGGGAGGACTCCATCCATCCATCACTGTCGACCCCTAGGCTCAGGCACCTCACAACTCTACCCTTAGTCCCTGTCTGCTCTGCCTTATCTCCTGCCTGTGGGCTGAGACATTCCGGGACTGCTCACAGCTCAGGAGAGTGCTGGGGGAGTTGCTGGGGGTGGGGGGAGGCAAGAGGCTTTTGCACATTCCTGAACATACTTATATGTAATTGTACATATAATTAAAGCTGTCTAGTTTAGTTTTCAATCCAGCTAAGTCTCTCTCCTAATTCTCTCTTTCCTTCTCTACCTGGGTGGGAGGGGGAGGGGATCAAGAGCATTGTTGTCTCTGGTTTATTTTTCGATTCTGAGTCAAATGGGACCTGGTCTAGCGGGAGGTGTCCCTGCCTATGGGAGGCAGGTTGGAACTAGATGATCTTTAAGGTCCCTTCCAACGCAAACCATTCTATGATTCTATGTATCAACAGCAGAAAAAGACTCTCTAAGAATGGTGATTATTATATGAAAGCATGATATACAAAGGTACTATAGTTACACTGGGCTTGTCCCTCCTGTTTTTTAATATAGTTGCTGTGCATTAAAAATGGAAAGCAAAAATTTGCTGGCTGGTTAAAGTTTAGTGTTTGCCCTATTGTGTTTGCCCTTTTCTCAACTGTAGTCAACCAATGCTCTTTTATGATCCTAAAAAATATTTACGAAAATGTTATTCTGAATGTTAACTGTTGCAAAATAAACTCTTGCCAATCAACACAACTGAGCAGTGAAAAACATTTCAAATACTGTCTCCTGAATGCAGAAAATTAAATATACAAGATAATGTATCTTAGATAAGAGACTGGGGTGAAAAAGGGAAAAAAGGATTCTTAAAATATATCAGCATGATTTTAAGTATGACTCAGCTTCCTTTACTTTTATTCTCTGTGGAAGGCCAATCCCTTTCAAATCTCTGACAAGTCATATGGTCAAGTAGTATAAAATTTTGTCATCTATATTTAGAGTGCTCAGAAAATTGCCTGTATAGACATTCCCTTGTCATCAGCACAAACATGCAGGGCTCTGGAATGTATCTGCAACGTCAGTTAAAACTGAAAGAGAAAACAAAAAGGTGAAGTAAGAAGAAAAATAAAAGATGGAAAAATATTTTTTAAAACTGTATACAATATTGCATGATTTAATAACGTTACCAAGTTGCAAGAGTTTCACGAGCATTTGTACTTTGATTCCTACATAAGAATCACAGTATTTTGGCTAACATAGAGGACTGAAACTAAAATGCACCTGATAGGATATCAGAGAATTTGAGTTTGCAATATATTAACAACTGACCTTTCTATATTTAATGATCTTTAGTTCTGCTGATTCATTGCAGAAACCTAGTATAAACTGTACTAGTAGAAAATCTTCTCCTTGTGAATTTTCTTTAGCTGGTATCAGAATCTGGATCCTAAGAGTTTTGTCCCATTGCTTCATCTGCTTTTCAACTTCTGCCTCTGGCTCTTTCCTCAGACTTTATATAAGCTACAGATTGGATCTAAAAAGTGTAAGATGGCACCATATTTTCTGAAACTATTCCTTAAATAACTCTTCACTAGGATATTCTATGTGATCCAAGTTTATGATACTATTTTAGACTGTAAGTTGTGAAATGAACTTTAGTGTTCCAAGTGCTTCTTCTATATCCTATAAAGGGCAGTATTTGGAATACGAACAAAATTATGGTCTGTCACTACAAAATAACATTGTATTATCAAGTAATATCTGGCAGGATGAAGCAGTTGAAGACATAAACACTTCTGATATTCATCCGAAGTGAAGAAAATCATATCTGCTCTGACTAGTTTAAAATCGTTTTGAGCAATTTATCAGACTATCAATGGTGAAGTTAGTGTTGTGAAGTATAGGTTGAGACAGTAATTTTGGTCTGGAAGACAAACTTTAGCTCCAGTATTAAGGAAACACAATATTAACACACATTGTTGTAATTCAGACAGTTGTCAAATTAGTTGTGCCATTAAATGAGGTTTGAGAGACATTAAAGTGCCAAGAAACTTTGTTAATTACTTTAATAGTAGATGATGCACCAAGTATGCCCGGCAATGAAAGCATCCATTATGGAAAGCTGTAACTTGGTGTAAACTAATGCCATTTGTTTCATCTGAATGGCCCTCTCATTGGAAATAGCTGACACACAATCAAAACTTGCCTTTAGAGAAGTTGCTTTAACTGTTACTTAACCAACCAATCACAAACTTTTTTTTTGGACATAGAAAGATATAAAATACTACAGTTCTATGAAAAAGTAGCACAATACTCTCTGGGCAAAAAAAGGCACCACTAACAAATGGTGACCTGATGATCAAGAGAACGAGAGAATAGCCTGACCTCAAAGGACTAACAATATTAACCCTAAAAGAGACTGATTTTGACACTTCCCCTAGATAGGCAATAGCAATATACAAGCAGAACAAGGTTTAAATCAGAAGATGTAATGTTACATGCTTGTTAGGTGAAATGAACTGGGGTTCGTGTGATTGTCACAACCATAGGTCGTTTCACATCTCCCACATAGCTGTGTTTTCTACCATCTCTTTCAGCAATATATCCATTTTTTCCTGTTCCTGGTGCTGTTGAAGTAAGTTCCCCGCTTTGCTCTCCAGCCATGTTCACCATCCCTTCTCAGGCTGACAAACACAGCCCCACTCCAGAAACAGCTGACATTCCACCACTTCAGTTTCAGCCTGTTTTAGGTTGCTTTGCCAGCCTGTATCATGGTCCTCACTACCGTGCCCTTTAAATTTTTTTTCTAGTTAATGCATTTCTGTGTAAATTCAGGATTTTTGTCATTCCCTGTGAACCCACAACCCCTGGGCTTTTTCCTAGTGGTTCTCCATAGTCCCCCTGTGCCTAGAATGTCATATCCCTTCCATTGTATCAAATGCACAATTTTGTTCTTCCTAATCCCATTGCAAATATACCTTCTACTACCAATCTAATCTGCTCTTTTCTCTACTTACAGTAGCACTCGTACATAGAATATAATACCTTGAAATTAACAGGATGTGTTTATTCACCTGCACCATTTATTCTGTCTATATTATATTCCTTTGGCCCCAACCCCCGAAGTGGTTTCTATTACCTGCTTTGTTCTCCTACACAAAAATGCAAAGATTAGCCAGAGTTCCTCTCTGCCACTGCTGGTAGCTCACTTTTCATATACTCATTTGCATTATTAGATGGCAAACTCACTGAAGCAAGGCTTGCTCTTTTAAAATATCTTTTAAAGGCCTTTTGGGTTCGCTTCCTGTCTCCCATACCCCGATTCTCTACCTTCTCTAACATTCTGCAGCCATTCTCTTTTACCTGTGAAATGCCACAGCCCACAATTTCTACCACCATCTCCCTCCTCCTTTTCAGAAGCACCTAAAACATCATGCTTGTTTACTCCATAAGCTAAAGTTGAAAGATGATGTCTGGAATCAGGGTCAGGAGGAAAGATTTTGAAACTAAAAGCCCAAAAGGAAGGGGTTGGTATGGCATATGAAATTGAGGGCTCCTTTCAAAGCACTGTGGGCCTCAGCAAGAGACCCCTGTAGCAGTTTTTAGCTGATTGTTGTGCCCCAAAAGAAACAGGGACCTAAAAAGCTGGGGAAGAAATCCCTCCCTTTTAAGAGTAATTGAACAAGACAAAGGTGCTCCTTTATTAGAGTTATCCACCCAATGCAACAGAGGCTGAACATTACAATGTACAACAGCTGCAATACTTGAATTATACAAAACAAATTATTATCATGCGCCATTAAGCCATTTCTGAGCAGAAGATTAAAAAATTATGTACAGAGTCGCACACACACCCCTGCCTAAAGCTGGTCAAATCTATGAGGTAAGACTGGCCCACTGGAATCAGTTCTATAATTCAGGACTTGTTTGGATGAAATTCTGGCCAACATAAATATGCAAATTTACATCAGAGTTGGACGCTGTGTTCAATTCCATCACTAATAAGCAATGAGATTATGTGAAATAGATTAAAAATAATCTTGCACTGAATGAGGTGTTCTCATTCTTGTGTTTTTCCTTTTATGTTCTCATAGGAAGCATCTCACAAATGAGCAGCTATAGATATAAGGATAAAAATCTACAAAGAAAAAAACAAAGAACCCAGTTGGTACACATAGGAATTTATTGCACTCAGTGTCTCTTATTTCTGAGTTACACTTTTAAGCTTGACATCTTACAATATCCACCAGTGCATTCTTTTATCTCATGAATGGAGTGAGAATAGTTCTTCCATGTTTGTCTTAGAAATAATTTTGGAGCTTAAATTACAACACACTTTTTTTCACATTAGCCCACCATTAATTTTTGTTAAGATTAAGCAGTACTAAATAAAATGTATTCAACCTGGAAGTCAACTGAGGTCTATCAAGCTTGATGTCCATATGAGATCTATAACCTTTACTTGTTCTAAGCTCAATTTCTGATCTATAAAATATTGTCTTCATAAATTCTTATTGATTGTTAATAAGCTTTTTTTAAAAGGAGTTTATTTTCAGCATGCCTTTAATGGCAGTGCTCACATGCATTGCAAGGACACTGAGCACTCTGAAATCCCCAATTGCTTTTTTCTTTCTCGGCCAGTCCTGTAGTGATGTTCTCCAGAGATACTGAAGAGTGGTTTAAAAGAGAGAACATTTTTCTCTGTTGTTCAGGCTTTGATTTTTGTCTGCTCAGTAGAATCACTGATATGCCTTGTTTCACGTATGTTTTGGACTCTGAACTCCATTCAGCTTCTCAAGTACAGAAGATTAACAGACTATTTCTATTGAACTCTTTCTGTAGGCATCAGGCACAGCAGGATGTTTTGTTGTCAGCCATTTTAAGAGCCTGTTTATAGACACATGTCTGTATTTGTATTTCAAAATACCTAATGTTCTTGAGTGTTTCATTAACTTCACATTTCATGGGGGATTATCCTTTTCCTTTTTCCTCAATTGAAAAAATCCCCCAAATAATAATAATATTTCTATCTATATGTATAAATACTTACTGCAAGAGGACAACAGGGTCTTGCATGAGAATTTAGTTGAAGTTAATCTTCAGTCTTATACCCCAGCTCTCTAGTCGCCCTATGTGTTATGCATCACTACACAAAGGGATGCTAAGGGACAACTGATGAACCATAGCCAGATCTAGAGGATCTGGTGATGCATACATTCTGTTCATTTTGTAGAGGGTGCAGGAGTGAGTTCACTTATTGAACTGGAGAAGATCTATCTCCTGCATTGCCCAGAACTAGAGCGGGGAATGTATTTTTTTCCTTTTCTGCCCACTATTTGGCCTGACACTCAACATTGGAATTGACCCAAGACTTTAAAATAGACAACGACTTGTAGCAACAAAGAACGCTCAGATCACTAAGTTCAGAGAAGATTATAGACTAGCAATCAGAGATCAAAAGGAAGAAACTAATAAAATAACTTACTACTAGGCACTACTTTCCAATTTAAATCTGCAGCCCAGCATAGTTAATTTATCAGATCATGCAGGGTTGTGACAGATGAGGCAAAATACCACCAACCATAGACTTCATAGACAGACTCATAGCTGGGAATTCTTAGAAAAATATTGTCTGAGAGGCAGCAGGAAAAACAAGCAATGGGGATTGGATTTCTCTGTCACAGGAGAGATGCTGAAGAAAAGTGGCTCAGGAGAAACACAGTATTACAAACCATGTACTTTGCATAACAAAGTCCTATTATTTCCCTAGAGAAAGGATGCCAGTCAAAGCTCATTCATCAATGATGTATGGTAAGTCAACTGTATGACTTTATTTCTTATGTAAATAGAGGTATAATAGGTAAGAAAAATAAAGCTACAGATACACATATGACAGGATTACCTCTTCTGATCAAAATCACTAGCAGGAAATGTAGATATATCAGCAAAACAAGACATGAGAGGAATCACTATCAGTTTGTAAAACCTCCCTTCCACCTCCCACACCTGCAAGGATCAAGCGCAGGCAGGAATTTGTGGACATCAGTGAAACAGAAGAACTCTAGTGTCGTTGTCAACCCTTCAGTTTTTCTATCATGCATGTAACACTTTGTAATCCTGCTACCCTCTTCCGTGCAGAAAAACCTCCTGCCAAGAGAGCTCTGGAGACAAGGCCAGGACCTCTGCCTGAATACAATAAAGAACAACTGCAAAAGTTTTATCCTGTTTTCTGACATAGTCCATCAAGGGGAAATATCCATTGTTCTCACTGATAATGAGGAGTTAGTTCTCTCCCAGCCCCTCAGACTGAACCAACTTCTTTCCTCTGAAACAAATTACCAGAATAGTTCACTTCAGGAACTACTCTGCATATGTAATACTGACAAGTCCACATAGATTTGGCTTCCTCCATCTTCTCATGTCATATTAAGGACATGCAAGAAATTATTTGTGCTATGTTATAAATTGAGAAATGCAATGGGCTGTAACACAGCCCTTATGCTATTTCATGGCACCTGAACTGGAGGGGGGAGGGGGAATAAAAAAATCAGGATGTCTCCTGGAATACAGAAAAGCCTGAGGCCAAGCATCCAGCAGAATGGGCTAACCGTTGGGGGAGCATACTCAAGGTAATCTGTACAATACGGTAGGGCTTCTAAAATGCTGAAGGAACACAGAGCAGTGCTTCCCTTATTTTTGGAAAAGACTCTGCACATATGCAGGATTCCCTGAAAAGCCAGGGTGGACTGAGCTGTCTAGGCCACTGTCTGTTCCTGCCAAAGTTTCTCATAGTACCCACATAACTCGTGACTTATCAGTACTCCAGGTAGCATCTGGTTGTAATACACAAACAGGATTTAGGAAGAAGAAAGACTACCTGGATGATCCCCATTGTTGTTATATATCTCTGCAAGGTCAGGCAAGCAGAGTATGACCTAGAGACATTAACTGTACACCACCTGTTCTCTTATTCCAGGAAAATAATCTTGCTTTAATCTTATTTGCAAAAGTCCAATAAAAGAGAACCATTTATCATCCACTTTAAATGAATAAATCTCATTTAAAAATCATTGTGATGCAGCTTATATGTGATCTATATTGTTCACTTATCACTGTGAATGCTGACAGGCCTAGAATTAGATTGTCCAGCTGCATATGGATATGGGGAAGTAAGATTGAAGACCACACTTTCCCTTTTCTTCGCTCTGCTCTATGGTGGTGAGGAAGAGTGAAGTCGGAAACAAGTACAGCAGACAGCAGGATCCTTGCATATTTCATTCCTTTGAAAGGTGTTTCAGGAGGGAAGAGATGCTGTGGAAAACCAAAAATTACTGAAAATGTTAGTAGTGGGGGGGAGGGGTAGCTGTGGTGATGGCGAGTTGTCTATCTTGGAAGCTACATTGTTTTCTGTGTTATAGCCTAGTTTCATTTAGATATACGGCTCACTTTTTAGGAGCTATGGGATTAAAGTTTTTTTGGGGTTTTTGTTTGTTGTTTTTTGGTTTTGTTTTGTTTTGTTTTTTTTAAGTGTCAGAGGAGTTTTAAGACAGTTTATATATTGGACATGTCAGCCTTGAAAATGTCACTGGAAAGTGGTGTGTGAAATGAACTATGTGGCAGAACCTCAAGACTACTAAATCCATGGATTGCTGAACGTAAGGGTTCAGAAAACAGAAGAACGTGAATTTCCTGATAAATAGACACTTCATTGACAGGTCACATCTCCTTTTCAAGCTTGGTAGAAATAATATAATCAATCTGTGACACCCACCTCCCCCACCTCCCAAGACATTTCCTGAGTAAATGATGGTAAGGATTGGGTTCTTAGTGACTTGTGTTCTTTGTGATCCAATCCCCCCTCTTTTCATCTTGTGTGCACAGGCACAGAGTGGTTGAAACTGGCAGACGTGTGTAAGTGCCTTACACTAGTAAGCATGGGTGCAGGCTCTCTGTGTAGAGGAAATGAGACAAATAGGAATGCCAGGGCTTCAAAATATCCATACAAATATTGTGAATTATGGCTTTGACCTTGTTAAAACTTGAACATGACACCTGTTGAAACTGCAAATAAACCTATGCACAGAAACATCTTGGAAAGGTTGCACACACACAAAAAAAACCTGAGGATCCAAGAAATCCAAGAACAGCAGAGACTGTGCAGTGTTTTGAACTGAATGCAAAGACAATCACTGCCTCATGAAAGGCCTCTATGTCTTTGTGTAGCTCTCTCTACTGAGAAAACTAACAGAGGATGCTTAATGCTGTACTTATCTGTCTGCAAATTGGGAATTCTGTGCAGTGGAAAGTTACCAGAGAAACAAAGTGCTAAACAGGAGGTTTGTGATGTAGGAAGCCTCAGGGAGATGAAGAGGAAGCTTTGGGAAGGAGATAAGGGAGGAACATTCTTTTACAGCAGGAATGCTGGTCTAGCTCCAGGAACTATCAGGGTTAAAGAGGAGCTAAGCTGGAAAGATTGAGTGGCTCAGCAGACCAGTCATGAGCTGCAAGAAAGCAATTCTGGACCATCCCAGAGGGACAGATGCAAGAGCCCAAAGGATGTCTCAGAGTAGTAAGAAAACTGAGGCGTAGAAACACATCCAGGATTTATTGTTTTGCTAGCTCTGTTTTTTTCCATGCAATTAAGGGTGCTGGCACTTCTGAAAGGCATCTGCATAGCTTTCACCCCAGCTTCCCTGAAGAGTTAAGCTGTAGCCCAAGATGCATGTACAGCTGAAATTGTGAGAAAGGGAGCTAACAGTACACAGGTGTTTGAAGATGTTAGGGCCAGTTTTAGACCTAAGGCAGCAGAGGCACAAGGAAAGAAACAGCACTAAAGTCCATTGGTACACACAAATTTGAGCACCTGAGCTCAACAGAACAGAGCCCAATGCAGCAGTCTGCCAAGTGTCAGTACTACAAGGACTAGATCAGATCCCTGACAAATCATCAGGCACATCTTTTCAAAGTAGGCAGGCTCTAGATTGTATAACCACAGAGTTAACCCAGACTCAGGAATACTCTTGATAGACTTTCAAGCACCTGCAAAGTGTTCAAATCATTTAATGATCAGTCCCATTCAATTTTTTACAGTAATATTTTGCATAAGCTTTATGAGACTATTAGGAACACAATAAAATTATGCAAAGCTATATATTTGTGCCTATCAGGTACCTGTGTTATTTATTTCCACTACATACCTACTGTACAGATTAATTTTTTGGTATTATTGCTGTCCCTGCTCTTTTCAAATCTTGCTGTTCAACGAGTATCTGTGCTGCCCTGCCTAACACTGCATTGTAAAAAAGCAGGGTAACAAAGCAACAAAGGGTAACCTTTCACTCCAGCCACTCTAATTTTATACACAAATATAGCACGCAATACAGCTATACCCTTAGCTCCATTTTCTTGGTTTAGTCTTGCTCTGGTACCAGTGACAGCTTTCTGTTGTTTCTAACAGAGCTCACACCAAACAAAATGTCAGTAAAAGTGAGGCTTTTCTGAGTGCGCATATTAGAAGGGATGCAAGTTCTCAGTGCAGTGGTCACTCAGTTTTAACTCTCTTTGCAGACAATCTGCTCAAAACAGGAGGAAGCTTCCTTCACTGCACATAAGCCAACTCAGATGCACTGTTGGTGCATACTTGAACCATCTCCCAGATACAGCATGGCATACCTATTGCACCTTATACTCATAGCCTTCACACTAACTTCCCATAAAGACAAGCTCTAAGAGACATCAGGTATGGACTACGAATAAGAGAAATAACATCACAGCAGATTATTCACCACCTAGGCAAGAACAGGTCCATAGAGTACAGTTTGAGAGATGTACCATCTTGTACAACTCTTACTCACCTACTTATGCCAAGTTAGACAGTTGTTAGCAAATCTCTAGACAAAAGTTGACAAAAAAATTTCAAAACAATGGGTCTTGCTGATGGCACACACACACAAAAACAACCCCACAACAGCAAAACACACACCCAAACAAAAAAAAAACCCGTATACAACAACAACAAAAAAAACCACACACCAAAAAACCCACAAACCTATAGATTCAAGGAATGAGACAACAACAACAACAACAACAAAAGAGCAGTATGTCTTCCTTTGGTTTCAATATGGGAGGAATGTTACATTCTTATTAGCTTCACTGTTTGAATCTAAGATCAAAAATAGCACTTCTGAGACAAGGTTAAGATCATACACCATTCTGTTGTTAAGGAAACAGCACATGAGGTCTGAACTTGTGTCTTGTTGAGATTTTACTTTCTCATTGCAAAGGGCCCTGTTAGCACAGCTTTGATAGTGTAATGCTTCATAAAGAAACTACTGAAATGACTGCACACAGAAATCAATAGTATTTCTTTCTCCACAGATAGAGATGATTGAAATACATCTCATAGAATTAAATTGATTGGAGGGAAAGTGAAGGAGTAAAGACTAGAGAGAAAGCAAAACCATCATGAAGTGCCAAAAACTTGGCATGTGTGAGCAAGACGATCATTAACTATTCTACTCTGTATAAAAGGCAGTTGAGACTAATCAAGAACTGAGGTTAGGAATGCAGCAGAGTGCTCAAGTGTCCCAGCCTACTCAGCAGGGTGTGAAGACATTGTAACAAATTTTATGTTATTTTGTGTTTATATTTAATTAGAGGCTTTTTACTGTTACCATCCAAAGTCAGTTCAAACTGTTGCAGATACAAGTTTTAAAGTTTAAGATCCTGAAAGACTTATAAGCATATGAGGAAAAAAGAAATCTCTTTAAGAAAACCTCTCTTAAGTGATCTTTCAATGATGCATTAAATTTCTGCATAGTAGTGAAACCTAGCAATTAGGCAATTTAAGAAATGAATAGATAAAAATGAAATTGTCATGATGCCAAGTAACAATGACACTGAGAACAGTCTTTATAGTACTGTTATTCTCATTAAGATTCCAGTCAGTCTTTCTGGCCTATTGCACCTAGACATACGGGTCACTTTTACATTATCATGTGTAAAATGAAAAACAATCATTATAAATCAAGCCCATAATAATTTACAAGTGTTTGGCTGTCAAGCAGCCGTGTTTTCTAATCAAGATCACTCCAGGCTTTTCTATACTCTAAATACAAACTCCTCTGCTCCCAGTTCTTAGTTTCAGTAAATCCATATTCTAAGAAAAAACAAGTATCCAAGTGGGGAAAAAAAAATAAATCTGATGTGGTGAACTAGAGCTCCTAGGTTTAGAGGCCCATCCTGAGATTTGCTGCAGTTCATGCAGATGTGCAGCTCAAAGCAAGGCTGTGCAGGAATGCTCAAGTTATTTCTGTTTAGACAGATCAGCAAAGCTAAGCAGCTCTGGAAAGGTTATACCCCAAGGTGACTACATTGCTTCCAGTAGCCCTAGTAGCTTGGTGTGTGCTGTAGACATATCATTAGGATACCCTTAGTGACCTCTCTAGAATACTGGCCTATTCTATTAGTTAAACAATATTCAGGCTGTTGTGCCTCAGGCCTGCACTGCAGTACTTGGGTTGTTCTGGAAATGGGAACCTGAAGGTGTACAGCAGTTCTCTTATCGTACTTTTTTATTCAAATGGCCAAGGTTTCCTTTGATAAATTAGAAGCTTTTGTTCTGCTGGGATTACCCAATTCAGAAGCCAGATGGTTCACATTGCCACACAGTGGGGGAAAAAAAAATCTAGATATTGGTGGTGTTGACAAGTCAGCACTCAGGCAGAATGCAGCAGTTATCAAAAAAGATTGCCAGCCACTGGGCTAAATGTAATGTTCCAATTGATACAGACAGAGAGGCAAGAATTAGACAAAATCCAGACTCTACTTAGCCTCAAGTCAACATCTTCAGAAAAGATCTCCTCCTAAAAAGATGATGTTGAAAAGACAAACGGTTCAAACTTGCCAGAAGAAAAAAACAACAACAACAACAACAACAACAAAAAACAGGTGGAAGAAAGAAATTACATGTACTCGAAGAATAACCAATAGCCTGCACTTTGTTCCTCATGCTCAAGCCTTTCAGTGAGGACATCCCTTGAGAAGAAATGGCTCTCCACTAAGGCTGTCTTCTTCCCATGTGACTTTAAGATGGAAAAGCCATAACATAAAAATGCAAGTGATGCAAAATTTATGATACAGTAAAAGCAATCTGTCTTTTTTGAGGATCTGTTTTTGTTTTCTTGTCAACTCACATGGGTCAAAGAATGATCAGTGATTAAGGAACCTAATGTAATTAAGGAACTGAATAACCTAACAGCAAATGCATCTTAAATGGAGCTGAACACAGAGCAATGGAAGGAACAAGATGACCTCCTTGCATACACTGATAGTTTGTACCTGTAACCATTTAGAAAAAAAATAAATTAGACATCTTTCTGAAAAGCACCATGCTAAGTGGCAGTATAAAAACCCCAACTAAATTTTCAGCCTTCATTAAGGAACAGATAACAAGCGATCTGGAAAATATCAAAGTGCCATTATGTAAAATCAATGGTACAATCACATTTCAGTTCTGGTCATCCAATTTCACACAGGAAAAAAAAAAAAAAAAAAAAGGCAGAGATAGTAAGGGACAGGGAAGGGCACTAAAGTAATTAGACACAGAAATATTTCCATATCGGAGCAGATTAAAAACGAAGAAAAATATTACCATTCTTGTTTGGAAAACAAACCAACCAAAACTTGGGAATACAACAGATCTATAGAACAAATAATGTGTAGAGAAATGTAACAATGGGATTATCGCTAATAAAAAACACACTAGAAGAGAAGACATTTAAAACTGATAAAACATATTCAACTCAGTTCCACAAGATACTATGGAAATAAAGAATTTATTAGGATTAAAAAGGGGAGGTATTGGTGCAGGTACAAGAAAGTCTCCATCTGAAGCCACCTAAAATAAATACATTCTGGTAGCACCAACCTGCTTTCTTGCAGATATTATGGTGTATAGGGATTTTACTGAACAATTTCCAATGAAAGATGAGATTTTAATCTCTCTTTTAAACATGTTATATTGGCTATTGCTGGTCCCTGGAAATGCAGCTCTATACAGATCTTGAGTCTGATAAAATACAGTAAGACCTGTGTTACTTCTAAAACTGAATAGTATGTTTCCACTGATAAATTAGTAAATAAAGACTCAAATTGACCATTTACTTCAGGAAAAAAAAATTAAACGTGAAAAATAACATCCCAGGGAGTTATTTGTAAAAGAGGAAAATAAAACAGCAACAAAAGTATCAGGAGCATGATACATATCGATGAAGGCCTTGTTGCTTTGAACTGCTTACCACAAATACATTTTGCCAATCTATTCAAGAGCTGCAAATGCTGAAAACATCTGAAAAAATTATTATTTATTATAACTACTTTGCTTTAGCTGAATGTTACAAAGGCTAATCTTTTCTCATACTTCCCCAGCCAAGGTTAACAGTTGATCTCATAATCGAGCTACTGTTTCAGGAAGTGAAGTACACTCTGAAGGTTTTCAACTTTTTTCTGAAAGATCAGGACAAGGTTTAACGTCTCCAGGCTTTCCCCCCCACCTCCTTCTGGTTCATCGTACAAAGTTTCACAGAGTATAATTGAAATAAATGAGATATTAAACCCTAGAAGTCAAGTTACATGTTATTAAAATCTTATCCCCGTTTAGCTACCTGCTAGGATATCATCTAAGTCTCAAAAGCAACACCACTTTAAAAGACCCATTTCTGTCACCCCTTTATTTATGAATTACTAGCACTATTGAAGAAGTATCCCTGCTTTGATTATCCCATGAACACCACCTAATAGAGAGATTTGAGCTTTCCAAGCTCATTTGACAGAGGTTCACAGATCAGACTCAAAACAAGGTCCCCGAGATAAAATTCACTTATTTATCCACTAAAGCCATCTACTAGAAAATCAATATCTCAGATGTAATGAGTTGTAAGACAAGTAAATTAAAGTACAGATTACTTTGTCAATTGGAACACATAACTTTCCTCTGTAATTAAGTATTTCATATGTGGTACATTGTGTTTGGCACTGGTTGCTTTGTCTAATTACTGTACATTTCATTTTAAATTAAGAAGAAACTTCCTAAAATACTTTGGCTTCCACTTCCAAAGGTGCATGAGCCAAAACAGAGGCTCTGGAATAACCAGAAAAATTTTCTGCACTAGCAGGAGCTGACATTGGAAATAAAATGTGCTAATTAATGTACCTGTCCTTTCTCACTTCAGCCCTGCTACTGATATGAAAAGAGTTACTTTAGAATAGCTCTAGTCATCACTTATCCTAGTCACAGGAATACTGTGGATACAGAAAGCAACATGAAAAATTATAGCTCAAATCCAGAACTCAAGGAAATATTTCTGTTTGAAAATGCAGCTAAAAAGAATACACAATTACTTCATGTCATTCTTCAAACCTCCATTGACTAAGAGCATGCAAACCCTGCTCAGGTTTGCAGATCCTTGAAGCATCTAAAACCTGTTACATCTCTACTGACACAGGAATATGCTGTGAGCTCAGGATGTACACAGGCAACAGCATCAATTTTGGAAGAGAAAGACCTTGGGGTTAGGTGGGAGCCTGGCCAAACCAAGAACACTACGACTGCTTGAGAAGCTGGTACCATAGCCAGAGCCTCTGCATGGCTGAAGATAAAGGAAGAGTTTGGAGTTTGCCCATGTTACAACAAAAGCATGAAGAACCAGAAATAAAGAGACTAAGAGCTCTTATTTTGTGCAAACCTCTGCTTTTGAAAAGGATGGAGATACCAGAAAGGATATGATACCTGCACCCCAAGAGTATGTCTGCAGACTTATGCATATGAGTAGTGCCTGGACTCTTAGATTCAGGAGGAGTCTGAAAGTTTGGTTCAGTTCAACTAACTCTAATAGGATTTAAACACAAAAGGCTGATAAATACTCTGTGTTTGAACAGATCTAAGGCTTACATCTGCTGGGTTGTTTTTTTTAAAAGGGCTTGGTGACTGCACATGCATAGTTGTGGAGGACGATACAACAGAAGGCCCCAGTGGAAGTCCTACATCGCCATGTATGCACAGTTGTGGGTTTTTTTAAGACTTTTTTTTATTACTGTGCAATTTGCAGGTACTGTATATAGAAAGGTTTTGCTCACTAAGAATAAAATGTCTCTGTTGTCTGTAGTTCTAAAGAACATCTTTGTGGACAGAGATAAAAAGTTCACTTTTTTAGGTTGTTCATTTGTTCTTCAGCTCCTTCCTTTTCACTGGTGTATCTGATCCACTAGCCAGAGCAATCAAAGGAAGATTTTTCTGATCAGTGTTCCTCTGTTGGTGTCAGATACAATCAAAGACAGGGAGTTTATTACGTTACAAAGTGTTGGGATTTCGTGACAGACGAGATCAAATCAGCTAGGGGAAAACTACCACAGATCAACATTTAAAGTGCATTGCCTTTTTCTTGAGTAAAACCTGGCCTCTTGTCAAGGAAGAAAACTTTTCATAATTTGATACTTTGTCTTTTCTAACCAAGTCACAAAAAAACCCCAAAAAACAAAACAAATGAACAGCCCAGATGTAAGAGAATATGGTTAGTTATTTGGACTCTCTGTTAGGTGGGAATTACTACTTTTTCTTATTTAATATTCACTGCAGAGAAGGTATTTCATTACCAAGGAACCAAAATTTATTGTAGACCAGAGCCCTTCTGCATCACCAGTAACACAGGAGAATTTACATAAGCTATACTTACCTCTCTTCTAAGTTCATTAGTAAAGCAAGGGCAGCTTTAGGATGCTTTTATGAATCATAGCTTACAAGATCTAAAAAGCAGCGGCACAGTTGTGCATTAGAATTCAACTGCCAGGAATCATGGGTTCTTCACATGACAAGTCCCATCAAAATCGGAAAGATCACAAGGACTTTAAGTGCTGATATTGCAAATGGCAGCACACAGACAAACTGCTGAGACTACATGCTGTCTCACTGAAAATCAACAGAGGTAAGTTAAGATCACCCTTTCCACCCTGGTGCCACCAATTCCTGATTTTGAGCTACATTTGGCAGTCGTGTTGTAGGATATTCTAAGAGAGACAAATACAGAGAAAAATAAAATAACTCATCTGCTTCTGTTTTTAAATACTGGTTGTGGTCTTCTGCAGTCCTGCTCTCTAGTCAGAAAATGGCAGCACATATTTTTTCTACCATAAGCATGCTACAGATACATACACACTGTGCTAAAGAGTTTATAACAGCACTGTAGGGTTTTTTAACCACAACGTAGCCAGGCAACGTCACAGTAGGCGAGACTTGCCACAAGCCAGCCCCACCTAAAGTAGAAGTTCCCAGTACTTTGTCTCCATTGGGAGCAAAACAACAAAAAGTGAAAAAGCCACAGTCGTTAGAGTTGAAACTGCCACTTTAACAAATAAGCCATGGAGCTGGGCACACATCTCTCCACCAGCTCAAACTCCACATGCATGACAGAGGGGAACTTCAAAGCTTTCCCAGTCACTCCACACTCGGCAGGGTTAAAGACAACTCACATGCTAACCTTAAATGGCAGAAAATCAGATTACATGAGAAGGATAATAACTCTAGAGTACTCTGATCCTAGGACCATAAGAATTCAGCTGATTTAAACTGCCTGCCCTCATGCTATTCTTACAGCCAGTTCGCTGCTAAAATTAGACACCTTTGTCACCCTGTTTATAGGCATCCACAGTGTAAACAGTGACAATATGGAAGATGCGTAGCCTGACCTGTTTCACTTCAGCACATAAAACTGCATAAAGATCCTTTCACTTTATTCCTGGTAGTCATGCAGACATTTTTTCACGAGTATTAATCATGGGATCTAATCTTCAGTGTCACATTAGATCATGCCCTAAAGCCCTGAAGAAAGCACAGCTGAAGCCATTTCTGGTTTAATGCAAAGGAACTAGGTATGGGAGAATATTCAGAAAAAGTAATCTAAATTCACTTTTTAAGAAGATTACTTAAACTGCATTAAGCTGGCAAGTGAATGCTTTTTACTCAGAATGAAAATGGCCTTAACTTGGTTTAGTTTAATTTGCTTTGGAAGAAGATCAGGAATTAATCTGATTTAACAAATCCACTTTAAGACCATTAATTACTTCTGATTGTTGAGTTTTCCAGTCCAGACAAACCCACTTTCATCTTAATTGTCAGAGTCTGAGCTTGCAGCTCTAGATGGAACAGTTTGAGACACACATTCCAGATATAAGTTAGCATCTCCATGTCTAAACTTCATTAAAAATATTTGTTATCTTACCTAATACAGTTCCATTGCAAAACAAAGGAGATAAATCACCTTCAGTGGTCTACAGAGTAGGCCACGTGTGCACCAAATACAATAGATTAATTAAAAACAGGCTCACCAGACACTCGGTTGCTCAAGAAGCTTTTAGCTGATAATGGTTGGAGGTTTTATAGGTCAGCTTGTTTTATCAGCTGAACTGGTATATTGAAAATTGATTTCAAAATGAAGAAAATACAGAAGTCTACTCTCTGACCTTACATTAGCATTGGTATCCTAATCAGGTTTTTAAGAGCTCCTTCTAGAGCAGTTGATATGCAAACAGGGTAGGTACTCTGAGGTAGAAACTTACAGGTGGCCCTGGGGCACCGATCCATCACCTGGAGATGACGCTGGTATGAGTCTTGCTCAGTATTTTCAAAGATTTTTCCATCTATCACTTAAAGGGAGGTCAAATGTATTGATTAATCTGCAGGGCTTCTCAGGACAAGAATTACCATTAGATTAGGGGAAATCTGAAGAACTGACAAGAGCACAAATGGTAATTCATTCCAGGAAAAAGAGGCTGAAGTCAAGCCTGCTGCAGTTATTCATTTGGGTTTTGTGACACTTGTCAACCTCCTATCACAACCTTGCTTCAGGGAACAAGTAGAAAACAGCCCTACTGTTGCCAGCCCAGACTAAATATTACCTGCAGTTCCACCTGCAAATGTGGTTTTGTAAAGAGGAATGCTTATGTTTCAGGGAGAACTCACGTCTCCACACTTCTCACTCTCTCAGGGAAGGACTGGTACTCTCCCTGCCTTACATCTCCACCAACCCCAGCAGCCAGGACTGAGAGCAACTGGGGCAAGACACTTTCCAGATAAACTGTTTAACCCAGGTAGAGAACAACAGCTTTGGGCAGGATACACTAAATCCATGCTAATGTTCCTTCTGGTCTCCAGGAAGAGGGACTAGGAGGTGCAAACTCTAAAGCAAATTCAGAAAAGCAGGAGGATACAGTACAGATGGTAGTTTGCCCTAAGAGCAGAAAAAGCTCAGTATGGCTCTGCATATAATTAACAAATCAACAGCACGAATTGTCAGGTTTCAGGCAACATCTGACCAGCATATGACTCCCAGCTCCAACCAGCTACACAGCCCCAGCACAGTTCGTTTGTGCTGAGCCTACACCAAACCAGACATAACTCTTAGCAGGAAAATCATCTCAAACCCATCCATGGCACACAGGTACCAGTCTGCATGCCTCTGTCTATCATGTCACGATGCCCAAAGCACAAATGACAAACATTTCACAGCTCAGAGAGGTGTATGACCCACTCAACCACTGCCTGAACAGTAGCTGCCCTACCTGAACATTATCACATACTTTTCAGCCAGGTAAAAACATCACCAGTCACTGGCTGTGGCAGGCACAAGGGGAGAAAGATCCTGCTGATCTGATCCTACCATGAGCCCCAGCATCACCACAAGGCCTGGGGGATGCTTCATCACTGGTTAGCTCAATCTGACTGGTGCTTTTTTCACATTAGACTCTGCCATGGTGCTCTCAGAAAGAGCAGAATTGACCCAACTAATCCCCATTTTGACTAACCCTTTTTGACTAAATCCAGTTGCCACAGTAATAAAGCCACAATGACCCAGTTCAACTCTATGAGAGTAAGCTCGCTTACAAGTCTGAATAGATTCATCTAGGATGTTAACACTAGAAGGTTGTAAGAAGTCTGGAAAAGAAGTAGCTTTGTGTGGTTAGCCTTCCCTAAGATTGTTAAACTTCTGCAACAGCAAAGCAGGTAAAACCCTAAATGTAATGCTGAAAAGACTTTCTATTTTAAGGCATATTTATGACAATGAAAAACTGCTGTTTTACATAGACACACATGCAAGTGTTATTGTCGAGGGGGGTTTTAATGCTTTAGAAACAGACACATTTTCCACTAGCCAGACATTAAAGCAACACACCGAAAACCTCACACTCTCTGTAAACAAGATATATTGATCATAAAAGCCAAACTCCGTGATGAATATAAAAATAAAATCTTATGTCTTAATCATAATATTACCTGACTGTCAGATACAGTAGACAACAACAGAAGAATACTCACAGTCTGCATTGGACTACAGCAAAATATTGCTGCATTTAAATACAAGGGATAGAAATGGAATAGCTCTCCATGACCATCTTGTGCCTTGCAGCTCTCCAGTTCATTGACTTTGTTTTTTGAATGGAACGGAAAATACAAGAAATCCATGATTAATGACATTTTTTAAGTAGCCTGTTTTACCTGTGTTTAGCTTCTCCACAAGAGAAAATGAGAATAAGGGTGAGGGAAGAACCTATCAGAAGGGCTGTTACAGATAGATAATTTACAATGCATGTTCTCCCCCATAATGGCTATTTGCATATTTTTAATATAAATTAAATATTTGAACGGATATTTCCAGACAACATACTGCAACATAAGATATCACACAAAGTTTCCTAAGACTAAATTAAGCAAGAGAAAGATAGAGGTAATTGTTATATTAAGCAACTCAGACACTACAACTTTTCACAGGTTTCAACAGAATATAGGCTCAAGACAGAGGGAAGATGATTTGTTTGTTAATTCTCTCTGTACCAGGCCTGAAAGACCACAGAACCTCTGGTTGCAGAGGCATAGGGCCTAGCAATGCAAAGAAAGAACTTCGCTTAAATTGTTCTCTCACTGTTTCAACGGAAGGGCAGAAACACAAAATACTCAGCTGCTGCCCCAAAATCTTCTCTAGCACAGCTGTGAACTCATAATACAGCTGGTGAGGTACACAAACAAGAATCAAATCTTAATTCAAGTCCTGAATGACCTTGTCCTGAAGCTACTTTGTGTGAAGGTCTTTCCTGCTCACCTTCTTCCTTCTTAACAGTAGCTCTTCTCTTCCACTTCTGACCAGCCCTACCACCTTTTCCTGTAACCTAAAGACTGCAGAAGAGCTCCCTGATGTGACCAATCCCCATAGCCAGGAGCCTGCCTCCTGCATGTGCCTACAAGTAACACACTGGAGCTTCCGAGACTTTTCTTCCATTACCTTTCTAGGTCCTCAGATTTGCAAAATTAGCAACTTTGCTTCTGACCAGACTTTTTCCAGACTCTCTTCCTTTTATCACAAATTGTACTGCTTGTACCCCTTTTCATGGACTACTTTTCTTACCAGCAACCTCTTTTCACCATCTTTTATGACCATTTTTCCTTTACCCTCAACTTTTCCAAGTTTCTTTAACTATATTACCTACTTCCTACCTCTCCCTTTCCCTCCTCTGCTCTTTTTGATACTTACAATTTCTTTCCTGTTGCTTCACAGACAGTTCAATATGCCCTTTTCTCACCTCTTCCACAGGCTTTATATACTTCTGCTCTCCATTCAGCCTACCCTCTGCTCTTTCATTCTCACATTTGATTTTGAAGCTATCTAAACAAAGAGCAAGCAAGAGAGGAAGCACTAGTGAAGCCCTGACCATAGCTACATCCATCCTCCAGCAAAGCCTAGCTCCAGTGGCCTTGCTAACAGTTTAAGGAGGCCCAATAGGTCTCACTCAGGTAAGACACCTGGAGCAGTAGATGGCTGCACTAAGCTGCCTTGGCTCTAGCTCAGATTGTTAGCACAGAGAGATGGCTGTGCTCCACCAAGCCAGGCATTACTCTCCATGTATAATATAAATACTGCACAAGCCAGCAAAACATAGCACAGGGCAAAAATACTTGCTGCACATTAGTAAAGCATTCTGGAAAATAAATTCCCAGAGGACTACTGCTCTTCCAGTTGTGTAGCCTGCAGCCTTACACCTTTCAGCAATCCAGCTGAGGCAGTCAATAACCACTCTGAAAGACACTGCTGCCCATGATGAATTATTGCCTAACTAGGCAGAGCTGGGCTGTTCTATCACATGTGCAATGCTTTATGAATAAAAGCAAGTATTTCCTGCTTTCTAAGCATTTATCTCACCACAGCACAAAAACCTGGGAAGTGACAGCTTGCTGCCAGAAGGAAATCTACCCAAAAGTAGTATCTGTTATGTTGCAAAAAAAGGAGCGCAACTATAAACAGTTCAAATAACTCAATAGTCTGCAGTGCTCTCCGTCAAAAGTGCTGATGTGGTGCAGAAGCAGAGAAAAGCTCCAGTCGATATCAGGACCCCACTGTGAGGAGCTGCATCAGTGTGGGAAAACAGCCTGGCAAGAGATTCTCCACAAAAGCAGCTCCTGATTCTTTCCCTCTTGCTCTAAATTCCTGGCTAGCGTATTTCTTTTCTTGGTTAGCAGGACTATTTTTTTCTTGTTATGAATTTAAACTTTACCTTAGACTTAATGTGTATCTTTGGGTCAGTGTAGAATAAGGTCCATAGTCACTCCCCTTCAATGCTGACTCTAATTCCCCACTAAAGATACCTTTATATTAATGTGCTTCCAAACTAGTTTGAGGCAATTTCAGAAAGATCCTCTGTTTGGGTTAAGAGTGGTGTCACGGTTTGACTCAGGATCGGCAATTAAACCAGCAACAGCAATGCTCTCAATCCCCTCCCCCTCCCACCCAGGTAGGGAAGGAGAGAGAGAATTAGGAGAGAGACTTTGCTGGATTGAAAACTAAACTACGCAGCTTTAATTAAACACTAATGACAAATGAAAATATGTGCAATTATAACAAATATGTTCAGGAATGTGCAAACCCCTATTGCCTCCCCCCACCCCCGGCAATTCCCACAGCATCTCCTGAGCTGTGAGCAGTCCCAAAATGTCCCAGAGCGCTGCTGGAGAGAGCGGCAGAGCAGACAGGAGCTGAGGGGAGAGTTGTGAGGGTCAGGAGTGCACAAGCCTGGGGGTCAATGGTGATGGATAGACAGAGTCCTCCCTGGAGACCGGCCATGGATGGTGATCTCTGACCTTCCTCAGAGCTTACGTAGATATATGGAATGGAATGGTATACCTTTGGTATACCAATTCTGCTGTCCGTCTAGTCCAGCTCCCCTAGGGGGCGTCATAGATAGGACTCCCCTGCCCAGGTAGCCTCTCTAGTGGCAGAGCTAAGAAGCAACCTTGGCATCTCAGCAGTAACATCAACATTCCAGTGTTATCAGTCCACTAGCTGGAACACTTGCCGCTAGTTAAAAGAGAGCTTACTGAAGGAAAAAAAATCAGTAAAAGGAAAATTTGCTTCATCCTGGCTCAAACCAGGACAAGTGGCCACATGAAGAGTTTTTGCAAAAGTAGCTGGTGTGCTTTATATTCACATTCTAGATTGTTTTGAAACAGCCTTCTCATACAAGTATATACCTTATACATAAAATCTCTGCCTTGAAGGATTTATTATCCAAAAATCCAATCTTGCAAACACTTACACACCTTCTCAGCTTTCAGTACACAATTAAATCCTTCCAGTGTGTTTTAAGAAGGTTGCATAAAGTTTGATGATCTAAAATGTTAGGAATAGCTTTTAGTTTCTGAGTTAATTGGAGGTAATCTCTCTTATGTCAAACTCCTAACAACAGGTCAATAAATTCAGTGGGATATCTTTTCAAGCAATATTTAAATTTCCAGCTCATAAGACTAAAATCAGCATATACTTGAGTGAATACTGCACTTCCCAAGAGGCTAAAATCACTTATACTTCCTACATTTCAACCGTTTTGTTAGATCTAATACTATAAAGACACATGTCAACACTTTAATTACTTGCTAGTCCACTACTGAAGGCTTTCTAGATAAAGGTGGCACAAAATAAATTCCCTGATTAATTTAACTCTTAAAAATGTACTGCAAAGAGTGAACAGAAGGCTGAAGGAGGACTGTAACTAATACTAGTGCTTAAAGGTTTTTTAATTTGTGTAGCACAGGGTAAGTCCCTACAAATGAGACCTAAAAAACCATTGTGTGATATGTTTATATATACATATATAAATAGGACTAGAAGTCCAGGGGAACAGTGAGAGTAGTAAAAAAAAAATCCAAAGATTAATTAAATACATGGCGATGTTGGTAGTGGTAAGTGATTTCAATTCCCTTTCAGTACAGGTTTGAGGGTGATATCCATGTGGTCTCACAAATGAGTAACACTATCCACAGAAGAGAATAACTCAACTGAGAGCAAAGACGGTGTACTAAATCCATTGACCACCTCTACTGATAGGTCTCTGCAAAAGGTCTTAGCTAGATGTAGCTGCTGTTCTCTGAAGGAAGCCCTGAGGAAATGTAATCAGTGGCTCTAACTAACAAGTGGGAGATGGACTGTGTAACACTGAAGGCACAAACACTAATGGCCAGCGAGGGCAGTGCACATTGGACTAGTTACCTTTCTACAGCAACTGTCACCATTGATGTGTCATATATAATCTCCTCTGAAAGCTGGTAATATACTAAAGGCCATAAACTTAGAGAATGTATGTGTAATTCATCTCTTCTATAACATTAAATGTATGACATTAATAGCTCCGTAAGGATACTAAAGTATAAATTCTTCAGGCCACCCTGGATAGGAGTAGCAGGCCAGCAGGTTAGCCCTCAATGCCTGCCTCCAGAAAAAGCTATCAAGCCCTCATAATTTTCTTCCAAACCTCCGTTTTCAAAGACCTGGACCATGGGTGACTGAAGACACTCAAACTTTTGAAAAAGAAAGAGAGGGAGATTAAGTTCTTACAGAGAAGAGAGAGAGTCCTATTGATGACTCAGTGCAAACTTTGAAGCTGAAGCAGTGAAAATTAGTGGGAAATTGGAAGGAGGCAGCCCAGAATGTAGACACAGTTAGGCTCTGGTTGAAAAAGAAGTGGCTATCTACTTATTAAGACTAACTGGATTTTTTTGTGTGTGTTTGTAACATTTCCTTCCATATTGGCAGGCAACTGTATGGCCTTAACTCTTGATTAGCCTTGTTTGGCCAGTTAAGTTTGTCTGATGTTGACTACAAGGTGGCTTGAGGGAAAACCACTGAACTGAGAAGACAGTAAAATTTTCAGTGTGGCAATGATCCTTGTGGACATGCAGACATTTTTAAGAGACTCAATGCTGAAGGATGCTTCTTGATAAACTGCTAACGACCCCTATTTGCAGTTGGTATCACTGTTGCCAAGCCTTGGAAAACAGTTCCCTGTGGCAAACACAAACCAGCATTTCTCTTGCAAAGAGCAGATGGATGAGGAGTACCCTGGGACTGCAGGCAAAGCCTGAGGCATCACACTTGGGAATGTTTCCATTTTCTTTTCTGCCCCTGTTTCCATAATTTCAGGAGAGGTCCTAGAAGAAGCCAGGCAAATACTTCCATAACCTACATAACATTTCTGAATGTCATTTAGTTACATTGTTTTACTGGTTACACAATAAACTGGTCCTTTTTTTCTAATCAAGGCAACTGCTGAAATCTCTTGTTTCACTTCAGTGGTGATAAATGCCTTTGGTTCTCAGCATCCCAATTCATAGTGAATACTTGCAAGTAATGCAGATAAATCATCTAGGGTAGTGAGATGAAAGAGGGGCAACAGCTGCTATTTTAAAGGCCTGCAGATTTAGTGTGCTGGTCTCTTTCCTGATTTACATTGTGTAATGCTGCAACATTCATAGAGTGGGAGACACCCTGGACCAGCTGGTTGTGAAAGTAATTTGAGTTTGCATCTCACAGTTTGCAGCTGCCTGGCTTGGTTAAAGAGCCACCATTCTCCAAGCGAGCCTTACCTTAAAACAAGCTTTTGTTATTCATCATATGCTATTCCTCATCAGCTACAGTTTTGGTTTCTTTGGGTTACGACTGTCCTACCAGGCATGTGCTTTTCATGGGAACTTAGTGCAGCAGCCACACAGAAACAGGCTGCATGAGAAATTCATTTACGTCGAATCACTGCAGCATCTATTTTATCAAAGTAAGTGCTTCTGTGCTCAACCAGTGTAAGCCACAGATGGAAGGTTTTAGGCAATCAGCTGCAAGATTAGGAAGAAATCTGAATATATAACCTGCTCATGAATTTCTGAATTAAAAAAAAAAAAATATCCAGCAGCATAGGAACAGTAGGCAGCAGGTCACTGCTGTCCATCAAATATTTTATCAACTTCAGTAATGGAACATGGATATTTCTCTGGGATGAAAACCCACTGCTGTATAGTCTGTTTTGATTAACTTGTCACATAAATCCTCTCTTACAGGAGTTTTCAGGAAGTACTGAGGCATTATTAGAAATGTCAAGGCTAGAACTGTCAGGAGCTACAGAATGGGGGAGTCTCAATTGAACAAGGCAACGTGTATCCAGAAGAAAACCCTCTGAATTAAAAATGTTTGATTAATTTTGCTTTCTTATATGAAATCAAAACCCAGTTTGCTTTCTAATCCTTCCCTTGCTGGTCAGAAAAGCATCTGCACTTTAGAACTTCATTTTTATTTAGTTTCTTGTGATGATTTCCCCAAGCACCTTTGCCAATTGGATGCCTCAGGTTAGGTGAATTTTCATGAATGACTGGACTGCTGATAAGTTTCAAGCTGCCTATAGTTTTAATATAGTTAATATAGTTTAAACATTACTCAATAATTATATATTACTCATATATCCAAAAATAAACAATTTTTTAAGAGGTGATATCAGACAAAGAAACCCAGACTCAGCTGAAGTCCTAAAGCTGGATAGGTCTCCATTTTTGGTTTACATATGAAAACCTAACTATTTTATACTACAATACCTCATGGAAGTCATGCACTGGTTGCTGAATACTCCCATTCTCCCCTGCACATTGTGCTCCCTAGCTGGATTTTCTCTTCCATCATTAAAGACCTTCTCTCACATGGGGTGAGACTGTCATAGTCCCTTTATGAAGGAAGAAGATTATGAGGCAAATGGGAAATATTTTCAAATCCGAAATCTAACTGATTCAAATTAAATGTTCCATTTTCAAGCATTTTGCCAAAAATTTCGTGTAAATCTCCATACAGCTTTATTTTTAAGTTTTGTCAACAATGGGAAACCATCAGGTATCACAGTGTTTGTCCAGAACAACGACTTATCTAAGAGTAGGAAGGTTAGAAATACCCAAATCTAGGCACAATAAACCCAGAGTATTTCTGCAACTACAGTAATTATTAATGACTGAAATGATTACTGTTGTAATGTAAATAATAGTAGGTCAAATTTAATTTATTCAGGCAGAATTTGTTCTTCCCATAGGAACAACTGTGAGAGGGGCTGTTGGAAAGAGACAAGTAACTCATGCTTTATTCTGATTTCTTTTACTAAACCCAATGTATTTACTAGATAATCTTCAGCACAGTAAATCCAGAGGTCCACTGCAGGCAGGGAATGCTAATCTTCACCCTCCAAGAAAGGAGAGCCATCAGGATCTGTGAGAAGCAGAAAAGGAATGCCTGAGATTCTCCAGTATAAAGCAAGCATGCCTCCTCGGGCTGTCCCTCATGGTAAGGCACTAAATGTTTTCCTCACCAGAGTATTCAAAGTGAGAAAAGATATGATACCACAAAGAGGGTGAAGAATGGCAAATTTGAAGGCGTAATGTCATCATAACCTTACTAAGATTCCCTGCCTGTTATTGCTACAACCACATGTTCTTAAAAAGATATATTGTCTCATGTGCTTCTTAACATACATACTGCTTGTTTACCTCTTCCCACACACTTTGACAGGTAGTTTCTTTCTCTTGTTTTGTTTCTCTTTCATCTGTTGGTTTTCAGGAACAAGAACTGTGTTTGTGTTTTGAATGTATAGCACAGAAATAATGTATTGAATATAAAGCCATAATCTAATGTTAAGATATTAAAATCACTATAAATAATAAAAGGCATCTATAAATTGTCCTAGACTCCATAATTCTAAATGCAAGAAATATGATTCAAGACTAAGTTGTAGTGGCATTTCAGCTGTCTCAATATAGACTAAGCAGAGACGGAATGCCGGCTCTGATCTCCCTAAATTGAAGTTCAGCTCCTGGATACGTACTGAATCCTCATTTGCATATGCAAATGACACAGTTGTTTATGTAAATTGGACATTTATTCACATAGCAGAGTAGAAAATGCGTAATATGCCTACGCACAATTAGTGAAAGCAACTGTGCTATCCACATGCACAAAAGAAACCCTAATTACAAGAAGCAGCTACCAAGTAACTTCCAGGTCAATGCTACACTACACTTCCCGTGTTTCAGCAGAATGCAGTCAACATTACTTTAACAGTTGTTTTCAGATATTGCCAAAAAATTCACTAAGGGAAAGAAATTAATTTTCAGATGTAATAACAATAGAGAGATGGCAGCCATGTCTCTCATATCAGTCAGGAGGAACATCAGAGATCCTTTAACTCTGTATTCCTGAAAATAGTTCCCAGAGCCCTTACACTCCAGCAGACCCGTGCTACCACCACTTTGCCATCACAGATCACTCCCTGTTCTCTGGCTACAGCAAATACTTCTACAACATCAGCACATGTATATAGTTGCAAACACATAGATATTCCAATGAGACGCCTACTAAAATTGCTGCAAAGTAATTTATCCATCTCCTTCAGTTATTAATCCAAAAATAATCAATACATGCAGACTTCGACCATATCATGCAGGTTCGGTTTAGGAGGGAGGCTTTGATAAGTGAAACTATGAACAAAATATTTTCCAGGAGAATAGAGGTTACCTCACACTGACTTTGAAAGTCCCTCTCATATCTTCTTGTGATGAGATGCATTTCTTTATCCCCAATTTATTTCTCTGTGGGAGGTACATTCTAAAGCAGAAGCAAAATGAAAAGGAAGGAGGAGGAGGGAAAAGGAGAGAAAAGGAAGGAGGGAGGAAAAGTGTCTTATTCAAGGAGCAAAGATACCTAAACAATGACTAGAATATCTGTGAATGAACACTCTAGGCACATTTTTGATCCATGTTGTTTGGTCTTATTTAAGAAAGATTGATACAGCTATCAAAGTTATCATATATAATTGTTGCTATTTTCGCTGAAAGAGTGTTCATAAAGTCATTTGACTCTGCTAGTCCTTTACTTATAGTGAAATTGAGTAAGAACATGGTTTTAAACTGAACAGATGCCCTCCCCTCCCCCAAACTATTCTTCTTGAGCACCCCTACAGGTCTATACACACTTTAGTCTTTACATTTTAGCAATAACACAGCTGTTCCCCAAATGTGTTCAACAACTGTTCTCTAATGCCACCAGTTTCATAGTGTAAATAGGTCCTAAAATAGCTGGAACATTATGTCCTTTACCATTATATCTTCCTGCCTGGCTGCCAGATTGTTCTCTTTTCCTTTTTTGATGGATTAAGTAGAACCACAGGAATTTGTTGATTTGAAAACTAAGCAATCTTTTTAAACTGTCTTTGTGCTCATTCACTGCTGTCACTGACTCTACCTGAATTCCTTTTGGAGCCCGCATTACAAAAGCTTTATTCATGAGGAATTTGCATGTTCAACAAGCACTGATGATCTTTAAAGATTTTACTCTTTTGGCTCAGTTGCTGACATTAGCTCCCTTCACTTGTGTTCTTGCCTATCCTCTTAGGGGCATAGGTTGATTCTGCAAACATTTCACTTGCCAGGGATGTCCTTTCACCGGTGCTCACCTCACTGGACTGTGCAGGAATGCTAGTAGCAGCTACAGCTCTTTTCCAAGTTTTGTCAGCTTTATTTAAGTATCAGTGTGATATTTCTTGAGACCAGTACAGAAAATAGGCTCAATTCCATTGCCAGAAACGCGGAAGAAATGAATTAACAAGAGCCTTGACATTAGAAAGACATTCTTCTTGGCAGCTTAAGAGCTTCCCTCCTCTCCATCGAGAGGTGTGTGGGACCACATGCCAGCTGTTAAGGTTTGGCTATGTCAGCTCTTCACGGGGCATAACTATGCTCCTGTTGCCCTGTGGCCCAGAGCAAGAAGAAAAAAAGGTTTTGTTACTCCAAAAACCTCCAAATGGAGCAAAAGCTTGCACTGACTGGTACAGTAGGAAGGTCAGCTTACTCTGCCTTTTCCTCTAGTTCACCAATAGATGGTGGCAAAGACCCCCTCCGAAGCTGCCACTGGACTTGCACAGTTAATGTTTTTTAAATCCCTCTAATAAGGGATAAAATGCTGAAGGTAAATACAGACTTCTCCTTTGCAACAATCACCCATAAAAAAGTTAATAATTTCTGTATTTCTAACAAACCTGTTCAAAATTATTCTGTTAATGCTAGCTTTCTTTATCTTCATATATGAGTGTATTTGTTTCTTATTTTGAAAAGTAACAACAGTGTTTCTCTTTAATTTCATGCAACAGAGCATGAATAGGAATATCAAAGCAAGCTCTTCTAAAATGGGTTAAGAAATTATACCTGTTCCTAAGAACTCAGCACATATCTGAGTGAAAGAGAGGAGGGAGTGGAGAAGAAAGTCTCTCAGAAACTGATTTCATCCTCTTGTTACAGTATGTAACATTAGGAAGAGTAGGCTGCTCTCTTCTGAACTGCCAAAAGTCGGGGCAACTTCATGTCATTTCAAGACTCCAGGTAGCTTGATGCCTCTCCTGGCCACCTGTCCTAGGCTCAGCAGAGTTTTGAGGGCTCAGGGGAGCCAAGGATCAAAGCCTCATTATGCAGCATTTGGTGGTAAAATCTGAAAAACAAAACAAAAAAAAATTATACTGATCCAAAGGCTTTTTAAGTGCCATCTTTATGATTCAGGAAGCCATGCAAGAAACCTACTTCTGCCTGACTCATGAACAGAGCAGTGCGGGTAGAGCATAAAGGGTGGCTGGCAAGTGACTAACACAGGTGCTATGTAGAACAGGAGCTCTGACTGTCTGCCAAGAACCCATCACAATACTGGCTGAAGTTAACCAGACGTGCTGGCCAAATTACATAGCACATAATAATATCCTGCCTATCTTAATAATACGTTGGTTTCTGTTCATGATGATATTCACCAACCCATTTCATGATCCTGTGTAGTGCTGCCAGCAAATGACTGTCCCATTCCACACCAGCGTTTGAGAGATATTCAAGCTTTAGTAATTTTTTTCATTGAGACCAAAGAGCTTTGCAGTCTTTGGGTTCAAATTGGTTAAAAAACATTATGTTAGTCTTTTGCCTATCAGGTTCACCTCAGAACACAACTGTGCTGTTTTTTTTTTACTACATACCTTTGTAGAGCACTGCACAACGGTTTTCTGTATTTAGATCATTCACTTACATGCTTTTTAGTTCTTTGCTTATTTGCACTAACTCATCTCCAAGCTAGGGCTCTATGGTCATCTTATTTAAGTACCAATCTGTCAGCATAAATAACTCATTGTGCATCAAGTTTTCAATCTTGAAAATAAGAACTAAAAAGATATTCTTAGCTTATTTTTCCCTAGCTAGCATAAGGAAAACTTCCCCTACTATTTTTCACAAAGAATAATCTTTCACATTTTTATGTGGGGGCTCTAAATTAATTTCTTTCAATCATAAACCTTATTTTCCCTTCTGGATTTGAAATGCAGGTATACAGAGAGTCCAAAAAAGACATTTATAATGACCCATAGGACTCTGTTTCTTACCAAGACGTAGAAAAAGTGGCTCTAAACCAAATATCTGTGGTGTTGGACCAGCTGAGATCCAGAGATCCTTTACACCCTAAATCATTCTGTGAATTTACGATTCCATAATTCCTTCACTTATTAGTTTGCTTCTCTGGGTTGTTTATGATAGAAGGGTTGTATTTCTAACAAAGAAAGAAGTTCTAAACAGAGAAGATGGACAAGTAGTTCAGTTTCTGTTCTTATCCAGTCCTGAGCTGATATAAACATGAAAACTGATAAAATACTCATGTTCCCAAAAGTCAGCACAGTGTGGGTACTAATACTTTGCTAAGAGATTATCACAGATAGTGCACAAACCTCCTAAACCTCAAAGTCCAGGCAGCTCCTGTTTTACTTTAGTGAGACATCCCTATCCTACTGAGTGACATACTCTTCAGTGTGAGTATTTCATTGTCTACATGAGGTGAGGAGGTACCTTTACTGACTTACAAAGCAGGATATGTCCTGTGCCTTAATTCATACCACCCAGAATCAGCTTATGCTTTTAATTTAATCCATGCATTTAGCTGAGAAAAGAGGATGGCAATAATTTGCATTAGGATTTTTCTGTTATTATTGCTATAATTATTATTAGTAAAGCAGGATGGAGGGAATCCCGTTATGTTCCCAGCCACCATCTTATTTATTCTTCATTGTTTTTTACAGACTTTTTAAATTGGTTTCTGATGATAAAACATATTTCTGAGGGTTTCAATGTCACGTGGTTTTTTACAGAGCAAACTGGGCAATAGAAGCAAAGAAAACTAACAGTAGCCATATCACAAAGGGACAAAAACAAGTAATGGTTCAAACAGTTTAGCAAAACAGTTAGGTGAGGGTACAGTGCACTGGACTGAGTAGTGGTCACCCTTCTTGCCAGCGTCCTTAAAAGAAATTCCTTAGGAAGTGTGGGTTATGGCATTTCTTGGCCCAAATAGCATAATGTTCTGAGGGCAAGAAGTGAAAAAATCACCTTCAGAAGTCAAAAGGTTTCCAAACCCACCAGCTGTGCACCAGCCAGCCAGCAAAGACTATATGCAACACAGACACATTTTAAATGTGGTTTTCCCATCCAGCAGTGTTTGCTCGGTCTAGACTACTGCTTTGATTTAAAAAGCTTCTTCAACATCTGCCAGCTGAATCAGGAGCAGAAGTGGGAGCACTCCTGCTCCAATTTGCAGGAAAAGGGAATTGTTTGTTTGGTTGGTTTTTTGAAGTTAGGGCACATAATGGAGGGAGCAGCATTCAGCCTGAAGAGAAATACCAGAAACTTCAGCGTGCTGAATATAATTATTACTAAAAGCTCAGCACTTGATCCAATGTCTATTTAAGCCAATGGGCGTTTTTCCTTGACTTGGGGTGATAAATAAAATGGGCCATTAGTGCACTTTTTGAAAGCTCCGCTGAACAAACACACCACTAGGTGGTTCAGGTCTTTCTTTATAATGCCTTTCCTTCTCTCTTAAATACTGCGTTTATCTCTACTCTTGTCCTTAAGCGCAGCTTGTATTGTAACACTTTCACCTGCATCATAAGAGAAGAAAAATTCTCAGCCTCTTTTCCTCTTAGTAACAGAGAATCTGCTCCGTTAGTGTCCTCATACCACCGTAGCTCTGAAGGTGAAGAAACTTTATCAGGCTATATAAAGGTAGATTTGGGTACTTAATGCTGTATTCCCAAGCAGTAAAAAAAAAAAAAACAAACACACCGTTTTCTTTAAAATTCTAATTAAACTATTTTGTTAAAGAATTTCAGATCTCTCACTTAGAAGCACAGTGGTGTGAAACAACTGGGCAACTGACATGGATTCTTCAAATGAAAAGTACTTTGAATTTTTCTACTCATGCTGGACATTTCCCAGAAGAGCAAATATAGAAAAAGTAAACAACTTTAGAAGAGTCGTCTGCATTATACCAAATTGCCATTCTATTATGCCTTCTAAAAAGGTCTTGATAACTGAGGGTAGTGTGATTTAATAGCTAAGATTAGGTAAAAGTAGATGCCATGGAGAAAAAACACAGCACACAGCAGTAATAAAATACAGCAGCAGGCTCTCATTTGCTGCCCACTTACTGTAAACTTGTGGGTAACTCCATATGTGTTAAGCACCCTGTATTCAATTCACAGAGAAAAAGAGCCAAAAAAAGACACTGACTCTAGCTGTCTGGACCACTAACACCTCCCACCTGCAGTGGCACTTACTTGTTTGCTTCTTATTTTTTTAATGTTCCATTTACTGGAGACGTAGTACACCCAGTCCTAACATCATTGCCCATATCAGGGAGCAGAGTATGGGCAGACACGTCAATGACAAATGCAGTTTACACACCTTTCACTGCTGGTCTAGACTACCAAATACGGATGTTTACCTGCAGGTTTATTTGCCATTTCACCACTGGAATAGAAATGCTCAAAACTCAGCATCCTTATGCAGCATGATTCACCTAAACAGCTGGAATTCCTACGAAGACTACATTTTTAGTTCTTATTTGTCCACAAAAGCAGTAGGTCAATGTTTCCAAAAGCATCTCAGTTCTTAAAGGCCAGAATGCTGGTGAATATAATTTTTATTTGAAATGCAACCAGCAGTGTTTTAAAGGAAAACCTTTGAACTGAAGGATAACATCATTTTCAGCAACATGGTCAATTTTGGAAATGAAACATTTTCAGATAACACTGCCTTTCATCTCCCTTATGCTTTATAAGACAACAGTGAGTCACAGAATCACAGAATGGTTTGTGTTGGAAAGGAGCTTAAAGATCATCTAGTTTCAACAGCCCTGCCATGGACAGGGACACCTCCCACTAGACCAGGTTCCTCAAAGCCCCATCCAACCCGACCTTGAACACTTCCAGGAATGGGCCTTCCACAACTTCTCTGGGCAACCTGTGCCAGTGTCTCACCACCCTCACAGTGAAGAATCTATCCCTATTATCTAATCTAAATCTACCCTCTTTCAGTTTGAAACCATTCACCCTTGTCCTGTCACTACAAGGCCTTGTAAAAAGTCCCTCCCCAGCTTTCCTGTAGCCCCTTCAGGTATGGCAAGGCCACTATAAGGTCCCCCTGGAGCTTTCTCTTCTTCAGGCTGAAAAACCCCAACTCTTTCAGCCTGTCTTCACAGAAGTGCTCCAGCCCTCTTATCATCTTCATGGCCCTCCTCTGGACTTGCACCAGCAGGTCCATGTCCTTTGTGTGTTGAGGACCCCAGAACTGGACACAGTACTCCAGCTGGGGTCTCACAAGAGCAGAGTAGAGGGGGAGAATCACATCCCTTGACCTGCTGGCCACGCTTGTTTTGATGCAACCCAGGATACTTTAGGCTTTCTGGGTTGCAAGTGCATATTGTGGGCTCATGTTGAGCTTTTCATCAACCAACACCTCCAAGTTCTTTTCTTCAGGACTGTTCTCAATCCATTCTCTGCTCACTCTGTAATAGTGTTTGGGATTGCCCAGCCCATGCGCAGAACCTTGCACTTGGTCGTGTTGATCACCATGCAGCTTGCGTGGGCCCACCTCTCACACCTGTCAAGGTGCTCTAGATGCTCTAGATGGCATCCCTTCCCTCCAGCGTGTCAGCCAGCCACAGCACACAGCTTGATGGTGTTGGCAAACTTGGTGAGGGTGCACCCAATAGCCAACGCTGCTGGAACAGCAGTACCATGATTCCAAAAAATACACAGTATCACATAATTAGAAAACTAATGGGTGCTGATACTACCATGGTGTTTCTACTCAACTCCCCTGTTTTCTGCCCATGTGAGCCCAGGGCAGTGCTGGCAGATCAGCTTCCCTGCCCCAGCAGCAGGCAGCTGGAGGAACTGGGATGGTTCTGCCTCCCCATCAACTGGCAGTTCTCCTTCCTCTGCCCAGGATGAATGCCAGTGCTGACACCCTTGTGAGCATCTGAAGACCTAGAGGTCTGGGGAAGAGAAGAGAGGAGGGAGAGATCTTACATTTTTGCACCCTGTACTGCAGGCTCTTGTGAAGCTGTCTATTGACAAGTCCCAGCTTCCCAGTCTTTATTCCCAAGGCAACTAATTCCTAGTCTGAAACCAACTGCATTGCAATATTTTGTGGCAGAATTTTATTATTATTATTATAAATACCATTATAGATTCATTAGGTACTACTCCTTCTTGAGCCACTCTATGTACCTCCTATATCAGCAGCAAAGGAACCAAAATATACAATACAGGGTTCAGCTTCAGGAAGAAAGGCTGCCATTGGGGTGACACACACAACACAAAACACCCTTTTATTATTCATGAAAGGGAACACTACTTCATTTTAAATTAAATCATGAGGCTTCTATTTCTCTGAATCATAGCTTTTTGCTCGTACCCTCCCTACTCACCATGTCTAGAGTTTCTAATTTTCCATCTGGGTATTTAACAAACAACATAATTTGCCTCATAAATCTTTGTTAAGAATTTTTGAATGCTGGCTACTTCCCCACACACAGGCATGCACATGCACTCCTGTTTCCACAGCACAGCACTGCATCTCACAGCAGGAGAATCCAAGGGGAAAAAACTCAACAAAACAAAAACCAGCTGTAGCATAGGCCTGCAAAAATTATTTTTACCAAAGCTGATACAGATTCAACCTTCCCTTGAATTCCATGGTTACCTAGAATGAGCCCAGCTTTACCTCCCTTGTCAAGGAGCAAGGAGAATGGTTTTGAAGGAAAGGAGTTATTTGGAGCTGTTCAGAGAGCCTTTGCCTGAGATAGAAAGATGGGTAAGCAAGGGAAGAGGAAAGGAAGGATTTGTCAACAGACAGTAATGAGAAGAAATCAAGGTAATACCTGCTCTTATTCACAAACTATTGTAAACTAGTCCAGAACTGCATGTGTTTGCTCCCCTCCCTCAATCTCTCTCCTTAGCTTTCATGCTGCCTCTTTTGAAATAAATCACAACACATTGTCTTATAAAAGTTAAAACTCTGACCTTCATGTTCTTCCCCACCAAGGACAAGCATCAGCATCTTTTGAGAAAAACCCGTCAGTGTACACTTATAACAGCAAAATAAACAAACTAAGGATTACAAGATCCTAATGAGGTCTTTGAGGCTTTTCAGATCAGGCTTCTCAAATTGTTGGTCTCTGAACAACGAGTCTTGCTTATCATTGGATTTGTGCTTCACAATTCTGAGAAGTTTGCAGTGCTGTTCAAATGATGTGATCTGCTTTTGTATTTCTTTCTTAAGAAGCTTAATAGAACTATCTGTCCCTTCTCTTGGCCCTGATTCAGGAAAGTATTTGGTCACATAGTAAGTCAGCTCTTGTTCATAAATTCATATAGGCAGGAGCTTAAAAACATTGCACATAAATCCCAATGGAGTTTAAGTATTAATTACCTGAAAAGTGTATTTCCCTGACCAAAGCTTTGAGAATGGATTCAATGACCAAAAAATAATTTTGTAGAATATGGGGAACCCTGCCTGCTGGACAATCATCGACAAAGATGCTCCTTTGAAGGTTTTATTCTTTCACTGTGCTAAGTTTCCTTCCTCAAGTTCAGGTATGCTGACGTAGCAGGTCTCTGAAATGCTGGCTAGTGAGTTACACACAGAACTCTTTTTTTTCTGCTGTGCTTTGACCTCATCTGATTTAATTTACATCTTCTGCAGTTTTTCAGTTTGGCCTGTCAGATTTGTTTGATATATGCCTCACTCTCTTTCAGACTTCTCTTCTGAAGGTTTTTATCACTCCTGTTTGCCTCAGTGCACATACTTCTCAACAACAGTTTTGTTCTTATGCAGAAAAAGCCAGGTGTTTCCTTGGGCCTTCTCTTCAGTCCAGCTGTCCTCCACAGAGGTGGGTGCTCCTGATTTCAAGGGACTTCACCTAGAAGAGGGTCTTTTTACACCACCAAGAACCACAAAGTATGAATCAAACCCAAAGGGTGTTTGACTGAGAATTTAGAAAGTTAAACTGGTGAAATAAGTAGTTTATAATTAAAGTGCTGAGAAAACCTTAACCGAAGAATCACTAGAGCAACACTATAATTATGCTGTCCTTCATATCCTGCCATTAGCATTTCTAGAAGTGACATAATAATAATGTTGCATTTTTTCTCTTTAGAAACTGTCAGCTCTCTTTACAGAATTCAAGTAAGTTTATAAAGAATATCAAGTTCTTAAATGGAAAATGCAAATGATGATTTTTGTGTAAGAGATGTGACAGTCACATTAGTAAGCTCATGAAATTCATGGCCATATATGTTTCAAGTCAGTAGAGTAGAACACCTTTCTCCTTTTCCTTTTTTTGTTTTTTTCCCTATCTATTCAGGGCTCAAGAGAAAAAGACCTAATAATCTCTTTTGAGCTCTCCTGTTAACTGTTCAAATGTAGTATTTTTGTAGAAACACAGACTACCTGTCCTTCCAGGAGCACACAGAAAGCCCACCTCAGCTAATTAGGAGGAAAATTCTGATCCCAGACACCAAAAAAGACTTTTTGCAGGTAGCAACTGAGCTTGTAATAAGACACACATTTTGTAGGATGTCCCAAGGACATCCTTTAGGCTGGTGTTGCCAGCAGACAATGTTCCTTCTGCCCCATAGCAAGGAAAAGTCTGCAGTACCAGCTTTGGCAGTTGAGAGCCTGGGACCCCATTTGGGCATGTATCTTCTGACCACTACACCCCTCAGGAGGTGTAATTTGATTTGCATTCTAACACACTTAGAAAGGTAAAAGAAGGTATGTGGCCTGGTGCTACTACATTGGTGATGTTAGTGAGACTTACTGCTGGTTCTGAAAGAGAGCTGATACACTTTCAAAGCATAAACTGTCAGAGTTGTGGCTCTGGACATGAAGCTTTGGCAGACAGTTCTGTTCTGTTGATTCTCAGTCAATCATAAGTGTTGATAAAAGAAAAGTATGTTTAGGAAAAGGGCACTTTCTCTTGAACAAGCAACAGAAGTATAATGGAGTTGAAAGGACATACTTGAATGTTTTAAACATTTCATGGAGTGTGGAAGTGAAATAAGTATTAAAACAAAACTAAATGTGTTTTTTAATAGATTTTAATTATTGACTGCTTGAAAAGAAATTCTTATTGTCAAAAAGCTATGTGATGTTGATTAATTTGCATGAAATTATATCATTAGGGTATTTCATAGTGCCTGTAGTATAATTTGATGGCCTTTTAAGATCACAAAATGTTACACTGATGGCAAATATATCACATTACAACAATTTTTTGGGAAGATAAGCATCTCACTTTTGACACAGGCAGATAGTATTTACCTGTTACGTATGTACACATACTGATTTACTAAGGACAGACAGGAATGAGAGCAAGGTCCTGGGAAGGTGTGAATTAGATGTGAACTAAATCTGCATTTATCAAGTCAGTGCAGCACCCAGCTCACCTCATAAACTTTATGAAAGTCAGTGTGTACCTGTTTGGGTCTAGTACTACTTAAATGTAGCAATACTTCTTTCATAGATCAGTTCCCACTAGCTCAGAGCAGCAATAGAAATAACTCACAGCTGACAAAACATGCTGGGAAAATTGCTACTGATGAAACCTTGAACTTTTGTTCTTTTTTAGAAGCCTGATCCAGAACCTTAGTAATGCAAGGTGGCATGGGGTCTTCACTCCCTGCCAGCCAAAGCTCCTTCTTCCATAATAGGGATCACAGTGGTAAGAGATGAACCTCTGTGTAAGTCTCTTTCAGGCTGCATACAGTGCAATAAAGGATTTGTCCTTACACCAGAATTAAATCCAGTTGTGGCTCCAAAAATCTCCCTTTCCTGTGTACAACCCAAACCTCCCTTTTACCATATATATGGCAAAGGCTTCCAACTCTAGCTAATTGGCTTGTAAGATGAGGGAACTAGATCAAATCAGCACAACTCAGTTCACCCAATTATTCTGTGTAGCATATTTTGGTGTGGCTAGTCTACATCAGATGGGAAGGGAAAAAGTGAATACATGGTATGTTCTGGTATTTTGTTTTCAGGTTGAAATCCCTGCACCCTCAGGATGGAGTTCTTCTGAGTGAACTGACAAGCTTCTGCCAACTGGAGAAACTCTTCCAAAAGGGCGTTGCATTCATTTTGTGATGAGGTGAAGCAGGGGAAGGAAAAGTTCATACTGTTGCAACTATATGTTAAATGTTCTTTTTTAGACTTTGGCCGTCTTCCCACTGCTGTCCTACACTTTGCTGTCTCACACCATGACCAGTCTGCCAGATTACCTAGCTGCCCTGCAGTGCACCAGAGTCAAGCTGACCAGCTGCTAACTCACTCCTATTAAAAGTTAGCATGCAACTCGGTGCTCTCCACTGGTGGTCACATACTCCTAAAAGCTGATTATCCCGCTCAACATCACAGTGATCACACATTGTATAACTGCCTAGCACTGAGCAGAGATCCCAGATTGCTCTGATGCCTGATAGAAGAAATTATTCTCCTTCAAAAGCTGTCATTGTAGCACAAAGAGCTACAAACTATGAGTAAATAAAGGTAGGACAGCATATTTGCCTAGGTCACATCTTAAAAGTAGTGTCAAAAAGATGTATGTCTTTTCAAACAGCACAGGAGAGAATGAGGTCTTCTAATAATTGTGCAAGTCCTCATCCTTGCTCCAGATTGGACATTCTGGAAAACACTGAGACACTGAAGATACCAGAACCAAAACTCTGATGAGTTAGAGATGAAAATCAGAAAATTTGTGTTATGAAGAAGCTGAAGAGTATCACAGAGAAACAGACACAGAGAATGAGTTCCAGGCTCAGTGGGGTTATGAAGTAGACCTGGCACATGCTACATTAAAGTACTTGAATGGATGATCTAAAGAAAGATCCTCTGTGCCTGTCAGAGCCAGTATTTTAGGCAGGTGTTAGTGAAGACCCTTTCTGAACCTATTTGGCTCTATCCCCATATTCTTGCATGTGTGCTGGGAAATTCACATCAGCAGCAATTATTTTCCTTCTATTTTCAGATCCCACAGCCCTCAGCTGTATTAGCACTTACCCCTCATTGTCCCCTTTCCTTTGGCTGGCATTCAGGGCATACTCCTGCACTCCAAGTGCCCTGTGTAAGGCTTCATAGGACAAAGCAACAGAGGATGAGTTGGAAACCTCAGCATCAGTGATGGATTAAGAAGGCCCTGGCAAACCTTTGCACCTTCTGTTTAAAATGCAAGGGAAACTACTTTGATCTTTCCTATCTACCATATTTATGTAGAAGCATGTAGACCGAAAGAGCAAATAAATATATTAAATCCTTCAGGTTCACCAAAATAAAAGACCTAATTGGACAAGTTTTTCCTCCTAGAAGGAGAATATGAGAATAAGCATGTAACAGATGTGTAAGATATATGGCTCACTAATATAAAGATAAGATCTATGGCACACTAATGCAAGGCTTTTGTGTGCCACAGAGAGGAACATAGCCTAACAGTCTAGGGAAAATGGAATTATTCTTGGTAGTATAACTGCAAATTTTATCTTTTGACATATACTATGGATATGTACACCATATATTTTATATACATTTATATGTTTATTTCCTCTTTTTTACTAACTTAAGGTGTGATTTTTCAAATTGCCTGACTTTCCCACTTCTATTTAATTGAATTAGTAGCTTCTGAAGATGACAGCATAAGGCTAAATGCTGCCCTTGAAACCATTTACTTGTCTGTGAATTGTGCATTCAGAAGACCAGACTTTTGCAGAGGCTGAATCTGCAAAGTCAGCCTAATTGGAGCAGCCTGGTCTGGCCTTTTGGATCTGGCCATCAGAATTATGCCTGCCCAGGGACTGTTGACAAAGCCTTCAATGTATACATCATTTGAAAAAAAGAAATCCTTAACAGAAATAGTCCATTCTTCTCCAGATAGCTGTGTTGGGCTTTCCCCAGCACTCCTCTGTAGTTTGGAATGAGTGCCATCAATCATTTTAGGGCAGGTGTTCCACTGCAAACTAGCAGGACTTCTTGATCCCCCTGTCTTTCCTGTGGCAGTGCCACTTCCAAATCCCTGCAAACCACACTGGAGAGCACTGCCATGGTCTATGATTGTGATCACTGAAAATTTCCTTCTGACCACTCAGCCAGGTGGCTTTAACAGGTATCAGTCCAGAATGGTTTTGTGCAGAAAAAGGTGGATACATTGTGACAGTTCCACCTAGAACTTTTCCTCAAATTACTTTACTGAGATAGGAAAACCATCTGTGAAAACAAGGTGGGAAACCATCAGCTTTTATTAGGAAAGGATAGTAATGTGGTCATGGTAACAGTATCTGATAGAAGGAAAGAAACAAGCAGATGGTGCCTTGCATGTTCAGGGTACCATGTATCTACTTGTTTATGCACTCCCCAACCTGCTTTAGCCTCAATAACCACCTGAACATAAACAGTTTACATCATAAAAGGAGATTGGCTGGGTTCATCTTGATAGAAGAGCGTTAGGCATTGCTGCAGCCAGGAATGAGTGATAGCTTCTCATACCACAAAGGGTGGTGATAAGCAGCTGTGGCATGAGCTACTGGTGGTATCTGCTACCTACTGCAAGCAGAACACAGCATCTCTCTATAGGCTTAAGAGCTAACCTGTTCAAAACTGCAAGACCAGTGGTAATTTTTTTTAATGTGAAATATCAGAGCACAAAACTGATGCCAGTGCTCCTGTGAGCCAGTGGTTTTAGAATGAAGTGCAAACCACCAGGTTATTTACCTTCTTGTATGCCACAAAGATGGGGGTAAAGTGATTCCGGCTTCTAAAACATCTGATAATAATATTTGTGGAGCCCAAATGGGGAACCAAATCCCAGCCTCCTTTACTCATGTGAGTAGTTTTGTGCTGAGCTATTCTAAAAATAATCATCAATTCCTGCTCAGTGGTTCCCCCCATAAATTAGTTTCTATGATGTATAACAGCCACTGAAAGAAGAATTGAACGGGGAAATTAACTTGCTTTTCAGTAACAGAAATTTATCAAGACCACAGTTTTTACTGGGACAAAAACAATTCATTTAAGCCTTGTCAAGATTCCTAATTAAAAATCCTCTACTCCCAATTGCAACTTACAAATACTGCACTTAATTTGGATGTTAATAATATTTCCATGCTTTTCTGCCACACTGCCACAGCAGCTATGACTCTAGTCTGATAACAGGACAACTGTACCCAAGCCAGAAGTAAATGATTTCCCTCATTTCTGTGCAAAAATGAAGCTTACTTTGCAGAGGGGGGATGGGGAGGTTTGAAGCTGTATTTATTGTCTGAATTTTAGCTCCACTCTACGATATAAGAAAGATGCCTCTCTTTTAGACTTAGGCTAAAACATCAGATATTTCAGGCCTGAAAAGCTTTGACTTTATTGTGAAGAAATGCACTCCCACCAAGCTACCTGCTACCAGGCAGGTCTCCTCTGGTAAATGTTCATGTGAAGTTTGGGCCATAGGTCACACCAATGGAAGGTCAAGCCTTCAACCACGTAGCTCATTAGTAGAGCTCAACTCTATTTTCGTTAGCTGTGAGTTGGAGTAGTTTTCTATCTTCAAAGACTTTGGTAGCATAAACCTTCAGCATGTTCAAAGACCATTTTTCTGTTCTAAAAGAATATGATTAAGATTATTCTGTTCTGAGATGGAAGGTTATGATTTCATAGGTAGGCACTCAAGCCTATAGCACCTTGACTTGATTCTTTATGCAAACTACAATCTGAACTTGAAATACAAACAACTCTTTGTCTTCCCCAACACATAATAGTTCATCTTCCTCTACTTATAGGGGGATATTACAATGCATAACTTGACATTTGACAAACCTCCAATAAGTCAAAACTCAACACCTCTGTTATACATCTCAAAAATGTTTTACTTAAAAGCAACCCATATTCTGCCCTCGTTATACATCAGTAATACCATTTCCCTACACCATTTCTTCTTTGCTTGCCAAATGCCTCCTTTCTTACAGTCTGTGAGACATGCATGTGCACAGCAAATCATTCAGTGAGGGTCCCAAGCATTTCTTCTTCTGTGCACTAGCAATCTCATTACCTCAGTAGTCAGTATGTTGCCAGACTTCTTGAGGATATCACTTTAAAATAGACAGTATTAAGGAGATATCTGAGAGAGAAATAGGAGGCAACTTTTCTGATATTTATAGGGAAGGGTTTAATAAAGGGTGCAATCTCTGGCTGAAAACAAGTCCATCCTGAAGTTTGACCCAAACCACATATTTCAATAAAACAACTGAAAGCCAGTTAGCCAGTTTTAACCTTCTTAATGTTTACAAGCACCAAAAAAAAGAAACTTCAAAAGCCTTTTAAAAGGAGAGATAGCCTTCTTAGTTTTATTTGAGTTGGATACAAATACATCCAACAGTCAAGAAGCAACCTAAGAAATAGCAGTATGAACATAAAAGGGGAAAAGCCTCAATACAATGATTCTGTCCTGGTCTTTAAAGCTGAATTTATATATTATTATTTGTCCTTGAAGTTTCAGAGGAATTTTGTTGTCCACCTCTCAGTTTAACCACCTTAGAAATCATTAAGAGCCAAAACCAGGTTACAGCTAGGTACTAGTAAGACTTTTTTTCTTTAATCCTTGAAGACTGGCATACATATCAATTTATGAACTGAAAGTTGCATTGTGTAAATCACCTGGCTGACAGAGGACCCTCTCAGGCCCTCCCTAGCTAATACTATTAAATGTCCCTTTGAGAGTCCTTAAGAAACAAGAGAAGAAAACTTCTCATGCTGTTAGACCTGGTCTAAAGCCACTAAAACCAATACAACTCTTTCCAGTAGTTTCAGATCAGGCCGTAAATCCTGAGACAGCACCACCTCTTGAATTTGAAGAATTATGACTCCTCAGCAGTGGCTGCACACACCGTCACTGACAAGGTCACATCAACCATGAATCCCAGCCAGCCTGCCTTTGGTGTCATAAGAAAAAATCCAATGGGGTACACATTTTTTGCAGTTATCAGTTTGCAGTTAATGCATGGGGAAAGAAAGAGAAAAGAATTAGTCTCAGCCCTGCCACTCCACCTGATATTCTCTAGTATTTTTTTTCAATTTAAAGCCTGTACACCTTACATTGCAGCTATTTTGACTTACTCACATTATATGATGCTTTGGGGTTTTTTTTCCTGCTCTGTAAACACAAAAGAATAGATGTCTAGGCCTTGAGCTGACATCACTTGAATAATTAGGCTGAAAACCACAGTCTGACCTTCTGCGTGTTGCTATGTAGTTCTTAGGGATGTAACTTTTCCCAAATAAAGCAGTTGGACAGTTGTTATGAAAAAAACTAAAACTGACAGAAATAGCAGAACTAACTTATGCAAGAGTATTTACCCAGTGAAACACTGAAAGAGCAAATGCTTACACTGGTCCTCCAGCCACCAAAAGTTCAAACAATCTGGAAGATCTTCTCCACCTCATGAAATTCATTTGCCTCAGCACAACTCTTCCTCTGTGGATACCTGGCCTTGGAAGATCTCCAGGGATGTCTGGGATTGAGATCATGCAGCTCAGACCAGCACACTTATTGCCCTACTCCTCTAACCTATTGACAACTGCTGCTCAGATGAGCAGCTGTAGTGGAAGTAGAGACAATCCATTTTTTGTAACCTTGTAGACTTCTACACATTAATAATTCTTTTTTCAGAGACAATAAATATCTAAACTTCTTCACACAGATCTAATTATAACATAGTACTTGATGCATTAGTTCAGTCTGTCATGACCTAAACCACAATCATAGGAAATGTACTTTGAAACTTAATAGTCTCACGCAATTTGTGTTAAATCTGGTGAGAATGAAAATAAGCAGGACTTATGACAGAAGGATCAGAAACTCCAGAAAGGGTTTCATTATCTGTTCCAGCTATTGTAAAACATTAAATGAATAAATGCAAACATTCTTCCTACGTATGAGATCACACTAAAAAGAGCTCCAAAAGTCATCACTTCTTCTTCTAGTACTCATGGGGTTAGTGTCTCAAATTTGGTCTCTAGACATACAGTTTTATCTTCTTGCCAGAGACAAAGACTTATTGATACTGAAACAGCTTTTAGAAAAACTAAGTTTGCTCAAAAAACATACACAAACTTGCACTATCAAAAATACCTAGTGGCCATACATTTTGTGAAATAATAATACATTTTCTGCTTTCAGACTTAAAACTATCTAACCACTGCTCAGGAGGGCACCTAATGTGAAGAATGCATTAGTCTCATTTCTATTTGAAGCAGGTGGTTTCTTCCACCTTCCCTCTGAAACATCTGGTGCTGGCTACATTCAGAGACAACTCTGTAGAGTAGATTGATAGGAAGTCTAATTTGGTATGGCAAATACTCTGAAACAAATTCCACCACAGTGTGCAGACATACCATGACTCCGAAGTCAACAATGTTGCCTAATTTATATCATTATAGATTTGTCCCAGGTTGCTTGGGTCTGAGGGGTTTTTGCTGTTCTTTATTTCTTTTTTAAGTAGTACTTTGTTGGATTTTAACAAATAAATATACACAAAATTGTGTCTTCTTTAGCATATTAACTCCTGGATACAGTGATGCTTTTTCTGTAAGGCTGCTCTATTCAAACAGGGAAAAGCATCCCCTGTGTCATGAGATGGTCACACTAGTCATTTCAACAGTATGGCGCAGTACGATGGGCAGTATGCAAGTGCCTGTCTCTAAATCTAACAGTACAGTTGTTGCTCCTTCATCAAGTGCTGCCAGGTCCTACAAACAAAACTGATCATACTGTCTCCAGCTGTATTACTCAACACAAGGAACACTTCATCAATAAGAATGCTTTTGACCACCTGCAGCCTGCCCTGACAGTCTGTTCTTTTCCTTCCTTCGTAAATGCTTACAGAATTGAATTTAAATGAGAAGAAGTGATTTTTACCTGGAAACAATTTGAGAGCTTCTGACCTGTGTACACAGGGAACCCCACAGATGGTCTAATGAGTCCTGGGAATAAAAGGAGAAATGAGAGGAATTAATAGCCTGGTCCGCATCCTCCTGTTCTCCGTCTTCTGGGAAGACACCTGAAGACTATTTGATTTCTTTCCCATTGAGAATTTTTTTTTTCTCATCGCCTCCTAGAGAAGGTTGTGTTTATGTTAGAATTAGCAAATACCTTTTTTCTCCATGGGAACTATAATCCTGTTTCTCACATTGCATTAAATAATCTTTTTTCCAGAATTTAATGAAGTATTAATGGTCATACAAACATTCCCTCTGCAGAGATCTGATTACATTTACATCAGGCAATGATAACACCACAAAAAGGCTGTTATACAAAGGTAAATTTAAAAACCGATGTGTTTGCATAGTCAAGCTGGTGACAGATCTCTCAAACATGATAGAAAGCCTCCATGAATACAATTGCAAGCTGTAGATACAATCAACCTACATTTTACTTTTATTTCAGGACTTAAAATGGATTCCTTCAAGCATCCTGAATACAGCAAACACCAAGTATTCATTACAATCAATAAACTGTATTATATTGTGACCTCTCAGCTGTAGCAAGATCTTTCACCCAGCAGAAATCATTCTATGTGAAGGGCCCTTGAGCACAAATTAAATGAAAGTAGACTGCAATCGAGGGAAATTATAGCCATAACTGCTGTAGAAATGAAGTCAACTTTCTCTGCATGATCACAGCAAACAGTGCAGATGCTCTCTGCTACCAGCATTGATGCAGGTGCCAAAATTCCTTCCTACTAAAAGAGTTTTATTAAAATGCCTTTTACCCTTAGGGGATGTGTCATGAGTATTACACAAAACCAAAGACAGAAACAAGTCTTAAAAACAGCATAGGAGCTCAGGAACTAATTTGATCTACTAGTGCCATTATAATACAAATTAGTGTCTAATGACAGACACTGCACTTCAGATGTAAGAAACCATACATTGTCTGCCTAAGTGATGAGTGTGGAGCTGTACAAAACACACTTAAATGTCTCCTACCTCAAGAAGGTTGACACTGAGACACTGTCTGGGAAACCTAAAACATAACACTATGTAGAAAACGGAATGTTTTCTTTTTCTTCATCATACAGTATATTTTTTTTTTCTCTACAGAGTTTATAAAAGCAAGTGATAGATTCTACAAAGCAGTAAATTATCAGAATCCAAGCTAGCTTGACAATAGCAAAGACAACAGCCAGAAAGTTAAGAACATGTAATGGAACCTGCTTGCCAACAGCCACCAGTTGAAAATACAGAATATTACTACTTATGACCACATTTATCAGAGAGAACTCACTAGCTGGTATAATGTATTGCACTCAATAAAGGATCATAGAAAGGGCAGAGATATTGTACTTCTGAGCAGAGACACCAACTTCAGGACTTTAAGCCTTTATACAGAAGATCAGGTTTAGCTTGAGCTCTCTAGAAGCCAAGTGCCAGATTTTAGCATAAATGAGCTTTTCAGAAAAGTAGAAATCTCTGAGTTTCCTAAATAAATGAATGCAAATCCCACAATTCTCCTTTAAGGACTCAAAGACTTTAAATGTAGATCACTGAAGAAGCAACAGGCCACTTTATTTCAAAGACACCAAGGAATAAGTGGGGAGGGGGGGGAAGAAACTTCAGGAAATGCTGGTCAAAAACTATTTAAAGATAATTCCTCTTTAAAAAAATGCTTCACAAAACAAAAATCAACTAAATGAATCCTCATTAAGGGCTAACTCCTCATACATGTTAAAGATCAATTTACAGTGCTGATTTCTCAAAGAGAAAAATGCAAATAAAACCGAAACATGTTGTCTTAATTGAACTGCTTGCAGGAAACCTACTCATTTCCATCAATAACAAACAGCGTGCTCTGGGGACCAGGACAGATGGATCACAGGCAAATAGTGAGAAGTCTGAACTAATCGTCTCTAACATCACTTTAGGATTCCCTTCTATTTCCATTCTGAAAATGTTAAAAGCTGAGAAGCAGGAAGAAATATTAGAGGAAGGGAAACATATCTTTTCCATATTTTAAAAAAAATAGGCAAAACATACTATCTTTTTAATGTGTGGCCTCAGCTCTTTATTGAAACAGCAAATACTTTCTGCTTCTTTTTTTTTTTTTCCATTAAAGATTTTGGAAAAATGTAATGGAAAGTCAAATTACTATTTGGCATAGTCCTGGCTGAGTCCCTTTCATAGGCAATAATCAATCTGCTGTAGTTGAACCCAACAGTTGCATCCCACACATTTCCAAGCCAGATGGATCTGGCAAGGTTCCAAGGTTCTTTTCTCTATGTCTTTCCAGCATATTTCTGGATACAGAAATCCTGTCTGAAGCTCTCTGCAAGGTATTCTTTAGTCCAACTGCCCAGAGCCTAGGATCAGGATTGTTGAAACCCAACTTAACTCTGCTTTTAGGCACATTCTCCCAGAATTACACCTAGCTGTAGCTGTTCTCTTTCATGTTGAACAAAATAAAACAGACATTCAAAGGAATTTCCTACAAATTTGTATTTTAACTTTAGCTAGTGCTAGAGTATTGCAAAGTTTGTAAAAAAAACACAAATACTTGAAAAACATCTCACTTTGTAGCATTTGGATATGGTCTGTGTACTTGAGTGTTCCTCAAGGAACACTTCACTTGCTCCCCAGCTCCTTCAGCTTTCTTCTTTTTCCAGAAGTAGGTTGAACATACCTCCTTTTCTTTCATGGCTGTCTGCTTTACAGTATCAGAACGCTCTCCTTTTTCCTGTTCCTCTACTTGAAATTTTCCTGTCTCTGCCCCCTGCCTCCTCTTTTTTATCAGCATCTGAGCAGGGAACACACGAAAATCCATTAATCTGCTAGTAGAAACCGTTTTATTCTACCACAGTGGAAACTTTTAACTTTTGCTGAAACCTCGATTGGCCTCCTCCTGCTTCCCAGAGGCATTCAGCACTACTGTAAAAGAGACATTCTTCTCTGCCTTGAAGGTTACAATCATAAATGATGCTCATAAAACAAAGAAGAATTCTTGCCCTGACAGGGGTATATTCCCCACACTGTCACACTATTGCTCTTATCTTTATGTACCAGAGGACCAACAGACTCTGTTGAAGGAGAGCTACTGTAGCAGGGTATAAACAGCCTCCCTCAGCAGAGCCCAGGCAATGTGTTACTCAAACATAGCTAGGCTGCCTCCAACCCCCCTCTTAGCTACCTGTGGTATGCCTGTGTGGTGCTGCCCTGCTGGCTTCTGGCCATTAGGCTACTGCTCCTCTTTGCTTTTGCTAATTGGCATTTAGGGAAGCAGGATGTGCTTTGGATGCAATTAAAGAAGGATCTTTACCTATGGGCTTGTAATTGAAAACAATCGTTTTGTGCTAATGTTTCCTTACAAAGGGCAGCTTCGCATTTAATAATTCATCAGTACAAAATATAAACATGAAATTAAGGCATAAGGAGCCTGTCTAATGTAATGGTCCATGAAACAGATAACTTCCCAAGATTTTGTTAAGGGCTTTCAGGCTACAGAAAACAGATACTCCTTCTTAAAACAAGAATTCAATACTTATCCCTTGGCTCTTCATATGTCAATTCACTGCACAAATCCCCGTGTAGCTATAATGTGGGTCCGGTCTAATTTTGAAACATTTTGTAAACTGAACCTTGTCTCAAGCTGAGCTCTCCAGATCAGGTAGTGAGGTCAACTCATCGAATACGTAAGCCCCTAGCTCTACAATAAATCATGAAGTCAGGATTTCAGGCCGTGTGTATTTTAAATAAAACAACACTGAAACTCTCAGCCACCTGACCTGTTGGTCCTAATAGTAAATAGATCTACTCAGCCAAACTCTCCTGACACAAAGAGATCCATTTACATTAAAACAACCTTTCTTCCTCTTCTCTTCAGTAACTACCTAATAGATCAGCCTCTAAGATATAATACCAAAGAGCAAATCAGAAACAATCAAGGAAGATTTTGTGCATGCTCAGAGGTGGCCACACACGAGATCTGAGAGCAAAATTCTGAAAGATTGATCATACCACAACTCAGGAAACCTGTAATCTTAACATCATAATTTCTTTTCCCTCCCTATTAACAAATCAGTTTCTTAAGATTAAGAATTGCATCTTTCTTTATGAATTACATAGGAAATTTTTGCACCCTCCATGTATTATCTTCTGAGCAATACCTTGTTGTTAGCTCCTTTCAGATTGCTCAATATTTGCACCGATTGTCTCCATTACTTGCTGCTGACTCTCAAGACACTTGCCATTAATTTGTTGCCTAAAGAAATCATTCTAGAAACCTTCTGAAATAACTCACTTGCTCTGTGCATAAAATTAGGCACTTCTACAATAAAGGGTGCAGCTTCATCAAACAGCCAAGTTGTAAACAGAATGACTTGAGTCTTGAGTTGGTGCCTTCAGGCACTAGGTTGTCATATAAAGGAACATTAATAAAGCAAGCATAATTTGTACACCTAGAACAATTCACTCTTCAGTTGGGAAGAAAGCATACCAAATCAAATCATTTGAGATAAATTCCCAAAAATCCCTGGGAAAAGGGAAAAAAGGGGTAAAAAAAATCAATTTCAGTACAAGACCAATTAAAGCAAAGTAGAACAGGGTTTTGATGTTATCCTCTAGGCAACTGTTGACCTACAGCAACACAAATTATAACCAGTTCCAACTAATCCGCTTGCTGCCTTTTTCAGTCTTATTCTTTCTTTATCTATGCAGATATAAGGAGTTGATGGAATACTGGATCCCTTACTATGGTCACCTTGCCCCACAACTTCAGAAAGAATAAGACAGCATCATTTTCAACAATGCAATATTACCTGGGAATAAACATTCTTCACCTTAGGACGGGAGAAATCTCATGCTACATTCTGCATACTAGAATTAGTAAACTACTTCAGCTATGTGAGAAGCTTTGTTAGCTGACTGCTAAAGGGCAGTTTGCAATTTGCTTAAATGGAGTACAAATTTATTAAGCAGTTTACTTATATTATCTACAATGTTAACAGGCTACCAAGTACGTGCACTAATATGTCAAGTGCTTCAGTCTGGGGGATGGGGTATAGGAGGTGTCAGAGAGGGAGAAATTACGTATATGCATGTCTTCATATTTTTTCATCTCAGTAAACTGTTGATACAATCCTGTTAATATGTCAATATTTTGACTTGGAATTAATTTCAGCTTCATTTCTCCCCTGAAGCACTGTCCTGTATCTGGGGAATAGGAAGAAGAGGCCTACAAAATTCCTTCCAAGCTGAACAGCAAAAAACAGCAAAAACAGCAGCTGCAGGAGGTATGAGTGGCTTTTTGGCAGAAAAGCATCCTGTCATGCTTCAGACCCACACTCATCAGTATTAGTGAGCATTGCTGCAGTCAGAATGAACTATTATGCACAGGAGTCAAGGATAATCTAGCTCCAAACAATGAGAAAGCATATGTATTTTAACATTTGAAGTAATGGTGGCATCAGCTCAGCTTCACTTTTCATTTGAACAGAATGCAAAACTAACCCCATGCAGAATGCCCTCCTGTTAGTCTAGTTTAAGACTTCCAGAATATTAAATAGAAAATATAACACAGTCTTGAAATGAGATAAAATAAAGAAAAAACTGATGTGGGGGGAAAAAAAAAAAAGCATCATTATTTGGACCTACTTCTGCACAGTACTGAGCACATGTGCAACATTAAGCATTAAGCATTACTAAGCAGTAAGAGATCTCATTACCATTCAGGTAGCATTTAACAGAATCAGGCCTTTTATGGGGAGATAGTAGCTACAGAAAAGGTCATAGCAACATTTTTTTATCAGTACATCTCAAAGCACCACATGAAAGAAGCTGGTATCATTATGACCATTTTACAGATAAGGAAATTGAGGCAAAAAGGTGTGAAGCACCTTAACCAAGATTTGACAAGCTAGTATTAGACCTAAAAATAGAATCCAGTTTCTTAAATACTAATCTAGTCTAGTCACGAGCTTCCCAGGAGAAAAAAGAGACTGTTGTTCTTGGACAATGATAAAGAAATTACTTTTCAGAGGTGCAGCCAGCAACTGAGATAGATACTTGAAGCCTATAGGAAAAAAAAAAAAAAAAAAAAGCACGTATTTTTTCCCTTTTTATAGCCAACACAATCACCAGATCAATAAGCAGCCTCGAGTGCTAATACCACATTTCTTGGCCTGGTTTAAGATGGCGTCCCAGACAAATCCAAGTGCCCACAAACAGTTCCTCTGAAGTGAGTGGGATTCGTTTCAGGCAGAAAAATCACATGCACAGGACAAGTTACAGGTTCACAAAATAGCAGCATGCTGAAATATTAATTTTAAAAAGTTTAAATTTGCAACATCCCTTTAAATATAAACTATGCAGGCATAGTCATGACAGTACTCTCACTAAAGGCTAATAGATGGTTCTGTAATAAACACAAGCTTACAAATTAATCACATTTATATACCTCAGGATGTCATGAGTAGCAGTGTTTTGCAAGTTAGGAGTTGAAAAAATCTTTTTTTTCTGATGCATTGACATCTCCTTCTTGGTATTGAACACTTCATAAAGTATCATATTAGAGTTTTACTTCCTTTGTACCAAAATTTGCAGTTGTTGTATACATTTCAAATGTTAATTGTATAATTGTCCTGTTTGAGGATACAAGAAAGTCTCTTCAGATTCACCTTTTTTTATACATGCAGAGCAATCACTCCCTTGTGTGTGACAATGACAAACATGAGGTGTTTTTTTCTTATGAGATAAAAGTAATATGCCATACCCCTCATTTGAAGTGTAAATATTTATGCTGAAACGAAGAACTGTAACTAAGCAATGTTTTCAGAAGGTCACATTTCTTGTCTAATCCTTCTCTAGGTGTGCACGTCATAATCTATTGCAAGCAAAGCTGCTGGTAATGCTGAGGTAAAAGTTAATTAAATATTTTGTTCTAAGGCACTTTGAAATCCTTCAGTCAAAGGCACCATGCAATTTCAAATACTATTACATCCCAAATAACTGTTATCGGCTACTATCTTAATATAAATTACATTAACACAGACTGCAGACCTATCAATGCAAACAAACCTGAATTTCAGAGGAGTCCTAAAATGAGATTCTAGTGTTGCAACAGAGGCAGGTGACTCAACCATTAAAAATGCAGCACTGTCTCAGCTGTTTTTTTCTTTGCAACAAAACCTTGGAGCCACGCTATGGGAGACATGTCAATTTTGACAAAAAAAACCAAATAAGTCAGTAACTGTTTATCACTGCTATTCATACAGTTCCAAGTTCATCATAGCCACTTGCTAGGGAAACCACATAATGTCTGTATATTTGTGGTATTCATGCTGGAAATAATAGCAGAGAACAAGAAAAGGCTTTACATGAGTTTTATATTTGGAAATACCAAGGGAAAGAAAACAAGATGAGAACCAAGCTATTACTTAGGTAAAAAAGGATGTGTACTGAGATCCATTTTTAGCAATAAGGTATTAACATTGGTTGTGTAAAAAAGCAGACAAGCACGCCATGTAAGATCTGCACTTTAGTGGCAATGTTGGTTTTAATCTAACAGTTATTAATTACCTGATTTAATTATTAGTAGTCACCTTGCATGCAGGGCTACAGCACAGACATGAACCAGAAGGCTTAATTTCCACTTTCTTTACATCTACATTTTCTAGTCCTGTTTACTGTGGGGTTTTACACAATGGCAACACTAGTGCTGTTATTGCTAGTTGTGATAATATCAGGATCAAATTATTTACTTATTTATTTTTTGCTCATGTAGATTTAAAAAACCGGCAAAACACGGGTTTAATAGTAAGTATCAAATTAGTTACATCAGTGCAAACTCCCAGAGGTATGTAAATACCCACTAATTACTGTGATGTAAAGCGAGGTATGTATTTAGAGATATAGTAGGCTGGTAGAAGGATTAAAACTGTGTAGCTTAATTTGGGTGTGTGCATGTCACCAGAAGAAAATGCCTTCTATTTAATTTAGGCTAACATTTTAAAGAGATTGTTTAGTCTGGAAACTCTCAAAATTGCCACACGGACGAATTTCGAGAATGTAACAGGCTACTGTGCATCAGCTGATCTATGGCCTCAGTCCATGTCAGTTTTCTTAGCCTGTAACAAATGAGATAACCAAAGTTAGCTTAGCTGTCTTTACATGAAACCTAAACTAATTCATAAAATCCCACATCTGTCTTGGACAGATGCAAAGTCACTGTAGATCAGCTGATTTGTGGTATCATGTCAAGGCACTGCACTGGATGAGGAACATGAGAACAGGCTAAAATCTGTCTGACTTCTGCACAAGAAAAATAACTATATTACCAAACTAAAATGGAGTAAACTGTATTTTGTTCCAGCTGCTGCATTTTTCAGAGATCTACATCGGCCTGAACTAACAGGTGCTAGTGCCAATTTTCTTTATCTAGATGGAAACATCCAAAGCTGTGTATGAAGTGCAGCACAAGTTTAGCTAAGCGTGGATTTAAAATGGCTAAATGTAACTCAGTTCAAACCACTACATTTAAAGTAGATTTATATTAGTTTGCTTTATGTTGATTAGGAATTTCTGTAAACTAAACTAATTTAGTTTTAAATCAGAATGCTGGATCAGAATACCACAATTATGTAGACTTTTTCACCTGTAAAGTTGCTTTAAAATGTTTTCTAACCTTCTTATCAGACAGGCCAAAATTAATACTAGTAGGTAGTAGAAGATCCAATTAAGACATCCATTTGTTGCCAAGAAGCTCTCAGTTGGGGTAGTATTTTCCACCTGCATATGACAGAAATGTGGAAATATTTGCATATGCAAGGTTACTATGAATATCTTATTTATTCCAGATTGAATCCTACCTGAAGAAATATGGTCAGGTAACCCAGAAAGAGTTAATTATTATGCTTGGAAGAAATGAAGTATTTCTGCAGCTTTAGCAATCCAAATTAAAAATGTAAAACCTTTTGCTCCTCAGATTCAAAGACTACAGCTAATTAGACCGAATCATAAAGCCCCCTTAAAACCAATACATATTAAAAGAAGTGTATTTAAAAGACTAGAAAAAGAAAAAAAAAACATAAAGAAAAACTAATGAAATTAGTAAATTCTTCATGGTCCTGCAAATCAGTATCAAAGGGTTTACTGTCATAATCTTTTCATGTCAAACCATATAAAAGAGAATTTTTCAATGGGTTTTGAAGCAGGAATATCTCAAAAGAGATTTACCGGGTATATTGCTTCGGCTGGAAGTGCCAAAATATACAGAAAAAATATTACTGTCCAACACGTCCAATCTGATTTCTAAATAAAAGAAGTAATAGCCTGAGCTTCATCTGTTAAGGCAATCCCAATGGTTTGGGAATCACTCACACTAAAATGAAAGAGGAAAACAGCGCTCACAGAAAGGAACAAGGGCTTGATCCAGGAAACTGCTCCTTGCTGAGGCTACTTGAGATCAATTAGGCTCAGGATTGACATGGGATATGGCTTGTTTGGAGCCATTTGCAAGACTGCAGCCAAAAATCTAAAAGAAAACTTTTAACAGGAATTGCTTTCACTGCATTTCTTCAACTTTCCATTTTTTGTTGTTCCTTCTATTGAATTTGAATGTTATGTCTCGTTCTAAGACATTGGGAAGGCCAAAGCTTATTCTATTCTTAACATTATTAATTAGAAAAAAACATGTTTACCAGAAATAATTTCAGATGTACTACTAATACTTTGTGATTCCTTCATGGGTGGCCAGATGTTTCTAAAGGGATGAGAAATTTTAGAGGCAGGTGTTTCCCAAAAGTCAGCTCACAAATTCCTCTTCTCTCCCAGAGGCAAATTTCCAGTTATCTCTTACTTTCATTAAAACGTTTCTCAGCTGGTTCTTGTGGGTATAGGTGATATGAACTGGGGGTTATGGAGAAAAGTCATTCTGAGCTGTTGTGATTCAAGTGCTGACACAGCTTCTACAATTAAGAACATTCTCAGTGCTGTGATAAAGGCTGATCCTCCAAAACTTCTGGTTTTGCTATTGGAATTATTGCTGATGTACAGGGTAGTTACTCTCAGCAATTCATACCAACCTTGGAAAATCTGCAGAGATAATTGAGCAGTGTCTCACTGTGGTTAAATAGGCAGAGTATATCTACAGATTTAACCCAGTATCTTAAAAAAACCTGGAATTTATTAAAAGGAATATCTGATTCGTCATGGAGCTTGTATGCTCTTACTGTTTTCAGTGCATTGAGTGAAATGCAAAAGGCAGACACTTATCCCAGCAGGGAATAGTGCTGAGATATTTCATGGCTTTGTAAAGTATTAAATCAAAGGAGAGCATCCGATCATCCCATCTGCTTCAGGTACATCGTAATCCATTAATGTTTCATCTAGTCAGCCCTGACCAGAGCCTCCTCTAACTTGTGTTTGTTGAATGTCTGTCAACCAAAGTGGATACTTAGGGGTTTTGCTTCAGCCACCACCAGTTAAACTGTGGTTTGTGTGGCTCCTGCTGCAGGTGCAAATGAACCCTGGGCAAACAAAATGGCACAGTTTTGGTGTGGCAGTCTCTGCCAGGGCACTTCACACACATTGCAACTCCTTGTGTTTACATGTAAAGGCAAAACTGATGGAATGATGCTCATCTCCTTCACAGTTAGTGGCACTTGAGGACTCTGACAGCAGGAGTGGCAGGTATATCATAGTATAGTGACAAAATCTGAAAAGACAGCTATTCTCCCTCCAGGATGTGCTGGTGTAGGTGCCATTCTGAGTGAGTGGCCATCATACTCTTTCCTGAAAGACAGCTGTGAGATGTTCCAGGACTATGGGTCCAAAACTGACTGAAGGACTGATACAACTCTAGCATCTGATATGGCAGAAATAACTAGAGAAGAGATTTTTTACAGAAATCAGAGGGTTCCCTCACTTCACACCTATGCAGATCTTTGAAACTAGTGCACTTGTAAGGACATTTAATCTATACTATAGCTCCAGTACAACTAAGACTAGCTGTTGGCTTCAGATAAACATAGGCAATAATATTTCACTGTCTCCTCTTCCTCTGTCATTTGGCCCTTAACTTTGACAGTGCACTTGTTCAATTTGAACTTCTCTGCATCACTAACACAACTGGAGCCTGGCTTAGGCTGTATATTAACATACTTTAAGGCCCTTGAAGACAGCTGCTACCCTTTCTCAATTTGTTTAGCAACTGATGTAACTATGACCAGTATGACAACGCAGGTAGGCCCATGCAGAAGAGTATGTTCACCAACAGTCAGTGGAAATGGAACAATACCATCACAGCTGTCAAGAAAAAAGTCATTCAAAAGATTTCTGGAGAAGCTGGAAGGAATTTAATGAAGGGATGTAGCCCCTCCATCTTTATATTCTTGAATGAGAACATGAGGAGACGCAGCAGGGCCATACTTGTCAAGTGTGAAAGAAGTGAATCTCCCACAGGGCCCAAGGAATGGAGAAGCCCTGATGCTGGATTTAAAAGAGAAGGAAAAGCACACATGCCTGCATAAAGAGTCCCACATGATTCCTTCAACCAAATGCAGTTGTGTTATGCCTTAGAGGAAAAGAGAACTATTAAGTCTTTCAGTAGCAAGACAGAAAAAAACAATAAAGAAGAACCAGCTCTTCCCTTAAAGTTTCACTTTCCCGTTCTCATCTGCAACACTGCAACTGCACTGCCTGCAAACACAAGGGGACCTCTCTTCCTCTTTTATTTTTTTTCCCTGTAGTCAGTCATTTCTGCCTTTCCCTGAGGCACGACAGAACTCCAAAATTCAAGGAAGAGTTTAGTCAGTGAGTGGGTAGGAGTGTAAAGGAAAGAAGGGGGGAAGTCAGGCAAACAAGCAGGTGAATGTCAAACCAAACAAGCAAAGGAATCTTGAATCACCGGTATCGATGCAACAAAAGCCACAATGGCTGAGAACCTGAGGCTGATGTGATTTACTTTCATGCCCTAGGACACTGAGTTCCACATAATCCACTGTCAAAGTCAATTATAAATATTACAGTATCTGCTACTGGAACTGAGCCAATCCATTCAGAAGAAAACATCAAATGCTGCCTGTAAGGTACAGGAGCACTTAATGACAAGGATTTATACCAAGATACAATCAAAACGAGCAAGCTGCACAAGAAGAGCAAACCAAAGCTAGGCTGTTTGTTTGTCTCTGTTGCTAATATCTGCACTTGATTTCTCAAGGGATTTTATTAAACTGATTTCTTCAAACGTAACAACATTAGGAAACAAAGGATCAAATATTTTTTTTTAACACTGGTCCATAAGGTTACTTTCCTAATTCAATCTTAATATATCAAAATAGATATAATTATTAGATTTTTAAAACACCCAAAGCCTGGCACCTTCTGCTGAAATCAGTAACATAATCTATCTCTCACCACGTGACTTTACCACTACTGAGAGGATGATCCACTCTTGAATGTGATGATGTAGTGTTATTTGAAGAAGGAAACTGTGCTGGTAGGCATAGGGAAGTGCTTTGAAGAGTTTGAAATCAGAGTACAGCCTCTTTTTGCCAAAGATATACAGGCAGAATTGTTTATTTAGAACTGGAACTGCTTCCCAGATCTTTCCCCAGTTTTAGGGCAAACCAGTGAGTAAGGATTTTTACTGTATCTGCTTGGCTGAGAAACACCAGCCTGTTCTGGCAAAAAAGGACCTCAGCCACAGTTATTTCTGTCTTCGTCTTTTCTAGACTTGCATACAATTGCCATGTACTTCAAGAAAAAGCCTCTAACACTGCAAATTCCAGATGGCACAGAGCAGAGATAAATTCCTTCAAAAAAAATATGCTGCTGTGAGAGCATCAAATCTATTCTCCTCACTTGAAAGTAGCTTCTAAACAGGCAAAAAAGGAAGTTCTATTTCTACCAGATGGCAGGGTGTCTAAAAGATCAACAAAACATCCAAAATGAACATTATGATCAACACAATCCCAAGCTGGCACTATGGGAGCAGTCCAAACCTCACCACCTAAGTACATGTTGACTTCCTCTCACCTTCCCTTCTTCTAGCATTAACACGCAACAGTAGGAATAGAATGCATGTTAACCTTAAATTCTTTTGCACATACTCTTCCTTTAAAGAAACTATGGAGCAGACAGAATAGTCAGGCAAGTGGTAGCCTGCCATGTGACCAGGAAGTATAAAGGCTACACCAAGTGGTGACATGGGTGGGAAAGGACTAGTGGATTGGTTAGCACACCCTCATCTAGTGTATAAACTCAAGAGAGGTAAGCAAAATTGCTAGGACGTGTCCAGAAGTGGATTTATCACAAAGAATAATCAGTCAGTCCTACTGTACAATCAGAAAGTAAGAGAGGAGACGGGATCAGATTTTCATTTCTAACTTCCAATACCTCAACGAACCTAGTCTGGACAATTACAACACACTGATGGTGCAAGTATAAACTGTGGGAAGCCAGCTGGTTTACTGGATATACTTTGCTGGCAGACAAACCCCAATGCCACAGGCAGGCTCAGGGAATACAAAGCCTACAAGAACAGAAAGAATCCTCTAAAGTGATATTCCAAGTGGATATCCTTTATGGAGGAAAATTATGCTTCCACTGTTTCTCTTGAAAACAGGTGCAAGATTTGTTTTCAGGCCTGTTAATTTGACTGCTCCTGAGTACGTTAACAACTTATTCCTATATTTCTCACTTCTTTTTAATAGGAAGGATTCCACTGAAAATTGTGGATAGCACAGGAGACTAGTTTTAGTCCACCTTTTTAGCACAGTAAAAATCTTTCTACACTATATAATTTCACTGGCTACAATGAATCATTTTAAAGTCAGCTGAAGTGCAAGATGATATATCTTAAGAACCTTCAAAGAAAAAAAATATAACGGTATCTACCTAATTATACATCAAAGAGTACTTCAGAAATAAATCCTGTTATCTCCAATATTAGAATTTTTTTTAGTGTTCTACTTTAATAATCATAGAACAGTGCTGGTTGAATTAACCACAGATTTCTGCATAACTGTGCTCTAGATATCAGGGGTGTCCAAATGTCCTTTTACATGTCCACTGTATTGTTGTCATTAGAGATTCTCACTGCATATTTCTGACAAAAATATTCAATTCTTTATGCAGAAGTATTTCCACTGTGGTCCTTTTTAATAACTTCAGTCTTGTCACAGTTCAGTGTAACATTTTATAAAGCTTCTTTTTTGAGTTAAAGGGTATGAAGTTTCAATAATACCAGTAATGTATATTGCATTTGTATTTCAGTTTTCAATTATTTTCACGTTTCTATTATCACTTTCTCCACAAAAAATGTTTATATGGGGGCAGTCTCATTTCACACACAAGAATACATCTCATTCTGACATCCATCTGGTGTGCTGTCTGGAAACCTTTTTTATTATATTTGTCACATCATATTTAGAGGTAAACTCACTCTGTGACATTTCAAGATATAACAGCATTTTCCCATGCACACTAATCCTAAAAATCTCCTCTACTGTGTTGAAATTTTGCCCTAAATCATCCATATGAAGTTTTTCAAGGTACTTTGAATCTGCATGTTATTTTCCTGCTAAAATGCTTAATTAAAGAGCATCAGAGTTGAGGTTGAAAGTGACCTCTGGAAGTCTTGTCCAACCCCCCCAGCACAAGCAAGGCCTCTTTGAGCGAGTTGCTCAGGACCATGTTCAGACAACATTTTAGTATCTTCAGCGTGGGAGACTCCACAACCGCCCTGAGCAATCTGTGCCAGTGCTTGGTCACCATCACAGTGAAAAAGTGTTTCCTGATGTTCAGAGGGAACCTCTTGTATTTCAGCTTGTGCCCATTGCCTCTGGTCCTGTCACTGGGTGCCACTGGAAAGAGCTTGGCTTCATCCTCTTTGCAATCTCCCTTCAGCCTGAGGGTCTGTATTGATAAGATCCCCCCTGAGCCCTCTCTTCTCTAGGCTGAACAGTCCCAACTCTCTCAGCCTCTACTCATAGGAGAGATGCTCCAGTTTTTCACGGCCCTTCATTGGTCTCTCCCCAGTAAGTCCATGTCTCTCCTGTACTGGGGAGCCCAGAACTGGACACAATACTCCACGTGTGGCCTTACCAGTGCTGAGTAGAGGTAAAGGATCACATCCCTTGACCTGCTGGCAGTGCTTTGCCTAATGCAGCACAACAATACATCAGCCTTTTTTGCTGCAAGGATGCATTGCTGGCTCATGTTCAATTTGGTGAACACCAAGAACCCCAGTTTTTTTCTGCCAAGCTGCTTTCCACATGGATGGCCCTCAGCTTTTATTGGTTCAGGTCATCATTTGTCCTCAGGTTCAACATGAGCCAGTAGTGTGCCCTTGCAGCAAAAAAGGCTAACAGTATCTTGGGCTGAATTAGAATTTAGGAGTGTTGCCAGCAAGTCGAGGGATATATATAAATACCTGGAGGGAGGCTATTGGATCCAGTATTGACCCCTGGGGTGCATTGTTTGTTACTGGCTTCCAGATAGAGTTTGTGTCACTGATCATAACTCTCAGAGTTCAGCTGTTCTCTCAGTTTTCAGTCCCTTTCTCTGCCTGCCCATCCTACAACTTCTCTGTGAGCATCTTTTGAGACGCAGTGTCAAATGCCTCAGTGAAGTCAAGGTATACAATATCCACTGCTCTTAAGTTTTCCAGAACCATGATTTCCTCTCATATTCTTTTATTGTTCATTCATACACCAATGTTTCTGATGTGCTTCATGTAATATTTTTAAAAGAGAGTAGGACAGACATTCAGCATTTATCAATTGGTTCATTGCCCCTGAAATCAGCAATACATTGCTGCTTCACCATTAGACCAGGAACCAGCCTTTAGTACTGGGAAGAGAAAGCTAGAAAAACAGAGGAGAAACCAAGTGTATGTTTTCTTTTTTTTTTTTTTTAATCTTTTTTTTCTTTATAGATCAACTTTTTGGGGGCATCCTTGAGGATGTCTCTATAGGATGTCTGAAAGAACAGAGAATGATGGACTGGTAATTGGGATGGAAGAATGTCCTATACCCAGCAGTCCTTCAAAAAACGAAACAGAAGACTGGGACATGAAAAGCCAGGATCACTAATAGAACAAAAGAAGGAGTGGTGACAAAATAAAAGACTATTCAGAGGCAGCAACCTCTGTTGCTCCTCAGTTTTGATTAAACCCCAGAGCAGGCTTATCTTGTGTACTGAACAAAGCAAGGAGTCCTTTGGAAAAAAACGAGAAAGCCTTGGTGGCACGTAACTAATTAAAAACTAGTGGAAATCATATATCCAATGAAAAGTCATTAAGAACAACTTAAAACTATAGATTCCTTACACATTTTACCCCAGTGTAGTTTCTTCCTTTCAAACAAACATCATATTCAAATTTAGCTGTTTCCAACTGATTCACCTTTTTACATACAACACCGAAAATCTTTTAAATAATCTTCCTCAAAAAGAACAGCAAAATTCCTGCTTTTTTTAAGATGTTAATTCTCAGAGCAGAGGTTGTCATAGGAGACAATTATGAAATCTCAAAGTAACATTCATCTTTCAAAGGGTAAAAAGTAGTACTTAATTTAAAAGGTAGAGTAATAGTAAAAACACTGGCAACTTCTTTCTTAAGCTCTTGGAAAGCTGTACAAATATTGCTGTAGATGTAAGCATTCTAATTTATCTGGAAATTAGGAAATAGTTTCAGTTTCATTTCACAGATGAACAAAGGCACTAAGATTAAGTAATTAGCTCAGTGTCACTCAGGTATGTCCTGGAATCTAATAGGGGATGCAGAACAGCTGTGCTTGGCCACTGTTGTAAGAATATAAGTGAAAACTGCTGTGAAGTCACACGCCTGTTTCCGAGATTGCATTCCATTCAGGAGTACTATCTATCCAGAAAATAGATCACCTTGTGCCTTACATTGGCAAACAAAAGAAGTTACAAATCTGCCAATGCAGTACCCCAGTAATGAAACATATATAACATACAGTATGGAACAAATGAAAAGGCAAAATCCTGACGATATTTTGTCATTTTCTTACCTGCTTTTATTACCGCAGACAAATGAGAACAAGGTTGTGTGGAAAGACAAAATTATTAGAAGAAATGCAAAACAGAAACACCTGGATAAAATGAAATTCTAGTATAAAAGTGTGAATTTTAATGAAGTGGGAGGAAGAAGATGGATACTTACATGCACTCATTTTTTGTCAGTGCAGAACTGAATCTATTCTACAGCATTACATACCATGGTGTTAAATAATCAGATTCTATCCTACACCTCTTTCCTCTAAAAATGTGGTAATGTATACACAGGGCAATACTGCAACACAATCAGCAACATCCTAGACTAGCTTCTCTGAAGGGGAAGCATAAAGAGTGCAATTCACTGGAATTATACTGAGACATTTCAACAGAGACACAAGAGAAATCATATAAAAAATGGAAGGTGAAACTCTTCCTTGATATGGCATTAGTCACTGTCTTTTTCTTTAAAATAGGTGATAAGGGATGAAGCATACCTAATGTTGGTTAATATCCTGTTTCTTACCATTATACTGAATTTAGCAATCTATTTAACAACCAGAGGATTTCAATCTTACTTGAACGTGACTCCTAAACCTGACATGGCACTTGTATGAATCCAATCAGTTGCTGAAGAGGGCTGCTTGTGGAGGTAACTTTTGTGTGGAAGTAGCTTTAAATTTACAATTCTGATATTTCCAAAATGTCTCATAATTCTAAGTAACAGTAAGAATTCCAGCTCCATGCGATCACACAACTTTACCCAATTACAAAACTAAAACACAGTGGGGAAAAATATGAGATGGAACATTGAACATCCCAGGACAATTCAGATCCTATAATCATAGAATCACAGAACCGTTTAGGCTGGAAAACACCTTTAAGATCAAGTCCAACCATTAACCTAACTCTTCCAAGCCCACTGCCAAATCATGTCCCTAAGCACCATATCTATAGATCTTTTAAACATGTCCAGAGATGGTGACTCCACTACTTCCCTGGGCAGCCTGTTCCAGTGCCTGACAACACTTTCTGTGAAGAAATTTTTCCTAATATCCAACCTACATCTCCCCTGGAACAACTTAGGGCCATTTCCTGTCATCCTATCTCTTGCTACTTTTGAGAAGAGACCAGCACTTGCTTCTCTACAACCTCCTTTCAGGTAGTTGTAGAGAGCAATAAGGTCTCCCCTCAGCCTCCTTTACTCCAAACTAAACAGCCCCAGCTCCCTCAGCCGCTCCTCAGAAGACTTATCCTTAAGACCCTTCACCAGCTTTGTTGCCTTTCTCTGTATCCACTCCAGCACCTCGATGTTCTTACACTGTGGCATCCAAAACTGAACACAGTACTCAAGGTGCAGCCTCACCAGTGCCAATTACAGGGGGTCAATCATCTCTTTAGAGCTGCTGGCCAGACCATTCCTGGTGCAGGCCAGGATGCTGTTGGCTGCCCTGGCCACCTGGGCACACTGCTGAATTATATATCCAGCCAGCTGTTGACCAACAACCCCAGGTCTCTTTCTGCCCAGCAGCTTTCCAGTCACTCTTTCCCAAGCCTGTAGTGTTGCATGGGGTTTTTGTGGCCCAAGTCCAGGACTCGGCACTTGGTCTTGTTGAAGCCCATACGATTGGCCTCAGCTCATTGATCCAGCCTGTCCCCAGGTCCCTCTGAAGAGCCTTCCTACCCTCGAGCAGATCAACACTCCCACCTAACTTGGTGTCATTTGCAAACTTACAGAGGGTTCACTCAATCTCCTCTTCAAGGTCATTGATAAAGATACTAAACAGGAGTGGCCCCAGCACTGAGCCCTGGGGGACACCACTTGTGACAGGCTGCCAACTGGATTTAACTCCATTCACCACCACTCTCTGGACCCGGCCATCCGGCCAGTGCTTGATCCAGCAGAGCATACACCTGTCCAATGCTAGGGCAGCCAGTTTTTCCATGAGAATGCTGTGGGGAATAGTATCAAAAGCTTTACTGCAGTCCAGGTAGACAACATCCACAGCCACCAAGTGGGTCATATTGTCATAGAAGGAGATAAGGTTCATTAGGAAGGACCTGCCCTTCATGAACATGCGCTGGCTGATCACCTGGTTGTCCTGTAAACGGTGTGTTATGGCACTCAATTTTATTTGCTCCATGACCTTCCCTGGCACTGAGATCAGGCTGAGAGGTCTATAGTTCCCCAGATCCTCTTTCTGGCCTTTCTTGTAGATGAGCATTACATTTGCCACCTTCCAATCTGTTGGGACCTCCCCGGTTAGTCAGGACTGCTGATAAATCATGAAGAGTGGCTTGATAAGCACACCCACCAACTCCTTCAGCATTCTCTGGTATAACCCATCCAGCCCCACAGACTTATGTATGTCTAGATGGTGAACCAGGTGACTAACCATTTCCTCTTGGATTATGGAGGCCTCTTTCTATTCTCCATCCCTGTCTTCCAGTTCAAGGGGCTGGCTACCCATTAAACAACTAATCCTGCTATTAAAAACTGAAGAAAAGAAGGCATTAAGTACCTCAGCCTTTTCCTCATCCTTTTCCTCATCCTTTGTCACTATGTTTCTGCTTGCATCCAAAAAATGATGAAGATTCTTCCTAGTCCTCCTCCTGTTAACATATTTATAGAAGTATTTTTTATTGTCTTTTACCGCAATAGCCAGATGGAATTCTAGTTGGGCTTTGGCCCTGCCAATTTTCTCCCTGCATAACTTCACTGTGTCTTTGTAGTTCTCCTGAGTGGCCTGCCCCCTTTTCCAAAGGCCATAAACTCTTTTTGTTCCTGAGCTCCAGCCAAAGCTTTCCATTCAGCCAGGCTGGTCTTCTTCCCCGATGGCTTGTCTTTAGGCACATGGGGATGGCCTGTTCCTGTGCTTTTAAGATTTCTTTCTTAAGGAGTGCCCAGCCTTCCTGGATACCTTTGTCCTTCAGGATGGTCTCCCAAGTGACATTCCCAGTCAGTCTCCCAGACAGGCCAAAGTCTGCCCTACAGAAGTCGAAGGTGGCAGTTCTCCTGCCTCGCCTCCTAACGTAACTCCTTCTCTGTTAACAAGCAGCAGGTCCAGAAGGGCATCTTCTCTAGTTGGCTCCTTCACCAGCTGCATCAGGAAGTTATCTTCCACACACTCCAAGAACCTTTGGGACTGTTCCCTCTCTGCTGTATTATATTCCCAGCACATATGTGGGAAGTTGAAGTCCCTGACAAGAACAAGAGGTAGCGATCACAAAACCTCTCCCAACTGCTTGTGGAGTATTTCATCAGCCTCATCATCATGATTGGGTGGTCTGAAACAAACATTCACCGTGATATCTGCCTTGTTGGTCCTCGCCTTGATTCTTACCCATAAACACTCAATCCTGTCATCTCCATCAATAAGTTATAGACATTCTTATCCCTCCCTGACACAGAGGGCCACCCCACTGCCTCACCTTCTTTTCCATCCCTTCTGAGAAGTTGGTAGCCATCAATTGCATCACTGCATTCATGTAAGTCATCTCACCACATTTCTGTGATGGCAGCTATATCATGGTTTTCTCACCACACGATGGTCTCCAGTTCCTCCTGCTTGTTGCCCATGCTGTGCGCATTGGTATAGATGTACTTTAGCTGGGCTAATGGTCCTGCCACCTTCTTGGAGGGAGAAGCCCCAGTTCTCACCAGACCACTCTCAGATGCTTCTGTAGTTAGCTGCCTCTCAACTCTTGTGTCTTTGCTGCCACATGGATCTTTATCCTCCACCTCCATTAAGACAGTTGACTGAAAGACCTTACTACTGCACTGTCTCACAGGTACCAACATACCACTTGCAGGCTCCTCTCTACCAAGCCCAGTTTTATCTCCATCCCACTTCAAATCTAGTTTAAAGACCTTTCAATGAGCCCCACTAGCTCTTGCCCCAGGATCTTTTTCCCCCTTTGAGATACACATTCCTCATCTGTTGCTAGCAGGCCAAATGTCTTGTAAAGCAGCTCATGGTCAAAAAAACCAAAATTTCACCGGCGGCACCAGCCTCTGAGCCACGTGTTTATCAGGTGTGTTTTCCTGTTCCTTTCAGTATCCCTCCCTGCCACTGAAGGGATTGAGGAAAACACCACCTGTGCTCCCAATCCTTTGATCAATCACCCCAGTGCCCTGACGTCATTTTTAATTGCTTTTGGACTTCTATCTGCAACCTCATCACTGCCAACCTGAATGACTAGAAGCTGGCAATAATCAGAGGGCAGCATCAGACTAGGTAGTTTCCTAGTAATGTCTCTTACCCAGGCCCGAGGGAGGCAGCAGACCTCCCTGGGGGCTGGGTCTGGCCAGCATTTCGGAGCCCTCTGTTCCCCTCAGAAGGGAATCTCCCACAACAATTACTCTCCTTTTATCCAAATAGAAGCAGCCATGTGTTTTACCTGTCACTAACAGTGAACAAACAGGTTTTTCTAGCCTTATATATAAAGCCTCCTGGTTGCTATTTTGCATTGCAATAGGGCTAGATTATAAAAGAATGATGCGTGGAAAATATTTTTATTTGCTTTAATGGTAATGTAAAGTTTTGACAGAACTCATACACCAAAGCCAACAGGGTCTGTATTTTTAAAACCTATGTCAAATTTTCATTTGCACTAGTTTATGTTAATCTTTATATCAATTTTTATTTACGCAACACATGTAGAAGAATAACACACCCACAAACATTCTTTTGCTATCATTTTTACCATTCACCTAAACAAAAAGGCAGATCCTGAAGTGCACTGTAGTTGGAATTATATGGATAACAGATACAGAAGCACATTTTGATGTCCAGGTAAAAAGGAATTGAGAAACAGAGCTATAAAGGCTATCGATGTAGAAATTTGCAAATGGAGAGGTCTCATTAAGGCTTTATCTAGAGCTATGTGATTTTTTTTTTTTTTATTTGACCATTTCAGAAGAGGAAAATTTTTATCTTAAAAAAATGAACACCAATTCAAGATGCATTTTTAAAAGTCCAATGCATGGAATATTTTTCTTAGTGTGGTCTAAATGCTGTACAGATTCTCAGTCATCCTGTATTGTCTCAGTTCTCTTCACTATTCCTCAGCAGAACACTATCAAGGAGAATCATAACAGGGTAAATTCAGGGAAAAAATAACCATGTATATTCAGAAGATATTAATACATTTTATAACCTCGATTTATACAAAGCAGTGGTAGCTTTTTTCACTTCTTGCACACATAATCATGATTTATTTTTAAAAACCCAGCAGCTTTCCATATTGTGACAGCAAAGCCTCTCTCATCTTTTGAATAAAACCTTAAAAGGGTATCTCATTGTATTCCTTTTTATTAGCACCCAATAATGCTAAAGCAAGATCATTCTCATTACATTACAGATGAAAAATAATTTGCATCCATTGTGTGGATTCAAAAACCACACAATTTACTAGAGAAAAATCATATCAGAAAATGGAAAACAGAAAGTAATTTCTGTATCGGACAAGGAGCTAAAATAGGTGATCTTTAGAAACATGAACAAACCAGGTGTTTTACCTACAATCCCATGGAAGCTGATTTATTTTCTGAGCAAGTTACAAGATCATTAATTTACACAGTATTCAAAGGCTGGAATTCTGAAAGAGAAGCATGCAAGAGCAAGCACCTCCCAGTCAACATCCTGCCAATGAAGGTAATACATCTTTTACTACAGCTTACAACTCTATAGAGAAGATAACTAAACCAACTTATGCTCCTGATCTGTCACTCTTTCATATCTCAAGTAAGTGCCATCAACTGCATCTCAATAGAAGGGCTGCATCTTTCTCAGTCTCTGCACCTGGAAAGCTTTCACCCAGAAGAAATTTCATTAAAATGAGTATATTTCTGCAGAAAGTTTTAGTTTTAATACGTTACCATTTCTTTTAAAGTAAAATTTCATCAGAAAACTCATGATCTGAATTCTTGAGCTTTCTCATGGCAATTAATATATTTTTAGGATACCATTTTTCATTCATTTTCTTCCACACAGAGGCTATAATGTGTTCTTAATAAACCAGTCATCCAAGACAGACAGAAAGACAGACATTTCAAAGAATATTAAAACTGCCTATCACAGTGCACAAAGAGGATTTAAGAGCCTACTAAGGAATCCATAAGCAGCAAAAATTAGCTATTCACAGTATATATTATCCACAGTCTGTAAGACTTGGCTGTAAGTGCAGAGTTAGCAGCAGTACTTAATTTGGTCATCTGTGGTCCCAAAACAGAGTTCTCCATTTTCTGAGTAGACTGCACAGAGAAACAGGTCTGTCAGTCTTGTACAGTATATATGAAATCTGTCTGAACTTTCTTATTGTTAGAGATCCACAATATGCCTCCAAATCCTTTTTTGGCACCTGATTGGAACACCTAAGTCCATAATGTTAATAAAATAGTCCAGAGACAGTTCTCTGGCTCTAAGGCCATGTGGCAGATGCACACTATATAGCATGTGAATCTGAGTCCTTCTAGGCACCATAAGTTGCCCCACCGACCACAAAACATAACTATTTTTTATTGTGTTTTCAGTTCAAATCACCTGAAATAACACAGCTGTTCTCTGTCTGTGAAATTTTAAATCTAAAAATAGGACTTAAATATTCTTTCTGTGATGATTTGTCACACTGAAACGGCAGGCAAAAAAAAAAAATAAATGTATTATTATATACTACTGCTGTGGCTGGTAGCTGTACTGTAATTAAAAATTTTTAATGGCTCTATTACAAGTGTCTAATTCACAGGTTTTATCATTTAGCCTTAAAAGATAATGGCTTCATTTTACTTCATTTACTTGAGTGAGTCATCCTGACTTGTGAAAGGAGTCCTGTTAATTAGTCACATAAATAAAGATGTGGAATTGGCCCCAAATTGAAAATAAGATTTGCAGGGTAAACCTTAGCTGAAAGCCACATTTCTTTCTTTCCTCCCCGCTACCTGTAAATGAAAAAGAACAGCTTCATCTGAACCAAAATGAAACCACGTAGATGCTCTCAGGTAACACCAGATTTGTTTTCAGAATGAAATAGGCAATTTATCAAGTGAGCAGTCATTAGATGGCTATGATTTTTAAAAAAAAAATCTTCAAAATGTAGTTCAGGTGTTTTTCTTTGCTCATGATCAGTGGTCAGCACTCTCATAAAGCAAAATCCAAAATCTTTTTGCAACTCTTCCATGAGATGCTGAGTTCATACTCACTTCATACTCAATAAAACCCCAAACACTTCAAATCCAGTAGTAATCGGTCAGATCCAAAAGACGTTTATTTCTGGATAATGCCTATATACCATGTTTTTTAGCTGGCAAATCATAGAATCACCATGTTTGGAAAAGACCTTCAGGATCATCAAGTCTAACCATCCACCCTACAACCCCCAACCTCTAAACCATCTCCTGAAACACCACATCCATCTATTTTTTTAACATCTCCAGGGACAGTGTCTCCATCACGTCCCTGGGCAACTTATTCCAATGCCTCACCACTCTTTCTGTGGAAACATTTTTCCTAATACCCAATCTCAATCTCCCCTGGTGCAACTTGACCCCATTTCCTCTTGTCATATCACTAGTCACTGAATTAGAGGCTTTTACACATTATGATTTTCTATATGACAATCTAAGGCCTGGTCTTTTTCACAACAACCTGTGCATCACAGTACAGAAGAAATCCTGTAATTTTTATGTTTATGCAGTGCCTCTACTATGGTATTTCTCAGGTCCACAATGTATACCTTGCACTTAGCACTCCATGCTCTGTAGCATTGTATTTTTCCTGCAAAATTGTTATTTTAGATACTACGTCAAACGATGTGATAGTGCGTCAATAGAAATCCTGTATCACTTAGGGTACCAACACATAGAAATGCTAAATCCCAAATCACAGTGAAGAAGGACATTTCTTTGAGGGACTCAGCACTGGTGAGGCCACACCTGGAGTATTGCGTCCAGTTTTGGGCACCTCAATTCAAGAGAGATATCAAGGTGCTGGAGCAAGTACAGAGGAGGGCAACGAAGCTGGTGAAGGGCCTAGAGAATAAATCTTATGAAGAACGCTTGAAGGAGCTGGGAATGTTTAGTTTGGGAAAGAGGAGGCTGAGGGGAGACCTCATCAGTCTTTACAACTACCTGAAAGGTCATTGTAGAGAGGTTGGTGCTGGTCTCTTTTCACAGGTAATTAGCAACAGAACAAGAGGGAATGGCTTCAAGCTCCAACAGGAAAGGTTTAGACTAGACATTAGGAAAAATTTTTTCACAGAAAGAGTGGTTAGACACTGGAATAGGCTGTCCAGGGATGTGGTTGAGTCACCATCCCTGGATGTGTTTAAGGGTCTTTTGGATGTGGTGTTGGCAGATATGGTTTAGGGGAGAACTTTGTAGAGTAGGGATGATGGTTGGACTTGGTGATCCGAAGGGTCTTTTCCAACCTGAATAGTTCTATGATTCTATGACATCAACTTCTGGCTACTAAGGCAAATAAAACAATCTAGCTTCTTCTGCTGAGATGAACAAGGGAAGTGAATGTACACCACAGAAGCTAGGAAGAATTTTGTGCATCAAAACAAGTGACAGAAGAAGTGCTGGAGAGCTAATGCAAAGGAGGCCAAGCCTATTATGATTCCATTGATTTACCTCTCTTTGAGCTGCTGATTTTAATGGAGGTATTGAACTCATAAAACTAGATCAGGGTTTGTGGCAGCAAAGTTTCATCCTGATGAGCTAAAATCCTCCTATGATAAGCCAATTCCTCCATCCTTTTAGCAATGCAGGAAGCTGCTCTTATCAACATACCAATTTCAGACCACAGAGAATTTCCAAGACAGGAACCAAACATTAAAAAGGTACAAGAAACCACAGATAGCACCACAACATTAGAATATGACAGAAAACAACATGAAGGAAAGTTTGATTTGTGTCAATGGTGAAAAACAAGATTAATAGGTCCAAAACAAAATTAATGGTTCATCAGGAAACAGAAAGGGCGATGATTTTGACCTGGAGGCAAAGAAAAGCTGGATACTGGGAATGCAAGTGTGAGATGGTAATGACCACAGAGGAGGTAGAAATAAGACCCAAGGGGCTTCATCAACTATAGAGTATCTCCAATTTCTAAGCTGGTATTCTGAAAGACTTATCACATGCATTCACATGAAAAACTTTTAATAAACGTCTCAAGTTTTTATATGAAGAGGTAGAAGCAATTATTGAGCTTGTGTTTATGAAGCAGTGGGGACAAAGTGATCCAGGCAGTTACTCCACCATTTGGACCTCAGTGGAACATAATGCTTTCAAACAGATAATGCTGGCAGACAGAAATAAATACAAAATGGATTCAAAGGCAGATAAGTCCATACAAAACTTGACAGAATTTTTTTAAGAGAGCTGGCTTTAAAATAAAATCCTTAGATGTCCTTTGTCTGGACTTCAGCAAAATAGCTGATACGGGGCTACGTGTGAAATTAATAAATAATGCTAGAGAAGAAAGAAGTAAGAGAAACTGTTAGATGAGTGTTGCTAAGGGGAAAATGGAAACAGAGTGCTGGATAGTTGACAGTGTTGAAAGGGGCAATCTGACACTGGAGGAAGCTTAATGTTAGTTACTCGAGGATCAGTACTGGGGCCAATTCTGTTGAAAAGTTTTTCATTATCATAGCACAAAAATGAGTGGTATGATGACATGAGGCAAAGAAGTGTTGTCAATGCAAAACAAAATTAAGTCATGGCAGAGAAAAATTGGAATGATCTGAGGACAAGAGTAATGAGAAAAAAGAGTGTGGACTGTAACACTATATACTTGAGGACCTAATTGCAAATCTCTGCAGTAAATGTAGGAAATCGCTAGTGGAAAATTACTGAAGAAAAGAACCTATTTTGGCTATGAGGCACAGATTTACCAGGAAACCAGAATGTCCTTCCTCTCTTGCACCAGCATTTATTGGAGTACAAGTACAGCATACATACTCCCACTGAACATGATGCAATATCTGTTGTTCAGCTGCCTACACCCCCTGTCAGATCACAGTATGCGTAAGGGCTGAGCACAGAACAACTATGAGCAATGCAGCTGTGATAAGAATGAAGACAAAATCAGGAGGTATTATTCAAGGTATTTTCTGTGGACAGGGAGAACTATGTGTGCCATTATAAAAGGTATTGGTAATCAGTGACAATTCCAGTCACTCATTAAAAAAAAGGAAGACACAAACTGGAAGAGTTGGAGAGAGGCTACTAGAAGAAGCATAAGAGTTATGGTTGATGTAATAGCAGAGCTCTGAAGTTGACATTGCTGGAAATCTTGGCTAATCCTTTTTTCTTGGGTTGAAATCAGCCGTCTTTGTTAGCCTGTCTGTGGTAAGTAGAGTGACAGTCCTGTACTAGAAGCAAAGTCAGCTTGTTTTGTCTGTTTGCTGTTTTTTGAAGTCTCACAACAGCACAGGTATCTTAAACAGGCTTTTAAAGCAAAGCTTTAGATTTATATTTACAACTTTATGCAGATCCAAGATTACAGAGATAGAAAATATATATTTAAAATAACAACTCTGTTTGCGTGGTTTTTCTTTCATACCATTGTAGATGAGTGCATTGTACCATTGTGCACACAAAGAATCAATAACTCAACCACAGAGTGACATATTTATTGTATTCTGCAAGAAGGGCAATTATCATCATCACATCATAATACAGCCCCATAAAGAAAGATTCTCTCAGCCTGAGCCAATACACAGAAACATAATCTCTTCAAAGACTTTTTCTAGCATCATATTCTAAAATTTCCAGGGTTACACAAACAAACCAACCAACCCCAACCAAAACAAAACTAAAAAAAGAAGTAACATTTTCTTTAAAAAATGTTCTTTCCACAGGCAGATAATTTGTGCCACATTTTAAACTTTCTTCCTTGTTAAGGAACTGTTTGAAGTCATATTAATGCCTAAAGTTCTTCCTTGACCTCTGGCAGGGCTTAGCAGTTAAATGACAGCCCAAAAATTTATGTCCTGCATGATAGCCATTCCTTTACATATTTCTGATACAAGCTAGCATTGTTGCTCTTGTATGCTAAACATCCCTGTAAAGTGGGAAGACCCAGCTGGAAAACATGGGCCATATATGACTTGTCAAAACAATTGAGTCTGGCTGCTCTCTTCTCTTATTATTCCTGAGGCACAAGTGAGGAGGGAGCTGCCAGTCACCTGAATAGTTCTACGTCCAGTCTTCTTTTCCAGCAGCCTAGCATGTGGTGGTCACAGAAAAACTGGAAAATGGCAGTGAAGGGCTCTTGTGAAAGAAGGCAGTGTGGACTGGGGTACATCCATGATTCTGAAGGTAGCAGTGAAGAATAGCCAAAGGTTTCCTTGATAGACATGGACAGACATGCTGCATCGTGAATCAGCAATATTTCCATTGATTCAAGAAGGCATCAGATCTAGCAAGCCTACTCAATCTCATTGATTTGGGCATGTTAAGTAAATCCAATGCCATAAGGATTAATTTAAGTGCAAGTGCAAATCCTCTGGTCAGCCCATTATGTGTTGGCAGGTAAACATGGAAGAAGCATGGCACACGACTCAAGTGCTTCCCAAGAAGCTGTGTGGCAGTCATATCGAAAAGACAACCATCACCAACACAACTAAAAAACAGCAAAAGAAATTGCCCACATACTAAGGCACCAATCTAGTGTTCAGGTCACTAAAATTCAGTTTTGTTCTATAAGAGATTGTCTGTGGTCCAGGGAAAATCTTCTAGGGTTCCCACAGTATCAATTCTGTTCATTAGATTAGGGGCATGACAATACTTCCCTGCCATAAAGAAGCCTGTTGTAAAGATCAATACATTAAGGATTCTTAAACATTCCGATCATATGTTATTGGATTATTACCCAAGGTAGCAAGAAATGTCAGATCCTTTATTAATCCCATGAATTTCATTGCCTCAGATCTGGAGACAGTGAGGTCACATTTATGTAAGAAGGATTTCCTGCAATCAGTTTTAAACTGAAAGACTATGATTTCACTGGGAACTCTTTGTTCTTGTGTTCTGAGACAGTTACATTGTGCACCCTCTTGACCTTCTCTAAACTATTAATAATTTATACACCTCTTTCATTTCACCTCTTTTTCATCTCTGCTATTACGTAAATACCCTAATCTTTTTAATCTCCGCATTTATGAAACTCTTTCTATGCCTCTAATCACTCTCATTACTATTCTCTATTTCCTATTTCACTTACAGTCTAAGTGAAATAAAGTGAAAAAACTGAATGCATATTCAAAATGGAGGGTTACTATGGCTTTATGTAAGACATTTATAACACACTTGATTTATTTCTAAATTTCAGGATCCTCTTTTTTTTTTTTTTCCCTTGTGTGTGTAGATGTTTTCAATAGGAAGTCCACAGTAACAACATAGTCTTTCCTCTGAATATGACTGCTCTTCACTTAGGACTTCTCAGGGTGTGCAAGCAGTTCTAATACATTTTTTTTCAATGCCCATGAATGTTTTCTTACTTTATCAGCTGCTTTTGGAGTAGAGGTTTTCAAATTGTAGATCCCTGCATTCTGTACTGCCTGGTTTAGTGATCAGGGTGAACCAAAAATCAGAGACAGAATTGCACTGTTACTCTGCTCCACCCTTCCAGGGGAAGATAAAAGGGGAATAAGGAAGAGAGACTTAAAGGTTGAAAGTAAAAACTAGTACAGGTTTACTAGAACAAGGAAGAGACAGCAAAACATGGGATGAAGAACAGATTTATACAAAACCAAATGACCACATACGCAGGTGTCCAAAGGTCCCTTGTGGCAGAGCCCACTCCAGAAAAGGGTCCACAGCTCTTTCCTGCAACCAATGGAATCGGACACTGCAGAGCACATGGCAAGCTGATGACAAAGCAGGAGCCTCTCCCCAAGACCGCCAAGCACACCAAAGCAGGAAGAAAGAAGGGAGAAGGAACAGAGGAGATTTCTGGTCCTCCTGTCTTTTATAGAATATGGCAGAAAATGGGAGGGAATACTGACCCCTCTCTGTTCTGCCCCTCCCGGATCCCTCAGGGTCCTAAACACCCTTTCTCCAGGTTCTTGTATTAATACAATAAAATTAGCCTGGGCCCCCTCAAACCGTAACATGCACCCTGGTGTTCACTCTTTTGCTTTTTTTTATTCTGTCTCTACTGTATCAGCACAGCTGTTTCCTGAGCTTTGCTCAAAAATCCTGCATTTTCTTCAATTGCGTTTCTGTTACTAAAATCCTAGAATCGTAGAATGGTTTGGAAGGGACCTAGAATATCATCTTGTTCCAACCCCCCTGCAAGGGCAGGGACACTTTCCAGTAGGCTAGGTTGCACAAAGCTGTGTCCAACCTGGCCTTGAACACCTCCAGGGAGGGGGCATCCACAACTCCCTGGGCAATCTGTTCCAGTGCCTCACCACCCTAACAGTAAAGAATTTCTTCCTAACATCTAACCTGAATCTACCCTCTTCCAGTTTACACAGAATCACAGAATCATCTTGGTTGGAAAAGACCTCGAAGATCATCAAGTCCAACCATAACCGAAGTCCACCCACCATAACCTTTATCTACCCATAACCATTAGCCCTTGTCCTATCACTACACACTCTGGTAAAAAGTCCCTCCCCGGCTTTCCTGTAGGCCCCCTTCAGATACTGGAAGGCCACTATAAGGTCTCCTCAGAGCCTTCTCTTCTCCAGGCTGAACACTCTCTCAGCCTGTCAATAATTAGTACCTCACTGTATCTTGTACTGCTGCCTTATGTCATTGTTTTGCATGAACCAAAACCCAATTATCTGGGCACAATGAGAAGGCCTTCACTCATCTATTGCCCTGGTCTGTCTTTTTAGCTTGGCATTATCTGCTCCCACAAGCTCTCTTGCCTATCTGTTGGGATCTTTTCTTGTCTGTTTGCCTTCCTTTCTGTTTTGTTTTAAATCAACAGTCTCCTGACTGTCTTGACTGCCAACTGCACCATGCCATCATTTTGTGTTACCCATGAAAAGGTGTCCTTGTACTCAAAGTCCTGTTGATGCTGGCATGGTTAAATCCAGCTGCAGTGCAGTACAGACCATTGTCTGATTACAGTAATCTCAGACCAGACACGTACCTTGCAAAACACACTTGGGGCTCCCTGGTTAGAGCTCCTGCTTGTATGCCCTTCAGAGAGGCACTTGCCAGAAATGTGTGTGGTGTCTTACATGTGAATGTTAGCAGAAGTAAAGTCTATCCTCACTTTCTGCCAGAATTGAGATGTGTAAAACTGTATTGCATACTGTCTTTGAATTAATCATCATGCCTTCAATTAGATATTTGTCTGCCAAGCATACAGACTCTCTAACTGCTCTTAGTGACATCTGTAATTTCATACATGATGTCATCCATTTAATATCAATTCTTAAGATTATAACTCATCTCCCTATAAACAAAACATCTTAATCACACAGCACATCCATCATCTCATATGAGAGATACCTTCATGTGGTACTTACTCCTCACAATCTGGTTAATGCCAGAGTATAAACTCTTTTATGCTCACTAAGCCGTACCTTCAGTACAGTGTTTTATTAGAGATAGTGAGAAAGAGTGTACACATGCCTCAAGAAAAGAAGCAAATACAATGCAGTCCACTGCTGAATCCATCCACACATGCATTATGTTCAGGAAAGCCGGTTCAGTATTTGCTACTGGTAGTGACTATTGCTCCACATTGTAGTTCTGTAGTTCACAACACTCAGCCATCCGAGTGTACTCAGAATGGAGCTTCTCTGATGAGATGGCTCACAGTGCGCATACTGAGAGGTGACCTGATAAAAATGTTTGTTTGCAAAAAGCTCAGTCTGTAATTCTTTTTCTAATAGCCATTTTTTGTGTCTCTTGTTGCTTTCTAAAAACTTCCATAAGCTGCTGCCTTAGCAGCCAGAGTGTCCTCAGTTTCCCACAGGACAATTCCTTTAGTCAAATACTTCAGCTATAATATTTTCATTCTTCAAATGTCTCTTCTTGGACCCATGATTCTTCTTACGCTGCATTAGTTTGATTTAAAACCTGCCTCAAAGGCTATTGGTAAGAGCATGCAGTGTCTAGGAAGGCAGTTATTAATCCCTATAGATCATTGGTTCCCCTCATACACATCTGTCTTACATATTCTTAATAGCATCTCAAGGCCTCACCATTATTTCCTAGAAGTCTATAGAGTTCAATTCTCTTCACCTTCTTTTTTCCCATCTTTTCACTAATACTCTCTTCCCAGTACTTGGTTATAAATTGTTGCACTTGGATATTATGGACCAGCATTGCTTGTTCCTTGATGCCTCATTTACCTTCAAGAACGTCATCAGTACTAGGACTTTTTCTAGTGGTTGTTTCAATTGACATTAGAACTCCTTTGAGGATGGACAGATACAGATGGACAGACAGATATGGCCAGCAGTGCTCATCCAATGATAACAGTAAAGGTAGTTGCATTGGCTTAGCATGCCAAAATTTGTACTCAACTTCAACTAAAACGGTAGTTTTATCCTAAAAAATATCTTACATCCTCAGTCTTTGGATAAGGCAAATGACTTATTTTCAGTGTGACTTCAGTGCAAGCTCTGATGATACCTGAAGAGTCCCTCATTTCTTGTAGAGCTAGATTACCACTGTAGTCTCCTGTAAGTAACTGCCATACAAAGTATGGTGGTTCATTGGTAGTTCATCAATTTGCCAGTTCCTTTTTATGGGCAGTTTAAAAACAATTCATTTCCTCTCATAGTAAACATGGGAATATACCCCTAAAATGACCCTGCACTGTAGGTGTTCTTTTCCTTGAAATAAATTATCAGTCTCCTATTTGGATGCTGCTAGACAGTTTTCATTTCTCTCTTCCATCAAGCATTCATTGCTGTTCAACAGTGGGAGCTACACCTGCATTTGTAATACTGGAAATTCTAACAAATCATTCCAAAACATATCATTTGGGGAGGAGGGTTCTCACTAAGGTGTGCATTCACTCCACTGACTTCAGAAACGTTTTAGTATCTTTCTTTTCTTTGGTAGACACCCTATCTACATCTAACCACTTAAACTGAGCTTACATAGATATATGGAATGGAATACTTTGGTCAATTTTGCTGTTTGTCTAGTCCACTACTCCCTACAGGGGGGCTGCAGATAGAACTCTTCTGCTCCTTCAGCATACAAGCAGAGCAAAGCGTCCTTGATCTCTCGGCTGTAATATAAACATTCCAGTGTTACCAGTCCACTAGCTGGAAAACTTGCTGCTAGTTAAAAGAGAGCTCACTGAAGAAAAAAAAAAGATCACTAAAAAGAAAATCAGCTTCATCTTTGCTCAAACCAAGACATACAGGCTTCCCTGCTCCTTACCACTCTTATGATAGTTTCAGTTTAGGGGTAAGAAGTATTGCTAGTCCTCAGCCCTGCCCATAGACTGGCTTTTTTTCTATATTCCATGATCTTCAGTGGGTCACATTACTCATTAAGTACTTTTATCAGTCTTTCCTGTGTTTCAGGCACAAGTGCATCTTATTTGTTTCTCTTCCATCTTTTCACAAAAGGATAGTAAAAAACCCTTTAGAGTAATTTTCCAATCTTCATGCATACACTCATTTACTTTTTTAACCAATTCCTTGTTTGTGTAGATTATTTTGTCTGGAAATCCACCATCACATTTTTAAAAGTCCCTCCAGGCCATCTGTTTACTGTACTCCTAGCTTTATTTCCTAGTTAATTATATTTGAAGGGGGAGGTACGTCTCTCTGGAATTATTGCTGCTGACATGTTTCTACATCATGTACTGGACAATAATACAAGAAGACTCCATGTTTATAACACTAACCTGGCTTTTTAATAAGCAAACTATTTACACAGACGCTGAGACTGCAATTAACACCAAAGCCATGTGCATGCAGATTAGCTTATGTGTGGTCTCTCAGATCTTCCTGCAACCCATGTTCTTCTCCTTGCTTTCAAACAGATTGCTGTACTTAGTTATCTTTATTTACTTTCCCAGCATAAGGAATTGTACGTGATTTAACAGCAGCTAGAGAAGTCAGATGCTGAGCACTTATCAGTAGTGGTGGCAGCTGTTATTCCAATAAATCTGTCTTTTCCAGCTTGGCTTTATATTTAGGTACTCAGTTAAGAGTGAAGCTGTGTTAAACAGAATTCCTCTCAAAAAAGGGAATTTTAAGTCTTCGTTCTGGCAACTTTATGTATTTACTAGGAAAAAAAAATTAAAACTTTTGCTCATGTTGCACATGTAACACAGGCATATGCAGATAAAGTTACAGATTTTGACTACTGATGAGCTTTTCTTAAATCCATCACTGGTCTTGTACACCTTATCTCATTTAGACTGTGTCATTCGTATAGGTTGTCCAAAAAGTCTGTGCCTAATAAAGCAGTGTACTATCGTTATAGAAAAACCTTTAACAAATTCAAATTTACTCTTTGATCATAGACTTTGATGGTATTGCCAAGTAAGAATAAAAGGTACATTTAAAATTACTTTAGCTTAAATATTTAAACGTTACTATTTCTAAATTCAAATGTATATAGAGCTGTTCTAAAACATATGAGCTGCTAAAAATAAACTCTGAGCTCTTCCTATAGTTTTTGACTCAAGCAGCTAAACATGGCAAAATATATCACAATATTTTGATAGGACATTAAAATATGATCATTAAAGTATGCTATCTGTGTGGAGAGCTCTTCAGTCAATAACTCCTGTGTTCATCTAGAAATACCCTGTAATAATTCAGGCAAATCTGAGAAAGAAATAGCAGTTCAGAGCTTGTGCTTAAAGCATTGTGTTCTTTAGTGTAAACCAGCAATGAAAGGCTTATTTCTCTTTTAAAAATTAAACAGCTATAAATACAAAATAAGGCATCATCAATTACAAAATGAAGATTATATTGCCTTTAAGAAAATCCAGCTAATTTTCAATCATCCAAATATGTTAGGTCTTACTTAAAAATTAATATATATATAAAGGTACATTGCATTTTTCCAGGAAGAGAGACATAGCATATTTTCTCACTTCAACACTGCAGTACAAGTGGTCACATCTGCTCACCTCAGAAAGCAGATGGATGTTCAAATACTGTATCAAAGTATACATTTCAAGGAGAAAATTTAACTGCCTAGGTGTCACAGTTTAATTCAATATAACTGAAGCAGGAAGATTAGAATTTTTAAAAAATTTCCTGAGTTAATTGATTGATGAATAACAGCTTCCAAGAACAGACCTTTATTCATCTCATTTCATATACCCTGATCTGAAATTCACTCAGATTACCTCAGGTCATAAAAAATGAAAACTAAGGACACACTGAAGTGTGCACCGCACACTTGCAGTTTCTATTTTCTAGCATTTTCTGGGATTTTAATTTACTGGAGATACATGACCAGCATCCCTATTTCTATAAAACTGCTTCAGTCAAGAAATATTAAAAGCAACTCTTTCCCCACAGTGTTTCTGTGAAGAGCAGTAATGACCTGGTGCCATTTCTCTCCCTCAGGAGAGAAACTTTCTACAACTCTTAACCACAGACAAATGGGTAAGCTTGTCAACTCCAATGATAAACATTTTTATAAATATGGTTATTGATGCAAATGCTTCTGTTTTCCAATAGATTAGCTTTCCTGCCCAATAGCTTATACAATTGAAGAGATGTTTGCTAAAATGACAGCTATATAGGTACAAACAACAATAAAAGAACACCAGCATGAAGTCTGGAACATGAAATCTATACACATCATAAGTCATTGTGGATCTATCTGATTTTATCACTGCTGAATGGTTTTAAAATATTGGATTCCTTTCACTTGTGCATCCCCAGAAATCATTAAAATGTCAACTCTTTCCATTCTAGTCACCTAATAGCAGACAGCCAAATTGTCTAAATAGTGAAAGGGAAATTTAAGAGATTTAGGTTTTGAGATAGTGAGAGCAATTTAGAAACATAAAGCTTTGGAACACAGTTCAAATTGTATGTTCTTAAAGAATGACCTATGATCCATCATATTCAGCAGCTCCATAGCTTTCAGTACACCTCATCTGAACCAGGTACAGCCCTGTACAGAACATGCATGTTTTTCACTGGTGCACTATGCAACAGATGTTCCACACTGAATAGGCATGTCACACACTGACTAAATTTAGCCCTTCAATGGGCAGTGAATGGAAGACAATGAAAAATGCCTTCCTAGTCACCCAAAATGGGTGAATGAACAAACATTCAATCTGTGAGTAATGGAAGAAAAAATGAAAATGTATTGAAAACTTGGGGTTGTTTGTTTAGCATAGTAGTAAAATGTGTGCTGTTCATACAAATTTATATTAAAAAATGAATACTTGTTCTTGAAAAATAAATAAACGTTTTGCAATAGAACTCCATCATCTTTGACATTGATCACAGTGGTTTTCTTTTGTCATGAGAGTGATGGAGTATGACCAGTTTTAAGCAGGCCATATCATATAATTATTATCAACATCCATATATATTCAATTGGACAGGTAATTTTTTTCTCACTGATATTGGCTTCCATCACCTCTATGGATAGATCTTCTTTTTGTCTTCTGGAATGTTCCTAATACTATTGGGAAATTGATTTCTAAATTATAAATGAGGCAGGGTCATTTATAATAAACTGGTGTTTAAAAGATCAGGCTTTTAGAATTCGGTTTCTGACACTAATATGAACTGTCACCACAAGGGTTTTGTTGAGCACAGCTAGAACAAACGGGATGAACAAAGTACAGAACATGTAATTCTAGAAGACTATCTCCCTGCCCATGCAGGGGGGTTGGAACTAGATGATCTTTTAGGTCCCTTCCAACCCAAACCATTCTATGATTCTATGACTAGTGAACAGAACAGATAAAATGCGATGCCAAAAAATACATGGTGGGAGGAGTCAGAAAGTTTAAGAAACTATGAACTTTAAACTTATAGCACTTATAGTTTGGTGTTGATAGTAAGTTGTCAACTAACTGGTATCATCTAAAGTGGCTAGCTGAGTTTCCTAATTGTTTATAGGCAACTGTGTAGAAATAGCCTACTGCCCAGGCCTAAGCTCAATTTGTCCTTTCTCCACATTATTTTCCTGCAAAAACCTATGCAAGGGTCAGCTCTACAGCAACCCAACTAGTGCCCCTAGTAGAGAAAACTCATGTACTTTTGAAAGCACATAAGATTATGTTTACTTGCTCTGTGGATGCACTGCATGATACTGCAAGTTACTTGCCCTCAGGATGACATCATGTCATGGAGGTCAGCAAAACAAGATAGCTAAAAGTTCTTCCAGGAAGGTCCCACTAAGTCCTGCTGCAAAGCCAAATGGAATCTGTGAGATCAATCTCCAGCTCAAGGAAAACTGCTTGTAACAGAGACAAAATTTCAAGGTTTCAAAATATTTTTAGTCCACTCAACTCACATAGAAAGTGTAAGTATGGCCAGAGGTTATTACCAGTTGTGATACCTTTATATCTACCTGCTAAGTTATTTATGTAACATGTAGGTCACATGGCCAAATATCACTCTGTGTTCTGATGACTGTTACACACACATTTGTCCTTTATCTTGCTGGTTTTCTTTGTTTAGGCCCCAGTTTTGCAAAGAGTTACAGGGTCTTATCACGAGGATGGTATTAAAGACTCAAGGCCTTACATTCAAATCTATTTGGAACAGAGACTACCTTTAAAAAAAAAATGAATATAACATTTCAAGAGAGAATAATCTTACTTGCAGACTCTCACCAAACTCATTTACATTTCTTGTTTCATTCTGGAAACAATACTTCTTTGGTGCCACTATACCCTTGCAACAGTTACCTTCAGGTATCTTCATTCCTGTAAACTAATGCTTTTTATCTATAAAAGTGGGATTGAATAAAGAATGCTGGCAAAGATAGCAAAAGGAAAAGCTTTGAAGCAAAAGTATTCTGGTCAACATTATCCTAAGACACCATATTAAATGCTTTCTTCTATATTCATTCTCACACTGTAAACAAAAGGAATTTACTTCCAGACAGCAGTGGAATGAAGGTGCCATGATATTAGCAGTATTGTAGCAAACAACAGACAGGCTCTGATGGGACAGAATAATAATTAAAAATACATCCATTTTGGGGAGAAAAAATACTGATTTGTAGTCATCTCCACATAGTGGAGAGATACTGAGAACTACTCCTTAAACTGGCTTCCTAAAAGATGTTGGGGTATTAGCCTACTGCCTCTGTTTCCTGAGAGGCACAACCAAGTGCACTACACAGCAGAATGATGAGTGCTGTTTTCTAAAAAGGGCAGTTGACTATTTCTACTAATACTAATAACACTTGTCTCTTCATATGAAGTTTTTAATCTCACCTGCATCTCACCACACTTTCCAAAAGCTGTGTATTATAATCCCTTTCAGACAGAGCATCGAAAAGCAAAGCTTTGTCGAAGTGGAATGCCTCTGAGGAAACACCAAAGGAGGAAAAAAACACGCTCAAACAGTTTCTGTTCCTGCCAAGAACATTCATCTCCTGGTTCTCATCCTTGCAAGTTCCCACCTGGAGGAGGCTGCATATCAAAGAGTTACAGAGGGAAGGGGTAAAGGGCAAGCAGGGTAGCTGAAAGGAAGCAATAAGGGGGAAAATAAAGCTCAGGAAACCTTAGAGGAAGTACAGTTTGATAGAACAGAATGTGGAAAGTTCACACAGTTGGGAGGGCCAAGACGCAGAGGTAAAAATTATTTATTAACATTTATATAGACTGCCAACTACCTTGGGAAGTAGACTATGGATATGACAACCCTGCACTGCATTACAAGTTAGTTTTAGTGGGGAATGTGGCATCTCTTATACAATGAGTAACATTTCACCCCAATCTATGGGACAATATAAAGACGCATCTAACTGAAGCTACTAGAAAATTTAGTAGACAACAGGTGAGTGGTTACCCAGTTAATGGTTGGTTGAGTTAGGTTATGGTTGGACTCAATGATTTTAAAGGTCTTTTCCAACCAAAACGATTTTGTGATTCTGTAATTCTCTACACTATAGACTGGAGTTTGCTTTCTTCACAACTGCTAAATGAGAAAAGGCTCTACTTAGGCCCAGCTAGCAGATGACAGTGGAGGTTCACCTGGCTATGTTAGGAAGTGTATTTTTTTCCCTTATGTCATTATTCTTCTACAGAGAGTCAAGGACTGCAAGAAAAACTTTGTTGTGCCCTTCACTAGAGCAGAACACAGAGCTCCTCTTCCAGATTTCTTTAAGCAACATCTCCATTTTGTATCCACTGCTAGTAGAATCTATCATCTACCATATGAAGCTCACAGTAGACACTGCATTGGCTCAGTTCCAGCAATTATCTGAAAAATATTGTTTCAGGCAGTAAATCCACAGTTTTCATCAACTTACAAAACGAAATAATCCTCAGCAGTAAGCCACTACACTCCTCAGTGTTTAGGTTGCATGGAAACAGTGACTGCATCTGTCAACCCAAAAGACCTACTCTCTCTTAAACAGCTCTTAACCATCCCTAGAGTCAGACTCCACACTTAAAATTCATCCCTTTGAATTAAGGCAAGATTTTAAACATGGAACAGTGCCCCAGTTGTTGCTTATTTGGACCAGAATTCCTGTAATAATAATGACAGTGTTTGAGACAGAACAGTTAATGAATGCTTAGCTGTATCATCTGATTCCTAGTTTGACCAGACTTCCATACTGCTCTTACGATATGTTTTATGGGAACTCTTCTAGCATAACTGAATTTCTTGACTACCATTTCCTTCACACCAAGAAAAAAAATTAATAAAAAAGGGAAAAGCTAAAAAAAACCTAGTAGGGACCTCAGCAGTGCCATTTCAGTAACAACAATGCCAAAAAAACACTGATTTCTAAGAACTTCAACTCTAGCCACCCTTGAGCCTTGCAAAATCAATTGCATCCTTGAAAGAAAGCAAAATGCAGTAGATCAGTTCATCTTTTCTATAGTAGATCTCTATTCTGTGCAATGCTCCCACCTACTTAGTAATACAGGAAGGACTGCAATTTCCTGCTGTTTCAGTCCCAAGGAACACAAGACCCTGCTAAGAAATGCAAGTATCTGGTAAAAATCTCTGTAACAAATATGGTCTTTAAAGAATGTGCAAAAGGCTTTAAGTGTTTAGATACTACCTAGCCAGGTAGAATGGAGCACATAGCATTGAAAACGGTCATCTTTTCACCAGACATTAATTCTACCACCAGATATTTAACTCTCTCTGGCCAGACTCTCCTGTGGCTTTTCCCTGTGCAATCATTTACACTTACTCTAACTTAAAATGAAGAGTGGATAAGGTGGCCATCCAACAGTGATGGGACACATAACTTTCTCTTTCTAATAACACAAAGTGCTCTGCATTAAAGAATTTCTTTTGAATATCCAGATTCTTAAATATTGGTATACTACCACATAGGCAAATTTATTAAAATGTATAGCCAAAAACCTACTTAGAGATAAATATTTTGTCCTTGCAAACTGCAGATCTAATCTGGAAGTCGAAAATGTTGCTTAAAATAATCTTTCCAGAGCAGACATAACCATTCGAGTAAACTTCTGTTTACTTTTACTATTGTTTGATCATTGTTGTCACCAAGAGCCATAGCCATGGACCATGACATCACATCACCTTTACTATTGAAAAATTAATATTTACTATGTAACTGAGCTTACTTCTACATTATCAAAAGTAATTCTCAAAGGTTTAAGGACAGAAAACTGAACACCTGATGTCATAAAAAGTGAGACAAATACCTGGTGTCTGCCCATAATATAGTGTAATTCAGTGCCATACTCCACAGTTAACAATACTATGAAGAAAACAAACCATACTTGCCATAGAATTTTGCTTTGTATCCCTTTATCTTCACTTCCAGTCTTGCTTGCACACTTCTGTTGCCTTGCATAAATATGCAATATCTACATCTTCCTTTTTATAAGGAGAGTACATCTGGGTTTTCTGTCTTCCCATCAAGCCTGAACTGTCTTCAGTTTGGTAGAGTTAAAAAAAATGGGGGGAAGAAAATGAAAAACCTCTACATTATTTAACAGTGTTTGACATGAGTACAGAACTAGCAAAAAACCTGTATCTTTAAAGTGCATGTGCTATCATACTGTGACATTATGTTACCAGGTGGTGATAAAACATGATACTACATGAAATGGTAGAACACCTTTGTTATGGAAAATTTTGATTGCTTTGAAAGAGTATCACTTGCTGTTCTGAGAAAGAAAAATTCTAAGTTATCAGGAAACTTACAGGATGGCTGCATCCAACACTGAAGAAAATTACTTGAAAATAGTTTCAACTTCACTGCCCAGAGCATACATTAAATGCATTATCTGTATTGAGTGCTGTTGCAGCTCTAAATGCAGTGAAATGTGGTTTTCACTGAGGCTAATGAAACTGGCAGTCCCTACAGAGAGTGAAATTTTGGCTTTTTCTTCATTCAGTAGCTTCTCATTTTCCAACCAGACCACCTCAGGCTAAGATTTATCAGAGCTCAGAAGCTAAGGTTTGAGGGCCTTTTTAAATACATGCATAGGAATATTTTTGGAATACTTGGTGTTGAAGGAAGAAGCGATAATGATACTATTGCACTACTGTTAACTCAGAACAAGGGTAGTAGGTACCTAGCCACTGAAACTGCCTTCTTTTGACCAAGATCTAAAATAGAAATGTAATTAGCAGAAACCTTTCAAGATAGTTTTTTTTCTTTTTCCCCACAAGAGGAAATGCCTATACTCCTATTTCAGGGGGATATGAGGCTGTAGTTCTGTGTACTGCCAGGTCACATAGCACTAAACCTTTCTTCTGCCTTAACTGTGGGCACAGAACCATAAGTCTGTTGACTTTGCTAGATGACACAACTCGGAGCCTATACTGGCTTCATGCTTGTGTAATAACTATACAGAAACACCTGCTTCTCCCTAAAATTGGAGTGACACAGATCATCCATACCCATCTGGCATGAAGTCAGCAGGAGAAAAGCTAGCTCACCAAAAATTTTGAGAGGAGTTTAACCTAGCCATCTGAGTCGGGTTGTTTTGTCCTGTGCCAGGGTGCTTTCCATCCAAGACCAAGAGCTCTAAAGTTGGATTTCATGTATCATCATGTTATAGCTTATCCAAAGATCAAAACCCCTATTTGAAGCTCAGTAAAAAGTTGAGTATGGGACTTACCTCTGGATTAAGACATCTAAACATAGGGTTCTACATGTGAGCTAGATTTCCTCGCTCCTACTGTAGTTAGTGGAGATCTGATCTGATCAATATAGTTAATAGAATCCAAAAGCAATTCAACTCAAAAGTCCTTTCTGAATTTGGTGGCTCTTAAGGCCAGCATGGTTAAGAGCATTGTTTCTATGGCCAATTTTATACAAATGAATGATGCATCTGTCAACCCACTTCATTACTTTTAACTCCTGAACCCAAATGACCAAAGACCCACACGTAGCTGGATCAATCATACAGTTTTGTTACAAGGCTGAAATTCACATCTCTACATACGATGAGGGCTGATGCTTCTACTTCATCTCTGTCTTTACACCAAAGCTCCACTAAAAAGCAAAAAAAAATCTACACAAAGCACCTAAAATTATCTAAAAGCCTGAGGTATTGAGCTGCTTGCTGAAACATATACTGATCCTATACATCCTCTAGCCATCTTTTGCTCCTGACTGATTTAAATTCCATAACAGAATCTCCCCCTACGCAAACTTTTCACGCTCTCCATCCAGTAATTACACCTCAGCACTGAAGCAGGGTTCAAGCATTCTCTCAGATATGACATTTAACTGAAAACAGTTCACCCCTCAGGGAAAGTTTGGATGAAGATGCTAAAGATATTCCCTGCAGATCAGCTTAAAAGCTTTTTAGCTTGGTTAATAGATTTGAGTCTGATTGTATTAGTAACAGCTAACTGATTTGGGGAACAAAAATCTATTGTCTTAGGTTTAGCCTGTCTTAAAACTGTCCTATAATCTGCTGGCAAAACTGAATAGTCTGAGACCAAGTCTTACCAGATGCAGCAAGACTGGAAATTGGATGTTTTCGAGCTCAGCAATTGGTATAGACACTATCTGGATTATGCAGTCCCTTCTTGAGAAGTGTCAAGGATTAGCCGGAACTAAACACTCTTGTGGGATTAGGGATTTATTTATATGAGGACAATCAGGAAAGTGAATTAACTAAAAATGTTACTTTAAAGAGAAGCTGTAAAACTGCATTAAACCCTAATGTGGATGTTCTCGTTTAGAATTACATTTGAATGATCTAACTTCACTGTAGAAGTAAATTAAATTAAATTAGGACCACTTGAATTCTGGATAAGATGGTCCTTGGGGGTTGCAATGACGTTTAACTGATCTGTTTCTAAGTCACATCTTCAGTTGACTCACATTAATTTTCATGAATTGCTCTGTGTAGATAAGTCTTATGTTCTGAAATAAGGAAATCCCACAAAAAAGAAAAGTGACTGCTAAATTAATGGCAATAAAATATTTCTAAAACAGTTGGATCACAGCTTGCTCATCTGCAAAGGCAAAAGTCATCACAATGACTCCAGATCTGCTGAAGGACGAGATTCACTAACACGCTCTTAGATAATTCTTCCTGTGGCTATCCCCAAGTGATGCTCCTTTTATACTTCTCATATTGAAAACTGCTTGCTCTGTAATTGTTGTTTAGCTAGTCTTACACCAATATTGTAGATTTTAGGAAACTCCAACCATTTTGGAAGGCATTTAGTCCAAGGTTAAGATTTACAATTAAAGAGCTGAAAACTATTGACATATCAAGAAAGTGGTTTTCTTTTCTCTTTTTTTTTTTTTTCATTCCAAGTTAAACTGCTGGAGGCAAAAAGAATAAAACAAAACTCAAAGCTCTCTTTTTTTCTTATTTTCTCTTTTTTTTTTTTTTTTTCATTTCTGTGATCTATGTAATCCATGGTTGACAACTTCTACTCAATCTATTTCTTCTATGGTATTAGAAAGCCAATGGGACAAATGGCATTACTGACTTGTCTGCTTTATGGATGTTCAATATTCTGTTTCCAGAGAGGAAAGAACTATATGGCTCTATAATATTATTGATATTCAAGACAAACTACACACCAGTTAGTTTGTTGTAAATTCAGTTAATTTACTATTGTCACCCTTCTATTATGCATGTAGAGTTCCTTCTGTGCTTTTAGTGTCTGTAGAACAAATGTTATTACGGATACTCATATTTGGGATGTGCATAAAACCTCATTCCCTCATACAAGGTTTCCTTTTCCTTAAGAGGTGTAACATAAGAATATGCATTTAAATTTTAATACCAACATTATAAATAGATATTCTTTACAAAGAAAGGGAAAAGCTCCTTAACTTCCTCATGACATGCACCAATGAGCATTGTATCATTGTAGATGGGTTGTAGTTATTGCTGTTCAGAGAGGATCTCTATACTTAGAGGAGAAAAAAAGGCTGGAACCAGGATAAAGGATGCTGAACCATTGGTTCAAATCCTTTTGTTTTCACCACTGTCAGTAGCTAAGGGTAAAAGCACCCATATTATGCCTCTAAAGAGGCAAACTCAAAAGATTTTCCTTGTGCATAGCATAACCTGTGAAGGCCTGACCTCTGTTGATAATAGCAAACACGTTTAGATTAAAATGTAGGTCTTAAAATAGCCTGCTTTTGAACACATGCACCTACAAGGATGTTATGTCTAATTTAGGCCTTTGAGAGGCTTACTATTTTCAGATCATATTTTACTGATGTCTTAGTATAGTTGCAGAAATAAAGTGCAGCATGTTGATTTAGTAGCAACTATGTTTCCAAAAATCAAGATTGCTACAGTGCTTTCTCTCACTTGAAAGAATAAAAGAAAAACCTACTCTGTACCAAAACACGAGGCCATTTCATTATTGCCATTAATTAGGCCTGAAACACCATTCATGCTACCAGAGCTATTAAAGGAGCAGAAAAACTAAAAAGTTGTAATGGAGTTGTAGTAAGGCTTAGCTTACCACCTTTACCATTTTCCATTATGGAATTCAGGTTTCAGCATTTTGATTAATAACTCCTCATGTTTTACCCATTACATCATGGTTTTCAATAGAAAGGAAATACAACTCACCTATTTCAAAGAACTGAACAAACCAACAGAAGTATGGGGGGTTGCATTTATGAACAAGGTAGAGAATGCAATCTGTTTCTGAACTTTCTGGAAAACACAAGGGCCTAAAACCAGAGAGGTTAAGGGGAGAAAGATGTGCCAGCTTTAAAACTGAAGATGAAGCCAATTTAACCTGGACTTCCATAGTGTTTACGAAATACTAACATCTAAGCAAACCTATAAATGAAAGAAACAGCCCTACTTCTCAATTGTTCTGGGGTGACAGGGGTTGCAGAACTTCAGAGAGCATGGTTCTGTGATTCTGGTATGCTGTTGCCCAACAGAATACCCTGATTTTATTTTCCATTCAATTATTTCTTTTCTGGGGCTCTGAACTAGTAATGGCTTAAGCACATTTCTAAATCCTTCTGATTCTAAAACAGTGTATGTTTTTCAGGACTGTGATTGCCTTTTTGTTATGTGTTTGTGCAGACTCTTCCATGACAAATATAACAAAACTGCAAAAGCCTGCCTGATTCAGCAAAAAAACCCACCCTGCTTTCTGCTGACTTAATGACTCATGAGTGGTTGAACAAGTAACAGTGCCTGTAAAAAAGTCACTGGACCACGGGGCAGAAGGGAGGGCAGAAGAGAAAGTAGGGTAGAACAGAATCCAAAATCGTCCTTTCAGCAGTAGTAAACTATAAAATAGGCTCAGAGACCTCATCTTTTTACAGGTTTACAGACCCGAGGGTGACATCTGAAAATAGGTAAGTCTCCCTGCCTTTTACTCTTCCTTTGCTTCCAAGGCAGCACAGTTCTGCTACATGTGTAAAAAGAGCTGTTAAAACCTGCAAGATTTAGAGAAACCTTTTTTTTTTAATTGATGTTCAAGTATTTCTAGTAGCTCCAGTGTACTGAACACAGACTTAGTTAATAATAACCCTGACACTTTCTCATGCCAATCAAGAATATTAAGTCTCCAGACATTTTTATGAGTTTTCAAAAAGCAAAGTCTTTTGCCATAAAAATGAAAACAATTTATTTTCCATTTTCATCTGCTCAAAAGCTAGTGCAGTTAAACTTGAGTCCTTTCCAAGTACCTTCTTTTGACTACATATCACGCTCCAACAGTTAAAAGAGAAAAGTTTTGCTTTATGAAAGTCAACATTAAAAGCTTTTAATAGTCAATGTTTTACAACTTTAACTGTGCAATTGCTACTACTGGAAGACTATATTCTCAAGATGCACTGCGAAATATTTGGGGGAAGTGGTACAGAAATTTGTCTGGATTTTTCAGTAAGTAATTATCAACATGCACAGGCAGACTTTCCTGGAATGTACTTAAAACACAGCAAAGAAAAAATGTTGCCCTTCTCTATCTATATTTAAATTAGACCTTTGTTCAAAAGCCCATTTCAGATGAGAATTTTTTTGCTTAAACCAACATTGGAAGAGATGAACTATTTAAAAAAACAATCCCCCCAACTGAAAAAGAGGATTATTCAATTTTATTTTCTGCCCAGTTTTGATTAAAACTCAGTGATAAAAACCCTCATATGCTATCCTACATAATGAAATTATATATAAGCAGCATCTGCAGAAATCCTAAAAAAAAATCCTTCCATCTTTCCATGCATGTTAAATATTATACACTAAACTCAGTCTTCCACTGTGAAATAATACAACTACAGGTACTACAAGGTCCCACGTGACAGCCTTTCATGCTGCCTTCTGCCCTTTTCCTGGACTAGAAATACTCGCATGAAAGGTTCTTTTACAAAATTCATCATAAATTGATAAAATTGATGGTATTTTCATTCTGAATGTTACATCTACACACCCATAAATACACTAGTGGATTTTTATGTGGTTTTATTTAAGCAGTTAAAACTTCTCATTGATTGGAGAAAGGAAAGCAGATGTGTGTGTGTGTGTGTGTGTGTAGGAACTGTAAGTGTAGGAGGGAAGGAAAGCAGAACCAAATGTGAACTCCTGCATAGAAAAGATGGTGGTAGCAAGTGGGGGGTTTAACATAAGAAGGAACACCGTTCTTAATTTTAACATTATTTTGGACTGGTAAATTCATCACACTTCTACAACTAAGACTCTTCAGCCATCGGCAAACAAGCATGGGAACGTAAGAATAGGAGAATGGTAGGAAGGGACTACAGTTAGAGAGAATGCATAGATAAATCAGCAGATAACAAGCAGGAATATAGAGATGATGGACAAAAAGTGAGAAGGAAAAGTAGAGTCTGTAGAGACTGAGCTATGCAGCAGTGGGACTGTGACTGCAAGGTGGGTGGAGTATATGCTGGCTATGGCATGAAACAGCTGGAGATTGAAGGAGAGAATGCACATACGAGGAAATGCCATCTTACTCAAATGCAGACACCCTGTCAATTATACTCCTCAGTTCCCATTTTCAGAGTAATAATTTATTCCCCTGTTGAAGGTAACAGAAGAGGCAGGCAACAAAGAATTCAAAGATCAACAATTATGGATACTTTCCAAAGGCTAGCTGTTAAAGATCTTTTGTCTCAGCTTATCTCTAAAACAGAGATACAATATCTAGCTAGCCTACAGAACATATCAAGCTGTTGGCAGCAAAGCTCTTTTCAATACATGGGGTACTATAAAAGTGTTAAATATTATTATTGTTACAGCTACTAAGAAAAAACAATAAAAGACAGTATTCAACAAAGGAGAACATACTGTAATATTGTTACATCCTGCTTGAAAAAATACCTTTTTCTGTCAATAGTAATAAAAACGTACTATGAAAATGGAAACTTTTAAAAATAAATCTCAGATAAGTAATCTAAGGAGGGTATAAGTGATTTAAGAAATTGACAGTGGTTCGCTTGACTGCTTTTATGCTAAATGACTTGGGGATTGGACTGAATGCTCTCTGGACTGTTGTAAGATTCTCTGTTAAGGTTGATTTGTCCAAATCCATTGCTCTGTGATAATTTGGTCATTTATGCATCTGTTGTGGAGAGAAATCAAATACTACAAGCTCTCAAGGCAGTGATGTAACTCCTGTATTGTAATTTTTTTCAGTTTTAAGCCACCACAGACCACTTAGATGTTGCAAATCTCTTTATTCCCTCCACAGGAGTCTGGACATACTGACCTTTCTTGACACTACACAACCTTGAGTTGAATAAATATGCTAGTTTGCTACAAGGCAGCATAGCTTGAGTGTACATATCCAACCTGTCTTAACTAACTTGTTTGGTGACTGACAACAGTACATTCCAAAGCAGGATGAGTCTCAGTAAAGACTGTTTAAGCCTAAATGCATCAAACAGCCTAAATGCTCCAGGACGCTGTCTGGCTATGCTATGTTTGGTACCCCAGCTAGCAGTTTTAAAGCCAGCACAGGTGTATTGTGAGGAGCTACAGCTGCATTGCTATACTGAAGCACAGATGTATGATAGGAGAGATGACCACAGATATTCATCAGCTTTAAAAATTAAAAAATGCTGAGGATGAGAGTAGGAAAGAGACAAAGACAAATTTTTAAAGGAAATAAGATTTTACTTTCTGGAAATGGCCATTTGGACATAAAACCTGATTAATTGTAATTTAGTAATGTTTTTAACAGCTAATCACATTTGCTCAGGATGGTTTTGGCTCCCACCAGTGCTGGGTATCCAGTAAATCCCTAACCAGTGAAATGCATGACATTTCTTCAGTCATCTGAAGCGTTGGTGGGAAGATTTCTTGCAAGAAACTGATCCCAGCCCAAAAGGTTCTTCTCAGGAATGCCACACAAATTTTGAAGATTTCTATTTTTAGCTTCCCGGGCAACAAGCTTGCTCATTTCCTTATTATGCTCGGCAACTTCAACAAGTAAAAGTAGTAAAAGCCTACTCAGATGGGAGTACTCCTTTCTTAAGGATCCTTTTTTTACTTCACTTCCTGTTTTCACTTTCTTTAAGCAAAATATCCCCACAGGCATCCTATGTATAAAACTAAAGTCCTTAGAAGATTATCTAGAAAAATGTCCAATCCAACTTATTTTTAAAGTATTTCAAACATTTTAGCATGGGCATAAGTTCCATCAATATATTTGGGAAGGGAGGGGAGCAAGTCTGTTTCTTAAGGCCTTTATCATTATAGACGCAAAATATTAGGAACTTGCTGTGTATAATTGTTTTGGGTTGAGCCAGGGTGAAGCTCTTTGCTGATTTTTTTCCTTTCAGTGAACTTTTTAGCAGCACCAATGGACTGATAATAACCAAGGTCACTTCTGTCTGTCTGCAGCCTCCCCCCGCTACGGGGGAGCAGATTAGACTGAAGGCAGGATCAGCAAACCAGAATATTCCCTTCTCGTAATATTTTCTCTATTTGGCTTTTACTCTAGGTTAAGACATCATGGAAGTCAAGCCTTTCTTTTTCCTTTTCCACTCACTTTTCTGCTTACTGTTCTATCGCCCTCTCTTTGGTTCTCTCTCTCTCTTTTTTTTATTTCATTGTTTTCTTCCCAGCCGACATCCGAGGACCCCGTCCGTGCGCCCGGACACTCCCCCCTTCAGCTGGGAGTCACCAGGGAGAAGAGTTGCTGTGAGAGTCACTGGGGGAGGAGGGAGGGGATTGGGTGTTGCACATCCCTTTACAAATATATACATATTCCCTTATCACTAATAATTAAAATCAACCTGTTTCACTTTTCAATCCAGAAAGCCTCTCTTTCTCATTTTTCTCCCTCTTTTCCATTTTTCTCCCTCTTTCCCTACCTTGGGGGAGGAGGTGGGGGAGGGGGGTGAATCGAGAGTGTTCCAACTCAGTGCCAAACCGTGACAATAATTAAGGGATGAAATCCCTTTTTTGCTTATGGACTGGCAATCATGTTATTTCATTAAGATACAATTCATTAGGGAACTTAAGTCTGCCAAACTGTAACCATGAATGATTCTATTACCAAGGCCAGAAATATTGCAAGTCCTTCATCTATTTGGATTCTAGCTTTTCAGAAAATGGGTAAAAGTTTTATATGCAATTTTTTAAATTAGAGAGAATACTATCTTGAGTTTGATATTAACTGCTTTAGCAAGACATTTTTAGAATTATTTACTTAAATTGATCTGTTTTCAGTTCTGAGACTTCTATTAATCATCATGTCATTGTACACTCTTTACACAGCACATCTTTGTTACCACACAGTTGTCTCAAAGAGGTGATGAATCATTGTATTCATGGGCAAATAGATGTGGTACTATGTTTTAAACCACCAGGATTTACTTCTGTTGCATCTCCTAGCTTGAACAGTAACAGTTTCATTAAAGGGCTAAACAAAATGAAAGTGAATGTTAGCTTTTTATGCCTCTATAATGTTCTTATTTACTTGTTCTTTAAACTTTCAGAGAGATTAAAAGAGCAAGACCTGTGCAGTTGGTTTCAAAAATAACATTGTTTGTTCAGAAAGAATGCCTATAAAGATCTACAGTGCTTGGCAGCAACAGTTATTTAGGACAGTAGCAAAGACATGTAGTCATGAATTTAAAATAAAGAGATATAACCTACAAATCTCATTTTGCTTACTCTTTTGTTTACCTCTCATTGCAATTAGCTGTACATTAAATGGCTGCCATAAGAAGTCATGGTAATAGGAGAAGACTTTTTTTTTTTTTTAGTCAGGATATATTTGAAAGAATTTGTTTCAATAGTATATCCTCTCTCACTCTGCAGGGGGTGGGGGAAGGTACAGCCTTATTGCAACAAAACTTAAATGAAAACATAATTGCAAAACCTCAACATTTGCTGAGGCACTTAGGTATACATAGCACTGAATTGGAAAACACTTTTTTTTTTTCTCCACCTAGGCCAGAAAAGATCAGATCACAAATAGCTGTCCTTTAAAATACATGAATATCCACATACCTATCTATACATGTATGTTAAATATAAAGTAAAATATAGTCAGTTATCCAATAACTTCCCTAGGAAGAATCCTGTTATTTGCAGAGATATTTAAAACTGAATTGCACAAACCACTAGAAAAGTTCAGGGTAAAGAACCATTTTGCAGTGGCAAGGTGATGGTCTACATAATTAATAGGTGTTTCTTAGCTCTAGATGTCGTTATTCTTATAATACATGAAGATGACCAATGATTTTTTTTTTTTAAATAAAACAAATATTTTTTACAACCACAGCATCTTAAGAAAACTCTCCATTATTCTGGGAGATAAGGTTGAGAATCCTGACAAGTTCACTGAGGGTTCTGAAATCGCTATCAAATCAAATAAATTATTTAGATTTAAGTACCAATTCACAACTACTGTATCATACTTACACTTCTAAAATACTACACTTTCTGACATGTTTACATTTGATTGTGGTCCAACACAACTTGTATGCCCAGAGGAAAGTGACACAGCAAAGCCATACAGGTAAACAAAGAGTGTGCAACAAGTGCACAAATTTTAAGCCAAATCTGAGCTGTAAATCTATTAGTCAAGTTAGAGATGATTGACCACATTAGTGATAATTCCTGAAATGACACCATGGCCTGGACTCTTCCCAGCCTAACTTGGGTTATTTCCCAAAATGCCTAAAATTTGTCACTGAGTTTCACCTACAGCCACTTACGATAAAGCTGCTCTGCCATGCAATCCAGACCACCTACAATCCAAATTATAAAAAAAGAGATCAAACAGGGGAGCCTCAGTTTTTGATCCCTGCAAACCCTTCCTTAGAAACATTAGCAGATACTGCTCTGCATGACCTCAGCTACTCACCTACTACAGCTGTGCCTGACCCCATTGTGATACGCAGCCTCAGCTATTGTTTTCTCCTCTGCACAGGGAGTACGAAGGTCATATGCTGGAACCATGCCAAGTTTCCTATAGGACAGAAAGAGTAGTAACCAGGCTGTACACGGGCTATGCCTATTGGCTACAGCTGGGTGAGCCTTGATTAACTGGGTTCTTCATATGCTCATCACCCTCAGCATACATCCCATGCCTCACTTCCTCAAAACACATGCAGCCCCATCACCAAAAATAAAGATCCGAGACCCACTTCTGTGGGCTGATTCTTCCAAAACAAATTATTAATAATTCTCACTGACAACAGTGGTTTAATCCAGTTTGCAGAGTGATAATAAGAGTTTCTTGAACACAATGACTAGTATTATACTGGACTGGAGTAGGAGGGCAGGTGATTACTTGTGCTTTCTCTGTGCTCATGTAACAGTACAGAACAGTGCACAAATCCAGCCCTTAGGCTGCTGAAAAGTGTTTTATTACTGTCCAGCATTTTATAAATTCTTAATAAAATAGTTACATTTATATACAGCATGATACACTTACCAAATGCAACTTTGGGGGAGGGAGGGAAGGAAAGATATTTATGGCATACTTCTTGCATCTGGCTTGCTGAACAGCAGAATTATATTAAAACTGCACTAAAGGGAAATGTACATATAGAAAGCAATAATATGTCCACCAAATCTGGGAACACTGCTCATCTATTTAGATATATTTTTCTTTGCATGCATTAACTTTAGGGACTTGATTCAGCAAAACACTTCAGCATGCGATCAGCTCTATCCACACGCTTACAGAGAAATACTAAGCTTAAGTGCTCAACTTAAGGCTCAGACATTTCAACAATTTTAGAATTAGAGTCTTCAAATAAAACATGCTAAAATAAATTTTAGAAGAATGGATCTTATAAAAATACTACTAACTTGCAAGCAACTTTTATCCCGTCATCCAGAATCTGCAGGAATGTCCTCAACGTATCCATTACTATAAAGAATTCTCAGATCTGTCGCTCTTGTTATATACAGACATATAACCAAACTACAAATGTCCAAGGCAACCTGATTTCTAGAGGGAGCACAGAAATTCTGTGGGTTGTTTTTGGTTTTTTGTTGTTTTTTTTTTTTTAAATCACAACTCTACTGTAAATTTTCTTAGAGAAAATCAGATTTGAAACAACATGCCTAGAAAACTGTTGAAAAAATATACCTAGGAAACTGCCAAGAAAGATGCTTTCCTGAGCCAATACCTAAACCAAAGTGCTTCTGCAAGAAGGTAGCACTCTGATCCTGATGAATAGTCAGCCGCAGCAGCATCTTCCAGGCTTCTAGGAAGGACGTACACAAAAGACAAGTCTAACATGTGTTACCTAAAGGGTGCTCCGGCAGCGCTTCACCTAATCTAGATGGAAACCTTCACAAGAAAATCTACAGATTTTTCTTTCCTCATAGCCCCCCATTCTTCTGCCACAGATTCAGCACAGTCAGAATCTAAGCAACTCTATCTTCAAGACAATTTGAAAATTCACAGTGAGAAATGCTTAATTCTATTACTGTAGGCAAGATGCTTAGACTAACCAGGTAGCTAAGCACCACGAATGCTGCTTCTGATTAGGATTTCATATGTGCTCCTAAAGGCACAGGCATTTTTCTTTTTTCTCCACCGAAAGACAAAAGTTTAGGATTTAAAACACTTCTTACGTTTCTCTACAACTGAAGCAAAGTCTTCCACAACTATCATCATAGTTTTCTTCCTTTCTGCTTCAGGTATCACAGTCCATATCTTTGTAACACAGTGGAAGTGCAGAAGATTTAGGAATATTTAGTATTAATGGTTTAAGGATAGACGTTCATCTCCTATCAAACCAAGACACCTGTCAATCTGCAGTACTCTTCTTCAGAACCCTAATAAATCTAGATTTTATTAGTTTTAGGGACTGACATTCAAAACAGTCTCACACACTGTCACATCCTTACAGTTCTTTTACTCTACATGTCAACCCTATACACCAGCAGACAGGACTGGGGCAGCTCCTTGCTCACAGTAGGACATCCTGCACTAAACCAAAAGTGTAAACATAACAACAGAATAGCTGTTTTCCAGTCCTTTTCTGGTTTTATACAACCTTGGAAAAAATTTTTCCAAACATTATGTATTTCTCCATAGTCAATCTAGGGTTTTTGGCATTGGGCTTCCTTCTGCAAACTTCTTACAGGCAGTCATGACAGGGATCCACTGACCATACTTTGAAATCTGTAAACAGCATTGTTAAGAAAATAAATCTGTGGCTCTATTCCTCCAGTGGGAAAAAAGCTCTACCATATGTAAATTAGGCCTAAGAAACTGTAATTTTCAAAAATTTCAGAGTTTATTAAATACATGGCTAGAAACAAGAGTGTTTGTTTGCTCATGACATATATACATTGATGAGCTTGTTCTGAATGTTTAACATCTCAACTCTGCTAACGGTGTATTATTTATAACTCCAGAGCATTTCTCAAGCCTTGCAGATGCCTGAAAAGAAGGACTACACAAGCATAGGAAAGGAGGCAATGCCAATAGTGATGTACTAAGAGGCTCAGAAGAGCCATAATACCATTCTGGCCAATTTAAATATTCATTCTTTCCTTGTTAACATAAAGTCTCTTCACTTTCAGTTTCTCAGTTAGATAAGAGTTGAAGTGGTTTACATAGCAGTGTTTTAGTGAGATGGAATCTCATTACAGTTAATCTCCCAATATACAGAAGGGTGGCTTCCCAACAGTTAATAAAAAACAATAGACAGGAATGACGAGAGTACCGCTTCAAAAATGAACTTAAGATAAAGCACAAGAATGGCTACTTACCAAATTACAAACCCTGTATTGAGAGGTATTCATTTCTCAAGGAAGGATGGCTGGAACAAGTTAGGATTATACCTCTCATTCTGGATGAAAGGAAAGCTTACTGTATACATTCCTCACAGACTTACTTGCACAAATGCTTAGGAAGCTGAATGCTTCTGTTTCCTTCTCAAGAAACTAGATGGCATGATATTGGCTGTATAAGTAAAAGGATAATAATACCATATGGAGACAGGGGACTTAAAATATTGATATTTCAGTTTTAATTCTACTGGGAATCTGTCACTCTTCATATTGTTCTAATATGTGACAGAGAAAATTCTTTGCCATCATAAACTAATATGATTTAGGATTGCACACCTAAAACCACTCAGGCTTTGACCCTGTGCTTCCAAATTCTTAGGAGTTTCTATAGTACTCCAAAACATAACTGTATTATGCTGACAGACAGTGCTTATAATACTATGGAAGATCTGGCTGATCTTTCAAAGCATATGTTTCTCTCAACTAAAACAGAGAATTAAGTAAAAGATGGTCAGTCTTTGTACTTAATCTTCACAGCTTTCCAAGTTTCTGGCTGTGAGAACCAGTGGCGACTATATCAATAAATTTTTTCTCCTATCACATTAGGAGAAACCACCTAAAACTTCTGCTTGACGGTTCTGGTTAAGACAGTGCACACTAAGCTACAGCCCATAGGAGGGTGGAGGGACTACAATTAGATATCACCGTATTTTTCCCAAGCCTGACAAAGTGACTCTAAAGCTGTTAGAAGAGCATTTGAACAGTCTTCTCTTTGTTACCAAACAAGTTAACGAGGAAAACAAAATGTCACAGACTAATACAAGTTGTGTTCCTCTCCAGAAGTAGGATAATTGTTGCAGAAATAAGAAAAGATTACCATGCCTGATAATTCAAATACCAGTAATTAACAGGCCAATAAAAATTGCCTAGGATTTCCACACAAATCCTACCATCTGCCTGCAATAAAAACCATGGAGCATCTCTCTGTTCAGGTGGAAGTCACATGAAGTAGAACAGATTCAGCAAATTAAAGCACCTTTTTTGTCAACATAATGGGGATATTTTCTCTAAAAAAGAGGCCAATTATCTTAAAAACTCCTGAATTTACTCTCAATATTAATAAATAAGATCCTTTTAAAATAAAAAGTTGTGTCACTCCATAAATATGTACAGTCTCCAAACATAATATTAAAAGTGAGATGTTGTATAAACAAGAATAATAAAAAGACCTTTGAGTAAAGTAAAAAGTTCCTGGTAGCCAGCAAAAAGATATTGTGATACTGATAGCTTGGTCACAATCCCTATCCAGCTAGCCTGCGTGGACTTGGAAACCTGTATTAGGTGTGTGTAACAAGACTTTGGTAGTGAGGAGACTGCAGGGGCAGCCTCTGTTGGAAGAGGTCAAGGGCTGCCCTATGCCAGACACAAATTGTTCCAGGTGTCCCTCCAATGGTCAGTGCTGTGTCCATCAGCCAAGTTGGTGGCACTTTTATGAAAATGTATCTAAAAGAGAGAAGAAAACACCAGCTAGAGAGGGGAGGAGGGAACAAAAAAAGTTAGAAACAACAGAGGGAACACTAAGGCCAGAAGAGAACAAGAAAGAAGGGGAGGAAGTGCTCCACGAGAGATACTCCCTGCAGCCCATGAGACACTAACTTTATACCACGCAATTGATAGACTGCAACTACAATCAAAGTACATCTCTAGTAAATTAATGCTGACAAGATCTTCATGACATTGTGTGTCTGTTAGATGACAGAGGATGGGAGCAGGCATGGAAGCTGCCATACAGTTTGGATCCCAGTGCTATCCTACTGTGCCATGTCACCTGCTGCCCCATCCTCCCACGTAACAATGGATGAATCTTGAATACTGAACATAGTGGTCCTAAATCAGGCATCAGTACAGGGAACAGCTGGAAGATTTGTCCATCTCTCACCCATCTGATTTTGAAGGTTAACAGTTTGGCTATTCCTACCGTGTGATCTCCATGGCACAAAGAAGCTAAAGCAATGTTGAACATAGTCCTTTGTGCAAAACCAATATGCATCTGCTCTAGCTCAGAAAAAAAGCAATATTGAGATTAGAATTATCTCACAGGTCTTGGCAACTTTGGCTGCTCTCACACAACACTGGCTCCATGCAAAAATGAGGCACAATAACAAGGTGGAGGAAGGGAGCAGGCAGGCTGTATGTATGTGCCAGGTGAATAGAGGTATTAAATCATCATTTGTAAGGCACTTTTGTACCTGAATGTTAAACACAATTTAATGCAACCCCCCAAACTGTTTTTAAATGCAGAAGTATGGAGAGCATAAGAGAAAAAAAAAGAACAAGTTCTAGAGGACAGAATTCACACCAGGAAGCAACAAAGAGGTTTTTTCAAGTTATGAGATTGCTTGTTACATTAGGGTATATTATTCCAGCTGACTGCAACATCAAGGAAGGAAAACAGGACACGTAATAGTCACATAACCTGCCCAATATGTCCTGCATCTGCTTTGAATAGTGGCATGGGTGCTTTGGCAGAAGCATCTATCCTCTGGTCCTGTTTTTTGCAACAGAACTTCTCATAGTCAAATTAGAAATTTATATTTATTTTTGCCTCAGTTTATGTGGCTGCTCTCCTTATACCAATTAAAAAAATCTCTTTAGGAAATTAATTTAAAATACTAACTGGGTTTTTAAGTCTGGGAGCACATATCAGTAACTGGCATAAGGTATCAATAGGGATTTCAGTGTCCTAAGACCTATAAAAGTGGAACAACTACTAAAGGAGTGATGCAGAAAGAGAGAGTTTAGCAGTAAGGACTAATTATTATGGGATCTGTTTCTTCAGGATAGGATTTTAAACATTAAGATTCATTGTTCAAGATAAATCTATGAGTTAAAAAAAAACTTACCAAAAACACATTCCAGAAATTTAAATGGGTAAGAATAAATTTGGGTGCTACAGCCAATTTACAAAAAGAAATTCCTGTGATAAGAACTGAAGACCTACAGATTAGATATCACAGAACATGGTGTCTCAGTTCACGCGTGGACAGGGGTCATTAAAAGCCTCTTAGTAACTTTTCTGCAATACAGAAGTTTTTCCCCTTCTGAAACCTCTAATCATTTGATGCCACTGCAACAGCCAAAAAAAAAGTCATAAAGTAGTCATTGCTGAATTCTCAACGAATCTCAACAATGATGGAGTCCTCCCTTCAGATCTATATGTAAGGATGAGCTGAAATTACACTACCCCAAAGCACCCGTAAGCTGCTGTTTTGTATTGCATTTTGTCTTTTGGCACAGTTAATTCCACAACAAAATTAATTATGCTATTTTGCAATTCTGATGCAGTTATTAATGCAGCAGTTGACTAGAATATCTACAAATAGTCTAGAAAACAGCAAGGAGACAATTAGTCTGAGTTGCTAGCAACAGAAAAGCACTAGAAACAATGCTTTGCAAACTTCTGTTTCCCCAAGGCTGTGTACATTTAGATTACAAACCCAGTTATGGAAAAATATTGCACAATACTTACAGAGAAGTCTTCAGGCATGGGAAATCCTTTGCTGATACTATATTACACGACTTTCTATTTTTTTCCTACTGAATTAATTAATGCATTGAAGTTTCTTTGCTACTGTAGAGGAACTTTCCAACTTAAACAACTTGCTCAAATTTATCAGCCAAACTAAAATCAGAAGAGTTAAGCTTTGATGAACTATGGCAATAGTCTACAGACAATGTGCAAAAAATAATCCCTTCCCCTACATTCTGTTGCCACCAGGAACTGTGTGGAACGTTTTGGTGAGGGAGGCGATAAATAAAAATACAACTCAACGGTGGTCAAGATTCTACCAACAAAAACCTCCCAGCGATTTCAACAGGCTTTAAATAACAACATCAAAATAATTTTCTTTCTTCTTTGTCCCTCTGTTCCATGCTGTTTCCATACACCTTACTCTGGCAGCTGGTGTTACAGCTAACAGCAGAAAGCCTCTTTCCTGTATTCTCCTCTCCCCTCTCATTTCAATCTAGTGACAACATTCACCTTAATTGCAACTAAGCAGTAACAGATCCCATATATTTAAAATGGATATAACTCTCACTCCATTCCCCAGTGGTTAGCTTTACCCTCCAGCTGGTTTCCTTAGCATAATGGTTTCCTTCTAACATAATATTTTAATAAGGCCCAGTATCTGCAGCTTCTGTGGACTTAGCATTTACATGTTAAACATCACTCTTCAGCTATTCAACGGGCCACTTAGTTATGTCCCTGAAGAAAATTTCCTTTTTTTTAATTTTATTTTTTGCTGATCATCCCCAATGCAACACATTCCTTCTTACCAGAGGGAATAAGATGAAAGTTTTGCAAAAACACTTGGCTGTAACATTTGCCAACAACAACAAAGCTCTGGTTAAGGTGCTTACAAACACTAGAGGTGACAAACCACCACTCCTCAAGAAAGATACTTGAGAGACCCACAGGTTTTAAATGTTGCACAGCACTTATGCGTGTTGGTACGAATATACACATGTATAATGCTGAGTATGGTATTTATTTATTTAATGAAAGGCAGGCCCACTGTGTGCCTCTCCCTCAGTTTTTCTAACAAGGGGTGGGGACTTCGCAGAGCTCGTGCCAGCCCACCAGAGGGAAAAAAGCCCCATCTCTTCACAGGAAGTGGAGACAAAGTTGATACAAAAGGTGCTGGCGGCAGAAGAACGCTCTCTCTAGCCAACCCCTAGCACAAGGAAACACTGTGCTTCCTGGCAGTTATGTTTATGCAAATTTGAGTGTTTTTTACCACTGTGAAGGTCATAGAAAACGGCAATTAAGTAGGATAATTAAGAGAGGGGAAGCAGAGGAGAAACATCAACACATGATTAAACTATTGGAAAGGAAGGGGAGAAATCATGAGTAGAACACTGCCTGGAGCAAGTCAAGTTTCTGCTGTTATTGAATTAAATGCTACATGAAGGCCTTGTCTAAACACAATAGTTGTTCCATTTTAATTCAAATCAATTAAAAACCTCATTATAGTTACACAGGTGCAAAGCTCTTTGCAGACAATCTTGTATCAGTTTACTACTGGCTTAAGTGATTTACATGTATTCACAAAGGGCTGCACCTGCTTAATTAAACTGATTTAAAATTATTTTAAACTCATGCCATTTTGTCTGTTTGGAGACTAATACATAGTTACTTTTAAAATGCATTAAAATTCAGATTCTCAAGGATAATCATGTGCAACAGAATTATGTTTTCGCTCATTTAAACAATTATCATCTTGAGCACATAGCTGAAATCAAGCACCCTCCACCACATCAAGTTATGCTCAACTGTGCTACTTTGACTGTAATATCCTTCAGTTCAGGAAGTATTGTATCAATGATTTCTAAGGTCATCCTCAAAAAAAAAAAATCTTAACACTAAACTTATTAACTTGTCAATCTGCAGGACCACAGAGTTAGAAGGACTGTTTAAGAGACTTGTTTATTCACCTTAAATCTGAACTGCTTTTCAAATGGCTTACTGAACTAAGGTACCTGTTAATAAGGCTCCTGTTAATAAACATTGCTGCACTGTTTCAATAAAGTTTGGTGAAAAGTATTGATTGTTCCCATTAACCATGAGTTTGTACTTCTGACTAATAATTTATCACCTGGATGTGTCCATGTGCAGTTTTTTCTGCACAAATTTTGTTTGCCATTCTTTCAATAGCAGACTGAACAACAGTGACACATGGTAGCTGTGTTGAGGAATGAAGAGCTCTCATCTGACATTTTCCTGTATGCAGCTCCACAACTTTCAAGATGCTCTGGTTTGTACAACCATAACATGAATTCAGCACCTGGCATCACCCCCTGAATAATTCCATTATTAAGGAAGCATTTTTTTTTCCTTAAGGCATTTGGCTACTATTTTGCATGCTCAGAACAGGAAACTGGTTTTCAATATACAAAACGGTTCCATAATCGCTACACAAAAGTCAACTACTTAAGCACTAATATGGACATTTTTGTGGTTTTTTGTGTTCAAAGAAAACACAACCATGCACAGTGGAACAAATCAAACCAAATTACCTTAAAAGAAATGGAGAAACACAAGGAGGGGAAAGCAAGTAATAATAAAAAAAAAGATACTAAAAACCTTTTTCCCTGTCAAGCTATTTGTGTGGGTTGAATGCAGTTTTCAGTAGACATCATTTGCATCTCCTCTACAGAAATGTATTTCCCATTGCAGTCATAGCATCAAAACCACTGAATCTTTCCATCTAACTATAGGAGTCTATGAATATCCACCTGTTTGTGTTTCTTAGACCAATTTTATTTTAAAACTGTTAAACTCGATTTCATACAAAAATTCAAACAATATATTTACACAAAGATTAATAAAAGTTTTTATTAGAACTGGGATTTTGCTGCCACTAAATTTAATTGCCCAAGCTCTGAGGTATTCAACAATACAGACTTCTGAATGGTTTGAAAATAAATAGGCAACAATATAATTTGTTACTAATAACAAAGAAACGCTTTACAATTAGTCAGCATTCAAATAAATCACATCCTGTCTGGGCTTGTCTATGCTCAAAAAAGTGTCTGATTTAACTCTGTCACTATAGTTAGAATGATATAAACTCCCTGTTGGGTATAAAAGTTATAGCATTGAAATTTAAAGTAAATGCTATATAACCTTATCCACACCATAATCTGCAGTAATTTTTAAGTAAATCAAATTCCCAATCAAGGAATGTTAACACTGATATGAAGTTTTATATAAGATGAAGTTTTTAAATATTTTTTTTTTTCCCCAGCTGATATGCATAATTCATCCTTTTTGGCTCCTTAACACCTAGAAAAATGGTTGAGGGGAGAGAAGAAAAGACAAAGGTATTCTATGTACAACTCTACCATTTAAAGCAGCTCCTCCACTGCAAGCTTAACTGCTGTTAAAGAAAAGATCCCAGCTGTGAAAATGGAAACACACATTGTCACTTCAGAAAAGTAGACCAGGGCTGAGGCTGTTGTAAAATCAGTCAATGCATTTTAGAAAACGTTTGGTAGTTGCAAATTTCTAGTCACATTTGGTCTTTGTTCAGGAGCCAATTAAAAAACAACCTTCACTTGAAATGCCAGTTGGCCAGCTCATTAAAAAAGCCTCACTGACAACAGTAGAAAAGGGGCAAATGTCTAACTTAGTTTACCTTGAACATATTATAGGCCTATTTTAACAGGAATAACAAAGAACATGGTGTTAAAAAAAAACAACCAAACAAAAAAGTGCCAAACAAAAATACAGTCTTTTAAGAGCTAGATTCAGCAAAACTGAACATCAACATTTTCTGGAACTTTTCTTAAGCCTTTCTAAAAGCACATGTAAAATGGAGTCCCTTAGTAGCAACGCTTTATCAAAATGCTCATCTTAAAACACACACACCTAACAATACAGTTACTCTGCTTTCAAACCTGTGACCGAGTCACAGCTGTTTATTAATGCAAGGTTTGAGGAAAAAGAGTTACATTATATAGAAATTGTTCAACAGAGCTTTCCACCGAAAGAACAATTTTAATAGAAAGGCTTCCACTTTGCTTACAAAGAAGCATACCATTTTCTTCCTCTGGCAAATAAATAGAGACAATAGCAAGGACTAATTAGAATTATATTAGTCAGCTAAAGCCCAGTGTAGTCCCCATCAATATTAGTGAAATTGAACTGCAAATCTTCAGCACCTCTGAAGAGCCATGTTTGTATACCAAACGTAATGCTTGGAGCCCAGACAAGAAAACCTAAGCTATTTAATTTAAAAAACACAGCTCTACATAAAAGTCACAAAACAAGTTGTTGGTGTAAACAGTGCAAAGAATCATATATATTTTTATATTGCCTGTGCTTAGTACCGTATTTCTTCTAAAAGCAGGCAGTCTCCTGCCATCTCAGAGCAGAATGAAGGTCAGCAGGACCATTCAAAAAGCATGACTGCAAAACTTCAGTAACCTTCAAATTTTTTTTCACATTCACCTTATGACTGCAGGTTTCACAAAATATTTGAGGAAGTTACAAGACTCTCAAATAGCATTTCATTACAAAAAACTCCTCAAACGGAAGTAACTTTAAAAAAAAAAAGGAAAAAAAAAAAGAAAAAAGGCCAGGTTTCTATTTGGCCGTCTCTGCACCAGACTAGAAGTACTCTCCCAGGAGACAGGTGGCTGCATATGGGCAAGGGCAGCAAGCCCTCCCAGGCCCCGGGCAGGCCTTGCCTCTAGCTGCTACTCCTCGCTGCCCGAGGGTCAAGCTCTGGCACAAACCTTGCTGCAACCAGCCCGATTTCCACAGGGGTAATTGAACATTTGAAACAACCGGATCAAAGGTACGTGAGCCCTGAGAAGGCACAGCATTGAAGAGCCTGTTCATACCATGAAAGACAAAGAAGAGGAGGCTCCAGCGCTTGAGAAACAGCTGACCCCAGCGCTTAACGCCCTCCCATGGCCCCCTCAAGGCAAGGACGTGAGCCCCCTGAGTTCCTAGGGGATGGCTGGCGCCGCTGCTATACACACATCTCCCACGGCGAAAGGTGCCACAAACCGCCCCCCGCCCTGGAGAGGCAAGGGACATTGGAGCCGTTACAACCGTTGGTGCAGCTCCTCCCGCGCTCAGGGGCTGGGGCACTCCCCCGCCCGCGGACTACGATTCCCGGCATGCTCCCGCGGCACGAGCACGGCCGGCGCAGAGCGTGCCGGGACTGGAGCCGCTCTGCCGGCCACACACGCACTGCAGCGCCCTGGTACGGCGCTCAGCCGTGGCGGCCTCCGGCGCCGTGCCTGAGGCTGCCCACGTAACTCAGACGCCTCGCTCCGATTGGAGCAAACGTCTGCCAGTCATGGCAGTCCCTTTTTTACCCCACCAATGGCTACCGGCGAGAGCAACCTCCCCTACGGGGGCCGCCACGCCCTCGCCCCCACCACTCCGATTGGCTGCCTGGGCTCGCCCCACCTCTTTTAAAACCTGTCGCTCTATGACAGGTCATCACGGAGTTCCTGTTGGATGAGCTGTCCCCCCTCCCCGCCATCCTCGTCTTCTACTCGGAGCCCCGCCCCTCCCACCGTAGCTCCTCCCACACTGGAGGGCGGCAATGTCAAACCTCTCGCTCAGGACGACCCGGTCCAGGAGCCGTCGCGCCCCGCCCTCCCCCGCTCCCGCCTGCGCCTACGGTTAGCTCCCCGGCTTTGCCTGCAGCCTGCGCGCGCGCGGCCGCCGGCACCTCCCCCGCCTCGAGCCCGGCCCTCGGCTTCCCGAGGCTCCTCCCCCTTCCGTCACTGGCCCCGCCCTCCAGGGCTCGCGCGTCGCGCCGGCCACCTCCGCCCACCCCGAGTCGCACTGGGATGGTGACGGCGGCGGCGGGAGGCAGAGCCCGGCTTGAGCGAGGGAGGCGGCGGCGGGGAGTCAGTGAGGACCGCTAAGGGAGCGGGCGGGCTCCGCCCCTCCCCTGCCGAGCCTCCCTCCCCCTGCCCTTCCTCCTGCTCCTTCCCCCCACCACTCCTCCGCCTCCTCCCCGCACGCGCCAGGCGGAGAGGCTGCGAGGGAGCCCCGGGTACAACATGGCGGAGCACTCGGCCCCCGACAACAAGCACAAACCCGCCCGCCAACTCCGTGGCGCTGCTCAACAGCCGCGCCGGGGCAGGCGGCGGCGGCGCGGTGGCGGCGGCTGCCGGCGGCCCCCCGGCGGGCGGAGGCGGCCTGTCGGGGGGCCTGTCGCAGCCGGCGGGCTGGCAGTCGCTCCTCTCCTTCACTATCCTCTTCCTGGCCTGGCTGGCCGGCTTCAGCTCCCGGCTCTTCGCCGTCATCCGCTTCGAGAGCATCATCCACGAGTTCGACCCCTGGTGAGACCTCGCCACTGACGGACGGGACGGGACGGAGAGGCGGGAAAGCCGCCCCGTTACGGGGCGCGCCTCAGGCGGTCGCCGCGCCGTAAGCTCCCTTGGTAGAGATGCGGAGGCGGGGTGGGGGACCGGACGCCCCGCAGCCTTCACCCGCCACAGGGACGGCGGGAGGCCCCCACCGTCCGCCCCTCGCTTCGTCACTTCGCGAACTTGCGCCCTGTCTGTTCCGTCGGCCGCCGGGCGGAGGGAGCCGAGAGCCGCGGCCGCTCGTGGAGATAAGGGGGGAGGGAGAGACGCGGTGCGGCCGGGACATGCTGTGGCAGGTCGGAGGGAGCCCAAGGGGTCGCGGTGCGCGGGGACAGGCGTGAGGGACCGGTGGGGGGAAGGGAAGCGCTGGGAGCGAGTGGCAGTGCCGGGCACTTTGGTGTTCCCGCAGGGCGGGAGTGAGCGCGGCGGCAGAGACCTCGGGGCTGGGGCGGCGGTTGTTCCTCCGGATCCAGCGGAGCTGTGCGGGCTGGACGCGGTGGAGTTGCGGCAGGACTCACCGCCCCTCTCACAAGGGGCACGGGGAAAGTCGTGGGGCTGGCGGGGAGGCGGGATGCCAGGCAGGACATGGGGCTCCGGCGACCGCCGTTGCAAGGAAACAGTTTGTACCAAACGTGACCAGTGCCCAGTCCCGGTCCTTTCGTGGCGGCATTAGTCTCCAGATGTGCGGTGCGGCTTCTCGGAGTGGTCTTTCCTAGAGCCCTTGTCGTCCGGGGAGGGAGGGAGAAGTGTGAGGAATGCAGTGCGGGAAGTAATCTTCATAGAAGTGACTTGAGGGATTACAGTGAAATGGGTGACATTGATTTACTGCCAGGTGTTTCAAAGCTGCGTTTCTGAGCCCAAGGACTTTTGCTGTTTCCCACGCATCTTGATTTTTCTGAAGATTGCTTTCCTCCTGCAGAAGCTGTCTGTTCTTTTCCCTGTTGGAGGGGAATGAAACTATTTTATGCATAAGATCAAGAAATGCTACACTCCTTCCTTGCAGCAGGGCGAAGTGAAAGATGATGGGACTTGTGGGGCGGTTTTTTTAATGCAAAAACGTGACAATGAATTTTTATATTAGTGGCTACTTCGTCCGAGGAATCCATGGAATTTTTTAGAACTTTGAGTAGGATAAGTGGCAGATGACTTTAGAACAGTGAATTATCTAGTTTTAATTTAAAATTTATGTCTCAAGTCTTATTGTTAATCTCATGAAGGAAGGAGATACTTCGTTTTTAAATGCATGGTAGACACTCTGTGTTAAACTTAATCTCAAATTCTTTCTGAAAGTGTACTTATCTGCAAAGCATGCACTCCTCTTTGATGCTTTCAAAAGCACCACTTCCTCTTTTCTGGTTGTTTCCCCTCTCTCCCTTGCCTTTTCCCCCCCCTCCCCAATGTAATCCATTCACAAATCATGGCTGAGAATAACACACAGAGAACAAGGAATCGCTTTGTTTTTAAATAGTCTGAAGTAATACACACTTTGTGATGTGAAAGCCAAATACCTCAAAATCTTCAAAACATCAAGTAATTGTCTGTAATTGAAGTGTTTTTCTGTGAAGACAAATGTATGGGAGGAATGCTAACTTTCTATTAATAAAGTTAACAACAGGGGGGAGCACAGTTAAACGTAGGCTATGAACCCTGGGTTGTATCCTATGGAGTAGTTCTCAGGTTCTTCTAATCTCAATTTAAGTAAAGAGACCTTCCTACGTGGTTTTTTTACAACTTTATTTTAATCAAGGCTCATCCTTGTTGGATAAATGGAAATATTACAGTGTTGAGTTGTGTAACTTTTACTATTAAGCCTTGAAGGACATTTAAAAAGGTGCTAGGGGAGTTAAGTTTATAGCTGTGATATGGTTGTAAAGGTAAACATCTGGTTTAAGCAATATGTAAGTTGATGCAAAGTCATCTGCCTGAGTATACAAAGAGAAGGCATTCCTGCCTGTGCTGCTGTATGTACCTTTGCTAATGGGAGAATATATGAAGTTGACAAAACTCATTGATTTTAATGCAGGTCTGTGAGAAGCAGTTGAAATGTCAAGAATCAAGCCAGTGTCATGTTGCTGCATGCCAGAAACGGTAGAGGCAAATGCACTTAAGTTAATTAGTAGGAGAGAGAACCTAAAATGGTAGAAACTAAGGGAAAAACAAAGGACTTTCTCTATTGCAGCAGCAATATTGGTGGAAAGAGTGAAAAATGATGTCTCTCCTAAATACTGTTCAGTAACTAGGTAGGAATGGTTTTTCATAGTTTTAAGGGTCTTACTAGTCTGAATCTAATGTGGGAAAGGAGCTTATGAGAGAGATTAGAAGCAGTGCTCTATTTTTGTTTTTTTAACCACTTCTTTAGCAGCTTGTCCAGGTAAATTGGATTTAAAGTTTTTTCTTTTCAGGACAGTGGCCATAGTCTTTGCTGGTGGAACAGTTCCATAGTTTTCTCCATTCCTTTGCCTTTTCTCTCAAGCTTGCATAGAATATCTTGCAATCTATTGATGTGTCACCTATTTTCCAGTGTTCATTTTGTGATCAAGAGAGGATGCTGAGTTATATTTGATATAACAAAAAGCATTAGGCAAGTGTGGTATTCTTTTGAATGGAAAAATATTATTGCCTCTGAGGTGTAGAAAGTTTTCTCATTCACTTAGGAATCCAGTTTTCTGGTATGGACATAAGAAATGTAGGGGATCTGGGGTGTGAAAAAAGGGAGATTTGCCTTGGGTTTACTGCATATTAATTGGAATAAAATACTACTTTTTTCTAACATCCGTTTCAAGCTGCATTCTGACAGCAAATTTAGGTTTTGATTTGGGGACAGGTTTGCTTGGTTTGTAAAATAAGCCTCTGAGATTTACTGTAGTTGGCATTTCTTCTAGAAATGACCCAAATGTAGAACAATATGCCACGGCAGTAGAAAGAGGACAGCTTTTGCTTTTGATCTCCATTATGATACGATGTATGTCTGAGGAAAAAAAAACCCTGGTATTTTGAAGTCACCATACTGTCCCGTACAAACTCGTAACTTGTTTGTCATTACTAGGGTTGCTGGCTTTTTTCCACACTGAATACCTCTTTCATATAGCATTGACACTTTATTTTGATTTATTTTGCATGTCTTCTTTACTTTCCATACTTGAGCTGGTCCAGAGGCTTTGAAAAATGTGTGTAATTTTTGGCAGCTCCTAGATCAGGTGAGCTGATAGATTAAGTCAGTTGGCATTGACTTTAAGCTGTGCTATTGACAGTCCTCCAGCATTTAACTTCAGGATTTCATTATCAGGCTAAGAACTTGAAATATGGACAGTGATGGTACATTGGGATGGACAGGTTTCATGTCTGAAGTTTGGTTTATCTGTTGGCTGATTTGGCAGCTGGGTGTACCAAGAGCATAATTTCTGTACTTCTCATGAAAGTACGACAGCATGTTTTAATTCAGTTGTCAAGCGAGGTCATTCTTTCTGTCAGACATTGCCTTAAATGCTGGCATGCCGACTGAACCAAGGCAACCAAAATTGTGGAGTACTTGACCAGAGGCTACTTCCTATGTGCTGGTGTGTCTAAAGTAGAGAGCTCCAGCATGCCCAAATGCTATTTCATTTGGCTGCTCACATTGTATACATGTACATAATAATCTATATGTGTGCATACATGTATGTGTACATATAACATAGATATATCTAGCAAAACTGTTGCATCCTGACACTGCTACAAACTGAAACATTAACAACCTTTGGTAAACCAGTAGTCTTCAGGGAGTGCTATCAAATTAGTAACTCATTTTGTTTGCACAGTTCTTACCATTTAGTCACACATGCAAGAACTGTATCTGAATCATTAATCACATCCTATGACATTAGATCAAACTTTTGTCTTTCCCTGAGAATTTTAATGTCTTGCTTAACACCAGGTTACCGCCAGTTACCTTAGGGTGAAAGAGCTGGCTTAAGGTGGAATGCAGAAGCTCATGTGTCAGAGCATGAGACCCTCTGTGTACCAGCTTGCACGTGCAGGATGGAGCAGCAGTGCATCCTTTGTCACTTATATTTGCCTACCTACTACTGCCAGGAATGTTGTCTCCTACTGTTCTGCCAGTTCCTGGTACTGAACAGCATTACCACAGTTGCATATACATCTTTGCCTCTTGCAAGCCGGTATCATTGATTATTCAAACCACCAGCTTTTTAACTGTCATAATTGTGCTAATGGGAAGTATGGTTTATATATATGACAGGATTCCACTTTCTCATCACTGATACCGTCGCCTGCCATTAGTGGACTTTGGTGTATGGGGATAAACTGGTGAATGTGAATATAAAATCAGAGTAACTGCTTGCATTTCAGAGGCAGACAGGTTAAAGGAAGTTAGGTTTTTATCTTGGGCACAGCTGAAAAGACAGGTTTTGCTAGGCTCAAATCATGTTTGCTAGATGGATTCTTGAACTGTTATGAACTTTTTTCATTAATGAAAACTTAAATTAACACCTATAAATATGATGTGAAAGCTTCATTAAAATACAAAGTGTGACTCAAGTGAACATTAGAAGTGGTGTATGGAATTGATTGAACACTGGAGGTTGTGTAAATGTATTGATTTAGTTGGGAGAGAATGAGGTTGTGGGTTTGTGTTGTAGTTAGCTGATCCGATGATTGCCTTTTGGAGTAGGAGTTCTCCTCTGTCACCCACCATGCAGTCCTGCTTTTTCCTTTGTGCTCACTCTAAAGCATCCATGGTGAGTTGATTCAATGAGGTAAATTGTCAAAATACTGCAACATTTTAGTTCCCTGAGCCTGCCCACCATCAGTTTTTATACTGCAGTTCAGCTTCTTATTTTTGAGAAGGAATATGAATGCTGGGAGGGAATGTAAAATTTTAAGGGTAAACTGGAATTCAGTGATAGGGTGGAGACATGTATTACATGTAAAACCAGAGCATGTTAAGACACTGGAGCAACAGGAGTGACAGAAGAAGGGTTATGTAGCAATGAATTAAACTGATGTTCATAGGGGGAAAAAGTTCATATAAAGAGGATGATAGTGTTGATAATCTCAATTAACAATGCTCAATCTTTGGCTATGGTCAGATGTTGCCCACCCAGATAACTCATCTGGCCATTGCTTACTGGCTAATGACTTCTTGCTGGGCAAACAGGCAGCAGATTGCATAGGAAATGTGGTGTTCTTGAGGGGTGACAGCCACTGTCATCTCCAAACTGCTATCTTTCTGGAGGCTTTAAACCCATCACATAATCTTGTTGAAGGTTAGTACATGAATGTGGATCTGTATAGGAAACATTTCCTGGCTACCTTAGGATTCTTTTCCCAAATACTTCCTTTTTTTTATAATCTTCAAAAACTTCCAGGCCTTGGGAAAGCATTTGATTCCAATCCAGTTTTAATGTAATCACTTTGGACTGATTTTAAGATGTTGCAAATGTAATGAGATTCATATGTAAAACTTACTACAGCATCTTCATTCAAAAGATTTTGATTCTATGAAATGATAATTACTCTTTCTGTTTTATAGAATTATATTTTAAAATATTGTGTATTTAATGAACAGTTGGATTAAGTATTTTGTGACTGTTTTCTAAATGTAAGATACAGACATACTACATTTGAATGATGAAAATTTATTATGCTGTAGTAATACTAGTAATTTTAGCAGGATTTCAGGTAGCTCAAACTAATTTGTCATTTTATTATAGTAGGAAAAATATTCTAACATAGTCTCCAAATCTGATTTCGCGAGGGCTGTGTGTTCATGAAGGGCATGTTTAGAGGTTTCTGTGCTCTTGGAGAATAGCATGCCAGGTACCTTTCCCTTTACCCCTTTTTAATGAGGAAAATCCAGATCAGGTATCTTTTTTGATCACTTCTATTGCAATATGACGTGTTGAAAAACTCTGTTAGCACAGGTCAGACTCTGGCCTTTGAGGCTTTTTAGATTACAAATCCTGTATGTCCAAGGACTTGAACAGCCTTTCCGTGTTTAGGTACTTGGAGAGTGCTGTTTTGAACCTAAGTAAACATTTCTAGAAGGTTGATATGTGGTTAACAGTCAAGATGATGTGCAGGTGACTGTACTGAACTTCTCTACTGCTTAGGAAATTGCAGAAGTAGGTAAATATTAGAAATGTAATAGAAGAAGAACAATCTGGGAAAAGAACATTGGATAGAATTGAAGGCATAGCAGAGACTATCTTTTGCAAGTGGGTAGACCTCAGGCTAGATTTGATCAGCTAGAGTGATGGGAGTTAAAAAGTGGTTCACCATGTGGCCTCATAAAATAAAATAACGTTCATGTAAGAATGAAAGCTCTGCTCTATCTCTACTGTTGTTTTCTATCCTCTTTACTGAGCAGGTGGCATTTCTTTCCTCACTTGCATAACTTTTGATTGGGGTGTAAACCTCATCAGACTTCATGTGGGTGCAGTAATGGGGTTATGCATGAGACTGTTAGGAGGGGCAGTGTTCATAGAACACATGCAGAGTATGGTTGAGTACAGAGACTGTACAGTCTTTTCTTGGAAAACATAGGGGTGAGACAGAAAGCTTGCAAAGTGTTGACCCTTTTATTGATTTGTGAATAGCAGAATGAAACTTGAAAAATGTATCGGAGTGTTTTATGTAGGCTGGGTCGAACTGAACCGGTAAGTTTAGCTTTTAATGCCATGCTTTTAAACGGTCTTCAGCAAATACTCTCAAACACTTGACTAGCTAGACATGGCATAGCAAATGCTATGATGAAAATCCTTGAATGGACTTCTGTTGGCAGATATCCTATTATTTGAGCAGCTTATGTTCTGTTTTTTAAACAGAAATTTTATTTGATTACATAGGGTTAGGGGGGTTTATGAAGGTTACCTTTTGCTGCCTATCATAATTCTCTCTCTTCACTCGTTTTGGCAGCATGTAATCCTAATACTCATGTTTTTAAATCTGTCTCATATTGAGCTGGTGGGGAAAGGGGAGAATGAAATTTTTGAACAGTAATGCTAGCAGGAAAATGAAGAATCCTGTAAGTGCTAAGAGTTTTGGGTTTGTGGTAGGCTGGGTTTAAGGAAGTGTCTTTGCTGTTCCAACAGGATCTCTTCTGATTCAATCAGGTTATTTCCCATTTAATGTCTGTCTGTGCAGATGCTACAGAGTTTCCTCCTTATTTTTTGAAAACTGTTCTTGGGAGCACTTGGAGGTACATTGGTACTGACATTTAGGGCTAATCATGAGGGCTTCCTTCTACTTAAGCAGTAGCTTTAATCACTCCGCTTTGGAGCCTGTGGAGCCTGCACCCTGCAGCAGGGCACGTGCAGATGTTTTTTATTATTATTAACTCTTTTAGTGAAACTTCTTCTAACCACAAGTCTCACCACTTGCTTGGAGAACGAAGTGAATTAAGGACAAGCATTGCTCTAATCTTTCTGTGCTTTACGTCTGTAGTAAATTTTGTAGTACGTCTAGCAGATAGACTTCATTCCCAGCCCTGTAGCTGTGCAGAGCTTGTGATCTTTATCTGAGCTGTTGCTGGGAATCAAGCTGAGGTATTTTTAATGCAGGTAGCTGGTAGGTCTGGGCTTGAGAGGTCCTGTGAAATTGACCCTTATGCTGCACCACACCTTAGGTAAGTTGAAGCAGCCTGAAGAATTAATTAAAGGATGTAGATACAAACAAAATAGATCAGCTTCTGTATTTCTCAACTTACTGCTGCTTTCCCAGGGTACAAGCTCCTTTGGTATACAAAGAACAAAATACTTCCTATGCTTCAAAATTTCTTGCTAGTAAGTGAGACAATATCCCTGTCGTTTAGAAAGAGAAATAATCTATTTTAAACGAGGAATAACTGAGCATTTCTCTTGAGTGCTTGTAAGAGCAAGAAACAGTATTTAAAATGGCTGTCTGCTATAGGAGACCCAAGTCCAGTACCATATGCTACTGTTCAAAGAGCCTGTCTAATATAAATTACTTGGGTATGTGGACAGTAATGATAATTACTTCCGGGTGTTACAATGCTTATAATATAATTTTCCATGGCAATTGATGTATATAGGTTATGTTAGTTTGTTAGTTAAGGAGCATGTTGGGGTTCTCTTCAGTTGATAATCAATGAAGATAGAATTGCAAAACACCTGTTCAAAACTGCCTTCCCTTGGAAGAAACAAACAAACAAAAAACCCTTGGGAAACAATGTTGCAGCTGAGGATACCAGTTTGGTTTGATGGTTGATTTTTGGTGGTGTTCTTACTGGGGTTGCTGTTATCTTCTGGATTGTGTTACACAGTCTTATTTACATTTTTTTAAAGAGTGGCTCACTGTGTGCCTGGGCACTATCCTGTTGGTTGAGTGATAAATGGATTTTGCAGAAGGGAAAAATAGCATGTAATTTTAACATGTTCTAGCACACTTGGCAGGGCAACCTACTTTTTGTGAGTTCTTTCCTTTATTTTTTTCAGATTCTGTGTTCATTTTTTGCAGTTGTTATGCTATAAGTGGTAGGCAACTTCTTTAACTCCAAGGAGTGTGATTTCACTTATTTTTATTCTGATCTTTCCAATAGATGGATATTTTAAGGAAATCTAGATATGGAAAGCACCTGTTTGAGAATGCAGCTGACTGGAAAGACCACATGTTGAGAAGAATACTTGTGTGCTATAGCCAGAGGATTTGAAAATACAGTAATGCATTTTCTTGATGCAGAAGCAAAACATAACAAAGCAAGCCTACTTGTCCCAAATTGTTTTATTTGTGTTTATCCAGCTTTTTTTTTTGTTTGTTTTCTGTAGTCAGTTCCATATTTCAAATGTCCTTTCTTCCTGCTCTAAACTTACTCCAAGCAGCATTTGGAAGTTCTGGTGACTAACTTAGGATTTCATATATATTGTTTGGAATGTATATCTTTAAAAAGGCAGTTCCATCTTCATGGTTGCAATATTTAAAGATTATAATTTGGGTTTAAAATGCCTTTAATTCTTTCTCTGGCAATAGAGGAAATGCCTTAAAGTTGCAATTCCTCTAATTCAGATCAGCAAAACAAAATTGGAGCTTTGGCATTTTTATGTTGATATCAACAGTAGAAACAAATGTGTATCTCTTTGGCTCACTTTACTGCAGAACAAGAGTCATGGGAACCAATGCAGTGTTTTCCAAGAAGTTGTGTAATGCTACTGTGTTTTGACTATTTTATCATATACAGGTGACTAGAATGATTTATCTAATGTAAAATGTCTGAAATGATATTTGCAAAACTGTTGCATATGTCTCAAAATTCATTTTACTTTGTAGCAGTTTTAATCTTTCATTTGCTAAACGGAAAATGGATTTTGACACTGGAGAAACTACCTTAAACATTTGCAACAGTATTGTAATTTGTGATGTCTCAGGTCAGCTAGTGATGACAAATGTGATTTTTCTCCTATGGCTAAACATGTTCAGGAGCCAGGGTATTTTTAGTGCTTTAATTTTGCAACCCACTGCTACTTCACCAACGCTCCCCCCACTCTCCCACAGTAAAGCGCATTTTTTGCTTGGGAGAAGACTGGATGATATGTTTTGCATCAAATATGTCATGCTTGTAATTGTTTCATCACTGAATTTTATTTTCTAGCTTTTGGCTTAGTAACTCAACTTCACGGTCCCTTTTTCCTTAAGCTTCCATCATACTCTAGTTTCAACACAGTGTTCTTACCTACGTGCATCATGATGTGTTCCGTGCAGTGCTATCTGCTGTCTTTTTTAGGGCTATCTTCAAGAACAAAAAGCCACAGATGAGCTTTAAATGATAGTTGAAGGGTGCTTTTACTTGGCAAGTTAAGCAGTGTTGTCTTCTATCTCTGTATCTAATATACTGTGCCGAAGTACCAGTGGATATCATTTGTGTGTTGGAAAACACATGGAAGATGATTCCAAAGGTTCCTTTGAGAACCAGGAAGCTGCTGTGGCTGATGAGACTGCAGTTCAGAGTGTTTTGAGTGAGGCCTGACTCTGAATATCTACAATATGACAAGATGCTGCTAATCTTGTCGTCACCAATATATATTTGCCTTATTTGCGTCTAGTCAAGTGGAGCAGTTCTCCTGAATTTCCTGTCATCTGTTGGACATTTTCTGGGATAGTTTTCTGCTGTTAACACAGGCATTAAAGCAACTAGCAGAAGTCTATTAAGCACAGGTGTCAGAACCTGCAGCTGGATGCAGGGAGCTGGAAACTCCCCTTTTTCCAGTGGCAGTGAGCTGCTGTTTTGGCACATCTTGTACCGTGATCCAATCTCAAGTATCGATGAGTTCTCCGAGCAACAGATCATTGTGGGGTCAACTTATCAATGGTTTCTGCTAAAGCTCTTCCGCTGTGCTATAACTGTTTCAGTTTTCTGCCAGAAATAAGGTTGTCATTGCTTAAATGGTTATATGGGATGTTGGGGATCTAGAGACAAATCCCCTTTCTGAATCAGGAAGGCTAACTCTCGTTTTCTGATTTAAATGTCCATTTGTGGAGAGAGAGTTGAGAGGACAGACAGTCTGGTGGGGACTGAAGCGTGAAAGGTCTTGGAACCAGCCAATTTAATTCGTGTCTGGAGAGCAAGGAGAGAGATTTAGGATTATGTGACCTAAGAACTATCGCTTGAGAACTTCTGCTAGATCCTTCCAAACTCTCTCGTAGCCCCTGCAATACAGACAGCTCTTTGCAACCCTGCCTGAAATGCAACTGATCCTCATGATTTTTGTATCCTACTGTCCCCATTCCTTTCCATGGACCACCAGACGTTCTTTTTACCTCACCTCATTTCATGTGGCAGTGGGGGAGAAGGGGAAGGCATGGTATCTCAAGTCAGTACTTGTTTAGTACAATGGCATTAGAAATTAAGCTCATTGCTTTTACCGTTCATTAATATAAGACAGAAGGGCTATGGCTGCCAAATGGTATACTAATGTAGCCAGCTGGGCAAGGAGGTGAAGTGTTTTGGAGAGGGTGTGCTGCTCCTGGACGTATGACAGATGAGGCAATTGTGGGTGTAGTCTGTGAATATTTCCATAGTAGCATTTGTGGCAAAGGTATCACAGCTTCAAAACGTGTATAAAATATTAAGCCAAGCTCATCTTAACAGTGTTTCCCCCACCTCCACATTTTTATTGTATTTCCTTTTTTTTTTTTTTTAAGACCTTTTGAGGTCACTTATAAACTTGATTGGGTTTTACTAAAGTGATAGAGGAGCACAGAATAGCCTGAGAACTAGAATATAGTAACACTAAGCGATACTAGAAATTCCATCACATAATGAGAAAACAAACACATAATTTTAATTTCACATTGTACATGGCAGGAATTTAATATTAATTATAAATACGGTAATTTTAAATGCTGAGTACTGTAGTCATTGCAGTACACTTCATCTGTAGTGTTTCTGTGAGGATACCTAGTAAAAAGCAAATAATGCTTTGTTATTACACTTTTGTGTTTCTTGTGCATAGTCTTTATAGAAGCACTGGTAACCATAAAGTACAATTCTTAACAGGTTTTATTAAATTCAAGGGAAACTTGCTTGTTGTTTTTTTTTAAATTTGAAACAGTATGAAAGATATAAGTGTAGTGGATAACCAGTTTTAAATTCTGATTGCCATTGTTGTTTCAGAATAAATCTGACATTAGAAGTGGATCAAGAATGCAAAATATAGTTAGAAACTCCAGATGGTGTATCACAGGAAAGAATGAAGCCCACTTTGTCATCTATTTTTCTGGTATTCATTTATTTTATTTGTGAGAATATACAGTCCCTTTGCAAACAGCTGGAAGTCTTTCTGCCCTCAGCTGTAGGTCACCATTCCTTCTGTTGGACTGTATGAATAGATCATATGAGTACTCTTAATCTGCTTCAGAGAAAAATCGGGTGAAATAGTTTAGATCATCTTCAGAGCGGTTTGCTTTTTAGCTATGACTTAAGCTAATTTGTCTGATTTGGGCACAGAAGCAGATTAGAATTGCTCTTAACTAGCAAAGGTCAGTTGAAGGGTAACTGCCACAGTTAAATTTGAGTGAGTGTGTAATTCAGTACATAGCATCCTGGAGTTGTGAATCCTTTTTTTCCCCCCCCCCCCCCCCTCCACTTACCCTTTTGCACTTTGGGTTATAATGACACCTTTTTCTTTTCAGCGTGATTTGGTTAGGGAATAATTAGATGTATCGGCAAGAGCAAGACAGAAAAAAGTAATGAAAAAGCCTAATAGGCATCACAGAAAGTATCTGAAACTGTTGGCAGTTACACACTCACTACAGTGATGATGGGAAGCATATTGTGGCTTCAGATGTGGTGTATTGTGTGAAAAGTATAAGCTGTGGTCATGAATTGCTTTAAAAAGCTTGCAGCTCTTTAGCAAAACTGTTGAAGATGCCCTGGGCTCTCTGAAGAAGTTGGAGTGACTGTACGCTCCCTGTAGAATTTTGTATCATTAAGCTACTGGCAGCATGCAGTTCCTGATTTTAGCACTTGCTAAGCGTGACATCTTATTGCAGGCAGTGAAAATACCATGCCAAGTAGTGCCAGTAGGAATGCTGTAATCCTTCTTAAACATATTGGGGACGTTCTGATATTATTAATGGTTATTCTATAACCATTCTTGTATTCTTCAGGATTTCCATTGAGCATGTTTAAATGTTGGACCTTAAAAAAAACCAAACAAAACCAAAGTTGCCCTTCTGGCTGTGCCATCCAGCTTTTTTTTTTTTTTTTCCCTTCCTGGCCTTTCTGCTGTTCTCCATCAGGGATTATTCTAGTGATACTGTAAACAGGTGAGTTTCATTGCTTGGCTGGATTCCAGGAACAGAAACTTCTTCCTCCTTTGGCTTACAATTTCCATCTTTCCTGAAGCTAGGTGGCCACATCACTGCAGAACTTCCTGCCATTTTCAGACATGTATTTCAGGTCTGTATGCCACTTCAGCATACTTACTCGCCTTCCTATAACAAAGGAGTCTTTGCCACATTTTTCTAAGTGAGTGTGTTTATTCAGAATTAGGAAATCTGAAATCAAAAGCAGGATCATGACTAATTCTGAACCTGAGGAAACTCAGAATGATAGTACTGCTGCCAGTTCTCTTATCAAACATGAGACTTCTGGTTAACAGTCAACTTGTAGGTTGTGTATTTCTCTTTTCAAACAACCCTCTGTACAATAAAACCCCTAAAGATCAGTTGGGCCTCTCTAAATGTAGTGCATGCTTTGAGCTTTCAGCAAGTACTCTATATTAGTGGAGACCTATGTCAGAATACAAAGAGTAATTACATACCCATATATTTAGAGATAAAATCATAAAGACTAAACCATAACAAATTTCATATTTAACCCCCTTAAAACGTTAGAATTAGGACAATATTAAACTCTACATCAGCCAAAGCTTTTTATTTTTTCTTTCTGGTGGACTTGACTTAATGGTCTTTAGTAAACCTGTGCAAACATGTTCCATGTCCCTTGTGAAAGACTGGGTGGAGTTTGTGTTCATGACTCTTGGGTGTTTGTTGTCCAGTGAGGTGCAGAAGCTCCAGTTGTGTGTGCAAAGTGGTAACATCATCTGCATAAAACTGTGGTAGGTGTGCATCTAGAGCAATTCCAGAAAAAAATATTTGTGGACACAGACCTACTTGATTATATGTAAATATTCTAACTGGAGACATGCAGTTTATATTTATGTCTGTATAAGATTTGAGACCTAACAAAACCATTTTGTTGACATGAGCTTAAGTTGAAAAGAAAGGAACATGAGATTTTTCTGAAGCAAATTGCCTGGTTGGTCTTCCATTTTTCAGTTATGTCAATTTTTAATTAGTTAAACAGGGGACCACCCTCCATCTAGCTGGTTCTTGGATCTGGGTATATGTTTTCTACATTCTCACTGTGAAGTCTGTAACACCTTGTTTTTGGGTTGTGGGCAGTAGGAAAGGCTCTTTAGCTGTCATAAGTACTTTTGCCTACAGATATTGCTGGTGCGAAATTCTGATCTTGATTAGTTGAAACTGGCTTGAATGTCCATACATACCTTCCAAGGTTCTAAACTCAACACAAGTGAGCATTTTCATGTTGATAAATAATGCTGTAGTGCATTGATTTTATTGTGTGATTGATGGCGTACTGCCATTTTAAAACCCATACGCAAAACTCATTGTGGTAATTGCTTATTTGTAGATACAGACTTAAAAATAAGACTTTAAGGATGTTGTGCTTGTAATATATTATATAGACAAGCAGGTGTTTTCAAATTACATATGGAATGCAGTATATATTGTTCTTTGTTTCAGTGGAAGTTACTGAACTTTCTCATTAGATTTTCCATAAAGTGTTCCACTGAATAAATTCTTCCTTTGAATGCAAAGAATATGTTGGATATGGAGTCAATCTGCAACTATCTTTTTGAAGAATCGAGACTTGCTATCTCTAATTAGATGCTGTATGGCAGAATTGATTCTGTAATCTACATTTGCATTAAAAACTGACTCCTAGAATTGCTCAGATAGCTTGTAATGTTCACAGTTTGTATCATGGCTTTTTTCTGAGTTTGCAGATGTGAAAATTTTGTGCATCTGCAGCTGAAGACTTTTAGAGCACAGAAGCCTCTATAATTGCAGGCTTAGAAAATTTTCAATAGAATTTGCCAGTAAGGAGATTACATATTCTCAGATGGCTATAAAATGCCAGATAAAAAGTCAGGATGATGGGGCAATAGTAGCATGAAGTTGATAGGGATTTAGAGAGTCAACATTCCCACAAGAAGCAACACACTGATCTTGCACTCTGTTGTAATGGGGGGGGGATTCAAATGAATTCCATCACTGTCAGTGTAAATTTCCTTAAGCAGTGCTGAGATCTGCATGAAGTAACTGCATTGCTGTATGTGTGCTCTTTTCCTATGTGTTCTTACTTTCTCAGTAAGCTGAATTTTGTTTGAATGTTCATCTTAAATACTACTTTTGCAAAGGAAATACTAAACTTAGGAGTGTCAAAGCCAAAGATGTCTCCTTATAAATATAGCAGTAATTGTTGTGTGCGGTGCTGGAGAATTCTATAGCTCCTGGATAGAGCAAGTGACTGCTGTGACTAGCATTAACTAATCATCTCACACCATTACCTTGTGTCATCAAAAAAGCAGTTCAAAGGGTGGAATAAAAATCAAACCTGAGCATGAACAGATAGTTAAGATTATGTATTAACAGTACAAAGCATGTAATTGAAGGATTTTACAGGATTTATTTTGCAAGTTTCCTAGTTAAAGTTTCCAAATTAATGTTGCTACCAAAAAAAAATTATGCCTCTGATCAGTTATTTTGCATTTGCTGCTTGTGCTCTGTTTTATGCTGAAACAGAAATATGCTTTAAAAATGAGAACCATATATTTATTAACTCATCTTCAGTTGTCTACTGAACCACCTATAATATAGGTATCTCCAATAGTGTCACAAAATTAATGGTACCGCACAGAGTGCTTTTGTGATCATTAGTGCATCCCTCAAAAGGTTCATACTACAATACCAGCCTAATTTGGTGATTGAGACTTTGAATTCTGACATGTACAAAGACAGGATTGTTTGATTCCTTTAAAGTTTAGCTTGGAGATGAAGACAGTTGAAACTACAGACCTGACAGAAAGAGGCAAGGAAAACAGCAGAGCATCATTTTCCTCTTACAACATCAGATAAAATAAGAAAAGTCACCACTTAGTGGTGTTAGTCAGTCAGGTCCTTAAGAGCTCTTCTCTGCTGAGTGTTAACAACTGTGGATCTTCTTCACGTCATGGACTGAGAACTTGAATATTCATCTCAGTCTTTCAAGCTAAGTTCCTAATTAGGCATGGGCTTCACATAATTTTGTTCTTTATTCTTCTCAGGTCTGTCTCAAATTGACTTACCTCAAAGGGATGAGGGAGGATGAGAGAGAATCTTGGGAGATAAACAGTTCCCATACCTCCAGATCAAATGGGTATGAGGGTTGAAGGTGGGATAAGAGGGAATCCTTTCCTTCAGTCTGGTTCTGTCACATGCTACTGCATCATCTTTAGTCACTGTAACCAGAAGCATGCTCCAGTTCCTCTGTCTCTTTGGCTAATGTCTAGCCAGTCAGAGTTGGATAAAAACCCAAAATATCACCTCTTCTAGCTGCTGCTGAAGATGGAAGAACTGGGGAAGGCAGCGACACCCAAGCCTGAAATGCAACCCCCTACCCAGCACTGGCTGCTTTTATCTCCATTCTGATTGTTGCCTTAGTTGCAGCCCCTAAATTTCCAGCATATGGGTGTAGGCAAAGGTGGCACTTTTTCCCAGGGCTGTTTCACCCCTATGAAATCTACAGATAGTTGTAGATAACTGTGACAGTACTGCTGTAGAAATACAATACCGCAGTGCTGCGTTTCAAACACAGTTTGAAAAGTACTAAGATAGTAAGGAGGTTGTGTGACTATAGTTTGTGGTCCTTCCTGTTTGTTAGTGATATTCTCTATTCTGGCCGATAGGGAAAGAGTCGTGCAAGGTTCAGGCTTGTCTTCAAAGGAGTAGAGTTCTAGAAGTGGGTAAGCATTATCAGAGCTTAATACTGGCATCATGTGCTTGCTAGACCATACTGTTGTCTGGTGCACTGCGCATTGCTGCCGCTTTGTCAATGCCTGAAGCTGGCTTTGATATGCAGTATTACTCATCAAGCTTCTCCTCATGTATGTGTATGTTTCTATTTACATTTTAAATTATTTTTGTTTGCAGGTTATCTAGTGGGAGGTGAAGTGAGCCCTTTTATTTTTTTTAGTCAAAGTGAGGTACTGTAGCTGAGCTTCTCAATACTTTATGTTACTGTGGTCAGGTTATTTCTTGTTCTCACCTACAGGTGGTCTTGCAGTGAAAAATTAATGTAGTTGTAGTATTGCTAATAATTTCTGTTTTAAAGACATGCCCAGATGTCTTTGCATGCTTTCGTGGCAAAAGAAAAAATTGCTTTTGAAAGAAGGGGTTAATAGATTTGTATCTATCCAGAAGTATATTAGAAAGGAAGATTAAATTATTGCCTCTTAAGTGATAGAAGCAGAATGTTGTTATGTTGTATTTCAATATTGGGTGGTAATTCATTCTTATTAAGGACTTCATGGGGTGCTGCCAAAGCACAAGACAGTTGTTCACATCCTTCTAAAGTCAGTTACTGATTTTGAAGCTTTACTAGTTTGAAGCATGATGAGAATGTCAAAATGTATCCTTCTTGCCTATTTAATTTGTTTAACTAATCTTTTAATGCCTAAAAGTAAACAATAGTGATGCTTTTGTAGCCTCTGAGTGTTTCAGTAACAAGTTAAAAATTTTAAATAAAAAATGCTTGTAAATATCTATCTTGTTTCCTTTTTCAAGTTCTTGGGTAACATTCATTGAGTTTTCAATGCATTTTAAGCCTGGTCCATAGCTGGTGGGACTGTGTGCTGGACAACATGGAAGTCCTGCTTTGCCTCATACCTTACTGCAGGCACTTGGCACTAAACAAATTAGCAATAGACCTTGCTATACTAAGATAAGAGGCTAATTTTACAGGTACAGCATTTCATAAATCATATTATAGTTGGCAGTTCAGAACTGGAGAATTAATTAATATTTAGAAATCTAGTCAAATGGGAATAATTGTAGGCTTATTAGAAACAAATGTCACATTACTGTTTGGAACAAAAATTTCTAGGTCAGAATGACTGATGTTTATGTGAATTTTCTTATATAAACGTAGAATCATAGAATTACAGAATGGTTTGGGTTGGAAGGGACCTTACAAATCATCTAGTTCCACCCCCCCCCTGCCATGGGCAGGGACACCTTCCACTAGACCAGGTTGCTCAAAGCCCCATCCAACCTGGCCTTGAATGCTTCAGGGCATCCACAGCTTCCCTGGGCAACCTGCTCCAGTGTCTCACCACCCTCACAGTGAAGAATTTCTTAATGTCTAACCTTAATCTGCATTGTTCCAGTTTAAAGCCATTACCCCTTCTCCTGCCACTACATGTCCTTATAAAAAGTCCCTCCCCAGCTTTCCTGCAGCCCCTTCAGGTACGGCAAGGCCACTATAAGGTCTCCCCAAAGTTTTCTCTTCTCCAGGCTGAAAAAAACCCAACACTCTCAGCCTGGCTTCATAGGAGAGGTGCTCCAGCCCTCTGATCATCTTTGTGGCCCTCCTCTGGACTCACTGCAGGAGCTCCATGTCCTTTGTGTGTTGGGAGCTCCAGAGCTGGACACAGTACTTTAGGTGGGGTCTCGCAAGAGTGGAGTAGAGAGGAGGAATCACCTCCCTTGACCTGCTGGTCACACTTCTCTTGATGCAGCCCAGGATACTTTAGGCTTTCTGGGCTGCAAGTACACATTGCTGGCTCATGTTGAGTTTCTCATCAATCAACACACCCAAGTCCTTTTCCTCAGGGCTGTTTTCAATCCATTCTCTGCCCAACCTGTAACTGTGCATGGGATTGCTCTGACCCAGGTGCAGGACTTTGCACTTGGCCTTGTTCAACTTCATGAGGTTGGCATGGGGCCCACCTCACAAAGGCTGCCAAGGTCCCTCTTCCTTTTCAAAGTCTACATTTTTGTATCCTATAAAACTGCTTATTTAACATGAAATAGAGTGTTCTTGAAAATACTGCACTTTTTTATTTACTTATTTTTAATGTCACTTTGACAGGGGCTGTGATAGTTTAGTCAGTGGAAACTTGCAAGTTTGCCAACATCTGAACTTGAGTTTCAGTGATTTTTGTTCATTCCCTGTGTTGGTGAAGAATCTGCCCATGACCTCTGTGTGGTTGTACTTCTGATATTAGGCTTGTACTGATGAAATTGGTAGGAACTTGATGGGTCTTACAGTCTTTATGGTATTAGCTTTATGCTGTTGAAATTAATTAGTTCAAAGTAAACCTGTGATGTTCTGGGAATCCTATATAGATGAAAGAATTTGATGTAGTTTTTAAATTCATGTTAGAAATCATGCTTTACTGATGTAAGTGGATACTTTCTGTAAAATGGACAAATTTTTTCTAGTCTTGAATACTTACTGTCTTTGGAAGTTTTTCATGGTGGTTTGCTCAAATAACCTGTTGTCTGTTACAGTATTCCATTTAGTCATCTGAACTTCTACTTAACTAGTGAATATCATCTTTAATACTTCCTCAGCTAATGAGTTTCACATTGCTATCCAAATTTCAATTGTAGTATCTAATAGGAGGGTTGGGTTTGTGGATGTTGCTCATTTCAGAAGTGGCATTCAGCTAGGCTTTTCTAAGCCTTCACTTTCTTTACAAAACTTTACAGCATCAGTACCTGCAGCCTTCTTAGTTTGGCTTTTGAATTATCATTAAAGAGTTGCAGTTTGGGGTAACATGCCCTGCAGTTTATTCTCAAAGCAGTCTAACAGCTAATTTGAAGATTTAATGGGCCTGGTTCAAAAGGTTTTGCTATCAAGTTTGAGAAGTTGGAAAAATTATGTGCCAGAAAAGTGGAAGATTAATGCCTTCATGGCAATCCATCAATGGTTTTTAATGGGATATGGGCAATGTGGAAGACTGAACTAAAAATGTGCATTGGAGGGCTTTTGTTCTACAAAGGATTTCTAGAGCAGAGAATGTACAGATTTTTAAGATGAAACTTCATCTACATAGATTTCACATTGTATAGATTCTTACTGAGTGAAAGAAGGGAATATGTCAAGGCTATTAATTTTATAGTGTGAACAAACAGACTGATTCCCTTTGTTGCATATTATTACGTTATGTCACCTCTCAATGTTACGTGCAGTAGCACAGCAGCAGAACTACTGGGTAGCTGTCCTGTCTCAGAATGGGAGTCTTGCATTGGTTCTTCCATGATCTTAATTCTGCTTAAGTATTCTAGATGTGGTAAAGAATTGGTTGATAGACTTTATTTGAAAACTAGCTTTAAAAAGAATGCAGAAAAGGACAGGACTGTTTGTTAGAGTGATAGAAAACTTTTTAATGTTTACCCAAACTGTAACATTTCATCTGAGTAGATGCACTAGCTATAGAAATTATGAAAACATATTGGTTAGTTATTTACTTTAAAACTTTATAGATTTAGAGAGGACCATTGTACTTACATATTAAATGTATGCTAAAGTTTAATTACATTCTAGGTCCTAGAAAACAGATTACTTAAATTATGCCTAAAACTTAGATTTTTTTATTTTTTTTTGTCTCCCCCATCCTTCTTCTCCTCTACTTCTTTCTAGGTTTAACTATAGATCAACACATCATCTTGCATCCCATGGGTTTTATGAATTTTTAAATTGGTTTGATGAAAGAGCATGGTATCCACTGGGAAGAATAGTAGGTGGAACTGTAAGTATTGTAATAGTAACTTAAATATGACTTTGCAGTAAGTTGGGTTTTTTTTAACTTTCAATACAAATTCAACATTGACACAAGGAGAATCTCAATAAAATATGCTTTTAATTGTCAAATTGCTGCAGAACTGTAAGTATTGTAATAGTAGCTTAAATATGACTTTGCAGTAAGTTGGTTTTTTTTTAACTTTCAATACAAATTCAACATTGACACAAGGAGAATCTCAATAAAATATGCTTTTAATTGTCAAATTGCTGCAGAGGGAATAGCGAGATGTTTTTAATTTTTAGCTGCAGGAACTAAGTAAGTCAATATGCCTTAGTATTCAACAGCATAGTGTGAACAAGGAATACTGAACTGGGATTTACTTCCTTACTTAGGAACTTCTAATAGGAATAAATAAGGGTATTATGACTGCTGTAATTCTGGTACATAAAATGAAAAAAAAAAATTTGAAATAAAAAGTTACCCAAATCTCTTAAGGCATAAGTTTTAATCCAGTGCTGTATGTTGAGTGGACTTCATGTGTCTATGGAAAGTGTTGGAATTTCACTGGGAAAAGACCTTTTGAAATTAAATCAGTGAGGCACCTATATGGAGCATCAGAAGTAGATGAAGATTGTTGCAAGTTACAAGACAGGAAAGGCATGCAAAACAGTATTATCAAATCAGAATACAAATATCATCCATTGGTGGAATAACTTTAGTAACATTAAGTAACACAGCCACATGATACTTAATATGTGAAAGTGCATTACAAATTTTAATCACAGTACATACCATTTAAATGCATTTACAAAGGTTTTTTGAAGCAATTAGATCACTGTTTTAGTATCTTAGAGATACTTGAGACTTTTTATGTAACGTATATACATATTTTTTCCATGCCTGTCTTATAAGAAGTAAAAACCCTTAGGAAATAGAATTGAAATGTTGATTGCATACATTATTTTGCAAGTCACGTGGTATATTAGGTTTTAATAGTTTACCTTGAAAACCAGCTCTCAAGGATGTACGCAGGGGAACACTGTCATCTGTTAATTTAATTTAGTACCACGTCCTTCTTAGCTTTCGAGAGAAACTAAGTCAGCTGAAGTACATATTAACTTTTCTAGTACATATTGATTCTTCTAATGTTGATAAATGTGGGACAGTAGAATTCCTATTAAGAATATTTTAAAGTTCTCCAATATTCTATGATGGGTTCAATAGATTTGTGTAAGTCTGTGCTACCTTTCCTGGAGGACATCTTAATTCAATTTTATAGGGCTTTATTTTAATCCTTCAAATTCAAAGATGTCTGCAGATGTCTTGCAGTATTCAACTGACTTTCTATCAGCTTTTGAGCTTAAAAAGAAACAATTCTTGTTGATGCACATTTTCTTTCTCCATGGGTGACGAGAAGTCAGAGAGTGACATGGTATATTTTGGAAGAAAATAAATAGGGCTGGGCTTCTTTTTGTTGACTTAGGTTTTTGAGTTTGTATTTTTCTCAAAGCTGTGTTAGCTGGTTTGAAATTCTGTTGCAAACTTTAGCTTCTGCTTGCATACCTTACTGACAAATTCTTCTCATTATATGATAAATGTCAGGCATGATAGGATATTATCTCTGTGCTGCTTATTCGTGTACAAAATGGGTTATAGGTAATTGTTAGCATTTGGATAAAATTTAAAGAACTTCTGGTGTTCAGCAGTGTTGTCAAAACATGATTAAAGTAGTATTAAAATAATTCCATTAGCTTTATCTGCTCACTGCTTATATCAGCTTAAGAAATGACTGTTTCATTGCAACTTACATGCATATAAACCTACCACATATAAACCTACCATGATCAGTTTCTGCAATAACCTAGTGGGTTTTGGTTTGTTTGTTTTTCCTTCTTTTAGGTATACCCAGGACTGATGGTGACAGCAGGCCTTATACATTGGATTTTAAATATGCTTAACGTGACAGTCCATATAAGAGATGTATGTGTGTTCCTAGCACCAGTTTTTAGCGGCCTTACTGCTATTTCTACTTTCCTGCTCACCAGAGAACTGTGGAATCAGGGAGCAGGGCTTTTAGCTGCCTGTTTTATTGCCATAGTTCCAGGTTACATATCCCGATCAGTAGCAGGATCATTTGACAATGAAGGCATAGCTATTTTTGCACTGCAGTTCACATACTATTTATGGGTAAGTAATTGCTGAGTCTTTTGTTTTGGGAAGGTTTTTTGGTTCCTCCTCCAACCAAATGACTGATTTTTCTTATAATCCATTGAATTCTTATCTCTCTTCCCTCTCATCCCTCTTCCCCTTGGCTCTTGATCAGGCAAGTACTGAGAAGTCACATGATCTGAACCACTCCATAATCATGCTCTTTAGTTTGCTATATAAAAATACTGTTCAATTGGAGTACGTCCCCTATAGTAGTAATAATAATAATAAGTCTATAAATTTAAAGCAAACAGGAGGGTTGTTTCTGTTTTTCATTTTGAAGGTATTACTATTATGTGGGAATCAAACTTCATCTTCCTTATTTAGCTGGTGAAAAGCAGTAGACTCTGAATATAGAGTGCATTGAATTGTTTTCTGGATAATGTTCTGGCTATATGGAGGGCTTGTGCTTTCACTTAAGCATCCAAATTAAATAGCCAATGCTGTCCAAAGCAAGATATTAGTATTGCTTGTATGCTTTAAAAAATAGTCTGATGTCTTTTAATTAACCTATTTGCTAGTGCAACTTGTCTGTCACTCCTTCATCTGTACACAGAACTGCATCTGTAATGCAGTTTTGTATGAAGGAGCTTAGTCAAGCTGAAGTTTTTCTGGACTGTTGCATCTATTTTGGAAATGTCACGGATAGGATAACTGTATTGTTAATCCAGCAGAGCCACGGTATGGTGCTATCCCTGGTGCATTCTTTTAATGCATTTAGTTTTCATTTTGAGTGTCTCCAAGTATGTACGCGGTCATTACAGCTTTTCCCAAGATTTTGCCAAGAGTTCTACTTTCCATAAGCAGATGCATACTTGCAAGGTTTTTAGCTTTAGAGTATTTTAAACTTGGGATATTATTGGTAGGAGTATAACAGAATTCAGGTTTTTCATGACTGAGTGGTGTTACTTAAATGCAGGGTTTTATCAATCTGGACTTAGAAAAAACTGCTGCTGTAAAGGTGCACTGTGTTTGATAACATTAATAGAATCAAGCTACATTGATACTGAACAACTGAGACATGATAGCAGTTACCTGTTCTTACAGAACTCATGTTTAACTAAACTGCATAGTGCAATCATGTTTGCATGAACTCTTGTAGACTTATGCATGAATCAGATATATTTTATAAATAACTTTCTAGCTTTATTTAATGTGAGTTTTCCATTCCTATTTTCCCACACCACAATTGCCACCATCAGTTTTGGAAAAAATCATATTCCTAGGCCAGTTTATGGATCACACTAAACCTTTAGTAATATCTGAATGCTCTCATTAACCTTAAGTAAGTTTTTCAAAATTACAGAATAGCTCTTTTATCTATAATTGCAGAGCTGGGTCTGATGCCAGCCAAAGTAAGTTATGGATAGCCTACCTGGATAGTCAATGTCTTAGAGAAAGTAGCAACTACTTTTTTACCTCAGGTCATGAAGCTGAGAGCTGCATTGCATTCTGCCTCTGCTTCAACTCGAGAGATTGGTATAAACTGTTTGGTGTGTGAATTAATTGCACTCGTGGTTTGATTTTATGGATATCAGTTCAGAAACATAAAAATATAACCTGATACATGCTAAACAAGTTCTCTTAACAATTGTTTTAGAATGAAATTTTGGGATATTGTCCAGTATTTGTCAGTCATACATACTTGGTTATTTTTAAAGGTGAAGTCTGTGAAAACTGGGTCGGTCTTTTGGACAATCTGCTGCTGTCTATCCTACTTTTACATGGTAAGCCTTTTACATGTATATAATAGCTGAACTATTTGAGTAGGGTTTACATAATCAAAAGGAGATTTTAATCCATATTGGAGCCATAATATAAAATTGTTGCTTCATATTACTATTAAAACTTTAAACATATGAGCAGAAGGATATAAAAAATATTTTGAATTTTGAAGTATATAAGCACAACAAAAACAAATTTTGGAAAAACTCTTTAAGTATAATAAATTTACTTACAAATTGATCCTGTGCTGCGAGTAGGTGCTCTGCTTCAGTGGGATTTCTGTTTTGGTGCAGGTAAACTAAAGTGGGATTTTGGTATTCGTGTGTCTGTGTGTCATTATTACTAAAATACAGTAATAATATTTTAAATTCATGCACAAAGTGACACTTTGTTATTTCTTTGGTTATAATTATGCCATGAAGTGTAAGCTTACCACCAGAACTGCTGAATTAATTCAATGTCAGATAAAAGGATCATATAGTCTGTTTTCATTCATGATCTAAGAAAATGGAGACTATTGTTGAGACGTTCCCAAGGGCTAATAGAGGGTAAAAACAGTAGCAAAATTGAGGAGATAGAATTAATAGTAAAATGCTGGCAATTGGTTTTTCCCTTCCTCCATTTCTGAAACCTTAGACCTGAGGAATTTTCCTGTATGAATCAGTCAAAGGTCCTTTTTTCACCTGACTGATCAACTCTTATTTTGTGGCTATGTTAAATAAATTAGCCTCAAAACAGGCAGTGGTAGAGCAGTCAGACTAATTACTTGGTGTCGGTTGAGGTCTCAAATACTGCTTTCCTTCAATCAGGTAACTAGGCTTGCAAGAAAAAGTAATTTATGAACCATTTTGCATACCTTAATTTAAAGTACAAGGTTAATTCTGAGGTTATCTGGATGCTGCATAGTTTTCCTCTTGCTTTGATGTTCATTGGATTTTCTGCTAGGCTTCTGCTGTCAATAAAGCAAGTAATACCTCTGTATATGTCACCAAAGAGGACAGCTATCTCCTGTTAAGAGTGCGTTTATTTCCTCCTCCTTTTCTCCTCCTTTTTGCCAAGTAATTGAATAAACAATCAGTTCTTTATACATAGCATTGGTGTTTATCTAGCATTACTGTGAAGACATTCTGTATGTTTGGTATAGACTTATGTGCAGTACAAGTCTGAATTGTCCACATAAAGTGAAAGTTAAATCACAATTTTGAGGTCGTAAGAGTCCCTTGCATGGGGAGTTTAAGGAAAATCTTCTTTAAAGAGAAGTGGATACTGCATGGACTGACAGAGACCTTGATACTGAAATATGCTTAAAATATATACCTAACTCACTGTGGTAATTTGACTCACAGCACTGTATTGCATTCCATAAAGACAAGTGTTTTTTTTCTTTCATTTAAATCTTTCTTGCATTTATTTGACTTCAGCAATTTCTGCTTCAGATAGCTTTTTTATCTATAAGAAGAGGTAAAATAAAAAGAGGTAAAATAAAACAAAGCTTTACACTGAATAAGTCTTGTAGGAGAACTAGCATGTTTTCATTTTTTGCAAATCTAAGAGGATGCCTCAGTTTTGTTTGAAAAGTTCTGAAGTGTATCTTCAGTAAAATCTTCAGTGCTTAGCTTTGGTTTAATATTTTGATAGTTAGAGATGCAGGTCTCTGGTCCATACAAACTGTCTGCTACCTGCTTCCTTCAAACCTTCCCCTAAATGTGACAGTATCCTAATTGAATATTTGTTCTCATTCTATTCTGTCTTACCTGTTTGCTTATAATACTTCAAATAAACAAACTTGCCTGTGTAAACTGGAATAGTTCATGCAAGTAATTTGGCAATAGGATTGTGACAATCTGAAACAAGTTCATATAATATTTAGAAGATACCTAGTCTACTCATTTCACATTGTCTGAAGAAGTTACCCCAAATTTCGAAACTCAGGGTTTTGTCGTATTAGTATCAAAAACTAGTACTTGGCCTCGTCCATATTTTAAAATCTGTTCTATAAAGCATAGTCATTTGGGTTTCTTCTGGATTCCAGGGCTTTAAAAATATCTGCATGAATCTAAACCCTAAAATACAATTAAAACAAAAACCACATTAGCTAGTACATTCTAAAAATTAGGATCTAGGGTGAGCATGGTACATATGGGAGAAGTCTAGACTATAATTTGACAAGAGGACCTGTTAAAATACAAATTGTCAACATAAGCCCTTCTCAATAGGTTAGAAACTTAGATAACACATTGTAATGATAGCTCATCAAATCCTTATCTAAACCAGCAATCAGTGATATATTGATAACATTGTAGTGTTGCGGTTCCAAGTACATCATTCCAGTGCTTCTCAACTGTTGCTGTTACTACAGGTTCACACTCTCCCTGATATTGTTGTACACCATTCCACAGTGCTCAGCCCTGCCTCCCTGTGCATCCACTCCCTTCTTACTGTTTCTTTCCTTACACTGCAACCTGCATTGGCTGCTCTGCTCCAGGAGTTCTACTCCCAGAGGTGTACCTTGTTCTCTTTCTCCTCTCTGGCTGGAGATACTGTTCCCTATCCCCAGCAAAAAAAAAGTTCAGAGCATGGTGCTGAATTTGTGTGTCAAAGGAAAATTTTGGATCCTACATGGGACTCATACATACTGCCTTGTGCTGCAGCCTTCACCATGGGGAAAAGCCCCCAGTGTCACATTCTTGTTTGCCACTGTGACCAGGTGAGCTTGGGATGTGGGAGATACAGGAAAGATAGCTTTGAAAATCCACCAGCTCATTTCTGAAGTCTTTAATACTTTGATATGTGGGGGTTTTGTTGGGTGTTCTTCTGTTTTGATAATAAATATTGTGAAAGATTCTGGTTGTATTACTAATAGTTCTGGTTGCCTGTCTAGATGGTGTTTGTGTTTTCCTGTTAGGCCATCAGGATGTATAAATCCAGCACTGGCTATCCTAAGAATTTGCAGATATTTTCAGCTCTAATTTCCTATTCCATTTCTTACAGGTCTCTGCATGGGGTGGTTATGTTTTCATCATCAACCTTATTCCACTGCATGTGTTTGTTCTGTTGCTGATGCAGAGATACAGCAGGAGGGTCTACATTGGTAAGTTTTGTTCATTGAACAGCCTTTGGCAAATGCTGAATCATGAGATATGAGATGAATTATACCGATGTCTTTTGTATCAAGTGGGAATTAAGTAATTGCATATCAGGTTGCATTTTATTAATTTGATTTCTGTTTATAGTCAGTTATTCTCTACAACATGGAAATTAGGAGTTAAAACATACACTTCAAAAATTTCTTATATGTAGCTGCTAATTGATCTCCTTTCTGGTGCACTGAAAAAAACCAAATAATTGGATGGTTTTATATTTATAGAATACTTTTAATATATTTTTTGTATATTATGTGTTTGTCTGTAATAACGATTCATATTTTTGTCCTTTCCTAGTATGTTAAACAACTGCTATTTTTAAAAAGTTGTGCAGCAGAAACAATGTGAATTATTGTGACATATATGAGAAAAGACATAGGGAATTTTATGCAGTCTTGTACATTTTATATAACCTAGACTAAAAGGTAGTGTAAGAGTCTGTCCACTCCACGTGAATCCTTAGAATTTTATTGGGTTAATGGGTCAGCTTTCCTTCCAGTTTCAGGAATGTGTGAGTAGTAATCTTAGGACACCAACTGTTTAATTGGTCTGCCTGACATTTAAATTCTCTGTAAACTGTTGTTACAGAGACTTCCCCAGTTAAATCAGTTGGCTATGGTGTAGATGTGTGAATAAAATAAATATTAAGCAATTCAGATATTCAAAGATTTAGAAGTTAGCTAGAATGTTCTTTACTCCCTGGTGTGAAATCTTTACAACAGCTCATTTGAGAACATAGACTGAGTGGAAGTGTAGTATCAGAGGACGTTTCATATTTGTAAATATATTTTTGTTACCCATTTTAATTTTGCTTCATCCTCATATTTTTAATTATTTTAATGTATTTTTGTACCTGCTAGAGAAATTACTGTAATTGCATATATATTTAACCATGATATACTGCAATATTTACTCAAGTTCAGTTTTGTATTTTTGTTGGCAAAGCCACAAATATTGGTTTCATGCTTCTTTGTTGATCTGTTTATGTAATTCAGAAATGGAATTTTTTTTTTAAGAAAAAAAAAGCTCTAACCCACTTTCAATTTTTAATGTTAGTATTACTTTTCATTAACTACTTCTTCATAACTTAAGGGGAAAGTAATTTATCTTGGTTTGCTTTTAAAATTGTTTTATTGAATATTTTAATTTTCCAGTTTCTGTGGGTTAGGCAAGAGAAAATTAAATCTACTAATTATAAAATCCCGAAGCGATGTGGTAACCAGCAACAACAAAGAAGCAGTACTCTTGCTTTTTCAGCTTTCAATGAACCAGTCTTTGAACACGCCTGGGAAAAATAGTACTGCATGTTCATGTAAATTAAAGGTTTTGGCAGACGTTGGTTTTGTAAATAGCTACAGTGTTTTGAGATGTTATTGCCCGTCAGCTGTGGGGAAGATGTACTTCGGCAGAGTTGTCAGAAGGAAAGTGTGATTGCACCTCTGCTGTTCCATTGCAACTGCTGGCTTAACTTGAGCTTCCGTGGGAAGCCTTACACACTGAGAAGCCTGTACAACTCTCATTAGTGTGTGATTTCTAGGTTTGTTTAACAGAATGTTTTTGTAAAACAGGTAAGACTGTTCAAGCACTTCTAGAAGGAAATTAAAAGCGTACTTCACTTTTAAACTGTTCAGATAGGGAGAAGAGTTTATAAAAGCTCATTGAAGTAGGGAGAATAAAGATATTTTTGGAGTTTCTGTGATATGCAATTCTTAGCGTGCCTGCAGCAGTCTCATCATTCTCAAAAAACTACCAGTGTGCAGCTAAAACTTCTGTAAAGTATTGTCAGCTGACAATAGCTAGTAAAATCTGCATCCATTTTCGTATTACCAAGAATTTAGGGTTTTTTAATCTCTAGATCAGTTACTTAATTTTATTTGAAACTAGCATGAGCCTAACTTTTGTAACAGGTGAATGTTTAACTAAACGTGATAACATAAATATGGGGAACAATATTTGGCAGCACCAAGTTTTTTAAAATAGCGATTGGTTTCCTGGTATGCATTTTTCATATGGGTGTTCACACGGCAAAGAAAATGTTAATAGGACATGATCTGATATGTCTGACAGTGTAATTCAGAATTATTTGAGTAAAAGTTTCCCAGAACATGAACTTTTTGCCAATTAAAAAATATTTCATTACTTGCAGGCAGGTGAATTTATCAGCCAGATAACTTCTGACCCAGTTGGCATCAATGGTGACCATGCTACCTACATTTGAGAGCTTAAGCTGTGCGAGTTTTGGGTTGTTTGGGGTTTTTTTTGCCTTGACCATGGTCCGTATCTTTCATCAGGTCTTACTACCTTAATAATTCAGAGCAAGTGCTTAATGATTCTAGTGTATTAGCAGCACTTGTATAGGCAAAAACCTCTGTATTCAGAGACAGAAACCATTGAAGCTATTTTCTGTTACTGTACTTGTGGTTTCTCTTGCAGTTTATCATATGCTTAAAAAGTAACTGGTGGTTTTTTTTGGAAAGGTACTGATACAGGTTTAAGTCATGCTTACACACTTTAGACACTTGATAATTTTCACTTCCATCTGTTTGTTTGAGGTGTTTTTCCTGCACAATTTTTAAGTTCTGTATACTTTCAAAATATTTAATAACAAAAACACTTAAAACTTACTTTCAATAATTCCTTGTTCTTTGTATTGGATTTTATAATTTAAATAGTGAGCAGACATGTATTTATATGAACTACTGCAGTATTCTAAAACTTCAGATTATTAGTTTATTTCTGGTTATTATAATCCACTAATTTAAAGTATATGGTCCAGTATTTGATTGTGCTCTCTGGAGAACTGTTTCAGTAGGTTTTTCCTGTGTTTTTGCAGTGTACAGCAATTAAAATTGTTTGTAAAATTAGTTTACACACCATAGGTCAGAATGATTTGGTTCTTGACCTAGCCAAAGTTACAACTATAAGAGTAGCTTGCAGGAATCAAAATGAACTTCTTGTTTTTGCAAACACTGTGCACACCATAGAATGTAAAGGAACATGGAAAGTTTGTGATGCTGTATCACCTTGATGTATCCAAGTTCCTAGAAAAATTGTGTTTCTGTGTATATTGCAGGTTTTTTTCAATACCAAGCAGTCATATGTGATAGCTGTTTGAAAGCAGTGGGAGTAAGGGATGGGGGTGGGAGGAAGTGGGCACGAAAGTGTAACAGTTGCAGGACTCGGCTCAAAAATTATGATTTATAATGGCCTAACAAATGTAATATATAGTGATTTATGCCAATCATTGAACTTCCACAGGATGGCAGTGTTGTAGCACTTTCCTTGTACAGTAAATGATTTATGTTGTAGTGAATTCTTCAAAAATCGAGCTTCCTACAGGAAAAATATATTTCAGTGACATAAGAGAGAACAGATGAGTAGCTAGGCCAAATGGGGCAATACAGATGCTTGAAATAATATCCCAGAGAAGACAGCAAGGGGTTGGAAGTATCATCACAGTCACTTCTGTGACTTTTGGAAAGTGTATAGTACCCTGGGAGCATAATTGCCCAGTGAGACCGCACAGGTGCTACGGAAACAATGCCACTGGTAAATTATGTGCTCCCCAAACCTGTCCTCATGGAGGTTAGCAAAAGATTGTTTGAGAAGAGAGATCTCTTCATAAGATTGAGTCCATAACAAAGACAGTGGTTTATGATTTATAGCAGTATTTGAAAATCTGGGAATTGGATTATTGCTGTTTGCCACTGAAGAAGCAAAACTTCATTTGGCTGGTTACTTCAAACATATCAAAACTTGCGGCTGTTCAGTTAGTAGTTCAGTCTTCCCCTCTCTTCTCTTCTTCACCCTGAAATACTGAGGACCAAAACCCTGTTGAAATAAAGTATATTAATCTTAATGCATGCATAATAATAGTTAATGCTATTAATACTAATATTAATATTATGTTCTTGGCCTCTGCTTTCTGGGGGATTATGAGTCCCCATGGTTGATACAGAGCCATTAATACATATGTATAATATTAATTTTTAACTCTTGCTATTTAGTTTCTTGGTGTGCCTCTTGTGTTTTAAAAAAAAAAAATTGTACCTCTTTGCATTTTCTAAATAAGTAGTGGACTCTTAAATGGTTTGCTTCTTTGAGGTCTAGTCCCTTCAATTTTTCCTCATCTAGAAAGCTTCTTTTGTCACTATCTAAGAGCTTTTCTCCCACTCATAAAAACAAAATGGGAAGAGAAAATTCCATCCTAGAACATCTTAGGTAGATTGTTTACCTAGGAGGAGAAAAACAGTGCAATTAGGAAGAACAATACTTTGCTGCTACTTCTAAAATTCGATGCAATAGGCAGGTTTATTCTAGTCAGAGGAGGAAAAAGTAATTAGGGTGGCAGAAATATTTAGAATCATATTCTTCTGTTTCAGTGTCACTGAAGTGGGAGAGGGGGATGAAATCTACTGTAGAACCATTACTTTTTCAAATGTGTGTATTCATTTTCTTGCCATCTTTCTCCTCCTCCCCTCATTCTTTTTTTTCTTCCTAGCATATAGCACTTTCTACATTGTGGGGTTAATATTATCGATGCAGATACCTTTTGTGGGATTTCAGCCAATAAGAACAAGTGAACACATGGCAGCTGCAGGTAAGATAATTAAATGTCTGCTTCCAAACAGCCTGCTTAGCACAAGAAAACTTCAAACCTTTGCGGCTTTGTTTCCCTGTGCTAGAAAAAATACATTCCAACAAACCGTATTGTTAAAGAAAAAGAGGTAGGATTTAGTGTCTATAGGGAAGTTTTCTTTCCAGTTGACACATTATCCTTCTTTTTGTGAGCTAAATGGAGGTAAAATGCCTCCATAACACCGGATCAGTTAAGTTTTCTGCCTTCAAGCATTGTACAATTGAAACATTCCTTATTGGTAAACACAGTTTTTACTGAGCGATTCCATTTTAGAGGCAATAGTCTTCAGTGACTTTTCAAAGTGAGTTAAATCAAAAATGATTACAATTACTAATCAGGAGGCTGATCTTTAAATAACTGGTTTCAATCTTGTTTGATTCTTTTTATTTCTTTAAAGTTGATTTTTTCAGTAGTTGTTAACAGTCAGACATCATGATTTCTTGACAGCAATAACCTCTCCTAAGACTGATAGGTATATCTTAAATTGCATACATTGCTTGTGTGATATATTTTCTTTTGTTAGATTCCTCAGGCTTTTGATGATAAGTAGTAACTTATCAAAATGTATTTGGGACAGCAATTGGAATATCATTAAAATTTACCAGTAAAATACTTCTTTAAATGGAGATTTTTTCAACAATCTGAATAAAATGGGAAGAGTAGATATTATCAATGCACATTTTCCACCTGAAGAATTTTAGATTTAGTGAATAGAGTCTGTCTTAAGGAGTTCAGAACTGGTGAATTCCCACACTGTGCACCTCAAATTTATTGTAAAATTGAAGACCATACGCTTGAGTTCTGTTTTATTCCTCTGCCAGCTACCAGTGAATTTTCACTTTTTTTCATTGGATTGATCTGATTATATACATTGAAATTAATAATAGAATAATTGTGTCCAAGTTCTGGTTTAATGTTTAACTTGGAACAGCCTTTTTGAGGGTGTGGGGTGTTTACTCAGTGAATTCTGGTGTTTCAACACTAGCTATATACAATTTGATTGTCTGGATCACTTAATAATTGTCTGTTTGGGGTTTTTTCTTTCATTAAATCCTCCTGGTTTGTTCAGTAGCTTAATTTCCATATATTTCTGTATTAGCCTTGGGGTCTGTCTCTTAATTTTTCACCAGGTCTAGGTATGTTAACCTGTGGTTACCATAATTGATGCAGTTAGTTTTCAGGTGATTCTCTTTCTCTTACCCCAATTCAGTTTGGGAGCAAAGAGATGGTGGGTATTGGAGCTCTTGGTATAATAAGCAAATACTCTTGGAGAGTATTTTCTCTCATTGCAAGTTTCTGTCGTTGCGAGAAAATGTCATCCCGGTTAAGTGTTGAAGACTATTTGTCAGAAAGTGATTTTATACTAGTTTTTAGATTTAGGAGTGTACCTTAGGTTTATTTTTTCTACTCCAGATATAGCCAAAAATATGCCAATTGCTTTAACAGCCGTTTCTGCTTTGGAGCATTTAAACAAAAACTTTCTTCTTCCTTTAGGTGTTTTTGCACTGCTGCAGGCATATGCATTTTTGCAGTATCTGAGAGACAGATTAACAAAGCAAGAATTTCAGACCTTGTTCTTCTTGGGTGTCTCACTAGCTGCTGGTATTGTATTCCTGAGTGTCATCTATTTGACGTACACAGGTAAATAAATGTGAAACTAGTTTACCTTTGGAGCAGGTAAACCAGATGACTAACATTTGGTTTAGGCTAAAGTAGTTGTTTGGAATGCTACAGGAAACCAGTGTCCATGTACTCTGTATTTCTCCGTGTTGGAATTCACTGTGCTTTCTAGGCCACAGAAAAAAATAAGCTTTGTAGCATCATGCCAATATTTTGGATTTATCACATAATGATGTAAGAAGTCAGACTGGATGAGGAACATAACTATAGCCAAAGTGTATTATGAAGATACGTAAGGCTAGTCTGTTCTGAGTAGCCTTGTTAGGTCAAGTTCAGATAGTTTACTTTCTGAAATACTTGGATCTGTTTTCTGTATGACTGGAATTAATCTGTAAATTCTACTTTACTTCTGTCGCTCATCCTCCAGTCTTCAAGGCAGTTCTACCCACTCTCATGAAAACAAGCTTGGTTGCCAGTCCCAGATCACAGAATCACAAAATTATTGAGGCTGGAAAAGACCTCTGAGATCAAGTCCAGCCTATGACCTAACACCACCACATTGGCTAGACCATGGCACTGAGTGCCACATCCAGCCTTTCCTTAAAGACCTCCAGGGATGGTGACTCCACCACTTCCCTGGGCAGTCCATTCCAATGTCTGATCATCCTTACCATGAGGAAGTGCTTCTTAATATCCAGCCTAAACCTCCCCTGGTGCAGCTTCAGGCTGTGCCCTCTCATCCTGTCACTAGTTGCTCTGGGAGAAGAGCTCGATCCCCACCTGACTACAGCCTCCCTTCAGGTAGTTGAAGAGAGTGATAAGATTCCCCCTGAGTCTCCTCCAGGCTAAACAACCCCTCAGCCTCTCCTCATAATACTTTCCCTCTAGTCCCTTCACCAGTCTCGTTGCTCTCCTCTGGATCTGCTCCAGCCAGTCTTCCCCCAGTCTGTAGCTCTGCCTGGGGTTATTGTGGCCAAAGTGCAGGACCCTACACTTGGTCTTGTTGAACCTCATACTGTTGGCCTCAGCCCATTGTCCCAGCCTGTCCAGGTCCCTCTGCAGTGTCTTCCTGCCCTCTGGCAGATCAACACCGCCCCCCCCAACTTGGTGTCATCCATTTACTAAGGGTGGACTCAGTCTGATTCCATGATACACTTCCTTGGTTATCTAATACTGTACTTCCTTCCCCCAATGAAGAAAAAACAATCTTGCTTTCCTAGCTAAATATATGTTACTCATGCAAAAATTGAAAAAACTGACTTTGCTTCATTTTAATTGCATGGTCTTAATATTATGCCTCAACTACCGTTCTTTTTTGTTAGAGTTTTATTTTGGAAAAAAAACACTTGCCTGAGACATAACTTGTTTTTATTTTAACTGACTTCTTTCTTGTAGTTCATTTTAGCAGTGTTCCTGCCATAAATTTTTTTTGCATCAGTTATTTAACATTTTGTACTGTTCAATAGCAATTTTATTTTTGTTAATCATTATACCATTATTCCAAAATAATGCTTAGCATCTCTATTTGCTTGAAAGTCTTCTAAAACTTGATGGTTTGATTTGCTTTTCAGTATGTATGAGTATGTCCTACTAATACTTATTAAAAATTTTCAGACTAGCATATCAAAAGAAAAATTGTCTTCCAGTCTCAGTGTGCAGCAAAATGTCTTCTGTTGCAGTTCTTAGGAAGTGTTGATTTTAATTTCAGAAATTCGGTGATCATGCTTCACCAGATGGAACAAAACTTATTCCTTCAGTTTCTGGTATCACAGAATAGTTGCAGTTGGAAAGAACCTCTTGAGATCATCTAGTCGAACTCCCCTGCTAAAGCAGGATCCCCTAGAGCACATTACTCAGGACTGCATCCAGGCAAGTCTTGAACATCTCCAGAGATGGCAACCCCACAGCCTCTCCGGGCAGCCTGTTTCAGTGCTTTGTCACCCTCATAGTAAAGAAGTTTTTCCTCATGTTGAGATGGAACTTCCTGTGTGTTCCAGCTTGTGCCCATTGCCCCTTGTCCTGTCACCAGGCTCTATTGAAAAGTCTGGCTCCATCCTCCTTGCACCCATCCTTTAGATACTTACCAACATTGTTAAGGTCTCCTCTCCTCTTCAGGCTTAACAGTCCCAGCTTTCTCAGCCTTCCTCATAAGAGAGATCCTCCAGTCCTACAGTCATCTTTGTTGACCTCAGCTGGAGTCTCTCTGGTAGTTCCCTGTTTCTCTTGAACTGGGGAGCCCAGAACTGGATGCAGTATTCCAGAAGTGGTCTCACTAGGGCAGAATTGAGGGGGAGGATAATGTCCCTCGACCTACTGGCCACACTCTTCCTAATGCATCCCAGGATACCATTGGCCTTCTTGGTCACAAGGTCACAATGCTGGCTCATGGCTAACTTATTGCCTACCAGGACTCCAAGATTCTTCTCCTCATGGCTGCTTTCCAGTCAGTCAGCCCCTAACCTATACTGATGTATAGGGTTGTTCCTCCACAGGTGGAGGACCGTACACTTCCCCTTGTTGAACCCTCATTAGGTTCCTCTCTGCCCAACTCTCCAGCCAGTCCAGGTCACACTGGATGGCAGCACAGCCCTCTGGAGTGTCAGCCACTCCTCCCAGTTTTTTATCACCAGCAAACTTGCTGAGAATACACTCTGTCCCTTCGTCCATGTCATTGATTAATATGTTAAACGAGACCAGACCCAGAATTGACCCCTGGGGTATGCTGTGCAATCTGGGCTCCTGACCATCTCACAGCACTCAGATCCCTCTCTATTTTCTTAATAATCCTCTTGCACAGAAGAGTGCCCACATCTGGACTCTGTTTCCCAGGTGCAGCACCTGGAAGAAGGGGTTGGAGGCTCTAGATTGAAGTCCTACCTGCCATAAGGCATGTCAACTGCTCTTCCCAGTTTAGCACAGTTTATTGTTTTGGCCTCTAGGATATTTTTACCTTTTGCTAGTCACCAGCTGGACCCCAGTCCACTGAGTACTACTTTGAGCTTGTCCAGACAGCCAGTTTCCAACCCATCAAGTGGTCTGTTGGTCCAGCCCATTTTTCCTCATCTTATGAATGAGAAATTAGGAGAATGGTTCAAGAAGCATTTAATAATGTATTTAAAGAAGCTGTGCTCCATGATCTTTCCAGGGACTCGGGTTACTGGCCTGTAGTTTCCTGCGTATTCCTTCTTGCCTTTCCTAGAGGTGTAGCATTAGCTGTTTTCCAGACACCAGGGACCTCCCTTATCACGCTGATGAAGATGGTTGGTAGTTATCATATTGCCCAACTCTTGCAGCACCCTCGGGTGAATGCTATCTAATCTCATGTTTTGGATACATCCAGTGAAGACTGTAACTGGCAGCTCCTACTTATGCATGCTGTGGTTTTGGGAGCAAGGTTTGCATCTGAAGACTGAAGGGAAAAATACATAGATGTAAAATGTGAACCACAATATTTAACTGTCTAAGCTAGATATTAAACTAAACCCTTCAGTCAAATTATACTAATCTTAAATATCAGATAGAGATAAGACTGACTGTGTCACACACAAAGACTTGGGTAACAAATAAAAGGATTTAACTTCCTCTTATTTCAGCTTGTCTGTATCTGTCTTCAGAGGGAGCTGAAACAGTTGCAAGGAAAGTAGAAATAACATTAAAGAAGAATCCTACTAACAACTGTTAATAATTATTTTTAGTTTTCATCCAATTATGATACTGTTTCATTTCATCTTATGATACTCAAGTATCTGAAGGCTTTGTTTAAAAAATAATGTGTAAAGCTTAGCAGCATGTCTAGAAGTAGCTTTTATGTTCCGTGCCACATATAAATCCATCAGTAGAGAAACAACAGGAAACCAGTGTTGTGTTGAGTATTAGTGTTTTGGCTGTAGATCCTCCTAGTTGCCTGCTCAGACATTTCAGAAAAATTAAATACTTTCTTATAAATTATTTTTTATTATGCTTCTTTACAGAGTATGGGTGGCTGTCATATTATTTGAAAAATATTTTATTATTGCATTGCTTTGACTTTTGGAGTTATGTATATCTTGATACTCAACGAGTACAATGTGGTTTCATAAGAATGTGTTCTTCTAAAACTAGCTTCATGGTTGGTAGACTTATAGCCTGCTTAATGCAGTAGGTCTGATTCACATATATTGCAAGTTCAATGCAATTTCTTTCATTTAGTGCTATAATTTGAGGGAGTAGAAAAATTATTGCGTTTAAATGTCTAGGCAGGAAAAGGATTTTATTTTTTTTCCCTTTTTCAGGTTATATTGCTCCTTGGAGTGGCAGATTTTACTCATTGTGGGATACTGGGTAAGTAAGGATAATGGATATGATGATTTAGATATCAATAGCATTCTACTGAAAACTAATAATCTTTTGCACTGCCCATCCACAAATCCATTCAGTCAAGGAGAATGTAGTGGGCTTTAATCAGTTACCTAAGGAGAGCATTTGTAGTAACTGTTTCATCATCTTTGCAACCATTTCACTAATATGTCTGTTAGATTTCTTGCTTCTTTAGAAGTCTTCGAATATGTAATGTATGTTTTTCTATATGAAATTGTAATGCTTCTCAGCATAAAACAACTAAAAGCTGCACCAACACTCGAGGACACATTTAAAAATTACTAAGAGCCTTAAACTATTTTCATTGTGCAACATACCATCTTGTATGTTGCCTGTTAATTATGTTCATACATCTGTTTTATGTATACAGATGTCTACTCTGAACAATTCTGGTTTATTCATGTGTGCTTTCATGGGTAAAAAAAACATGTTAGTTAATCTTTTGGTTTAGTTAACCTTTGAAAATCCAAGGTTGGATTCTTTAGCCAGCCAGGATAATAGGAATAAAACTGAAGTTATTTCTCTCAGGTAAATGTGTTTAAGATGAAATTCAATTGGTAGATTTCTTTTATTTTTTTATTTATTTTTTTTAAGATTAAAAGTAGGGATAGGAGAACTTCAAACTTTTGCAATTCAGGTTTTTTCAGGCTCCAAAGTCCAGCTCATAAAGGATTCTGTACCAGCTGCATAATAGATGTCAGTAAAGAAGCCTCAGATTTATTTGAAGAACGTATAGATGTTGTTCTTCACCTCTAACTGAAGTGAACTGTTTATATACAAAGCACTAAACTTTTGAGGGCTTGTCTACATTAGAAAATCATAATGTGTTAAAACACACAATGCAGTTTTGAACAAGAAACTAGATCTCAGTGAAGAAAAGGACATATGATTGATACCTCACTGTTTGGTCATGTAACACCAGATTAGGTCCATATGTATAGCAGTCTTTAATATAGAACACGTTTTGTCCTTGTCTGCACTGAGTGTTTGATGACATGCTGTTTAGTTGACATGCATTTCCAAGTGTAGACAAGGCCTGATTTTTTTCAGCATGTAAAAGGATGTGGGGGCATCAGTAACTGGTTTGGTATTCTGTACCTTTCTATACTAAGAAAATGAAGGTATCCTGTGTAGAGGAGAGTTTTCAAAATACGGCGTTGAAGATGTAGGAGACTTACTGGCATGGATGATTATCCCTTCAAAGTGTAATTATGGGGCTTCCATAGCTGCATGTTTTCATTTTTTTATTAATTTGGCTTCTTATTTAGCAATAATAAAGTAAAACATCAATAATTTTCATTATTTTAACTACTATGGAAATAATCCTTTCTATTGGTTTCTTAAATAATTCTATACACCAAATAATTCCTAAATACAGTAAGACCTGGTAACTTTTCTTGGTATACAAGTTTTATCTGATTTCTGCTACACAGAACACTTGCCATTTTAAATTTAAATGGTTCCTTTGAAATGAATTTCAGAATTCCTAATGTTTACAAGTTGTAATAGTTTTATCTTTTCAAAATAATTTGAACTGAATTTTTTTTAAAAAAGGTATGCGAAAATTCACATCCCGATCATTGCCTCTGTGTCTGAGCATCAGCCTACAACATGGGTTTCCTTCTTTTTTGATCTGCATATTCTCGTGTGTACTTTCCCAGCAGGGCTGTGGTTCTGTATCAAAAACATCAATGATGAAAGAGTCTTTGGTAAGAGAAAATATTTCTAAATTGTTTTGAAAAAATCTTGCCTTCAACTTGATTCTGTTTTTGTTTTGCTTGCTCAAAGCTGGTATATGGCTTGTCCTAAAAATATGTTTAAAAGTGATGTGTTTAAAGAAGATTATTGAAAGTTGCCTGCACCCAGAAGTATTTAAAACCATTTATAAAAATGAGGAGAGTGGTGAAATGGTGATAGAGTGTTGTCCCAGGAGGTGCAATTGAAGTATTTGTTGGTATGGTTCTGTTCTGCAGCTGGAGTTGCATGCTCTCCCACATGCTGATCTTGCAAAGCATGTGCTGGGGTGCAGTTCCAAAGCACAGTTCAGCCAGATGAACAACAGCTCAGTGCAAAGGGAAGGTCCCTACCTTGCAGGCTGAAAACCTTCCCTGGGTGCCTGGCACTCATCCCATCACAGATGATGATTCAAAATGCTTTTCCAGATTTTCTGCTATTTTAGTTGAACTGACTCATTTGCTGTGGAACAAGTGCTAGATAAGGCACGAGGTGTAGGGTCTCCCTGTGTGATGACAAATTGTTTATTTGTACGAAGCTGTATGGTGAAAGCAGACTTCTAAGATTATGAATGAGGCTTGTAAGGATGTAATTTGAAATTGTAGCCTGCATGGAGCAGTGAACATCACTTAGGCCTTGGGCCTTTACAGGGACAGAAGGCTCCAGACTAATACAGCTGCCTCTTAGGATTACCTAAGAGGTAAGTGGGCAGTGGGAACACTTACTGTGTTAAATCCAGTGACTCTGGGGTATTCTGTGCTCTGTGGCTTACAATGAGTCCTTGTCAAGACCAGTGCTGGGCAACTCTCTTTCAGCCTCCTACTGCTCCATGATCCATTTAAGTCAGCATAAAGAGACCTATGAGTGAGAATGGAGAGCTATACCACTTCACTACAAAGTAGAAAATATTTATGTAAGGTAGTCTGATAAATCAGTGTCCCTTTGTTATTTCCGTGGCAAGTCTTTCATTTAAGCATATTGTTGAACTGTAGCAGACAAGGAATAACCACTATTACTTGAACAACAGGTGTTCCTAACCAGTGTATACAGTTTGGGTTTTTTTCCTTCTAGGAAAATTGTTCTGACTATTCCTTACTATTCTGAAAATCTTGGTTTGATTTTTGAGAGGGAGGGATGGAGCTAATACTCTTCAGTTAAACTTGCTTCAGAGTAGGGCTCACGATATCATATTATTTGTCTGTTTGGAGTTATAATGTAGACAAGCCCCCAAGTTGTCCGCAGATATATCTAACTTAAAATTTTATATTCTTACGTGAAACCCTAACACTTTCTTTCACTTTTTCAGTTTCAGTAACTTGTTTGGTCTAGGGCTGTTTCACCTTTTTAATCAAATGAAGCTACCTATTATTCCAACAGTATTTTGGGTGTGTTATACTAAATTTCACTAATAATATATCTTTGACACATGATTAACGAGTATGAAAATGGGGTTGTGTTATTGTTAACAGTTGTCGAGATGAACTTCAGGAAGGGGTTGAGGGATGAAAGGGATAAGCATTCATTGAACTGTATCTCTGCAATTTGAAAAGCAATGAAATGCAAGATGCATCCGCAAGTCTTTGTATACCCAGATGCTCAACCCACTTCCAGAAGTAGTTTTATGGAGAGCATGTACGTGTGCAGTCAGAGTGAGTGTCACTTTCTAAATGTCATCAGTAGATTTGTTTCTTTGCAGTTGCTCTGTATGCCATCAGCGCCGTTTACTTTGCTGGTGTGATGGTTCGGCTGATGCTCACTTTGACTCCAGTGGTCTGTATGCTGTCTGCAATTGCTTTCTCCAATGTCTTTGAGCGTTATTTGGGTGATGATATGAAGAGGGAAAATCCACCAATAGAGGACAGCAGTGATGAGGATGACAAAAGGAACCCTGGCAACCTGTATGATAAGGTGAGGGGAGGGAGCAAAAATTAGAAGTCAGAAAACAGCTTATTTTTACTATTATTTTTTAATCTTTTGATCAGAATATTTTAAACACCACTAGAGGTCTGAATCACTAGCATTTAAATTCAGAACAAGTATTGATGTCCTCCAGTAAGTTGTAACTGATGTCCAAAAAAAAGTTGGTGTCAGTGTAGAAGTGGTTCCTTCTAGCTTGATCAGTGATGGGCCTTGAACCTAAAGGAAGTGTAGAGTGTTGACCTGGCTTTCCATAGAAGCGATGGCAGACAGTTGATCATTCTCCTTAACTACTTCTAGCAGTTGTATTACTGAATATTTCCCTCTTGTATTTCCTCTAAGACATGGTAAAATTAAAGAATAATATATTTTAATTAAAAAGTATTTATGTTCATAAACTTGGCATACTCACTTCATCATGAAGAAAATGCTGCTGGGTACTAATTTTTTAATCTCGTAGGCTTTTTTATACTGACTCTGACAATGCATCAGCCTTGGGTTTGCCCCTTTTCCTCACAGTAGATATCTGTGCCTTTCTCTTTTCCACCCTGCCTTTTAAAAGGTCATGATCATACTGAGCCAAACCAAGGAAGTCATGTATTGACCCTAATGTAATAATTGTTTTTCTTCTGAAAGAGGCTTTCAAGGAATTGTCCATTTTTACAACGTGCTGAATTGTCAAAATATTCTTGTGCAAGCTTAGTTAATTTATGCAACAACTTGGTCTGGCTGTACAGTATCCTTTAGCATTTATGGGGTGCATGTGGTGAAGAAAAAGGCATGGGTTCCATTGTCAAGGGCAATCAAAGTTGCCGTAACAGATGTATTTGTGTTCGTTTAGGCAGGCAAAGTGAGAAAACATGTATCTGAACAGGAAAAAACAGAAGAAGGACTGGGTCCCAATATCAAAAACATTGTTACCATGTTGATGCTGATGTTACTGATGATGTTTGCTGTCCACTGTACCTGGGTAACTAGCAATGCGTACTCCAGCCCCAGCGTTGTCCTCGCTTCCTATAACCATGATGGGTAAGTAAGGTCTGCAGGTCTGAAAATAAAGGGCAAAAGCCTTTCTGCTTCCGTTGCATTACCAATTTGCTTTACCCTCTTTTAATCACAACTGACTATATTAAGGCAGAGTTGTCACCTGAGTGAAAAATTCTTAATACTCTAATTTTCAAAAAGATACAACCTTTTTTGAAATATTTAATGTAAATGCATGAAAATAATCCTATTCAAAGCCAATGAAAGATGATGGTTAAAAAAACAAATTTTTTGGGTCGATTGGGAGAACTTGTTTAAGAATATGTTGGACTGGAAATGCATTTCTTCACATCTTCAGAGGCAGTTCAGCTTCTGGCCATTCTGCTGTCAGGATCAAACTTATGATTGCAGGTGACTGAACCCCTCAAAGGGAGCTGAACACGTAAGAAAACCCTTATTTGTGAGCCCAGATTTATCACAGTGCAGTTAATTTGTTGCTATTACTCGTACCAATGTGAATTAAGTGAACTCTCTTTTCCAGCACTCGGAACATCTTAGATGATTTCAGAGAAGCATACTACTGGCTGAGGCAAAACACAGATGAGCATGCCAGAGTGATGTCTTGGTGGGACTACGGTTATCAGATAGCAGGAATGGCCAACCGGACAACCTTGGTTGATAACAATACTTGGAACAACAGCCACATAGCCTTGGTAAGGGTGGCAACTTTCTGTGGAGCAAAAACACCAACATTTTTACATTGCAGTCAAATATGAAATTGTAAATGTCTGTTGATAGAGACAGCATGATAGTAAGGAAAAGTTCCATAGAGTAGGAAACACAGAGGTGGAAGGCACTTGATTTATTTATTAGAACTTAAGTATAAAGAGTGCTAGGGCTAGAAGGGATCGATGTTTGGAGTTTCCGAAACTTCACTTCCACTTCACATTCCCTTCTTTTCTTTATGGGAGGATAGACAAAACCTAATGTAGTGATTCCCCTTGTGATTAGTGCTACGACAGCATATCTGGTACCACGACTTTACTGTCCAAATAGGGATCGTTTTAGTTCAGCAGTGTCTTTGCTGACTGGATCTTGGAATGGCACATGAAAAATGCTCACGTGAAACAACAAACTTTGAGGCATCTTGGGAATTAGAGGAGGTTTGTGAATACAAATGGAAGTGTTCCAGAATTGATGCGATTAGACAAAACATGGGTACATTTAATTTCTTTCACTACTGAAGAGTAAGTTTAAGCTTTGTGCGTGTGCTTAAAGCAGGGTGCTAGCATTGCCTGTGGTTACAGAGGCACCACCTTGGGCAACTATTTTCAGAAACAAAAGATTGCTCTGTCTTGTAGCTGGGTTGTGGTCTTACTAGGTGCTGTGTAAGGACTCAGCACCAGTCATCACTCAGTGGCAGTTTCTTCCCAGAAGACCGGCATCATGCTACATGAGCAGAATGAGAGAAGGGCTTGAGGAACATATTAGGACAGTTTCTTGTCTTGTGTCGGTAGCTGGAACAGCAGTTGGACCAGATCTGCAGACAAGCAGCGCTCAAAATCGACAAATTAAGCTGTGTCTTGAGCATATAAAGTCCTGAAAAAAATATGTTGGGGAAGGAAGAGATCACATGTACATGCTTTTTACATGGGTGGGAAACTCACATGAGCCGAAGGCAAGCTTGGGAGTTTGTACTGATAGTGCTAATACCAGTCAGCAAACCTTCCCATGTACTCTAAGGCACTTTTCCCTTATTTTGGTCATTGACCTGACAGCGTTAGTGCGTTTTGGTGGGCATACAACTCCAAGACCTCTATGTGCCTCCCTCTTCTACAAGAGGGAGCAGTGCAGATACTGTATCCACACCAACAGATCCCTGCAGTACGAGGTGCATCATGTCAACAGAGACTGTGGAAGTCATCTGTATTGCCTAAGCACAGTAACCATTCACATTACAGCAATTAGCAATGATGGTTTTTAATAAGGAATGCTCTCCAGGATGACTGCTGGCACCGTCAGGTCACATTTTGGAATGAATTCTCCATAAAGGGGATCCAAGCAATTAAGTGTGTGTGTTGTGGTGAATACCTGAACTTCTGCTGTAAATGAGGCGTGCACTGGAGATATGTGCCAGATGACTTTCTCCTGCACAGAAATGGAAATCTGCCAAATAACTTCACGTTGATCAGGATTGTGGCCAAGAAGCTGAGGTTTCTCAGTCTTTGAGACAGATTGCAGCCTACGCTGAGCGTTTTCTAATTATGTTCTTAACTGAATGTTACCACTTTGGATGCAGTATTATTTATATTGCAGTTACTCCCTTTTACTACAGTGATATGTTATTATGCTGTAAGTACAAGAGCTTCAACAGTGATCAAAAGTACTGAACTGGATGCCAGTTCTTGACCTAAGTGAATTCTTTAAGTGTGGGAAGTCTCCTGTATGGAGGAGGTTCTGGATACAACTTTAAAAAGTTTTTCAAGGCCAAAACTATGTTATGACTTCTAACTCAATAATGTCTGTATTCTGACATTTTCCCTGCATAAATTTATCTTGATTTCAACACTGAGGGTGCCTGTATGGTACTGAGAGCAGTGCAGCACAGCTGCTTCTTTAGTGAAGGACAGAGCTCAAAAAAACAAAACAAAACTAAGAAATTACTTACATTTCAAATAAAGTATTCATTTTGGGCTGTGTCAAAAGCTTTGAAAATAAATTGCAATTCGGTATTTTCTGCAACACTGAGTTTTTGGCAATACAGCCACGACTTGAAAAATCTGTGGGTGGCACGAAAGGAAACCCCCTACTTTTACATTTTATACTCAAAATATTTCAACAGACAGCACTTCTCTTAGAGAGGAGGAAATATTTCAGTTTAGGTGGGGCTTTTGAGTTTCTAAATAGACAACAATGAGGGTTTTTTACCTAGAATTAATATGTGGGCTTTGGTTGGCAATTACATATTCTTGGGCTTTGGTCTGACAGGTTATTGATCTGCAGATCTGTTCAAGAGGCAGCTATGCAGATATTTAAGATATTTTTTTAATATTATACAGGTGGGAAAGGCAATGTCATCAAATGAGTCAGCAGCATATGAGATCATGAGAAGCCTGGACGTGGATTACGTTTTGATCATCTTTGGTGGTGTGATTGGCTACTCTGGTGATGATATTAATAAGTTCTTGTGGATGGTGAGAATAGCAGAGGGGGAACATCCCAAAGATATTCGGGTAAGTGGAAACGTACACAGGAAAACGCGTTCTTTGCTGAACACTGTATTGTCTGTTCATCATGGTCTGTACGATCTAGTTTCTTAAGTTTTTTTCATGTTGTTGCTTTCCTGGTAGTGCTCATTACGGTGGAGGGGAGTCTCTACTACTTATTGCAATTTTATTTGAAAAAAATGCGTTGTGGGTTGTTTTCCTAGAAAAGTAAGAGTGCAGGGGCCTGTAGCCCAGTTTCTGTCAATAATTACAGTTTTAAAAGGTCAGTAACCTCAAAAGCTCTTAATATTTTAATTTTTTTTGCATGATACTAAAAGTACAGGGTCTCTCTTGTAATTCTTGTGTGTGTTGTCTCACTGTGCACCACCATACTTTTTAAAGGAGTGTCTGGACTGTTTAAATGGTTGGCATTACAGATTTCTTCAAACTCTGTAATAGTAAGAGACAAGTTAAAGTGCTAATATTGACTTATGTAGAGCTTAAGTTATTCAAACATCTCAGAGATTGCAGAAGTCTGGAGTAATATTTGCTTAAGCCTAACAAAAACCTTGTAGATATTGAGCACAGGCTTAAGGGAGTAGCCCATGTGCATAGTTTCATCTTGTCCTGGAGATGAAAATGGCAGAAATGTTTCAACACTGAGCACATATGAAGTTCATGGTAACATTGCAAACCTTTTCTATTAACAATACAGTGCTTTTCACCAACTACCTTCAACATTTTGAGATCAGTTTTTCAGTAACTGCTTACTGTGAAGTGACAAAACTTAGTACCAGCACAATAATACAGGTTTAGGAAGATTGGCCCATTGGGTTTAGGGTTACAAGCAGGTAGTTTGCAGCTATTTTACGATTTTTTTTTTTCTATTTTAAGACTAGCTTAAATCAGCTTTTAAGCTATAAAAGTCAGCTGAGATTCTTTGTGAAGTTTTTTTTGTGGAGAAGGGAATGAGAAATGACCTTAAATAGAAGTTCAGTTAATATTGACTTTTTGTATCTTTTCTTTTTAAAGGAAAGCGATTACTTTACCCCTCAGGGAGAATTCCGGGTTGACAAGGCAGGTTCTCCAACTTTGCTGAACTGCCTCATGTACAAAATGTCCTATTACAGATTTGGAGAGATGCAGGTTAGTGCTACAACTTTGACTGAATCTTAATTGAAATGTGAGAAAACAAATGTTATCTTTGATGTATTTGCAGTCTTTTAGATTGAGTGTTGTTTGTAGTAGCAGAATCACAGGCAAGAGTCAGCTTTACAAATTAACACACAGGTTGGCATGGTCTACTATATATAACCTTTAGAAAAAAGCATTTCTGCTGCTAACCTACACTTGTACTTAGCTTTTTGCTGGTGTTCATATTGCCCCAGATAAGCATCTTAATTCCACTATGCAGTGCACCTGCTAAAACATTAACTGTTATGTTGTGGAGAGCTTTAGATTTGTGTTTTGTAATAGCAGCACAGAAGTGGAACTGTTAATTGACTATTTAATATCTGCCAGAAACTACCTGATTTCTATCACATCAGCGTATTAAACAACACTACACTTAAATAATAAGGGCATATTGGCACTCCCCTTTGGGATCATCAAGCATAAAGATGCAGCAAAATCTGCCTCGTTTGCTTTTTTCTTTCTTGTTCTTCCCTCCTCCCAGCCCTGCCAAGGGCCCTTTGTTCTGATGTGTTAGCTCAGGAGTCCTTTATTCAGCTAAAATTGAGGCCAGTGGATCTGATTTGTAACACGGTCAAATTTAACTGATAAACATGAACTATATCTGACTTGTGTGGAAAACCATGAAAGTGCAAATTACTGCACTACAGAAGAGAGCACAAGGGAGCAGCTTTGCTAAAAAGCCACCATAGCTGCTGCACCTCAGACTTTCACTTGAGTAGTTTCATCAGTGAATGTGGACATGATATTTCTGTTGAGACATGAAGTGTCATCTCCTTCAACATCTGTAGGAGTAAAGTTGAATTTGTCTCTTCCTTAATTGTAAAAGAAACTGAGTTTTTTCTGTACAGTAGTAACCGATGCAAGAGAAGCATTGTCCTTTGACTAGGCAGCTGAAACGGTTGCCTCGTGGTATGAAGCACCATGGTTTGCAGTGATGGGTGTTTTGGGTTTTGTCTCCAACTAATCTGCAACTTTTAAATTTTGTAGCTGGATTTTCGGACACCCCCAGGATTTGATCGTACACGCAATGCTGAGATAGGCAACAAAGACATTAAATTTAAACATCTGGAGGAAGCCTTTACCTCAGAGCACTGGCTTGTTAGAATATACAAGGTGAAACAACTAGACAACAGAGAGACACTGGATCATAAACCTAGAGTAACCAACATTGTACCGAAACAGAAGTATTTGTCAAAGAAGGTGGGTTCCCAGTGAAGTAACAGAAAGGGGTCAGGAGATGGCAGTTGAACAGTGAATCGCACAGCTGGTGAATTATGTATTTCCACGAGCCAGAATGTTATGGATACTGTTCATGTTAGTGTCCAATATCAGACCTGCCTGCTGGTAATAATTGTTAATTTACTGTCTGCTTAACTTACAAGCATGTGAAGACACAAGGCTAGATTTTTTTTAGGCAGAATGCTAACTGGAAATAGAGTGTGTCACTGGCTGTTACAACTCTTAAGTCTTCATGTAACTGGAAGTATAATCTCTAAAGTACATCAATTCATGTTTCAGTAACTATGGCTCACTAAGTAAATAATGTGGAAGTTGCTTTCTGACTTTGTTTGAAAGTAGTGATGCCTAGGAGTTTAAAAATGGCAATTTTGTATGAAATAAATTAAATATGAAACTTTTGTTGACGGAACTTTAGTGTCTGGCTGCTTACTGTCTGAAGTCATCTTCATGGTCTTAAAAGTGTTAGGCTGAAGTAGCACACCATGGCTATTAAGAAAGATGTGTTACCAGGGGAGGTGGGGAGATTCTTAGCAGCCCTCTCCTTCACAATATCCATTTTCTATATATTCAAATATATGTTGTAGAAGGAATTCCAGATTCCTGTCAGAAACAAATGTGTAACAAATTAAATTAGTGTAGGTGGTAAACTTACACTGTGTCATGGAAATACAAGTAAAGAATGTTAATGGGGAAAAGATGCTCATTTTTGTGATTTGATGGAGGTTCCTAAAATAAGTATTTGGGAGTTGCCACTGAAGCTAGACTTACCTTGAAAGGAAAATACAAGCTTTACTTTGCCTATCACACACTTAAACAGTGCAACTTCTGATCTTAAGCAACAAGCAGGGCTATATTTATTAATGATAGATGCATTGACCCCACTTAAGTGCTGGATCTGTCTGGTCTCTGTCTAAAGACAGGATAAGAGTTAATGCAAACTCTGATCCGTCACCAACTCTTGCAATACAAACAGGCTCTACTTCTCATTAAGAAATCAGAGAACCAGCAAAGAGTGTGGGGCAAGAATCGTTAACTAGGATTTCTTCAATGCAATCTTGGTAGCCACAGGTTTTCAGCAGTTGCTTCCTCACTGGAAATTCAGTCCATATCCTATCACTCTTCCATGTGAGGAGTGACATTCCCCAAGCTCAGAGATATTACGTGTCTGAGTATTACTTATTAGTTTGTCTCTCACTTTATAGTATTACTATTATTGTGGTTGTTATTAAAAAGCTAAGTTATATTTCATGGACATAATAGAGCCTGCTGGTAAGCACAGCAAAGTGCAGCGAGTGTGGGAGCTGTCTGCTTTCTAATTTGTTGTAGCAGGCACAATGAATGTACAATTCTAGCTGCCATGAGCTTACTATATTTTTACCATTCTGAAGTTAATATTACCAAAGATTAACATTAGTGCTTCCCCCCTATTACTACCTTAAAAAAAAAGTAAAATATGCTGATAAAGACAAATGAGCAGAAAGAGCTAACTAGTGTACAAACCAGTAGCAGAGGACCAAAGACTAAATTGTGATTAATCAGGTTTTTCTCTTATTTTTGAAAAATGCTGCTTTGAGCAAATATTATCTCCTATCATCTTGCAGACTTCTAAGAGAATCAAATAATGCAGAAGATGCAAGAAGGTATTTCCAAACAAAACTAATATGCTACACCACTTCTGCTGTTTGGGCATATTAGAGCTTTATCCTGTTGGTTAATTATTAATTCTGCCTCATCACAAGCTTTTAGAATAATTCTGTGGATCTGGTAGATGGCACTTGCAAAAGTACATTTTGTGCAAAAGCAAAAAAAGTGTTGGGCATGAATTAACAATCCCAACTTTAAAAATAACAACCAGAAAACATCTGGTTGAGGGTTTACCTTTTAAGCTCTTTAAAATCAAGGTAAAGATCGGACATTGAAATGCACATCACTAAACCGCGGTCAAGACTAAATCATTAACTAATACATTTTATTCTGTTTTTCTTTTTAGACCTCGAAAAGGAAGCGTGGCTACATTAAGAATAAACTAATTTTAAAGAAAGGCAAGAGACCCAACAGGAAGACAGTTTAAATACACTGTTCTGATTGCTAATACGAAGCAGGTGTCCTTGAGATAACCAGTCTTTGCCTTTAGCTCAAGTCATGTTTCACAGCAACATGAGGGTACAGAACCATCATTGGTCCAGATTATTGTACAAAATTTTCAGGCAATGTCTGATTAAAAATATTGGCTTATTGAGAACAGCTGTTTTAGATTTGTAATGTGAAGCAAGACAGAGCTGCTATCAAAGTCTAGCAGCATTTTTTTTTATTGGTACATATTATCCTTCAAATCTGTTGAGAATTTGGACTGACTGCACCAAAGAACCCTGTAATTTGGTCCTTGGCACATGCATACTTGTCAATCTTTTCTAGAAAACGCTGTTGAGCTGAATAGCAGCAGTATGTAAACTGGAATGGTGAAATCTAAAAATGACTTGTTTTCAACAACTAGGAGGAAGCAGAGCTCTCTGAAATTAAAGCTTTCAAAAGAAGTTATTCCCATACTTTTTTTTCTTCGGTGTCCTTTTACTCTTGCTGCAGGCTGGTTTTGATCTGGAGTGTAAGCAGCAAAGCTGCAGTTTTCAGAAGAGGTGACGGGACAGATTAATTGGATGCTGGTTTAGATGGGACAAGCTGCTTTTGTTTAATCTGGGATTGCAGTGTTGCTGCCTTACACTGTTACTTCATGAGGTAGGACAAGGCACATCTTGCACACGGTAAATACAAGGGCTAAATTTGTATCCTCCTGAAAAAAAAAATATCTGCGATGACAGTAATGAATGCTACAGTAACACACAGCTGAGCACCAGGTAGTAGCTGGTGCTGCAGAACAGAAATTGAACTCTTTTAGATTAATGTTTACATTGGTAAAACAAGTATAGCCTGTTTAATGGGAAAAAAAAAGGTTGACAGGTATACAAACCCCTTTTCTGTGGCTATTGGAGGTAGAGGATATGCAAACCTCTTCTTCCCCTCACTGCCTTCTCCTGTGAGGGTAAAAGTTTTTCTGGAAATCTGTTTCTCAGCATTTTTAATTTAGAGTGCTTAAATCAATTGAAGAGATTCCTGCTGTAGTGCTATTTGCTTTGTCTGTCTTTTATACTGGTTTGTTTTTTTTTTAAAAAAAAAAAGTGGTGAAAACTCAGATTAAATGCACTAAAGTATAAATGGAGACTGAACATGTTCACTTTCCAGCTATAGGAAAACTTTATACAGACTTGAAAATTTTCTTTAATTAAAATGAAAGGGTTTTGCAGTTTGCTTTCCTGCCACAGGTTGTAACTTTTTATAGAAACAAAACTTGCATCAATAACTTGATGTAAAATGCAGAATAGTATGTACCTTTCATGAAGAAAATGTAAATTTACAGTGTTCTGTGAGAATGTTACTGCTGACTTTTTTCCCAAGGTGTAGAATACTTTTTTGATTTATGAACTCATTTTGACTCTGACGGTTTATACAGACCAATACTACAGCTGCAACATTTTCACAAAGGTAATTAAATCTGGATTTCTGGCCCCCTGTCGTTTGGAGATTTCATTTTATTTTGTTGCTTTAAAGCTCAATGCAGACCAGTTGTTGACTGTAGGGGAAAATAAAGTTAATTCAAGTTTTGTGTTAAGGGTATTGTGTCAGTTCTGTTGTGATTAACTTGATAACGTGTGCCTTATAGTCCTAGTGATAAATTAAGTCATTCGACCTCCATAACGCAAATCTGCTGACTTCATGAAGTTGCTGTAATGAAGCCACAGCAGCTACTTAACATCCTTCCAGCTTACATTAATTAAGGGCAAGGTAGGGCCTCTGCTGCAATGACATCAAGGTGGCTGTATTATTTCCAGAGAACAGCAGCTGTCTTTCCCAAACACATGATGCAGTAAATCCTTCTTGCATCTGGAGCAGCTCAAGCTGTTGCAGTTGCTTACACAAGCAGAAGGGGTGATGATGTGATGCATCATTTGCAATATCTTGCTTCTTCCAAGCAGATCTGCATCCCACCCCCTCACCAGGGGCAAGAAAGAGGGGTTCTAACATTTGGAAGAACAGCTGCTGCTGGTCAGTCTGTGGTTTGGCAGTAACTCAGCCTTGGTTTAAAAAAAAGGAAGTTAAAAGGTGCCCTCCCGCCTTTAGGTATCTTTACAGTTCTGTCAGATTATTTTCCATCTTAGCTGACAGGGTTCTTTTTAACACAGCAGAAGTAAGTGAATCTCGTCACCTTTTGTAGCATTTTTTAAGCTATGGGAAAGAAAAATAAGTTAACTACAGGCTTCTTAGCCAGCCTGGGCCTCAAGCCACCTAACCACTTACCTGAGCTTTCTTAAATCTAACTTGACTTGAAAGCTTCTGCCCATGTTGTTTTAATTTAAAGGAAATGAAAAGTTGGAGTCATTAAGGCAGCCACTTGGAAAAAAAAAACAACAAAGCACCACAAAGTTACAGAGCAGCCCTGGCAGGTGTTGTATCACCTTCCTTGGTTCCTCAGGAACCTGCATGCCATGTACATCACCTGGTTCTCTACTTGCATCCTTAAGCTACTCAGCTAAATGAACTTCCTCTTCTCACTGAGAGATGAACCACACTTGTACTAGTGAAGAATACCAAGCTTGTCAAACAAACCTTCCATACTAGTTTATTTGCTTAGCTACAGCCATCCTCTTGTCATTCTACTAGGTCACATTTTGAAGATTTTTGAAGCGTAACTGCCACAAAACAGAAAAATCTGAAGAAAAAAAAAATGCTTATGCCAGGCTCCAGTCTTCAGCTGCTAAGGAACTAAAACTGAGTGTCTAGATGCCAGTATTGCATAATTTCTGCATCACTTACTTAATCATCCCTGTTGAAAGCAGTGAGGGCAGACAGTGCTATCAGTGATCCCAGAAGGAATATTCTGACTTGTGGAAGTGATTCCATAACAGAGGGGGAGAAAAGTCATTAAGTAAGTATCTTGAGAGGGAGACTCTTGAAAATTCAGTTAAATGCTTTGTCTTAGCTCTCTGTATATTTCAATTCCACTATGAGTAAAAACTGAACATAAATCATATTTGGCTATGACTAAAACTCAATAATGTCTTTAAATCAAAAGGTATAAACTGTTCCAAGACGTGGCCTTGAAGGAAAGCAACGAAAGGCAAGGAACACAACTGAGTAGTGCTTCCTGCCCTATTTACAGCCAGTGTTGTTTTCTGTTTGCCATAACAACAGTGCTCTGGCACTGATGGTTTCCAACACTGTGGTGTCTTTTAAACATTCATCCAGAATTGCATTATCTAACACTTGGAAAATGTTGACCAGGAGCCATGAAGCCTCTTAACATTTTTTTTCTCCCTGCGCAAGTGTCCAGTGTTGCAATAATTTAGAGTTGTATTTAGTGAGGCATCTAATCAAGAATCTCTCTTAATGACAAGGAATAAATATGATTTTCAGAACCAAAGCTATTGCCTTTTAATTGTCAAAATACGGCTGTCTTTTCCCCAGCCTTTCCCTAAAGCTGGGATGCTGCCCAGCCCTGTTTTCTCTGTGTAGTGCTGTCCAGTGGGAACCAAAACTTACCTGTGTGGTGTCTGTGAGGTACCTGGGGGGTACCCCACTAATAGCCTGACAAGCCCCTACTGTCAGACCCATGGAAACAGTTCCCAGGTGCCCTGAGTTTTTACACCACTCCTGGACATCTGAGAAACTGATGCCAGTTAACTAATGCTTCAGTGGAAAGAGAAAAGGGCATCCCACTACTAAATGAAACAAATATTTTATTAATGAGCATTGTCATTTTAAATTCACAAATTATGAAAGGAAGGCAAATCAGAAGAGACTGCCAGAGCATCTTTTAGATGATAAAGGTATAAATTTTCTTTCTGAACATTTCTAATTTGAGAAAGAAAAAGGTTGCATAGGCTTTCTACAGGTGGGCACAAAAGAAAATGAAGTACATGGAGGTTTTTACATTACAAGTCAGAGTGTACATTGGCTACTTGAAAACGAAAATATTTGCTTGCAAGTCCAAGACAGCTATTGGAACAACCTACAGAAATAAGGCTTATGAATATTTACTTTTCAGTCCTGTAAAATATACTGAACACATAACTATAGGAAAAATAAAATGACACTTGTGAGTCTTGTTCTGGACTCTCTCGCTGATGGGATCTTTTCAGAAAGGACTATTTTTATCTTTGCCTCTCCCAAGTTACTTTGGAAAAGAAACGGTGGTCATGGCATCGGGATTCTTCACAGCATCAGAACAAAACAAAACATTTGTCAGAGCACAAGTGGAATGTTCTCTGCATGCAGAAACAACCAACCACCATGCAGACAAAAAAATCTTCAATAAATTACAAGCATAAAATAATTCCAATTTCTCCTTAAAAGAATGTCTACTGCATTGGTGTAGCCTCAACAGTCCTACCATCAAAGCTGAAAGAGGTTGACTCTTTCAGGAGCACAGGCCTGTGTGCCTGACAGAGGTTTTCAATGGCTTTTTTTAGTGAGTATGTGACTTGTTCTTTGGTGTGTGAATGTCAAAGTTCTGGGAGGATGTTCCACGTGTTTAAGACTACATTTTAGACCATTCTTTGTGATGATACTACAAACTGTATGGAAGCTTCTAGTTATTGATCCAACTAACCTCTAGAACAAGAGTGGATCCAGTATAAAGTTAATTCTTGCAGGTGATAAAAGTACACGTTTTCCTGATGATACTTGGTAGTAGTTCAGTGATTACTATGACAGCATCATTTTGGTTTTGTTACAGAAAAACATCAACTATCCCTAAAAATAAGATTTTTTTCCTTTTAACGAAAAAAAGTGTCAATTACAAAACCAAGCTCATATAGTCCGTGCTTGTTTGTTTTTTTAAAAATAGGGTTTAAATAATTTGTAACATAAATTTTATAATGTGCAAAAAAAATAGACAAGCAGATAAAACAGCTTTTAGGAGGAAAAAGGTTCATTAAATAGGATCTGAAGTTCAAAAGTAAAGATCTATTAAATATTATGTCCAGATGAACAACTAATGTTTCCTTGCGCACACATCTCCGTTCAGCCTTCCGAGTTGTTCCAAAGACTTCAACATCTACCAAAACAATAACAATTAAAATGCAGGATGCACAAGAACAGATATAAGCAGCGCTGTGACCTAAATATATTCGTGTAGGATCTATAAAGCCTAAGTTACTGTATTAAGAAAGCAGACAAAAGGCACAAAATTAATCAGTAGTACAGCAAGGTAGGCACCCATGCTACTGTGTGTTAGAAATACAGTGGTTTCTTTATGGGGCACTGTAGCAGAAGTCAGCACATTTTATATTTGCCTTTTCTTCCTTCTTCTCTCAAATACATCTTCACTTTCAACAAATAGGAACTAAAAAGCCACAAAGCCTTAACACGCTTTTGGAATCCACTTTCTTACTGTGACAGTGGTTACCTTACAAAGCAAGAGCAAGCTACAGGATTGTGTACTTACTGGTTTGGTTTTTTTAAATAACAAAACAAATCCTATGCCATTTCATTTGTTCCATTAATAAAGTTATTGTCTCCGTGTAATAATTTACTAAATTGTTCCTTTTACATCAGAAAATGATTCATCTGAGAAGGCTGGTTATATCATCTCTATTCATCCAAATGTTTCATCCAGAGGCAAGCAACTGAGTTAACAGCAAAAGAAATGAAAATACAGATCTGTGCTTGGAGCCTTAAGATGGAATTAAGGGCTCTGACCAAATGAGCTCTGTCTAATTACCCAGAGCAGTGTAGAGAACCTGCGTCCTAGCTGATGAGGAAGGCTCACGGGCCACAGGTCTCCCACCCAGCCTCACCTGCCTCGATGCCCAGCTTGGCATTTTAACTGGAATGCATCCGCAGTGGTTTAACTTCACAGGGAAGGCTGTGAACAGGCGTGCCTCAGGCACAGCCCGGTGGCCTGCCGGGCCTCTGCAAGGTGGGCGTGGAAAGCTGAGGCAAGAGTGAGCTGGAACACCACAGCTGTGTCTGCAGCAGGTAACACCTAACTCAAAAGCAACAGCATGACAGTAGCGAGAGAACATAGACACAACATCAGCATTACCAGAGCAGCTGCCTCACTGGTGACCAGAGATCTATTAAACAGCTGGAAGTATGAACCAACCAAAAAGGGAGGACACAGGGGGGGGTTCATGCAAACAATGTTGCTGAGGCGGTATTGCTACTTCTTATAAGATGGCAGAAAATTCACCCTCAGAAGTGACAGGAAACATGCTCTTACACCAGCACCCCCAAGAGCGAGCGCGCTGTCAGCGTATCATGTCAAAGTGAGTTCCTCTATGACTGTTGAGACAGAATGACTGCCATGAAGTGACACGTCACATTTTAAGTGCAAAACATTTTTGGCAAAAGTGAAAAATAGAAAAACCTTAACCAGTACTAATAAAAAAGTATATTCTTAAATACTAGCATAGGGCCTGATCCTGCAAGCACACAACTCGGGGAACCCCAGCTGAGTCCAGTCAGAGTTCTGTGCCCTAACACTTAGAGGAAAAGGTCTTTAAATCACTGTTAGTGTTTATACTTGTTTACATGTAGTGTAAATAATACACACACAAGCACATACACACTGCATGTATATATGTGTGTATATATCAACATGTGTGTGCGTGTTTGTGTATCCATACACACAAAATGACTCCTGAATAAACTTGAGCTTGTGGTTATTTTGAGATGCATCATTCACAGTATTTAGCTTCTCGTTTGTATCTTCTGATAACAGGACCTACTCAATGACATCTTGAAGTTATATACTGTATCATTTTACTGCCTTTAAGGTAAAGTCGTGAGGCAACTGCTCTATCCCGTCAATGGGTCTTCCAGAGAGGATTCAAGTATAGCCAACCATCACCCTGTGAGAAAATTAGAGAGTTTACAAACAAGATTTATAGATACTGAATTTGTGTATGTTCACATTAAAACTAAAACAACATTAATCAATACAAGAAACCATCCTGTCATCTGAAAATTCTGTGCTAATGAATTTACAGGTAATCAGGGTGGCAGGGAAGAAAATTACAAGAGGGAAGAGAAGCAATGGGAAGATGCAACAGATGAACCACCAGTTTAAACAGCTGCACGTATGTGTGTGGTTAACGTAACACCACACTCACATCGTAATTCCCTTAGTCAGGCTTACTTCCCTTCCACCTTTCCTCTAAGAAAAGGCAAAGCAAAATGGGTTTAATTTCAAGTAGATGAAACCCAAGACCATGTTTAAGATGTCCGTGCTTACTGACATTGGACAAATATCCCTAGATCATGTTCACTTCAGTATCCTGAGATCAAGATTAGTAGGGCTCGTGAGCAGACGGCATTTGCAAATTAAGGTGTGGATATCAAGGTAAAACCGAGAGCCGTAGGTGCCTCGCCTCACATTAGGTACCAAAAACTCAGATTTATTCTAACTGAAGGAAAGTGAACAAGTTTACAGTAGGGACATGGAAGAAGAGACAGACTCTGGCAAAAAATACCATCCTCAGTGGTACATAAACAGCAGTGGCCCATGCTAAAAAGTACAAAGCCACTTGTACTAGCATCCTCTTGTTTGCAAAACATGCTCCGGGGTCATTAAAATAAGGCAATTAAAGTACCTCTTTGGCAAAATATTTTGGTTTCCACGGCGTTGTAAGAGCCACCCGCTGCCTCTCCTCTGCTCGCTGTCTCTCTTCCAGGCGGTGTTTGTGTTCTGTCGCTGCATCAATATTCCCTTCCTTCAGAGAGCTGGTGACGTGCTGCCACAGGCGCCTGCGTGACGGAGAAGGAGCACAAGTGACAGAGTGAGAGCACTTCTGCTGCTGCCGAGCGCCCCGCCAGGACGGTGAGAGACAGACTGATGCTGTGTTCTCCATGCCACTTTTGCAAGTCACAGAGCTTGTGGACCATCCCTCTCCTAGGATTTTCATTGCATTTGTGGACCAGATTTTCAGATTTGTTCAACTCCCGGTATTTTGCCATGCAAGTTAACTTTCTCAGCAGCTTTTGTTCATGTTCCTGACTCTTCACCACCTGAGCCTTTTCCTCAAAGCAAACTGATTTAATTCTATAATTTCCTGTTCACGTTCTTTACTGATGATCCATCCCCAAATGGCATGTGTGTTTATTCTGCATTTATTTGCAGTTAGATTTCTGAATTATAAAGAAACGTCAACTGAAAGCCAAGAGTACATCAAATGGCGATACTGGCTGTTCCCACCAAGTTACTAACAGAGGAACTGATGCAGTGATTTGAGGGAGCCCTTCTAGGTCAATGTTCTATATTCCCAGTTAAAAATAATTATCAGTAGATAACCAAGCTGGTTTTTCACACAACTGACTGTGTTCAGATGCGATGCCTTCTCACACTGTATTAGCCTACCAGAAACTTTGCTCAGAAGAATACTGAGAAGAAAACGAAACCGACTGCAGCTTTCATGTATTTCCAGGGGTGTTTATATGAGTTTTTGTTTTCAATCTGATAAACTGTGTATCCTACAGAAACACTGGATGGTTGTAATTTGCTTACTAGTATCCAAAAAATACAATAAATACTCTGCAGAGGTACTGGTTTCCTTATGTACTCCAATCTTTCTGTTCCTAAACTACAGGGGGAAAAATGAGTTTGTGATAAGCAAGAATGTCTAGAAAGCAGGAAAATGGTATCTGACCATGCAGAATTACTCAAGACACACCTTCATGCAATCAAAAAAAACATATTTACTGATAATAAAATGAAGCTTAACTCATGTTTTTAAATCCTCCAATAAAATGTTCCTAAATTCAATTTAAAAATTAATTTTTCTAAAGATAAGCATTAACAGTTATTGACAGTGAATAACAGAAAAAGTCTTCTCTAATGCACCTAGTCAGTTAGGCATGTGATGAGGGTGCTGAGAGCTCAAAAACCATGTGTGTGTGTATTTACATCTCACATTGCATCACATTTTACATATTTTTATACATATATATATATATATTCTAAAATATATAAAACATGAAATTCCAGTGTAAATTACCAGATGCAACATGACTTGCAACAAACTGACTGATTTGACTAACGCCTTACAATCACTCAAAGCAGCAGGGGAAAACACTGAATTACCATTTTCCAAATGCTTATTAAAATGCGTACAAGCATTTTTCTCCCTTTACAAAACTGATGTATACATCACTAGAATGTCATTTATGTTCCAAAGAACCAATACACAGCCTCAGCTATTTGTGCCTAGATTAATGTGCTCTAGGCACCAAGGGATTTTTGAACCATACCACTTAAAACTGTGGTTTGCTTCCCTGTTCTGTCCCCGTCGGAGGTTCAGAAGCAGAACACTGTGACGCCTCTGCCCTTACCTTGATTCCAGTGGGCCTTGCTTTTCTATTGGCCTAATCTTCTTCCTGATTACAGGCAGTTTGTTGGTGTCAATCACTTTGGTTTCTCCATTGCTGTAAGTGAATTCCAGCGTACCGTTCCACTCTCCCTGTGCCTTGCAGACAATGGTGTTGGTGGGATTGTGTTTCACTTCAGCTGTAACCCTAATTCAAGAGGGAAGAAGAAAAGGCGACAGAAATAACTGGTATTGTTTATGATCAGCACATGAAAGCAGCTAAGGCTACAAGCAACTTTCTACATCTGCAAAATAATTTTTCAAGCAAAGCAGAGATGCAGCTTCCAAAAAGAAAGACTCAGCTCAAGAAAGCTTTGCTAAGCCAGCAATAGCTTTTGGACAACATTATCCCAAAGTCCGGCAGTAACTCAACTCAAAACTCTGACACGCAGCTCTAACCCAGAATTGTTCATCTCATCAGCCTGAAAAACAACTCCTGACATTCAAGGGACATTTTCAGTACATGTGCTATTGTCACACCTGGACATAATGCTGTAAGATACCTATGTCAAAGACTTCAGGTACCTTTTTCTTCTTCAGCTCTGCAACTTTGTGTCTCAGCTGCTGAGAGACAATGATTAAAGCTACCTCAGTGCTCCAAAAGTCTGAGAGCAAGCAAAATAGATAGACAGGACTAGAAAATCAAAATCCAGGAAGAAGTTTTGTGTGTGTCTCTCTGAACATACACACATGCACTTCAGCAAGCCATGTCAAGTAATCTGTAAACTCAATTAAGTTCCTAAATTATTAAACTAATACAGCACAACCTTCCCCAATTTTCACGCATCCTGATGACACCAGTTATCAATCTACACCTTTTAGAAAAACCCCTGTCAAAACAGCCCATGTTGATATTCACCTGAACTGAACAATATTGCCAACTGCCAATATTGCAATGGTTGACACACATATAGAAAAATAATTAACCAACTGAAATAGAAAACCATGCAAAAGCAAAGCCTTCTCACGGACACAGCAGAATAAGAAAGGGGTCTGTGTATGTTAGTAACCGGGCCACCAACTTGAGCATGGAAGTAAGACAGGAAGCTGTCTTGCACTGTGCCTCTTCACACCCTTAATAAAGGGGAACCAAGGACACATAAATAATATTTTCATCATCTGGAATTTCAGTGCAGAAGTCAGAGTGCCCAGTACAGAGCTACTGCTACAGGCAGTGACACTTCAGGAGCTCCACCTGAAACACGAGTTCACCTACAAGACTCACAGACAAGCAGCAGCTGGTGGACCAGAAATATTGCCTTTTCTACATACATTTTCCCAATCCTGCACTTACAGCAATTTTTATAAGCAACAAAGACTGGAAGAATACATTCACTTTAGTTTTAAGAGAGAAATAGATCCAATTCAGTTAAACAACATAGAACATGTAATTACAAGAAACTACACTCTAAAGCTGTAAGTCATCTCAGACACTCACAGGAAAAGAAATTCAGATACCTGTCTGTAACACACTCCAACAGAAGAACTGAACAGATACCCAAGAGTCTTTCCACTGAAACCCAGTACCAGGTAAACAAGAATAAGACAGTAATTCCAATACCTGTGGACCTTCCCTCCATAGAATGGCTTGGTGTGGAATGTGACCGTAGCAGAATAGCCTGTTCTGACACAGCTGATATTGACTTTCCCTCCAAGTTCCACCCATGGGATGGTAAGTATTGAGCGAGCATAGGCACTAGGCAGGGTGAAAACATACTCTTCTTCATGTTCCATCAGGTGAAGAACACCTATATAGGAAGAAGGTTGAAAATCAAATTATAAAAGTTCCCTGGTAAGACCTGGCAGTCACTGGCCAATTACTGTCATCAAAAAGTACTTCCGCAGAGAGCATAATGTACAAGTGGCCTTGAAGGAAGGTACTGTCTGGTAAAAAATAAAGTCTGCCCTCTGGAACAAATGTCTTCAAACAAATATTTTCAAAAGCACACAGTTTGAATGTGTGTACCCTGAGGTCCTCCATGGTACCGAATGGCTTATCAGAAAACCTGACTGGATTACTTATTTTGTATTATTGACAAGCAATGAACTGTTCAAGCTGGAAAAATAAAAAATAACATTCGCTTGCAAAAAGCGATACTGAATATTCAGATGCCCATTCAGTGTCCTATCATAACCTGTCTGCAGAAAAATTATGGGCATGACCAAAGGACTCTTCTGTTCTCCATTCAGTCAGACACGACCAGGTCCTCCCCATTAATTTCTTACTGATGCATTTGTGGAGGGAGCAAAAGGCTCTCTCTAGGTCTGCCTGGGTGCAACTAGGAAACATGCTTAAGGAAGCCATCTAGATATTCCCTATAAGTTTGCTCCTTCATTTCCAAATGCCTGGTGTCCCATACAGCCTTTTTAAAAGTTTTGCATAATCAAGGAGGGGCCACTGCTCTATTACCACCAAGACCAATGGTAGTTGCACGTCTGATCAGACCTTAGTTTCCCCTGGGGATTAAGGATAGAGCTCTGTCCCCACCATAGGTGTAGTTTTGTCTTCAGGATGACAGTGAACAGGATTTAAGACCAGGTAAAGAGCATCTTAAACCTTGCACAGACAATTAGATCACACCAAATAGCTGTAGTATATTTTTTATTAGAGTTTTACACTCTTCTGTGTCCAATTTAGTAAGTGCCTAGAGGCAAAAATTGAAGCTTTGAAAACAATTTTTCACAACAGAGCTTGAAAATAACCCATCAAAGGAAGCACTTAGAACCCAAATTACTTGGGAAAAAGGAAAATGATCTTGACATAGTAATGGTACCTGTTTAGAAACAAGATGAGCTTGAGCCAATTTGCCTTCACCCTGGTGCAGATGGGTGAAGAACACATTGGTAGTGGTATTGATTAGTGTGTCTATCTGTTTAAGGGAATAACGACACTAATTTTGCAAAGTGATCTGACATGCAACGATGACAAAGCACTGAAGAGGAACAAGGCACTACTACTGCCAACATTAAAATATGCCCTTAATGCTGTATGAAAACACAAACCTAAAAAAACATGCAAAATCATCATCTTAAATATTGACTCCAATTAATGGAACTAAACACAGGCATGGGAAGCTCTGCAACTTGTCACTTCTGCCTTCTGAAACCATTCCATGGGAAAACTGGAAAAGTTTTATGCAGCTGTTCTCAGGCCTTCTGCAACCTCAGCCAGCCAGCAACAACACAGCCAGCACTTCTACTCCAGCAAGTTTGACACAAATGAGCTGGAGAGTGCAAAAGCACAAACACAGAAAAGCAGTGTCTTAAGAGGACCTTTAATAATTTTGCCTTGGCGAGTCACAAGTTCCTCATGTCATGTGCTGAACCCTCACCTGAAGAGAACAGCCAGGACACAGCTGAAACACACATTTTGCCTCAATCTTCCTCAGCTCCATCACCTGCAGGTAAAACCAAGCTGAACACACTGCAGGACGGCTGAACTACCCAAATCACCTGGGACACACAGCCAGGAAGAACTACTCAAAAAGACAACTCTGCTTATCAAACTCATTAAATGGATGCTATAAGAACATTAAATTAATAAAGAACAATCAAGAAGCCATTTAACTACATTATATTCAAAAAGGATCAAAGAAAGCCAATGAGTATTGATCAAATGCAGAAAGGAAACCTGACAGTCTGCAGCTGGGCTTTTTCCACAGAGAACTACAACAGGTGTTAAGACTCAAGTCTGTCAGCTTTCCTTTCTCCTCCTCTTCCCATTTATTCTCCACCCTCTTCATTACAGTTATGGGCAACTGACATATAGCAGCAACCAGCTGTGGGAAATGGCCTGTGGTGCTACCCATGAGGTCACATTTCCCCAGTCTTAAGTACAGACACAATCCTCGTGCAGTCAAAAAGCACAGTTTGCCTGAAAACATCAGCTCCCAACATGACAGTCCATTATAGAATGGTTTGGGTTGGAAGGGACTTAAAGATCATCTAGTTCCAACCCCCTGTCATGGGCAGGGACACCTCCCACTAGACCAGGTAGCTCAGAGCCCCATCCAACCTGGCCTTGAATACTTCCAGGGATGGGGCATCAACAGCTTCCCTGAGCAACCTCTTAGAGTGTCTCACCATCCTCACATTGAAGAATTCTTCCTATTATCTAACCTAAATCTCCCCTCTTCCAGTTTAAAGCCATTACCCCCTGTGCTGTCACTAGCTGCCCTTGTAAAAAGTCCCTCCCCAGCTTTCCTGTAGCTCCTTCAGGTACTGGAAGGCTGCTATAAGGTCTCCCCAGAGCCTTCTCTTCTCCAGGCTGAACAACCCCAACTCTCTCAGCCTGTCTTCAGAAGAGGGGTGCTCCAGCCCCCTGATCATCTTCATGGCCCTCCTCTGGACTCATTCCAGCAGGTCCATGTCCAGTTTGGGGGCGTTTATTGTTGCAAGGCTTTTATGTCTCTTGGGGGTTTTTCTGGTTTGGGGTTTTTTTAAAGACAAAATGTCTAATAGCAGTACAGTTAGCAGGTGTGGTGCTCACTACCAGGGGAGAACCTCACTGTATTTATGAACCACACCTTCACATGAGCTTCTCCAGAGCCTCCTACTTTCCCAGGCCCAGCCATCATCCTCTTACTGTCACTTCATGTCCTCACTGAGAGGAAACTACCATATAAACACAATTTCCTTCTGGGTTAGTATAAGTTTGCTTTTGTCTCTCTGATGGGATTGATAGCTTTCTTCATCCTGGAGTGGGAGGGACACAGAGCTCTAAGGAATGCTGCTAAGCACACTGGAAAGTGAACAGCAAATAACAGCAGTGACCTTCAGTGTAAATATTTAACCACCACAGCCGGTTAGATATTAAAAACTGAACCCAGCTCCCTTGGCAGTATTTTTAGCACCTGGCAGCATATTTTTTTTAATTCCTTAAACACCTGAATAAATACATTCTTAATGAAGTGCTATCTCACTTGAAATATGACTCCAGCTCAATAATTAGGATCTAAAAAAGAACAAAGGGAAGACTTGAAATATCTACAACTTGGTACTACTTGTAGCATTAACATGATTGTTACTTTCACATTCCACCATTCCCAACATCCACATGCAAAACCTCACTGAACTGAAGCACCATGAAGACTGTAGCTACACCAGGTCTGGACTGAGACCCATGCTCTCTTTGGGAAGAGGAAGCCAAAATGACACAGAAAGTCGACATGTGTAACTCGTACCATGATTTTAATTCATGCCCTACCCTGCTGAGTTTAAATCTTGAGAAATTAAAGGCAGAAAACGAAAATCTAACATTTTTTTAAAGTGTTTTGTACTCTTGACATCCGCTTATAAGTATCGTTATATGGCAATTGATCTTTAAAAATATCTGCTGGAAAATACACAGGCTATTTTTCTCCCCTTGCTTCCCCACTGTAAAGGTTTGTTCATTTTTATTTTAAAAATGGCTGTAAGTAAATATACACGAGAAGTTGCAGAAGATTCTCCCATTTTTCAGTAATGCTTCCTCTTCTCCCATCAAAGAATTATTTCAGAAACTGCAAAGCCCTTTAAAAAAAACTCTTGAGTATTTATAGGCAACTATTATGCATGGAAGAATGCACCAGAGAAGTACTCTGGGAGGAACAGTGGATTTAGTAATCTCGTTTATTAGGAAAAAATCCCAGAGAGAAGGTGAATTTTTTATAAACAAGTGCGGGATTTTGAAATTCCCCCTTCGAGTGTCCTCAACACCATTTACTCCTGCTTTTGACAAAGGCAACGTATTCATAGTCACGCTCCTTCCCACAACTCCTCAGTCTGCATTAAAGGAACTGATGTTCATGGCATATAATTTTCCCTGTGCAACTATTACATGTCCCTCACTGATGCTGCAGCTTTGTGAATTGATTTTCCAGTAACAGGTTATTGACAAAATACCCAGCAGAGGCTCAGGATCAGTAAGTTCCAGCAGAGGCATGTGAAATTTAGTGCTTCTCACTGACTGTATGGAGATCAAACTGAACAACAAATGGTACGTGGGACACAAATGGCCTAGAGCAGTTTCCTAATTTAACAGGCTCTACCCTCTGCCTGCATTATTGGTAACACAGCACAAACAGGAGCAAGCTATGTACAGGATGAAGCCCACACAGGGGTAAGTGCATCACCAGCTGTGCAGGCTCAGACAGGACAATGTGAGATGCCAGAACCAGGCTCTTATTTTCTCATAAACATTCCAGCAAACTGCACTGCACTGCTCATTTTCCAAAGAATGGAGCCATTTGCTCAATTAAGTAATCAGTGCCATGCCATACAGAAACTGTTCTGAAACCACTGGGTGAAAAAATACTAATACAAAAATTAGCACTAGGGAAATATTTTGGTAGCTCCACTTGCATAGAGAAGTCAATCTTTGGGACTGGTAAATTTAAAAGTTGCTAATGCCTTAGGAATAGAAACGATAGACCTGTACATCTATAAACACATACAAATACGTATATCTGAACAGAAAAAAAGCAAGAGAAAAAACATTCATTGCTTCCATTTAGTTTTGTCCTGGAAAGAGCACTGAACATTTTCCCTTCTCATGAAATCTTTCCAAGATTGATTTCAATTTAAAAAATAATTTTTGGAAGCCTACCTCTCACTAGTTTTTAAAACATTAAAAACAGCAGGAGTGAAAACACAAGACATAACTAACCACTTAATAATACAGAGCAACCCACTTAAACGCAGTTTATGCTCTCAGCAAAATTAACCCATGAATCAAAGGTGACATTTTTTGTTGGATTTTGTTGCTTTGGAACAAAATGCAAGAGCAGAAAAGGAACATGCACAGCTCCACACTGAGGTGTGCTCACCACAGCATTTTCCACTGAAGCATCCTTATCCTACAACCAGTATCTGTTTGAAGATTCTTTAGATCACATAAAAAACATTAAACATTTACATTGACTCTCCCATGCCTTGCTAATTTAAATCTTAATACGATTCTATTCATTACACTCTCTTGCTCTCCCTCACTCTCTCATTAGTACATAATTAACACTAACCAGAATTAGGGACTGTGCATGCAACATGAATTCTTTCATGCAAAATACCCTCTCTTCAGGGTAGCTTTCTCCTGAGGAAGTTCAATGCTGACTACTCTCAAGAATAGGTTTTTGTTATGTAGTGAAGAAAAAGTTGAAACATTTAATTACCCAGCCAGATTCAGACCCCTCATAACCACAGAGGAAAGGCTAGCATATAAAACAGCTTCTCACACAGATTTCCAGCAGTTTCCTACTCGTTCTGCATCTCTGCCTTGATACTTACTTTGAATCAACAGACAAAAAAATCAGATACAAAAAAAAAAAGCATAGTCATTTTGAGGTGCAACATACACCAAAATTGTACAAATAAGGTATGAGCTGTACCCTCTGCATGACAGGACCATACTGTCCTGAAATACCCTAATTCTTTAAATTCTTACAGAATCCTTTGTACTTCCATGGCATCCTATTTCAGTATATCCACTATTGCTTCTAACAACAAAGCATAAAAAGCAACATGTTCTATACATCTAAGGACATTGTGACAAGTGATAAAAAAATAGGCTTCAAAAGCACCACAGAAGCATTCCCAGCATATTCCTTATACAATATAGGTCCAAAAAATTCAGTACTACTTTATTTCTGTACATAGCCAACTGCAGTAGAAAAAAGCTTCATTGAATTGTTTGAAGGCCACACACAAAACAATTCAATAGAAAACAAAGTTTCAAAACAAATCACAGCTGTTTATATTCAACACTAAGGTCACAACTAAGTTACAGGTGAAACAAAATTGTCCTGATAAACAACTGAACTAAAACAAGATGGTAACTCCCTACCACTGAATTATCCAAAACATGAATTGCAGCTCCCTAATGCTCTGTTGGGAAGTATTCTTTTTCTTTTTTTCCTGCATACATCAAACAGTAGTAAATGAATGCACAGGTTAACCAAACTATTATGACAACACCAGAATTACTTAAATGAAATCTCAGAATGGACATAGGTATCTTAAAGATAACAAGGAAACTGCCTTTCAAGTAGCATCATGCAGGAACTAAAATCCTTAATAATCTAACAAAAAATCAAAGACACCCACAGGTACTTAAGTAAACCCAAGCAGCAGCCAGAAAAAGGAGCTGAATGCTCATAATGGAAAGAAAAAAAAGGAGGAGGAAGGGACAAGAAAATATCAACAGTAAAACCTGATTAGTTAGGTCAGCCATTGCACAGCTGCAAAAAAAAAAAAAAAAAAAAAGAAATAAAAAACCTCAGGGTTTTCTATTATTTGTGAGATGTCAGTTTGCCTCTTATTAAAAGCAGGATGAGCCAAATTTTAATCATTCCTGAGCAACTTGGTTAATCCAGTTTTAACAGTTTAAAATAATAAGACTCTAAAACCCTTCCAGCTGCCCTTGTTCTCAGAAAGCTTCTCCCAGTAGCTACCTTAAGTTTCTACCTATCTTAACCACTCCTTCACATACCTTCTGACTAACAGCAGGTCTTTTTTTCAGCTACTCTTTGCTAGACTAAATCACTCAATTTGAAATACTGGAGTACATAAAATGTCTTTAAACATGAAGAAGATTCTCCAAATGGTATTTCACATTAAAAAATGATTAGGCTCTGCATTACCAGACGTGTAAATACCTAGTATTCCCACATTATAAGTCCAGAAGCTACTTTTTTTTTTTTTTTTGGTTCAGCAATCTATTCCCCAGTACTCACTTTGACCTCAATCTAATACAGAATTTATATTTATGCAGGACACGAGAACGAGCGTGTGCAGTAGATTCTAATTTTTGCACAGCTTGGCAAATCTACACACCAATATCCTGGGACTAAAATAAATGGAAAAAAAAAAAAAAAGAAAGTGTAGTTTCAAGTGAAGGGACCACACTGCGAAGCAAACATTTTAAACCAAGCCTATCAGGTTTGGGCTGGCAATTTTCAGATGACAGAAAAGCTTCAGTGGTACTTCTTGCTGCCTATCACCAGTCCTCAACACTCAACAGAAATGCCTGGGCTGCACTGGAGTTTCTCCATCATTTCCCAGAAATGCTGTCACTGTGAAGCTGCACTGCTCACATGAACAAAAAAAGATGAATGGTAACTACAAACAGGTAAATCCAACCTTTGCCCCAAGGCATCCATCATAAAGACAGCAGCAAACTTTGCAATAAGAGTTCACCATTGCAGCTGTTCTTCAAAGCCTGCCTCCATTTCTGGGATATCTCCAGGATTATAAGAAAAAAAAGGGATAGGGAAGAACTTATTCTCACAAATACTCATTAAACAATCCTTGGAATAGGGAAGTGGTTAATTCCCACACCCTTCCTCTCTCAAAAATGGGACACATCAGGACTTTGAAGTCTTAAATAATCACCATAGTAGACACCCCCAATCCCAGGGAACTGTGTGTGCTAGCAGCAAGAAAAAGGAATTTCCCTACTCCTACATAATCATAACTGAATTTGTATTTAATTTTATTTCCATTAAAGAGTTCCCTTCATTGAGAAAAACAGTACTAGAAACAAGTATGCATTGGAAAAATGCAGCAAGTTAAACCAATGACTCAGGCTGGCAGTATTAAGTAGAGTCAAGAAACAAAGAGAAGGAGCAATTTCCCTTCTGACACTCCCTTCCCAACTTCCTTAGCTCCATATTAAAATTTCATGGCTCATCTACAAAAAAGGGAATATAGTGCCATCAGGAAAAAAAGCTACTGTAGCCCTTTCTACTGTTTGAGTTTGTTCTTAGTTCTAGCTAGCAAAAATAGCACCACATACCTGTATATTTTCACCATATTTGTTTTGTTATTAATAAGCAAAACCAAATCATTACATTTCCCACTCTACCTTTTTACTACCTAGAATATCGTAGTATTTAACATAATGATGACCCAAAAAAGCCTTTACTGTACGTTGCCTTTGTATTTATGAGACTATAGTCTAAAAAAACTAGTTAAGACAAAACATTAAAAACCATACATAGGAAATGACCCTCAAATGGCAAAAGAGTGACTGAATTGCTTAGAAACATTACATGAAGACATGAGCAGGCAGTAACGACACTGGTACAGGTGTGGTTTTGAGTTCAAGTCATCCATTAAGAATTTGTTAGGATTCCCTGTATTTCTGAATTTGTGTTGAGCAAAGACTTATTACAAAGCAGACTGTATATGTACAATATAGCAAATCATATGACTTGTTATTAAGCTTGAGATAATATAGTAACTTTATAAATACTCCAGAAACCATCATTCTTTGCAGAACTTATGAAAAAAAGAATGTTAGGCTTAAGCAAAAATGTGTTTCCTCCTATTGCTTTGTTCTAGTTGTAAAACTGTCCCGTACTGAGTCACATAGTACTTTAAAAGTGCAAGAGCAAGACAAATAAGAACGTTTTTACAGAAAATGCTGTCAGTAGCCACTTGCTACTGCCACTTAAGACACGACCATACTTCAGATATAATAAACAGTCTCAGATAATTATAAGCACACATTCATACACATAATGGGTGTCTCACATTATGTCTGGACAAAAGTTTTACGAACCGTACAGTTTTGATTCCAAGTTTCACAAAAGCAAATAGTCACAAGGTTCAAATGAAAGGTGAGAGGTAGAACAAGCAGGAAAATGTCTGGATTTCTGTTGACACCCACAACATTAGCTCAAAAAGACCCAGAATAAAAACACATTTCTTACCTTCACCTACCATAGAAACACCTATTGACATGCCCATAAACTTGCTTTTGGTCCATACGTGAGCGTTCACACACATTTTCTTCTCTTTGCACTCACAGTAAAAGCAAGACACCGGTGGATGATGGGATACTTGTTCAGCTACAAACCTCAGCTTGTAGCACGTGGATGGGTCCTGGCCAAACTCCTTGGTTGGGTCTTTAGGAACCGCAGAGGCACCGTTAGTTCTGAATGCTTTCACTTTATCTTTAGGCACATCCCACGAGCAATGAAACGTTTCGCCAATTATAGGGTTATAGGGCTTCTTGGCAACCGCTCCCTTTCGGCCTTCGTGAAAAGCTGTTAGATAATACTCCACAAAGCAGATAATTCTTTCCTCAGGAGTGGCTCCAGCTGCAATTGACAAAAACAGGTCTGGATGGGCCATGAAATTTGCATACATCTCCAGCAGGGATCTTTTCTCCAAAATAAATGTTGGAAGCACTACCTGTATGCAAAGCAGACAAAGGCAGATATGATTTCCCCGTGATCACACTTACTGCAGGGGAAGGGGGGGGAGAACAGTCAAGACAGCTGCAATTCTGGCCCTGCCAAGTTTTGGGACAGCGCATTTTCTTTCCCTGCCACGGCTATTTCATTTTCTTTGCAGTGTAAATAATGAGCGAAGGAAAAAGCAGCAGCCTTGATAGCCATGCAGGCTGCTTCCTGTTTCATTAGGATTCTCAACAGCAGCTCACACAACAGGGATGGGCTGTGAGCTCACGTGGAAATCTGCCTTTTCCTCTCCTCTCAGTTAACAAACCAACCATTGTTCTCCTTGTTTACAGGGAAGTAGTTTACATCAAACATCAACAAACCTAATAGATCACAACCCTCCAAAAAGGGCCAGGAACACCCTCCCAAACCACTAGAAGATGAATATTTTATATAAACATATACATCACCAACCTTTAAGTGGTAAAGAGTGTAAGGGGTAGATCTACCCACTCTGTCAAATATCTGGGCTCCCAATTCCACTCTTGGGCCCACTGCATATGAATTAGGTCCCTTCCAGCCTCTAACAAGCCAAGCCAACTAGAAACCAACCAAAACTGAATCCCCTGTGTTTCCAAGTATAAAACTATGCCAAGGACCCTTCCCAAAAAGCTATGGGCAAGAAAATGCTCCGGTTTGACTCTCTTTGCCCTACACTGTTACCATAAGAGTCATGTCCCCTCCCACCTCCCAGGTCAAATCCCTTGCTGTCTCCACACTACCCTATCACACCCAGGCACATGACACATCCCGTCAGTTTGACCTCATACCATACTATAGTGGTGGGCCCCTGCATGCCTCCACCTTATTTCAGCAAGTTGAAACAAACAAAAACTGCATAAACTACACTAATGTTCTAAGACTAGAGAGGCTCCAAGGGGCACAGAAAAAATCTGGACTGAGTACTAGGCAGTCTGCACTGGAGGGAGCCAGCCTTGAGTGATTTGGATACAGTCTTGAGTGGCTCATCTAGCAACGCAGATGTTGCCAAAGTCACCCGCTGAGGAATTACGTTTTGTTAAAAGCTTTCAATGAAACATCTTGGAGTGCACTGCAAGACTCACAAGGGCTACAGGACCTAAAATAATTTATTTCTCTCCATTCCTTCTCCCTCACCCTCCACACCTTGTGCAGGACCATTCCAGACGAGCTCAAGAGGTTACTCCTGTGCGACCAACAAGGAATTTCTGCCACACACAAATTTGTCTAGCATCAAAGTGGCTCAGTGATGCCAGATGCAGACCAACAACTGTTCTCTATTAAAGCAATTCTTATGATTTCCTCTAATTCTTCATTGCATTTACTTTTTCCCCTTCCCAAAAGCAAGGGTTATTTACTGCAGGCAGGGAGCCACCATTAAAACATAAACACATTTGCTTTCCCCACTTCAGCCCCAGCTTGTTATTCTAAGAGGGATCAAAGCACAGTTCAGTCCTTTGGACCCCATGGATAATGAAGCAGAAGCTGTCAAACTTTTATTCATCATTTTGTGCTTTTCAAAGAAAACTTGTAAACAGGAAGGAAAATTCCACTAACAACAGCTCAAACACAGTCTTAACAGCTACACAGCAAGCCAACATAGCACAACCACAAAAAACAGATCCCTGCTCCATTCCCTAACACACCTGCTCATTTTTTCTCTTCTCCTGTATGTTATTTACACACATACAGTCTTTTTTTGTAGGCTAATAATTTTTACAACTTTAGATATAAACCAAGCAAAGTTCCATCTGTAATATTACTCTGTTTTGTAAGCCTCGAGTACTCGACATAGTCTCTGTTACCAACTTAATGAGGCCCTGAAAGATGCAGGACCTTAATTTTACACACTGCATGGCCAACTACTGAGTGCTAAAGACAGCCCACAGTCCCCATAGTGGTGTGACAGATTGGTTTTTAAAAGTGAAATCTTAAATGTTGGAAGGCAAAGTGGAAAGGCAGTAGATTTTCTAACAGTATTTTTAGTCCTTTAAACAATTCTGTCTTACTTGCAACATTTTCATTGTGACCAAATATTCATTATCCGATATATTTAAAAATGCAATTCAGCATTAGTGAACCTCACTAAAGGATCTCATTTTAATATAAATTGTACACTCAAAGACCAGGTTATTGAGGACGAAACCAACAGCAAGACATAGAAAAAAAAACCACCCCATCACTTGTGTCTAGAAGTACTAATAGTGACTATCCTGAGTTCACTGAACAGACTTGAAAGGGCAGAGAAACTCATTTGAATAAACAGCACTCTGCATTTCATTGTGCCCAAGTGTCTCTCTTAGAAGATTGACCTTTATTAGCACAAATGGAGGTGAAGAAAACTACAGACCATACTTAAGATGATGCAAATTTTCTGCTACAACGTTAAGACTGCTGTGGTTTCATCCTGCTGCCGTGATCATATAGTCTTCATATCTATTCTCAGCAGTACTAGCTGTGTGCTTTGCAGCTACATACTTACTACAAGTACACCAACACAGCCACTAAATGAGATGCTACGAGTCACTGGACTCTTACTATTCAGTTTTAAAATTCAATTTAAAATCTGAATAAAGCTTGAACTCCAGCTCTAATAATCTTGCTTTAAAAGCCCAACTAAAATGGACACAGCATCCTTAACTGTAGCAGGAAATGATCCACTGCAAAATACAGAATAACTGAATTGTTTCCACAAAAGAAGGCAGAGCTACGTATGAAAACTAGTTTAGTTTTAAGGCTTTTGCAACTCCAGTACTACAAAATATGCCTAGAAAACACTGCCTTTTACTAAAAAATCTAATAGCCTTAATGTTTCAATATGCAACACCACCACACACTAAGAGTTTCCCCATCGAAGAAAAAACAAACCTAAAACAAATCACACCAGTCAGGTTTTTCTTCTTTTTTTTTTTTTTTTAATTGGCCCAATCTTGATTTCTGCAGAAACATGAAAAATAGAAATAAACAAATTTATAAGCGTATCACATTCTTCTTGCCAGCATGGGACTGTCATTCACTTGTGCTAATGCTCTAGCTTCCCAAGGAAGGAAGTTTTCAACTCTTCTGCAACCAGAGTGCACTGTCCAGAGAAACACATTTAGGACCTACGTTCTTTACACTGGCTTTGGACTACTATAATTTATTATTTTATTTGTAATTGCATTAAAAGTCAAAACTACCTGATTCTTTTCCTCTGAGAAACGGCTGGCATGACAACCAAATGGGCAAAAGAATCTCTCTAGAATAAATAGTAACTTGCTGAAGTCCGAAGCAAAAAATCTCCTGATTGCATTCTAAAATGTTTGAATAATCTCTGTTCTTGCTCTTTCTCAAGTGTCATGTGAAAAGGAAAGCAGTTTAAGAGGCTTTTTTCCATTTTCATTGAGGTTTAAAAGAGGGTATTGGTTCAAAGCTTGATCGTGATCTCCTAGGTTTCAATTCACCTATACTTAATTAGATCTGAATGCAACTGAGGAAAGAGCACGACTTCTCAAGAACGGAGCTATTTATCCCCGCTACTATTTACTGTGGAGCAAAACACTGGGTGTCAGCACCATTCTCTACTTTTTTCAGGAATCTGACCCCATGCTGAGATGTCCATCTCTTAGAGGTACAAAAGCTTTCCAACGACACCTGTGCTGTTGTGGGAATAAAACAGGCTGTTTTCTTCCCACATGTTTTTAAAAATTACCAGGTGAAAGTACATTGACAAGCAAATTAAAAACTTACAACATCAACAACATACTACAATGTTCATTCACAACAGGTTAATATTCCACAGAATTACTAGCAGTCCTTTTAGACAGAATGGCAGCCCTTTATTTTTGGCACATATTAACTGCATAGGGAAGGTGAGGGAATGCAGGTGCAGGGGAGCGATCACCCATCTGTATCAAATGTAACCATTCATTTCAATCCATTAGATGCCATTTGCCAACACATTCATCAAGGTGACAGTCATTTTTTGGCACTATTTTTCATTTCTTAAAAGTCCAAAGAACAAACTACTTAGAAACCTTTTTTTTTCCCCTCGGCAATTCCAATTTTAAATGAGGTTTAAAGTCTTAGCCCAATACAAGGCATCAGTTCTGCTGCTGTGAATTCTTCCCCCACGCAACTCCCTCTAGCAGCTATTTGGCCACCACAGAGCCTAGCCTGGTCTAGCAAATTCCCATGCAGATTTACTACTTCATCGTGGGTGTTTTCCTTCACAGGACATTTTTATTGTTAACCCCTCATTAAAAGGCATGGCAGCATGACACATTTCAAAAGTGCAACATTAAACGTGGCTGTCACAGGCAAGGCCAACACTAACATAAGCAAACTCCCCATAGGAAAAGGAAAAGATGCTGTTTCCTTTGATATGGTACATGCAAGTAATTATTATGCACCCAGAACCAAAAGCCACCAAGGGCACAGAAGAGTTGTTTGTTCATGTGTTATAATCCATAGCCCAAAAAAATGCTCCAAAGAAACAACCGTGGGGAAGAAGGCACAGGAAAAGGGAAACATACAAAACATCCTCTGATGTTAGCAACTACTGTGCCAATAACCACTTCCAGCAGATGCTGACTATCAGAAATCTGACTTTCAGGCAAATAATGAAAAATGAGGAGTGCAGCCAACAAACCAAGCTTTATCGTCACACATCTGTGGCCCTAAGGGCCTCATGTCACAAAGCAAAGTTAATAAAAAAAGCAGCCAGCTGTCTTGCAATTTATTTTTTTTAATCCTCAAAATGGTCAGAAAAGTGATATGCACATGTGGCACGTCTCATTAATACTCATCATATGTGTATTCATGCATCACACAGACTAGAGCTAGATCTAACTCTGCCATATGCCTGCTCCTCTTTTCAGACAGTGAGTATTACATTACACACATTTATGCATGCTAATATTTTGCCACACTATTGATCAAATAATATTCATCACTATCCTCAAAAACCGTGCTCTAAGAACACTATGTAAGAAAGAGGTTATAATATATGCTTACTTTCCTACTTTTCTTGAAAGTGTCTACACTTTTCTTACAGGAATTTCTCTTATTTACATTAATTGGGTGTCTTTGGGGTTTTTGCTTCCTCTGCCGTGGCAAAAAGATGACACTGGAGATTAGGGAAGAAAAACCTTGTTCACTCCCAAAGACAAAATTTTCGAATACACAAGAACAACAGATAAAGAATCTTAGCCTAGTTTAAACGTTATGGATTGAGACAGTCTTAGCAAACCAACACAGAAAATTGAGGAATGTAAGAAAAACAAGACCAAAAATGAACTGTACCTAACCCCAGACATACTAAAAAGTGACAGGTATAAATTATTCACAAATTAAATGATGAAACTTTTGTTCTGTTTAGAACAAAACAATTTTCGGTGCAGCTATTTAAAAGCTATACTTAGCAGCAGATCACAGGATTGCTTAGCCTTAAAAATATAAGTATTTTTAAATACTATCAATTGTTCCAGAGGAAACAGAAAAGACTACATCAAGAAAGCTTTATACTGTAAGAAAGCAATAGTAAAAATGGATTTTGATTACATAAGATCAAAAGGAAAGCAGATGAACTCTTTAGAATACCAAAATGCCCATGAGAAGAATCTCCTGCATAGCCACTTCACAAAGAAGGGCAATTCTCCGGTCATCCTAAATTTTTTTTTTTTAATTTGCTGAGGAGTAAGTCAGAATGAGCTCTTCTTATTTGTGTAAGTGGTTATAGTGGTTTTATCTGCTTTTTCTTCTAAGTATAAAACCTTTGTGGAAGGAAAGGATATTCCATATCTTTACAAAAACCCACTTGGTTATTAAGTCTCATGAGAAGGATTCACTGGAACGTAGGACTACTCAAAACGAGGCATTCCCTGCTTCCAGAACATCTACCTCATTTCCAAAACTTGAAGGAGTTATGAGAAATTTCTCAGACTTTGTAACTTCTCTGATCACACCAGTACGGATAAGCTCACAACAGTACTGGCTCCAGGACCTGGAGGATGCACAGAAGGTTAAACTGCTGAGCTGCTCAGCTCAGACAGTAACAGGGATCCATTGAAGAATGTAAATTCTTTACCATCGTTTTTTTGAAGCTGCCAAGTAATTAAATGGAATCCAATCCACACAGCAGTACCTCGAGCATATACCTCCTTCCATAAAACTCACGTTATGGTTCCTCAAACACTCAATGCACCCTGATTTAACATTCATGTGGAATACATATACAACATATGGTTGTTTGGGAAGACATAAAAAAAAAAAAGGAAGGGTTTCTGAGGTTTATTCCGCTTCTTTTCTCTTCCCTTCCCTCCAACCCCATTTCCCTAAAATATCTGATGTGGTCACTTCATGCATAAGCCTGCCTAGTGGAAGACAGCACTCCACAGTTCTCTGGAACCTTTCTGAAGAGGCAAACTCCATTGCCCATTGGGGGTGAAAAATGCTCACAGGAATCGCATGCACACACACACACAGAAGGATGAGAAGAAGAAAAAAGAATGAACGATTATAAAAGAGATAGTGTCCATACCCTGGTGAGGTCCATGCCAAGTTTGAGCTGAGAGATGAGATGGAGAATTACACTACGTTGATCATCCATGACTCCTAAATCCTCTTCTTCATTATCTTCAGTATCTGTCATTTCATCTTCAACTAGGATCAACTCAGAAGCTGAATGCTGAAATGAAAAGAAACATTACCATCTGGACAAAAAGATACACTACAGTTTTTTTCCACTAGGTATCTTTAAATTGGAGTTGTCTCAATGGAACCAAAGACAGCCACTGTTAAAAGCAAGAAAGGACACAAATTTCAAATAAAAAAAATCCAGTGATGGGTTCATAAAGCATTTTGATCCTAACCTTGGAACAAGAGTGGTATCTGATGCTATTTTACACATTATCTTCTCACATTTACATTGCAGCAATGCCAAAAATCACAGCATATTAAAGTAACAGATCTTCTATTTATTAAATACAAGTACACAGCTGAAAAGTACACAGTTTCTCCAGCAAATATTAATCCTTCACACCTAGATGCTGCCTGACCTGATTTCACACTATTTTTCTCCTTTCCTCTATCCAACTTCCAAGTTACATATCTAGGAAAATCAAGACTATTAACTGAAGGAGATAAAAAGAAGACTACAATTAAAGTACACACCTTGGGGAAAAAAACCAACAAAAACAAGCCCTAAATACATTAGATTTTGGGAAGCAAAACAGTACCATGGTTCCTTATGACATTTGCAACATTAGACCGCTTCACAGTACAATAATGCAAATACTGCCCAGTTTCCAGACATACCAGCTGAAGATCAAGAGAGGAGACATCATGCCATCTCCTTTCAACAGGAACTTCACAGCAGAAAGGGACAACTATTTGTGGTACTTTATTTCCCCTCAGTGTTTAAAATATATTACTAACAATAACCCAAACAGGTGGTAGTTATTTTGTTCAGTCTATTGAAACCACTCCGCAAGCCTTCCAGATATAAATTCAGGTAAGTTTTTTGTACTTTAAAAAAAGAGTTGGATTATATAGCTGGAAAATTTATGGCCCAGCATCTCCTTATTCCCCAAGGTTTCCATGCTGTAAATGAGACAACACTAACTGCAAAAGTTAGCATTCCTTCACGATAAACAGCATTTTTGCAGAAACAGCTAGTTCATTACATAAAATGAGAAATTTTTCATCTGTGAAAATTTTTGCAACTGAAAAGTTTCATTGAAACCAGCTGATTCAGAACTGGGTTTCAAAGAAGTACTTCTGAATTATCACTTTAGAGACCCCTTAGGTGAACAGCAGCTTATGTAAGGAGACTGCCTCTGAAATTTAATTACTACAGATGTTTCCAAGATTTGAATAGTGTTTTCTCTCTCTTTTCTCCTTTTCATTTTCTTTTTTCTCTTTTTTCTTTTTTTTTTTAATTAAATAAATGTTTAGGTAAGTATTCCCAAAAGAAAAGCTGTTTGGTGAAATCCAAGGACATCTGAAATGCGCTTTACAATTACTTTATTTAGAACGTCGAGCATGTAGATTACATAAAACAGAATCTGGTGAGATGTAACCTGAACAGCTTGGAGCTGTTCAAAAGGATAAAAACCACGCTTTCCTTTTCCCACTCCCTCAGAAAATAAAAGCATAGAACGATCAGCCCTTTCCTCCCAAAACGCACAGCATTATTATTCAACTGATACCTCACTGACAGGTTCAATTAACATAAAACCTGACGACCTCATACAAAATTATCAGCTGGAGAGACATAAAACACCGAAGCCTGGCTGGGTTGTACAGGCTACAATTCTTTTGTAGGGAGCGTGGAAAAAGCAATATCAAAACTTACAGTAGATGCTTCCACGGGAGGTTTCCCTTTGATCCAGCTTGACCTCATTGAGAGCACTGAGCTACCGAGTAAGCACTGCTGCTTCTGTTACTGCCATAAACCAAGCTCACAGCAAAGAAGCTCCAGCAGGAATTAATAATGCTGGGGAGGGGGGGGGGAAGGGAACCTCCCCTCCTCACTCCCACCCCCTCTCTTTTTTTTTTTTGGCTATCCGATGAGTTGGAGAGTGCGCTCCGGATGTCAATCTGCTCCCTGCGTTTCCAGTCACATGGCATTGAGATCAGTGAGCTTCGCTGCACACAGCTCCAACTGGGAAACGGTGCTGCTGTTTCCCAAAGGATATCCTGGGCTGTCCTCCAGGTGGAGGGCAGGAGGGAGAGGGCACGAGCACGAGAATGGCTTAGCAGTTATCAAACCTTCAAGTGAATGTGTAATAGCTGTGTAACCTTCAGCTGCTAACAGCATCAGAAAATACACAAATCACACATTGACAAGTTAACAGACTAAATCATTTAGTAAGAATTTTCTTTTTCTGCTGAAGATCGCGCATTCAGCCAGGGATAGAAATCCTTCTGTCTCCAGGGCTAAAATAGGTATTAGGTTTTCCATGCCTTTCAAAGTGTTACTAACAAAACAGCAACTGCCTCTCCTTGCTACTCTGCAAAATGTGCACAGAGAGGGCAAGCAACCCTATAAATAGTTTAGGTGCTGAGGAAAGTAGTGTTTGCATTGATTTACGTGGAAGGCTTTCTGCTCATTGGGGAGGGTAAGTACAATGTAACATGAGGATTCAGCATTTTTAATGCCTGTTCTGCAGGAAGGTTTATCATTTTAGTTATCCTAACTATCCCCTCTTTCAAGACCATGTGCAAAGGCACAGCTCTGCTATTAATCAACATACTAGTGATCTTCAGTGAGTGTAGAATGACATCAGTTATCTGCATCTTTTCTCACCTTTCAAGAAAGTAAGAACTTAAGCAGCAGTCAGGAACTGAACAGCAGTCATCTTCAGTATGCAATATCCTTTCTGTATTTTCCTCTCATTAGCTGTTGTAGGAAATTACTGAACTACTTTTTAAGAGCACAGAAAATAGACATTTCTTTTTTTAGTAATGCATATTTTCTTAAACAGAAAGAAACCAAAAAAAACCCATGTAAGCACAACATAGGGTATGTGGAGATAGAGCCACAAAATACAAAGCTACTGTATCTTTTAAGGGTCATAAAGGTCCAATTAGGCTTTTAATTCTTTTTCTTTCCACAGAAATAGCATGCAGTTTAGTAGTACCCAATATGCAAGCATGCAAAGATTATGTTGAGTGATCATCCTTTAATGGCAGCTTTTCTGAATTATCAGCCACAGACATCACTCTCCTCCTCCCCCCAAAAAAGCAAAAAAAATTGCCAAGCTGAACTTCAAAAGAAGTAATTTGCTCCTTTCCTGTGTGGTCAGAGCATCACGTAAAAGCTACTGAGCTGTGCACAGCTCAGCCCGCAAATGAACAGCACAGCTGGGCTCAGGTGCCAACTCTGAGAACCAGATACTGAACCAGTCGCCAAAAAGCACCAAAAAGGGGCTTATATTTAAAATCATTTTAATAAAAATGATTAAACTGTGTTCCAACAGTGGACTGAAGCACTAATTTTTTTTCAGAATCATCAAACACAGATCATTGCTAGAAATCACATGAAAGGATTCACTTCAAAGTTTAAAGGCTGAAGACATGAAAATACACACTGGCAGAGGTCTATTTTAAACAGGTCACTTCTGGGATCAATTACTTTAGAGAGGTCATCTCCTGGGATACGAAATGGACACTCTAGTCCAGCAGTCTACATCAGAAAACATGCTCATTTCTTTTCAAGAGATGAAACCTGTAAGGCAAAGAAATTGTTTCTGAAGGAAACGCTCTGCATTTAAAAAAAAATGTCTTCAGGAAAAAGACACTTCAACAAGCCTGCAATAGAACCACAGAGATAATACCTAGATTTCTGTCAAAGGGCAAAACTGCCTCTGTTCTTCCAAAGCCTCTTCCACAAGTTAATTTTTCAAATTAAAAATTAAAATTAATTTTAAGTTGATTAGTTCAGTTATAAGGCTCACAGCTTGGTTTTCCAACATACCTCACAAACCATATCATACAACAGTACTGTCAAGCATGATATGGATCTCATCTTTTTTTTGTTGTTATAGAGAAGGAGGGAAAAGAATACACAGAATCATGGTATCATTTAGGCTGGAATGACATCTTGAGGTCATCTTGTCCCACACCCTGCACAAGCAGGGACACCTGGAACCAGGTGCTGAGGACCAAGTCCAGCTAGGTTTTTAGTATCTCCAAGCATGGAGACCCCACAACCTCTCAGGGCCACTTGTGCTTGTGCTAGACTATCTGCACAGCAAAAAAGTGTTTTCTGATGTTCAGATCGATTTTCATGTGCCCCTTGTCCTGCCACTGGGCACTACTGAGAAGAATCTTGCTTCCCATTCTTCACTCCCTCCCATCAGTTATTTATATACATGGATAAGATCCTCTTGAGCCTTCTCTTCTCCAGGCTAAACAGTCCCTGATGCTACGGAACCTTCACTTTTGTGGATCTGTGCTGGACTCACTCCAGTAAGTTCAGGTCTTTCTTGTACTGGGGACCCCAGAACTGCACAGAGCACTGCAGATGTCGTCTTACCTGTGCCAAGTAGAGGGGAAGGATCACCTCCCTCCACCTGCTGGCAACACTATTCCTAAAGCAGCCCAGGATGCTGTTGGCCTTCTTTGCCATGAGGGTGCATTGTCAGTTCATGGTCAGCTTGTTGTCTAAGATCACAAGGTCTTCTCCACAGAACTACTTTCCAGCCAGTTGGCCCCCAGCTGGTAGCGGTGAAGGGGCTTACCCTCAGATAGCTCCAGATGCAGGGCTTTGCATTTCACTGTGTTTAACTTGATGAGATTCCTCTCTGTCCAGCCTGTAAAGGTCCCTCTCCATGGCACTCAAACCCTCTGGATCATTAGCCACTCCTCCCAGTTTTTTTTATCATCTACAAACTTGCTGAGGGTGAACTCTGTCTCATCATCCAGGTCATTCATGAAGATGTTGAACAGTACCAGCCCCTGTATTGACCCCTGGGCCATGCCACTAGTTATTGGTCTCCAACTGGACCCTGTACCACAACCCTCTGGGCCCGGCCATCCAGACAGTTTTTAATCCACCTCACTACCCACTTATCTAATCCATACTCTGTCAGCTTGTCTATAAGGATGTTATGGAAGACCAGGTCAAAAACCTTACCAAGGTCAAGGCAAACATTCACTGCTCTCCCCACATGCACCAAGTTAGTCACTTCATTGAAGAGGGCTATCATGTTGATTAAGCATGATTTCCCCTTTGTTAATCCATGTTGACTACTCCTGACCACCTTTTTGTCCTCCATGTGTTTGGAAACGCTTTCCCGAGTTAGATGCTCCACAATCTTCCCAGGTGTCAAGGAGAAGCTGACCAACCTGCAGCTCCCCAGATGTTACGGGAACATCTGGAGATGTTCCATCTTGTCCTTCCTGCAGATAGTAGTGCCATTTGCTCTCTTCCAGTCTTCATGAACCTCTTCCAAACACCATGACCCTTTAAAGACAACAGATGGTGGCCATACAATGACACTGGCCAACTCCCTCCATGCTTATAGTGCATCCCATCAGGCTCCATGGAGTTATGAATATGCACTTTAAGTGCCACCTAACCTGTTTCTCCTCCACCAAGGTTAAGTCTTTCTCCAGATTTTCTCTCAGTTCTCAGATGCCTGGGATTCCTGAAGGCTGATGTCACCAGTAAAGACTGAGTCAAGGCACTGCGTAACCCAGCCTTTCCTCCATCAGTTATAAGCAGAGATCACATGCATCCTGACAGGGACACACAGAGGAATTGTAAAGGACTCACAAGGCAATTCTTCATATAATTACACAAAAACAGTCTAAGAATTTTCATTAAGGCAAGGTTTTATGTATTACAAAAAGTTCTGTAGTCAGGAGCAAGAGGATGAATCTTAAGAACTTAAAACATCTGGATAAAAAGATGTCATTTAATAATATTCCAAGGTAAATAGTCCTTAAGTTTTTCTACACTAAAAAAATTGCAAAAGATACTAAAAAAATAACACTGTATGAAACATTTCTGCATTGAGAGAAAGATGGCATAAATTACTTGCAGGGCTTTTTCAGAAGCAATATTAAAATAGAATTAGCATTTTCAGCCTAAGCAAGGATTGCCATATTTTCTGTAGAGTCATCTAATTACAATTAGTTCTACTAGTGCACACAGAAGTCAAAGGCCTCATTTTGATTTTCAGATTCCCTTTGTTAATGATATAGGTTTGCAAGCATCATCTACACTTGCACTTGTGTAACTTGAGAGCTTGCAAACAGGTTTTCTGTGGGTGTAAGATTAAATATAACTCTGTAAGGTCAGAGAGCTTTAGCACATTTACACTAATGTGACAAATTTGCCCCATAAGATTTTCACCAGTCTCAATACTAAAATTAAAATTCCCTTTGTAAAGTAGATACAGTAAGAATACCACAAAATTACTGATACTTAATGACCTGTTAGCTTCTTATGGGACTTATCACTGTATCAGAAACAACAAAACTGCACTAACTTAAATGCATCACTTGTCTTCTCCCAGCATGGACACCTTCAAAATATTTAATTGCACTTACTACCAGCTGTGGCATGTACCTGACAGAAAAACATGCAAGCTTGCTGCACCCATCCTGCATTAGCACTTATTTGAATCTCAAATGTAGGTTGCCCAGTAAGTTGAAGTTATTAAACTATTTTATGTACACAGTAGCATATTAGCAGACTGTCAAAGGAGGTGTAATTTCTGTCAAGACTGAGATCATCTTCATCATCCATGCACTTCTCCAATTTCCAAATGCATTTACAAATAATCCAGGCACATCTATCTGGTTAGATAAGTAACCACTACATCTGGGTTTGAGGTGTGAGACAGTCAGGTCAAAGCTTTTATATAATCCTCAATACATCATTCATCATTGATATGTCAAACCAGAGAATATTTGGTAGGAAAAATCTTGCATCAGGAAAAAATGTCTACAAAGTGCCCAAAAATTAATTTCTTACCGAATTTGTTGTGTGTGTGTGTTTGGTAATTCAGGTCTCCAGAGAAAAGAAAATTCTTCAAACTGGGACTATCAATGATTAAAACGTCATATTTATTTTGTGTACAAATAATTTATATATATATATTTTGTGGTTTGTTATTTGGGATTTTTTAATTGAATGTGCTAAACACACTGGTTGTTCAGAAAATCTCTACAGCTAGGGACAAGTGCAAGGATCAAAGTACAGCAACAAAAGCCATCTGTCTATCACACATGATTAATTGGATACGATATGCAATAGATTGACATAGATAACACAAGCAAATAAAATAATCACAAAACCTGTATCTTAGGTGACAAATAGGTTTGCAATCTCTTTCTTTCCCAAAAAAACCCATCTGCCAGTCATCTGGAGGCAAGCACATTATCTAGATATTCACTATTTTGAGATCTTTACTAATGCTTTTTTGTTAATGTTTCGCAGTAGTATCTGTGGAAACAGAAGTATTTTCACCCTTGCAGAATAAGCTCAGAAAGCCTCTTGTTCTTTCACTGCAGATGTATCAAACTCTGACCTGTGACCATATTTAGGGGTAAACATAACAATATACCAGTGATAAGGACCAGGTAACACAGGAGATTTCTGAAGAAAAAGGGTTGACTTGCTAACAGAGTAGGAAAAAATGCATGTGCCATGAAACAAAGGGCATCTATGTTTATGTTTAAGTATAGCCTGTGCAAGCCTTCAGAAAAAAATATTAGAAACTAACCATGGAAGTGATTATGTTTAGGAATAAAAAATCAGTCAGTGACTTGACATTCATGCAAAAAGAGATCCCCTTTTGGGTTACCTACGGCATTGTAATCCTATTACGCACCAAATGATGTTCGTTGGATAACTTTTTCCCTACATGTTCTTATCTTCTTTGTAAGACAATTTATCTTGCAAATCTAGATTTTCATAAACCTAAGGTAGCCAATCCTGAAAATCAGCCGAAAAGCAGCTCATTCCCAAGCACAGACTCCACAAGAAATATTAAGGACCAGCAGCAGTCCACACAGCTTGTGAGTATCTCTCATGCCACGAGGGCTACGGAAGTTCAGCGCTGTTTATTCTGAACCCTAAAACACAAGAGGACTTTGCAGTATTGCATAACTTCAGTAAGAACTGGGAATAAGTATTTTTCACCAGTGGTCTCATCAGAAAGGAAAAGCAACATGAGACTACAAAAAAAATGTGCAAAGAGAAAAGCCCCACGGACTTGTCCTACATTGAAGCAAAAAAAACCTTGAAGGCTAGCATAAATCACAACAGCAAATTTTATGCTAACCTAAAACCACAAGAAATACAGTATCACATCATAAACAATTCTAACAAAACCTATTGCTAATGCAATACAGATACTAGTGAAGAACAATTTCCTCAAAGTTTTATTTTGAGAATCAGATTGTTTAGAAGCAAGACAACTATACAGGATCTGAAACTATCCACAGTAAGTTACTCAGAATCATAGAATCATCAAGGCTGGAAGGGACCTTAAAGATCAAGTTCCAACCCCCCTGCCATAAGCAGTGAACCCTACCACTAGACCAGGTTGCACAAAACCTCGTCCAACCTGGCCTTAAAAACCTCCAGGGATGGGGCATCAACAACCTCCCTGGGCAACCCATTCATTCCAGTTCCTCACCACCCTTATAGTGAAGAATTTCTCCCTAATATCTAACCTAAATCTCCCCTCTCTCAGTTTAAAACCAATACCCCTTGTCCTACCACTATCATCTCTGATGAAAAGCACCTCTCCAGCTTTCCTGTAGGCCCCTTTCAAGTACTGGAAGGCTGCTATAAGGTCTCCTCCTTCTCTTCTCTAGGCTGAACAGCCCCAATTCTCTTAGCCTGTCTTCGTAGCAGAGGTGATCCAGGCCTTTGATCATCTTGGTGGCCCTTTTCTGGACCCTCTCCAACAGGTCCATATCTTTCTTGTCCTGAGGGCTCCAGAGCTGTACACAGTATTCCGGGTGTGGTCTCACCAGAGCAGAGTAGAGGGGCAGAATCACCTCCCTGGCCCTGCTGGCCACACTTCTTTTGATGCAGCCCAGGATGTGGTTGGCCCTCTGGGCTGTGAGTGCACACTGGCAGCTCATGTCAAGCTTCTCATCTACTGCCACCCCAAGTCCTTCTCCTCAGGTCTGCTCTCCAGCCATTCTGGCCCCAGCCTGTATTTGTGCTGACTCAGGTGCAGGACCTTGCACTTGGCCTTGTTGAACTTCATGAAGTTGGCATTGGCCCACCTCTCCAGCCTGTCAAGGTCCCTCTGGATGGCATCCCTTCCCTCTATGGTGTCAACGACACCACACAGCTTGGTATCATCAGCAAACTTGCTGAGGATGCACTCAATCCCACTGTCCATGTCTCCATGTTAAACAGCACTGGTCCGAATACTGACCCCTGAGGGACACCACTCGAATTTACAAGCTTACACAGTGTGGCAGGACAGATTCCCATCACCAGCCAGGCAGGACTTCAGAGATCATGAGGGGTCTGAAAGTCACAGCTAAAGACAGAAGGCCTGAGCTGCAGTTTGGAGACAAAGACTAACATGGAGGAAAGTATAGCAGAAGGCCATACACTCCAGACATTCCCCTGTATTAAAACGGATCCTCTCTAGAATGAGATCTTTGTTGAGAAATCTGAGGAGCCAGGAGCAACTTGCCTTATATTCCCACAAAGAAGGGAAAAACAAACACTTTTTGTAACAGACCTAGCAAGTGATTTTAGTTGCCCACCAGACAGTACAGCACACTGATAAGAAAAGGCATTATACTCAACTGAACCTTTCCTCCCATTGATAAATCCCTAGAGAAACCACAACAGTTTGTGGAGAGAGATTGTGAGAGCTCCACTGTTGGAGGTTTTCAAGATTTGACTGGACATGACCCTGAGCAAGCTGACCTGATCAGCTCTGCTTTCAGCTGAGCACAGCATTGAGCTGCAGGACCTCTGAAGGTCCCTTTCAACTCATTCTGCTTGCAAAGCCCAGTAACTGAAAAGTTAGGAAGCAACAGAACTGAAGTAATTCAGCCAGCTGTAATTCTCTTTTATGTTACTTTGCATGCTAACTAAGCAAATTTATGGCAGAAAAATGCTACCATGTTAGTCAATAATATACCATTCACATATGCAAAGAGGGCACAAAAAGATGGACAACTACAAATTTAACCTTTACAATCATCTGGTCTTGCAATGCTAATCTATATGCAAATCCAGTTCTTGCAGTGCTATTTCTTGTATGCAGTATCACATGCCAGCATATTTGTTAGAGGAGAAAAATGGTAAAGACATTCTAATATAAGCAGTATTAAAAATCTTTCCTCAAGGCAACACTCTTATTAAACCATCCTGACTCTTCCTGAGATTTCTTGTCCCATCCACTATACACATTCTCATTGCTGCCACACACACAAAATAAATAAATAGACAGGCTCCAGCCTGCCAAAAGAAAAATAAATCATTATAAATCATACCAGGAGAACATTCAATGTATATGTGAAACAAATTGAGCCTAGAAAATTGTCATCTTTTATGCAGCTAACTTCTTGAAGCCTGTAGAACTCTACTTGAAAAGCTTCTAAGATTTGTTCTCAGCCTGATGAATCACTTGGTCCATTTCAGACTGTGAATCCGACTGTTGCCTCTCTCTACACTATAATGTAGAAGAGTCCTGCCTCTTTCATCTTCTACTTCCACCTCCTTTTCTGAGACAAACTTTTATAATTAAATCGTTTCATCCCACCTGCTTCCACATTCAGGGCTTTTCAAATAAAGAATCACTAGAATTCATCACCGCAAGCAGAAAACCCTATTTTTTCCTATCAATACCAGATGGAACAGCTGAAGCCAGTTTGCATAATGATTCACCAAGCAAGATAAAGCAATTCCAACCTGAGACAAATACCCACTGTAGAAGAGTTCAGCCCAACTTACTAAAGTTACTGACAGTCTCGATGGGATGGGTAAGCGTGGGCAGTATTGCCAAACCCACATATATAAACATACTAAGAAATAAAATAGATAGCACAAAGTAAATCAATTGGCACACACACACAAAAATCTATTAGCACACAATCCTGAAATAAAATTAACATTGGCTTTTGAGTTCATTTTGCAGAGGGCACAGGTTTTATAATGAACAGAGGAAGCAATTTATTCATTTTAGCTCAGTTTTTAAGCCTTACTGCAAGGGAACCTGTGTTCTTGATATTCCAGCGATTAGTTTTTCACTGAATTCACTAGTAATTATAGAATGCCATCTGAATCACAGCCTCATGTTTATGCAAATTATATTCAAATTTTGCATTAAAGCTCCATATTTTTATTTTAGGTAGAGTATTACTCTCAAATATAGTATACAGATAGCAGCTGGAATACATGCATTTTGGAGGTGGGAGTAACTCAACAAAACACAATTACTTTGGTTAAAGCTAAATTTTTATTAATTATTATGCATAAAGAATTTTACTAGAGATTGCTTGCTGTCACACTATTCCAGAAAGCTAGCAAAAAAATAAAATCCAAATTAGCTAGACTATCTAAGTCACTGTCAGTGCTGCTATAGGAGGCTTAGGGTCATTTAATTCTACTTTTAGTGTAATTGTACATTTAATCCTTAAATATACTTTCCCTTCATTATCCTTAAATATACCTTCAATTGTTTATCTCAGATTCCATTTTTTAGATGGTCTGCTAGTGAATGGATTAACTGGTACCATCTTTGCCTAGGGATTAATTTATCTATCCAAGTCATTACAGGCCATTTACTGTGCTCTTCAGCCCAAGAAGTACTTAATCATGCAGAAGGCAAAAAGCAGAGCACATTCAGAAATCCTGTAATGTATGTACTAAACAATGAAAAAGGACTCTCTGTAATACTGCAAATATTACTTTCCCACCCTGATCTGTTCTCTTTCCATTATTGCCCTTGTGGCTAGCACTGCATGTTCATAGCTAAGCTCATTTCCCAACATCAATGACACAGATTTATGTCAAGTACTAAAAGGAAAAAGGAAAAACCAGAAACAATTTATGCTAGGAAACAATCCACAGTCCCAGGCAAGTCTGCTGAGACACAGATATATAAAGATAAACCAATACTGAATTAGAAGTAATTTCTTGTCTCTAGCTTAGTTTCTAAAATTGCAGAAGCACTTTTAAAATTATTTCTTAGCATCTCTAACACATTCCGTAATAGCTCTAATAGCTGTTACATCCTCTGTAAAGGATGAAGTATCATCATATTAGGATGCATACTGACCTACAGATAGAAAACAACTTCAGATTGAAAGGGACTATCACCTGAAGAGATTGGACAAAAACACGTCATCTTTTCAAAATTAAGAAATAAACAATTCAGCACCTCCTGTAAATAGTGCAGTTCCTTCTTACAGTTGAAAACATCAAGGTTCAGATCATCTAGGGAAACAAAATATCTTTAATGACCTGGACTTGACCGCCCTTGCAATCACTACCACAATTAAAACCTGGTTTAGCAGTTAGATAATCAGAGCTAAAGCCTCAATCCTACAGAGCTAAAACTTCAATCCTATTAAAAAGACACTTCAATATAGAGCAAGTGTACAGTTTCTCATGCACACAAGCAAGGGAAAGTTCGGGATGCGGAAGCAGAGAGACCGCACAGACACCAGATCCACAGGATGGAAAGAATCAGCTGGCATGGCATTTTAAGACATAAAAATCACATGAAGAGAGCTAAATCACAGATGTAGCTACAGCATCATTTTTGCAAGAATTCTTAACTAAACTGTTAGGTAAAAAGAAAATTGTGCCTTCCCTCTCAGATCTTGCATAAAACAGCCTGTTTCCCATATGTATTTGGCTGCCAGGGGAAACATTTGGCCTGCAGTTATATTTTGTCAGCTCTAAAGGGGAATTCTGACACCCAAAATGACAATTAGTTGAACTGGAACAGTAGCTCACACATGGAAGTGATTCACACCTCTATTCTACTTAGCAGCAAGTTTATTACGACTACATTTACTATGAGACTCAATATTTTAAAACTAATCCATTTCAGCATTTCTTGAAAGGAATTTCAAAATTATAAACTCTTAAATGAGGGAATCGGGGTCCCATTCACTGCAGACTGGACACAGGCCAAATTCATGTCACAGCTCTGAAGAGTGTACTCAGGCATATTCCATATCAGATTTGTCCTGCTCTGCTTTAAGGGAAAAACCCTAAATAACACCTTGAAATTATAACAGCTTACGCCAAAAAGTCCAGAGTGATTCATCAGGGAATGCACGAAACTATTTTACACTAACTCACATCAGATGAAGAATAGTATTGTTCAGCTTGGCCCTCATCTCTGCTTCCACTTGATGTTTCAGGTGGACAGACCAAAAAAATCCAAAAAAGAAAACTAACACTTGGAGACTTATAGCCCTCAAAAATATATAAAATAAAAGACAAAGGTGTTTAATCTGGAATTTTGCTGTCAGGGTTTACTTCTTTCAGTGAAGATAACAGGTTTTAACTTCATGCTGTCGTATATCATGACCCTATAGGAAGGCAAAACAGCAAAATCAAGGAGATGCTAAAATAGGCAAGGAACACAGACACAAAAAAATAATCTCTGCCACAAAATCTTGTATTTTCTGAACTAGGTGTAATATCTCAAATGATACCCCTGCAGCATTTGGAAGCAAGAAGCACCCTAAATAACAAAAGGAATTATAGACCAACACAGCATCTGTAGCTGCTACATTATTCCACCAGGGAGAAACTGCAGTCCTGAAACTATGACAGTGCTACAGACCAAAAAGAAAGGCTTTTACTTTAGTTATCTATGGCATCAAAACTCAACTCCGGAACTTATTATATCCCCCAAGAATGCTTAAGTATTCAAAGAAAATTGTATCAGATGAGCCTTGCTATTCCAGAGGAGAATTACTAAGATCCGTGCTTCTTCATAAACATACTAAAAAACACAGCAGACAACAAGTCATTGGGTTTTTTAATGATGTTGCTTACTGCACTGCTGCAGAGTGTCTACATGCTGTGCTGGGAATTAACACAGCTATCACTAAACACATTCAGCCACTTGGCCATGTTGCCAGGAAACTGCTGCCACTGGCAGCCCATGAGATGGGAAAGATTCCTCAGTCTTCCCTCCCCCCACAACGTAACAAACATCTCTGTTTGGTTTTTAAAGTCACTGCTGATCCAGGTACCTAAAATAATCTTTTCCTTATAAATAACATTCTGTAATGTAAGCAGCTGAGTCGGTTGTTCCTCAAGGGTACTAATTTAATGGCTTTTTCTATTTCAGATTACAGGTCAATTCACAATTTGTTTGGTTGGTACATCTCCTATATTATGCTGAGTGTTAGCCGAAAAGCTCTCTCCCATTCCTTTGGGGTATAGATTCTGACTAAGAGACATAGAGGTTATATCATAAAAAGTACAGATTTTTAAAAATAAAAACCTAGACTCAGTCAAAGAAGAAATTGGAATTAATTTTCATAGCACTGATAGAGGAACCAGCACTTTCTTCTCATAACTTCTGTAAAAGCAAGGCTCACTCCTTTTGGCAGTTATATTTTCAACACTGAGCTCCATTAATAAACTACCAGCTTCTTCAGAAATGAGCATCATCCAGTGCCTAGTTTGGGATTTGCTTTAAATAAAAACATTAAGATAAACAAGCTACATCTGAATGACACTTGTGGATTCCTCTTTCCTTCTACATTTAAAAGAAGCTACCAGATAAATAAAAAGAGAAACCAGGGTCCTTTAATGTCAAAAATTTGTCAAACAATAACATCTTGATGCATTTTCTCATTCCCTGCTGATGCCAGCACAGTTATTAACAACAATATATCTTGACTACGAAACAAGTGAAGTGTGATGATTTGCAATTGCTTTTATACATAATTACACATATTAAGTAATTAGTATAGTCAGTGCTTTTATAAGTTTTAGCCAAACCGAGGCTCCTGCCTTGGACACATAACAGGTCAGAATATATTTTAAAATATGCTTAAATACTGCATACAGAATTGTTAAAGCATGTTAAGCATACACCTTTGATAACTTAGGGAGGTGCTGGACATCATCTCCTGGGTGACTACTTGGCTCAGGTAGCATCTTTAGCAGGGTAACAGTTACGTTGGTCGAAAGATTTTTCTGCTTCTTAAGAGCTTGTTCTCCCACTGTCCCCTTCCCTAGTCACAAGAACAAGAAGCTCCAGCTTCCTATTTCACACTTTGCTCAGCTTGGACAGCTGGAAAGAACCTGCATCACTCTAGGAAAACTTCACCTTCTCTCCCAGAAAAGGATCTGACCAAAGCAGCCAAGAGGTGTAGCCTCTGTAACAGGGCATGGCAACTTCCTTGATCGGAAGATGAATATGGAAACACAAAAGCTCCAACTCATGTTAGATACAACTGTTTACCTCTTGCACAATTCAAGTTTTGTGCTTCAGCCTTTCAGTGGGGCACTGATATCTTCATCAAAATTAGCAAAAATACATCAGCTAGACTTAAAAGAGCACTTCGAATTGAGAGCCATCAGTATTGATCTCAGACAACACAACACACACAAGGAATCAGAGGAAGGAAAGATACAGGTTTGGCAAAAGCCTCCTGGAATGAATCCTGATTCAGGCCACTTTCCTGGGGCAAACCAAATTTCTGCAGTGAGAGGTGCCTCAAGCCACATGTGCAACTCCACTCATCAGCAAGCAAAGGGAAGGAGACTGGACTTAAAAAAAAGTAATTTAAAATAAGTCATAAATGGCTTGACTCAGCTGCAAAATTATACCCTGAGATGAGTTAAATCAGTTGCTGCTCTTTATGTTCTTGCTGCAAAAGCCATGCTTCCACACCTCATTTGGCTTTACCAGGTGGTAAAGAATAAAAACATCTAAAAAATCTAATGAAACAAATTGCAGTGTATCAGTGAGTAAAGTAGTAACTCTCAAAACAAGATTCTTAAGTACCTTCTTGTATTAAAAACACACTGTAAGAACTGCAGTTGGCTAATCTGGAAAATAAATTACACAACTTTCTAATAAACACCAATTACAGGTAATTTAAATGTGGTTAATGGACGCTAGGAGTAACAGAATTGGACATTATGATCTAAGGACAGATATGATGAGAACCAAAGCAACACATAATATTTAAAAAAATAAAATCTGGTTTAGCCTTGGATTTTTTGAACTATATTCAATTCAAGATAACTACGAAAGAACTGGAAAACCGAACAGCTTTATTGATGTCCTCAGCCATTATACATTTTATTAAAGGCAATATAATTCAATTTAAGCCATTTCAATTGCCAAAGAGCATTCACTAGTAGAAAAGGCTTTCTTCAGCACTCTCAAAAACTTCTTCCCAGATCTCCACGTCTCAGGTGCTCCAGGTGCCCTACAATCTGTGGGGTCTCAGAGTGAAGTGTTTTCCTGGTGGGAAGCACTGGTAACCAAAGCAGACAGCAGAAGGTGGAGAATTTTGTCATGGTGAGAGACTTTCAGTGCATGAGATGTCTGATACGCAGCTGTGAGCCTCCTCAAAGAGTCGATGCTTCAGAACTGTCCTTTACCAAGTAAATGCCACAAAAGCACAAATCAACAGGCTGGTGTAGGATTTTGTGGGCAAGTTCTGCCCATAATCACTTAACAGGAAAAGGGGTCAGAAAACAATAAAGTTTCTCAATTCAAAGAACAGTCAGCTATACTCAAGAGACACCTAAGATGAAACTGCAACATGGAAGACCAAGTAGCAAGCAGATGTTGTGGTCCTCATGTCTCCTAAGTATCTTAAAACCAGCATAAAAAAGAAACAGCTTTTTTATATCACAGAATCACAGAATTGTCACAGTTGGAAAAGACCTCTAAGATCACCGAGTCCAACCGTCCACCCAGAAAAAAACCACCATGCCCACTAGAGCATGTCCTGAAGATAGAATGTGTACTGACAATCTGTTAAGTGCTTTTACAACTAGAAAAGAGACTCTGTGTAGTCTGCTGTCTCTGTCCAAAGTATATCAGAGAAGCAAAAGCACACACCAATATTGTAAACATTTTTTTTTCTAGTGTTCAGAGTGCACTTTTGCATGAGACTTTGCACTTTCACAACCAATTTCAAAAAAATAGGGTACTATAAAGAAACAAGGACAAAAAGCAATTAATAAAGCATCCACCATCTTACATGGTTTGCATCTAACCAATGTCAAGTGTCAGATAAAACAGAAATGGCCCATAGAGACCTACCATGCTTACCTCTGTATTTGGTTGTAGTGCCTGTCCATCCTGGGCTGCAGATGGTACTATTGCCCATGTAATATTGGCACTGGCAGATGATAAGGAGCTGAGGGCACCATTTTTCAGTTGCTCTGTGGAGTGTGACTTGGGCCCAGGCCATCCCAGGATACCTTCTGAAGCAGAAAATCGGTGTCAAAAGAGACATATTACAAGTTTCTTTTATTCGTCTCATCATTCTGCTAATACAAATGAATTGCTATCTCTTCTCTGATTTCATGCACAGTTTTACTTCAGTAACAAAAATACTCTATGCCAATTTATCTGTGATAATTTATGTTTTTAACTCAATGAAAGAATATTTTAAAATGCTACTCCTACCACTGGATAGGATTATACATAAAGATTGTATAATCCAGTACATCTTAGTAATTAAGCAAGTATTCTCTTATCCAGTATTTTAATATTTATTACATTATCCAAGTAAACATTACTGATACAGTGCAGGTGTTTGCTACATCTTATAAATATGGATCACCACCAGAAGGGTGATGAATCATCTAGCTTTTGCATAAGACCCCAGTCCAAAGACTAGTTGAGGTAATATGCTCCCCAGCTCTCCATTTTTTCTGCTTGAAATGAGAGTTTTAAGCTTAGCAGCTGTATTTTATTTGTCTCTACTATTAAAAGATCTGTCTAGATTAAGTGCTAAAAGGCTTTACTGGTCCCAAGACCACAGTTTAGAAGAGGTCTCATTAGAAAAATACACACTAAATACGAATCAAACACAACTAGACATCAGAACATCCTTTATTTCTGGGAGGACACCGGATTTCCAGGATGGGCCAGTATTTAAGGATGCCAAGACAGAAAGAACCAACAGCTAAAGTGACTGCAGTTGTTCCTCCTTTACTGCTCTAAAACTTAGTATCAACATTCAAATCAGTAGCCCTCAGCATAGGGCTTAAATTTCAGCTATTAATTACATGCTGCTATAAAATGCAGCAATATGGATACAAAAATTGCAGTTCTTCAGTCATTACCATAATTTGTATATGAAAATACAATTAGTACCACAGAGAGAATCTTCTTTTCTCATCACAGACATTTTTTTTTAAGCTGATCCAAATCAACAGAAAGTACATTAAGGAACCTACAATTTCTTCTCTCCATATCACCAGGGTTACCATAGGTTGCCTTCCTAATTAAAGTAAATGGCTTGATCTGGTGAGGTAATGCTGATATTATATTAACACTGACATTATTAAAAAACAGGCCACAAATCCTACAGCTGACCTCTTATCAAATCCTGAAGATAATATAGTTACAGAACACTATTCTCATCTAAAATGGCACTAAGTTATGATGACATGCCAAAACTTCTCATCTACTTGGCCTGATTGTGTGGCACCATCTTTTTTTTTTGGAAGAAGGCATAAGCAAATAGTTAACTATAAAATTATTTTCAAAGACCTGAGTAACCAGCAGGGAAAAAAATCCAGTTGCTTGGGCTTTTTTCACACAATTACTCAAATTGCCAAAGAATGAACGATCTCTGTGGCTCTGCTGTCAGGCCACATGCTGCTAAATTTAAAATAAATTTAAAATAAATTTAAATTTAAAATAAAATTTTATAATAAAATTTTTAAAAATTTAAAATAAAAACATTGGCTCCTTGGAGGGAATTCACATGTCTGTAAACTGTAAAATAAAATGTTTACTCTTTTTTATGTTAATTAGTACAGATTTCAAAGACTAAAAAAAAAGCAAGAAGTTAAAATAAACTTGTTTCACTTTCGAATAGCCACAACTTTTATAGAGCATGCCTATGCTTCTGACTCTTTGTTACTTTACAATAACAAATCTCAATCTATTTTTCTGTTTCTCCCTGGCAAACAGCTGAATATAGGATTATTAATGCTATTTTCCTATTACAGAGAGACTAAAAAAAAAAAATTATTGAACTTCTCTTCCAGTCTTTGAAAATAAGTAATCTGATCATTTTCTTGGACTCCCCATTTTCTCTCTGAACACACAATCTACTTGGCCTTCACTGTAAACAATTATTTTTAATTAAATAATTTCTGTAAATAAGCACAATAAAAAGCTCCCACTTCAATAAATACATGGCGAAACACTACACTAGTTTTCGTCCTTGGTACAAACACACCATAAAAAGACTACTTACTTCATCTTTCTCCATACATTTTTGGAGACTCTCTTGAAGAAACAGAAAATGTAAGAACTATAGAAGTATGTTTTTCTGCCTGTCCCAAGGGCAATGCTACCCTCACAAAACAACTGATCTTGTAAGCTTAATCAATTTTAAAACAGATCTTGGCAATACATTACAACCTAGCCAACACCAAGAGTTAAGGTCCCAAGGATGATGCACATCTGTTTTCTCAACAGCTCTGCATATAAGAAAAATCTTTTTGTTAAATTCTGTCTGTCTGGAACTTGACTACTTTGCAGAAGAAGCATATGCAGTAAAAGATTAGTCATATACCACAGAAACCTAAATAAATAGGCAGCCCTCTGAACAAGTTGAAAAAAATCCCACGCCTAGTTTCAAAGTGCCATCAGGGAACCTTTGATGATCTTTTTATCTACAAATCTTACTCTGAGGTGTCAGCATTCTTGTATCGCCCTAAGGGAGTTGTGTATACCTAACATAGCAGCCTACTTTACAGGCAAAAGCAAAGTATGAAGAGAGAATTCATCAAAAATAATCCTAAAATCAACTAAAAACCAGAATATATATAGAAAGTGAAAGGGCACAACATTCCTCCTGCTTCGCTCACAATTATCACTTGAACATCCAAAACATTCTCATCTGCACTAGAAGTTATTCTTACCCGAAAATAGCACAGGCAGTTTTTCTTTGTCCCTTATTAAATCAAATTATGTTCTTAGAATTTACTCTCCACAGACTAAGCTGCCAGTCTGTAAATAACTTGATCCACTTTAATGGAGTTGCCATCTTTGCCAGTTTATGGCACTCAAACTTTTCTACCACTAGGTCATTTTTGTTCTTTTAACAACTTCAGGAAGAAAAAAATACATAGAAAACTAAATATATTATGTGAAAGAACGTTTATCTTCAAAGTTGGACAAGAATAAGAAGAAACAGCTGTCACTGTTTTATTTTTAAGCCAGAATTTTGCTCTCTTCTCAGTCACAGCCAAAGACAGCTGACAGAAAGGTAAATTCAATTCCTATTTTTACACATTTTACAATTCTAAAGAAATTCTCCAGAAAGACAGTCACAAATTATATAAAAGAATTCACATCTACACAGGTACTTTACTATGCAAACACCACACTAATTAAAATAAAACATCTGTTTCTGCAGTAAACTATGAAAAAAATTAGAAAGGATGTCCCAAATACACAACTAGTAAATTCAGCCAGATCTCTTCTACCTGCACAGTGTTGGTTCTGTGACTCCAGGAACAGTTCAATGGATAGGTACACACAAAATGAGAGTTCTTGTAGAAAATATCCAAAAATGAGCTTCTTTCCTGCTTCCCCATAACACCAACTTTCACTGTGATGAACATGCAGCAGACAAATCCAAGGCACAGGAGAATGCTTCTACACAAGACAAGTACAGCATCCAGATACAACCCACTCTCCTTTCCCTATAGCAATGCTACCTACAGTTCACAAAACCTCATCTATTTCAGAGGCGCAATAGGCTGTATCCCACAAAAATGCCCTCAGGAGAAACGTGTTTGCCTTTCACAAGTGCACACAGCAGGGGGGAGGGAAATTCCCCTCAAAGAGAAGGTTTAAGGGAGATTTTGGAGTTAAGCAATGCTGATAATTTTCTTTTGTTGGTTCCAATTTTCTAGGTGTCTGATGTACCTTCAAACTACGCTTCTGCACGATGATTGATGGCACGAAATATGCTTAACACCTATCTCAATTCTACAACAAAAACCTTTCTATTTTTAAGTCTTGGTTTATAGACTGAAAACACACGGTTTTTCCTGGCACAACTGTAAATTAACACCTATTGATAAAGCTCTTACAATAGACTGTAACTATACTCTTAACAAATATCCCCTTAACAATGCAAAGGTAGGCCTTGAGGCCTTGACCAAGATTAGATCCGGATTCCTTCCCCTGCCAGGGATGGATGTGACAGTTTTGTCTCTCCGCTGAATGCTACAGCAGGCTGAACCAGCAACAGCAAGTGGCAGCTGCACATCTGCTTTTCAGATTAAAAAGACAACGTCGCATTTGCTAAGGATGTGCAGAGACTAGAAAATAACATTATCTTCCACAGAAAGAAGTACCTATAAGGAATATTGTATTAGCATTTAGATAGAAAAGCAATTGTTTTGGTTATTCTCAACAAGATGCGAGTCTAGTAATGTTGCATCTAAGAGAGACCTGACTGAACATCCCAAATTTAGTAAATTATACCAATAAGAACATGTCTTCTTGCGTTATCCTGCCCACAAGCATTTGGGGGGGGGTTGGGCAGGGGATGTTTAAGCAATAAAGAGAACTCCTCAGCTCATTTTTCTATCCTCCTGCCATCTCAGCTGGGGGAGACTCCCTACATGTCATTTGTAGCCAAATTGAAAGCATTTAAATTTTGTCCTCTGTGTCCATTTTTTTCTTCTCCAAAAAGGAGGCAACGGAGAATGTGTCAAAACAAAGTTCAAGCATATTCCCACCCCCAAACCCAGAATCATCTTCAATCCATTTGCTGCCGTAAGAGGCAAAATAAGCAGCATTTGCACATTCAAATGAACTTCAGCAAATCCATACAGAGGATGGCTTTGGGCTTTGTTTTTAAAAAAAAACTCAGAAAAAAGAAACATTCTATTTTACACTTCGGAAAAACGGGCAAGTGAGAAACAGAAAAATAGAGGAGGGAACTCCTATAAGGGAGATGCTTTATTCAGTAAATTAATGGCTAATGTCAAACTCAGGCTGAAAGAATGGATATATCTGTACAGGCTGCTACTACAGGACAGGATCATATCTGCCAAAACACTGAAACAAAAATAGCCAGACTTAAAACACAACATAAGCTGGTATAGCTACTATAAAACAAATGTTGAAGTTTGCTCTGTTCGCAGTTTGGGAAGGAAGGCTGTTAACCATAGCAGTCAATAGGCTCTAGAGACAACCTCCTGCCAAAGGCTACACAGACAGAAAAAATAACACTAAAAGTTTTAAAATTTTGAAGGGAAGACAAAGGTTTCCTCTCCACATTTTTATTTTAAAAGGCACCTGTTTCCTGGCTGCATGCCAAATGAACTCAAGCTTGTCACAAGGCACTTAATACTGATTAGCAAATACTATACATGTACCTAAGTGGTGACACTCTTTGCTAATAAGAAAATCCTTGATATTTTTCTCCCCCCTACAAAAAGAACAAAATTCCTAAATGCAAAGATGCTTGTATAGATGCTATCCCTCACCCTAAACTCACTAGATGTAACCAACAGCTAATAATATCCAGTCTATTTTTCAATTAAATAAAAACCCTACAAGTAATTTAGCCAGTGATTAATGTACATACCTTTAATAACAACAGCTAGAAATTAATTTGACATTATTTTGACATTATTTTGACTCAAAAGTAGAAAAACAGACAGGATTTTGAAAGACAATCACAAAAACCCTTCCTTGAAGCTTTTTTAGGGTGGCAATAAAACAGATATTGACTATCCTTCACAACAAGATTGAAGACTTCAGTTTAATCTTCATGTCTGCTTTTAAGCTTGAGGTCTAAGACTGACAACTCATGAGAAACACAAAAATGAAGAGGAAAAATCATGTCATCCTTAAACTATTCCATGACAAGGGATGCCATAAAATATTTAAAATCAAGACCTACACAATCCTAGATTCTGCATAAGATTCCACTAAACTGAATGCCAAGCTGCCTCCTTCTACTCATGTTACTGGAAAAGAAAGCAATAAAAGTATTTACACCAAAAGAAAGGAGACTTTTTTTTTTGTTGTTTAAAACTATAAAGGTCTATAAATCTGCTTAAAATAGCTACTATTTCATTCTAATCTTCATGTGTACATTCTCTATGTACTAGGTCAGAAACTTTCAGCTACTTTAAGTCCTTGCTTTAGAAGCAATAAGATTGTAAAGCCTACAGTGCACAGAGCAGAAGTCAGCAATCCTTGAACAATCGGCCATGAAGACTTCAAGGACAAAAGCAGAGGAAAGGCACACAGAAAGCAGAGAAAGTAGATACATATCTACTTTTCAGGCAGTTCTCTCTCTTTATGGCATAATAGTGAGAGCTTTAGATGCTGAAGGAAAGTAAACTCCAGGGTAAGTTCAAATCGCCAAAGCTAAGCCACTGATTATTTCTCACACTCCAAATGAGCAGGACTGTGCTGCATTGCTGGACTGGCTGCTCTCATGAACTGTAGGCTAGGAACAAGAAATAAAATTACCTAATTCTTATCTGGTCTCTCTCTACAGAATTCTGTGGATCCTGCCCCACAATGCCCACTAGCATCCTGGACACCATGCAGCCGGTAATGAGACAGCACTAGCAGAAAACCCTTGGCAATCAATTTCACGGGGCTATCATCTCCCACAAGAAAGGTGTTTGAGACTCCCTATCAGAGGAACAGACTGCTTTTAAACTAACAAGAGCTACTTTTCACCTGACAGTATCAAAAGATGACAGTAAAGGTCATCTTTTGGTAGTGCCTTCTGGGTATGAAATTTAAAAAAAAACCACCTGGAGGACACAGAATCAAAATGAAATATATAATTTCTCAGAATTAGAGTTTGCTAGAGGATTACTTAAAAGGCATTATTTTGATTAGGTATGAGTTTATGCAGCTTTGACGACTCTGAAACTCTACCAACTCAGCAGAAACGTTAAGTCTATCAAATTATGCCTAGATAAAGATTACGTGAGTAGGAAAATCAGTAATCAAGACTTTCAGGCCAGGTTCTTTCCAGGCAACTGCGTTGCATAACAGGGCCTGAGGAAAAGAAGGAAAAAAAAACAACCCATTTCACAAACTCTCAGTCAGGGAAAAGAGAGTAAATATTTCAGCAGCTTTTAGTTCTTTTTTTTTTTTTTTTTTTAAATTACATACCAAAGAATAAGCACATGTAGACGCTGAAGAATTAACTGTTTGCATTCAGATTCTCCCAGTTACACACCAATAATGCTGGTGTGAACCAGTGCTAGAGAATTTTGGTTCCTGAAATGATTCCTGTACAAGTTTCATGTCTTAGGAGGAACAAACAAAAACATTTATTCAATTTTATTAAATACTTTATAGTCATGGTGTTCCACTGTTTTCCAAAAAAATAAGGGATTCCCTATCAGCAATTACTAATGTTATGCTTGCTCTTCTCTGTTCTTGTGCTCAAAGAATCATTATCAAGTCAAAATACAGACACTGATATAACAGAAGATTATTTGGACACAGATTCAAGGGTATGTGCAACTCAAGTCATCTATGTCTGACAGTTCACTTAGATCACATGGACATGAAAAACAACCTTCAGGGACTTTGAAACTAGAAAGTGACTTTTCTTTGAAGGATGCTTTTCATCCTTGCTCCAGAACACTCTCTTTTGAAATGAAGTTGTATTTTAAAATTTAGTTTAATGCATTTTATCATTACTATTTAGATAGGTGCATGGGTTTTTTGCATTTTCTACAAGAAAACCTGAATACAGAAAACAAGCAAAAAAAATTGTTCATTTATGTTCCTTTATGAAATATATCAGAATCTGGATGCAGAAAAGCCATTATATACCACAGTACAGGTGTTTTTATGCTGTTTTTTCCAAGAACCTTTTTACATCTTTGCCCACTTCTCAGCTGACCTCCTTTCATTTCTATTCTGCCCACAACTGGAATTCTCCAGCGGGCTTCCTACCTAGCTGTCTCAGCAACCCTGAGGGCATATCCTGCCCTGTAGTAAATGTACTGTCAGTAAGGACAGGATGGGGGAGGATATCGTTAAAGCACTTGAAGAACACAAAAAGCTACCCTGTATCCAGAGTTCTGTTGCTGCTGCTCCTCTTACAGCAAGTCCTGATCCTGCTCTTAGACTAGGCAGTGCAGTTTGTGTATGGAAAAACACTAACCACCCTTTTGGAAAACTAAAGGTCCAACTTCCAACATTATGGACAGAGATGTAGAACTGGGTGAACTGAAAAAGCTGAGCTACAGGGGGACAGAGAGGTTCATGCCTGCAGAGCTCAAAGCAGAATCACACTGTTTGACATTTTAGGCTCATAAAAATTTGCCACTGTTTTGGGTTTGTTGGTTGGTTGTTTTTTTAAATAGCAGCATGTAGAACTCTTTCCAGATTTGGAAATAAATCTGCCTTAACAGCATCCTTCCATGTAGACAACTAGAAATATGATTGTCAGCACAGTATTGCATAATATTATGTGTATTTTTATTTTAAAAAATAAACCTGTATTGTTATTTGAATCTCAAAAAAAAATTCAAAAAACTTAAACAAGCAGGTTCTGTTCTGTCATTAAAAATATAAGCTTATCTACCCGTTCGCCATGCCTTCCCTTTTTTTGTCTTCCTGTCTTCAGAACCTGATTTCCCTGAGAAGACTTCGTACAACCTCTTTTCCCCCTCTCTTTTGATTTAAATAGATTTTGCATCTTTTTTTAGGCAAATAAAAAAATTACGACACTTGAGGCTGTAGAGCTGTTACAAGCTGCCCACATCAACTTGCCCCTCTGAGGAGTAGTTAATTTTGCCTGCATCAGTATCTAATAAAAAACCCCAAGGCATATAAAATGATACCTAAGAGAGCTTGTGCTCACCTGATGACAGTGTCCTGTTATGATGCTGGCCCACTTGATGCATGCTTTGCTGTAACAGAGTCAGGCATTCTCCAAGGCAGCTCAGGGTGGCAGCAGAGGTAGCTTTTAAAAGCAGCAAGTCCTGATCCAAGGCAGAAAGGGGCCCAGAACTTGGGAGAGCTTCAATGGCTTGTACAAGATTCTTCTGTTGTCCCTCAACTTGGCTCATGATCTGTAAAGGTCCAAAAACATCTGCTGTCATAGGAAATATCACTATGTAACCGTTAAAATCTTATGGGTGACTAAATGTGAAGAACTACCACAAATGGATGTTAATGTTCTGATCCAAACATACCATATACTTACCTACAAAAACGAAGGGCTTGAGACTATCAAAGGCCTGTAAAAATGTCAAGACTATGTTAGAGAAAATCGTCTCTTAAAATAGTAGGTTCATAGTAGGTTCAATAGTGTCACTCATACTTTCTGAACATCTTGTAAGGAAAGGTATGAAAATTCTACTTCCTTCCCCATTATTATTTTAGGCTTAGATTTTCTTTCCTTTGTATGTGATCTGAGACACCCAGGGAAGCCACACTGTCCCTCCTCCTCCTTTCCTGCATAAAATTTCTAATCACAGTTTAAGAATGGACATTTTTCATTTCTCAAGCATCAGCAAGGAATTATTTTTACAAATTAACTAGTAAGCTTACAGACATTAGCATAGGATGCAACTTAGACTACTGATATATTATCAGATATGAATAACAGCTGTCATGGAGAAAGTTAATGTCTCTAGATTCATCCAGATGAAGATAAAATGCATGCTTGTATAGCAGATAAGAACAATGTTATTTGAGCAGGCAGTTCTTTAAAGAAATTCCAAAATCCTTCCTAAAGCCAGAAATAAAAGGAGATGTTCAAAACCTCTCTCTCAATTTTTACAGCCTGTAGGATATTACACATGCACATGGCAAGCCTCTTTTCTTACACTTACCTTGCAAAAAACTTATTGCAAAACCTTATAGATTCATACTTGAGTTATCCAAAGCGTGCAAAAAAAGTATGTGAAGACTTCACAAGCAACAAAGATTCAAGCTTCATTTTTCCAAGGTATGATACTGTAAAAATGTATTGTTATGAACTTCATTATTTTTCTATTATCCTTTTTTTATATTTTCTAAGTATGGTGCTTCCTGTAACTTCCCTATGCTGTGGTAGACTGATACGCTGAGCGCACTGAAAATCAAGAAAGGAAACTGAACTCAAAGATGCAAATAACCATCCAAATAACGATCCAAATAACAAAGAAGTTAGGGTAGAAGTCAGTGAAAAGATGTTGTTGCAAGGTTCATTAGGAAATTTTAGCTAAATGGTTTGCTGAAGGTTACAATACTGACATTTTAAAAGTCAACATTTAAAACAGAGGTCAAAGCCTCAGTAGAAGCCACAGTCAAATTTAATTCCATTTGACAGAAGATCTGTCAGAAGGTGACACAGACCCCCACGATATGCAGCCTTAGGGAACCACTAGAACCCCAGGCAGTGCTCTGAGAAGTCACACACCACGTAACTGAGCTCCACTGCACAGACAGAGGGTTGCTTCAAAGCATGAGTACTTGCCTGTGGTGCTCTTGTTTGTGTTTAGTTCCTCCCTCAAGAAAAGAGCTCAGGGAGGGAAACTGAAGGAACAGCTAAAAGGAAAAAGATCATCTCCCTGGAAGACTGCACAACATAATTGTATGGGAAACTACTTCCCTCCTTTTCCTACCCTGAATAAAAGTACCAACTCTAGAGTCACATAACTCTGTGGCAAAAGGGGAAAGAAATAATGCATATTATTGAACTAACTGAACTTTTTTTTATATGTTTGCCAATATTTTTTTTAAAACAAGCCATTGACAAAAGATTTTAAGAGTTGAAGTGTGATTGTTTGAAAAAGAGGACAGACACTAGGCCATGCAGCTATAGCAATATCCTCTGTCTTACTTGTGGGTCTGCTTTTTGCTGTCCTGGAAAAAGAGCAGGCAGAGCACTCTAAGCCGGTTTCAAAACCACAACGAAAAGCTTTGAGAAAGTTGAATTGTAACTTTCCTTCTCCAAAGTTAAATAACTTTGCTTTTACACAGTGTTATTTTCTTCATCTTACAGCTCTCCACTCTCCCTATTTGCAAATACAGACAGCTCAAATTAAAAGTTTTAGACTTTTGACAACAGCAAAGACTATTTGCCCGTCTTCTCACCAAGTCTTAACCCACTTCTCTTTCCACTCTTCTTTCAGCATTGGGACCCCCTCTTCACCTATAAATAGCTTCTCAGAAGATGGAAAAGAACTGCATATTCCCACAAATGCACTCAAAATTCAGAAATACAGCTCTATGCTAGGTATAGAATAGAAAGACTGAAATAATTATCAGGACTGTATGTATTAAAATGAATTAAATGTGTGCACAGATCTAACATTAGTAGGTCTGCATTTACCTAACTGTAAAATGTTCAGTAAGAGGAAGCCTCGGGCTAGGAAGAGACCAGCTCATATGCATGATTTGCTCCTTTCTCTATCTTCAGCCTGCAGCAGGACAACAAGCAGACCACATTGTGTGTTCCCTATTAACAGTTTTCCTGAAGATTGAAGGAGATGCAGATCTTTTAGCCCGCCAGAAATTCTCAGGTATTGTCCATATTCTTGTGGCAGGTTGACCTTAGCTAGATGCCAAGTGCCTTCTAAGCCACTTTATCACTCCCCTCCTCAGCTGGATATGGGGAGAAAAAAAATTAAAAGCTCATGGGTTAAGGTAAGGACAGGGAGACATCACTAACCAATTATCGCCACAAGCAAAACAGACTCAACTTGGGGAAATTAATTCATCTCTAATCAAAATCAGAGTAGGATAATGAGAAAATAAAACCCAAATCTTAAAACACTCTGCCCTCACCCCTCCCTTCTTCCCAGGCCCAGCGCTCCTCCCAATTTCTCTACCTCCTCCCCACAAGTGGTGCAGGGGAACAAGGAATGAGGGTTGTGGTCAGACTGTCACACATCTCTTCCACTGCTCCAGCGTAGAGTCCCTCCCACGGGAGACAGTCCTCCATAAACTTCTCCAACACGAGTCCTTTCCACAGGATGCAGCCCTTCAGAAAGAGACTGCTGCAGCAAGAGTAACCCATAGGGTCACAAGTCCTGCCAACAAACCCACTCAAGCATGGGCTCCTCCTGCCAGGAGCCTGCTCCAGTGTGGAACTCCCCACAGGGTCTCAGATTCCTCTGGGCACATCCACCTTCTCTGATGTCAGGTTCTCCACAGGCTGCATGTGGATATCTGCTCCACTGTTAACCTCCATTGACTGCAGGGGAATCTCTGTTTCAACTGCCTGGAGCACCTCCTCCCCCTCCTTTGTCATTGACCTTGGTGTCTGCAAAGTTTTTTTCTCTCACACATTCTCACTCCTCTCTCTGGCTGCAGTTGCTGTTGTGCAAGGCTTTATGTCCTCCTTAAATATGTTATCACAGAGGTGGTACCACTGTCACTCATCGGCTCAGTTTTAGCCAGCAGCAGATCTGCCTTGGAGTTAACTGGCATTGACTCTATTGGACATGGGGGAAGGTTCTAGCAGTTTCTCACAGAAGCCACCCCTGTAGCCCTCCCTTGCTACCAAAACCTGCCACCAACACAATTCTTCTGAATAACACTACCCTCAAACAAACCTGCCACTCAATGACACCCTCACAGAAGACTGAATGCAGTGAGAATCATCTCTGATGTTTTCCTCAGTAGGTCATCTGCTTTCTACCTCTTCCTCCAACACAGCTGATTCACAGCTGCTGTTGCTGCCTGTGTCCTCCTCTCCCTGGCTGATCTTAAAGTCCCGTGTAATTGCTTTCCCTATTTACCCCAGCCATAGCAACTGCTAACAACTCCTTCACAGCTGGAACTGCACCTCCTGAATCTTCCTGTTGTTAATGCCAACCGTGATGTATGGGACCGAACGGCTACATGGCAAGATCCCAAACAAATGAGTAAGCAGAAATTACTCTATTCTCAGAGTCACCCCCACAGTGTGTAAAAGATAGGTAGAAAAATATATAAGATACCCTGGAATTGCAAAGAAATGTATTTCAGATGTAGTAAGAAAGAATGTTGTCATACATTAAATAAGCTAAAATTAGCTGCTAAACATTAATTTAAGAAATAATACTGAAAAATTGAGGTGCTACTTTCTGTGCTAAAAGAAAAAAATATTCAATATTTTGTTAAAATACTAGATGATATAGTTATCTTCCCAAGCAGAGAAATCATCTTACAAAACCGGAATGTCATTTTTTAATTTAAGACTTCAATTTATTTCTGAAACTAGAGAGAGAGAAAGATTCCCAATTATTTAGTATTTTTCCTCTCATCCTAAAACAAAGATAAATAGAAACTTCAAAGGCAGATAACTGAATAGCCACACCTAAATGGAAGAGCCTATAACTGGTTTTGACATTATTTTACTTACAGTGGAAATGCTCTTGTTATCCAGACTCCAGGACTAATACACCTAAAAGTCTTTTCGTCAAGCCCAGATGGTTATGACGATAATCAGAATATCCTTCCTTCTAGCATTACTGATCCTACAGGATTTCACCCAACTAATGCAGTGCATCACAACAACCTAAAGCAAACACCAGCTTTAAGCCATCTACAAAACTACCCAATTCACAGCTGTCTCAGGGGCATCTCCCAAGATAGGGTGACCTCAAGCTCCCTGAAGCAAAGGAAGAATTATGTTGGCCATATTACCTCAAAGAGCAAGCAGATACCCTCCCCTTGTCACACAGGCCGTGTGGAGCGGGCCAAGAAAATAAGTAGGGTCACCTATCCTGTCTTTCTATATAACAATTTAAATACTTCAGATCTTCCTGTCCTTCTTTTGGAATATAAAACTTGAGGAAGATTCTTCAGACCTCCCCAGCCACTTATATTTTAACATACTGCATTTTCCTTTTATGGTATCCTCACACCTTGAATTCTTCTATAGCAGGCATTAAGATATGCCTACCCATGTGTAGCAAAAAAAAACAGAACACTCCAAAGGAAAATATTATTTTAGCACTGAGAACTCACAGAAATTCTGTATCATCAAGCTCTTCTGAGATGTGCTAGTAATCATTCACCAAGAAGACATTTAGTTTCATCAGTTAATAACTCTTTTTCTTTACTGTAGTATTCCCTGCACACCACCAGCAGCAGCACATTGTCTGCTTACTTATCTCCAGGCAATTCCTCTGAAAGATTTAATGTAGTGATTTTTATTTTTAATCCTTTCCATTACTGCCTGCAGGCAAGTTGAAAACAATTATTAAAAACATGGGAAAATATAAGCACTGTGTTGTTTAGGAAAAAACAGAGCATCCATAAAAATAGACAGTTGTGTGGGAAAAGCTTTAGATATTTAAATAGTAACAGAAATGCAACACAGATCACTGTCTTACCAACCTTGAGTCAAGTTGCCCTTGTGAGAAGTTTACCACCTTCAAAGGCTGGGAAATAGCCTGTTTGATTCTTCACTTTTTTGGAGTTTTTTTTGGTTGGTTGGTTTGCTTGAGGCTTTTTTTAATAAATAAAGTGTGATATGAAAACACAGTATCTCTCTCCATCATGCACACATACACTTTCTGGAAATACTAGTTATTTGCTTTCAGACAATAGCACCAAAAGAAAAACATTTCAGAAGACATTAGGAAAGGACACAAGAAGGGACCAGCTTTTCAAACCACTCTAAGTCGTGATATGAGTCAGGACCTTGGTTCTCATTGTTAAACAAGCACATACCACACAATTTGGGTGTGGGATTTTTTTAAATTATCCTTAACATAAAACACTGCTTTTCTTAAAACTAATGCAGATGAGTGACAGAAGAGAAGGAAGTCCACACAGAAAAAAAAATAAAAACCTTCTAGGTTATTGTAAACCAAATACATTGGGTTGCAATGTAAACCTAACACAGTACCAATTCTGACCTTGAGTAAAGACTCCTCTTGCAATCTGGACCTGTATTTCATCAACCACAATAGAAACTGTCATATTGTAAAAATTAAAAGACAACCAATATATGTAAAATTATAATATATATATTTCATATATTATATACATGTTATACTATATACATTATATATACTATATACATATACCAAGTGTATGGCAAAACATAAGATAGATACCTGGACCTCCAATGTCACTAAAGAAATTGCACCAGTCATTAATTTGACACACTAGCTACCAATTCAACTCAAGTTCACAATTCCAACTTAGTATTTCCATGAAACTTTCCCACTTTCAACTATTTATTCTGAAAAAGGAAAGAGCATAAACACAAATGTAAAAAGATTACTGTAAGTACTGTTAATCACCAGCTCAAAAGGTATAACTCTCCAACTGAGAACTCTGTCAAATTAAGGCAACTTCTACAAGTGCAGTAAAAGTGGTATTTTTAAATCCCATGTAAAGCATTTTTGAGTTAAACATTTATACCTAGCCACTGCAGAACAAGAGAACTTTTGCCTTGGTTTAACCTCCAAACAGCATTCTCAGACTATTCAAGGTCACTTGCTATGGTCATCTTACTACTTGACATAATAAATTTTCTGATAAGGATTTAAAGACTTCTCTCCTTTCTTCAGTAAATTAACATCCATAGAATTTTTAATGGCATTCCATCAATAGCATGCAAGCTAAGAAGGCAAAATTAGAGCGTAATACAGAACTAAATTAGTAAAAGAGCTATACATGTCAGTTCATGCTACAAGTACTGCAATATATAACCCAGATCTCTTATAAAGAGAATTTTGCATTTCACTTTTAAAAGCATCTAGTGTAGAAACATGTACAAGATCAGATGACCACAAACATGCTTAAATTCCGTAAATAACTCATATGTCCATTTTGCTTACAATAAAACCTGAGCTTTTGACCAAAAAGGACCTACCCTTGAGCTGTGAACAGAAGAAAATTCTATCCATAAAGCTTCTGTTTGGATGAAGACCCACAGTAGCCTCTGTGAACATTACTATGCTAATGAGGAAAAGTATTTTACGAAAGGATCCTAGAACACCAAGTGAGATATTCTGAAAGCACCTTGGAAAGATGGAACCAGATAATGACATCCATATCAATTGCCCTTTCTTGATTAATGCTTCCCTCTCATTACAGAGACTAAGCACGTAATTCTCCATTATTGTCACCTCAGGGTGGCAGCTGGCTTGACCTCAATTATTTTAAAGAAGCAAACAATGAACAGTAGAATTGGAATGACTCGTTACATAATAGTTATTAAGGCTTAGACACATACATCCTATCAATGAAGCTTCAAAGGAGCAGATTAATTTTCATTTGGCATGTAATTTGCAGACAGAGCCACAAAAAGTGATGGAACAGAATTATACCTCTGACAATCAGAACGGCAGCTAATCACCGGGGTGCACTTCTTTCTCTTTTCAGTCCTTGCCTCTGCTTTCACAATTCTATTTCTTCCCTTGGAGGAACATGAAAATAAGCTCCCCCTATCCCCATCCACTATTTTGTTCCTTTTTCTCTAACCAGAAATCCACATAGCCTTTGTTAAAGGAACACTGATAGACCAGTTGGTATACATCTTCATTGTCTCAGCTAACAAAACTTTATTTCCTTTGGGGGTTTTGCTTTGTCTTTTTTTGTTCAGCCTTCTCATTGCATGCTCTGCAGGGTGGTTCCTTGTGAGGAAAACCTTACAGGACAGAGGAGCAAATGTCGTTAGGACTGGTTCTAAAAGCCAAGTCAAAGATAACTAGAAGAAAAGAACGTGTGGAGGATGCAGTCTGGCACAACTGGTTCCTGTTCTTAGCTACTCTGTCCAATCTGCTGCTTTCATTGATGCTGCTGCTGTTCCAGTAGTTGCCATCAGCACCTCTAGAGGCTATCAACTCCCCAGGGACCTAAGCACACTCTAGGGAGCAGATGTTATTTACCAACTCCTGTCATGCACTTTTTAAATTGGCTAGTTAATTTATTCATGTACTAGACGTGATCCTATGCTCCATCCTTTACACATTCAATTCCTATTTTACATCTTTAAATTCTGTAACTTGGACACATGCTGCGTATCCTTACAACATAGTATCATCCTATTTTGTGAAGACAACATTCATTAATCATTTGATGGACTACAGACTTCTTACTCACTGGTAAACCCAGTAGCTTATTAGTCAAATCTCCAGTCCCCCTTGCTGTTAGTTGCACAGATACAACAATCAGACTTTGTCTTCTGTAGGTCTATAAGGATGCTGGATTTGGGGGAGAGGGAAAAAAGGGGAGAAGGGTCTATTTTTCTGATTGGTCTGGAAGTCTTAAACATTCCTTCCAGTACCAGAGGAGGAAAAGTAATCTGCCTTCCCAAGAAATTCTCAGTCTGTTGCAACTCAAGTACACGGGAGGAAGCTGCTCCTTTCCTTCAATGCTTTGAAACAAGCAGAAGCTCAGCAAGAAAAGGAGCTGGCCTAACTACCTGTTTTACAAAAGCATCTCTCTGTTCAGAACAAAAGACGGAATATAATTAACAGATCTATCTTCAAATAGCAAAGAAGGTATGACAACCGTATTTGTCATTGTTCTCTGGGACTTCATGCAGACTCTCTGGATTTGGATGCAAAATACTCCCAAAGACAATCTGACTGTCCACAGCGAGTTTCTACGAACTCTGCTTCTTATGTTGGGCAAATAGAGAGACAAGAAAGAGGTCCACCACACATGCCAATAACAGAGAGGATCTAGCAGTTCTGGCAGGATCCCTGAGAATCCCTCCAGAAATCTCGGTGAAAACGGATCATCTACTTCAGGCCAAAACAAATAACATTCTTCCCTTTGCTACCTCAGGCAGACTCCTTACCACTCCTCTTTATGATCACAACTCCAGCCTTAAGGTTAAATGCATTCTTCCTGTATTCAATCTGTCCTTCTTCTCACCTGAGAAATTAGTTAGTAAATGACAGAAAGGAAACTGGGAGAGGGGCAGAAGAGGAATTACAGAAAAGGCCTTGTGTCACAGAGACAGACTGGGACAAAAAGTTCCAATCTTGCCAGAGAATGTTTTAGCAAACAGACAAGCTTGGATTTTCTAAACTTGTAAGAGCTCCCTGCAGATACTCCACAAATGTGAAGGTAACACATGACATTTGCTACCAGTATAAGGTTTGTACCAAAACACAACTCCTAAGTGCTAGGTTACTCCATCAAGAGCTCTCTTCTTGAGCATTTGCAATGTAACTGCTATATTAACCATATCCTACTAATAGTCATCTACTGAGCCTTACAGTTTACTATCAAAATACTCAAGGGGAGTAAGGAGTTGGGATCTTGAGGTAAAATTACAGACATGAGAAAAAGCAGGCAGTGGCTGCCACAGTTGCTTCCCCTCCCTGAGTTGCTTCCAGTGACCCAGAACAAAAAAATTAGAGAAGGAAAAAGAAGTTCAAGTAAATCTTGGACAGCAACTGGCTCTCATCCAGCCAAGCAGCAAGCACACTTGTATTTTAAACCACAGAATGCAGCATTGAAAACACAGCTTATGAAAAACATATTGCGGGAAATTATTCTTACACAATTTTACTATAAAAATTACCAGAAAATCTGCAAGGAAAGTAATTATTTTTTGCGATTAAACATTGCTCAGAAGCAGATGTAATTGCTTGCGTGCTTCTGAGTGGCAGTTCAAACGGATCACCTTGGTGAAGTTAATAGCTATAGCACAGACCTGGAAAGCATATTTTGATTATCAGCAATTAAGGCACATTTGTGAATTTTAAACATTCAGAAGAGCACCTAAAAGGTTGCTAGTCATTAAGTCAACATCAGGATCCACAGAAAAATTCTATTCATTTACCATGATACAGCATTACTACTGATAAAACCTGCTTTTTGTGCTTTGAGTGTAATTAGCTTTCAGAAGAGAAAAGGCCACGTTGCACTGAAAATAAATTACACATTTCAATATGTGTAGCTTCAAGGATGAGGAAGTTTCTCTCAGAACACATGTTGCTGGAAAATGTAACTCTTTTTTCTTTTTTTTAATTATTCCATTCCACCTGGGAATATATAAACACACATACAGCTGTTCAGAGTAGTCCAGTATCCCAAACACTACTTATTCAAATTTCTGATGGACACTTCCAGTGCTTTTTTCCTTTCCCAGCAATGCTTATACTTCCTTTCATCCCCCTCCTGGGGGAAATGATTCAACATACACTACCATGATTTTGAGCAGCAAATTTATGACATGCTGTGACATGGCTGAACTGCATTCACACAGCAGGTTTTCCACAAATCCATGTGTTTTGTGCCTGCCAGCTAAGACCTACCAATAAAACTTCAATTGGATAAAACTGGGGACCTCTGCGAGATCCGCAAGTGGTCATCCAGAACACCGTAAGTATCCTCAGAAGAACATGCTAAGCAGCATCTGTTAAGAACCTAAGACTGTTTCCTGAGCGGGAGGCAAATACACAAAGCATAATAAAAATCAAAAATAATTAAGCAACTACAGGTATACATCTAGTACTTATAGTACAAAGCTACTTAAAAGTGTATGTCAAATTTAGGCAGGCATAGTTCAGTTTAGCTTGCTGAATGAAATGTTGCTAGCCATCATGTTGTTAGCCATATTTTAAAAGCATATTGTCAGAAATCAGAATTGCAACCACAAAGCAGGTAAGCAGCTGGTTAAAAGCACCTGTGTACCACACAAAGCTTCTTAAGCATTCAAAACCTGCAAGCCAAGCATTAGAGACGGGGATCACAGTAAGAATATGTGGCAAAAGCTGCTAGACATCAGGTCTTTGTTAAATAACTGATGACAGCCACAGTGTTTACTATTCATATTTGTTGTAAAATCAAAGTGTTTCCTGTATTTCTTAGTTTAGCAGGCAGCATTTCAGGTGTTACACAAGGAGTTGAAGATTATAGTAAGTCCCTCAATAAACATGTATAATTATGTAAACTGAATGGTACACTTAAAATATATGAGCCATTTCTATGGTTACTTGCTCCTGGAGGGCATTTACATAAGTACATTATGTACTTAATATTTGAAACTTGGCCAACCACCTAATATTACATTGTCCTCTATTACCACTGAGAACATTCAAAAATATCTTCTACTTAACTCAATAAAAATAGCATTTAAGTGTGCAGAAGGTAAGTGCACCTTGCCACATTCAAGGTTGGCTATGAAATCACTGCTGCACCAGCCGGCCACCCAGAAACCTGTGCTGAAAGCAACGCCACTAAACAAGCAGCCACGAGATGTGATACTGTAATATAAGAAAAGGTTTACTGAAGTGTATTTCCCTTAAAGCTTCATTTTCAAACTGTCAACTCTAAATCAAAACTATTGCACCATTTGTGCTTTATTTGTGAAAGAAAACAGCCTTGTAACTTTCAAAAAATGTAGGTAAGGGTATGATACGCTATGCTGGTTTATATATGCGTATGTTTAAGGACAGGTTGGACAAGGCTTTGAGTAACCCTGCCCATGCAGGAGGGTTGGAACTAGATGATATTTGAGGTCCCTTCCAGCCCAAACCACGCTATGATTCTATGATACAAAACAGAACAGTTGAATTCTGATTTATGTACAAAATGGACCGTTTTGAAGGCATACAGAAGCTGGAGATTGAATTCCCTTCAAATCTGACTTCTCTTAATCTCCTTTGGGAGCCTACCATTTAGTTACAATTTAATTAAATATTTTAATAACTGTAAAGCGTAATCTTTGCTTCTCTGCAATTGCTTAAGAAAATGAATGCTGCAGCCGCCTCTGAATGCAGCTATCATACATACTGTATTATCCCTAATTTATAAACTTTCATTTATTAAATGACTGAAAATTAATGTCTTTGTACATGCTTAATTACTACTAAACTACAGGATGAAAAATAATTAATGAAAAGAAGCCATGCTTACATCATTTATATTTTTCAGAGAGGGGGCAAGGAAACCAGAAACAATGAACCAGGTTCACTCCTGACATAACCTCCAAGGACAAGTGGTGTTATTTTAGTAGAACATTTGCTCTACGATTCCCATAGCAACCTTAATTCTCCCTGCCTGGGTATCTGGAATCCAGGATGACTCAACCTTTGCATGAAGAGAAAATCAAATTCACAGAACAAGGTGTTGTTTAGAAAAGTGTAATTTATGTGCACTCTTAGTGACCTCAAAGATACTGCAAAGACAACGTAAAGATTCAGAGAATGCAAGAGTATTCATCTCATGTTTATGTGATTTAATAATTATTGGTTTATAGTATTATAACAATTTACATATCCTCATCCACAAAGTGAGACAGTTATGCTACTTACTGAATAATTTTTATAAGTACATTTTACTACTTAGGTAGGTACTAGACTGCAACTCCCAGAGACTTAAGCATCCCATTTATCCCTGGAGGAGACATGTTTGTATTGATCTTTGCAGCACAAACTTAGGGTAGAATAAACAGACATAGGAGATGACACTTCTACAGACAAGTCAAATAGCCTCCAAAGATACTGCCACAGGACATACAGAATAATTTAATCTGTTCTACATGCTCTAAATTTGCTGTTTGTCTATACGGGCATGGATACCAGCCAATCATGCTAACACCTCTGAGACATCAGAAGAACAATTCTGTATGTTTGCACTCGTACATTCATACTGTACAAGAAATACACACTTCTAGAACTGGAGCCAATACCAATTCAAAAGACAGAGCAATTATAACGTCTGCAGCTGCCCCTTTTAGCCTGTGTAGTTAGGTTTTGAAACTGGTTTATACTGTTACAGGTTTAATGCCCCTAAACAAATTATAATGGCTCCTGTTAAAACACAGCTGGGAGCAACCCTTTCAATATTAGCCAGCTCAGTTGCAATTAAGCTGTTAAATGTAACTGTAACACAAATTTGTATTACAATGCTTCACAATTCAAAAAGTGTTTCTAAGCATGGTTAAATAGTAGTAGCTGTAGTATAACTTACATGAGTATGTTCTATGCCAAACAAATATCAACAGCTGAATAAAGACTTCAGGCCTCATTCACTTTCCATTTACTTCAGTGGACCCAAAGGTTTTCTGTCACATTTACTTTATTACTGTTAGCCAAGAAGAAAAATCATGGTGAGAAACAGCTAGAGGTTTGGGTTGGGTTTTTTGCAAACGCTTTTTCAATATCTGTTTCAGAGAGGTAACATTAAGTCCCTGTTTTCCACACTCTGCTAATTCAAATGAAAAATTTGTGATAATGAGTTTGCAGACAAATTAAAGTGTAATACATACAATAAAGTATAGATGTAGCAGTATTAAGATGTAACCTATTAAGTAACATTTCTCATTTTCTGACCAGCATCCATATATAGTTACAGACTACCTATTTGGTATATGATACAATGCACTTTATTAAAGATGATCAAAAAGATGACACTTGAATTTATTATGTACAGTGAGGGAGTGGGAGAAAGATATTTTAAATACAAATCCAGAAAAAAATAGAGATCTACAACTAACAAAGCTTCCTCTTCAGCGTCCTTCCCCTTTTCTTTCGAAAACTGTCACTTACTGTACCCCGTATTATTGTCCAAACAAACAGAAAACAGGATACTAAGATTGCAAAAGTGAAACATTATAAACACATTCTGCAGTATCTATAAACTAGCAAGATAAAACTCCCTGCTCAGTCCAACTGATAATATAGAGTATATTTACTATACTAGTTTTGAAGTGTAGAAAGTGTCTAGTTAAAAGGATCAACTACACACTGCCACAAAGAAAGCACCACAAAGCTAACTTTTATACTAAAACATGTCTAGAAGGAAAAATAGACATGATTTTAGGTAACTGGTTTTGAACCTGCCTAGCAAAGGCACAGCAGCACAGAGTTCAGTCTGGCTGTTGCAGCTACAGTCCATAGTTATCAGGCTTCTCCCTGATAAAGCCCCTACATTACTAGGCTAGCAAGACGGAAGTCAGCATAGTTCGGTTGTCCATCCTACATCCATAGCTTTTAGCTGGGTGAGCACAATGATACCATTTTTCTTGTAAAAGCAAATATTTTACTTACTAGCCATGCAGTCCTAAAGGTCATCTTTGTCACAAAGCCAGCTCTCATCTTCCCACATTCCAAAATCGAGAACTGCCCATGAAAGCAATAGTTCTAATACATAGCACTTACACAGAAGTTTATAAAACTAATCAAAATTATACACTTGCATTCAAAAACACTTCAGTTATTAGCAGGATTTTTTTAAATGTTCTTTGAGCATGGTTCACACTGTTTATGCATGATGTCCAAGGATCTGAATACATTTTTTCACACAGCCTCACATAACCTCAATGCTGTGCCAAACATCAAGAGCTACAGCATTATTTTTGCTAGAACTGGGATTAGATAGGTGTTATCCATTGACCTTTTTATGAACATACTTCCAGAGAAGTACAAGGAGGATAACAAAATTGAAATAAACAGCAAAACGTGACTTTTTGAAAGCTGGAAAGTACAATTTGACATGAAACAAAAATCGTAAGTTTGACCCTGCCACAAGCTTAAACAAAGTTTTACCATCAACATACCCAAAGCTTAGTGTATTTCTTCATGTGTTCACGTATGTGAGAGTCCTGCAAGCCCCAATGCTTCCCTGAATGATTCAACTACTGCATCTGCTTTTCCACCTGCCATGCTGCCTGTGCAGTGCTACAATCTGGTAACAGAATGAACAGTTCACACACAACAGCATCCATTTTTGCTAACAGTAGCTAGTCACAGTTCTTAATTTTGCAATGCAACCATTACAGCGACCTGAGGACATTCACTTCTCGCTTGAAGATCCCCAAAAGTGTTTAAGAATCATCTCTTTCTCCTAGTAACCACATAAAATTTGACAATTGCAGCCCCTCAAAATTGCAGGTAAACCTCACTCCATGCAGCCCAAGGTGCAAGCCCTACATTTTCCTACAATGTAGGGGAGAATGCAAATCACTACCAGTTAGTTGCATAATTCCTGCAGGAATCAGATGGTAACCATGTTTATATATGGCAAAGGATATGCAAGAAGCAGTAGGACTGTCATCTTATCAAAAAGCAGTTCTTTCCAAATTCTGGAACTGCCTACTGGCACATAAAATAGATGTCACTCTGGTGGAGGCCCCATGAAATGTAGATCTCACTGTACCAGATGTTCAGAAACACATTCTGATGACTAACAGTAGCAAAAGTTGTAATAAACACCACATTTCAAAGGGATCAGAAATTTGACCATTGACTTTTTTAAGTTATGGAAAAAGCATTCTCCAAACTTCTTCTGGTTACCTCCACTTAATTTCTGTAAATCTCAGTAAATAATTAATGTAAGCTACTACAGAATGTTCACATACAGCAGCTCTTTGTTCTTTAACAGCAATGGTAACACTGGCAGGGATCGTACACTAATCAGATGTTCTCAGCCAAAATAAACATCATTCCAAGATGAAGTGTGCCACTATTATTTAGTTCAGTGACAGCTAAAATTCAATATGAAGTGTGATGTGGCCACTTGGCTTTATGTTCCAGCGAATTCTAACCACCTACAGTAAGGAATTCTGCAAGCATGACTCTCATCACAAATTGCTAAGTGGATAATAATATGAATAATTCAGAACACAGAATTCAATTTCAAGACCACCCTTCATTAAATCACTTACTAAAAAATAATTTGAAAGCACCCCTTCAATGAGTTATGGCCCAAAGAAGTAGGATCTCAAATAATCCTGCGTAACATGGAACACGTAGCAGATCAGCTGTCCCAAGTTAATGTATGATGGATTTTAGTTTTCACATCACATTCAGTACAGGCTTGACTATTAACATCAAGTTAATATAAGCAAAAATCTGATTTCAGAGAACTATGTTATTTTAAACAAAAAAATTACATTATGATGAAAAGTAACGCTCCTGAGCTCCTTTTCAATTCAATGCTATACAAATGGAGCTTGAGTATTAAACTTTTTCTAGCAGTCCAAAGTTCCATATTCACGCTCAATTTTAACCTACCAAAATCGTGAAATAAGGT